>JAQOWZ010000016.1:17146003-18523154 GCA_035578165.1 Stenolophus ochropezus
TTTACTTCTCCGATTCTGTTCCGTTCGTAATTAGTTCAATTGCGAATATGCTAGTGTTTCCACAGTAGGTTTTGCTTTTGGTCTGTTGCGAGCAGGTCCTTGAAAGTCAAATGAGACTTCGGTTATTCTGTTGTAGTTTGATAATGTTTTCATAGGTGCATATTTGTCGCCACTGTTGCTTATTTTTTTTTTATAAATTTAATTATATCAAAGTCGGTTATGACAAATCAATTATTTTGACCAGCATATTGACACTGACAAATTTATGAATTTAATGTCAAATAAAATGAAGACGTGCCAAAAGTGTATTGTCCAAGGCTGTGAATTGTCTGAGGATGATAAATTATTTTCCCTACCACTCACTGAATCTATTCTGTGGCAGTGGCTAATCAATTTAAATAGAAGTGATATTTTGGACAAAAGTATCACAACACGATGAAATTATAGAGTTTGTGGAAAACATTTCCAATTAAATAGTTTTCAAACTGAAGAAAAAAATAAATTAAATAGAGGTTTGGTACCTACATTCAATTTACCAGGTGCTTATATTTTCATTTTACTATAATATGAACTCTTTTATTGATATATCTATACTTATTTGAAATTCTTTACTTTTATATAAAGGAAAATTAAGAATTAGTCCTCCTCAAGAAGCATTTTTTGATACTTCACTAGACTCACAACCTGGGCCTTCAAATCTCCCTGCTTCCCCTACTCCTGGTCTTCAAAACATAAATTTTTTGAATATTCGAGAACCTGAAGCAAGAAATACAAACAATGTACTAATTTTTCGTGGTAAATTATACATTTTAATAATAATATACTCGGACATAAATAACTCCCAGATTCATAAAAGAGATTAGTCACTAGAACCGTTTTTGACTTCCCAAAGTTATACCATTTCTCAACTCCCTGAAATATCAAAGTAACTCGAGTGCCATTTCATAAAAAGGATAAGTATATTATTAAGTTCCAAAGATATCTCCACTAGTTTGAATTGTTAGCTCAACCACTAACCTCAGGCTCCACAGCCCGGCATCTACCTTTTTATGAGTCAGGAATTCGGGCTTTAACACGTTTACTTTGTATTATTAGATATGTTGCATATAAAATTAATATACACTTTTGTAAACAGTTATTAGAATACAACAAATTTTAACAAAAACATAAAGATCACATAATCACATATCTACTCCTGACAGTCTTTTTTCACTCTCTCACACCTTTCTCCTTCTTCGTTACGCGGGAAACTCTCCGCGTGTGACAACTTCATGGCTTTGTTCCGCACGAATATTTAAATTTCTAACAGAATTTCATATTTTTTTTTTATTGACAATTGTGCTTAACTATTTCTTTGTCTAATAATACGAATTAAATTTTAGATCGTAAAGAAAAAGCATTGTTAAAATTAATTGGAGAAATTCGAGTAAAAAATTTGACGCCTTGAGAGAAAAAATTATAGCCGAAGCCAAGAAATTTAAAAGGCTATATACCATTTTGAAAAAAAGGAAACATGTCCGTCACCGATTTCCTTCCGCCATTTTACACGACCAACATTTGAAGAATTTAGAAAAAATCAGCAGTGCATCTCCAATTTTAAAATTATTTATAAATTGTCAACTAAGACTACAGGATAAGAAACCCCATGGCCGCCGTTACACACCTTCTGAAAAATCTTTTTTTGTGTCCATTTTAAAACAAGGTCCTCGAGCTTATCATTATTTATCTAAATTTTTTGCCTTACCTAGTGCTAGATTATTAAATAAATCTTTGGCTAACATTCAATTAAATCCGGGTATAAATGACAAAATTTTAAATTATTTGAGCAATTTTTCAGAAAAAAAAACGGGGCTTAATAAATATTGTGCTTTAATGTTTCATGAAGTAGCTCTTCGTCCAAATTTAAGTTACAACAAACGAGGAGATTTTGTTGAGGGTTTAGAAGAAGTGGAAGATGAGATTTCTTTTAAAATTGCTGATCACGCCTTGGTGTGCATGCTCCGTAGACTTGCACAGCAATGGAAGCAACCGCTTGCATTTTACTTTGCTCAGTCCGCGACTAACAAATGGGCACTCAAGGCATGTTTAAAAAAAATTGTACGTGCTATTCATGAAAACACAAAATTTAGAATAGTGGCATCTATATCTGATTTGGGAACAAATAATCGTTCTGCCATATTTGTGTGTGGTTGTGGTGAGCGTTACGTATATAATATTGATGGAAATATTATTTATCATATTTTCGACGCTCCTCACCTTCTCAAATGTATGAGGAATAACTCTATAGATAAGATTGTTTCTTTCCACGGTAATATGGTAAAATGGAGGGATATATTTGAAGCTTATAAGCTAGACGGCCTTCATGAAGACGAGCGATTAAGGAAATTAACAAGTGATCACGTCCAGCCCGATGGTCGAAAACGTATAAAAGTCCGCCTTGCTGCTCAAGTATTCAGTTGAACTACATATGCTTTTTTTAACCCAAATGACGCGCACGGGAGATATGGATGCCACTGGAACAGCTGAATTTTGTCGTTTCATAAATGACTTATTTGACAGCATGAACTCGTCGTTTACTTTTTCACGACCTTTGGGGGGAAAATTAACAGATACTTCGGCACACAATGCATTTTGGGCAGAAGCAAAAATTACTCTTGAAAATTTAAAATTTTAAAAAAATAATAAATTAGTACCAGCACAACTATGTGTTCCCCATTGGGTGATATCGATTAGAAATATCCAAGATATATGGTGTTCTCTAAAAGATCTTGGTTTCAAATCTTCTAACAAGATCTTTGAACCAAGATCCTTAAGAGAACTTTTTCAGTGTAATTAGAGACTTGTTTGGTGCAAACACCAATCCTATTTGCTCTCAGTTTGTGTCAGCTTTTAAAACTCCAATTTTGAATCAAACATTAAAAAATACTGCTAACTCAAATTGTGAAGAAGGTCTAACGAAGTATTTCTTAACACTTAATTCTCTTTTACAAAATCCGTCCTCCATTCCTTCTGTATCGTCTTCTTCTACCACTCCTATCCTTTCAATTCTCCAAACCCAAACTTCTAATCAATTTCAAAAAATGATAGAAACATTAAAACTTCAAACTAGTTCTTACGTGGCTGGGTATATTGCAAGAAAACTAATGGGACGCGATTGTTAGGCATGCGTTCAATTCTTTACAACTAATAAATGTACTGACAATCACGCTATTGTTAAATTAAAAGATTATAGAGACGGGATTTCACAAAAATTAGTTTATCCTTCGGAACATATAATTGAATCCATAAAAATATTAAGGCGGAATATATATTCAAGCATTCCAAATAATTTAAATAAAAAAAAATAGTTAAAAATTTCATACAAAAACATATTGGACTAGCTAAAAATTTAATAAAATTAAATTGTCACCCAACCATTCATTTGAAAGTTATCGAAATTTTAGTTCATATAATGTTAAAATATTTTCTAAAAAAATTTGATAAGGTAGTTCAAAAAGATAAAAGACCAAATGTTATTATAGATCGTTATTTGCATTTATACGCTAAACGTGATTTTAAATAAATATTTATGTATTTACTAAATAAGTGGTATTCATTTCAAATTATTACATTTATTAAAATAAATAATAAAAATTGCATAAGCTACGTAGATCCAATAAATTAATTTTAGTTACGTAATGTGTTCACAGAGGGCCGAAAAAACATGGTAATGCACTATTATACAGGACTTTCACGTCTTTATATGTAGTGGTCTGTGGTTGCGAGACAACTGTCATTTCATTCCGTTTTACTTGTCCGTTTTCGTTCCGTTCGTAACTAGTTCAATTGCGAACCTACTAGGGTTTCCACAGTAGGTTTTGCACAAAGCTTGTTATTTCACCTGTGTTTTCCGTGTTATCCAGTCCTTTGTAACTTAACAGTTCACACAGTATCTTTTGTAATCTTGTATGATTTTAGTCTGTACCGAAACAGGTTTATACATTTTTGAAAATAAAACTCTCTTAAAGTTATTCTTGCATATTTTTCCTTGGACCTCCCGTCTAGCTATTCTTGATCTAAGATCACGAAAATGAACGATGGAACTGTAGCTGGTTCAAGTGACTCACCAGCGTTGCCAGTACCATTTTCGAACCCCTACGAAATAGTCCGCAAATGGAATGCGTACTTCGACGGAAAGACAGACCCAGTATCGTTTCCTGAACGAGTCGAAGAACTCAAGGTCAGTTAGCTCTATCAGACGCTCAATTGCTGACTGCTCTGCCAGAACTCAGAGGTGTACCGTTACAGTGGGTACGAAATAACCGAAGCGACTGGGAGTCATGGAGAGACTTCCTCTGTGACTTCAAAGCCTGATACTTAGGCACAGATTATGATTTACGGATGGAAGAAGAGATTAGCAAAAGAAAACAAAAACGTAATGAGAAAGGCCGTGATTACGTTATAGATATCAGGATTCTTATTCGCCGGTACGGAAAATTGACTCCCGACGAAGAATTATTCCGAGTTTATTCCAATCTATTACCGGAATACCGACAGAATATTCGTCGACGTGACGTTTCCAGCATTAAGACTCTTCTACAAGAGATAGAAGTTGTCGCTACTAAACCTGTCAGTGAAAAACCACGAGGCACTAGTGCGTCAATCCAGTGTTGGAGATGTGGTAAACTTGGACATTATCGAGGTCAATGTAAAAATCCTCAAAAATTATTTTGTTGGAACAGCAACAAAGTCGGTGTTCTTACAAAAGACTGCGTTTGTAAGAAACAGTCAACAGGAAATGACCAATGAGTTGGATCGAAAAGGGGCCGGGACAACTCAAGGATCAACAGCCTCTACATTCAAAAAAGAAAATATTCGCACTACCAGTAATCAAAGGGAATTCAGGGGGGGGGGAACCGTATATTCACGGCAATCACTATTAAAGGACGGGAGTTTCAGGCTCATGTAGACACTGAGGCTTCATTCTCTTACCTCAATGCACAACCGGCTAGAGAACTAAGCGATCAAAGAGACCGTCTACAACAAGTACTCCAACAAGTTCAACTGGTGGATGGAACCACGGCATCAACCCAAGGTGCACTCACAGTAGGGTGTATTCTCGGTGGTATTGGGAGACGCCTCACGTTCCAGAGTTTACCGGGACTTACTACGGATATTATACTGGGAATGGACGCTCTTACAGCATGCAGTGTCAGTCTTGACATTCTCCACCGAAGTATTATTAGCATCAATAAACCGGCTAGTATAAATTCAGTATTGCCCTCAACCGAAGAAGAAACTTTAAAACGATTTTTCGATGAAGAGTTGCCCTGGTTCACTAAGATGAAAGGAGTTACGAGAAATATTAAACACCAAATTCGTTTAAAAAATCAAATACCCATCAAGCAGCGCGACGTGCCACGTAACCCCAAAATGCAGCAAATTATCAATGTGGAAGTAGAGAAAATGTTGGCGGATGGGATTATTGAAAAATCGCAAAGCCCCTGGAGCTCACCGGCAGTAATTGTACGAAAGAAAGACGGTCGGTCTAGATTTTGCATAGACTTTCGCCAGTTCAACAAAGTGACAGAGAAGGATGCTTACTCACTACCTTTCATCAATGCAATCCTACACAAACTACGTGCAGCAAAGTATTTTTCCACTATTGACTTGAAATAAAGATATTGGCAGGTACCGCTCTCTGAAGAGAGTAAACCCCTAACAGCGTTCACGGTCCCAGGAAGGGTATTATAAACGTTGTCAATACGAATACGGTCTTGTAAATTTGAGAGCTTGAAATGTAGGGTACAGGTGAAGACAAAAAGGGAATACAAATGTAGAAGAAGAATAATTTTATTCAACAGTTAACAGCTTCAAAATAGAGTGTTTCAAAAGAGAAGAGGAGTGCTTCAAATTTCCTACAAGGAGAGAGTATTTTTAACAATAAATCATAGTAAGTAATTATTATATTCTTACTTTATATATGACCGTATTTTAGTTTTAGTAGAGAATTCTTTCTTTAAATGTCAACAATTTTTATTCTTATTTTTTTATAATTACTGAATACTAGATTCAAAGGAAAACGATTATAAAATGGATAGCTTGATTTTAATAATAATTTTAACTTTCAGAGATAGCGTGATTTAAATTATTTTATTCTAAATTTCTAGCCGTAACATACTCCCCCCTAGTAAGTTGACACAATGGGGAAGTTTAGCGTATTTTTTTTATTTTTTTATTTTATCAAAAGTGATATTCTACATTTTATTTCACCCAAAGATGTTTAGATTTCGCAAAAAATTAAATTTTATACAAAAATGAAGTCAGAGTGGCTCGCGGAAAACGTATCGTCTATCTTAACCAGCGCGCGCTGGGTTCCCATGACAATAGAGAAGCGTGTAGTGTAATGCCGCAAGAAACAACCTACGTTCAAAAAGTCAGGTCTCAAGCCTGATTTATACATTGCATAGAATAGAATGGAATAAGAAATAGCATGGAATAGGCACAGAAATACGTAGCACCCATTTATACATTGCATAGAACAGAATAACTTGGAATAGAATGACGTCACTGACATAGTGACAACTAAATTAGCTATCTTCACACTACGCTTTTTTCGTTACTGTTCCTAAGCTCAGCGTGAATAATTCTTCTATATTTGGTTATTGTGTTTTTAGTATTTGTTGTTTGATTATCCTTTTGTAACTTTTCAATTTTAAAATGGAAGTTGAAATTTTGTTGGCCAGTGTAGTATTTATTACTGGCTAAATTTGTTTAAAAAGAAGCAGTTCGAGAAGAAATCGTCGTTGGCGGACAAGAGAGCTGAATATGGAGAGAAAAAGAAGTGGTTTCTACGAAAGATACTTTAAAAAAATGAAATCCAAAGACAGTGATCAGTTTTTCAAATACATACGGATGTCTGTGGAATTGTTTATGACAGTGTTGAATAAAATGCCGCATTTCCTTTGCGTTCCTATATCTAAAGGCCATATCCTGGTCGGAACTTGCCGGATGATCAAAGGATTTACAATTACCATTTGTCCAGGGCAAGAAGCTGTATTGAAAATACCTTTGGCATTGCGGCAAGTCGGTGGAGGTTGCTTCAAACCGAAATCAACGCCAAAGTTGAGAATGTTGATTTATATATTAAAGCAATTGTGTGCCTCCACAATTTTTTAAAACTTAGTGGCAACCCACAATATTGTCCGGCAGGTTTTGTGGATTCGGACGATGGACCAAGAACTTGGAGAGAAAGCACAAGAGAGCTGAAGTCCGTCGGACGAATATCCGCCAATCGAGCCTCCAGAGACCTTTACGCAGCGAGGGACACATTAAAAAATTACTTCGTTTCAGATCTGGGGACCCTGCAGTGGCAACACTAAATAATAACAGAAGGGTTGATTTAAGTTTTTTTATATATAGTTTTTTAGAATGGTTATTTTATATTTAGGATAGTTTTTCTTTATGTTATATTTCATATCATATTTAGAATAGATTTTTTATATATTCAGTTCATATTTTTTATTTTCATGTTTAGAATATTTTTGTTTTTATGTATATAGTAGATGTATTTTTTTATGTACCTGTATATAATAGTTGTAATGGTCTGTACATAATGTCATTTTTTTTTCAATATAAAATAATTACTATTTAACTTGCATATTAATTCATGAAAAAATTGGAATTTAATAAAATTACACAGTTTAGAAAAGATAAGTATAATAATAATATATATATATATATATATATATATATATATATATATATATATATATATATATACCGGGTGTCCCAGCTCGACCGACACATGGGAATTTTACATGGGATATCAGTTAATTATGAATAGTATCTCCCCAGTGCAAGATATTAACTTGAAATTTTGTATACTTATAGGAGAATATTAATTCTATGGATCACACTTACTTGAAATATGCAATTTCATCTGCAGGACGAGATTTATTAAATTTAAAATCTAATGTTTTCGTTCAAAATAAGACAGCTATGGAAATAAAAGAAAATATTTATCTGACAGTTTAGTAAAATATCACTGATTTTAATTCTTAGCCCCTGTATTTTAATATTATTTAAGTTGAATTTAGTTTCTTTTTGTTAAATAATATACCAATATTACAAAAATATAAATATCTACAATGGCATGTCATTAACTGTCAGAACTGTCACATAGATATTTTCTTTTATTTCCATGGCTGTCTGATTTTGAACGAAAATATTAGATTTTAAATTTAATAAATCTCGTCCTGCAGACGAAATTGCATATTTCAAATAAGTGTGATCCATAGAGTTAATATTCTCCTATAAGTATACAAAATTTTAAGTTAATATCTTGCACTGGGGAGATACTATTCATAATTAACTGATTTCCCATGTAAAACTCCCATGTGTCGGTCAAGCTGGGACACCCGGTATATATATATATATATATATATATGTATAAACTTATTCTAAATCTTTTATAACTTACAAGTATATAAAATAGTATACAAAAAAAATAACAATTACAAAAATATCTACAAACATAAACCTTCTTTCTAACTTAAAAATATATATGAAAACAAAATAAACAAATTTTAATCCTCTTCATCCTGCAACAAAATTGTTGTGATTTGCAACATTTTTTTATCTGCAACCTTCTTTGGTCTTGTTGCTAATGACGTGGCGACAAATTTACCGAAATTTATATACACAGCCTCTGTCGAATCTGCAGCCATCCGTCCAATAACATTGCTAATGTTTTTAATGGTGTTCTCCAGGCCTTCGGTTTCTTGTTCTCTCGGTCTTTTTCTTTTCTTGGCAGGTCCTACCGTGGGAGTAATGCAGACATCAGGTTCTGGCCCTGTGTCTGCACTTTTGGAGCAGCTAGCTGTATTCCTTTCCTCTACAACCGTTGAAATAGAGCTTGCTGGTCTGCTCCACGGCGCCTCTATTTCAGGGGATTCTGTTGATTGTGAGAATTTTACACTTGGGGACATTATTATAGGGATAGAGTCCCATAGTGAAGCACTCTCTTGAGATCCTGGGCTAGAAATCTCCTCCTGATATACTTCTATGTTCGATGTAGTTCTGAAAAATATGCAAACTTTGCTTTCATTTGTATATTATGAACAAACAATACATTAATGGAGAAATAAATATAGTAAAAAAATTTAAATGTTGGTCACGTACTTTCTTTGCTTCACAATTGGTGCCAAAAAATGTAGGTATTTCATTAGTTACCACTCTACATAATCTGCACCGGAACCTGATGCCGGAGTTTTTGTTCTTTCCTTAGAATATTTTTGTCTAAGGTACTTCCACCGGCTTTGGATTTCACTTACTGAAACAATAAATATAATTTATACATTGCTTACAAGATTTCTCCATATACACTACATACCTTCTGCATTCATGATAGCCGCCACAGAATTCCATACATTCTCTTGTTTGTTTTTATTTCTGTAGTCACTTCTTTTGCTGTCATAGAAAATTGGGTATTTTTCTATTAAAGAAATTATTTTTATATCATCCATATTAACTTCTCAATCACCAAACCTCCAAATTAAAAATACTACAAAACACAAACAACAGAAACAATGGCGGGAACAGCGCATATGCGTAATCCAGCGATAGACGAAACTACACGAATATCCCCGGACTAACACGAATGGAACAGGAATGGAATGGAACAGAATAGTAAATAAAAATAAGTCATTTCCTATTCTATTCCATTCCATTCTATTTCATTCTGTGCAAGTATAAATAGTTCCATGCGTTTACATTGTTTCATATTTCTATTCTATTCCATTCCTTATTCTATTCTATTCCATTCTATTCTATGCAATGTATAAATCAGGCTTCACCATCCCTTCTGCGCAAGCGCATATCTCACTTGTGACGTCAGAGTGGCTCGAAGATAAATCATTAATTATAAATAATTGGCAACATAATTTTAACTTTCAATTACATTTTAAGTTATAATTAATCATATACTTACGACTAAAAGTTATTTCACATGTAATTTCAACCACGCTAAACTTCCCCATTGTGTTGGCTTGTTAAAGAACATCTAATACGGCTAGCTTGATAGCTGGTTTGGTTACCAGTCCAAACTTCGTTTTTACCACCGCACTTCTTACTTCATCATTTTTTCCTTTATTTATGTCAATAACAATTCCTTTAGGCCAAGTATTTTGTGGGTTGTTGGAATCAACAATTATTACGATGTCTCCAATCTTAATTAACGATAAAGATTGAACCCATCGTTTCCTAAATCGTTGAGCGGTCATTTGTGAATATTTCCAATCATTTTTATATTTGATTCATTTGCGGAAAATTCAGCAAGTGGTTTTATTCCGTTTGACGATACCAATAGAAAATGGTGGTAAGAGCATAATCTTCTTCAGAATCTAAGGGTAAATATATCAATGGCCTAGAATTTACGATAAATTCTATTTCCTTCAGTGCACATTGTAAAATTTCTTCAGTTGGTTCATGATTTGTTCTAAACATTTCTGAAAGATTTGATTTCACAGAACGTATTAAACGTTCCCAGGAGCCTCCCATATGAGGTACAGCGGGAGGATTAAATATCCATTTTATTCTAGGTGAATATTCAATAAGTTTTTTTGTTCTATATTATTTATTTCTCGTTCTAATTCATTTTTGGCTCCATGAAAATTCGTACCGTTGTCGCAATATATTTCAAGTGGGCATCCTTTAGAGAATATATTTTTTTTATGCACTGAAGACAAGAACTAGTTGTTAAAGTATTTGCTATTTCCAAATAAATAGCACGAATTGTTAAGCACGTAAACAGCACTCCCCATCTTTTTTCCACTCTTCTTCCAATTTTTACTTTTATTGGTCCAAAATAGTCCATTCCGACGAAAGTAAATGGTTTTTGGAATGTTGCTAATCGTGCCTTTGGTAGTTCACTCATCAATGGGTTTTTCGGTTGAGCTTTTTCATTTTTACATTTTTGACAATTATTTCTAATCTTTTTGAAGGTTGTTCTTAATTTTGGTATGAAATATTTTCGTCTGATATCGTTAATTACTACTTCATTATTTCGGTGATGATATTTTTCATGATAATCCATAATAATTAATTTTGTTATTATATGTTTATCTGGTAATATGATAGGTCTCTTTACATCATATAATACTTCTGCTACGTCTATTCTTCCATAAATTCTTAATATTCCGTTTTCTAGATATGGATTCATACTATATAGTTGGCTGTCTTTTTCAATTTTGTGAGGTGGTGTAATATTTAACGAAATAACTTCACTTTTATAAATATCTCATTGTGCTTTTTTTCTGCCGCTTCTATTTCATCTCGCAAAATAGGTCCAAACATTTTGTTTTTATACATTTTAAAGTTATTTATTGATCGTATGAAATATGCTTGTGATCTAACTAATCTTTTCCACTTTGAAAAATAGTTTAAATTTGGAGTTGTTGGTTCTACAATATCTACCTTTTTATGAACAAGACATACAGCTTTTAATTTCCTATCTTCGTCTAAACTGGCCCTATCTTCGTCTAAACTGGAGTGTGTTGTATGTATAGATGGCCAATTTTCAAAGTATTTCTTTAAAAAATTTGGTCCAGTGAACCAGCGATTCTCCATGGAAAAGGTTGGTTCATTTTTCCTTTCCTTTTTTTTGCCTCATCAGCCACATTCTCATTTGTTGGAATCCAATGTCATTCTTCTAAATTTGTTAATTCCAATAGCTCCCCAATTCTTAAGGCAACAAATTGACGGTATTTTTTTGCATCTGATTTTATCCAGTGCATGAATGTTTTAGAATCAGTCCAGTAATATATTTTATTTATCTGAACTGTTAGGTCTTGTCTTATTGTGTTTGTTAAACGTGCTCCCAGAACTGCGGCCAATAGCTCAAGACGGGGTATAGAAATTGGTTTCTGTGGAGCAACTTTAGTTTTTGAACCTACTAGTGCAGTATGTATTCCTGTATCGTCTTCAGTTCGAATATATACCGCAGCAGCAAATGCACATTCACTTGCATCTACGAAAATATGAAGTTCAATGAAATGTGAAGATGTAAAACAACCCTAGTGAGGTGGTATTTGAAGTTTCTCTATATTTTTCAATTTTTCAATTCATATTTTCCATTTCTGATATTGTTCTTCATTTATCTGCTGATCCCAAGATATAGCTGTCCGCCAAATATCTTGAAGAAGAATTTTCAAATAGATTAATATATTTGCTATCAGACCAAGTGGATCATATATACACATTAGTGTTCTTAGTACTTCTCTTTTTGTAGGATATTTAGAACCATTGAATATGTCTGCATTTAATTTTTGATAATTTATTTTATATACGAATACATCCATATCTGTATTCCACCACATTCCTAAAATTTTGCTGGTAGATTCGTTTTCATTGATATTCTTTGTGACTACTTCATGTTTTTCCTCCATTTCCAAAAGTAATTTTTTAGAACTTGACATCCAGTTTCTTATTTCGAAACCACCTTTTGAATGTATAAGTCGGACTTCTTTTGTTATTTTTATAGCTTCTTTTTCGTCGTCAAAACTGTCGAGCCGGTCATCTACATAATGATTTTCCTGTATTGCTTTTACAGCTCGTGGGTATTGATTTCTAAATTCTTCGGCATTTAAATTCTTAACATACTGGGCGGAACTTGGAGAGCATGTGGCACCAAATGTCATTACTTGCATGACGTATACGTCTGGATTTTGCTTTGGATTTCCATCTCTCCAAAGGAAACGCTGTGCATATTGATCCTCTTCTTTTATTTTCACTTGATGGAACAATTCTTTAATGTCACCAGAAACTGCAAATTTTCCTTGGCGGAATCGATGTAATACACTTATTAAAGATGACATTAAATCTGGTCTAGGTAGTAACATCGAATTCAGGGATATTCCATTTACTGTAGCTGTTGCGTTCCACACTATTCTCATTTTTTTGGGTTTGTTAGGATTTCGTATAATAAATGTAGGTAAATACCAAATTCGAAATTCCGAATTTATTTCTTCTGGTCGTAGTTTGCGAATATACTTCTTTTCTACGTATTCCTTTAATTGTTGTTTCATACTGTCAGCCATTTGTTGGTCTTGTAACATTTTTCTTTCTAAATACATTAGTCTTTTAAATGCCATAGGAAAACTATCAGGAATTTTAAATTGATCTTGTTTCAAATCTTCCACCTTACGGACGAACTTTCAGAGATAGCGTGATTTAAATTATTTTATTCTAAATTTCTAGCCGTAACAAAGGAGTTTATTCCAATTCAAGGTAATGCCCTTTGGTCTTCACGCTGCGCCTGCGACTTTTCAACGATTGCTTGACTCAGTCATAGGACCAGAGCTTGAAACTTTCGCTTTTGCTTATCTGAATGACATTGTGGTAGCAAGTGCCACGCTCGAAGAACATTTGCAGCATTTACGGGAAGTTTTTAAACGGCTACGGGAAGCCAATTAAAGATTAAGCCCGGACAAATGTCATTTCGGCCTGCAATCAATCAGGTATCTTGGGCACATGGTGACAGCAACGGGGATTCAAACTGATCCTGAAAAGGTAGAAGCTATTCTCAAAATGCAACCTCCGTCCTGCGCAAAAGAAGTGCGTCAATTCCTCGGCGCCGCTTCCTGGTACCGGCGTTTCATAAAGAACTTCTCCATGATAACAACTCCTTTAATTTCTTTCTTACAGAAAGGAAAGAAGTGGTGCTGGGAAAAGGATCAGGACATCGCCTACCAATGCTTAAAAGAGGCTTTGACGACCGCACCGGCACTGGCATGGCCCAATTTTGAGGAACTGTTTATTTTACAGACTGATGCTTCTGACGTAGGCATCGGGGCAGCTCTGGTTCAAGGAAGTTTGGAGAATCCTCGGACAATAGCTACGTGAGTTGTACCCTCACTGGCGCTGAAAAAAATTACACGACTATGGAAAAGGAATGCCTAGCAGTTGAATGGGCAATTAAGGAGCTACTTATGTATTTAGAGGGTTATCACTTCACTATAGTGACTGACCGTCAGGCTCAGTCACCAAGTATCTGGATACTATGCAGCAGCCAACTGGACGCATGGCTCGTTGGATTACCTACCTGCAACGACACGATTTCAAGATTAAGTATTGAACCAATTGGCGGACATGTTCAGTAGGAAACCATTGCCCGATGTCTGTCTCATTATTAACACCTGCTCTTGATATAACCGGAAGATCAAAGAGGTGATTGAACGACCGTCAGACCACGAGGATTATCAGGTACAAGAAGATAAATTTTACCGACGCTTTTGGGACCCTACTGATCTTTCTGACACCGAACCACACCGAATGTGGAAACTGTGTATTCCATTGGAACAAAGGCAAACTGTGTTGGCCGAAAACCATGATCATTCGACTGCAGGCCATTTAGGAATCGCCAAAACGATTGCACGTCTTGCTCTTTGTTATTACTGGCCAGGTATGTTTAGACACGCTGCTAAGTATGTGAGAGACTGCCTTAGCTGTCAAACTTACAAAACGTATCAACAGTAATCCGCCGGACAGATGGGACCTTAAAAAATTGCCTAACCTTGGGACACAGTGGCTGTAGACATCATGGGGCCGTTGCCTAACCCCACAAAGGGGTATGAATACATTATTGTATTTCAAGACCGTATGACAAAGTGGATCGAATGTCGCCCCCACCGTCAAGCAAATGCAAAGGCAGTCGTAACTGCATTTCGAAAATTAATTCTATGTCGGTTTGGTTGTCCTAAGATACTCATTTCAGACAATGGAACAGAATTCGACAACCATACTGTCAAAAAATTTCTTGCGGAATACCACATTCGACATTAGCATACACCACCCTACACTCCTCAGGCAAACTCAGTAGAGAGAGTAAATAGGGTCTTGAAGCCAATGCTCACGCAGTTTTGCAAAGATAAACACAGGAATTAGTACGCGTTGCTACCAGAATTTACGTTGGCCATAAACAGTAGTCGTCACAGTTCGATTGGCTACTCTGCCGCGTACCTTAATTTTGGAAGAGAACTTCGGCTACCAACAGAATTTGAAAATATTCCTGAAAACAACAGCTCCATGGAAGCAGTTGTATCTGAGAAACACCTGCAGCAGTTGAAGGTCATAAAAGCAGCTCAGGAGCTAACTAAAATAAGGATTGCTTAAGCCGCTACCAAACAAAGCCGTCATTATAACCTGCGACATAGACCACAAACCTTCCGGATTGGTGATCAGGTTATGCGTCGGAAACATCCTCTCTGTCACGCAACTAGGGGTATAGCGGCTAAGTTATGCCCTAAATATTCCGGTCCGTGGATCGTATTAACTTTTTTTTCCCCACTGGTGGTGAATCTGTCTTCAGATGTGGGTAAGAAAATAGGTAATATACATGTGAAAGATTTAAAACTTTTTCAGGAAAACGAAAGTCACCAGGAGACCAACGTGGTCCCCGACCAAACGGCCACCATCGCGTCGAGTTCGCCAAATCACAGCGAATACGGTCACGCCACCGCCGAGTCCAGCGCGAGTTCCGTCGTCACCAGTCACCCCTGATAGCGAGAACATTTGGCGGGAGACATTGTCGACGCCAGTCACTCCAGAAAGGCCGAGGACGCCCCGTACTCGAAGGTGTGTGTCCCAGCAAGCGATGGACGAGTTGTTTGGGGCGTCCCCGCCACTTCATCATCCAGAGTCCCCGCCTACGTCGCCGCTGCCGTCTCAGCCAAGGACACCCCAGCCTAGACGTAAGGTGAGAATGTTAGCGCCGGACGGGAACGGTATTTTAAGGTGGAAGAACGTATTCGATTCAGACGACGTTCCGTTTTTTCTTAGACATGTGTTCTTTTCGAAACTTAAAAAAATGTAAGTTTCGGTTTTCATTTTAGTGTTTCGTTTCTTTTTTCTTGTTTATTGTTCATTGTGTTCATTGTGTTTTGTTAGTTAAAAAAAATATATATTATTTTTTCTCCGGTAGTAAGGGGAGAATGTGACGACTCAGGTGTCACAATCAAGTATTCATGATATTTTTTTTGCCTTTTCCATCCGTCTGAAAGTATATTGGCTACAGCACTCTTACTGTCTGTCCTGTCCTAACAGTATTTTAACACATTTCAGTCATATTTCTTGCAGAAGAAATAGTATTACCGTCTCACTGTAACCTAGAAAGCGTATGTTACTTTATTTCATAAATATTTGTTTTTGCTTCCCTTACCTTTGTTAATTCATGTTGTCAGTATTTTGTATTAGTATTTATTATTACTGTTTTTGACATGAGAAACACGTCTTTATTGTAATTACTCTGCTCTGTTAATGTCATCAATACACCGACCGTGCATTGTTAGCTCACGTCAAAATCAGTAATAGCTGTCAAATGTAATAATGTTTTATATATTTTTATACTGCATTAGGATTAAGATAAATACTCTTCTGACCAACTATGATTAGAAAAGGATTTTCACACGGGTTTAAATCTCCTAAAAACGGTTTATTTCTTTTTCGCAATTCCGATTCATTCATTTTTTACTCAATAGATGGCTCGGATAGCTACCCTTACTTCTACGGGACATTTACCTATTTCATCTTCACCCTTATAATCAAAACCCCGATCAATTTTAATCAAAACCCCGATCAATTTTAATCAAAAGTAGAACCAAATGGATTTGTTTCCAAACCACTTGTGTTCGAACGAACTTCTAGAGTCCTCGAGTCGGTGAGTTAACCTTGGCATTCTGTTTTGTATTTGTTCCGTGTTTTTGTTTCGTAATTAGTTCAATTGCGAACCTACTAGTGTTTCCACAGTAGATTTTGCTTTTGGTCTGTTGCGAGACAACTGTCATTTCAACCGTGTTTTTCCGTTTTACTTATCCGTTTCTGTTCCGTCCGTAATTAGTTCAATTGAGAACCTGCTAGTGTTTCCACAGTAGGTTTTACTTTTGGTCTGTTGCGAGACAACTGTCATTTCACCCTTGTCATTCCGTTTTACTTGTCCGTTTTCGTTCCGTTCGTAACTAATTCAACTGCAAACCTGCTAGTGTTTCCACAGTAGGTTTTGCTTTTGTGCTTGTTATTTCACCTGTGTTTTTCATGTTATCCAGTCTTTTGTAACTTAACAGTTCACACAGTATCTTTTGTTATCTTGTATGATTTTAGTCTATACCGAAACAGGTTTATACATTTTTGTAAATAAAACTCTGTTAAAGTTATTCTTGCATATTTACTTGGACCTCTCGTCTAGCTATTCCAGGGCAAATTAACGAGGGTAGTGTGAACAGATTGGCGCCCGAATAAACAGACACTACCGTCAGTCGTTGCAAATCGTGACAGGCTGATACTGAAGTACATTGTGATGCCAGTAAAATTAGATTGGGTGGAATATTACTACAACGACAAGAAGGCGGAAAGCTAAAACCAATTTTATATTACAGTAGGCAAACAACCAAATAAGAAAAAATTTAACATTCTTACGAATTAGAAACGCTGGCTGTGGTAGAAAAGCTTAAGAAATTTAGAATTTATTTGATAGGTATTTCGTTTAAAGTAGTGACAGATTGTAATGCTCTAAAAACAGCCTCATCAAACAAAGACTTATTACCACGAATTGCACGTTGGTGGCTTCAACTAAAAGAATTTTCATTCACTGTCGAATATCACCCTGGGACTCGAATGGCACACGTAAATTTTCACATAGAAATTGACGATTGGATATTAGCGGGACAAATGTCAGATGTAAAGTTAAAATTAATTTTTGAAATATTAAGTAAACCTGCCGAAACGGAGTATGAACGAAGGATTCATAAAGATTCATAATGAAAGAATATATAAAAATACAGTGAATAGTTTATTATGGGTGGTACCTAGAGGGATGAGAAACCAAATTGTACGTGAATCACATGATAATTTTGGACATTTTGGGGTAGATAAAACATACAATAAAATATTTGAATGTTATTGGTTCCCGAATATGAGAAAATATATAGAAAAATATATCGCAAGCTGTATAAATTGCATATACCAAAGAAGACCATCAGGAAAGAAAGAAGGATTTCTGAATCCTATAGAAAAGAATCCAATCCCAATACACACTCTACATATAGACCATTTAGGATCGTTTTGCAAACCATTTCAAATCGTAAAATGCTCACCAAAAGATCGATACGTAGTAAAAGAAGATAAAGGATCAGGAAGATCCGTAAAACGAAAGTATGATAACGTCATAGCTGTAGATAGGATAAAGCCCTGGAAACCATAAGGAGGAATTTCGGATTATGACACAAATTCTGATGAATATTAAGTAAGAAAACTCATAATATATGTCTGTAGATTCTCGGGTCGCGAATCATGTCAGGATGGACGAGTTGTCAGTGTCACATTGAAGTTGTCATTGTCAAACGTTTCACTTTGACATTTGACACTCTAAGATATACAACGCCTACTAAATTTATTATTTTAAATTATCAATGTAAACAATTGCTATTGATATTTATACACAGAAATATCAATATAAGTGAAAAGTCACAGAGGTGAGTCTGGATCTTAATATTACTTCTTGTAGGTGTTCTAGTATGTATTTATATGTGTGGTATATGATTGTAAAATCGTAATAAGGAGGTTAGATCCGGTGTACCCTAACCCAACGTGGGATCGGGACAAATCGTGTATTTACCCTGTACTCGACGTCCATGTTCTTTTGGGCGCAACGTGGGAAACGTTAGTTGATCGGGGTTCCCTAACGCAACGAGGGATTGGATTAGTGTATGAGTCTCTAGTCCTCGAATGTGTGTGCGTTTGTGTAACCTGGCATGTTCTGTTTTAGATCCATGTTGACTCACTGAAAATGTAAATAATCAAGGTGTGTTTTTGTGTTACCGATAATTTACCAGCCCGGGCAAAATAATGTTTTGTTTTATAAATTTATTATCGTTGTTAGTTAATTTATTATTGTTCTTGTTATTTTTTATTATGTTTTATATTAAAATGTTCTACCCCTTTACTAATTCTATTTTATTTTATATATCATCATCGACTATGTGTCATCGCGCTCTACACACTGTAACACTAGTTTCATTGCGACAGCCATTAACACCAGTATTACAAGTGAAAGAAGTAATATCTGAACCTGTGAAGAACACTGATACGACAATCGTAAATAATAATAAGGAACAAGAAAGAAGAACATTTTTTAAATCGAAAACTGTAACGGTATCCACAATTGCCCGAGTCATCAAGCACTAAAGCTTTAATAGAAGTAAAATTAGAATTAATAAAATTGCAGTGTGCGCATTATAATAAATTATTGGAAGCAATAGACAAAAAAAAAATGAAACGTGAATTAAAAATTCAAATTCTATAAGGAGAATTAGAAATAAAATCGCTCGAATTGAAGAAGAAAACAGAGGCATATAACATTATTTTAGTTATTGTGGCAATAAGACGACATGCCATGTATGGTATGCAAGTAATTATAAGAAGAGAATCTATGGTTTGTTTCATTTATTTTATTAGCGTAAGGTTTGTAAACTAGCAGTAGTTATTAAAAAAGATGTAATATAAGTAAGTACGTGCAATAAAACTTGCTTTATTTAATTACTATCACAAATTTGTCAGTTAGTACTATAATGTAGCAAAATAATTATTTATTAATGCTGATCAAATGGCTTCATCTTGTAATCGATGTGGACCTATATAATCTATCTCGTTATCGTTTAGGTAATCTAGAACGAATGGCGGTTTAGGTTCATGCATTAAACGAGCAACAATAATATTTTGAGCTGCCTCCACTTTTACGCGAAGACCATATGCCAAAACTAGGAATCTCCTTTTCCAGACTCAAAATGTTCTTTCAATACCGTTTCTTGTACGTATTTGTGATTCATTGAATCTGATTTCTGCTATTATAATTGGTTGCAGCTATAGAGTGATTAAGTAGGGTTGAATTGGATAACCAGAATCTCCCAATATTATTGAATTTTTAAAAACTTGATTTTCAAACTTTGCTATTATTTGCGAATTATTAAATATATTACTATCATGTGCAGATCCAGGCCAACGGGCTACAATGTCTCTTATTTTGAGCTCATAATCGCTAATTACTTGAATATTAAGAGGAAAATATTTTTTTCTATTTCTAAAATATTTGGCATTGTCACCACCTGCAATTAGAAATGAATTGTTTAATTAAAAGTAGAATTAAATATGTTTTGAATTTTTACTATTTACTCGTAATAGTAAATTTAACATTTATTGATATTCCGTATACCCATTTATCTTATCTGGAGACTGTATCTTGACATGAGTACAATCTAAATTTCCTATTCCTCTTGGAATCTTTGCAATTTTGTAAAAACCTTCGTACACTCCATTCATTTTTACTTCTTCTGGCATGTAAATAAAATGCGGTTACTCTGTGAATGATAAGACACGGAGTAGTTTTACTAACTCCTCCAAAATCAGCAATAGCAATGATCATACAACCCGATGCATAAAATCGTAAAATCATTAGAAGCTGTTTCTTAGCTGGAACAGCATTATTTCTAGAAGAAATATTAGTACAAAATATAATATAATGAGAGTATTATATACACAAAATTATAACTGTTATATATAAGTACCTTTCTGTTGGATGACTTATAACCTCATCAATAAGTTCCAGTAAATATAGCACTGAACGTTTAGATAAACGAAACCTTCGGTACATTTCCGCATCATCCCATTCGTTAAAATTATCTAGTCTTCGTCTTACTGTATAGTGTTTTATATTATTAATCATACGATTAATTAATTCAAAATCTTCGTCAGAACTTATGTCATCCATTACGGTCGCTTGAAATCTCCCGTCCTCACTAACAGTTCATTTGTAGAGACTGTATTCTGTAACCACTTATTTAAAAACGACAAAAACTGGGATACATTGCTGGTGGGTGATCTGTATAAAACACCTATCAAATATTTTAACGGATTTAAACGCACAGAAATTGAAAGTAACCACCAATCACTGTTAGTTTGAATATTATTAATTAATTTGCACTAAATATCAGTTCTCACGAAAATAATAACCCTTTCAGTATGTGTATTCGCGGAATTACGTCGAAGTGATTCATAATTATTAATACAAATTTTCAAGTCTAAAATTTCATCAGTTACTCTAGTTTCGGAGATGCACAAAATGGTAGGTGTTAAACCTACCATTTTGTCATCATCCATGAACATTTTAATCTGTAATATGTGTGCCAAAAAATTTTGTGCATTGAAATAATAAATACTACCAGTGATTTGCTGAAATTGCTATATATATTGGGTCTCTTTTTTCTGCATTTCAATTCTTTTTAATAGAACAATACAGTTTCTATCTAGGGCACTATGATTTGTGTCTAAATTCAGTTTCAACTTTTTATTTGCGCTCTTAGAATTTATACATGATTCAAAATTAGAATCACAATTTTTGTATTCATGTTCATGTCCACATTTGCTACAGGCCTGATTATTTTTTCACACATCCGCTTTATGTCCATACCCACAACATTTAAAGCATCATAATTTGGAATTCTTTATAGTCTGGACATCTTCTCCATCCACTATTTACGTTTCCCGATCTATTTAAAGAATTAAATGTTGTGGTATCAACTTCTAATATAGCTGTTGATTTTTTGTTTCTCTCCCAGGTATGTTTGATATTTATAACGGCATACTGGTTTGATATCATTTTGTACTTTTAAATTTTTAATTATTTCTGCTTCGTCTAATATTTCATTTATTCCCACAATTTTCAAAAGCGGAATTTTTAGATTTCCTACAGTTACCTCATATTTATTACCTAATTTTTCAGAAACGTTACTTAATTTTTCAACATCTGCTTTCTTTACACATTGTATCAAAATTCCACCATTTTTAACATTTTTTATTGAATTTACCCCGACAGATAATTCAGCTGGTTTGATCTTTTCTTGCACTTCTTTTCTCGTTTTAATACTTCAAACTTTGCTGAACTGTTTTTGGTTTAATAATTACAGGAGGGTTATTTTTTGAAGCCATATGAGCATATGATTTACGGATATTTGTTTCATTATTGGTATGAGAACATAAAATATTTTTAATTTGATCTATTTCCGATTTATAATCTTGTAGCGTGTCATTAACAATTCATTTTACAGATTCTAATTTATTCAATGCAAGACCATTTCAACCCTTTACATGTCTTATTAACACCGAATTCTTTTTCTGTAATCCCAGCGCATTTGAAATGAAACTAATTACTACATTTACCATCGCATCCAATAACCTTATGTCCATTAGATTCTATTTTATATAACAATACCTAGCTTCACCTTCGACTGACTCAGGCATTTTTCATTCATAAAGGGGTAATGTACAGGTAGTGAGTATTTTATTGGACGACTGGAGTCACTGCTCTTTAAATGCACTTTTAACATAAAAACTGCACTAACCGATGCACTTCACCCAGAATGATTCAGACATAATAAATGTCCACAAATAAGCGCACCAATTGATATAACAAGAATAAATTATAACTGGGTTAACACTTAAAGAACATTTAAAAATTGAACTGCATAAAATATACGACTGATCGCTAGCTAGCTATGGAATCCAATTATTTTTTTAATCATATTATTTCCTGTGATTAAATTAATAAATAATGCTTGAAATAAGAATCTTCGTTTTATTTTAATAATTATCTTATTTATATGTAAATTAACAAAAATTAAACATCAAAACGAACAACATAATTATTCATTCTATAATTCAAACTGTTAAAAAAATACAGTTTTTATTTGCATCACTAGTTCTCTTTGCGTTGTTTTTATTATGAAAATTAATCGCAGTTGTTAATTCTATAATTGCACTAATTTTAGATTTTTCTATTTCCACCTTTGGTCTTATGTTTGTTTTTTCTTCTTTTTTACTCAATATTTCATGCATTTGGGAAAAATATTACGGGGTTACTTTTCCTTCACCCGTGTTTTCTTTTACTTTTTTCAATATTCCTTGTGTAGGTAACTAATAAATGTTTCTATTTATTATCGCAATCTACTCTACAGACAGTATATCGTATTCTTTCATATTACTGTTTATTTTAACCCAATTTTTTATTTTTTTGAATTTCGGATTAGTAAATCCTAGTTACTAATTGAATTCTAATTCAAATAATAATTTAATACTACTAGATGTCTATTTAAATTCGTCGATTCAGGTATAGCTGCTACCAATCGAATTATTCCGTAAGTTAAGTTTTGTAGTACGTACATGATCACCTTTATTTAGAATTGTATATTGTACTTTGTCAATAATTTATGGAAAGTACAAATATTAAGTAGCGCAAAAAGTATTAAAATTAATAATCACATATCTGATTGTGGCTACTGCTGGCCATATAGTTTGTTGACATATGAAGATTAATATCTTTCCTTATATTGATTTTCATTTGGTGATAACGGTGGTAACTTTTAAATACTATCTGCGCTTACGTACATCCAATACACTCTTTTCAAAGCTGGATTTATAACTGCGTTCAGACAATGAGCAGAACTGCATTGCAGTTGAATAAAAAGAGCAGATACAGTTATGTAATAAAAAAACGACTATCTGCAAAAAAAAAATCAAGACATGTATTCATTTTTGTTTTAATGTGAAAACTGAGATTCTGTATTTGAAACTTCGTTTTACCAAATATTACTAAGATAACATGAGTACGCCTCAGTTCTCTTCAACTGTATGAATTATAAGAATTGCGGCTTTATTTATATGGTTTATATGTGGTCCGTTTTCTCTTTTAATCTTCAATTGAGTTGACTGATATTGGAAATAAAGAAAATATGCAAACTTTTTCTAGAATATGACTACATATCACATATACAGGGTGTTTGGTGAAAAGCCGACACCCAAAATATTTCGTTTATTTTGAGAGATACAAGAAAATGTTAAGGAGTAAAGCTAAACTAGACAAAGGGACTCATAAAATGATCCTAGTACAAATTTTGTGTCACTTCCGGTTTTAGCGGAAATGGCTCCAACTTTAATTCTAGCATAGGGAATCGGTATTTTTATATTTTTTTACGGAATGTACATAAAATTAGCTTTGCAATGATATCAAAATATCATAGTTTTATTTCAACCATTTCAAAATGGCGACAATTTATTTTAATATTTATGTACTTACAACTATAGGTAATTAACGAAAAAAAATGTTTAAAATACCTTACAATAATCAACACAATACAAAACCTTCTAAATATAACAAACAAAATTAAAATTAAAAATACTCAAAATGGCCGCCGTCATTTTCTACACAATTTATCACATATAACAAATTTTGCCATTACGTCGCCAAGAAAGGTAGATCTAATATTTTTTGACATTATTTGTTTGGTTTCAGGTAAGAAAATTTTAAATAGCTGACTACGGTGTATTTTTTATGAATTTTAATTAGTAAATATTTTAAAAATAAAGTTTCGCCATTTTGAAATGGTTGTAGTAAAACAATGATATTTTGGTATCATTATAAAGCTAATTTTATGTACATTTCGAAAAAAAATATAATAATACCGATTCCCTATGCTAGAATTAAAGTTGGACACATTTCCGCTAAAACCGGAAGTGACACAAAATTGTTTCTAGGGCCCTTTGTCTAGTGTAACTATGCATCTTAACATTTTCTTGTATCTGTCAAAATGAACGAAATATTCTGGGTGCCTTTGTATACTTTAATCTCCAGGGAAAGAATTATGAATCTGTCAAAATTAAATATATATTTGAAATGAATCAAATAGGAATAACAAAAACATCCAAATTGTGAAATATAAACAATTGTTCTGCTAAAATCCATTGACTCAGTATTTAATCTTAGTTTTGCTTATTAAATAATAATACAAGTAGGTTAATCTTAATTTTTTTTATAAAATAATAATATAAATAGGATAATCAATCTGAACTCTTAGCTAGTATTCTTTGTAAGCTTGTAAGAAGTAAACTCTGCTTTATTATTTTGAATAAATTTATTTTTTCAAAATATTAAGTCAACATTTTATAATTCACGCGTAAGGATAATACGAAAATGTTACATTGAACAACGCACTTCACGTATCGGATATAAGACAAAATCTACTGTTGTTGAGTAAAATTACAAATCACGGTTTCGAAGTACTTATTCGTAAAAACGAAGCTCTGATTCAAGACTCGACTAAAAATGTGCTAGAAGCTGCCAGAGTCGACAATTTATACTACATACAAGAATCTAAACAAGATGCATGTATTGCTACATCTGGTACTAGAGAAAATCAAGTTATATAATCAAGATATTCGAAAAGGCATTGTAAAGGGTATTCCGCCTTCAAACACATTACGTGCGACGTCTATTGAAAAGCAAGGTGACGCGGGTTCCATTCCCCGACAAATCAGATCGACAGACAAAGTCCCTAGATCTGATTCACACGGACGTCTGCGTAGCTATGCGGACGACATCCTTAACAGGGGCGAAATATTTCGAGTTTATCGACGACAACACTAGATGGTGTGAGGCTAGGTTTTTGAAGTCTAAAGACGAAGTTTTCAAGACCTTCACTGATTATGCAGCTCTAGTCGTCAATAACAAAGGAACGAATATTAAATGTTTGCAGTTGGACAACGGTCGCGAATATGTAAGTACTGAATTCAATGAGTACTTTGAATATGAGCATTTCAAGAAGACTGTTAGTTCCCTAAAACCCGAAACAAAATGGGGTTGCGGAACGAAAAAACCGCACGCTCTTAGAAACTACCACGTGAACGAACGTGAAGACTCAACACAGACTTTCAATTCAATGAAATGGAATTTCCACCAGAATTCTCGAATCTAAAGGTACGTCCAACATGAGAGTGAAATACGCTCCACAACCAGGTTCATTCAAGGGTTATATTGATGCTGATTGATGCAATAGTACCGAAGACAGGAGGTCCTATTCTGGTCATGTGTTCATGTTGAATGGAGGACCCATATCCTGGGACTCTAGGAAACAATGGACAGTCGCATTGTCTACTCTGGAATCCGAGTACATGGGCTTGTCGGAGTGTGCCAAAGGAGTTATTTTTCTCAAACAGTTTTTTTTGCAGAGTTGGGTTTCCAAAACCTAACCGATTTTACAATTTTTTTATAACTGCTCGAAATAAACATATCAATGTTCGCCACCACTTTTTTTATGTTTTTATTCGGCCAATTTTTAATACACGTAATTGTATCACTTTAGTTTATCTAATATACATTAGCATTAGTTATAATAGTTTGTTGTTTTGGCTCATCCGAGCATACTTTACCGTAAATTCGGGCCACATTCTTCAGAATTTACAATGGGTCCTACATCAATTTTTTTCTCAAAGAACGTAGTGAAATAAGAATATTAGTGAAAACGCAACAGAAAAATCTTTCATGATAAGCGAATTTTAAAGTGAAAATTTTGACCTGCAAAGTAATATGTCTTGGTCAGTGGTGAACAAACTGTTATAGTTCTATAAGGTATTAGTTATTTTCATATTCGTGCAGAAAGTTCATACTTTATGCATTTTTTAGAGTTTGTAAAAAGTCATTTTTCTAGCACTCGTTATTGAAAAGTAAACAAGATTGCTAGGCAACATGCATATTATGTTATATTAACTCTCAAGTAGATAATCAAGTAAATAATAATATTATTATTAATTTAAACAGTACTCTAATTCTTCAATATATATATATATATATATATATATATATATATATATATATATATATATATATATTCTATGTTCTATATTCCAACATATCCTAACTAATAGTATTAGTCTTACCCACATTTCATGGCATATATATAAATGTTTTGTATTTATTTTATAAATTAATTTTTGTAAATATTTCTATTATAGGAAAAAAAAAATCTGCATTCGGCTACGCCTATTGCACTCCACTAAAAACGCATACTTTTCACTTCACATTGCATAAATAACTATTATATATAAATTTATTCGTATATGAATGAAAAAAATATTATTAGACATAAATGAAATTTATTTTCCATAACAAAAGCAAGAACATGTAGTAACATTTTGACACTGCCAGGCTAACGGTTGCCGCAGGTACCTATCTCTCTCTTCTCCAAATTCTAAAAAAGGCGGACGCGCGATTTTCTTTCTTAAAATCAGGTAACCAATCAAGTAGTTCAGGACATATAACGAACACAGCATATAGAAATAAAATTAATAGTTTATGGCTCGCGAGCGAAGTTGTATTTAAATAAAATATTTTCACTTTAATCATTAAATATGAATCACGCAAACGTATACCTAACAACAATTAAATAAGATATCGCAATATAGAATCACAAAATATTTTGCTACGAACAAATCTCCTTCGGAAATTATTTTTGCTTATTCCGTGCGTTCTACGTTGACGTTGGAGCGACGACAGAAAGAAAATAGGAAATAGGAGAGCGAGTACAAGCTTGAAGGTAGCCATTCCATTAAATATTAGATTCAAACGTCTGTTCTGTTACCCTTTTCTTATTTATTAACAATACTATTCATAGGTTACGTAGTTTAAATTATGTAAAATTTGTTTAAGGCTGTTTTTAAAATGCTTCAAAAGCTTTTGTGCAATAAACATGAAAACGGCTTTACCAATTTTATTCAATTTTGGTATACTGCAATTATAAAATATAGAGATTGTAATGAGAGTAATTAAAAAAAACTATGTAATATAAATATTTCTCTTAATTTTAACTGTTTTCAATACATGTTATATTTCATTACAATATCCAAAAATATGGAATTCAAATATATAAAATTTGTTAAAAGTACATTTGTTGTATTTGAGCTGTATTCGACAAAAGAATTGTCCATATAACGCTATGTAAAATTAATTCAGCGTAAAGCCGCTTTTATGCGTTTTTAGGATATCAAACTAATTTCCTGAGAGGTATAAAACCCTCCCATTGCTCTGTTTATGTATATTAAAAGACCTAATAATAAAGAACTTGAATCTTAGTCCATTGTATTTTTTTTAAAAAGATATATTTAGAAAATATAGGAAAACCAATTACCATTTTATTATTAATAATAAATTTATAATATTACTAGTTTTTAAACAATTATACAATTTTGTTATTTATCTTTTCACTTTTAATATAATTAGGTTTTTATATATTTTTTTTAATTCTATCAAAAATAATTTCAAGTAGAACCTTGTTCTTCATAAAATTCAATTAACACACGTTAATTTTTGTTGTGAGCACTGAAAAAAATCATTGTATGAAAAATATAGTATATTACGACATTATTTTTGGCTGAATTTTCGTGGTTTTTCTTTCTGGTACAGACGTCACCTCAAACCTATTAAAAATGGATTGACGGATGGTCAAAACGGATATTTCCGATGCAATCAGCAGTGCCAAAATATATATATATATATTTTGACCATCCATTTTGAATAGTTTCGGCGTGACGTATGTACGTACGTGTACGTTCGTATGTATGTAAGTATCACGCATAACTCAAAAATGATTAGCCGTAGAATGTTGAAATTCTGTATATCGCACGGCTATAAAATCTAGTTATGCATCTTTCTTTTTAATTTCAATAAGCAATGCCAAGGGATTTTTTGAATTTTTTGCATAACTCAAAAACGATTAACCGTAGAATGACGAACTTTTGTTTATAGAATTGCTATAATATCTATAGGTTTGCACTTCCATTTTTTGTTCTAATCGGCTTTTTCAAAAGGGCGCTTTGCTTTTACCAGAAACTTAAAATAATAATTTAATATTTTTATAAGAAACATTTGATTTCTTGGAATTGAATATATGCTTGACAAGATAGACAACTGTCAGAATATATAAATGTAAACAATATATCATTTTTTACAAGTTATTGAACGATTAAAATAATTTTGTGTAATGCAATAAGGAATAGTGATAAACTAATAAGTAAATGTGTAACTATCTACTTTTTAAAAGAATTGAAAGATCGTATTTTACTTTAAAATGAAATAAGTTTAATGCCTATTTACTCAGCTTATAGTTAAATACATAATCAAAGGTTACCCAAAAAATTCTATATCAAAATTTTCACGGTAATATTTATTAACCCTTTTGACATTTCGTTTCGATACGATATTCTCAATTTAACCAACAGTTAAGAAGTAAACTATAACCTGTGAAGCTGGACATAAATGAAATGCAGCAAAAATGTGTATAATTTAATATACCTACAAGGAAGTCATGTGGTGTCCACATCAGATTTTTGTTTATGATATTGTTATTATCAATAGCCTAGTCGAAAATTATTACTTGTGAATTGTGACTGATACTTATTACATATATCTTGACACTTGATGACAAATTGTTGATTTTACTGTAATTTTGTAAGCGATTTAAGTGACATTAAATTAGCAGAGTATCGTTGTTATTATAATTTATGAATAACATTAAATACTTTTAGGTCGTCAGCATATAAAAAAATTGAATTTAGAAAACAATATGTAAGTTCGTCGATGAATAATATGAATAGAAGAGGATTAAAATGTGACCCTTTTCTTATTACAAGAACATTATAGTTACCTACATTATAACAATAAATTTTCCGTCCATGGTGCACCGTGTCCGTTGCACTCGATAACTCGTAGCTGGCGAATTTCCGCTCAAGTAAATTTAAGTAACATCGCGGAAATTTACCGACCAAAAATTGTTAACGTTGTCAAATGAACCAGCTTGCAAAAGACTGTGCGATTCGTGGAAGCGAACACGTAACCTTTTCCAAATTGTAATAATTCTTTTCTAAATTGTTATTTCATTTTAATTATATTTTTATTGTCAAACTTGAGTCATTATTTTGTGCGTGTATACCTGCTTACCATTCTCGCAGCAGTTATTCTTTCTGTGATTGTCCGGGTATTAATTCAATACGTTAACGACAGTGCGGTTAACTACCAAAACGCACTGTCTGTTACAAAATGGTTCAGAATTGCTACAAATAATTAATAATGTGACAAATAATTTTTAAACACTCTAGATCAAGATGGTGAAAAACTTAAACAATTTATCCTTTTTCAATTTATATTTTTTCTATTTATTTGTTTTTTACCTAAATATTTTTCATATACTTCAAAATAACAAAAATTTTAATTATTACTCAGTTACTTATTTTCAATTCATCTAATGTCAATGTAATACTGAAGGAAAGGCGGCTAAATATCGCAGGGGAGCAGTGTCTAATAGGTATGCAAGTACATATAATATCAGGCAATGAAGGAATATAATAATAATATAAATACATTTATAATATTTTTTAATTGTTAAAAAATATAAGCTCAGACATTTTCTTTCAACTAAATAAAATACAAGAAACGGAATTCTAACTGTATTCGTAGAGAGAATTGCATATTATATTTATTTAGATTGCTTACTTACTTACTTAATCCATGAACTTTTCTACCTTTCGATGTAAGGTGTTATTATTACTTAGATAGCATTACGGAACGGGAACTTTAAATAGACGTCATGAACAGGACAAATATAATAAGGGAAAATATGTATTGGCTATAGTATGGTGTTGTAAAATTAAGAAAAATTATAAGATAAAGTATATTTATAATGAAACACTTTATAAAAGGTTCTTATTTTGATTACTTTTATTTTAGAAAAATTTGATATAAAATCGGTGGAGGGTCATACCAACCACAATTATCGAAAATAGGTGCTACGATATTAACAATGGTAGAACCACAAGCTAGACCATTGGAAAATGTTTACGATGACAATAATATTTATCATGGAGTTAAATGTTATTGTTTTTTTTTTGCATAGAACGTAGATAAAACTCACAGCTATGTCTAATGCATTTGACCAGGGCCTCCCCAAGGTCACACAAAGTTTACTTGAAACGACAAAAATCCTGGGCCGACCCTGCATTTGATATGTTATTATAGCATCTATAAAATATTCAGTTATAACTTTTCAAGATCGAGAACTTTGAATTTTTTAATTACACATTTTAAAATTATAAACATTTTTTTCTACTCCTGTATAAATATATTCCCATTATTTTAATATTTTTTCGATTAATTATAGTAACCATATTTCAGAACATATGATTCATAATTCACTCTTCTCGGCAAATCACAGAACCAGAAATCAATTATTCACGTGTATTTTAAATCTGTCGCGCTCTGAATCTCCTATCGTACGGCCGTCAGACAGCTTACGGTATAGTCATTTATCACAGTGTATTTTTTTGTTGTCATTTTCAAAATTATGCGTTTTTGTAAATTTACTAGAGTAGAGAAAGCATAATATTATATTCGGGATTACGGTCATTGTTGTATAATAACTATCATAATCTCTTATATAATAATATACTATTAAATTTCACATTGCCTCCAACTCGTGTATCTGTCATAAGCAGCAATGTATTATCCTGTTTTTTTTAAACCTAGACATAGGGCACAGTTGTTAAAGTCATCAAACTGTCATATTTCAAAAAGAAGAAAAATTCAAATTGTATCTCAGTATAATTCTAACATGAGTTTAATGGCTCTCCCTCACTAGATGATTACGATATGCTATAGTTATGATACTTTGTCGTAATGATAACTGTCTATTCACACTAGATACTATTGCCATCTATTGAATTTGTATTGAATTACATTTAATTAAAAATTATCATTATCATCTAGTGTGGATCTGGCTTAAGATAGGAAATAATTTAAATAGATTATTATATAGTTTTAATTACTTTATTACCTGAAATGGAAGGACCGTGTGAAGTTGTTGACAGAAAAGTGTACTCGTGTGTGAGCTCCGTGGTTTTTAACTCTAAAAGGGTATACCACGAGCAATTTAGTGTCGAACAGCTGATTCTCCGTGTGTATCAACAACAATACTGCATCGCCAGTTTTTATCTTAAGAGACGTTGACCGGAGAAAAAAAATAGAGATAAAGCAAGTAAGTGCTACGTGACAAGAGAGAAGTTAGCTTTTGAAGAGTCGATCTGAGTGTGGCTTCTACCGCCGTCAACGTAGAGACTTTGTGCCTTAAGTTAGGCAACGTATTATATCTACACGTGAATCAGACAGCGAATCAGACAGTAAACGTAAACGTGAAGAGCAACAGGACGGATTTTTTAAAAGGAGCAAAAAAAACATTAAGGACCTCCACAAAAACAGATAAGTCCAACGACATGGCAGACATGAAAGAACTAATGAACACTTTGTTACAGGAAATTAAAGAAGTACCTACGCAGAGAAAACCAAGAATACAAAGATGCAATAAGTAAGGTTAAGGAAGAAAATATTGTTATGAAGAAAGAAATAGAACATTTTAAAAAACGGGTGGATCATCTAGATCAAATGAACAACAGACTGGAAAGGATAGACAAAGCAAGTAGAAGACATAACATAATAATTAGCGGATTAAAAATAGTCGAAAATAATGAGACAGAGATCATAAAAAAAACTAGAAAGCTTTATGTTTTACAAATGCAGGTTAACGCTAAAGTAATGAAAGCAGTAAAGATCAAGGATCACATTGTCAAGGCATAGAATAGAAATAGAAAGCTTGGAAAAAAGATTGGAATCTTTAAAAATAAATCAAAATTAAAGAGAGGCGTATACAGTAAAGTTTATATAAATAACGATATGACAAAAAGGGAACAAGACATACAAAAAACAATTACGAAAATAGCATATAACGAGAAACAAGCCAACAAACAAGTAAAAATTAAGTACCAACATCTAATTATAGACGGAGAAAAATATGTATGGAATGAGAATACTAATAAATTGGAAAAAACAGAGACAGAACCGAATCACGATCTAAAAAACTCAAAAATATAAATGGGAATAAAAAATCTAGGACTAATATACAGGCGACGACCGACATGAATAGACACAAAAAGAAAAGTATTTGGAAACTAGCAACGTGGAATGTTAGAAGTATGAATGGAAAAGAAAATGAACTGTACGATAAATTTAATAAATTAAATATAGATATATTAGGAATAACAGAAACAAAAAAGATAGGTAAGGAAGAAATAATTATAGATAATGGGCATATGTTGATTTACAGTGGAGTGCCGAAAGAAAACAGAGCAGCATCAGGAGTAGCTTGCCTGGTAAATAAAAAGTTAATAAACTACGTGCAGTCCTGGGAAGGATGTAGCGAGATGATCCTAAAAATCGAGTTGAAAATTGAAAAAGAAAGTGAGAAAACAATAATAATAATATACGGACCAGATGAAGATGAGTTAGTTGACATAAAAGACAAATTTTGGGAAGAATTAAATCTAGTTACAGAGAAAAGTAAAGGGGAAATTTTTGTAACCGGAGACTTTAATGGATGAATAGGCATACGAGATGAATACACTGCAAATACAGTTAAGATATATGGATAAAATTGAAGAAATAATAACGGAAGAAGACTGATAGAATACTGCATATTAAACGACATGTTAATTACTAATACGTTTTTTCAACATAAAAATGTACATAAATACACAAGACAAGGGCCAAGAGAAGAAGATAGATCAATAATAGACTATATACTTGTGGAAAACAAAACGAGAAATTTAGTACAGGATTGCAGAGTTAGGCATGATCCAGAAATCTTCAGCGATCACTTTCTCGTAGAAGCAAGAATTAAAAAAATGAGTAAAGATGAGAACACTAAAACTGAACAAACAAGGACAATAGAATATGAGACAATAAAAACATACAAACTTAGAGATGTAATAACAGCCACAAAATATGCACAAGAAATAAATAGATTAACTGACATAGAGAAAATTAACTATAAGGACAAGGATATAGAAGAAACATGGAATATTTAAAAAAAAATTATAACACAAGCAGCAGAGAATATATGTGGAAGTAGTAAAAAGAAAGCTAATAAAAAAATGACGTCCTGGTGGAATGATGAAATAAAAGAGGAAATAAAGAAGAAAAAGAAAACATGGGTAAAATATCTTAGTAATAGAACAAATGAAAACTACGATCAATACAAACAACAAAGACGGAAGGTTAAAGAATTAGTAGCACAAGCGAAAGAAAAAAGCTGGGAACAATTTGGAATGCAAATGGAACACAATAGTAAAGAAAGTCAAAAATTATTTTATAAAACACTGAAATCATTAAGAAATGAGAAGAGGACAGACAGTAGCAAATACAGTCAAATCCAAAGAAGGTACAATATTAACGGAAGAACAAAATATCATGAACAGATGGAAGCAATATTTCCAAGAGCTTTTATTCACAGATGAAGATAATCAGATAAAACCTAATGAACAAATACTAACAGACCAGATAGAAAATGTGAATGAAGACGAAACGCAGGAAATACAAATAAAAGAAGTAAAAAAAAAAGTGGTAAAGCAGCAGGGCATGACAAAATTACGGCAGAAATGTTGAAGTACATGAAGTAAAAGGGCATAGAAATATTGTTAACAGTTTTCAACAAAATTTGGAATAGAGATAAAATACCAAGCGATTGGGAATTAGCAATAATTGTGCCGATACACAAGAAAGGAGACACCAAAGAATGCAACAACTACAGAGGCATATCATTATTGTGTATGACACTCAAAGTATTTGAAAGAATATTAGAAAAAAGATTAAGAAACAAAATAGAACCAACAATGTCCGAAGTACAAAGTGGATTTAAGAAAGGAAGCAGTAGCCAAGACCATATATTCACAGTTAAGGACTTAATACACAAGACTAAGATCACTAACACAAAAACATACATGACATTCATAGATCTGAAAAAGCGTTTGACAGAGTACAAAGAGAGATAATGTGGAAAATCCTGAAAAGAAAAGGTATAAGCACCAATCTTCTAAATGCTATAAAAGGACTGTATAACAAAAACACGAACTACGTAATTAGCCAAAATAGGAAAAGCGAGCTCTTCGAATCAAAGAACGGTTTGAGACAAGGAGGAGTAATAAGCCCAGTCTTATTTATGAAATTTATGGATGAGATAATAAAGGAGTGCGATCAAAAATTTAATAAGATACATGTAGGGTATAGAAACTTACAACCAGTAAAAATATCAATATGTGCTTACGCCGACGACGTAGTAATTATGGCAAACAGCGAGAAAAAAATGCAACAAAATGTTAACACCTGGAACGAAATTATAAAGAAATACAATATAAAAATAAATGCGACTAAAACAAAAATAATGGTAATCTCTAACGAACCAACAACTGCTATTATAACAGTAAATAGTGAAACAATACGCGAATCGTCATAAAATGAATTAATAACGTCAGTTATTTGAGCAGGCGTAATTTGCTTCTATGAAGGCCTAATTCTATTGTTTAGCTGATCGATGTTTAATCTATCACCATTATAAATACAATTTTTCAAATGACTCCAAAGAAAAAAATTGTTTGGTGCAAGATCTGGTGATCTTTGAGGGAATATCCGGTGCAGATAGTTTCGCACATTTAGTGTGTAGTGAGAGGGAGCGCCATCTTGCTGAAACCATACACCAGCAATATTTAAGATGTTTAATGCTCACATTACTCTTTGCTGTAATGATGCCAAATAGCTTTCACCAATTAAATTTCCAATCATAAAAAATAGCCCCACTAATTGATCCCCTATTAACCCTGCCCAAGTATTGACTTTTTGAGGTCGTTGTGTTCGAGTGCCATTGTACAGGTGTAAATTTTGACGAGTCCAATACCTACAATTTTGTGAATTTACTTCCCTATGGATATAAAACGTCGCTTCATCCGTAAATAAAATTCTGTTCAATAATATTTCCCCACTTTTATTTTTCTCCATCATAGCTTCGCAAAAAATATTCCTTCGTTCTGTATCGTCACGTAATAACTGATTTTGATATTTATAACTCTTAAAATGTTCTTGTCTTGAAACCTGGTATACTGTACTTTTGTAACACCTCTTTCGAAGGAGATCGGCGCCATAAAACTGTAGCACTTTTTTTAATAACTTCCATTACTACCAACTTGTAACACTCTTACAGGTCTACTGCTACCAGTTTGTAACCCTCTCCTTGAAAGGATAGGCATTACAAAATATATAAATGGGTTCTTTGTCAGACCGGATACGGAGCAAGTATTAGGTTATGGACATTGAAATTAAACAGCATACTCACATTTGTATAAAAATATAAATAAATATAATTAATAATGGTATACATTTGATTTCGTCTCCAATGACACTTGTAGCCATCGTCGCCGTCTACCATTACACTATACCACACTACTTCTCTTAAAAAGAGAACTTTCCCTTCCCTAACAATCATTACATTACACTATAAATACTATGAACAGAAGTACTAAGTCAGCAAATATTAGTTTTACCTTTACATAATATTATTTATGTATTACATCAATTGATCTATTAATATACTTTATTGGTGCCACTAGAATTTGCTGACTTAGACTTGTTACAGTGTTTACAATTTCCGAGATTCTTTTCGTCGACAGGGTATTGTCGTTTTCAATTAATTCCATAATTTCTTGTTTTTATTATTGATTATTGTACTGATTTTCTTATTTTGTTGTCCATTGACGCATCCTTTAGTTTTGAAGTTATTATAAATTTTTGTTTTAGTTGTTCTACTGGGTCGCTTATTAAAAGATAATGCACATAAATCAGAAACATTTCGTAAGCTCATGTTAGTACTATACCAATTTACTATTTTAACTTTTTCTTCAACGGTATACATTTTGAAATATGACACTTTTATGACTTTGACAATGTAACTATGGTAATGAAACATGCCTATGTCCACTGACAATATACATATATAAATTATGTATTGTTGTATGTCACAATAATTATAATTGTCAGCACTTGTCTAGAAATGTAATATAAACCCCTGTGACTAAGATAAGTTGTTCATTCCAATATTTTAAATCAAAATATTATATATATATATATATATATATATATATATATATATATATATATATATACATATATATAGGCTTATTTAAGAATTAAATAATACAACTTAATACATAAGTTCTTCTAGTATCTGCCATCTTCCCTTATAAATTTTCAATTATCATTACTTAACTTACACTTATCGTAACAATTATTATATATCTAATCATTGTGGTGATTTTGTAACACTTTCATATTTAGTTGTTCTTTGATTATTTACATTACTTGTATTTAACACCTCACTCTCCTTTTTATCTATATGTATGGTGTTTGTTCTTAACTGTGCGCTTTCCGTTTTCACGTCGTATAAATGCTGAGTTCCATATTTGTCTATTTCTTGGGCAGGTTTCCGCATCCTAAGAACAGAAAACCAATCAATTGTTGGAGCATGAAGAAATAGGTGACCGGAAGCCTTCGTAATTCTTGCCAGATTCCATACTACGTACGCTGTGGACAGGACGTCTGCTACAAAATATGCAAGCTATTTTAGCTACACAAAAAGATGTTGATTTAAATAAAGTAGCAAAACTTGCAGATCTGATTTTAGATTTAACATCAATTCGACCTACTGTAGAAACTAAAGCATTCTGTGATGAATCACATTTAATTCCGACCTCTTTATTCAAACCCTAATTAATGAAAACAAGTTGTTTAGTAATTATTTCTTTAAATTTATTAAGTTTTTTCTGAATGACTAGTACATTAAGTCCATTTAATATTACTTTTCAATATTTCCCTTAAAGGTGTCATTATTTCCTTATTTTTTAATACCAAAATGACCTAAGAAATACTATACCTAGAAATTTTTGTAATTGTATTTTATATATATATATATATATATATATATATATATATATATATATATATATATAAATTCACATATCTTGAGCATAATGTATACTGGAAATTAACGACAGACTATAGAATTAGAAAATATTCCCTTTTAAGTGGATTACAAGATGTAATAAAGACATATCCTTCATTACGCATTTAAATTGATCAGCAAATTATGTATGAAGTTATTTTAATTAATATTATTGTTATGCGAATAGGCATATTAAAGTTATTATCAAATATTCTAGATTGAAATTGATTATCAATCAATGTATCCTGATCATACAAATAACTAACTAATAAATTGGGCTACAATTTCTAAAAAAATTCTTGAAGTTGTGTCAAAAAATAAATCTAACCTAATCTAGTAGTTTAGAAGATCCTCACTCGATTATTCCTTTTATGATCCCAGCCTATTACTTGATGATTTCAAAAATACCAAATTGTTCTTGGAGACCGTCAAAAATTGAAAGCTGGAATGGTTTTGTACTCCATATAAAGGTATATAAATATTACCTTATATCTATCTATATGTGAATATTTCACATAGTAAAATTAATTAATTATTTTTTTTATATTTCTAGGAATTTGATGAAATTCATCAAGTTTTAGAAGAACGGAAAAGAAAATAAAAATTTTTAAATTATCTACACAGCCAATACCAATTTTAGTAGGGTCTGATTTTGATCATTTAGAATGTTACTATGTAAGTATAAATAGTTTATTGCTTAAATTAGAAACACCACTGAAAGCAATAGATATTTGTTTTAAATCTTTTTTTGCCTTAAATATAAAATACCCAGTTGAATCGAAACATTTATGAAATTTTATAAAAAAATATACGTATTTACAATATAAGGTCAGATTTTGATAAAACTTTATTTCTGATAACTCTTTACTGTCCGATTTAGAGAATTCATAATTTTTGTTAATAAAAATTACTCTTCTAAAATAAAAATATAACAATGAATTGCAATATATGTAACAATAATTTTAATATAACAAATGCATATACCAGATGTCCCAGCTCGATCGACACATGGGAGTTTTACATGGGAAATCAGTTAATTATGAATAGTATCTCCCCAGTGCAAGATATTAACTTGAAATTTTGTATACTTATAGGAGAATATTAATTCTATGGATCACACTTATTTGAAATATGCAATTTCGTCTGCAGGGCGAGATTTATTAAATTTAAAATCTAATACTTTCGTTCAAAATCAGACAGCCATGGAAATAAAAGAAAATATTTATCTGACAGTTTAGTGAAGAATCACTGATTTTAATTCTTATTCCCTGTATTTAATAAATCTCGTCTTGCAGACGAAATTACATATTTCAAATAACTGTAATCCACAGAAATAATATTCCTCAATAAGCATACAAAATTTCAAGTTAATATATTGCACTGGGGAGATACTATTCATAATTAACTGAATTTCTATGTAAATCTCTCATGTGTCGGTCGAGCTGGGACACCCGGTATAGAACATTTAAAATTGAGTCATGGACTCTCAAATGTGCCATTCAAATGCACTATTTCTAAATGTCAAAGAATATTTTCGTCTATGAGCTCTTTTCACAAACATGTTTTTATACATTTAAGAGAAAATAAAAGCAAAACGGAATGTAATAATAATGTTGATAAACAAAATTCCAGTGAAACCCTAGAATCACCAAATATTAAAAAATATTGCGCTAATGAGATTTACGAACTGAAACCGATGAGGTAAAATTTAATAATATAAAATAGAAAATTGATTTGGAAACTCGGCAATTCATATCAAAGTTGTATAGAAACGAAAAATTATCCAGATCTTGTATTCAAAGTATAATTCAAAATATTATTAAATTAAATTATAGAAAATCAATTTCAAGAATTTTCTACGGACTATAAAAGAATGAAACATTTGAATTCTTCACAATACTTTATTGAGCCAGAAACTATAACTGTTGGACATAAAATCGTAAGAAAAAAGATTAAAAACCAACTAAATATAAATAATGTTTCAGTAGATTGCAAATTTATATCTTTAAAACGTACATTAAAGCTTATTTTCAATAGTAATACTTTTTTTAATAAGATTTATAGTTACTGGAATGATATATCAAAAATGGAAAATTTAATTACAAACTTTGTTCAAGGAGAATTGTGGAAGAAAGTTTCTACTACAGATGATAGATTAATATTTCCCATATTTATATATTTCGATGATTTTGAGGTAAACAATTCTTTAGGTTCTCATGCTAATGTTCATAAAATTGGTGCTGTTTATGCTAATATTCCATGTATTCCTTCAGAATTAGAGTTATTATTAATTAAAGTTAAATATTTTTTGTTAGTGTAGATTTTGTAAATCTCATAAACAGGATATGAAAAGTCAATGTAATCTTTCAAAAGAAAATTTAAGAACAAAAGAACATTATTTATTAGATGTAATAAAATTAAATGTATCAAAGTCATGGATTAAACAGAGTTGTGTATGGAATAGTGTTACTAATTTTTATGTTATAAATAATCAAAGTGTCGACATTATGCATGACTTATTTGAAGGTGTATGCCACTACGATATGACACTAATTCTAGATCATTTAATCAATAAATTATCTTTTATCACATTAGATAACTAAAATTTTACATGTTTAATTTCGGAGCATTAGATGAACATAATAAACCTCCTGCAATAAGTGCTGATTCAATAATACATAGGCGTCTCAAAATGTCTGCCAGTGAAATGGTAATTTTTTGTAGATACTTTAGTGTAACTATAGGAGACTGTATACCTCGCAACAATATTGTGTGGGAACTATATGTATCACTATTATTAGAATCTGTAATATATGAACATCATAATTTATATGTTAATTGCTTACAAGAAGATCTCAAACCAAAACATCATCTTTTACTGCATTATCCACATATTATGAACTTAGTTGGTCCACTTATTAATTTATCATCTATGAGATATGAGAGAAAACACCTTGAATCCAAAATTATTACACATAGTTCCCAGACAAGAAAAAATATACTTCACACTTTGGCTGTCAGGTATCAACTACGATTTAGTTACTTAACCTCAGCGGAACATTCTTTAAAAACAAATAATAGTTTTGGTAAAATATTAACATTAGATTCCGATATTACTGCAATAGAAGAATACAGATTTTTTTATATATAGCGCCGTTGGTCAAACCATATTGTCATTGATTTGCTAAAGTGATTTATAGAGAAAAACAAATAATCTTGAAGATATTTAAGTACAATCTTTGGAGGAAAGATAGATAAGGAGGTAGAGAACTTCTGGACACGTTATCTCTTCCTGGGAAACCGTATCCTTTTAAAAGTATCCAAAACAAATTTAAATTTGCTAGATAACCTCAAAATCAATGAAAGAAGAAAACAAACAACATCGTAAAGAGACGCAGGAAACAAGAGTAGAAATACGCGAAGAAATACAAGAAATACGGAAGGACTTTGAGGATATTGTAAACATGCTAAAAGAGGAAGTCAAAAATCTAAAAATTAAAGAAGAGCAAATGAAAGAGGAAATAATCGAGTTAAAAGGAAAAGTAGCATTCTTGGAAAATGTAGAAGATAAAAGAGCGAAAATAAATAAACGTAATAATATAGTTATTAAAGGGGATCAAACGTTAAATTCCAGTCAGACCATAGAAAATTTTATCAAAGAGAACCTAGGATTGCATGTAAAAATTGAAAACACTTACATAAAAGGAAAAGATGACAAACAAGTGACGATTGCTAGGATGGAGAACTGGGACGATAAGGTTAACATAATGAAAAATAAAAACAAACTTATAGGTTCAGAAATATATATTGAAAACGATTTGACTAACAAGGAAATGGAAATACAAAAAGAGATTTTAAAAAGAGCGAAGGAAGAAAAAATCAAGGGCTACAGAACAAAAATAGGATACCAAAAACTACAGATAAATGGAATATGGTACGACTGGAATAACGACGAAAAAAAGTTAGAAAGAAGGGAACAAAAGACTGCAAAAAAGTAATAAAAATAAAAATTATCAATACATATAAGGATAACGAAACGCAAAGGAATGGTAAATTTGGTAAAGGAATTATGAAAAGAAATAACAAACAAAAAAGAAACAATATTAAAAAAAATAACAAGCTTAAAATAAGCACATGGAACGTAAGAACGATGCTACAACCGGGTAAAATGCAAGAAATAGCGTTAGAATTATTAAGATACAAAATAAGTCTTGCTGCAGTGCAGGAAACAAGATGGAGTGGTGAAGGAGTAATAGATAAAAAATATTATACAATGTTATACTCGGGAGATAAAAAACAAGGTCAGTATGGAGTAGGTTTTTTTGTACTGAGAGAACTTAGAGATAAAATAATAGAATATAGAGCAATAAATGAACGCATGGCTTATATAAGAATTGAGAGCTCTCCTTTTAATTTGTCCATAATAAATGTATATGCACCAACTGAAAATGCAAAAATTGATGAAAAAGAAGCTTTTTACGACAAATTAGAAGATGAAATAGGAAAGATACCAAAAGAAGATGTCGTAATAATGATGGGAGACTTTAATGCGCAGATAGGGAAAGAAGAGTATATACAACAAGTCGCTGGACAACACACTATTCACGACGAAACAAATGACAACGGCCAAAGATTATGTGAACTGGCAGTACGGACAAACATGATAATAAGTAGTACGAAGCATAAACACCCAAGAGCACATAAAATAACATGGACATCCCCAGGTAATAGATTTCAAACACAAATAGATCACATACTAATAACAAAAAGAAAACAGTCATCAATACTAGACGTAAGAACATATAGAGGAGCAAACACAGATTCAGATCACTATATGGTCACTGCCTCTTTGAGAAACAAAGCTAAAAAAAATACAAGAGCAAAGGTAATAAAAACTAGATGGAATATAGAGAACATAACCAATGAAAACACAAAAGTAAAATATGCTACTGAACTAGAAGAGAAAGTTACGGAAGTAGAAAATATAGAAGAAAATTGGGAACAGATAAAACAATGCATAACCGAAACAGCAGAAAACGGCTAGGAAAAGAAAACAAGAATATCAAAAACGAAAAAGAATGGTTTAACGAAGATATTAAAAAAGCAGTAGAAGAAAAGAGACAAGCAAGACTAAAATTTATAAAAACGAATAAACAAGAAGACAAAATAGAATATGAAAGAATAAGAAATAAATGCAACAAATTAATAAGAAAATGCAAAAGGATTTGGATAGAAAGCAAAATAAAAGACATCGAAGAAGAAAGAGTAAACAGAAATTCAAAAAAGTTCTATAAAAAAATTAATGAACAAAATAGAACATATAAACCTAAAACCTATGGCATAAAAGATAAAAACGGTCGATTGACAGAAAATGACCAACAATATAAAAAAGTATGGACTGAACACTTTAAAGATCTACTAACTGATATAGATCCCTATTTAGAACACGAACCACAAGAATCAAACGAAACAGAATTAATAGAACCCACCCTAGAAGAAGTAAAATAAATAATAAAAAACAGCAAAAATGGAAAATCTCCTGGAAAAGATAAAATAAATATGAAATTAATAAAGTATGGAGGCGAAAAAATACAACAAAACATATATGAATTAATATTAAAAATATGGAGAAAAGAAGAAATGCCGAAGGAGTGGGAAATGGGACAAATTATAACGATCCATAAAAAAGGAGACCAACATATATGCAAAAATTACAGGGGAATCACACTACTGAATACAACTTACAAAATTCTGTCAACAATTATTCAGAAAAGACTAACACAGGAAACAAGAACCACTGTTGGTCAATATCAATGCGGTTTTGTAAAAGGAAAAGGTACGACAGACGCTATACATATACTGAAACAAATAATTGAAAAAACACTACACCATAAACTTAACACCGAGGTACTATTCATTGATTTTAGACAAGCTTTTGATTCCATCAAAAGAGGAAAATTAATGACAGCCTTAAAAATACTACAAATCCCAGCAAAACTAAGGAGATTAATAATAATGACAATGAGGAATACAACAATAAATATCAAAACCCAAAAAGGAGAGACAGAAGACTTTATAGTAAACAAAGGAGTAAGACAAGGAGACGCACTATCTGCCACGCTATTTAATCTAGCACTAGAACACGTTTTAAAAAACATAAAGAAAAGGACTCTCAGAACTGGAGGAAGTCAAATCATAGCATACGCAGATGACTTAGCAGTCGTAACAAAAAATAGAAAGATAATGGAAGAAATTTTAAAAGAAATAATAAAAGAAGGAAGAGAAATAGGGTTGGCAATAAACGACACAAAGACGAAAATAATGGTAATAGGTAAAGAAGTAGAAGATAAACAAATTAAAATAGGAGAGCACACTTTCGAACAAGTAGACAAATTTAGGTATCTGGGTGTGCTAATAACAAATAGAGGAGACAGAGAGGCGAAAATAAAAGAAAAAATAGCAGCAACAAATAAAGCATTCCACGCAAATAAAAAACTATTGGCAAACAAAATGATAACAAAAACCACGAAAATGAGAATTTACAACATTATAATAAGACCGATAACACTGTATGCAGCCGAAACAATTACAATGACGAAGAAGGATGAAGAACAACTGAGAATAACGGAAAGGAAAATAATAAGATCTATATTAGGACCCAAAAAGATATCAGAATACGAATATAGAACAAGAATGAACCATGAGATCGAACAGGAATTAAAAGGAGAAGACATTATAAAAAAAATTAAACAACAAAGAATAAAATGGCTCGGACACGTGTGGAGAGCAGACGAACGAGACCCAATAAAGTCGATAATGCAGTGGTGTACAGGCAACAAGAGAAGACGAGGAAGACCAAGATCAACATGGATTAAAGAAGTAGAGGAAGACTTAAGATCAACGGGAATCACAAACTGGAAAGACAAAACATCAGATAGGAAGAAATGGAAAAAAATAGCAGAGAAGATTTAAAATAGACACGAAGACTGATCCCCTTCATAAAAAGGATCTAGAAAGCTTTGTATAGAAGCGGTGCAACTCCACAAGGAGTGTTAAACCATTATATATATATATATATATATATATATATATATATATATATATATTGTGACGTATGCCACAAATTTAAAAATTATATTCAAGAAATTACCGTGATTTCTCGAAGAGAAATCACGCGTCACACACTTACCTCGACAGCTCAGAATTGGTCGTGGTATCGCTAAGATATTTGTAATAACAATAATAGGGATGGGCGCCAGTTGTGCCGAAAGGAAAAATGGTGGACACAACAACACCGAAAATAACAAATTGAAAATAAAACTAATTTTATTTACGGCAAGTAAATACAATAGTGAAGTTAATGGGGACAATTATAGCCTATTACAAAAAAAAAGAAAATACCTTTTGTGGGGTAACAAAATATCGATGGGTCTGGAATGGCTAGGTCGTTGGAGTGAGTCCCTGGACGTCTTGGTACCGAGGTTCGGTTTGTCGACGGAATGTGTACTGTTCGTGTTAGTATTAAGCGGCACCGCAGGATGTCGGACACAAGCAGTGTAGTAGCGTAAAGCAGGATAGCAGGATAATGCGTGGTGTCACCGGACTAAGCGTGTCTGGCGGTTGCGTGAGTTGTTCGTGTGTAACTGCAAACTGCTGTTTTTTGTGCGTGATGCCTGAGTACTGTGTGTAAGTTGGTACTATGTACGTGTGCACGTGCCGCAGTAATATTCAGCTTGGATTGGAACTCCACACTCCACTACCAACAAACCTCGACCATCCAGGACCAGGAGGGAATATAAAACATAAAAATTTTTAGCAGATAATTGACCCCAGAAAATAACTTGCCGTGGCAAAAATACAAAAAATCTTTATAATAAAAAATGAACAAATAATTTATTTAACAATAAATAAATGCAAAAATTATTATTTACAAAAAATTTGTGCACAAAAAAATACTACAAATACTTTTATAAAAACTATCAGCTGGCCAGGCTGTAAAAGACTAGAAAATAGAGAAAGAAAAAATATAACAGACTTGAAAGGTTTTCAAAAACTAACGTTTTAACTGCGGGACTGGTAAAATTTATTACTTACTTTTTGGCTGCCAAAAAAAATAATTAACGATAAAAAGGTAACTAATGGCATCCAAAAACAAAGAGAAAAATAAAAATGGAACGATACAAATTCTACTTACGTAAATCAGCGTGAGCTCTGTCTAAATCCCACAGTATAAAAAATAACCTAAATCGTATTCAAAAAAATATTAAGCAAACTAATAAAAAAGGAATCTTTCCTGTGAAAGATACACGAGAAATTTTGAATATAAGATCAATCAAAGAAGAAAAAAAAGTTGAGGAGGTTTCCTCGCAAGTTTTGACAACACGTGGTTATCTAAATATTTATTTAAAACAAAAGGTTCGAATAAAATAAAAAATATCACTTTACTCACCAAAATCAGTGAAATAAAAAATCCGGAATAAGAATATTTTAAATAAAATCTTGAAGATTTTATAAATAACTTTAGATAAAAATTTTTAGAACAAACAAAATACTATCAACATACGTCCGTTGTCTCAGCTTGCAGAAACTCAACTCCCTGTACAGACCGTGCTCGCCTCTCAAGCAGTCAGCAGCACTAGAGATGTCGTATGTTTAATTAAAATATAAAAGATTTAAATAAAAAACCGCGAAACGAATGAAATCGTTTCAATATATATATATATATATATATATATATATATATATATATATATATATATATATATGTCTTAATTCTCTTTAGCGTTGAAAATGTACGCTCTGCAGTTCTATTTGTTACTGGTAATGTCACAAATATTTTCAGTAATTTATAGACATTTGGAAATATATTTTTGTTACAGTGATATATTGCTTGTATTCCATTTTTTGGTCTTTCATGTAACTGCAATATATGTCTTTGCCATAATTTATATTCTGCAATGACAATATCTTTATCATTTAAATCCATTGAGTAAAAATTTATTAAATCTAGTAAACGATCTTCAGTATTATTTATACCATTTATTAGACACTGAAATCCACTTAATATTGTTTTATGAGACAAAAATCTATTATCTATTTCTAAAATAAAAGAATCTAAAAATGGTGTGCGGGATAACAGGATGGATACCCGGGATATCGAGTATGGATGATGGTAACAATGGTGAGGTCGTAAATCTCACTTTCACACAACCACGCGAAAAACACTTATTTATTTACACACAGCACAACCAAAACTATACAAATAACAGGTATAACAAATGTAAATACTTTACTGGAGCAGTACAACAATGGATTGTTGCGGAGCGATACAAAACAACTTTGGCGCGACAAGGCCGGAACCGAACAGACTTGTCCTTGTACTATTTTTTAAAACTAACAAAATTCGCTAGCGACAGCGCCACTAACAATAAACTACAAAGAATACAGATAAGCGTATATGGCGTTGACATTGGCAAATATGTGTTGTACCTTTGACAATATACGGAGCTGACAACAATTAAAATCTCAAACATACTGCCCACCTAGTCGGGAAGCGACTAAACTAAACAATTAACATGAAAGAACAATGAAACTTAAGTAAGCAATCGTGTGGACATCAGGCCGACTGGGAATGACCTGGACTGCCCACCGTAGAACGACGCAGCGGTGGCGACGGCGGCGCGGCGAGTCTCTGCTTGGCTGAGGGGATGACGTCCGTCTCGATCGGCAGAGGGCTTAGCCGGGAGATAGGTCGGCGAAGCTCTAAAGTGGCAGTCTTGACGGTGACTACCCTGACGAGGCCGTCTGCTCCTGGATGCAGCTCAGTCACTCGGCCCAGTGCCCCTCTACCTGGAGGCAGCTGCGGGTGGTGAACCAGCACTAACTGGCCCACACTGAAGTTGGATCTTTCCCCGCGCCAGCGGGGACGTTGTTGCAGGTGGTGCAGGTACTGCGTTGACCACTTCTTCCAGAAGTGCTGTGTGAGTCGTTGAACGAGCCGCCAGCGGGTCGCCAGGTCGCTGGGCTCGTCGTGGGAATCTGGTTCTGGAACGGTCAGCAATGATGAACCAACCAGGAAGTGCGCTGAGGTCAGCGCGGACAGGTCCGCAATGTCCGACGAGGACGGCGTCAGCGGACGGGAATTCAGGCAGGCCTCTACCTAAGCCAGTACTGTAGATAGCTCCTCATACGTGAGGGTCGTCTCACCAATGGTTTTGCGGAGGAGACTCTTTACTGATTTGACTCCGGTCTCCCACAGGCCGCCGAAGTGCGGTGCAGACGGTGGAATGAAGCTCCAACGTGTGCCGGAATCGGACAGGGTAGAAGCTACTTCGTGGTAGAACAGCGACGCCTGATGGAACATGGAGCGCAGCTCTGCGCTGGCACCGACGAACGTCGTGCCGTTGTCGGAAAGCAGCTCGCTGCACACTCCTCGGCGTGCAACGAACCGACGGAAGGCAACCAGGAAGGCCTTGGTCGTCAAGTCGCTCACGACCTCCAGGTGAAGCGCCTTGGTGGAAAGACAGACGAAGAGGGCGATGTAGGCCTTGTTGGAGTGTCGCCCACGACCTGGGGACGGGCGGCACTGGATGGGTCCTGCGTAATCTACTCCTGAACGCAGGAAAGGGCGGCTGGGAGTCACTCTGGCAGCTGACAGATTTCCCATGAGTTGTTTGCCCATCAGCGGACGACGGCGCCTGCAAGGGATGCAAGTTCGGAGCAGCTTCTTTGTTAGGGCTCGCCATCGGAGGATCCAGACGTGCTTCTGGAGGAGTGAGTGAGTTAATGCTAAGCCAGCGTGGAGTGCTAATGCGTGCCAATGTAGGATATGTAGCTGGCTTAGCGGAGATGACCTTGGAAGGATAGGCGGGTGTCTTTCGGAATCGGGAAGTCCGGAATTCTCGAGTCTACCGCCCACGCATAGCATGCCGTGAGCGTTGAGAAATGGATTTAGACTCACGAGAGGCGAAGTCCTTGGAATGGGTCTAGCGCTTTTCAGTTGCGCTATTTCAGTGGCAAACTTCTCTCTCTGGACATTGCGGATCAGACGGACTCTCGCAGCAGTTAGTTCGAATGTGGTTAGGAAGCCGGTACATGTCTCTTGCTCTCGATCTTCCAGACCTGCAAGTCTGGAAATTCTTCCTCTCTTGTCGCAGCGGCGGGCGAATCGCATGCACTGGGCTGTTACGCGGAGCGTGCGTGACAGGGAGGAGTACCGCGCTAACAGAGCGAACTCTTCTTCGACCTGGACCGGCATGGAGCGGGTTTTCTGGAGAGCTTCTTCACCTGGTGAATCGGGTAGCTCTTGTGTTGCGGTCGGCCAATTCTGAGTCGCGTCAGAAAGCCATGGAGGACCGTTCCACCATAGGCTCGAGGTGGAGAGTATTTGCGGAGTAGAACCGCGGGAGGCGACGTCGGCAGGATTCTCTTTACTGTAGCTGTCATGAACAGCTGGATCTCGTGCCAGACGTCGCTCTATGGAAACAAGCGAACGGCCTGCTTGCTCGCGATTGCCGCCTGTGGGAACTCTGGATCGACGTGGCAGCCGCACCACAAAGCGACCACTGGCGTCTCTCTGGTAGGTGGAGGTGAAGAATTCTTCGCAGGCACTCTCTTCTGTGGAGAGCGAGGAAGGAGCGGCGGGAATTTCTTCAAGTTCCCAGAACCGGCGGAGATTGTGATCCAGGTCCTCCTCTACACGGCAATGTAGAGAGGACACGGGAGATGCACCGTCCTCGTCGACGGCTCCGGACAGGACCCAACCTAGAGCTGTGTTGATGGCTACCACCTTGGAGCCTGGACTGGATACACTCCTGGACGGAGTAGATGGCCGAAAACGTCGGCTCCAAGCAGTAGGCCAACCTTCTGGTCTCGGTGATAGCATGGATCGGCCAGCTCGAGGTGCAGCAGCAGCTGCGGATCTAAGGGACGGACTCTCCGTTGTGGAACGTGAGCCGTCAGACGTGGAAGCACGTAGGCGGATACCTGGTGCTCGGCACCAGGTGCTGCTCTGGATCGGAAGACGACTTCCACTTGTGAGGAGGCCGTGGCAGAGTGCGAGGCCCCGACGCCGACGACCTTGACGTGAGAGCGCCGCCTGGCTAGACCAAGACATTGCACAATGTCTTCAGAGATGAAAGACACCTCGGATCCGGTGTCGAGGAGCGCGCGTGTCTGTACGCGCTGTCCGCTGGGCGAACAGATGGTGACCAGCGCTGTGGTCAGGAGAACCATGGCACGGGATGTGCCCTGGTGCGTGGAATGACTAGAGACCGTGGAGGTATGGAGAGCAGCAGTTCTTTCTGGAGGACTGGCCGAACCTGTAACAGAACTGGATGGAAAAGCGTCGTGCAGCAGCGTGTTGTGCGTCTGGCTGCACTTGGAGCACGTCTTCGTGGATCTGCATACGTTACGCTGGTGGGAACCCAGGCAGTTGAAGCAGAGCCGAAGTCGCTTGACCTCGGACAGGCGCTCTTGTGGAGACTTCCCCCGGAACGATGAGCAGGAGAAGTTGGAGTGCGAGTCTCCGCAGAACACGCAGTTCGTGTTCTTGACGCTTGCAGAGACCTGGTGTGAGCGAAGTGGCGCAGCCTTCGCGTTGGAGGCCGTTATGGAGCGGGCAGGTGGGCTCAGCGGGGCCGACATCTCTAATGCGCGGATACGCATCTCGAAGAAGGCCTCGAGCTGCTTGAGTGTCGGCTGTTCCAACTTGTAGTCGGGGTTCACCAACGTTTGAGTCGCATCTATGGAAGCGAGATGCAACTCCCATGCTCGGCGGGATGCGGAGTCCAGGCGACGGAGGAGTAAGAACACGATGACGTCGTCCCACTTGTCTACAGGTCGCCCTAGCTGCTCGAGCGATCTTATCTCTTCCCGTGCTCGGTCGATCAGGGCCCGCAGGTCGCGTGCGGACTCTTTCGATACCTGGGGCAGGTCGAACAGTGCCGACAGGTGAGCACTTACCAGAACCCGACTGTTCCGGTACCTGGCGCAGACGGCGTCCCAGGCTCCCTGGAAGTTCGCTGCCGTGGTGGCCATGGTACGCACTAGGAGTGCGGCTTTACCTTTCATTGCTGCCTTGAGGAGGAGCAGCTTCTGGACGTCGGGAACATCGTCACGGTCTATCACGAGACCCTGAAAGGCGTCGTGGAATGGCTCCCATTCCAAGTATGACCCGGAGAACTCCGGCAGGTTTACCTTAGGTAGAGGCGGAAGGGAAGCCTTTGGCGGTTGAACTGGAGCGACAACTGGAGCTGGCGGAGGTGGCGAAGGACGGAGGGCCTCCAGGATAGCGACACCCGTCAAGTACAAGAGCTCTGTGGTGGAGAAGTGATCTTCAACGAAGTACACCGTCGCTTCTGAGCCCTTTTCTGCTCTAAAAGAGTGGTGGTTAGTCAGGAAGTCATCCCAATGTCTCTGTAGGTTGGCGAGCGCGCTGTCGATCAGCTTGCTTGTCGGAGTTATTTCTTCTTTCGATAGCTGCGTACGGAGTGCCAGCGGTAACTTCCGGATCTGTTCCGTCAACTCTTGCTGGTGGCGCAAGACTTCAGCCATTGTTGAACCTGGTGAAGGTTACGGACGCGAAAACGGAACTGTTTGGCGATGACTTCGAAGTTATCGTGACTCTACACGCAGGTTTGCGAGGTTAGAATTAACAAAGGATGGGTGGATGACACTGGATTAGAATTTGACAGGCTATGCGCATGGACAAGGATTTGACAGGTTTTGCACGTGGTTTTAAGGGTGGAAAAAACTCGGATAATCCGGATAGTATCCGGCTCGAAGGACCAAAAAATGTGCGGGATAACAGGGATGGATACCCAGGATATCGAGTATGGATGATGGTAACAATGGTGAGATCGTAAATCTCACTTTCACACAACCACGCAAAAAACACTTCTTTATTTACACACAGCACAACCAAAACTATACAAATAACAGGTATAACAAATGTAAATACTTTACTGGAGCAGTACAACAATGGATTGTTGCGGAGCGATACAAAACAACTTTGGCGCGACAAGGCCGGAACCGAACAGACTTGTCCTTGTACTATGTTTTAAAACCAACAAAATTCGCTAGCGACAGCGCCACTAACAATAAACTACAAAGAATACAGATAAGCGTATATGGCGTTACATTGGCAAATATGTGTTGTACCTTTGACAATATACGGAGCTGACAACAATTAAAATCTCAAACAAATGGTATGAATATTGATGCTCTGTAATAATCTTCTGGAGAATTCGTTGGTATATTTGGTCTGTGTATTTGTCTCTTATTAGTTCGTGGTATTTTTAATTCAAAGTCAAATATTTCTGCTTGGTGTTTAATATTTTGAAATAATTTACGAAATTCTGTGTCTGAATCTGTTCTAATTTGCATGATTTCATTCTTTACATGTTCACATAATATAATTGCTTCCATGAGGTCTATGTCTTGTTTTTGCAGAATAATACTTAAATTGAATGTGTAGGAAAATACTAAATTTAATGTGTTTAAACTAATATGAAAGTCACAACATTTTATGGAGCACAATAGTTGTTTTGCCCTACTTGAGGAATCTTTGTCGTCCCATTCAGAAATATTTTCAAGTGCGGGTAATATAACGTTTTCTAAATCGGTAAATGATTTTACAGCATCATGCCGTTGTACCTATCTAGTGGGGCAAAGACGTTTTAATTTGGTTCTCGTGTGTTCATTGCCCAATTTTTCAATTTCCATTAGTAACACATTTTGCCTTTTTGGTGTATTCATGAAAACATACGTACTTTCTATTATGCTCATACAATTTCGAATGGAAGGAACAGTACAACAACTAGATATTACTAAATTTAAATTGTGACTAGCACAATGAACATATAAAGCTGAATTATTGTAATGTTCTTTAATAAGAGCTTGTACCCCTTTAAATTTACCGCTCATTGTTGCTGCTCCATCGTATCCCTGTCCTCGTAAAAAATCAATCTCTACGCCAAAATTTTGAAGATTTTGAATTGTTTTGTCAGCAAGAGCTTTGCCTGTTACTTCAGTTACTTCGACAAATTGTAAAAAATATTCGCATATTTTCATTTGGTCTTCATCATAAAATCTAGCACTTAAAGAAAATTGTTCTTTTCCAGCTATATCCGCTGTTTCGTCCGCAAGTATCGTGAAACATTGTGATTTATTTACTTTTTCTATGATTTTTTAAAATATTATTTCATTACAAGTTAATATGATTCCATTTTGAATATCTGGGCTGCAGTATTGGGCATTTTTCGGGCATTGTTCTCTAATAAATTTTAAATCTGAATTGGGATTATTTTCCGCTGCCATTTTAATACCAAAACGCAAAATCGATCTAAAATTACCGTCATTAAATTTAGGCTCTATATTTATATCAACCGGTCCGGAATCGCGGTGTCCTCTCAGTGCAAGACCTTGTCTACCACATAATAAAATTGTTTCAATTACAGGTAGGATTAATTTCCTATTCCGTAATCTTTGTTTTTTTTTCTGTTTTGTTTAGTTGTAAGGCTACGGAATCCACTTTATTAGAGGCGACAGACTTTAAACCTTCCGCACTGAGAATGCATTTTCTGTGGTAATCAGTAGTATCATGACGTTTAAATGTTTCAATAGCGTGCTTCCATTCTTTAAATCCTGTAGTACATAATTTACCTAGAGGTTGATGTCCACTACCACCACTTTTTACATTAAATATTACACAATATTTGCAATATGCTTCATATTTTATTTTTGAATACGCCAACCATTTCCATGTTGTTAACCAGTGAAATTGAAATTTTAATTTTTTAATGCCAAATTGTGTGATAGGAAACATATAATCAGGCGGTGGATTCCATAAATTGTCTAATAATTCAATTTTTTTAATTCCAGAAACTTGATTATTTACACTTAAGAATATATCATTCGAGTTTATAGTAGTCATTTCTGTTTCACTTACAATTTGATTGGTAGTAATGGTATGCTTAGATGTACATGGTTGAGATTCCACATCCAATAATTTCGGTGGTGATATTTGAGCGATATCCGTGTTTTCGTTATTCATTTCAAGTTTCTCATTTTCTGGGTTTTTATTTGATTCTTCATCTCGAAATTTTTTTGAAAAGAAATCAAGTAATGTTGTTTTTCTTTTATTAGACATTTTTCTAAATTAGGCTAATAAATTCGCGTTTAAAACGTCACACCAAAATAAAAAATAACTGTTATAAATAAATACAACAAAAGTACAGAGCGTTTACTAATTGAACCTTACAATAACAAATAACACAGTCAAGACGAACCTATGTTACGCCATTGCATTTTGGGTGACTCCTGACACGCATTACGGACGCTGGATGCAAGCGTAGTCAATACGCATTGTCGCTTTTGAATAGGGTACTTATTATTTTTTTTTTTTTTAATAATATTATAGCTGGAATTCTCCTCTCGTGATGACATAATAAAAGACAAGGCCAATTCAATAATCTGGCCGATAAATCTAACCGATAGATGGCAACCGATTTTTAAATGAAAAAATCATTCTTAGTGTCAAGTTGACATTTGAATAAACATTTTGATTGGTTATACACTCAGAATATTATAAAGACATTGAATGTGAAAATGATTGAAACTCGTACAAAATATTTCTTTGTATCAAAACTAAAATAATTAAGAACTAGCGCATGTAAACATAGGAATTTGTATGTAGTATCTTGTTAGATGAAATGCCGCTAGATGGGAAGCAGTAGTCCATGCTGTTTTGCCATCTAACGGCTTTCCAACTAACAAGTGCACTTAAGTTACAATTAAAATAAACAAAAATATGGAATTGTATTTAGGTGAAATACTCTATAGGGCACGAGCGCGCTGCTGTCGTTTTGCTTGGTTTGGTCCCAGGCAGGCGAGAAGCGACTGAATAACTTCACACTGGTCGAGCCGTCGAGCAAAGAGCAGGAGTTTTAAATAGATGTCATGGAGAGTGCTAGTGCTAGCGGTAATTTTAAGGAGACTGATGAATCGGCAATAATTTGGTGTTTCAAAAGAGTTATTTGAAGAACGTTGCATTGTTAACATCGAATAATATTTTCTGAAGCTATAAACATGTTTGCAAAATGGCAGAAATTCATTGACATCTATTTGTTCCCGCTCTTTTCTCGACGGTTCGGCCAAGAGACTAATGTGAACTTGCCTTGGGACCAAGCCAAAGTAAAACGACAGAAGCGCGCTCGTGCCCTATTGCTCGTGAAAAAATGTAAATAAAAGGATATATGTGAATATTTTATTTTAAATTCGTCAAGGAGGGGGTCCGGACCCGTAAACCCCCCCCCCTTGCCTACGCCACTGTTTTACACAATGGAAAAATGCTACCAGTGGTCCTAAATTTGTGAATAATTCTACGAACTATTGTAACTGAAGGAATTGGCCGGTCCATATACGCAGTGCTGAACAAATCTCGTACTTGTACAAAAGAATTTCCCGCAAAATACCATTCCAAGCATTGAATTTTCTCTTGGGTAGTCAAATTTTCCATTTTCAGAGTCAATCAAAATTTTCTATGACAAGTAATTGTCACTGTGAATAATTTATTCAAAAATTTGTTTCATTTATCAAGGCAATCTTAAATTTTTTTTCTAAAAAACTTTAAATTTTATTTTATTAATAAATTGTGAAATATAAATAATTATGAAAGTAAGTTGACTTTATAGGATGCCTTTTTAATTTCTGAACAACTTATACTTTTACGCTTTTTGCGTAAAGGTAAAGAGATATAGCAGTTGAAAAAAAAATAACATTGAAATCGCTATGCGCCACTTTCCATTTCTACACTCGGTATATATATATATATATATATATATATATATATATATATATATATATATATATAGCCATATTATGCGAGTCAAATACTATACTTTATCTACAACTATCAGGCATATAAAAAATCTGATATTATTTGTTAAATATTCAGTTAGGTGTGAGTAGTTCATATATAGCTCAACAGATGGCGCCACAGTAGTCTTAAATGTCAAAATAACTTTTCAAATTGTATTTATTATACTTTTATAAGCATATATATTGATATTTATAATAAAAAATGTGTTATTAATAAATTAACAGTTTAATAAAATATTATGTGTTAAATTATATGCCCTATTTATTTCAGAAAAGTGTAACGTGTATCATGACATTTCATATTACACTTGTGTAATATGAGTAGTATATTATATGTAGTATCACACGTATAATGTACAGATATTTCAATAGTTGTAGATAAAAAGGTTTAAATGTGTATTTTACTAATTTAAAAAGCTCAAACCAATTATAAAATTTAACATGTTATGGAACCAGGCAGAAAAATATATATGAGATATATTGACAAATAACATACATACAAGTCATGGCGCAAGAAACTGAAAAATATAGAATCCCATTGTTTGACGGGACAAATTTCAGTAATTGAAAATTCCGAATGGAAACATTAATTGATGAGATGGATCTAACGAAATACACAAATCAAAAGTACATGGAAATGGTTGTACTTGAGGAAGGAGACACGGAGGAAAAACGCAAGGCAAAAGAAAATCTCCTGGAACTCCATTGTAAAAATGACTTAAAATGTAAATCTCAGATAATACAACGAATTTCAGACTCTCACTTAAAATATGCAAAAGATAAAGGTACGGCTTTCGATGTGTGGACGTCATTATGTCAAACATTTAAAAGGAAAGGTATAGCAAATCAACTTTTAATACGTAATAAATTATTAACTATGAAATTTAATGCAAGTTCAGACAATCTGGCTAATCATTTTCTTACATTCGACAAATTAATCCGAGATTTGCGAGCTTCCGGTGCCAATTTGGAAGAGACAGACGTCATATGTCACTATTGACTATGCCTCAGGAATATGAAATGGTTGTTACAGCGTTGGAAACGTTGCCTTTGGATCAATTACAGTTAATCTTTGTCAAGAGCAGATTACTGGACGAGGAATCTAAAAGAAAAACAAACAAAAATAAGTGGAATGAAACACAGTCTTCAACTGCTTTTTCGTCACAATCTGGACGGTACCAGTCGGGAATAAAGAAATTAACAAATAAACAATAATCCGGTAATAAACCCCAATTTAAATTCACATGTTACAGATGTGGCAAACCAGGTCATACACGACAGCAATGTAGAACGAAATTGCCGACTTCAAATTTAAATAAAAATTCGGCAAATTTGGCCCCCAGAGTTCAAGATCAAAAACACGATGATGAGGAAGTTGTCTTCAGTTTTTCGGCGTATGATGGAGCTGATAATTTAACAACAGAAAAATTACAGTGGTATTTAGATTCGGGAGCCACGGAACATTTGGTCGACGAGAACGTTATTCTAGAATCGGTAAAGGAATTGAAAAAGCCAATCAAAATCAAAATAGCAAAATCAGGTACGTTTTTAGAAGCTAAAGCTATCGGAGAAGCTCATGTTATAAGCTGTATACAAGGAAAGCAAATTTCAATTAAAATAAAGGATATGCTTGTGGTACCTGGCTTGCAACATGATCTTTTATCTGTAAGGAAATTAGAGATGAGCGGCTACTGCATTGTCTTTGAAAAGGCAAAAGGTAAAATAATCAAAGGCAAATGCGTGGTTGCAATAGCTAAAAGAAATATTACTGGTTTATATTTTCTTAGTTTTCAATACGTAGGTGCATTGTTGACCAATTGTACTTTGGATAAAGATACTGATCTGTGGCATAAGTGGTTAGGTCATCTAGGTTACGAGAACATGAGGAAACTTCAACCACAAGTTAATGGAATGAACATGGGCAAGTTCTCGATTTCTGCAGATAAATGCTCGAGCTGCATAGAAGGAAAACAAACCCAGGCTCCTCACAACCAAATTCGTATTCGAGCAAAGCGTCCACTTCAACTGATACACAGTGATTTATTTGGACCTATATCACCAACCTCTTTTGATGGGAAAAAGTACGTATTGACATTCTTAGACGATTACACACATTTCACCGCAGCACACACTCTCAAACGAAAATCAGAAGTGTTCCATTATTTCAATAGTAATTTACGTTATAAGTCCGGTAAATGAATTTTTAGGGTACGAATAAGATGTTTCCGGACGAGGCGACGAAGGAGCCGAGCCTGGAATTTCAAAATGAGTACCGTGAAAATTATTTAACGGACGTATGACGTACAATATTTTATTTCATATCTGTGTTGCATTGTTGGATGAAATTTTGCTTACCTTTAATATTTTGCTTTAAAAAGAATCAGGTCGTCCGGGTTATAATAAAAATAAAATAGTCATGATAGCATAGCAATCAATTTTGTTTTTTTTTTGACATTTCTAAGAACGTTTTGCAACGTTTTCAAAAATGAATGCGAAAAATGATATTCCGGATCAAATTTTATTAAAATCCGAGGAAGCAAAGAGAACATTGATCCCCAAAAAATCTTCAGAAAGATATAATGATGAATATCGGCTTTTCTTGGAATGGAAAAATGAAAATCTAGTAACAAACATAACAGAGGATGTAATTTTAGCATATATATTAGATCTGGTGAGTATTAACGTTTATTTTATTCCAGTTGTTCCTTTATAGAGTTTGTATCATTTTAGAGTCGAAGAAACTTACTAGTTCATCTTTATGCTCAAAATACTCCATGGTAAAATCTATGCTGCTAGTGAACGAAAATATAGACATTTCACGGTTTTTGCAAGTAATTAAATATAATTATTTCTTTTAATATTACTAATTAATTTGGTTTTTTTATTTGTATTCTTGTTTGAAAGATTACAAATTATTATAAATTTATTTAATTAGAAACGAATATTATGACAAAAGGTTCTAGTCGTAGCTTAGCAACGATACAGTACCGTAAAGTATAATAGTACCGTAAAGTCCCATTTACCGGACTGAAATCACAATTGTAAAAACGAAAATGCGACACAGTATGAAATAAAATATTTTATGAAATGGCAACAGCACACTTTAATCTGAAATTGAGCAGATTCAGATGTGATAATGGCCGAGAATATATTTCAAATGAAATGAAAAACTTCTTTGAAGAGAAGGGAGTACAATTCGAGTTTACGATAAGATATACACCTCAGCAGAATGGCGCTGCAGAGCGATTAAATCGCACAATAATAGAAAAGGCTCGATGTATGTTACTAGGATGCAAACTTAAAAAGGAATTTTGGACAGAAGCGTCTTAACAGCGGTTTATCTCACTAATCGTAGTCCTACTTCAGCATTAGATGGAAAAAATTCCGGCAGCACTCTGGAATGACGAAAGACCAAACATTGGAAAATTACGTGTATTTGGCTGTGTGGCATATGTACATATACCGAAAGAATTATCAAGGTAAATTCAACACAAGATCATTAAAATGCTTTATGACCGGATATTGACCTAACGGATATAGATTTCGCTGCCCGGAATTAAGAAAAATTATATCAGGTAAAGACGTTATTTTTATTGAAAACAAATTTTCATTTGATGAATCATATAGCGATGATTGGTTATATAATGGAAATAATCATTATAATTCGACAGACATCGACAAAAATACGGAGAGTGATGATCAAGATCAGAGCGTTACTGAAGAAATTCATCAGGAAGATACTGGAAGAATTCAGCATGACTCATGAGAAAACAACGAAATATCTGAAGTCCCGGAGAATTTTGATGTCCATCGTCGAAGCACTAGACCTACAAAGAAACCCAGGTACTTAGATGATTATGCTGTTCTGGCCTTGAATGCGGAAACCTTTGTCGACGACATACCTCAATGCTTTGAAGAAGTGGAAAATCGACACGACAAGGCGGAATGGAAGCAAGCAACTCAAGAGGAACTAGACTCTATAGAATTAAACAAAACGTGGACTTATACAAAGCTTCCGGATAATAAAAGGCCTATTGACAGTAAATGGGTTTTTAAAATTAAAAGAGACAATCGTGGAAATATAGATAAATACAAAGCTCGATTGGTGGTTAAAGGATGTGTACAATTAAAAGGATCTGACTACGAGGAAACCTACGCTCCAGTTGTCCGCATTACGACGCTCAAGACTATGTTGGGTATTGTCAACGATCAAGACTTATACATGGAACAGATGGATGTACAAAATGCATTTCTTCACGGAAATTTAACAGATGAAATTTCTATGAAAATTCCCCAAGGAGTAATAAAGAAGGAAGGGCTTGTCTGCAAGCTTAACAAATTATTATATGGTTTGAAACAAGCGCCGGGAGCCTGGAACCAAACAATTGACAACCACCTAAAAATGATTGGTTTCAAAAAATCGGAACTCGATAGATGTGTATACATTAAACATTCTGATGACGAGAAAGTCTATCTACTATTATATATAGATGATATTCTTATAGCCGGGAACAATAAAGGAAATCAAGAATCTGTTAGCATCAAAATTTCGGATGAAGGACATGGGAGAACCCAAATCTTTTTTGGGATTGGATCTTCGAAGAAGAAATGGAAAATTGTATTTAAGTCAACTTATTTACCTCCGAAACTTGTTAAAGAGATTATCATGGAAAATTGCAAGGCATCGAAGACACCAATGGAAACTAAACCTCTTTCTGACAACTCTTCACAGAAAGTGGACCACTCTAAACTTTATAGAGAATTAATAGGCTGTTTCATGTATGCCATGATATCAACTAGACCTGATATCAGTGCAGCAATAAATTATTACAGTAGATATCAGATTAACCCCACGGAAGATCACTGGAAAGGCTTGAAACGAATTCTGCGTTATATAAGAGGTACTTTGGATTTTGGCTTATGCTATGAAAAGGGTTGTCAAGAACCGCTTCATTGTTACGCTGACTCAAACTGGGGAAGTGAACATGATAGAAGATCGACTTCAGGTTTTCTTCTCCAAGTATTTGGAAATACAGTCTGCGAAGAGGTAAACGTGCGTAACGCTTTCATCAACAGAAGCGGAATACGTAGCTCTAGCAACCGCAGCTACTGATGTCATGTGGTTGAAAAATTTACTGCTAGATTTTGAAATTTTAGTCGACAAACCTGTGATATTTGAAGACATTCAACCATGCATAAATTTATTAAATAAATGGGAACATCGCCGGTTAAAACATGTCGACATCAAATATAATTTTGTTCGCCAACTATATTCAGAAGGGAAACTGGATGTTTAGTATATTCGCTTAGAAGAACAAGTAGCTGATATATTGACCAAACCCATTGGAACTACACAGTTCAATAAATTACGTTTTGAACTTGGACTTGAAGAAATACATTAGTTCTATACTTCAATGGATATTTGTTACTTGTATTTGTTATAATATATATTTTTTCTTCTGTTCACAGATTTTTCAATGCCAATTTAATAATCACTAAATTGAGGGGAGCTGTTGAGAAATGCAATTCAGTGCTTATTATATTTTTATATATATATATATATATATATATATATATATATATATATATATATATATATATATATATATATATATATATATTGAAACGATTTCATTCGTTTCGCGGTTTTTTATTTAAATCTTTTATATTTTAATTAACGATACGACATCTCTAGTGCGGCTGACTGCTTGAGAGGCGAGCGCGGTCTATACAGGGAGTTGAGTTTCTGCAAGCTGAGACAACGGACGTATTTTGATAGCAATTTTGTTTGTTCTAAAAATTTTTATCTAAAGTTATTTTTAAAATCTTCAAGATTTTATTTAAAATATTCTTACTCCGGATTTTTTATTTCACTGATTTTGGTGAGTAAAGTAATATTTTTTATTTTATTCGAAACTTTTGTTTTAAATAAATATTTAGATAACCACGTGTTGTCAAAGCTTGCGAGGAAACCTCCTCAACTTTGTTTCTTTTTTGCTATATCTTTTATTCAAAATTTCTCGTGTATCTTTCATAGGAAAGATTCATTTTTTATTAGTTTGCTTAATATTTTTTTTGAATACGATTTAGGTTATTTTTTATACTGTGGGATTTAGACAGAGCTCACGCTGATTTACTGTCGTAAGTAGAATTTTTATCGTTCCAATTTTATTTTTCTCTTTGTTTTTGGATGCCATTAGTTACCTTTTTACCGTTTATTATTTTTTTGGCAGCCAAAAAGTAAGTAATAATTTTACAAGTCCCGCAGTCAAAACGTTAGTTTTTGAAAACCTTTCAAGTCTGTTATATTCTTTCTTTCTCTTATTTTCTGGTCTTTTACAGCCTGGCCAGCTGATAGTTTTTTTATAAAAGTATTTGTAGTATTTTTTGTGCATAAAATTTTTGTAAATAATAATTTTTGCATTTATTTATTGTTAAATAAATTATTTGTTCATTTTTTATTATAAAGATTTTTTGTATTTTTGCCACGGCAAGTTATTTTCTGGGGTCAATTATCTGCTAAAAATTTTTATGTTTTATATTCCCTCCTGGTCCTGGATGGTCGAGGTTTGTTGGTAGTGGAGTGTGGAGTTCCAATCCAAGCTGAATAGTACTGCGGCACGTGCACACGTACACAGTACCAACTTACACACAGTACTCAGGCATCACGCACAAAAAACAGCAGTTTGCAGTTACACACGAACAACTCACGCAACCGCCAGACACGCTTAGTCCGGTGACACCACGCATTATCCTGCTATCCTCCTTTACGCTACTACACTGCTTGTGTCCGACATCCTGCGGTGCTGCTTAATACTAACACGAACAGTACATATTCCGTCGACAAGCCGAACCTCGGTACCAAGACGTCCAGGGACTCACTCCAACGACCTAACCATTCCAGACCCATCGATATTTTGTTACCCCACAAAAGGTATTTTTCTTATTTTTTGTAATAGGCAATAATTGTCCCCGTTAATTTTCTTATTGTAGTTACTAGCCGTAAATAAAATTAGTTTTATTTTCAATTTGTTATTTTCGGTGTTGTTGTGTCCACCATTTTCCTTTCGACACAACTGGCGCCCATTCCTATTATTGTTATTACAAATATCTTAGTGACCCACGACCTAGCGATACCACGACCAATTCTGAGCTGTCGAGGTAAGTGTGTGACGAGTGATTTCTCTTCGAGAAATCACGGTAAATTTTAAACATTATTTTTAAATTTCTGGCATACGTCACACAAATAATTTTGGCGCTCAACGTGGGGTCCGAGGGTAATATTTTGCTTGTAATTTTTTTTAATTTAAAGTTATTTTGCGTGGTTTTGCTTGGTCTTTTCTAAATCTCTCTTTACTCTTTTATTTCTATCTTTCTCTTTGCTTTTCTCTTTACATTATTTTTACATTTATTACCTGGCACTAATATTATTTTTTTCAAAAATGTCACTTACCGTGGAACACATCCAATATCTACGAGGAGAGGAAATCAGTTACGAGCTCAAAATTCGAAATTGTTTCTATCCCGGATCAAATGAGGAAAATTTAAACATATTATGTGGATTAATCGAGATGGAAAGTATTGGGCAAACTACAGTTAATGCTGATTATTTTCCTGATCCCATCAATGACTCTCGGACATGTCTGGAAACACTTAAAGAGATGTCAGGTATGATTCAAAATTTTAATAGTAGAAATCGTTCTCATATAGAGCAATTTCAAGTTGAAATAAATTCTCGTTTAGTTGCCTTGTATCTTCGTATTTCTCGTTTGCCTCAACATTTAAGTGGCGAGCTTTTGAGATTGCTCTCTATGATCAAATCTGCCCTTTCTTCCATGTCCCGTGTAGTTGATACTAACCAGGTAGTAAATTCAATTGATTTTGATGAAATACCTTCCACTAATTCTTTTCCAACTACTCTATCTATTCCTATTGCCATGCTAAGTTTGTTCGATGATAGTTGCCAGAGCTTTTTGCAAAAATTGAATGCTATTAGATTCAGTAACGTAAATATTACCCCTACGGTACCTAATGTACATTCTGAAATTCCACCGACACCGCTACCACCTCATCTACCAAGCAGTACTGTTTTACCTCGTTCCGCGACTTGCGACCATAAAAATTTAGTTGCCAAATGGAATATTACATTTGATGGAAATACCGGCCTTAATAGTTTTCTCGAAAATATCGAAAGCACGGCTTATTCTCGTGGCGTCTCTCACGAACAATTATTTCGCCAAGCTGGTGATCTCTTTACCGGCCATGCTCTCGTTTGGTATCGCATGATACGCAACTCTATATCTTCTTGGTCGGAACTTGTTTCTAAACTTCGTTCTACCTTTTTACCTGCTAATTATGATCTAGCTCTTATGGATGAGATTCGGAATCGAACTCAAGCTTCTTGTGAGAAGGTAGAGATTTTTATTGCCATCATGGAAAACTTATTCTGTCGTTTAACTAAAACTCCTGACGAACAAACCAGGGTTAGTTACATTATTCGTAATTTACAACCGCATTTTCAAAGATTTTGTTCACTTCAAAATATTAACTCTCTCTCAGAATTGATTACTATTTGCAAGAGACTTGAAGACACTGAACTTAATGTCTCGCAGTTTAAAAATCCACCAACTCGTTCCTCACATACTTTAGAACCCGATCTTTCATTTCAAAGTAGTTCTAAATCATCCTGTAAATTGGATAGAAATTTTTCTCGTTCAGCCGTTGCAGCGGTAGGTCAAGGGCGTGTTCTTAGTTGCTGGAACTGTAATAGTACAGAACATCTTTATCCAAAATGTCCAAAGCCTCGTAATCTCTTTTGCTTTTCTTGTGGTAAAAGAAACGTTACCAAACTTAAATGCCCTAATTGTTCAAAAAAACGTGTGCGGCGTCTCGATCTTGCCAGCTGTCGAGGAAAACGCCACCCCAACGCTGGTAAAGTCGTTAGAAAAACCGACAGAGAAGAGTGGTCTCAATGGTTAAACCAAGTCTCTAACTTTTTCACGAATAATGTCATTTCACCTATTTTTAATAAATCAAGTGATGATAACCGACCTTTCGTTACTATCTTCATTCACGGAGTACCTATGACAGCCTTAGTTGATTCGGGTGCTAATATTTCTATTGTAGGTGGTCGAGGCTATTTAATGCTAAAACATCTATTTTCTCTAAAACCCAGTGTTGTTCCTACCGTTTCAACTGCTGATGGTAAATCTCATCCAACCTTAGGCAACGTTTTTGTACCTTTCTCGTTGGGTAAAACGAGTAGTCATTTTTCTTTTACTGTCGTTCCTTCTGTAAAACACCCTGTAATATTAGGTGTGGACTTTTGTCGTTGTTTTGGTCTTAAGTTAGACTTTTCTAAGAATTCGTGGCATGCCCAAAATGAAATTGCTTCTCTTAGTGGTATTTCTAGCCGTGAAAACTTATCTTCCCGTCCGCAAGAAATTCTTAATTCCGTTGTTGCTGATTTTGAAAAGCTCGGATCTTTAGGACTCGGTTGTACCAATAAAATTCAACATGTTATTGATACTGGTGACGCGCTTCCCTTAAAACAGCGCCAATATCCTCTTTCTCCAGTTATGATGGAGTTCGTTAATAAAGAACTGGACAAAATGTTAGAATTGGGAGTGGTTCGTCCATCTGTGAGTCCGTGGTCTAGTCCCATATTACTTGTCAAAAAGAAATCGGGAGAATATCGGCTATGTTTTGATGGTCGGAAACTTAATTCGGTTACGCGTAAGGATAGCTATCCCTTGCCTCGCGTAGATTACATCTTAAGTAAGCTGGGTAATGCAAAGTTTCTGTCTTCTGTTGATCTTAAGAGTGCATTTTGGCAAATTCCTTTATCGGCTTCGTCTAAAGAAAAAACCGCTTTCTCTGTACCAGGTCGCGGTCTGTTTGAGTTCGTTCGAATGCCATTCGGTCTTTGTAATGCCCCTCAAACTCTTCAAAGACTAATGGACGAAGTTTTCGGTCCAGAATTAGACCCAAACGTTTTTGTTTACCTGGACGATTTAATTATCGCTACTTCTTCTTTTGAAGAACATATCGTTATTCTCTATAAAGTTTTAGACCGCCTCAAAGCGGCCGGTTTCACTGTAAATGTCAAGAAATGCGAATTTTGTTTACCTTCTCTCAAATACCTTGGTTTTGTTGTCGATCAACACGGTCTTCGTACTGATCCCGATAAAGTATCTGCTATTGCAAATCTTCCTAGACCTAATACCGTAACCGAAGTGCGTAGGGCTTTAGGTTTATTCTCGTGGTACAGGAGATTTGTACCAAACTTTGCCTCTATGTCAGCTGTTATTTCGGATCTTACTAAAGGTAAAGGTAAAAAGTCGACCATTTCTTGGACGTCAGCGGCTGACGAAGCTTTTAATCAATTAAAAAATGCGCTAATATCTGCTCCAACTCTTGCTAGCCCTGATTATAGTAAACCTATTAAACCTTTTAAGATCTATACCGACGATTCCAATTATGGACTTGGAGCTGTGCTTACACAGATTGGCGATGATAATGAGGAACATACTATTTCATATGCAAGTCGTACTTTGAATAAAGCTGAGAAAAACTATTCAGTTACGGAAAAAGAATGCCTTGCCGTAATTTTCGGTATCTTAAAATTTCGTTCTTTTATCGAAGGGCTTCATTTCGAAGTTATTACCGACCACTATTCTCTTTTGTGGCTGCTTCGCATGCAGGATCCGCATGGAAGATTAGCTCGCTGGTCGGTACAATTACAACAATTTGACTTTAACATCACTCACCGCCCTGGTAAACTCCACGAATTACCTGATGCTTTATCTAGGTGTCCTCTTGAGGTTTGTGTCATCGACAATAAGACTTTTTTAAATACCCGGGACAATTGGTATTGTGGAATGCGTGAAAAGGTAGTTTTAAGTCCAAATGACTATCCGGACTGGCGCGTGGAAAATAATTTTTTGTACAAAAACATCTTATCTCCCTATTCCCTTCCTTCTAATTTGTCTACATGGAAATTAGTCGTACCCCGGGAGTTTCGTAAAGAAATTGTCTCACGATGTCACGATGATGCAACTGCCGCTCATTTTGGAATCTTTAAAACTTTTCACCGTGTTGCATGAGAATATTACTGGCCTAAGATGCATCATTTTATTGCCGGTTATGTAAAACGTTGCAAGACTTGTTTGTCTCAAAAAGTTCCTCAAATCCCTCCACCTGGTTTAATGGGCAGGGAAAAGATTATAAAGTTTCCTTGGCAAGCTATCTCGGTTGATCTTATGGGACCATTACCTTCTTCGTCAGCTGGAAATCGCTATATTCTAGTAGTGACCGATTGGTTTTCCAAATTTGTCGTTGTTCACCCTATGCGTGAAGCTAACGCTCCAAAAATTTGTAAAATTTTAGAGGAAAATGTTTTTCTTTTATTTGGTGTACCACAAATTGTCATGTGCGATAATGGAACTCAGTTCGTCTCTAAATTATTTACAGATCTTATCGCTAAATATGAAATACCTAAATTATGGTATAACGCCAAGTTTCACCCCCAGGTGAATTTTGTTGAGCGTACCAATCGAGTAATTAAAACAGCTATTAGATCTTATCTCGACAATAATCATCGTGCTTGGGATAAAAATCTTCAAGCCATCGCTCAGGCCATTCGTACGAGTGTGCACGAAGTTACTCGATTTACTCCAGCTTTCCTTACTTTTGGTAGGCATGTTCCAGTTTCAGGAAACTTTTACCGTTCTTTACCTGACAATATCTGTTCTGATTCCCCAGCTGATTATGGCAACTCATTATCAGAGATGTCTGAATTTTTCTTAGTCGTTCAAGACCGTATTCATCAAGCTTATGAGCGAAACGCGAAATATTATAATAAACATCGTCGTCAGCTCGAATTTGATGAAGGTGATCTAGTTTATCGTAGAAATCGAGTTTTATCTGTTGGTTCTAGATGTTTCTCTTCGGCTCTAGCACCTCGTTATGTCGAAAGCAAGGTTTTTCGAAAACTATCTCCTCTCGCGTATCACCTTCACGATACCGACGGAAATGATGCCTTAATGGACCTTAAACCTGCACCTACTGTCTCCGATGATCCTGACACAACTTTTGATGATTCCGTTACGTCATCATCCTTTTTGGAGGGGGGGCAGTGAAACGATTTCATTCGTTTCGCGGTTTTTTATTTAAATCTTTTATATTTTAATTAACGATACGACATCTCTAGTGCGGCTGACTGCTTGAGAGGCGAGCGCGGTCTATACAGGGAGTTGAGTTTCTGCAAGCTGAGACAACGGACGTATTTTGATAGCAATTTTGTTTGTTCTAAAAATTTTTATCTAAAGTTATTTTTAAAATCTTCAAGATTTTATTTAAAATATTCTTACTCCGGATTTTTTATTTCACTGATTTTGGTGAGTAAAGTAATATTTTTTATTTTATTCGAAACTTTTGTTTTAAATAAATATTTAGATAACCACGTGTTGTCAAAGCTTGCGAGGAAACCTCCTCAACTTTGTTTCTTTTTTGCTATATCTTTTATTCAAAATTTCTCGTGTATCTTTCATAGGAAAGATTCATTTTTTATTAGTTTGCTTAATATTTTTTTTGAATACGATTTAGGTTATTTTTTATACTGTGGGATTTAGACAGAGCTCACGCTGATTTACTGTCGTAAGTAGAATTTTTATCGTTCCAATTTTATTTTTCTCTTTGTTTTTGGATGCCATTAGTTACCTTTTTACCGTTTATTATTTTTTTGGCAGCCAAAAAGTAAGTAATAATTTTACAAGTCCCGCAGTCAAAACGTTAGTTTTTGAAAACCTTTCAAGTCTGTTATATTCTTTCTTTCTCTTATTTTCTGGTCTTTTACAGCCTGGCCAGCTGATAGTTTTTTTATAAAAGTATTTGTAGTATTTTTTGTGCATAAAATTTTTGTAAATAATAATTTTTGCATTTATTTATTGTTAAATAAATTATTTGTTCATTTTTTATTATAAAGATTTTTTGTATTTTTGCCACGGCAAGTTATTTTCTGGGGTCAATTATCTGCTAAAAATTTTTATGTTTTATATTCCCTCCTGGTCCTGGATGGTCGAGGTTTGTTGGTAGTGGAGTGTGGAGTTCCAATCCAAGCTGAATAGTACTGCGGCACGTGCACACGTACACAGTACCAACTTACACACAGTACTCAGGCATCACGCACAAAAAACAGCAGTTTGCAGTTACACACGAACAACTCACGCAACCGCCAGACACGCTTAGTCCGGTGACACCACGCATTATCCTGCTATCCTCCTTTACGCTACTACACTGCTTGTGTCCGACATCCTGCGGTGCTGCTTAATACTAACACGAACAGTACATATTCCGTCGACAAGCCGAACCTCGGTACCAAGACGTCCAGGGACTCACTCCAACGACCTAACCATTCCAGACCCATCGATATTTTGTTACCCCACAAAAGGTATTTTTCTTATTTTTTGTAATAGGCAATAATTGTCCCCGTTAATTTTCTTATTGTAGTTACTAGCCGTAAATAAAATTAGTTTTATTTTCAATTTGTTATTTTCGGTGTTGTTGTGTCCACCATTTTCCTTTCGACACAACTGGCGCCCATTCCTATTATTGTTATTACAAATATCTTAGTGACCCACGACCTAGCGATACCACGACCAATTCTGAGCTGTCGAGGTAAGTGTGTGACGAGTGATTTCTCTTCGAGAAATCACGGTAATTTTTTAAACATTATTTTTAAATTTCTGGCATACGTCACAATATATATATATATATATATATATATATATATATATATATATATATATATACAGGGTGAGTCTGGGAAGACGCCCCCCCCATTAACTTTTTTATTATAAGCAATATAAAAAAATAAAAGTTTTATTATTTTACATATACTATTTGATGGCAGGTGTAGATATTTTTTATAAAGTCAGGTTTACAAGATACGACTATCAACTTTTATTTTTCAAATGGTAACCTATAATTATTTTAATAAAATAGAAACCGCCATTTTTTTCTCTTTTCAATGATGTATTAATTTTTATTAATGTATTTGAAAAATTTCGAGAAAAATGAGATAGTTTAGAAATATTAGAAATCATTTTTTCACAAAATAAACAAAACGTAACAATGTAAAACAATTAAATTAATGTCAAAAATGTATACATTTGTTTGTTACTTAATTTAACTTATTTTGTAAACAAAAAAAAAAACATTTTGAAAAGTTTACGAAAAACGAATTAATTGATATGATTTTAATAATTGGTTAATCGACTTGCATCATAAGAAGAGCAAAAATAATTTAGCGGGAGCTGTTTCCTAGACGTTGGCAACCGAGTTTAAGAACACTGAGAAGGATTTTTACCCGGTTTCGAGAATCATAGCCACCTATAATATTTGTTTAAAAATGATTTCTAATATTTCTAAATTCTCATTTTTCTCGAAATTTTTCAAATACATTAATAAAAATGAATACATCGCTGAAAAGAGAAAAAAATGACGGTTTCTATTTTATTAAAATAATTATAGGTTACCATTTGAAAAATAAAAGTTGATAGTCGTATCTTGTAAACCTGACTTTATAAAAAATATCTACATCTGCCATCAAATAGTATATGTAAAATAATAAAACTTTTATTTGAGCCATTTTTTTCTACTACTTATAATAAAAAAGTTAAAGGGGGGGGGGGGGGCGTCTTCCCAGACTCACCCTGTATATATATATATATATATATATATATATATATATATATATATATATATATATATATATATATGTATATATTATTTATTGTTATTAATGTGTAGGATTCTAGTAGGTATATTTTGGTATCTATGTAAATAATATAGAGTTGATGTTAAGTCGTTGACATTAAATAAATAAAGTAAAAAGGTTTAAATGTGTATTTTACTAATTTAAAAAGCTCAAGCCAATTATAAAATTTAACAGTTCATAACAATATAGAAATGAGTAACGTGTATTGCTCGGTGTTTGGTTGCAAATCAATGCAAAGGAATAATAGAAATATAAGTTTTCACTCGTTTCCAAAAAAGGCAGAATGTTCTGTGAATATTTGCAATAACTTTGAAAAAACAGAAAAAATAGACAAATTGAAGGCCTGGATGATTAAATTAAAAATGGGGAAACCAGTCAGCAAACATATGAAAGTGCTTTCTTTACATTTTGAAGAGAATGACTACTTTAGTAGAGGTTAGTTTAATATGAACGTATTTAATAAATTTATTATTTCCCTTTCTTATGAAAGTTAATAATTGTTTTACATAGATATCAATTCAAAAAAGAGGAATTGTTTGAAGAAGTATGCAGTACCTTCAAGAAATTTGCCGGCGTGTGCACCAGCAGCAAGTTCTAACCGCAGTGACAGATTGAGCGAAAGAAACAGAAATAAGTCGAAATCATGTGCTAGTGACACAATACCTGTATGTTCTAGTACACTGTGTCATGAATCAGAGAAGAACGATGAACATGAAAAGGAAAATTCAACTAGGGACGAACATCTAGCAGCTGAAGCTTTATTACTAATGAAAAATAGAGAAGATTTACAAAAGAAAAGTATTGGAGTGCAAGTTAACACTTACTCACATTCAACTTTATGTGACATAATTCATACCCCAGAAACACTTAACAATTTTACAGGTTTACGTAGTTTTGAATTATTAGAAGTAATAGTAACCTTTGTGCAACACATTTACACAGACACAAGAAGTCAATATTAACATTTACAAAAATGAAGACTGATGTGACATATAGGTTACTATCTAATTTATTCAATATTACACCAAATTTGTGTAGATGTTATATTGAAGAAATGTTACCACTAATTTCTAAAGCTTTAGAAAATGCAATATATTTTCCTTCGAAAAAAGAAATATCAAAGAATATTCCAATATGTTTTAATCATTTTCCAGATGTACGAATAATTCTTGATTGTACTGAAATTTTTGTTTAGAATCCAAAGTGTTTATGTTGTAGAATTAAATTTTATTCTCATTATAAAAGTCATGTAACTGTAAACTTTATGATCGGTGTATCACCGGCTGTGTTAATTACATACATAAGTGAGCCATATTGGGGGCGAGCATCGGATAAAAGTATTTTTGAAATTAGTTCGTTGTTAAAAATGTTAGAAAGTAACGATGGTATAATGGTGGATAAGGGATTTTTAATAGAAGACATTTGCTCAAAATTAAATGTGAAATTGTACAGACCCCCTATTTTAAAAGCAAAATCCCAATTATCAGCTGAAGAAGCTCTATACAATGTAAAAATTTCTGCAGCTAGGGTACACGTAGAAAGATGTAATCAGAGAATAAAGTAATTTAAAATACTTTCTGGGAAAATGCAGTGGACGCTAGTACCATTAGTAAAACATATTTTTAATATTGCCTGCGCTGTTACTAATATGTCAACACCGATATTGTCTAAAGATAAGTTTTTGTAAAGTTCTTAAAATTAGAAGTTTTGTTGAATGGCCTACAGGTGTAATAGAAGTTAGTACATAAATTTAACAAGAGATAGAACTCGTCGAAAGCAACTGTATTTTTTAGTAACTTTGTTTGAAAATGTAAATTATTTTTAGAATTTTACCACTCCATAAATTACCGAGTCGTTCGATTTAGATATTTTCAAATAAAATTTGTTCCAGTAGCAAAAACAATTGACAATTGTTTTTGATAAGTGTTAAAATTAGAAAAAAAGTATTTTATTCAATCATAGGCGGGTAATGAAATTTGTGACAAAACTGAAGAATTTTAACTTAATTAGGTTTATAAGACAAAGTTACTAATAATTTACTTCCGACAAGTTTTATCACTGATTAAATTTAATGTACTTATCTGTTTTGCAACCTGTATATATTTAAAAAAAAAAATCTGTATGATTTTTGAAAAAACTGAAAATTAAAATAGTATATTATGATACAAGTGTATACGTCAGAACGAGTGCTTTAATGGCTCTTATACACTTGTATTATACGTTATTTTTTATTATACCTGCACAATATGCTGTAAAAAAGGATCTGATATTTTTATTTTGATGTTTCATAAGTTTACATGGAGATTGATTAGCATTTGTTGTTTACATTATTTTGGATTGTTATTGTTTAGTAACTTTAAAGAACAGCGTGTTCTAATCTTGTTCTTTCGCATGCTTTTTATTTGTTAAACAAGGACTGTGATGCAGGTATAATAAAAACAACATAAAATAAACATATTTATAGCAAAATAATTTTATTTCATAAGATGTTTGCAAATACAATGTAACATTTTTTCAAAATAATTGTGTTTTACTTTTTTTTTAACATTTTAGAGGCAAACGTATAATCTAATGGAATTTTAAACATTTGGAAAGAATTATCGAAAGAGGAAAAAATCACAAAATAGCATAATTCGACATTTAATAATGCCATACCCATTTGTATTTGCCCATAATATTGATGTTTTCCGTTTAAAAATAAATTATTATTAAGAATACCTACATACTTCAAATTTGGTATAATTTTACTTATTGTTTCTGTTTCACCAGCAACTAGACATTTTATTTCTAGTAATGCAGTTAGTTTATTATTTTTATATATTACACCATCAGGTGTATAAGCTAACCATGGGTTCGAATTTGAAACTATAAGTCCGAATTCTTTTATATCTAAATTTAAATTCTTACTAAAAACGTCGCGGGCTATATGCTCAGTTTTAATTCCATATTTCATGGCTTTTGTTGGTATAAACGACTTTGGCTAGAAATATAAAGTCGTTTTATAATTTCAGTTATTCTGGGCATAAGTGTAAAGGCCATAAATTCTAGATCCAGTAACTCGGAACTGTCGCTCCACTAACCATCTTTTTTCATTAATTTTTTTATCGCTAGTTGTGTTGCATATTTCCTCCACATCACACATTGCATATAAATTTTTATATGTATTTTCACAACAAGGATGTTCAAAGGAGACATTTAAAATACTGTACTTTGGCATGCATTATTCAAAAGTACAGCAATGTCTGCTTTGTAGCCTGCTGTCTCCGGAGTAAGAGGAGATAGTTCTAGACCCTGTTCTAATAAAGAGGAATGTCGACCAGTTCTAAAAATACAATTAAATTATTACAGTTTATTCTATCTTCAAATAATGGATGAAATTTACTTATGAAGTGAAAAACTGCTATTTGGAAGTTTAGTTTGAACTAATTCACTGAAATAATCAACTGAAACAGATTTATCACAAACTTTAATTTTATTTTCAAAACAAGGCATATGTGCAATATCCACAGCTTCGTACTGTTTTCTCCCTGTACATTTTGAAGATGCCCAAGTACATTTAATATCAGTTTGTGACAATACTTCCAAATCCTTTATAGATTTCCTGAAACGTACAACAAACACAACAGACAACGATAACGAAACTAAATAAAAATAATATTTATATTTTTGAGTGTATTCAGAAGCAAATTCCTTAATAATTCATTAAAATTTGCATTCAACGATTAAGTTGAAATCATTTATACAAATTTTAATGTTATATTTTACTGTGGGGTCTATTCTGTAACTCAGTCGTTAATTTTTAACCAATTGTTAAAATTTATGACAAATAAAAACAAACATTACAAGTGATGTATTGATATTTTCTCCAGTGCTATCTATTATCATTGAAGAAAAAAATTAACATCTAGTTATAAATTAACCACTGAGTTACAGAATATGCCCCTGTCAGCGTTAAGTAATCAAGGCTTATAATACTCTCAAATTTTTACTACTCATTCTTGCATACTCGTGCTTTTGCACTGTAACCAGTTGTAACAAACCAAACACCTAGTACAAAACAAAAGAACAGCGGAAACATGTTTGCAACGACCACTGTTTCCAGCCTTGCAGGAACATGCCATTGATAATACTGCAATGACGTTCATTTCATTTAGCTGAATGATTTAATGATGTGCGGATTTTCTGTTAACGCCGAAGTTTGTCGGCAAAGGGCATATATTTGAAATTCCTTGTTAATAGTAATTTTGTTATTTAAAATGCCACATAATAAAATGTGTCCAGCATCTAAAACTTCTTCCCCTTCATACATACACCTACAGTTGGGGGTAGCGTTCAAATATTTAAAATATTCTCCTAATTTTAATTTTACCGAAGTATTCATGCTACAATAAAAACATAAAACTCAGTTCAAGAAAAATATCAATTAATATTAATAACTACTTACCTAAAATTATTGTATTTGTAAGTTGTCAAAGAGAAATCTACGAATTTATAAATTGAAAAAAAAATGAAACTATATATTAAACACTTAAAATAATAATTATAAACAATATAAATAACTTTAACTATATTGGAACGAACTTAATATAATTATAAAAACATCAAGAATTCGAAAAAATGAAGAACAAACACTTAATAATATTATGTTCCGTAACGCAACCGGTCCGACCAGTTTTGTGGTTTACTGTTCCTGTCCTGAAATTCATTTACCGGTTTCTATTCGGAACGCGGTTCCTGAAACAGGTTGGTAAAAAGTCGGACCACAGCGACCACGAAATATTCCTGGTTTTCCTGGTTTATTTATAACAAAAGAACAGTTTGTCATTTAACGTCATTAAATATTGTGTTATTGTATACACCGCGAGTGATACATAACTATTAGGGATGTAAGTATAAATCCAGTATTTATTATTTTAGGCTCTTACATTATTTTGTTTTCTTTTTAGCCATTAATCTATAAGTGCAACTATTGCAAAAATAATTTAGGAACCTTGGAAGAATTGTCGACGGTGGTGGCAACTCATGGATGTTTGTCAGGATATTCTAACGTGTTCGTTAATGAGTGTTTTGTATTAGGAAATGAAACTAATACAGAAATTTTAAATATTAATTCAAAATCTCAAGATGTTATCAATAAATGGAGCGATGAAGACACAAATTTTCTTATTAACACATATATAAAGAATCGTAATAAGTTTGATTCTCCCATGTATAACAGCAGTGGCGTATGGAAGAAAATTAGTGAAGGTTTGACAAAACAAGGAATTTTTAAAAGCCATGACAAATGTCATGAAAAATGGCGCAATTTAAAAAAGCGATATGACCAAATTCAAAAACACAATTCCCATACTGGAAACGATAAAAAATACTGGAAATTTTTTGATATTCTCTGTTTATCATTTTCTACAAGATAATACAATAATAATAATAATATAGGCGTAATGACCGTAGTAGTTTAAAGCGCCCTTAAAAAAAATATATTAGGTATATTAATATATTGTAGGCTCTTCAAGAAATTTATTTTAGGAACCCTAAAATAAATCCAGTAGCAACAGCATCCAGTAGTGGTTTCACGAAAATTAGAGAAAATTCCACCCCAGCGCCACCTAGAAATTCCGCTCAAGATTCATCTAGTGACAAAGGTAAGTTTTTATTTTACAGCAGTTCATAGTTGTTAATGTAGTTTGTATTTACAGATATTGTTGAAACGCCCAAGAAAAAACGTAAAATAAGCGAAGTAGACAAACGCGAAGCTGCGAAAGAACGTAGACATCAAGAACGAATGGAACAAAGAAATGATGGTTTAAAACTTACCTGGCGAACAAAGAGAAAAAGAAATAAACATGTCTTTAATTAATTATAAAATACAAATCTAGTATTATAACTTTGAGTTTCTACTTATTTGATAAATATAATTTATAAATAGGGTCCTAAACCATTTTTTTTTTATTTATTTTTTCTGAAAGAACAGTGGTATAAGAATATTAGTGAAACCGCGACTGAAGACTAAAGAGGTTTCACGTAACAGAAAAGCGTAATAAAATTTCATCTCTTAAAGCTCGCGAACGATTTAATATTTAAATAAAATATCTTCTCTAATACTAAATAATTTTATGTATATTTTCATATTTCATATTCTACTGTAAAATGGTAATATTTCTATTATGGTTTAGGACCCTATTGTATGAAGAACATCATGGCATTAATTCTTCACATAACCTGCTTCTTTTGTCTTGTCCAAGTTGCCTCCTGGCCCTTAATTTTCTCTCTGGAATTTCAACGCGATTATCTTCATTATGTTCATTTTTATTAGGTATATTATGTTGTACGTCAAAATCAGGTAGTATGTCATTCTGCAGAATGCATATATTGTGCAACACATAGCAGGCAATAATATATTTCGGAATCCATTCAAGACACCGTACGTCAAGAAATTTCATTGAATGTTGTCGTTTTTTTTAATAATACAAAAGCTCTTTCTATAGTACTTCGTGCTGCTGCGTGCTTATAATTGTAATTCCTTTGAGCGGGTGTAAGTTGGCCGATTTCTTTATAAGGGGTCATCAATTGCGGGATACATGGGTACGCTTTATCGCCGAGTATATGTGTGTCCTTTGGAAACTTTTCTACATTATTCATATAATCCCAAATTTCGCTATTTCTTAATACCAATGCGTCATGCTTAGAACCCACTTCCCCGGCGTAACAGTGTGTAATAAATATTAATCTGTGATCACAGACACCCTATAAAGTAATTATTATAGAACAAAATTTTTATACTATGATACTAGCAAAACGGTTTTTATACTTGTAATATTACACATAGGAAATTTTTTCTCTTTCGGTAACGGAATTTTTATGTAACAGCCATCTATGCAGCCTATTGTATTAGGGAAGCCCATATCTTGAAAACCTTTTTTCACTTCATCTAAATAATTTCCACTAGACCAACGAATAATTTGTGGACTAATATCAAATAATGCGTCAGTCACTCGACGCACCGCTCTAAATGCTGTTGCTTTTCCGACATCAAATTTTGTACAAATGGATCTAAAATTTATAAGTATGCAATAAAAGTAACACATAATACTCTGACTTAAATGAATAATGAGTAATACCTATAAGAATCTGGGGTTGCAAAATACCACAATGATAGTAACAAATGAGTCTTTGCATCCTTCGTATGTCTTACGGTATCATCCACGGAGAAAGATATTTTACCTTTCACTAAATTTAAAATATATTCAAAAGTTGTTCTGTTCATTCTGAAATTTTCACGAAATTCACTATGTGCATATTAATCTACTACAGTTGTTATAAAATCCTTTATCCGTGGTTTATGAACATGTATGTCCTGTACTTTATTATATAAAAAATAAATGATTAATTGGCAAAACAACCAGTGAAAACAATATAACTTACTTCTTCTTTCTTCTTCAGAATCAGAACTAGATTCAGATGAATAAATGAATTCATTAATTGTAATAAATTCTAAAATATCACTGTCATATTCTACGTTATCGTCTAGATTCATTTTTTACAATGTCAATTTTAAAATGTCATAATGACTTATGTCAAATGTCATAACGACTGATGTCAAAGTGTTCCGAAATAGGTAAATATATTCAGGAACCCTAGTTCAACCAGGATCATGATCCTGGTTTTTTGGTTGAGTTACGTAACATACTATAAATAGCATTACTTCTTATGTAAAAATAGGTTATTATCACAGCTTTGTTAGTTTCACAAATTCACACTTTGGCGCTGCGAGTTTAATCAGAGTCGCCTATTGTTTTACCAATGAGAATTTTAAGAGAACCAATAATCGCAAGTTTGTCATCTGCTACAGCTACAACAAAAGCAACGATTGTGCTTCATATTTTTTTTACAAAAAAGTGATATAGCAAAACCTCCAAGAGCAAGATTATACTATCCTCCAAAATTTGCCGATTATGAAGATGAAGATGGCAATTTGTGTGAAGATAAAATTAAAATGTTTTAAATAAACTTAACTTTAAATAAAATATTACGACTAATATGTATTCTTTTTAGGGATATGGAGAAGTGAAGGTAATGAATTACAAAAATAAGTCAACATGAATCAAACAGATACTCATTAAAAGCAGCTAATGTACGTAACAATTTCACTGAATATTTTATGACAACGGGTAGTGTCCCTTGGCAGAGAAATAAAATTAATATATGAATACTTATACATGTATTATTTTATTATTTAATAAATTATATATAAAGTTTAACCTTCAAATTCTACGCTTGCAGTATTTTTTGTTTTAAAAGAGACGATTTCCGCGAAGATAATCTTCGCAATATTGGTTTTAATGACAAGCAAAAATGATTGTATTCATCATCTTCATCTGGCTTATCTAATATTTTCAGAAGTTTTCTGTTGAATGGATTCTGTTCCGTTCCATAATTCTCTTTCTCTTTCCTAAAAGTAATTTACGACAAAATTATTCTCACAAGAAATTAAACAGTTCGAAAAATATCGCAAACAATACTTTTTACGCAATTTCATTAATAGTTTCAGTAAATTTACTTTTATTATCTCAACAATATCTTTATTGCTTGGTAGAGCTATTACTGTTGGTTGCTGAGACTTCTCAGTTTTTAAAAATCAAGATTCTTCAATAAATTCTAAAAGATCATTCTTCTAGTTATTACTATTAGAATTATTATTATATAATATATTATATACCTAAGTAATTGGTGTATTTGGATAGTCTATGTCTATGTTTATATTTAATTGTGCTTCAGATGAGCACGAAGGTATTTCAGATTTCTCCATTGACACGAGAATGTTGGTGTGTGTTTCTCGTTGTGTTCTGCAGTATTTAATTAATGACATCAAATTTTATTAGAAACCTATAAAATAATACTTACGGAATATATGGAGCATCTAAAAAACTTAAAAGTTCAAAATGTTCCCGGGGTTTTTTTTTTCTTTGTAGGAGCCTCAGCACCACTTCTCAATTTTACTTGTTTTTTTTTTTCCTTGATATACCGGTTTGTAAGGTTTGTCTATTTTTTCGAAACTGTTTCCTCTTGTAGATATTTTTTTTTATTAATATTAAATTAATAAATTCTAAGTTTATCCTACCTTCTAAGTCAACTTTGCTACCAATATCCATCGAAATGTTATGTTTCAACTAGACATTTCTATAATTTTTATGTCCTACTCAATATAGAAGTGGATACTTTTGGACTTTACTAATTATCAATTCACTTATGTTCTTGTCTTCGCTCTCCACCTCCATGTGTAATACAACACAACCAAAACAAACAAACCCAAAGAAAAACAAAAGCTGAAGTCTTATGCCCGGTTGTACCGCCTTCGCTTAAATATTTAAACCAGGTTTTATTTTAAGGCCCGGTATTACAGTGGAAGTTTATACTCGATCCTAGATTTAAGCCGCGGTTTAAGTAAATTTGGCGTATATCAGTCGGAGTTTAGCATTTATTTATCGGTTTAACTTAAGCCGTCGATCCTTGGCGGCTTAAACTATAAGTGTAGTTTAACCTCTTTTTCAAAATAAATCTGTCAAAATGGATATTGTGGAAAACTATGATTTAGAAATTTATAAAATGAGTGACAGTAGTGAAAACGAAGAAGAGCAAAATATACGCAATATAATTAGAAGACTACCACAATGTATTCGTCCTAGGTCTGATAACCTGAATATCTGGTTTGATACGGAATTTTTTAATAGGTTCCGTTTATCAAAAGAATAAGTTCATTTAATTTATAACATTATATTTTGGGAAATTAAAACGAAAACAAATTGGTAAGAAATAATAAATAAAATTAATATGAACTACACTCGATTCGTGCCAATTTCTGAAGAATATTGTTTTTTTATACCGTTAACTTCGATTTTAGGAATCACGCTTTACATCCTATGAATGGATTATTATTAACGATAAGGTATTTAGCCACTGATAATTTTCTTCTAACAGCAGGAGATTTTGCTGGAGTTCACAAGACAACTGCAGGGAAATGGGTTTGGATTGTATTACAAGCTATAGCTCGTCAAAGACAACAATTTATTAAATTCCCGACAGATTTCAAATAAAGAACGTGAAACAACAATTTTATCGTAAGACTTGATTTCCAACCGTAATTGGCGCTTTAGATTGTACTTACGTAAAAATACAGTCAGTAGGTAAATTGTAATTTTATTTATTTTAAAAACGTAAACAAGTCTTTTATTGATTTTAATTATAATATTTAAACTAGAACTGATAGCGGATTTCATTAAATTTATTTATTGTTATTTTTAAAATGTTTGAAAATATAATATTACTCAATTTCTATAATTTATGAATATTAAGATGTCAACAATCCGTTAATTGCATTATTAAAAACTAAATACTTTACAGGCAGAGAAAATGCTGAAATATGAAAGGATTTTTCTCTTTCAATGTTCAAACTATTTGTGATGCAATACTAGATGTTGTAGCACGATGGCCCGGTTCGGCACACGATTCAACAATTTTTTATAATTCAAATATTCGTGCCAGATTTGAACGTGGAGAATTCAGAAATTGTTTAATCGTTGGAGATGGTGGATATAAAAATCGATCCTATTGTCTTACGCCATTGCAAAATCCTGTAACACCAGCAGAACGATTATATTGTGAAGCCCATGTTCGCACCAGAAACGTTATCGAAAGATGTTATGGTATCTGTTATTTTTTAGTTTTTAATTCATGTTCTTCTGTAATAGGTATATTTCCTTCTTAGTTCCGATTCCTTGAGAAATTGTGTCTTTTGAATAATTAAAAATTCTTGTTTTAAGTCGTCATATTTTTTCGGTGTTTTACACGCTGCTTCAACGGTGTTACTCTGTCGATTCTATAATGTAAGGAAAATAAATACCTAATAAAGAGAATAATTAAATTAATTTTTATTCTTACTTTCGTTTTAAATCTTAATTCTTTTGACAGCGGATTTTTAAACATTTTTGGAGTATAATTGCTAGACCAGTCGGAATTACCAGTATCTGACCAGAAATTAAAATACCTGAAAATACAGTAACGGAATATACCTACAGTATATGCAATATTTGGAGTGATACCTACTGTCCAAGTCATTGTCTTCATTGTAATCTTTAAAACCCTATAAATATATGAGGATGTTATTATAATTTTGTATAATTACAATAAAAAATATATGTTCTTACGTTAACATTTGGCATTTCTCTGAGTATATTTTCTTTTATTGAATTCGAACAGCTGGGAATTGTCACATTTCCTAAACCTTCTTCATTATCACAGTCATATACCGCGGCCAATCCGGTAGCTTGTGGACCAAGTATTTCCAAAATCATTTCTTCTACAGGAGTGAATAAAACATCTTTGGATGGCCCTCCACCAGTTTGACACCTATACGTTTTCATATCACAATATTTCTTTTTACATGATTTCTTTAAATTTTCCCATTTCTTTTTTAATACATCAAAATTTCTATACACACCATATTGGTTGTCTGCATTAAAGTCTATTTCTATTTTCTTCCATCCTTCCATTTTCTCTTTATTTGATAAAACATCAGATCTTTTATTCTCTACAATAGTTGAAAATTTCTGTACGCTACTTTTTAATCTTTCTACCTCCTCCAATGTAAAATTGGCCGCACATTTTCTTTGATCCATAATTCTGAAAAATATCTTCTTTATTCTCAATTTTGGCTGTTCTAAAATTATTGTTGCATATTTTCAATAAGAGTATTGTTGCAGAGTGCTAGTCTCAGTGAAATATTATTTTATTATGAATTAAATAAATAAACATGTGATTTGTACATCAATGTTAACTTCTGACAACTAACTGACAACATAACATTTTTTTTTTTACAACCTACGATTATTTATTTATTTTATTTCATATTTTGAATCTGCTTATCTCCAACACTCCTCCTTAAGCAGCTTCAAACGTAAATTTTCAAATATCTTCTTTCCTAAAGCTTTTGTAAATATGTCTGCAATTTGCTGTTTTGTATTTATGTACACTAAACGCACAGTCTTACCAATGTGTTGATTTATAAATTTGCGTCGTATTTCAATGTGTTTTTTTCCTTTAGTTATCTTCCCTTCATCTGCATTCTCCGGCATATGAATCGCTGCCTTATTATCAATGAACTTGTCAGTTGGTTCCGTTATATTGCTTATTTTCAACTCCTTTAGTACTCTACGAACCCAACAAATTTCTTGTATTCCACTGACTGCAGCACGATACTCTGCCTCAGCTGAAGAAATTGCTATTACTGACTGTTTCTGTGCCATCCAGACAATTTGACCTCCATAGTTAATCAAAACTCCACTGGTAGAAATCATATTTGACTCTGTGCCACCATAATCTGAATCTGTATATACTTGTAACTCAGTCTTGCTATCAAAAAATATTCCAAAGTGTTCTGTTCCTCGTAGATATCTAAATACACGTTCAATCATTTTCCAATGACTGAGACTTGGATTACATACTTGACGACTCAGATAATTCATAGTGAAACTAATGTCTGGTCTTGTTATAGTTGACAAGTACAATAGACTTCCGATGACTTCACGGTATGGTTTGTTTTTGAGTAGTTTGTCATTTACTTTCTTGTCAGTTAACATTCCAGGCTCAATAGGTGTTGCAACTGAATATGCTCCTTCAAAACTAAATCGAGATAGTATTTTGCGTGTATATCTTTGTTGTGTAATTAGTATACCATTTTCCTTTTGATTAATTTCCATTCCAAGATAAAATAATTTTCCTTCTTCTGGACTCGTGGTCTTCATTTGAAACCTTTTACCTAATTCAGATAATACTCGATTTATCATCTCGTTATCACGACTAATTACAATTCCATCATCTACAAATATTCCAATTTTAATTGATCTGTCTTTGTTGTAGAAAATACATGGATCATCGTCCGTGTCTTTGAATCCCAATTTCTGTAATTCTTCGGTAAATATTGCATTCCATGCTTTTGGAGCTTGCTTCAACCCATATAAGCTCCTTTTAAGACGACAAACCCTTCCAGTATTGTCATCAAAACCTTCTGGTTGTAACATAAATATTTCCTCTGATAGATTCCCATTTAGAAATGCAGTATTGATGTCAAATTTGTAATTTTTCACTTGCTGCATGACTTAATAACAATCGAATACTAGCATATCTAATCACAGGTGCAAAAGTTTCATTGTAATCTATTCCATATCTTTGATCAAAACCTCGGGCGACAACACGAGCTTTCAAACGTCCATCTGCTTTCTCGCGTAATACCCATTTACATGTTAACGGTTTTCGACCTGTAGGTAATTCTACTAGCTCCCAAACTTCCATACGATTTAAAGCATCAATTTCGTCTTGCACTGCTCTTTTCCATCCAGGATCTTTCAATGCATTCTTGATTGAAATATCTTCAACTTCACCAATCATGACGTAGTCAACATATCTCAACGGTTGCTTGATGTTCTGACCATCTCTTAGATTATATTTCGGCACATTTTCATTTATCTCTTCATTTTGCTCTAATTCAACGTTCTCGCAATTTTCATTGTACTCCTCCTGACCTTTGTCATTTTCAGACTCAGATGACTCATCACCAACCGCTTCTACTTCTTAATGTCTTTCTTCAATAGTCCCACAATTTATCTCAGTATAGCCATGTTCTGGGCCAACTTTTTCATCAAATATGACATTACATAATAATTCAACACGTCGTTCATTTGGTAGGTAGATACGTTAGCCATGTTCTTCAACATCGTTACCAACGAAAATTTCTTTCTTGCTCTTCTTATCAAGCTTCTGAAGTTGACAATCTGGGATCATCATGTAGCATTCACAACCAAAACTTTTCATGGATTTCAGACTAATTCGACGACCAAACCATAATTCAGCAGGCGTTTTACCAATAACATTACTATTTCCAGTTTGATTAATAGTGAAAACTGAATAATTCAATGCTTCTGCCCACAAAAATGGTCCAAGATCTTTGGCGTAAATTTCTGCTCGAGCTGCTTCAACCATGGTATGCATTTCTCTTTCAATTCTGCCATTTTGTTGTGGTGTATAAGAAACTGATCGTTCATTAAATATACATACCCAGTTGCTCAAAGATATTTTTACTTCTGACATTTTTAATTTCTTTTCCATTATCTGACATAAGAATTTAATCTTCTTTCGAATTGATTTTCAACTAAGTTTAAATAAATATTTAACTTGTCTATTGCTTCTGATTTATTCTTCAAGAAATAAACTGTCCGAAATCGACTAAAACCGTCTTTAAACAATAAAAAATACTTAGCACCACCAAGAGATACAACATTCATTTCTCCTAAATCAACATGAACTCTATCAAGAGGAGCTTTTGCTACGATATCATTTTTCGGATGAGATACTTTGTGTTGTTTACCATATGCACAACCTTTGCAGACTTTATCTTCCCAATCATCAATGTATTGAATGTTATTTCTCTTCAGAATATCCTTTATGTGACGTACATTTTGATGAGCTAGTCTTTCGTGCCAAAGTCTTAAACTAACTGCTGGCAGACTGTAATGTTCCATTGAACGAAACATCATCTGAAATAATCCTCCAATCCTTTCAGCTACCAAGACAATCTTGTCTCCTTCCATAATCAGTGACTTTTCTGCTGTAGCTTGTTGTGTGTAACCTTTGTCCAGTACAGTTGTAACAGAAAATAAATTAAATGAGAGTTCTGGAACAAACAAAACATCCCTTAATATAATCGGATACCATTTCTCTCCATCATAAGCACTCAGCTGGACATCACCAACTGCAACTCCATGCAACTTTGTTGAATCTCCAATTTCAACTAGTATCGGAACATCTAAAGATCGTACATTCGTCAGCCACTTTAATTTTCCTGTTAAATGATGAGTAGCGCCATTATCCTTGATCCAAAGTTCATGCTTGTTCGATGAATTTTCCAGAAAAATAGATGACAGTGCAATTGAGACAAAAGATTTAACTTTACCTGTGTCATTATTATTATTTTGCTTCTTTGTACATTCATTTTCAAAATGTCCTTTCTTGTGACAGTAATTGCAACTGTACGTTTTCTTGCAATATTCAAGGTACTCAGGACATGGTTTATTTTTACAATCACGCTTTATGTGTCCCACTACTCCAAACTTAAAACATTTGATATTAGATTGACTTCGCTGTTTATACTGACTGAAACTCTGATAATCTGATCTTTTCTTCATATTTATTTGAGTCTTCCTGCGTTCATCTCTCTTATCAAATTTACCAACAAGTGCATTTCCGATATTTTCTGACTCTCTTGCTTGAAGCCTTATTTCCTCTTGTTGAAGACGATCACGTAAATTTGGTAGAGTTTTATCAGCTTCTGTAACTGATTCCCACGCTGCATGAAAATAATCAAATTTGGCTGGCAGTGAATTTAAAATTCTTGACATTATCCAAGTGTCCTTGACTTCTTCACCATATGAACGTAATTCTTGTGCCAGTCCATTTATTTCAAAACAATTTTCTACTGCTGATTTCAATTCATCATATTTATAGCTAAAGAATTGCTGCTGCAATATCGCTGTTGACTTTTGACTTTTCCTGCCATAAATACCTTCAAGTCTTTCGATCATCTCTGAAGATGATTTGCATGTCGTAATCTTCAAGGCTAGTTTCTCATCAACATTCAGTCCAATAATTGTCTGAGCTTCTACATCTTTCTTGATCCATTCGTTGATTTCTGGATCTGTTTTAAACGGTTTTGGTGTTACTCTCGTAGCAACGTCTAACAAATTCTTCATACGTAGCATCAAGTTCAGTTTAAATCTCCAGGATATATAATTTGACTTTCCATTTCCTTCAGTAGACTCAACTAGCCTGTCTAGACTCAGCTTGGCATCCATTTTTGTTCAAATTGGTGAAAAACTTTTATATTCAATTTCCCGTTTATTATTATCTTACTTGCTCACTTTCTTACTTGCTTACTAGCTTACTTTCTTACTGCTTACTGGCTTACTTTCTAACTGGGCCTCATAACCTGTTGCAGAGTGCTAGTCTCAGTGAAATATTATTTTATTATGAATTAAATACATAAACATGTGATTTGTTCATCAATGTTAACTTCTGACAACTAACTGACAACATAACAATTTTTTTTTTTTACAACCTACGATTATTTATTTATTTTATTTCATATTTTATATCTACTTATCTCCAACAAGTATAAAATATGTAATACATATGGTAATAATTTAAAATAGAAAACTGTACTCACCTGTATAGTATTTATCTAATTCAATGATTATTATCATAACAAATACTGACAAATACTACCAAAAATATTTATGTAACAAAACAGTTTATCTGTCAATGTCAAAATTTCGTTTTCTATTGCCAACATAAACGAAAATGTAATCAAACACAATCTTAGCTAAACTTTGTTCTGAAATACGGACAATTGGTTTAAGTGAAAGTTTAAGTTTAGCTAAACCAGTATTTAAGTAACGACTGTTATACCGGGCCTTAGTGTAACCGCCCCTTAAGTGACGTTTAAATATGCTAAGCTTGGTTTAAATTTAGGCGTCTAAATACGATGGCCTAGCGACGGTTTAACTGAAAAGTGTGGTTATATTTATAATTATTTGATGTATATATATATATAACGATGACAATAATTTAGATGCATTAGAATTAATTGTTTACGGCATACCGAGAAGAATAAACGTTAAATTATTTTCATAATTTCAGTGAATTAGAATGTTTTCAACGGTTTAGATTAACAAAAATGCTGTATTAGATCTTCTAATGCTGATAGAACACAATTTGGAATTTTACAATGACTCGTGTCTAAAGTCTATTGGTAAATGTTTATATTTATTTAACAATAATTGTATATCACCCACGAACCAGTTGTTAATATGTCTTCGTGTGTTTGCTAATGGTGGGCACTTGATTAGTGTAGGAGATTATGGAGGTTGTCATAAATCAACAGTGTCTAGAATAGTCAAGCGTGTGGCTGATGCTATTGCGCGACTATCTACTAAATTTATAACATTTCCCAGCATTGAAGAACAAATAAGTCAAGCATAAAATGACTTTTGCGATATTGCTGCGTTCCCAAGAGTTACAGATGTTGTAGACTGTACTTATTATGTAGTTATTTATAATATTTTTTTAAATTCGTAATATTTTTAGGAGGTCAAGATACATAAATATTTAGAAATAGGCATATATGCAATGCAAAATATGAAATTACCAATATTGTTGCTCGCTGGCTTGGATTTCTGTCCATAATAATCATTTTTTACAATCAATATTATTAGGTATATTATAATTATTGTACTAGTACCTAAATTCGAAGCATTCTTATCTCAAATTATCAAGTAACAGTGGGTATCCTTGCAAAAAATATTTGTAGACAGCAATATTAAATCAAAATAACGAGGGTCAGAGATTATATAATGAAGCAGATATACGTACAAGAGTAAAAATTGAAAATATTTTTGGTTACATAATTTTGCTCGTTTTAACAGAGAAGCTGAACCTCCCCTAGATGAAGAATTTGATCATCACTGACTCCAGCAATTGATTGCAGATAGACATATTCCTCTAATTCCCCATAATTATAATGAACAAGATGAAGACGAGTATTCGTAATGAATTTGTAAACAATTATTTTGGGAGAATAAATTAATTATAAATTTAGTTTGCATCAGATATTTTTATTTAAATTAATATTTATTTATTAATATAGGGCTCAATACATAATTACAAAATAATAACATTATTATTATTACCCAACCAAAAATTCTTTTAAAAAATCTGTCAATTAATGATGAAAATTATAAAGATTCTAATTTTTAAGTTGTTGTTCTTTAATTTGAATCTCTATAGTTTCAAAAGTTTTTTTTAATTTCAATATCTAACTCCAAAGACTGCATTCGTAATGCTGCTTCTTTTTCGTTACATTTCTTTTTATTTTTTTCTTCATCTTGCAAAACTGCCTTTGTAAGTTCAGCTACTTCTAATTTAACATTTGCAAGGTCAGAATATTGCTTAGTTAGGTGTGCGCTATTCGCTGACGTTGGTACTGCAGGCATTCTTCTCTTTTTCCACGCTGAATCTGATATTTTTTCTTGTAAAGGACGAGATAAATGTGTCTGTAAATTAATAGCCTTATACGAATTCCAAATGGGATCGGTTGCTTGTGGTAGTTGTATTTCATTGCTCTGCAAATAAAAAAAAGTATTTACACATTTTATATAATTACGTATGTGATGTTTATAAAAAATATATCAAAGTATGCTTATTGCAACAATAAAAACAAGATGTGTTGTGTTTTGATTGACAGTTAATAAATAAATACAATACATGATGGCAGCGGAAAATACTATTAGAATTAAGTGAGTAGAAGTGTAGTTCTGCTGTTAAATATTGTCATAATGGAGTATATATGGCAACCCCCGGAAAAATTAAATTTTTCTCGAGCTACAGAATGGCCAAGGTGGCTTACACGTTTTCAACGATACCGCGAAGCGTCCGGACTCGATAAAAAACCATCTAACATATCTTATTTGAAACGTCTTACATCCTTTGACATTGACATTGACGTTGCACAAATGCAATGAATTTTATTAAACATAAATATATTGCGTATAAAACATTGTACAATGCTCTACCGTTACCTGAAATTTACAGTCTCACACAGATAAAAGGCTCGCGACGCCTGCCCGTTACCTTTCTATGCTCACCTGTAAATTTCTGTATAACGGTGTTGTTATGTAAATAACTATTTCGTATTTATTTTTTTAAACGTAGAACTATCAATTGACAGTTTACTAAAAAAACAATAAAATCTTAACAAACGTTGTACGATTAACAGATGTCAAGTCGAAACAAAATATTAAAGTTGAACGACAGTTGTCAAAATTGTGGCACACCATCTGATGGTTGGCAGTATGAACATATGCCTTTAATATAATTAGCCTTCATACTTTACTGGAATTGCGTTATTTTTTGCGTTGCGTCATTATAAAATCCATCCTTAAGGTGGATTCAGAGTTCACGTAACTTAACTTAATTTAACTTAATTTATCCGTAACTTAATTTTAAAAAATGACATTTCACAGTGGTCGAAACTTTAAACGTAATGTAAGTTCATTCTGACATTTCATTTACTTTAATTTAAATGATAGAAGAAGTAGAAGTTATTGCTTATGTCGCCGCTGTTTTTTGCGCCATGATAACTCCAAGTATTAGAAAATTGAAAAATAGACGTTTAATAAAAACACGCCCAACAAATAAGGATATGCATAAAACTGGATTTTATAATGCATATTTTCTTAAAATGAAACATCAGGATGAATTGCAATTCTTGAAATATACGCGGATGAGTGCTCCACTTTTTGAAAAATTAACTAAAAAAATAGAACCGTATATTAAAAAGCGGAAGTTACCGGACGGAATCTCGGTAAAAGAATGTTTAGCTCTTACTTTACAGTATTACAGTATGTACATTGTAGATTAATATTGAAAAAATGAAATAGATTTGAACAACAAATATTTTCAGTTACTTGTCGCAGGGATGTTCTATGCAAGTAATTGCATGGTCGTATCATATGGGATTATCTACAGTACATTTTACATAATAAAAGAAACATGTTCAGCTATATGGACAGTTTTACACGAAAAGTATTTAAAATGTCCGTCTACATCAAATGAATGGCTTGCAATATCCCCAAAATTTGGAAAATGAGTGGTATTTCCCTCACTCTTCAGGGCAACACCTGCAAATAGTGGCAGCTTATATTTTAATTAAAAAAATGATTTCATTATTGTTTTATTGGCATCATGAGACGCAAACTACATTTTTAACTTAATTGATATTGGCGCCTACGGGTCTCAGAGCGATGGTGGTGTTTTTAGAGATTCGGTTTTTGGAGAAATGTTAGAAAATAAATCTTTAAATACGCCTGAACCTGAAGTTATTAGAAATGCAAATATTATATTTTTGTGGCTGATGAAGCATTTCCATTGAAACAGTACATTATGTGTCCATATTCAGGACGTCGTTTACAAGAAAGTCAAAGAATTTTCATTTATAGACTCGCCAGAACTCCAGATTCATTGAAAATGCCTTTGGTATTCTTGTTAATAGATGGAAAATTATTTGAACAACTATTGTAGCAGACGTAGATAATGTAGATAAATTTATCAAAGCCGTAGTTTGTCGTTTTCTAAATATGAATTGCACTTTGAGATGTGTAACATCAATCAGTTTTCTTACAATGAATGATTTTTTTAAATAATTTATTAGTAAAATTTGATTTTTTTTAAATAAGAACAAAAAAACATTCGTCAAAAATAAAATACAAACACACGCGAATTTTATTTATTCGCGCTCTTCTCCGAACCCAGGCTCTCTCTCTAACCAAACTAATGAAAATATACTAATAACTAACATTTCTTCTAATAGTGACGTATGCTTAATTTGAGTGCAGTTTATTTATATTTATTATTGTACTTTAAGAAAAAGAATTGTAATTATACTTAATTGACTTTCAATTAAATTTTTACAATAATTTGATAATATGAAAGTATTAGTAGAAAACTAGGGATTTATTGATCTTTTAGAAACATTTGAGTGAAAGTATAAATAGGAAGATAAAATGCGTAAAACATGTCTACATAACCTTACGTGTATAATTTTAGCCAATGATATTGATAATAATGATTTGCTTGATTTATACATACAAGTTGTAATTCAGAAATTGCTCTTGGAAACAAATTCAAAAAACATTTATAAGAATATTTCCTTGCACAAAACCAGTATATATTATTGAAGATTGTTATATGTATATAATGAACGAAATCATTTACATTTTCATAAAAAAATTACAAGTTTGCTGCAAAACGTTTATATTTTCCCTGAATAGATTACATACAAGTGAGATATAACATTGGTACACCTACATAACCTATACAAGAATCGTATACATAACAGATAAAGCCTCCATTGAAAAGTTAATTCTACTATTTTTTTTACGCTTTCTACAACTTCTACTTAGCAATTTTTTTATGTATAAGTACGTTATTATTACACTATCTCAGTATGTATATGTACGTACATTACAAATGAGGGTAATTTTAAATTTTATATATTAAATTATAATATTTCAATATTAATAAACATCATATTTTTATGAAAAACCCTTAAATTTATTACTAAGATATCTAGTCTAGTTTATTTAAAAATACAAATTTAATAGTACTATTGCATATAAATTTATTTATAGCTAATATATACTACAGTGACAACAAAATTATATCAGTTATTTATTTCATGAAAATAAACTATAAGTTATTATTTGCTATATGATATATAGCAATAAAAATAAATAAATGATATATAAAAATCTTTTTACAATAAATTTTTGATCTAATTATTACTTTAGCTGAAATATACATTTAGTTGACCATATTCAAAGCTATTTTACGTTTATAGTTAAGGAGTATCTTTAAATACTAACAAACACTTCTCTCAGTGTACAGAATAGGTAAATAACGACTTTTGTAGCAACGAATTTCGTTATGATAACGATTCATGGTATATATTTTTTACAGTACAAGTACGGCTTTACTTCTTCTCAACATTGATCTTTATTATATTAATATTAATTATTAATAATATTAATGCCAACACTAATGCTAATATTTGCTTATTATAGATAAAATATTATTTATTGTTTTACAATTAAACTATTTATAGAAAATAATAAATAAATAGTTACAACATTTATGTATTACTGAAAATCAGTAAACTATTAATATTCGCTACAAACTGAATACAATCATAGGTCGAAGTCCAGCATTTAGGTGAAGTCGTTAAACTTGTAAACGTACATTCATCAAGTGTTGCTGAATAGAAATAGTTTAGTCTTGCCGTGAGTTTAGATCACTTCGGAGATCGTTTATGTTTAGTTAAAGTGGTACACTTATTGGAAACATGTGTTGGAAAGTTATACTGGTAAGTCATCAATCAATATACGCAAACATGTGATATTTTAGAATACAATTATTTCTGGTATTTTAATTTTGAAATAATTTTAAATGTAAAAATAAACAGTTTTTTTTACGCCAACCGTTTGTACAAAATATAAGTTTAAAAGTGTCTTAAGTCTTTTTTACATGAAATTGTAATATAATAAAATTTACCCAAATGAAATTTGGATGTAATATTATGAAGTGCATATAAAAATATGGATATACTTGCAAAATATATGTATTTCACTTCCATGTATGAATATCTTTGGAATTTCTACTGCTCAGACAAAATATAAATATTTATATATTACTTTCTGCAAGAATAATATTACTATCAACTGCAATTTTTTTTTATAATTTTTAATCAACATAGACTTATATATCTTTTCTACAACTATAGATTTGTATGCACATTTTTGTTTAAAATAATAATTTAAATTGTTATAAAATTATGCAATGTTAGTAAAGTGAAAATAAATATTTATAGAAATTCCACAGTTATTATGTAACACTGGTAGTAAATATTTATGTTATCAGATTTAATAACTTCATAATTTATTCAAAGTCATTTACCGTAACTAATCATACAATACTGAATAAAAATTGTAACCACAAGATATACAATAATATCTCGTAACAAATCCGTAATATGATATAAATACAGTTCTGCACAAACATATTCATTAAAGTTTGTATTCTCCAATGATTTAAATAAATCAAAGATGATCTTACGTAGCCATTACGACTTATGAGCAGGGCCAAGTAATTAACTTCAATTGCATTTGTTCGAAATTGAACGTAGTGCCAGATATAAAGTTCGAAATTTCTTGACTATTAACAATATTACTCAATTCTAGTAAATCTAAAAATGCATATATAATTGTTAAAAAATAATTACTTTTAGTCCGACGACGACACGAATTTTTGCGTTCTCCATTAAATACAATGCAATAGAATATTTTTTGTTTTTCTTATTGTTTTCTAATACAGGAAAAAACTGCGTTTTATAAATGACATTACCTTTTGTTTTTATTTTCATTTAATAATACCTTTAAATAACGTGTTAATATCCCATCCTTGTAGAAGTTTCTTTGATGGTAGGTCCTAATATATATTCGTACATATATTCGTCCGCAGAATCATTTTAAATTTATAAATAATATATTTATTATGTGGGTGAATTTACGAAATGCTGGTAATTTAACTTTTACAACGTTAAAACAATAAAATGCAGCAAAATGTTCATATTTTTTAGTTCAAGTATGACTAATTAAAAGAACATATGAGAACGCCCCAACAATTAAATAAATTATATAATAATACTTTTAAATAACGTGTTAATATCCCATCCTTGTAGAAGTTTCTTTGATGGTAGGTCCTAATATATATTCGTACATATATTCGTCCGCAGAATCATTTTAAATTTATAAATAATATATTTATTATGTGGGTGAATTTACGAAATGCTGGTAATTTAACTTTTACAACTTTAAAACAATAAAATGCAGCAAAATGTTCATATTTTTTAGTTCAAGTATGACTAATTAAAAGAACATATGAGAACGCCCCAACAATTACTAAAAACAATTATCTTTTTGGTTGGCCATGGAGTTTACTGGGTATGGAGTTTACAAAATCATCTTGAAGTGGCCTTTAAAATATGTTTTTAACGTAACATGTTTTCTGCACAGAATCTATTCACTAAATATTCAATATGTATTTTAAAACATAAAAAGTTACAAAAATTTGAAATAATATACGAAATAATACAAAAATGGTTTACCTGCATTATCTTCAAAATTATTCCATTAATAATTTGGTTAATAAACAGTGCGATAATATTGAATGTAGAGCAAAGAAATAAAATCTTACAGGCAGGGCAGGTTATGGAGTATACATTTATATATTTTTTTTAAATTTTTAATTTACATATGAATGAATTCTTTTTTATGTGGTATCAAAAAGGGCTATAAAGAGAATATTTATTAGTACTAAAAAGTTTCTTTAAATTAGTACTATTTAATAAATTTGTAGAGGACTTAAATTGACATTTCCTAAATTCACCTATTTAAAAATATACTACTTTTCTATATAAACACTATTTATTATATTATTTATTTTCATATCTTCTGACCATTTTTTAAAACACTAGAATATTTTGAAGTTTCGCTTTAATCCATAATGGATAATTTTCCTTATATTACATAAAAATTTATAATTTTAATGCGTATATTTTCGTGATAAATTACAAAATATTGGAAATCACGCCTATAATTTTCAATTTTTCAAATATATTTTCTCGATTAAACACAACAAGTTTAAACCAATTTATTGAATTCAATTTTTAGTTATCTGTCAAGAACAATAATTACGTATTAATTTGTTTAGATTCCGATTTTGGATTTAAATGGTTCTGCTAGAGAATATTTGCTTCTAGAATTCAACATACAATATATGTATGTATGTATTAAAATTCTTATTAATTTATCCGACAAATTGATAAATGTTGTTATTACTCAGTACGCATAATAAATTATTTAGTACATATACTTGCAATAAACAACGCATAAATATTATTAACACTTCTGAAATAATATTATATAACTAAATTTGTTTATCAACATATTGATTTAAAATTAGAATTGAGTCCAATCTTTTAATATTTTACTAGCTGCCAAATAATATTCAAATTATTATTGTGTAATATACTGGTACAAGAATTAATGAAAGTTGCTACAGAATGAACGGGCATGTTTGCATTAAGTGAAATATGTTAATTTTTAAATGGATATTTTCGTAGTTTGCAGTAGTAAAATTGCAATTAATAAAAAATGATATATATAATCATATATAATTATCATTTATTAACTGATACATTTTTATTGATTTAGCAAAATGAAAGTCATAAATCATGACTTTTAAAAGATGTCACTTGACGTTCAAATATTGTCGTCGCCAGCCCACATAGGAGTGATGTCACTTCAAAATTTTTTCATCATACACATTCAAAGTATAATTTTTTTTTCTTACTTATTAGAGTCGTATGTGTCTATGGTCGAGTTGTACGAAGCTTTCTTAATTTTAATCACTGATTAATTTTCTGACTCAATGTATTTTTAATACGTGGCCATGGTAACAATGTCAAATTAATCAGTTGATTTTTAGTCAGCTTGTCTGCACATCAACATATGACTTGTAGTTTGTCTAAGGGGCTGGGCTCATTTGTATTTAAGGTTATGTTTATTGCTTTTAATTAATATTAGCAATATTTACACCTATAATATACAAATTTTTATATCTTTTAGTAAAAATGCCGAGAAATATCATTAACAACACGTGTCAGCAGTTATTTTTATTTTTTTTTGTGTTTTTCAAACTATTTATCAAAGTGATAGTTCTATTATTTATGTTGTTTTACATTGTATAATTTTTTTGTATCATACTTTATTGATTTTTTTATGAAATTATATTTCTGCTACATTTTACTAGTAATAAAATTTAAATATTTAAAATTAAATATATTTACATTTATTGCTAGTACTTCCATCTTTGAAGTTTAATATTAACTAAAACGAAATATTTATACAAACATACAAAAGGCGATTGTATCATGACAATTAAAGAGTTTTAAACAAATGTTATACTTATAGTATTTTAAATGACTAGTAATATTTATATCTACATTTTAGTTTTATTGAAATTTAAATATATAAATTTAATAAGAAACAAGTAAAATAACCGAGTAATTGGTCAAAATTTGACCAATTATACATTTTTCGGGGAATTCTTATTTGTCATAACACTATGTTACAATATTCTTTGTTTTAAATAATTTAGGAAGAATGAGTCGACGAATTATTGGTAAATAAGAAGACACCATTCTCCATTTTTTTTTATAAAATAAGATTATAATTACACTTTTAAATAAAATTTATATACAATATTTCACATAACAAATTTTCTGGAATATATTTCACAATACTTACATATATTTGTAATAATGTCTAAGGTTATTGAATTTTTATGAATTAACAAATAGACTCGCAGGTTTCTGTCTCAATTGCAATAGAATTTGTCGATTTATTTTTGATAAAAATGCGTTATGCAGTATATAAAATTTTCAATATTGTTTGTATGGCGACTTGCAACCAGTTTCGTAATCGCTTATATGTTGCTCGAAGTGCTTAGTGACCTGAAGCAAAAACCAATGAAGGCCGCTTCCATTTTAGCAAGATGAAAGTCTACTCAAATTGCCAATCGAGTTCATACACTGCCAGTAACCGTGAACTTTCTTGTATAACATATTTATATATTACGGAAATGTATATATTCTATATTAAAATTTCATAAATATATAAAACTTGCAATTAATTAACAAAATAAAAATCAAGTTTCTAGTATTTATTAGCATGGCTTAGATATTGATTCCTACCGATGCAGCTGTTTTACCTATAAAAAATCTAGTTCCGGTCAAATTGTTCAGGTTTTCTTTGCTTTTATATGATTTTTTATTTTCGAATTATAAATTATACACATGTATTTTATTATTTTGTAACTAAGGTTGAAAAGTGACATTTAACAAGCCGGACGTCCTGGAAAAATGGGATTGTCCTGATTTTTAAGTGTATTTTTCGCTGTCTCGAAACAAGGTCTCGGGACCCTATTTGTCCCGGATTTGTATAATTTCATAATACACTACTTAATTGAGTTTTATTTAGATCTTTATCAGTAGTTATATTTTGAAGCTTGATTAACAAGGATAAAAAATTGAATTTAGTTACAAAATTCGGCGCCAAATTAAAGTTTACTGATTTCAATTGTTTATTTTATAATTTATAAAATGTTTATTTAAAAATAATGTAGATAATTATAAAAAACCTTTTTTTTGTTTAAACATAGTTATTTATTATGAATTGATGAAGCAAAAAGAAGCAATATTTTACATTGTTATAGTACCTACACAAAACAATTTAACAAAAAAAATTCTTGTATAATAATTATTTTGTTCTACCTTCGAATACATAATTTATTTATTACTTCACATTATAATGGCAAGAAAAGAAAGTTTCAATATCGTCTTTTTTCCAAGCAGTTGTGGGTACTTTTTATGCTTTATCCGAATAGTACGGCGCGATGTCAATTACGATGACTTAGGTTTTGTGTCGAATTAGGTAATTTATTTGTCAAGAACTTGTCAGTTTATATCATAATAATAATAATAATTTTCCGTTTTATTAGGTTCAAATAATAATAATTTATTTTCAACAAATCCGTCTAGATTTCCTCTATGTATTTCTTTGTCAAATATCTTCTTCACCACAGGATATTATCTTCTCTTTCAGTTATGCTATTCCTACTTCGTTCTGCCATAAAAACCATAGTTTTTACTTCCTTGTACAAAGTAAAGGAAGTATTGTAATCGCGAAAATTTTCGAATTTCAGATTTCAACGGAAATACACGTTTTGACTATCTCTGAATCCATATTGACTAGTTTCGGCGTGACGTCTGTATGTACGTATGTACGTATGTATCTCGCATAACTCAAAAATGACTGGCCGGAAAATTTTGAAATTTTGTATATGGGGCTGCTATAACATCTAGATGTGCACCTCGCATTTGTGTTGCAATCGGCAGTGCCAAAAGGGCACTTTGCTCGTAGTGTTTTTTTGATTTTTTCTCATATCTCAAAAACTATTAGTCGTAGAATGTTTATGGAATTGCTATAACATCTAGTTATAAACCTCCATTTTTGGTTCCAATCGGCCTTTCCAAAAAGGCAGTATAATTTTGGCAAAATCTTAATAAAATTAATAATTTAGTTGGCTTCTAATTGTTTTAGGAAACATTTGATTTGTTAAATTGACATTGACAAGCTGGAAAAATATATTGCTGAGAATTATGTACGAAGTAAACGAAAATAACATCTCTTTCTTTACGAGATTTCTAGCGATTACAGTAATTTTGTGAAGTGCAATAAGGAATAGTGATAAACATTTTAAAATATTCTTTTTAAAAAATGATCCATTTCGAAGTGAAGTTCGAAGATATGTAACGAATGGAAGTTGAAGTGTACTTTCAAACGAATAAGTTTAATTTAATTGCAGTAAAAAATGTTTATAATTTAGCGTACAAGGAAGTCATATCAGATTTTTTTTTAATAAACATAATAGTGTGGTACGAGACTTGTTTGGAATCAAAGAATTTTCACAGCCTGAAAAAATATAATAATATATGTACATGTATTACACCTATATACCGAAAATGCGTGACAATATTAAGAAATTTCCTACAATATATTATAAAAAGTTGGTTTAATTCCTTTTAGAAAAAGAATGTAGGTATATATTGTATGCGTGACAGCCCTTTTCTCTTCTTCGGATAATTTAGTGAAGATTTCGTCTCCTCTCTTTACAAAAACACAAGAAAAGCAGCTAACAAAACTTGATTTTGCTTGACCCATTTGAACGCAAAATTGTAATATCTTTTCTGGGTGTTTAAATATCTTTTCTGGGTGTTTAAATAAAGGTCAATTGTTAAAATATATGAATAACAGTTATTGAACAAACAGAACTTAATGGGATACACACCACGCTAACCTTTCGTATTTGCAAACACAGGTAGACTACCTACAGCAATATTTTTACTAATTAAACAATATTGAATATTGCAAAAATAGAGTCCGATACACTAAACTAATATGTTTATTTATGTATTTATTTAACTTACACTGTCCAACAGAGCGAATTACAATAACAGAACACAGCGCTATTTATTGTAGGTTAGAGGTTTATCTTCACTGGGATTCGAACCACAGGTCTCACACTCTGCTCAGCGAGTAAAAGCGCGCTAACCAGCTAACCCACAACTAATACTAATAATTAGTGTACATTTTTAAATTCTATTTTAAAATAATAATACTTTGACAATGGTATAGGACCCTATGAATTTTTGATGGCGAAAATATGAACTTGTACCTATTTCTAACTTAAATAAAAATATCAGAAAAAAATATGGTATGACCAATTGAAGTATAGTAATATTGGAACGTGCATTAACGCCGCCAATTCAATCCGAGAGATATAACATTAATAGGTGTTTGCGTCCTTGTTGTGCAGTCTATTAAAAATATTTCGTACCTGAAAAATAATAAATGCTTATTTGGTTGACAGACAGCTCAGTAAAGCTTTACAATACATTTTCGTACCATGTTTGCGTTTAATTCCATTTTTACTTTGACAATAAAGATTAACAAGAATTAATGTGCACATGTGTTAGACAATTAGGGAAATACCACTTACATACTGTCTCTCTCATCTTGCTTCTTATATGTTCTTACAAGGAGCATATAGCAATACAGGTTTTAATGTTACTATATTTCAATATTTCAGTATTATAACCCCACTAACAGACTGATTTAATGTAACTAAACATCCCTTTCGATATATTTGTGTTAATAAATGCATTACAATTACTTTATTCTTAAATTTACAAATATAGTCGGAATAAGCAATCATGGTTCCTAGTACACTATGGTGGTGTATTCGTTCAGAAAATATTTACAATTGTCATTTCACTACATAACAAAATTTCCACAATTTTAATAAGTCTTTTTTTAAGTCTCTGTAAGTCTACCTATACATTCTACTGTGTTAATACAACCGTGTACATTAATGCCTCGGTTGTTACCTGTATAATCGAACCGTCGAGTGGTGCTTACACTCTACGATCCCTAACACTCGGCGTACTCCGACAGGACCGATTACAAATAACTATTAGCGATTCGTCAGAATTCAATAATATAAATATTCCAATTACTTTTAATTTTTACACGGTCGCTTGGCGGCTGTGTATTTTTGTAAATTTTTGTTAGTGCAGTACTCCAAATGGTACGGAATGGACAGATTTATGGTGAAGGTCGCACATTTTTTGCGCCTTTAAGCTTATTGTCAGAGACATAACTGTCCGTTTCCGATACGTGATGCCCTCGGTGGACATCAATAGTTGGGTTATTTTTAGCATAGTTTATACTTAGGGGATGAAAAGAGCCGGATATACATAGGTTAAGAACTTCTGGATTTTTATCATTAAATGGCCCTCCGAAGTTTGAAATCTCTCTCTCTTGTTGTAACATTCGACTGTTGTGGATGTCTGGTATTTCTTAGTAAAATAACCAATTAGTTGTTTTACTGTGTGTAAAAGCTCTCTCATCGTGGTGTAAAATTGTAAGTAGTTTTTATTATATTCTGTGTGGATAAATATTGATTTGTAGATCGATGTTAAAAAAGTTTCAAAATTGTTTGTAAATTAGAAAAGTAAGAATTTAGAGTTTATATAGAATCAAGTTACGCGTTGTAGTTTGTTTGAATTATATAAATGTTTCTAATCGCGGTTGATTATTAAAATTTATATAATTTTGTTATTGTTGGAATATCGTGTTTCTTTCAGCCCATCCTATTCCAACCCCTGTCTTTATGACGTGGTAGCACAGCGCGTACGTAAAATTCTATTGTTTTAAAATTACTACCCTGCACAAATTTGATCATAATTGTAGTAAACCACGTTTGTTATCATTATTAACATTCCCTTGTCTCCTTCTATCACGGCAGACTTTTAAATAAAGTGATAGTGGTGGCAGCGACTATCGTTACCTTTGTGTTGTGTAAAAGTTGTTTATTAATATAATTCGTGGATTATTTTGGGTCTAATAAATTTTCTAAGCACCCCTTGTATGTCAGGTATTAAATTTCGTCCTAGGCGACCGTACCTGTTACATCAGTCTGGTCGCTGACCCTACTGCGACAATATTATATCCAACCTTGATTGGAATTTATTTTTCATTAAGTAGCTTCAGAGTCGCTTCTACGAATGTTGCTAAATGTATTCTATTTTTTTTCTTCCTTGATCTGTCACAATCTTGCCCTATTGCGAGTCAATGGTACCTTCTCATGTGACCGCCAAGGCTCGTGATAAGGCTTTAACCGTACCACACGAACTGTTTCTAATTTTTGTTTGTGACATTTACCGACTATTTTATACAACCCGTACTATTTAGTAATAGTTTGGCACTACCAAAATCATATCGTACGGCAGGCAGGGAAGAACTAGAGTCATGAGCCTATCACGACACTTACCGATGCTTTCTCTATTTGAAGCGAAGGACATCTATCGATGTGAGAACATAGTTTCTGATGTGGTCAATATCTACTATGTTATACGCGGTCCCCATGTCAATAACTAAACGTACGATTATTCAGCGAGTGATAAAATTCTAGAATTTTGAGACCCTTTTCAACACAGTATATGGCACTGCGGATTTCGACGCGATTGGAAAGATGTATACGTGTTTGTTTCTTAATCATTTCGACCAGTCTTTCTTGTTTATTTATTTCAGGTTTATCTTTCACTCGCTCTTTTACACGATTTATGAGATCATGCTTCCTTCAGTTCTCCTAATGATTTTGAACGGCAAATGATAACATTTTCTTGCAGCGAGGGTGACAACCTGTTTTCCATAGTCTCCCGGATTTGTCCCTCGGTTAACGGTGATTCTAATGCGTCGTCATCCAGCTATTGATAATTAATTTATGACTGACAATGTTAGAAGAAGATGTAAAGTTAAGTACATACGTTACTCTTACAACTTTTAAAAAAGCTAATATTGCAAAACTATATTATCTTAGAGATCAAAATTGGGACATTCTTGATCAATATAATGATATTAACCTAGCTTCCGAATTTTTTTTATAACATTTTATACAATTTTTTGATGAATGTTTCCGCTCGAAAGTTTCATAAAAGACAATACACCTTCACTGGTTCACGCTTCAAATTAGGGCTGATATTTGTCGCAAAGAACATTTCCAAAAACTAGGTAATAAGTATAAACCTTTTAACAGCTGAAGATATAGTAAATGCTTTTGCTTCTCATTCATTGGTTCCTTCAACTAATCAATCCTCCTTGTTCTTTCAATACTCCTTCTCATACTCTTATTTCACTTAATTATGTAAGAGGAGAAGATATTTAATAATCTATATCTAAAGTTAAGTCTAACTTTTCGTGTAGACCAAATCTCATTCCTAGTTTCCTTATTAAAGATTGCGTATACCTTCTGTCGAATGCTTTTTTGTATATCTTTAATTATATCACACGGATTACTCCTATTCATATATCTGGTTATACTGCTGATATTAAGAACTATCGTTCCATTGCTAATTTATTGAATTTAGTAAAATATTTGAAAAACTACTATGTGTAACAATTTACAACAAAGTTATGGAAAAAAGATCGACAAGTACCAATTTATTATATTTCACCCACACCATCTCTTCTGTTTTCTTCAAAGTAAATCATTCTATTTTAATCAAGGAACTCCATGATTTTTCTTTATCATCATCAATTATTAGTCTTCTTTCATCTTTGGTCGCCAATCCTCACCTTTCATTTCCAGCTCCGGTATTCTTTTAGGTTCTAACTTACTCTCTTTGTTGTTTTTATTATTTATTAACGATGTCACCTATATTTCACACTTCGACACACTTTTATTCGCTGAATACTTATATACTAATTCTTCCGCTATTGACTTCTAAATTCTTCAAAATGATCTAAATAATTTTTCTCTGTTTCGGAATTAGAATATCATATTCCAGCACGCTTATTGATGTTAGAAGGAGCTTCATTCTTAAACGATTTTTGGTTATATTTTGTTATTTGAGATTGGCATGACTGCATTAAATACACAAAATATCCAGGCAACTGACAAAGTAATTCTAATTTATTTGAGAGGCCATGAAACAAATTCCTTGTGTTACTATGTATAAAAGAATGAATGTGACAATTTTGACAGATGATTTATACATTTAAAATAAAAAATACAAAGTAAGTCGTTTTGATCCAGATATATATATATATATATATATATATATATATATATATATATATATATATATATATATATATATATATACAGGCTGAATACTGAAAACCTTGACATAGGGAAATAACATGGGAAAACAGTTTTTTGCTGTTTCCATCTGTCCCGCTAAATAAAATCGGATGTATATGGTATCGTTAGTTAGATTACTTAATTTTGCATCTAATAAAACCAAATGTTGTGTAATATGGCCTTTTCTAACTGAAATATTTGATAAAATAAATTGTATTTTGAAGGTTATCCTTCATATTTTTAAATAAGAAACGTCAAAAACCAAATGCTCCATAGCCGAGTGGATACGATGGCTGATTTATAACATAAATAATCTACAATACCTGGTTCGAGACCACCTCAGCCCTACTTTTTTTTAATTAAATTATGCTTAAAATATCTTTATTATATCAGACTATTTTAATAAAATAGCAATATTCATATTTTTATAAATAAAAAAATCCAAATATTTAATAGAATTATTATTTGCTGTCTGTCAAACTTAACAATTAATTCGAATTTAATTGTTGGTGTACAATTTTGTATTTCATGTTTCGAAACATGATATTTTAAGTATAATTTAATTTTAAAAAAAATAGAGCCGAGGTGGTCTCGAACCAGGTCTTTTAGATTATTTATGTTATAAATCTGCCATCGTATCCACTCGGCTATGGAGCATTTTGTTTTTGACGTTTCTTATTTGAAAATATGAAGGATAACCTTCAAAATACAATTTATTTTATCAAATATTTCAGTTAGAAAAGGCCATATTACACAACATTTGGTTTTATTAGATGCAAAATTAAGTAATCTAACTAACGATACCATATACACCCGATTTTATTTAGCGGGACAGATGGAAACAGCAAAAAACTGTTTTCCCATGTTATTTCCCTATGTCAAGGTTTTCAGTATTCACCCTGTATATATATATATATATATATATATATATATATATATATATATATATATATATATTTCAATTTCCAGGTACAATTTTTCATGTATGTAATTATAATATTTTAATATAATACTAATCGTGCTTTTTAGAACAACTATTATACACATTTATAGAAATAGTGGAATTGTCTCCTAATTTTATTGAGATCCCAGGTATATTCTGAGAATTTAATATATTGATTTCTTTATTAAATTCTTCCTGGTGCTGTTTAGTCCTACTAGACGGCCCCGCTTTACTAGAAACTGAACTGGTAGACAGCATTTCTAACACTTCAATTCTTTTCTTTTTTTGAGGCTTCCACATAGCCCTCTGCTACAGTCGAACTTTTCCAGCCACCATGACGTTTGATGATAAATCACCACTATTATTTGATAAATGCGACGCCAATGAGCGTCGAAAGCAATGTCCAGAATACTGTTCGGGATTTTGCAGCTTGAGGTACCTGGCAATAATTTTTGATATCTCATTCATTTTATTCAATTCGATTGGTTGAATTGTACAACGTCCACGTCCGTAAAATATAAAAAAAATCGTTTGTGGCTTGTGTGAGTCGGTCGCAAACTAGCATACTTTTTGATCAAATTGATCCAAGCCTCATTCGTTATTGCAAATAATCTTGGATGATTTGTTTTAGTTTTTGAAATTGTTACAAAAACTGAATTACTTTTATATTCAATATCATCTACTAATATATTAATCAGCTCATCACGTCTACACGCGCCCGAATAACCCATTATTAGAGCAACCTAAAAAAAAATAGTTGTAATACTATAATAACTAATATAAATTTAAATAATTCACTTTTATTGCAAGGTAATCTCTATCGAGGGCTTCATTAATAAATATCTCTATCTCATCGTAATCTAATATCTTCGACTTTTTAGGCTCATACCTTACTGAAGCTCTTTTTAAAAGGGACTGCAGCTTCAAAAATTTGGATATGTCAATGTTTTGTCGAATATTTAAAGTTAATCTTAATATAGAATAAATTTTTCATAATGTTAAACTTTTATAATTCTACCTCATTATTTCGAAGAATGCAATCAAAACATTTTCTGTAATTACTACGTAGGTTTTTTTCGGTGCACCATGTCATAAATTTTATATATTCCTTTTCATATACAATTTTGGATTTGTTTGGCAACAAATTATTCACTACGCCGGCTAACCTAACTATTCTATCAAAAAAATCCCTTAATGGAAATTGTCAAATATTATTAGGTATAAAAAATAATGTAAATAAAAGCCGAAACAGAGAAAATAGTATAAAACATTCGTTATAGAAGGCAATTCAAACTCGTGCTTGAAAAGGTTGTCTTCTACAACTTATATTTTAAAATACTATTCCAGTTGGTGTTTAACAAACAACTGGAGCTTAAATTTAAATAAATATTCAGTCATTTTTTGTACTAGGAAATCTTCTCCTCTCTTTTTTTCTTACTCTATTAACAACAATACTCTTGCAAGTTGCTCTTCTTTTGACGATCTAGGTGTTACGTTTGACTTTTGTTAGTCACATCAGTCGTATTTACAATTTTTTCCTCCGTATGCTAGATTTTATCATTCGTACTACCCGTTCCTTCCGTAATATTACTGTTAATTTCTCACTTTATTATGCCTTTGTTCGCTGCAAACTACGGAACACTTCCATTATCTGGAATCCCATTTATGAGATTCATTTAATCTATAAAATAAATAATTCATATACCTCAAAATTTATAGAAATTATCCCGATATATACTTAATCAGAGCTGTTATGAAAATGAGGAAGTTTAGAGTATTTTATTTATTTTTTTATTTTATCTAGATTGCCTTCAAAAGTAATATTCTACATTTTTTTTCCCAAAGATGCCTAGATTTCTCAAAGAATGAAATTTTATACAAAAATGACGTCAGTATAGCTCGCGGAGAACGTATCATCTATCTTAACCAGCGCGCGCTAGGTTCCCGTGGTAACAGAGAAGCGTGTAGCGTAATGTCTTAAAATACAACCTACGTTCAAAAAGTTAGGTCTCACCATCCCTTCTGTGACGTCAGTGTGGCTCGAAGATAAATCATTAATTATAAATAGTTGGCAACATAATCATAACTTTCAATTACATTTTAAGTTATAATTATTATATACTTACGACTAAAAGATATTTCACATGTAATTTTAACCACACTAAACTTCCTCATTCAGATCCATAGCCTAATTGATAACTTGTACATCATCTTTATAAATTTCATGTTTTTTTGCCTGACCTCTTACTGGTATTTACCAGTTGGGCATTGTATTAATAAATAAATAAAATAAATATACAATGTTAGTAAAATGGTAGCGGAAAAGAAAATGCGTCGCTGCCGGCATATAATAAAGATTAACCATTAAACTAATAAATGTCACAAACATGGAAACCCTAATATATCAACATAGACGTGGCAAGCATATATTCAGCCATACAAAGCTGCTATCTATATCTTCTCCTGCAAATCGCAAACTGATCCTCATAATAATAAAACATATTCATGAAAATCAATTAAATGCTGGAGTACATTCAACTTTAGCAGTTTTACATATTGTAAAATACAAAATTAAAAAATTTATGCGCAAAAGCAAATCCGCAGAGTCAAAATGCAATTACGGGAAATCTACCGTAACCAGAATCGAAGAAAGAAGACCATTCTTAAATGCTGAAATTGAGTTTTATGCTTTATTTCTTTTAAAAACTAGCACAACAAGTAAAACTTTTACGAAAGCATATTTAGTCGTATTTGTCTGTTTTTCTACAAACGCTGTGCATATTAAAGTTTACATCCCGACAGGGCAAAATAAGTCACAATAGAATCAACTTTATAGGAGCAGGTAACGAACTTGACCAAATGCGTCAATTAGTCGATTCCTCAACATTTTAATACAATATTAACGCGTTTCTAGCCAATGACAATATAACATGGCTTTTTTTTTCGACACGGATTCGCCACTCTCCACCGAGGACTAGATGGCATCATACGAGTTGTCAGTGTAAAAATAGTGAGTGTTGTAGTGCAAAGGATATTCACCAAAGTGTATAAAGTGTCCATTCAAAAATTATGTTAATTAATTTAATGTACAATTTAGTTTTGGCTTTATCTTTATGGTATACGTATGGTAAAGATGAAACTTTTACTCGCTGTCATATTTTGGCGTCGACAATTTGTGCTTCATTGTCATCAAGCAAATATATTGCAGAGAAAACTTACCTAAAACATAGGCTAAAACTTGCAAAGTTTCAGGAAAAAATGTGATGATAGATTAAACAAAATCATATCACCACAATGGTTACGATTGATGAGGTAAGGATCAACTCCGAGAAATAGACTGTATTGTGTGGAGTAATATTATTTTCTACTCTCTACTGTATATGTTATGTTTTTGCATATTTCATAGAACAGATACAGAGCTTATATCTATCTTATAGTGAATATGAAAAATATTTGCCTTGTTGTCAGTGTCACAATATATTTTGACGTATTGAAAATGAAAAAAAATATAAAATGCCTAATCAAAAGTACGCCACAATGTATAACAATTTTATGCAAACAAACTATTTTAATTTAAACTCGTATCACTATTTCTTTACGTGATTATAATCTTAATTGTGTGAATCTACGAATTAATATTAACTTGTTTATATAATTGGAAAATATTTTCGTCTCATCAAAATAAGTCCTCCTTGCAATAAAATATGTCTTTCAAACTGTAAATTGTGCTCGGTTGAATAAGACTTTAAGTAAGTCGCGCACGGTAATAAAAGGTTTTGCCCGTGGAGTAAGTGTTTCAAACGGTGAGTTTCTCACAGTCAAAGAAAGATTTCAGCAAAGCATACTGTGTCTAACATTGCAATTATGAACGATGAAAAACGAGAGAAAATCAAATAATTTATTTTTAGTGTATATTTGATGCTTATTGACACAAAATTCTTATTTATATTATTTTCTTAATAATTTATTTCACAAAAATATTAAATTCTCAAGAATTCGTGGTAAAAAAATGGAACTAAATCAGTGAAGTGAATTTTTCTACCAAATACATAACCTGAACAAATACGTTCAAAACATTCAAAAATATGTGTGAAACCTCTAAATAGAGTCAGATATAATTAAACCGTTGCTTTTTTTCGTAACAACAGATCTCAAATAAAATAAATTGATTCAAATTAAATTAACATAGGTCATGGCAAATTTAAAATCGTTGAAGATTTTATTTACAAAAACAATAGCCAAATTATTATTCATTAAATGCTTCTTCAAATATTGTAGATGGTTTTAAAATTAGATATCGTTCCAGTTTAGATCGATATAGAACAAATGAATGCGCAGTAGGTTTATTAATTAATTTGAATAATCTAGATGTATTGTCATACTCATATGCCTACTACCTGAAAAATCTTTTATGCAAACATGTCTTGGCATAAAAATAAGATTAAAACTGGTACGAGTGCTTCCATTCCATGCTTGTTGTGCAAAATAGGTACTATTGTTCTATTGAAAATGGAAAAAGACCTATTATACCTAATGTATAGGAATTTTATACAAACAAACAATTTCAATTTCATTAAATCTAAACTCGTATCACAACAATATTTCTTTAAAATAATTATTTTGTAATGTTATAAACTGTTTGACGGCCACTGAAATTCCCACAGTTTTCTAAGCTCTACGCAAATGTTTCTAATGTTTGTTTGTAGAAAAAGTATAGACGACTTTTGCTAAGCGATACCCTATCTGGTGGTGAATTAAAAAACTGTAGAAGCTGTGATAGAAAACGATTTGTTTTAGTTGTTTGTGTCTATTTGCGAGTATTTATATTTAGCTGTTTAATGTGCTTATACTAGTTATTCTTCACAACAATATAGAAATGAGTAATGTGTATTTTTCTGTATATAGTTACAAACCAATGAAAAGCAAGGATAGAAATATGTCTTAACTCGTTTTCAAAAAGGGCAGAATGTTCTATTAATATTTGCAATAAATGTATAAAAACAGAAACATGAGACAAATTAAAGTCCTGAATGATTAAATATTAAATATGCAAGCCAGTCAGCTAACATATGATAGTGTTACATTAAAGAGAATGACTACTTTAGTAGAGTTTAGTTAATATGAACGTATTTAATTAATTCATTTATGCATTTCTCTTTCTGTGAAAATTAATATAAAAAGGAGGAATTATGTGAAGAAGTATGAAGTACCTTCAAGAATTTGCTGATGTTTGTACTAGCAGCAAGTTCCACCCGCTAGGACAGATTAAGAGAAAGAAATAGAAATAAGTCGAATTCAGGTGCCAGGGAAAATTTAAGTGGGGACGAACAGCAGCTGATGCTTTTTATACACCGTAAGCTTACTATGGATACGCCTTGGGCGTTTTTTAATCATGTATCTACAAATAACTATATTTACCAATGGTTAATGCAATTGTTAGTAAAACTTCATAATTATGACGTTATGGTTAACGCTGATAAAAATAAGAATAGTATGTTGTGATTTTAAATGTGTGTACGAGTATTTTAATTTTGATTACCTACCTAAAATTTATTGGTTTCTATTATTCTTTATTATACTTAAACATGTCTTCAAGAAAGCAAAAATTACTTTACATGATACTATCTGAGGAAATGATTCGACCAAATTATATAACAATAATACTTGTATACATCGTTAAACACTTGTTATTTGCTTGGAAAGTAACAATTATTTCAATATTTTTTTCCATTTTAATATTGTTTGTAAAATTTTGTGGTTATCTTACACTTAGATGAGGTATAACATAGAGATATGGCATTGCCCAAATATATTGTCGAAAGATCTAAGGTTTAAAATCGCTTGCAGCCAGCAGTGTGAGAACATTGGACCAGTGGAGTAGTTATATGAAAAACTTAACCAAACAAATAATGAGGATAGGTGACTAACACTATGACCAATATTTCGTTCGTCTAACTGTAAGTGTGCACTACTCAGCTGGCGGATTGTTCTCACGCAGTTAACTGTTAGGCGATTCTTGATCATACATCTTTTACTTGCTCAGTAGTACGTAGCTATAGGAGTGTGCCATATCTCTATGTTATACCTCATCTAAGATCCCACATCTGACATTTCATTCAGAGTAACTACCGGTTAACCTGCTATAAACTGTGGTTGAATCTTCTAAATACAATATAGTATGGTTAGGTGTAACTACACTGTTATCTGAATAAAGTGTAGTTATATGCTACCTACAACATATTACTTTTTATATGGCACCGTACCGTTTCAGTTAAATGCAACATAAGGAACATAGGTTGTCAATGTAAATGAGGCCAAATCTAAGTTGGTCGTGAAGTCTGTTAGTAAACTTTACAGAGGTATTATTTGCCAAAGGTGTTTAGAATGTATAAAAAAGTATCATTCAAATCTCTCGGGTTTTTGTGCGTTTACAGTATTCCAAACAAACTTTTACTTATCTCTAAAAGTCACTAGCGTTTCGCAGCCAACTTCAGGTTCAGTTATAACGTCCAGTACGACTGTCAAATGAACTTAAAATGTTTATCAATGAAGATAAAATTTACACAAAAATAGGTACAGTTTAAGAAATAATATTATAAACAGTTTCGAGAATAATTATGATGAATGAATGTACTTTTCTCCAACTTAACAAAATAAATGAAAAAAAGTGATAAAAACGAAATAAAATAAACTTGAATTTATAGGTTATAATAATAATAGTGCAGTACAAAATAAAACTAACAACCAGTTTAAGATACGCGCGTGTGCACTGTGCAAATAATGCATGCTTAACTAGACATTTGAACTTTGACATTTGAAAACACTAACCAGTAGCATACATAAAAAACATAAAAATAGTGGCGTACGAATTGTAAATTCATTTATAGTAAAAAAAACAATAACATCGACATGGGTAGCAACGGCAGTGGTACAGACAATAGCAGCAAGAAAATGGGTAACGATCAAGATTAGATCTCCTTTGCAAAGAATAGGAAAACATACAGCACACCAACGAAATTGGAAAGAATAGATGAGGATAAAATAGAATGGAATCAAGTGCAAGGAATAAAAAGGGATCAAAAAGAAGCTATAGAGGAAATAAGAATTTTCCAAATTGAAAATGAAGGATAATGAAAAACTGAGAAAGGAAAATAAATCTGAGGGAAAAGAAGTTAAAAAAGGAAAGAAGGAAGAAATATGTAGTTGTAAGTAGATTAAATAGACTCAAATGAACAAAATGCAATTAAAGAAATTATATATAAAAAAAAATTGAAAACGGAAATCAATATAAATAAATAGGTACAAACAGAGTATAAGTTGCCCTACAATCTGTCTTGTTGAATTAAGACAACTGAAAATAAAAAAGCAATTATGCAAAATAAGAAATTGCTGAAAGAAACAAAATACCGATAAATATATATTAATGATGATTTAGCACATAAAGAAAGAAATACCGCTAAACTAATAAGAGAAATGGCAAAAAAATACAAAACGGAAATAAAGTGAAAACGGGATACGAAAAAATATGTATAAACGACAAATGGTTTAAATAATACAATAAGGCTGGAATAACTGAGGAGGTAAAAATAAATAAAACTAAGTCAAAAAACTACTGAAGGAAAAAGAAACGAGAAGAGATAATATGACGAACTTGGCAAATAAAAACAATTTGAATAAAGAAAAGTTAAAAACTAAAGACAGAAACGACAAGAACAAAATAAAGAAATATAAATTTGAGATAATGGCAATAAGAAAACTAAACAATTGAGACAAACTATAACATTATAATAATATAATTATTTATTCCTTAATAGTGGAAGAACTGATACAATGTTAGGCTTTGGTTTCATTATTAACAAAAGGTTTAAAACATCAATCGTATCTGTCAATTCAATGTCAGACAGACTGTGTACCTTAAGAATAAGAAGGAAATATTAAAAAATTACATTTATGACTTTCCATGCACCGAAAGAAGAAAAAATGTAGAAGATAGAGAGTAGTTTTACAATGAATTAGATCAAATTTATGAAACATTACCACAATGTGATATGAAAATAATGTTGGGTAATGTAAACGCGAAAATAGGTAGAGAGGAGTTATTTAGACCAACAATAGGACAATTTAGTATATGGTATGTTTCTAATAAATTTTACAAAAGAAAAGAACACGGTTATTAGCAGTACATATTTTCAAAGGAAAAATATCTTCAAAGGAACATGGCAATCACTTGATGGGAACATTATAAATCAAATTGATCACAAATTAATTGAAAAACCAGAAGAAAAAGTAATTAAAAATGTTAGGACGTATAGAGGACCCGATAAAGATTGCGACCATTTAATGTTAGGAGATGTAATGACTTAAATATTACCAATTATTAGAAATGAACTTAAAAAAATTAAACAAGAAGAAATAACAAAAAATTAATTAGACTGGAAACTGAGGAGAAGCAAGGAGAATACAGTGAAATTGTAGAAAAAGATTGGCAGAATATTGGAGAGAAGAACAACATAGAACTTCGAATGAGATTAAGGAGACAATAAATAAAGTCGGTGAAATTAATAAAAAAGAGAAAACTGACGAAGCATATACAAAATATGAAATGCAGAGAAGTAAAACTAAGAAGGTACTAAAGATGAAAAAAAAAAAGTATAATGAATAATTGGTAGAAGAAATAGAACAGAATTACAAAAATAAACAGGGGAGAAATCTATACCAATTATATAATGAAACAAACCAATAATAGTACTCGTCGAAAGCAACTACATTTCTTATGGCCATTTGCACCACTGGAGTTTAAGGCTAATCTGTAGATTAAGTTCCGTTTAAAATTTTTTGTTCATTGCACGGATTCTTAACCTACGGTTAAGGTGACATTTGGGAAGTTTAATTTAACCCCGACTGTTTCTACAGTTTAAGAATTGGGATAACCTATTTCAATAATACATTTGTGCAAAATAAATACATATTGAATTGTTTTATACTTTCATTCCGGTAATGTATTGCAAAATAGAATGAAATAATAATTGATTGATAAAAATATATTTATTATGTATATAATTATTATAAACAGGTACTGAAATATGGACCTAATACATCATAATGTAGTATTTGACGACGAAGATGATGAATTATTTGAGTTTGATATTATTTTTGGTATTCCAAGAAGAATTTATGAACGAGCTAACCCGTTTTATGAATTGACTGAACATGAGATTTTCATGAGATTTCGATTAAGAAAAGAAACTGTTTTGAATATATTGCCACAAGTTGAACAGCATTTGGAATTTCCTTATGATATGTGAGTTTTGCGCTTGTTCAGATTAATTTTTATTTATAAACACTTTTTCTTCAGAAATAATTCTGTTTCGCCGATAAACCAACTACTTATATGCTTGCGTGTATTTGCTACGGGTGGACACTTATTGTCAATAGCTGATTTTGGTGGAGTCCATGTTTCAACGGTATCTCGAATCGTAGTACGTATGGGGGGAGCAATAGCTCGCTTGGCAATGGAATATATAAAAATGCCTTCAACTCCGGAACAGATTATTGAAACACAAAGTAGCTTTTATGATATTGCGTCTTTTCCCAGGGTACTTGGCGTCATAGGTAAGAATTATATAAAATTATAATAGTACTAATGTTTCTTGATATTTAAAAATTTATATTAATTAAAATTTATGTACTAATTGCAGATGGAACTCATATAAGGATTCAGTCGCCGGGTGGCTATGACGCAGAAATATATAGAAATAGAAAATCTTATTTCTCTATTAATGTACAAGTTGTAGGAAATGCAAATTATGAAATAATGGATATTGTTGCCCGTTGGCCAGGTTCTGTACACGATTCAATAATTTTTATTCAAAAGAAATTTCGAATTAAATTCATATCCAAATTCATTATTGTTAGGTACAGAAGTTTTATACATCATATACAATTATATTCATAGAGAGTTTTCAAAAATATTGTATATTCAAATGTTTGTAGGAGACAGTGCGTACAACATTCGCAATTACCTGTTTACACCTCTACTGAATCCGGTAACTGAAGCTGAACAGCTGTATAACCAGGCTCATATTAGAACACGATCTAAATTAGAGAATCTCTTTGGGATTTGGAAAAGGAGATTCCCAATTTTAGCATATGGCTGTCGTTTAAAATTGCAAACTTTTTTGACTGTAATTGTGGCCACGGCTGTCTTACACAATATTGCCAGAAAAAATACGGAAGATGAACCCCCACTTGAAGTTGAGGAACACATCTTGCAAATTTTAATTAATGATGGTCAAATACCAATTATCCCCGACGCACAGAATAATAATGGAACAGGATTCCAAGCAAGAAGAAATTTAATTGACAATTTCTTTGCAAATTTAGCATAATTTTATTTGAAAAATTAACAAAATATTAATTTAATAAAGTTGCATTTTTGATAATAGTTGTTTTTAATTGTTCGTCTTTAATTTTTAGTTCAGCTAATATTTTTTTTTTCGTAACTGAAATTCCTCTTCTTCTCTTTCTATTTTTTTGTTATATTCTTCAGAATCACGTTTCCGTTTAGTAACCATATCGGAATTTTGTGATTTGTAGATGGCAAGTTTTTCTTCCGCAACTTGTTTGTATAGCTCCGCCAGTTCATTTCTCGGGAGGGAAGAGGATCTTGGTCTTCTTCTGTTGCACCAATTTTTTGTTTTTATACTCCCACTACTTTCTCTCGTTGCGGGAGTCTGAAGCAAGCTAACAAATGGGACGTTTGATTCTAGAAGGACGTCTGACTCTGGTATAATGACACTGTCACTGTATTCATTAGTATTATTTTCATTTTCTAACAATGTGTACTCCTGATCCTCTACAATATTTTGTGTAATTCCTGTTTCTGTGTTAGGAATTAGGCTTTTATCACAATCATGTATGTTGTCTAAACCATATACAGTCTTTTTATTCATTAAGGATAAAGTTAGTTCATGAGTGGGGTCACTAATTTGTATGTCGGGTGGGCCTGATCCAGTTTTTTTTAATGATAATTTCTCGTCTGCCGCTAATTTTCTAGTTTTCTTTTTGAGGTTTTCAAAATAGCATCTTAATTGTGATGCTGATCTATATATTCCAGTGGGTGATATTGCGTTAAAATCCTTTTCTACTTTATACCAGGCATCCTCTTTCTCTTTCCAAGTGGCATGATAAATTTTTTATTTGTAATAATGTTTCTATATTTGATTACAACATTTAACAATGTCACCTTCTCTTCATTAGAATAATTTGCTTGCCTAGTCCTTTTTGTCGTCATCGAACTATTCATTTTATTACCACAAAAGGAATTGATAAACAATATATAACCTGTAATTTAACAAACTAATAACTATTACATATAAAATAAATAATTATATTATTACTTACTTTGATTTTATATATTTGATAATATTTTCAAATATAAAAATATTTTGTATTTAAATTGACAGTACAATCTGAAGTGCGTAAAAATTACTAAATTCCCCTAAGATAAAACGTTAATCTGTTGTTTAACGTAAACCGTAACATCAACGAGTGCAATGTAAGTTAAAATAAACTGACAGTTAGCTTAAACTGAGGATTAACTAAACTTTACATTTAACTTACAGTGGTGCAACTGGCCATTAGTAACTTTGTTTCGAAATTTCAATATTTTTTAGAATTTTTATCATCCTACAAATTTAACGCGTAGTTTAATTTCGGTATTTTCATGAGTAATATGTATAAAAGTATTTAGAAAATGTCACGAATGTTAATCCCAATGACGAAAATGCTACCTCTTCTTCTCAATTGTTCCAATGTCCAAAGATTGTGATTAACATGAGTGATGATTTTCTAAATATCGATTTTTAAGCGAATCTTAAATTATACTTAGGAAGTGAATACAATGATAATTAAAAAAAACTCATTAAATTGTTTGTCTCCATATACTTTCTTTTTAGTGTTTATTAGGGTATTATGTGTAACCACATTGTTAATCTAAGAAATTTCCCCATCGTTTAGAAGACACTTTCCACGAATCGGTGATAGTTTTTCTAAATAAATTGTTTTCACTTATCGATATTTCTTTTTTAAAACGTATACAGCGTATGAATTCAACCTTTTTTTTATTGCGCTAAAATTTATTTTTTGTCTATAAATACAAGTTTGAATTTTTTAATTATTTAAGTAAAAGTAATCATAAAAGTACAAGTAATTACATTTCAAATTGTGCTCCAGATCTATTTATATCAATGATTTTACTTATTTTAAGTTTGATAAATGTGTTTTTTTACAAAAAGCTATTCCCACTGAAGATCACTCAGCGTGCGCAAGTTTTAACTTAAAATTTTAATTATTGACAGCGATCATTCACCTTCTGCCTGCAGCTGGCTTATTAATTAATCTGTTTACAATGGTCAATCTGTACCCTAAATGCAAAACTAATATCAGTTAGAGAACTAATCCAGGGTGGGCTTGTGAAGATGCTGCCAATAATCTTACCACTTATCTTCTATCTCTCTCACTACGGAAGAAAAAACAGATCTGGATAAACTAACTAATTTGAAGTGGATCTGCGACAATTGCCAAGTGATTGAACCTAATGCAACATGTTCATATAGGGATCAATCATCGCCATCCCATGTTATGAATACTACATATAATTGATCTAAAAAAATATATAGACTTTTGTTGTAATAAACTCGACAATATCTAATCTAAAATAAATTTTCTGACTGAAAAAGTTAAGTGAGTCCATAAATTAAAAGAGGAATGTAATATGCTGAAAGCAAATTTGCTCATTTACATATTGAGATTGTCGGTGTTCCGGAAACAAAAAATGAAAACTTAATTAATATCATCTCCAACATTGCAAATTCGTGAAATTTCCAATCACTGAAAATGACCTCGACGCCTTCCACCGAGTAGAGTAGCTGCGTTTAAATACAACGCAAACATACCGAAAAATATCATTGTTCGTTTCATATCCAGATTAAGAAAAGAATGCACGTAACTTAAAACTCTTAATACAAATCATATAGGATTTTCGCAGACAAATACATTTTTATAAATGATTATCTTACTCCCTCAATAAGAACAATTAAAAGATAAGGCCAAGGAAAATAACTATAAATTTGTGTGGGTTAAAAAAAACGAAACAACACCAACTGTATTTATTAACTCTCATAACGACATAGGTAAACTCACATAATCTTCTCCATCTTTATCTCTAATACCGATAATATAATCCATCTCATTTATTAGTCTCAACATATATTACCAGAATGTCAAGAGGTATTGAAGTAAAGCTTTTATTTGCTTTTAATGAAATAGAGGCTACTCTACAATGTAGTGATTTTGATTGAAATTGCTGATCCTGGTAAATTTTTCGTGTACCGTCGAAGTAGAAGTATTCCGGATAAAATGCAAGGTGGTGGTATTGCAATATTATTTTCATCTAAATTAAAATCTAAAGTGCAACTATCCTCGTGTTCAAGAGCTGAAGATATTTGGTTCACTATTTCGTACTTAAAAGTGAAAGTGCACGTCTGTTGCGTTTACATTCCACCCTCATCTAGCCCTGAAATATGCACTGATCACTTAATAAACTTACGGACATCAGCTTAAGTTACTGTAAATATTATTTGTTGTTGGTGACTATAATCTTCCCCTTGTTGCCTAGTCCCCACACCAAATTATTACGAACCATTTACTAACACAAGAAATTATAAATATTCAGAATTCCTCAATACTACTAATTTATGTAACTTATTACAATATAATGGGATTCGGAATTAAAATAATCGAATTCTAGATTTAGTATTGTCAAAAGATGTTTAAATGAAGTGGTATTTAACCCCACATCTAACATGTGACTAGTAAAGTCCTAAAAGACTTCTTAGCAGTAATGCCGTGAGAGAATATGTCAACCGACGTGATAGAACAGCCAAGTGACCCGTAGCTCAGTTGGTAGAGCAACATCCGGGCAAGATGTTGGTCTCAGGTTCAAATCCCGGCGGTTGACATATTCTTTTCACTTTTTCTTTTGACTACGACTGTTAAATCAGTTCATATTTAATAGAGTTAAAACTATAAAGTCTCGTTCACAATCATAATTTAGTGGTTAGTGGTTATTTGTTAGCGTTAACGCAGAAGATTGACATGCACATTTGTAGTATAGCGGTCACAACCAAAAAATTAACTCAGCGCTAGGCTGCGTTAAACACGGTTAGCGCAAGGGTTTGCATACTTCTAACTTTGTCGTTAGTGGTTAACAGAAACAGCCAATCACAGCTCGAGTAGAATGAAATAGACATATTATAGAAAAAAAAAAGAAGTGAAGACATTTTGACAGTAGAGAAAATGTATCAAAGCCGTGTACTTTTCAAAAAGAAATTATTACTGAGCACGTTGATATTATCACGTCTTAAGAGAAACAAGAATAGGGTACGGAGAAGATGGTGGGTACGCCCAATTTTTCAAAAAAGAAAAAAACAAGGAGACTGGGACAACCTAGTTCAAGAATTAAGATTAGATGAGGATATTTTTTTCAATTATACGAGGATGTCAGTTCATCAGTTTGATTATTTATTAAATCTGGTTAGACCATACATAACAAAAACTAGTAGAAGAGCATCTATACCAGCAGGAGCGAGACTGATATTAACTTTAAGGTTAATGAATGATATAAATAGACACTATTGTTAACTTAGTTTTAAATTTATTTACAGACATCTAGCAACTGGCGATTCATTAGCTAGTCTTGCGTTTTCATACAGAATTGGGAAAAGCACGCTATGTAATATTATAAAAGAAACAACCGAAGTGATTTGAAAGTTATTATCAGAAAAATTTATAAAATTTCCCAATGCAGAGGAGTGGGAACATATTTCAATGTAATTTGAAAATAGATGAAATTTACCCCATTGCCTAGGAGCTCTTGATGGCAAACACGTTGTCATAAAAGCTCCAAATAATTCTGGATCGCAGTACTTCAACTACAAGAAGATTTTTAGTATAGTGTTGTTTGGTATTTGCGACGCCAATTATTTATTTGTGTATGTAGACATCGGGGCATATGGCAGCCAGAGTGATGGTGGAGTTTTAAAAGCTTCATTATTTGGTGTTGCGTTAAATAATAACACTTTAGATTTACCAGAAGAAAATATATTATCCGATACACAACTTAAATTCCCATATTACTTTGTTGGAGATGAAGCCTTTCCTCTTCAGACAAATCTGCTTCGCCCATACAGTGGAAGAAATTTGTCACGAGATAAACAAATTTTTAATTTCCGTTTATCCCGAGCACGCAGATGCATTGAAAATGCATTCGGAATATTAGTATCTAAATTTAGGATTTTTCATAGAACAATCAATGCTTATCCAGAAAATGTAGACAATATTATAAAAACTTGCGTGGCATTACATAATTTTATAATATTGTCAGAACAAGAACTACATGGGAACAGGAAAAGATATTGTCCAAGAAATTATGCGGATAGATATGCTGATGACAACACATTAATTCCTGGAGATTGGCGAAACAATGTTCCAGAAAATTCTGCCCTTCAGTCCGCAAGATCTCTGAAACGCAGAATTGGTACAAGAAATGCAACACACACTGTATGGCGAAATAGAGATTTATATAAGGATTTTTTGAACGGTATTGGAGAAGTACCATGGCAGCATGGAAGGTTTTAATGTTTTCGTATTTTTTATTTTTTTGTTTTGTATTCTTAATTTTATAAATTCACATGTAAAATATATAAAAATAAACTTTTATTATAGGTATAAATAACATGCAATTTATTTACGAGTTTTTATTTACATAAAAAAGTAAGTACAAAAATTAATATGTATTTCAATTTTCATAATTTTGTAAAAAAAAATTCTGATATCAGATGCGTCATTTTTGCTATCAAGTAATCCGAATATTTTTCAAGCATTCTATTTAATTGCTCAGTGACGTACATACTAAACGCTTTTATATGGGGTTTCCCATTGTCTTGCACCTCATAATCGATAGATTCCGACATTTTGTTAATTGCAGCTAACATCTGATCATCCAATGTATAATTTTTCTTTACGGGCTCTAGTACAGCTGGTGAAGCTGTCGTGCTCCTTTTCTTTTCGCATCTCTCTTTTGGGAGATCTTTGTTTAAACTGACATCAGATGATGGCGGTTCTTTGGCCCACAAAACGGGAGGACGAAGAAGTTGCAGTCAGAAGAATACTTTCTTCATCGTCCGCAACTAATGTTTCTTCTAAGATACTGGCTTCTTCTACCCGAGTGTTGGTAAAATGATCAGGATCTTCTTCCGTAAACCCCACATCGGACGCCAAACTTAAAGAAAAACTACTGGTGGTTCTGCAATAGAAATTTCTTTTGTAAAGTACATATATGCATACTTTTTAAAATGTTTCCATACTTTCTTGGTTTGTACAAATACCGTAAGGCTCATAATGGAAATGAAGTATGTGATCTCTTTACCGAATACTTTGAACCTGTATTTGTCAATCCTAATGTCTCTCATGTACAAATCAATCAAATCAACATGTATGACAGTACAATATTAAAGATAGGGTATGTTATAAATTCTGATTCTATTTTGAAATTTGTATCCTTACTTGAAATAAACAAAAGTTGTGGTTCGGATTAAATTCCTTCCATATTTATCCGAACATGCTCACTTTATTTAACTAAACCTATATTTATATTATTTAATCAAACTTTACAATCTGGTATCTTTCCAGATGCCTGGCACCTGTCTCATATAATACTTATTTTTAAATCAGGTGATATAAACGATGTTACATTGTTGTTCTATTCAATTTTTCCCTCCTTTGGCAAAATATTTGAAGCTCTTGTACAACAATTAAAATCATATTTAAAAAATATCATTTTGCCTGGGCAACACTGATTTTATTAAATAAATTACATTTATACGAACCTAATTCCCTTCAAATAATTTTTAGTTCTACTATAGCTAAGAAAATTCAAGTCGATGCTATATACAGGTGTTACAAAAGTTACTTTAGGAAATTGAAAGTAATTTACAAAATACTGCCACCAAGAACGTTACAGTAAAATCACACGTTAAATTTCTCTAAGCAACCCCAAGGACAGACGGCGTAAGATGGAAGGGCGAAACAATAACAACGTTTTCTTATAACAAAATAACTAGTGATATGTGTATTTAAAGTAAAAATGAAATATTGTACATTCGTAAAAATATGAACAAAATCTATAAATTAGCTCTTAACAATCTAACAAAATTAAAAGAGGCAGATTACTTACACGACATCAGCAAGGTTGGCTCCATCTGGGTAGACTCTCGTTTCCGGGTTCGAACTTCTCTCTAGGTCTCTTCCAGCAGCTGCTCGGACTCTCTTCTCTCTGCAGGTCACTCGTCACCAAAAACTCGGACTTGAATGCCTACTTCCAACTTTTCTTGACTTTTCGTCGCATACGTACTCTGCCTCTTTTTAAAGTTACTTAAGATACTATTGGCCAATACTTTGGCCACCTCCCTTATACAAATAAAATAACATAGCTAGGGCGTTAACAACTTCTAAACAAAATGCACTACGCCCACCTACTTTTCGGACAAGGACAAGATTTTATTCCTAAATTTTTTGTCGCATTTTTACCCCAAAAACTTTCGAATCCTTCCCAGAAATCGTGGTGCTTACTCGAAGGGTCGCAACAGGTCTGCTTTACAATAAACACCATAAATCTCATAAAAACTCCATTGTCCCCTGCCTTGGCACTGCACTTAGCAAGTTAGCCATTACATCCTGCAGTAAAACAATAAAAAATTTATAAGCTTGACGGTTGTTGCGATCCTCTTCTTGCAGTAATTTTATAATAATTAACTACACGAACGCATACATATTAATTGTGACACAGGTACCGATTTTTGTACGGCTTTCGACCGGGTTGAGAATTCACGGTTCATCTTTAGGGTGGATTCAGTCCACTGATCTCTACATAACACTGGATTGGGCATCAGCCACACGAGTGCTTTCCCAATTGAACGCCGCCAAATTAAGACTTTGTGACAATCCAATATGGCGGCCAGCCGCGAAATATGAAGTGTATTATATGAAAGTGTTTGTGTATTGACGGTATTTGTGTAATTTAATAATTTTGAAATTATTTTTTGTAAAAGAAAACTGATTTAAAAAAAATTAACACAATTAAGTATGCTGAAATTATTTGTTGATTTGAAAATTTGGAGTATATGTTATTTATGCATTTTTTTATTAAATTGTACTGTTTTCAAGTTTTTCATCAGATGAAGAATCATCCAAGAAATGGCTTGAAAGAGTGGGATTGCCAAATTTTAAACTAAGTCAAAATATGAGATTATGTTCACATGATTTTGATGAGACTTGTTTAAAGAAAAATAATAGGTACACAACTGTAAAAAATGGAATTGGGCCAACTATTTTCGACGAAGAATATAAAAACAGTTGTATTTGCTCTAAAGCGAAAAAAGGCAAAAGTGATAAATTGTTCCATAAGTATGCGGATTAGTGTTCAAATAATATTTTACTATCCGAATAAAGCCTGCTTTTTGCAGTGTTGTCAAGTCATTTTCATAATCACAATCATAGTCTTATAGCCGCGTTTACGCATCTGTATCCTAATCACATTCAAATTATAAGAATAATATTAAAATTAGTTCTTTTAAAGCTGCGTTTATACAACTGTGTCTTAATCAGGGTTATTGTCATAGTTACTATTTTTATGATTTTGATTCCAACAGTGATTATGATTACATCAATGATTATGATAACGCTAAATATATGAATCAAAAAATAATATTTTTAAATAACAACAAAAATTTTCTTATTAAAAGAATCAGGTACACTTACAACTAAAAAATTGATCATACAGATTTTTATCACCATTTAAAAAGCAGTATTTTACTCTACTTCTTAACTCTTAATTGGCATACATCAAGTAGGACGTGACAGCACTTTATTGATATACCTAATGTATGTTTGATACTTTATCTAACTAAATATCTGTAATCTGTAAACTATGTGCTTGTCATTAATTTGTGGAAACCTGTAAATAAATAAATAAACAAATAAACATTTGAAGCGTTGTGATTGTCTGATTTTCTTAAGAATTGTATTCTCAAAGTAATTTTTGGTAAAAACTATGAAACAATTGTTTTTGACAAATGTGAAAATTAGAAAATATTAATTCAATCGTAGGCGGATAATAAAATTTGTGACAAATTGAAGAATTTTAATTCGATTTCTAGAAGGCTTTATTTAAGATGTTAAAATAATGCTTCATCGATGAGTGGAAAGTGTTTTCGCAAGTCAATAATTTATTATTATAGATAGTAATACCACTAGAGGTTTAAATTGGCTGGATATTTTTTTATTTATATTGCTGGCCAATTTGTTAAAAAAATATTGACAAGACATATTTTTGAAACAAATTGCCATCCAAAAACCAAGTGGGAACATAAATAAATAAAAAAATATTCTGCGTTAAAAATCAAACTTCGAGTTGTAAATATTTGTAATAATTTCACGATTAAATAGCATTTGAACCGATTGCGTAGTATTAAAATGATTTGAAAATAATTTAATTTATTTGACAAAAAAAAATATTCGAAATAATGCGTTACCATAGGAGAAGGTAAAGAAAAAAATATCCAATCTTATCTTCTTCCTAGTAGTAAAATTATGGTCTATAAAATTCGTTTTTTTATATAAAATTAAAACAGTTTATCTATTCTTGATCCACTATATTGGTTTAAACTATTTAATCACACTTTATCATTGCTATACAAAAAAAATATTGTTTTTCCAATGATTTTTTAAAAAACTGAAAATTGAAAACTACTTTTTACATGAAATATAACATATTTCTGAAAAATAATTTTGTTTTATAGTATGTTTGCAAATATAATGTAGATAATGTACAGTTTCAGGTCCCATGTAGAAGGTTTTAATTTCTCATTTTAAATTATTAGGAATCTACACTTTCAAATTCATTTTCTTTATTGTTCTAATTTAAATTTCTTTCTTTCTCGGCAGACTTATGTATTAATTTTTCATTGTAGTTTTGTGGCAATAAATTTTTGCGTTTCTTTATTTTTTCAGTCAAATGCAACAAATTCTTTCCCTAGTTTCAGTTAATATTTTTTCAATATGATCGTCCACAAATAACAAACACCGAAAACAAAACAAATAATTCTTCTCGTTGCAAATACAAAACCAATTGCTTTTAAATATGTCTTTTTTATTTTTTTTGTATGGTTTACCCCGACTTTTATCCGAATTTCCTATGTGTACAGGCAGTGTTGCCAGATATCTGAAAGCGACGATAGCCAATAATTTTTCACAATGTAGCCAAAAGTAGCCACTTGACCACAAAAGTGTAGTCAAAATAATATACATATATACAGAAAATTAATAAATGTTTTTTTTTTGTGTACACATTACCTATAATTATTTATACATATGTATCATATATCCTTACACAGCCCTTTAGAGTATTGCTTTACATTTTTAAATCAATCAGATAAAATTATACGGTAAATCTTCAAATTCTTTAAGAATTTGAAATTCATTATTAATTTCTTCATTGTTGTTATCTACCGAGACTTATGTTTTATACATGTTACTATTAAAATATTTGAACATTTGAGGTGAAGGTATAAATGATTTACAACAAATTTTGTTATTGTATGAATAAATTCTAATACGTAATAAACTAGATCACATTTCTGTTTGAATACTATTTCTTAATTTACTTTTACTACAATTTATAATACTAAATACTCGTTCTACTACAGCGTTTGATGTAGGGAGAGATAATAATTTCAAAATTAACTTACTTGCTTTATGTTCAATAATCTAACTCTTATTTTAAATGGGCAATAAATCTATCATTTAGGCAAGAACAAACATTTGAAAACTGAACCTCTCTTTATTTTATGCATGTAATTTCAAAAAACATCAACGAACACAGCTAAGTGCTGAACGTTCACTGTTGTGCGCAAATGCAGCAATGCAACCAAGCCTGACTGAAGGTTTGAATTTCTAATTTAGGCGCCAAAATTTATTATAAGTAATAGTGGATTTAAACGAAATATACAGTATTTTACAGTACAGGTATTGGATGACCTGGCTGTTTAACAGGCAATTATTCCTGATAAGTTTGGAAAACCAATTTTTATATAATTGAATTAATACATTCATTTTGAAACATGTACTCAAACTTTAGTCAAAATTAATATAATCTGTTGTGTATTAAATATACTCATGTCTCATGTTAAGTTGGTACAATAAAATGTAGTAATATTCAGATGATTACGATAGATGATGGTGTTATAGATGACAGCCAATAAATAAAGAAATAATAATTAGTGTTCTATAAAATCTATTTCTTACTATTAACCTTATATTAAACATGGCGCAGTTGAGTTTTTAAAGGATAAACGTCAAAAAGTAAAATAAAATAAGTGTTAAAAGTTAGCACCTGGTGAAAGTAAGGTTACGAAAAATAATTGTAAGAAATGGAAACAAAATTACCCGCATCTTTATCATTATAAGGCGATATAACAAGACATTGGAAAATATTGAAGTAACAGTTTGAAATATATATACTTTGGCAAGTGGAAAAAATGAGAAAGCCGAGGAGGTCAAAGTCATATTTAACAATTTCATGCTTACAGAAGAAAGACTTTAAAGTAGCTCTCGAAGAATTTGAAAAATATATGACACCAAAAAAGAACGTTGTACATAAATGGTACCGATTTTACGAGAGAGAGCAACCTAAGGGTGAAGGCATTGACCACTTCGTACAAGATTTAAAGAAACTGGTGAACGTGTGAATTTGTAGAACAAGAAGACAACATAATTCGAATCATTAAAGCTACAATTGACGAGGAGACCACCATTAAATGGTTCGGACAGAAAACGGCACGAAGAAAGAACGGCAAAGGAGTGAAACAGGGGTGTCCGCTCGCCCCACGCTTATTCAACATCGTACTGGACGAAACCATAGCAACTACCATCGAAGCCTTAGAAGATATGTTCAGCAAATCTGATGAGCCAGAACCACTCATATTATTGGCGTATGCCGACGACGTAACGATCATCACGGAAAACACTTGGACGCTTAAACTAATTTTGAACGAACTGAAACCCAACATCGAATCAACCGGCATGAAAATAAACAAAAGGAAAAGCACCATCTTAATCAGAGACCCATCGCTACCCCCAAGTACAAACAGATCAGGAACAACGATAAAGATTGGGACTCACAAACTGATATATACAAACACCTCGACGTATCTAGGATCAAACATAAACAACTAGCTATTTAGACCAGGTATAGTCAGAGAAAGACACAACACAGCTATCAGGGTAGCACATACAATTAAGGAGTTCCTAGCGGAAAACAAAGTTCCATGGGAGGTAGGAAATCATATTTACAAGACAGTAATAGCACCAACAATGACGTACGATCTAAAAGGAAGAGCCCTGACCAAAAGGAACAGGAAATCATTAAGAAGAACTGAAAGAACGGTGATCAAACTTGTTTATAGGACTTGTAAAGGCGACACTATCAGTCCAGGTGTCACAATTCCAACAACAGCAGAACTATTAGGGAACAAAACAATTAACAGAAGAATTAAAATCGCAAGAATAAGATGGTGGGCGCACATACTCAGAAGACCAGGAGACAGTATGTTACAAAAAGCAATGAAGATGAATGCCCCAAATAAAAAACGGGGAAGACCTTGCAACACGTGGATAACATCTTTAGAAGAGGACATAAAAAGAACTGGATACACGAAAGAGTTCTGGGAGAGAAATGCGCAGGATAAGAAAACTATCAAAGAACTGACAGATAAAATCATGGAAAATATGCAATCCTCTGACAGCGACGAGTGAAACACCACAAAAATCTCAATTACGGTATTATTTTACAAGGTAACTGTTTATGTACTGTGCCGTCGACTGAAATGCATCGCACTGTGTCCTTGAATTAGAACACAAGCAGATCAGTCCAGCTCTTGTCTGTGCGGGGCGGAGCATAGTGTTCTGTCTTATATGTCTAGGAAAACAGTCCGGCCTGGAGTTTCTGTCTAGTTTTAAATATCTTGATATTTAACTCTTTACAGAATGTAAATATATCGACACTTGTCTGCTGTGCATCCTAACAGAACAGAAGAAGACAACATGATTCGAGACAAAATAGTTCTGGGCGTAAGTGACAATCTTTAGAATAAAAATTACTAAATATTTCTCAGTTAAATTTCGACCGAACAATCGAAATAGCCAAGAACAATGAAATCACAAAGGCACAAATAAAATAAATACAATATAATGAAAAATAGTTGAAACAGTCAGAAGAAAATTGAAAGTGATAAAACAAAGGGTAAGGCGAAGTCATTCTCAGCCAAGGAGTTCTAAAGTCAGCGGTGCAAAACCAACCATGGGCCTAGGGCGTGTCCAGTCTTTGGGAAAGACTTTAAGAAATATGGGAAGAGGAACCATTTTGTTCGAGCATGTCGTATGAAAAATGTTAAAGAAGTGCAAGAAAGTCTGAAACCAGAAGACATTAAAGACTTGTATGTAGAAACGGTAAACATAGTTACTAAGACAGAACTAAAAAATGTAAACTCTGTCGATAAAGCATGGTATAAGACTGTATATTTAAACTAGACACAAGAGCAGAAGTTAACAGTTTAACAAATTTAAAATTCATTAATAATTTATTAATTTAAATTGTAATGATAATGACTAATCAAGAATTTGTTGTAGTAGAATCAAAATCAAAACCACTAATAGGCTTAAAAATATGTATAGATGTAGGGTTAATTAAGCGAGCGGACATAGTTAATGTGTAAAATAATTTATTAAATGAAAAACAGAAATTTATCCGTAAAAATCAAGATTTGTTTATGGATTAAGGCAAATTTAATTATGAATTAGAAATTAAGATAAAGAAAGATGCATACCCCATAGCTAGACCACCAAGACGTGTCGCTCTATTGATTAGAAATTAGAAGAGTTAGAAAAGAACAAAATTATTGAAAAGGTAGATGAACATAGCAATGAGTCAGTAATAAAGATGTTATTGAAAAACCGTACAAAACACTTCGAATATGTTTATATCCCCAAGATTTATATAATAATATTTGAAAAGAACAATTTTTAATACCGTCCACAGAAGATGTGTGCACCAAGTTGTCGAATAAAAATATTCTACTGCACTGGTCTTAAAAGATGTATTTAAGTAAAATTAGAAAATAACTCTTCCTAATTATGTACTTTTAGCATACCTTTTGGGTGCTAAAAATTTTATTAGAATGATATTTAGGTTAAGCCAAGCCCCCGAATATCTTCAAAAAAATAAATCAAAGAAATTTTACAGATATAAATGGTGTTATTATTTACTTTGATGATTTACTGATAGCAAGAGACTGTAGAAGAACACGACTTAATTTTAAATAAGTTAGTAGAAAGGGCTATACAATTAAACGTTAAGTTTAATAAAAATAAAGTGAGACAAGATCCCGAACCTACCAAAGCGGTTACAAATTTTAAAAATCCGAAAATCAAAATTATAAAGATTGCTAGGCGTAGTAAATTATTTTCGACATTTTATACCAAATCTTTCAGATCTTACTGCAAATTTAAGAGAATTATTTAAAGAAATAAATGAATTTCAATGGTTACCGTGTCATACGCAATCGTTAAATAAAATAACAGAAACGTTAGCTAGTGCACCAGTATTAGGAAAGTTTAACGAAACAAAGACATTGTTGTGCACAGAAAGGTAACGAGCGAGCGTAGCGAGTCTGTTATCTGTGTGAGACTGTAAATTTCAGGTAACGGTAGAGCATTGTATAATGGGTGCGTTAAATGAGCTTAGCAAACTAGCGAAATCGGACAGCAAACCGGATATGACGTCATCGTTCATGATATGCTGTCATTTGATAACTACTGTTGTTGTTGAAACAAATTGCACTAAGGAAGTTTATACATCTTTTATAATGTCAGACATACCTGAAAATAATAACATGTGTATTATGTGAGTAATAACAGCTATTTATTTTAAAGGTAATTAAGATGAAGTGAAATTATTTTATTTTAATATTATGGATGAAGAATTAAAAATTATAGACGAAGATGAAATACAAATAGCACCAGTACAAGAAGAAGAAATATCCAATGAAGAAGAGAAAATTAATTTTAATTACAAAAAAACTGTTGTGTCTTATAATTAAATAATAATAACACAAACGCACGCTTATTTTAATTACTTATTTATTCTGGTTTATATAATGACACGTTTTTTTGTCTGTATATTCAATCTCATTTTTGTTTTTTATCATCATATGATTTTCAATAATTTTGTCAATGATACTCTGATCAATTAATGTAAATACATGACATTCCTTCCCCCCTAATTTATTACATAATCTTCGAGGTAGCGAGGCCTACGACGTTCTCTCGATGATTGACGTAGTGTCGTTCTCAAGTCTGCTGTTGTAGCTGGAGCGTCTAACAATGGTGTTTCTTGACTCTCTGGTTCCTCGTTGACCGATGGAACTGATTCTTCATCTACTGTAGAATTTTCAATGTTATCTTCCACTAGCGTCACTGGTTCGATGTCTTGCTCTAATCTACGGAAACGTATTTGGTCAATGTGTCTTCTATATACAATACCTTCTGTCGTTCGGGCACAATATGATAATGGACCCGTGATTTGTTCGATATATGCAGGTATCCAACTATTCTCCCCTGAATAATTTCTAATATAAACTGCATCACCTACTTGAAAATTACGCGGAATTGTGACTTGTGAAAATGTTTTTTCTTTTTTGAAATTTAGTTCAATGTAACGATTTGGATGCAACCTGTCCAATAGTGTTGTGAGACGTCTTCCCATTAATAACTCTGATGGACACTTGCCTGTCGATGTACTTGGAGTTATATGTTGTGTAAGCAGGAAGCTGGTGAGTTCTTTACTGAATAATTTTTTATCTTTTTCAGCTTTCTTTAAAAAATCTTTTGTCACTTTTACCAACCTTTCTGCTTGTCCATTTGTCGAGGGATGATATGGAGAAGATGTTATTTGCTTAATACCGTTTTGCTCTAGAAATTCTCTAAATTCAAGTGATGTAAAAGACGTTCCATTATCAGAAACAATTATATCAGGTAAACCATGGGTAGCAAATAATTTTACCAAATTCCTTATTACTTCTGACGCTATAATACTTTTCATTGGTATAACTTCCAACCATTTTGACATAGCATCAACTACAATGAAGAACATTTGACCATGAATTGGACCAGCAAAATCTATATGAAGGCGAGCCCAAGCCCTTTTGGGCCATTCCCAGTGGTGCACTGGAGCTTTCGGCGGATTATTTCTAATAGATTGACACGTATTGCATTGTTTCACCATATCTTCAATATTTAGATCTAAGTTTGGCCACCATACATAGCTCCAGGCCAACGCTTTCATCAATACAATACCTGGATGATTTAGATGTAACATTTGTAAAACATGCTTTCGCACTTTTTCCGGAATAATTACGCGATTGCCCCACAACAAACAATCACTTTGTGTTGAAATTTCCAATCTTTTTTTACAGAATGCTTTATACTGTTCCGCCACTGAATCTGGCCATCCATTTAAAGTCCATTCTAAAACTTTAGACAAAACTAAATCATTTTTTGTTAATCTTGCTAAGTCTTTTGCTGTTAACAGACTATCAAAATTTTTTTTGTAAATAAAATACTTCATGAGGATCATTTAAATTTGTTTGTTTTGTTGGAAGTGGTATTCGACTCAATCCATCAGCGTTTGCTACATTTTTCCCAGGTCTGTACTGTAATGTGTAATTATAATTGGATAACATTAAACTCCATCTAAGCATTCACGGAGATATTATTTGCGGCATAGCTCGGTTATTATTTAATAATCCTACTAGTGGTTTATGATCGGTTACTATTTTGAATGATCTACCCGCAAGATACTGCGTAAATTTCTTTACACCAAAAATTATGGCAAGTGCTTCTTTATCTATTTGTCCATAATTTCGCTCTACTGGTAACATAGTTCTCGACGCATACGCTATAGGTTTTTCATTGCCATTTTTATCTGCATGGGCTAAAACAGCGCCGACCCCATATGCTGATGCATCACACACTAATATTAATGGTTTGTTTCCATTATAATGTGTAAGTAATGTATTAGACTGTAATGCTTTTTTCCCAGCTTCGAAAGCTTTTTGATGAATTGTTGTCCAATTCCTTTTAGTATTTTTATCAAGTAGTCTGTATAGTGATTCGAATAAATTGGCTCTATTCTTAATAAATTTGTCATAAAAATTTATTAAACCTAACCAGGCTTGCAGTTCAATTTTATTTTTTGGTTCCGGAGCTTGCTTAATTGCCTTAACTTTAGTTTCTGTTGGTTCAAAAATTTTAAATAATAAAGTAAAATTAACAGGCAAAAGTAATAAGAGCAAATTATTTGCAACAATAGCGAAAGAATTCTGTTCTATGGGGTTCAAAGTTAGAAGTTCTGAATTAGACAGGAAATTCAGAAACTTGAAGGGGACATATTTGAACATAAAAGATCATAACGGAAAAACTGGAAGAGATAGGAAGAAACTTTGGCCATATTATTCCATAATGGAAGAAATATTTGCACAACATGTGGCTGTAAACGCTACTTCATGTCTAAATTTAATCTCCACGGTTCGTATTTAATTCTAAATATAAATAGTTACAATGATGTATATTATTTTTTTTTTCATATCGAAGTATTTTATTGTTTTTTATATCAGAGCTCAAATCCGTCACTGACCAATAGTAGTACAAGATCTGCAAAAAATCCTTATACCAATGGTAAGAGCCCAGGATCTTCAGAAAACAGAGATACAAATTATGAAGAAGCAGGATCTTCAAAAAATTCTAATAAAAATAATCATACAGCAGTATATTCAGAAAATCATATAAATTATGCAACATTAGATTCTCTAAAAGATCGTCACACAGACTGTTCTGCTAGCGCTAACCTGCTAACTTCATTGAACGCACCTAATGTTTTATGGGCATTTGCATCGAAATATATTTATGTTTAATAAAATTCATTGCATTTGCGCAACGTCAATGTCAATGCCAAAGAATGTCAAACGTTTCAAATAAGATATGCTGTCAAAGTATATCCATGTCAACAGCCCGTTAAAATTTTTACACGGTCTAAGCAGTAAAACGTCTTGTAACCCCTAGAAACAGAGCTAAATAAACAGTTTTTTACTGTTCAAATGCCCATAAAAATCTTTACTGATTATAAACTACTTGTAACTAATGTGAGAAAAAATATAAATATGATAGAGTCAGCTAGGTTACAGAGATTAAAACTAAAGTTAGTAAAATATGAGCTTGATGTGCAATATATACCGGGAAAATTGTTGTTCGTTGCAAATGCACTGTCTCGAGCCTATTCAAAAGATAAAGTAACAGAGGATCATACTATGTTAGAAACTGTGCAAGTCATTAGCAAACACCTGAATATAAGGTATGTGAGAAAGATAGAGATATTTTTCAAAAAGAGACTATGAATGATTTAGAATTAAGTACTATAAAAAACTATTACTACAAAGGTTGACCGAAAAACATTAATGCCGGGTTTCAGAAATTTTCATGAAAATTGATGACCCGTTAATGGTGTTGTTAAGGTTTCATCAACGGATAATCAAATTTTAATCAATAGATAACAGAGTGTGATGTTAATGAACCGTTAACGTTCCAATAACAAACTATCATCTATATTTTGGGTTGCAGAAACGTCAACTCTCGATTAAGTGATCATCACGTCTCCGTTAACTAAAACTAATCAATTTGACATTTGAGTTTCGTATAATTTCTATTTCGCATTTTATATACAATTAGTATTAATTATTTGTGTTTATTGTGTTCTTCGTGTAAGTTTATAGTTCATAGTGCATTATTCTACATTTTTATATTTTGGTTATTAGTTAATAGAGTTCGTTTACGTACTTTCATTTTTATCTTTTCTTTGAGTGATATTTATTTTGTGAACAATATTCAACAAATTTTTATTTTATATAAACAATTTCGTACAAAAGGAAAATGGAGTCAGATTTGACGGATCTTTCCGATATAGAAAATGAACCCGTACCTCGTAGAATTCGACACCTCGGGGATAGAACAAATCCATATGAGATAATTGACGAATAGGAATTTAAAGATCGTTTCCGATTAACAAAACAGACTGTTACAAGCTTAATGCATGTTTGGTGCAAGATTAGAACCCACCACCGAGAGAAATAAATCAATCGATGCGTGTACCCAAATCTTGATTTGTCTTCGTTTTTATGCTACTGGTGCATATCAGTTTGTGACAGAAGTTCACATACATGTGCACAAATCGACTGTAAGTCGCATCATAAAGAGAGTTACCCGTGAAATCGCATCACTAGCAAGGAAATATATAAAGATGCCAAGAACAAAAGCTGAACTGGCACAAGTTAAAGCTGATTTCTATATAATTGCCAATATCCTCCGTGTTGTTGGTGCAGTGGATTGCACCCATATTAAGATCCAGTCCCCTGGTGGCTACCGAGCAGAGCTATTTCGCAATAGAAAGGGTTACTTTAGCATTAATGTCCAAGCAATCTGTGACAGTAACCTGATATTACTACATATAATAGCTAGGTGGCCGGGATCAGTGCATGATAATACCATTTTTAATGATTCCCCTCTTCCTGCTGAATTCTCCATGGGTATTTACGGAAATGGATTTTTACGCGGCGATAGTGGCTATCCATGCAAAAATTATCTTTTAACTCCACTGCTTCATCCTGCTGGTCCACATGAAGAAGCTTACAATCGAGCTCACATTGCTACAAGTAATCCTACGGAAAGGTATTTTGAAGTACTAAAGAGAAGATTTCCATGTTTACAATCAAGTTTACGACTACAAATGGAAACTATTTCAGAATTAATAGTTGCTTATGGAGTACTACACAACATCTGTAAAATACAAAATGATATAATTGAAGATGCATCCGAGATATACGAGGAGGAAGTAGAAAATTTTGTTGTTGAAAATAACAATAACAATGCAGTTAGAAATGCTGTTATTGCTACTGTTTGTTATAGATAATTCAATGCATATTAACATAGTTTTAATTAACCTCAAAATAAAAAAAAATACTGTTCTAAATTTTTAATTTCTAATTTTAATTTTTTACTAGATAAGTTTTTTGCTTGCTCTTTGCCCTCTTTTAGAGCATTCCAATATTTCTGTCTGAAATACAGTCTCCTATACTGTTCGACAGAAAGTTTAGTTTTTTTATGGGTTTTTAATTTTTTTTTCGGTGGTTCATGTTCTGGTTCAGGAGTTTGGACTGGCTCTACTTGGGTTGGGGTCTGGTTAGGGATCTGATTTTCGTCCATAATGATAGGAATATCTTGCACTATTAACAAATAATAAATTAGTCAAAAAATAAAATAATAAAAGTGCAAATATTACTCATATATTCAGCAGCACTGTCAAAAATTCTCAAGGGGCTGAATTTGTTCTTGAAGTTCTTCTAATAGTAGCTCTTGCTCGTTACTAATAGAACAAGAGGAAGGGCCTCCTCTAGTTTTAAATATGTCTTTCTGTAAATGTCAAATCAACATGAAGTAATTAAAATTCGAATACAAATGATAATATTATAAATACCTTGAATCTACCGCAGCAGATTTCGCTGCTTTTACAGCGTGTAATTTTTCTATATATTTTTCTTGCTATTAGTAATAAAAAAACAATTTATAATATATGAATAAAAATTTTAATCCCAGGAGTATCAGAGATATAATAAAAAAATTAAGAATAAAATTTAAAACTTAGATTAGTCCAATAAGTTAAAAACATACATGTTCCGCAGGAACATTTTTTCTTATGTCTCTCTTTAAATTTTCGTATAAAATTTTGAGTTGTTTAGCAGTTCTTGGGCCTGAATCGGCAGAAAAGTTATATGTAGTTGTAATTAACTCCCAAGTTTCTTTTTTTTGTCTACATACAATTGCTTCGTTGCTTTATTTTTAATTATAGATTTGTATCTGGAAGTAACATTAAAAGGAAGGATATTAGGATATTATATGATAGGACAGGAGACAATTAATGGAAATAAGTCAACCGAAAGATGTGTTGGTGATCAACAAATAAGATACGTTATTTAAAAGAAAATACTTACTTTCCAACAAGGGACATTAATATTTCATTTTCATTTTCAGAATAATTCTTTCTTTTTACGTCCATTTTTCTAAAATCATTACAGTTTCTAAACTTACTAGTAAACATTTGAATAAAATACTTACAGGCTTTGAAAAATAGAAAAGGTGTTAAACAATACTCTTCGAATGATTTCTTTTTCTCTGACGATACACATTTGAGGTTAAGAACGATAGCACATGAGTATGCGCAGACTTTTTTGCTACGTTGCCAGGTTGCGTGATTAGAAGTTATTTTTTTTCTACAACCCAATTTTGATTTGATTTTTGATTAACAGTTAGATGATGAGAGATTTGATTATTCTCTGTGCAACCGGGCACAAGTTAGTGAGTCCTGAAGTAGAAGAATATTATAAATTAAAAAATGACATGCACGTAGCAGATAGATTAATATTCTAATGCCCGTATTCATAAAACGTTCGTTATAGTTATAACGTTTCGTTAAATAAACTATAATGAACGTTTTATGAATATGGACATAAGTCCAAATTACGAAATAACGTATTGAAAATTTTACATGGAAGTCACTTTCGTTTAAATAAAACTAAATCTAAAGCTAGAGAATTATATTATTGGCCAGGAATGACAATTTCAATAGATATGTTAAGAATAAGTTGTAAAGTTTATGAAAAATATAGACCGTACAATATCAAAAAACCAATGATAAAATATATAATAGCTGAATGTCCATTTTAAAAAAATAGCAGCATATAGGTATATGCACCTTTGGTAACATATTATCTTATTTATTATAGATTATTATTCAAAATGGTTAGAAATGCTTCCATTATCATGTAAACTATCATCTAAAATAATTTCAAAATTTAAAAGCATATTTTCTGTAATGTATAAAAGAAATTCTATACACTTAAAACATTCCTTAAATGAGTCTGATATACAAAATGTAATGTAATGAATTTAGGTGGATATACTCGTATTTTTAGAGATGACAATCAAATGAGTAGACAACAAAGAGTGAATAAAGTTCCATCTCGATTCTAAGACTATAACCTGTTATTATAATAAAAAACTAAAGAGCCTAAGGTTATATAACTATAAAATATAATAATAGAATCCCCTAACCTTAAAATTAAGTTATGAAAACTATATAATGTATACGTATTTCGAGAACTAAGTTTTCATCCTCAGTAGAACACAAATGATTAGCGGAGAGATGTAAAGATTACACAACTTGTGAACCAAGCCAGTGGTCAATACAGCTCTGTAGTTAGAGTTCCTAATAGTATTTTTTATAATCTTTTAGTAATGATTGTGACAAAGGAATATTCGTATACCAGTTGTCGGTCGAAAGATTTCTATTTGAGACCTTTATTGGTTCTACGACTCTTTTGACAATTTCTGAGAGCTCATCAGGTTGCTAACCGCAATCAATTTCTACGTTACTAGTGTAATGTTTTTTTCCATCACATAAAATAAACATTTTAATGTCATACTTAGGCCGCTTGTTCGATATATACTGAATGAAACTGCAGCGTCTTCTAAAGACTTCTAATTTCTCGCCAATTTTAACATACTCACTTAATGAGAATGTATTTTTACAGTTAGTAACAAATTTATCGAAACTGTCTCTTATGGCAGCCAATTTGTTACTCTTTTTTCATTCTTCTCTTGTATTCCGGTCATCAAATCGAATGGACCCTAAAAAAATATATATATTTCTCATTATTGCAAATCCACTGTCGACATCCGAAAGCTCTTCAATACTCGTATGATTTCCCTTTTTGACACCTATAAAGTACAATAATCCAAGCTATGCTGTTCTTTAATTTTTCGTGGTTTGTTTTACACTTCGAGCTCTTTGGTAACAACAGCATTTCTTTTCATTTCAATATACTGATTTGTATGATTCACAATAGTTTCAATCATATCAGCGTCAATAATTTTATCAAACGCTGAAACTTTTGATGTAAGACCTCTGGCGATTGTTTTTGGCCCTAGCAAAATTTCTTTTTTACTTTAGATTTCGATGACACATTATTTTTATACCACTTTGTTTTTTTTTCTCGTCTAATCTCGTCTCATCAACAGATTGAACTTCAGAGTTTTGATCTCTGACATATTCTTGCTCGGAATCGGTATTATGATCGCTATGATTCACGATTTCCGCATCATCTGATTCATCTTCATTTTCATTATCAACTTCAATTGATTTTTCTTCATCATCAGATTCTTCATGAAGAATTTTGAATAAATCATCATCTGTTAGATATTTTCTACCCCAAGACAAAATTATTATAAAATAATAGATATTTATTATATAAGGGGTAAAAGTAACAGATTTTAGCGCATGGTGTGACATTTGTATCCCGACGCGCAGCGGAGGGTTACAATCACACAGAGCGCTAAAATCTGTTATTTACCCCGTATATAATACAATATTTTTTTCTATAACCACTGTGAAATATTTAAAAAATTAAGTTCAATATGAAAAGCGAAACATGTTTTTCAAATTAATTTTAAAATAGTAGGTTGCTACTTGTTCTAATTTTATAGCATTTGTCAACTTGTTGTCTTGGTGACAAAGTATTTCTATCTCAAGGGATAGAAATACTAATACTTCTGTCCCTTGAGATAAAATGTGATGTTTCTGCAACTGACAGGAGGTATGAAATGTCATCATTTCATATAGGTTATAGAAAAAATGTTTTTTTTCTTACTAAAAAGAATAAATTGAAATCAGATTAAAATAACTGCACAGAATATTACATAATTATTTTTATACCAAAGAAACAAATGAAAAACATCGCAAATATAAATGAGAAATATTTTTACATTAACGGTCGCGCGGTGCACTCGTACGCCAGTTGTTACAATTACAAAATTTTATTTATTACACAGGACATTTTCATTCTAAAATCGTAGAAGCACTTTTTTCTAATCCCAAATATATGATGAAGGAATAACTAAAGTACTGCAGACCTATTTTGACTAAAAACGGTTTTATACTGAAACAAATCGCATTGGCGCACTCAGATTAAATTTTATGTTATTGTTATTAAAATAATATTGTTTTATTAGATGGAGAACATACATTTAGCTGCCGTTTACTGTATATGCACTTCTACCCTCTATCGGATATTGTTTTGAATATAGCGTGAACTCTCTTAACTTCACAGATATGTAGAGAGGGTAGGAGTCGACTTGTGTCGCCCACTCATAGCGACACGAACAAATAGAAAGCACATGCGTCGACACTAATCAACTTCTGTCGACTTGTGTCGCTAAATGGAAAGTACTCATTATATAACAACGTGAGATGCTTAATGTGTATTGTTATCCTCCTAGTCTCAAGTTATGCCATGAGTGACATAAAAGTTTGATGTGGTCTTGATACGCGTAACAAGCCTCGTTATCGTCCTATCAAGTTGTTATATTTTACGTTAACCTTAGAGTGAATTGTTTTGAAGACGATTTAACAAATATTTTCACTGCAGCAGGTATGTAAATAAATTAAAAGCATTGTGACGTATTTTCGTACGTTACAAGGGAGTTTGGCGAAAGTTAGTCAGGCGCCAAACGGTCCGGACAGCAGGATAAGATAAGCCAGTGTTTTAAAATGACAAGACAGAGATTTGTCGATCAGTCGCGGTTATATTTATGAGTTGAGGAGCATTACATAATCACTGCTAACCCTAGCATAGCGAGCGCGGGATATGAGCACAGTTCTTCCTCTTCCGGATATGGGTTACGGGTTTCGGCATTGATACGGTTGTCGGAGTGATATAGGTTCCTCGGTGCCTATTATGTAACTTATAATACTAGTTATACGCGTTCTAAAGTGTTATAATCTGAATACCATCTAGCGGTTTTTGAGTGCAACAGGGCAATAAGACGTCACTCATTATGTAAACGATTCACTAGCGCGAAGGGTAGTGTTATAGTGTTATACTGACGTTTGGTTTGTGTGCTTGGTGGTATTGTTTGAAATTTGAGTGGTGACATTTTGTGAAAATTACCAACGAAAATCTTAGAATGCAAATGTACGCAATTGACAATGAACACAATTTGAGTTGTGCCAGGGAGTAGTACCAAGTTAAAAAATAATTTACTAAAACTTTTAAATACCAAAGTTCCTCAGAATACAACATTGTACATTTGACACGAGACGTCAACCAATACAACACTTCAAATCGTTGAAAAGTTACAAAATAGGCACCCTGGAGCCTTATCTAACTTCCTAGTTACCGAATTCTCTGGTTCTGGAAAATCGAGATCTGGTCGTGTTCAAATGCTTTTTCCTTTTCATACATAAAATATAGTTACATTATTAAATTAATTAAATTTGTGAAATACATATTTTTCATAAAATGGTTTTACATATTGTTCACATATTAGCAATAGAAACAGTTGAGGTAGAAGAGAGACGACGTGAAGCCAGAAGTAGAAGAAGAATGGCGAGAGAATGAAACAATTGCCTATTATTGAATCAGGACAATTCAAGAAAAACACATGATGTCTGATCCATTCCATCAAATTTTCAATTATTTTGCTTTCTACAAACTATTCAAACATTTATGTAATTTATAGTTTTTCTTATTTAGAATTTTAAAAAGGAAACGTAAAACAAAATCTGCGCTTTTTCCCACTGCGGTATAAAATTATATTTTTCGATTTCATTTTCAATAATCAACTTCTAAATTGTTGCATTAGAGCATTAGACGTCTGTTGAGTGGAACCGTGTAGTTGCACTAAAGAGTTTTTTTTGGCAAGTACATATTCAAGAGATATATCTTTCGTAAAGTAAAATTAAAATATATAATAAACTTACTGAGTAGAAAAACCCAACGTTGCTATATGGCAACGCTCTAGTTCTAAAAACAATAGTTTTCAACATACTAGTTAAATGGTAAAATTTTTATGTGGATTTATAGTTTAAAGTATTCATAATAATAATGAAAAATAATAGCAAAAATTTTATAAAATATAAACTATAATTTATTCACTCAAATATATGTTACATATTTTTCAGTTTTACAAAAAGCCTACTATTTTCACTACAAGCACGTCTGTACCAATAAACAAAATCTGCGAAGTGTCCAACTTACATCCGTTTGTAGATCTCCTTTAGTTTTTCAGGACATTGTCTTTCATGATGGTCCAAGCCTAAATAAATAACCATTGTAGAAAAATTTTTATTTAGATAATTAAAATTGCATTTTATCTTTCTCTTTGCCACTATACAGTACTTTACCCTGGCCCTTGCATATTACTTAATAAATTTGTTAAATGCTCTATTCGCAACAACTTTTCACCGGTAAAATCAAAATGATCCTCTCCATAGAATGGATAAACAATATTTTCTGTCTGATGAGTAGAGTTGAACCGTGTGGTTGTACTAAAGTAGTGATTACTGAATGTCTCTATATATTATTATACATATGTGACATTATCAAGTCTTCTTCATAAAATGTTTTTCCTACGATCACTGTTAAAAATAGTCTTTTTAACAGTTGTTTAACAAGTTAAAATTAACAGTTTATAACACAGTGAATTCTTTTAAATCGTTGTCATTGACAAACTTTTAAAAATTATGTTAAAAAAGAACTAAATCTAGTTACATTTAATATTAAAAATATAATTAAATCTACTTATATTTTCTGTTCATAAGTAAATGTACTTTCATTTTAAATTTATTTTTTTACTGAAATTATTTATATAGGTTGTATGTATTTTATTAGAAGTACACATTATTTTGACATGTTTATTGTTACAGTACAATTATTACAATTGTTTATAGCGTTTGAAGAATTGGAATTTAAAACAGTGTTGTTGGAAGTAGAGGTTAGAATTTTGTTGAAAGTAGAGGTTTGAATTTGGCTAGAAATTTCCTTCTTTTTTTCTATAGAGTCCTCTATGTAACCCTCTGCAACTGTTGAAGACTTCTAACCTCCAAGGCGCTTGATCGTATATGTATTATACTCAACAAAAACGCTGAAGTTCTTCGAAAACAATGTCCAGTATAAAAGTTAGAGTCTGGCAATTTGAAAAACATCGCGATGCCAGCAGATATTTTTAATGTATTTATGCCTACTGGTTGACTGGTACATTTATTACATATATATATATATATATATATATATATATATATATATATATATATATATATATATATATATACCGGGTGTAGAAATGGAAAGTGGCGCATAGCGATTTCAATGTTATTTTTTTTCAACTGCTGTATCTCTTTACCTAATCATTTTAGCGCAAAAAGCGTAAGAGTACAAGTTGTTCTAAAATTAAAAAGGTATCCTATAAAGTCAACTTACTTTCATAATTATTCATATTTAACGATTTATTAATAAAATAAAATTTAAAGTTTTTTAGAAAAAAAAATTAAGATTGCCTTGATAAATGAAAAAATTTTTGAATAAATTATTGACAGTGACAATTACTTGTCATAGAAAATTTTGATTGACTCTGAAAATGGCTAATTTGACTACCCAAGAGAAAATTCAATGCTTGGAATGGTATTTGTGTAGTAACAGTCACTATAAGGTCTATAATTAACAGAAATTATTCAAAAATTAAATGTCACTATGACTAATTTTCAAAATTTGTTTCATTTATCAAGGCAGTCTTATTTTTTTTCTAAAAAACCTTAAATTTTATTTAATTAATAAATCGTTAAATATGAATAATTATGGAAGTAAGTTGACTTTATAGGATGCCTTTTTAATTTCAGAACAACTTATACTCTTACGCTTTTTGCGCTAAAATGATTAGGTAAAGAGATACAGCAGTTGAAAAAAAATAACATTGAAATCGCTATGCGCCACTTTCCATTTCTACACCCGGTATATATATATATATATATATATATATATATATATATATATATATATATATATATATATATATAATAAAGAAGCGGCGATGTGTGATGTGAGATAGACGCAGAGCTACATATTTTCTATAGATGTTTATATATGATGACCCAACGATACTAAAAGTACGTCGTATTTTGGTTTTGTTATTTGGAATTTTTACTTTCAATTCGTTTCCAGGTCCTCAATATTGTCCAAAGAAATTGGACATAGTTCTTCTCGACGGTACGCCACAAAAAACCAATAATTGTAACTACCTGCAATTTCTAGCTATAATAACGTATGTATTTTTTAATATATGTGATGATTACCTTTAACATTAAATATTTTTCGTCAGGTGCATCATTAAGAAAAGTATTAATTTGCTTTCTTGATAAAATTTTAGATTTCTTCGGCCGATATCCTTCCGCCTTCCGTTTTAAAAATGCAATTATCTTGTAGTATTTACTAATATCGTGATTATTTTGCACATTTAGTAAACTTTTTATCGTCGAATAATTGGACAACAGGCTTGAAGATTTCCATAATTTTGATTTTTTTCAAAATATGCCAAAAGCACATTTTCTCTGAAATTTCCTTCGACATTTTTTGATATACACCATTCAAAAAAGCGACTATATGCAATTAGGAGCTTCTATTATCTCGACCGGTACAAAGTCACTATTTATATTTGTATTGTTATTCATTTTCAATATTTAAATATTATTAAAACACTTATGACATGTAGATATTTTCATGAAACCACAAAACAATATAAGGTAACGATTAAACAATTTTCAGTTGTTTATAACAAATACATCATGACCTGTCATAAATGTCATTCTATAATGTTTAGTTTTTATTTACTAATACATAACTAGGGTCGTAGGAAAAATAGTTTATGATATTTGTGTTAAAAGTGATTTTATTGCGTTCGTGGAGTTTGTTATACTCGGCTTCACGTCGTTTCACATACTTCCTCACTAACTCATACAATGTCACTTTTAAAACTATAACTATTATTTCATGTTCATATGATATGTTAGGCAACATTTACCCAACTCAAACTGTAGTCCAATTCTTAATATCTTTTTTATGTTAGGCCAGGTAAATTTGAAAGAAATTAAACGCAGTTTAGCTTTAACACCAATGTGGGAAATGTTTAAAATTTCTACGAAATTCTAAAGGTACATATGTTTTTTTTCGGTCGATACGTCCCAAGTAATAGTCGCATTATTTGAATTTAGTAATCGTATTTACTTCAACTTTACAAAATTTGGGGATTAGTTTTCAACAATTGTAACCCTTTATCTGCATGTTGACCTACAGCTATTTGACCAAAATTAATTAATTCACTATTATACAATGCATTGATATGTATACAAGATAAAGCATCTGCGACTATAATGTTTCTGTTTGAAATATATCATTAGTGGATTGCATATGTGTAATTTCTTTGTTCAGTAAGAACATGAAATTTTCTCCCTTCAATGAAAAAACGGAAGTTTTTGATTGCTAAATAAATAATTAATAATTCCTTGCCAAATGTACTATACCGAGAATCAGTTGTATTTAGTGCATAAGAATAAAAACTGATAGGTTTCCAAGCCTTATTAATGTATTGTTGTAAAACAGCTCCAAATCCTGTTTCTGAAGCATCTACCATAATGCACGTTGGTACGTCGTGTTTAGGAAAAACTAGAGAAGTTGCTTAATCTAAAGTATTTTTGATCATTGCAAAAGTTTTAATTAAATCGTTATCCCAAAGAATTATTTTTGCACTATTTTTCGAGTTATTAATTAAATTGTTAATAGGATTGTAAAATTGTAGAACAATTCGATATAAATTTATGATAAAAATTTATTAATGCCAGAAATTCACGTAATTGTTTTTGATTATGTGGTTGCGGAATATTTTCAATAACGTTACTTTTCTTTAAGAGGTTTAATTCCATTTTTACTAATATGATGTCCGAGAAGTTCAATTTCACGTTTATCAAATTCACATTTATCCCGATTAAATAGAATTTCAAAATTCTCTAAACATTGAAATATTGTTTCTAAATGACAATTACTGATTTACTTGCGATTAATACATCATCGATATATGCAAAACAAAAATTTAAACCACAAGTTACTTCATCAATAAAACGTTGAAATTTTTGTTTTCCCATGCCCAAAAGGCATAACTAAATTTTCAAACCATCCAAATGGTGTCACTATAGCTGTTTTACTGATAGATGCTTTATCTACAGGAATTTGATTGTATGCTTAATTAAATGTTATTTAGAAAATTTGACCGTATTATGTTAATTGGCAGCAAAATCCTAAATACGCACTGAAAATAGAAGGTAATTACATTGATTTTCAGTATTAATAAAATTTTTACGAAATGTATAAACTATTTTAGGTTCTATGAATTCTTTAATATGAAAGACTTCTTTTTTTAATTCTTCAAGTTGTTAATTTCGTCCGTCACTGTAGAGAATAAAGAAACAGATGGTTGAGCAATATCCAAAATCTTTTCAGCATTGTTAGGTTTCTCTTCTAAAGTAATAGTTCCAACAGTCAAGAAGCTTAGTGATGGTAGAGATGGATACGGATTATTATTCTACACCATCACCATCTTCATGATCTTTATATCGTATTCATATTCGCATATTCAACCACGAATATTCTTTACAATGTAGCCACCAATGTTGTCAAAATTAAAAACATTGTGGTATATTTCCTTTTCCGGTGCATTATCCTTACCTGTATAAAAACTTTTGAGTGATCTTTAAGCCAAAGAATCAGTTAAAAATAAGGAAATTACTGTTTTATATTTAATAAGCATAAGTTGCCCAATATTTCCATTTTTGGGCAATATTGCCGTCAATATTGCCGTGAATATTGCTTTGATTTTAATTTGCCGGCAACGACACATTGCTAGTTATAAAGTAACAGTTCCAACAGTCATTAAAATCATTTCAACATTCTGGGGTAATTTTCCAAAAAATAACTCTTCCAATATAGATTGATCGAGTATTTTCATTAGAGTAATAACTGTAAGAGTTTTTTATCTATTAAATCAGACATTGAACTTAATCCTTGTAATCACTTCTTGTCAGATAAAGAAGTGCATTGACTAAGTGCTCTCTTCCAATTGGTATATGGTAAATCAGCAAGAAGATCACAATAATATCTCTCACCTCTCCTCCAAATTCTGGCGGTAAAGATGTGATTACATTACAAAATTTGCTAAATTCACAAGAAATCCTATGCACGAAGAAAAGCAGTTTCAACTTATGCCCACATTGCTGAATCAGTTGCCCAAAATTCTGGAAGCTTAAAGTTTGTAGCTATTACCGAAGATTCAATAGAATTCGTAGTAATAGGTGAGGATGATCTTCCTTCTGTGACCATATTCGTTGTCATCAATGTAAAAATAGCTTGCATGATAAACTTGTAGAATTTTATAATATAACTCAAATAAAACACGCCTATTTATAATTCTTTTTTAATATATATTTTTGTTAAATTTGACAACTTAATCAAAATATAATTGTAATAAATTTTTAAACATCAAAAATCAATAAACATAAAATGAAAACTAGATTCTAAATAAATGCGGTATAGCAAATCTGAAAAACATGAAATAAAACATTTTATGAAAAAGGCTTGATAATGCCACACATATCAACGTCTTATGACATCATCAACTTCATAATCGATATATCTTGTTATGAATTAGAACACATTCCCAGAGTAATAAGTTTCATTTGCTTAAAGTGGTTAAAGAATAGGAAAACTAAAAATGAGTAGATATAGCAATTCTTTGATATGTAAGAATTGGTGTATGGTAAATCAGCTGGTGGATGTTTTATATGTTATGTATATTTTTAAATCAAAATGAAATATTACAAAATTTTGGTTCAAATTCTGTTAATGAAGATATGTTACTAAAATATTCATTGTCCTTTCGCTCTACGGTTTAATTTTTTCTTTTTTGCATACTATAAAAATAATTCCGAGATACATCAATAATAAATCTGCAGCATTTATTGCAATTTACAGTACTATGGATGAAATTTTATGTATTTCAGTGTGTCATAAATAACCTATTTGCTAAATAATTTGCAATTACACCTGCAGATAAATGTTTTTTTATTTTTTGCAAGAATTGCAAGCAGCTAATAGCACCTATGACGTCCTTAAAAGCAGAACTGCGATACATCTCATTTACCAGTAAAAAAAAACGCGCTCTATAACATGCATATACCTGCTATATTAATTTTGTCTTTGGAATACGTAATTAAGGCTAGCGCCACACTTGCGGCAGAGCTGCGGCGTGGCCGCCTCGAAAATTTTGCTCGTTCACACTTGGCGGCATAACAGCCAACTGATGTTATTTTCTAACAAAAATTTCAGATAACAAAATGTCGATGAGTAGGAGTATTTTGTCACTGTCGATGGGTCAGTTCCATGGCAGAACCAGATAATTTAAATAGTTAATAATGAAGTGTTACATCTTAATGTTTTTTAGAATAAAATAAATTATTTTGAAAAGAACCTTATTTTGTAAATATACCTTTTTCCCGCCTCTCCTCAATACTCAAAGTTTCCCAATCTGCGTATACGTTCTTTGATATTTTCTCCCAACATTTAATTTATAATCTCTGTTGCTGTAGTCCCGGCTTGATACATTCCAAATCGCTTCATGGCTCTGGACCGCCAAAATAAATTTATCGGTGTCAAACATGACGACGTGATGAATACATGCAGAATGAAATGTAAATAGAGAATGTAGTGAAGTCGAGTAGCGGCCGCGCCGCAAGTGTGAACAGGTCCATAAGAAACAATGCAACACACTCGTTGCGGTGGAACCGCTGTACGCGGCGCGACCGCTACATGTTGCGGTCAAAGAGCGGCGCGTCGCGGCGTAACCGCAAATGTGTCATCTCTCATAAGAATACATTGATTGCACGTAGAACGGCCACGCCGCAGCGGCAGCGCCGCGCGGCTCTGCCGCAAGTGTGGCGCCAGCCTAATATTTTTGTGCCTTCTGCAATTTTGGTACAAACTGTAATTTTTTTTAGATTGTATGCGGAATTATGTATGCTTTGCTGCCAGTGTGAATGTTGAACTCCATTTATTTCCCTTTTATTATTAATTTCTCCGACGATTGGTTTCTGCATGAATACAATATATTCTGATAGTGTTATCTCTATATGCAAAATTTTCTAGGATTAATAAAATCCCCTAAGGGACACAAACGACTTTGGCTAAAAATGTAAAGTTCTTTTATAATTCCAGTTATAAGCGATTTGCACATTTTTAGTATCAGCGACTCTAGCGGCAGTACCATAATATTTGGTTTGAAAATAAACGTTAGGTGTACGTGGGTTTAACAATAGTTCATCGCCAAGTGATTTGTTTTCATTGTTTTTAAAATGGAAAAATAAAGTCATTGTGTTTTTTTACCAATTACTTACGAACTTTATACCAGCGGGAATATAAAAATAAGAAAAAAATTACAAAAAGTGGGCCATGTGATTGATTTAATTGAAAAAGCCAGCAAAGTTCTGTCGAAAGTGATTTATTTTTGAACATATTTCTTTAGATAAACACTTCATTCTACTTTATTTTTTCAATAACTTATTTTATTAACATAAATATTTATTTAATCATCTTAACATTAATTTATAATTTTTGGTTGAAAATTAGTTAAGATTCAAAACATTAAAATTATTTATCCCAGGGAAAAAATAAATCTTTAGTTATTGTATCAAGAATTTTGTAAATTTGTATTATTTGTATAGATATATCGACATTAATACGGATACTTGCCACATCTTCGACCGTAAGAATACCTTTGTGAACAAATGACTGTAAGAAAAGTGCCTCCATATGACCCTGAAACAAATGAAATCTAATAAAAAATGTGGCAGTAAATGTTCCCTTATATTTAGAATAAGTAAAAATTCCATCGTCTATTTTATCAAGACTCCGTCAAAATTCGTCAGATTTCTCATTTCCTTCATAATGTGCAATACTCAATACTCACTTATCTGTGATTCTTCAGTTCCCAGTACTTTTTACTAAGCCAGCAACAAAATTTAATATTTTATTAGGGCTATTATTATTAAAATATAAATAAAACATAATTATTAAATTTATTCTTAAGTAATTTGTCTTATTTTCTGAATACACACTTTCCTCCATATTCCTGGGAAAATACAATTTAAGTGATGAATCAATATTACTATAAGCATTGTGACATCCCACAATGTAACAAATAATATTCGATCTTCTTAAACCAGCCTGCGTACTCTTATATTATCTGAAAGCACAAACTAAATTGAGAAACAACAACAAATGATCATTTATAACATATTTGTAGTTATATAATTAGCAACAGCTGATCGGTTATTTTCATAACAGGTTTCCAAGCCGTCCATTCTGAACATAAGTACAAAGGCCATAGATTCCAAACCCAGTAAATCCCATCTTTTTTCGTTAATTGATTTATCGCTAGTTATGTTTCTAATTTCGTGTACATCACACATTGCATATAAATTTTTTATGTACTTTCACAATAAAAATGTTCAATGAGAACATTTAAAATACTTATACAAAACATAACTGTTCTTTGGCATGTGTTATTTAACAATACAACAATGTCTTTTTTGTAGCATGCTGTCGTCGAAGTAACACGTCAAAATTTTACACCCAGTTTTAATGTTTTGTTACACCTTTCGGCGTAGCATGAACTAAAGACATGGAATAAATCGTAACCTATTGCGCAACAAACGCTTGACAGCCCAAGACGCTTGTCGGGGTCCTTGTATTCACGAAGTTCGAATACAGCCGCTAACTTTTAAATAGTGGAGTCGGTCGTGAGTCTTTCTAAGGGCAGAAGAACGTGCTAAACGAAACTAATCTGATACACTTACTCTATCAGGTGCCAAGGGCGCCACAGGGTTGTGAATTTTACCTAGCATACAACACTGAAACTACTAGAATCTTCAGGAAAACGAAGGGACAAAAGAAATAATTACAACTGAATTTAAATAACCACATGAAAAAAGTTTTAACTTGAAACGGAACAGTTATATTGAATAATAAAATTGATACAAACTGAAATATAATAGTACTGAAATATAATAGTATATACAGAAATGTAATATGATTTAATAACAAAAAAAAAAGGTTCAAAGTTAATTTTACAATAACAGTCGCAAAAGCGAGGTTACGCGGTTTGGCGATTAAGGACGATATAATGGATGAAAAACTCACCCTTAATATGAATAACGAAATACACGAACGCGGGACGGTTGATCGCAAAGTCGTAACGAGAAATAATTTTCGGTGGGGGTTTTTAAATTTAAAGATATGTGTTACTTATATTATATTTTATTGAACATTTAACTTTGTACCAAATTTATTCTTCGATCTTTTTCAACTGCAAATCGATCAATTATTTCTTCAGGATCTAAGTAGATGTCTCTATGGATACTCATAAGAGCCAAACCGGATAATCTCTCTTGTCCTGCAGTATTCCTTAAATACGTTTTTAAACGTCTAAAAGAGGAAACTGAACGTTCTGGTGTACACGTTGAAACAGGAAGCGTAGTTAATACTTTTAACAAAAAATGTGTATTTGGAAAAAGAGTTTTATTGTAATGTGATAGAGCTTAGATTGCTACACTTGGACGTTCTTCAACTGTTGTGTCGCTCCACTTTTTCTTCCATAATTTTATTTCTGCCAAACAAATAGTATCGTTATGTAAAAAATCAGAGTATAAATTAAAACAATTATTTTTCAAAATTTGAATCAACACAAATGCTTGGTACTAGTTTGTGTAAAGAAGATATACAATCTTTGTGAAGGGCAAATCTTTTTTGTAATTGGTCTATAAAATCATCGAAGAATGGTATAGCCATAGCAACTCTGAAATATTGCTCTGCACTGGCAGCATTAGGGTTATTTCTACTTTTTTGAAGTGAAACTATTCTTGGAATTTGCACTGTTTTCCCAACTGATTCTAGATGACACTCAACTTTTTTAAATATGTATATCTGCAAAAGTTATTTCCATGTTTTCTCTCATTTATTTCACACAAAATAAAATTGATATGTTTGAATGCACTTGTAGGATCACATGTAGATGATTGCAGACTTTTACAGAGTGGCAAAGTAAATGAAAAATGCGTTGATGCTACTATTAAACTTATTACAAATTCAATAGTAGTAATACATTTATGAAATTGCACGGATTTTGAAGATGTATCTATATCGCGGACACATTGCAATTCTTCTAATGTGTCAACTATCGGCTTGTAAATTTCTAAAAACCTTAGTAGACCATCATGGTTTTCAACCCATCTTGTTTCGCACATAGATATTAATTTTTGCCATTTCTTGTTTGGTAAATGTTCTTTTATTTAATTTTTTAATACTTCTGTTCGTTTAGCAGATAATTTTATGTAATTACCAATGGCCTTAATCGTATCAATACAATTTCTTATATGTTGCACATCACAAGAATGAGCAAGAGACAAATTTAATGAATGAGCGCTGCAATGAACATATAATGCAGCTGGGTGTGTCTCTTTTATTATTGCTTGGATACTATTAAAACTGCCACTCATTGCGGCAGCCCCAATTTGTGTATAAACTAACCAAGGAAAACGTTTGAACCACTTGATGCAGGAAACTTGAAACATTCGTCCAGTATCCATGCTTCTCTAAGTAATTTATATTTCATAGAATCGCTTACGATTTCATTTATATATAACCCTATATCTAATAAAATTGCAGACGTGTTATCGATGCTTTGGTCTTCTAGTTTATTTGAATCATTGTTTTCTTCTTTGCTCTCATCTGATATGTTTGGAATTTTACTGCAATTTGTTTCATTAGAAGAAGTCGAAGGTTTCGGACGTTTCAATATAAAATCTAACAAAGTACGTTGGTCTCTGTAACGTCTAGCCATTTTAAATGTATAGTAGTCAGTTAACTGAGTATCTCAATACAACTAAGAAGAATTTACTAACACAACAGGAACGTAATAATCAACTAAGTCCAAAAACTTGACTCTGTCGGGTCTGGCAATAAAATAATACATATCGCAACTATGATAAAGCGGCATATCACTTACTTTCTGCGGTATAATACTGTTTAGCAACGGCCCATATTTCAGCCACTCAATCCATGCATTGGATCTCTCGGCAGAGTCAAGTTTTTGGATTAGCAAGCATTGCAGTGGCCAATGCGCGCAGCCCTGCTCCTACTGCGACTGTACGGTATTATTCGGAGAATTTTTTAGCAGGTACTAGCAGCGCCGGATTTAGGATGTGGCGAGCGAGGCACTTGCCTCAGGTTTAAAATTGAAAGGGGCGCCAACCAAAAGACCAAAAGAGAATTTTTACTACCTATTTATAAAAGCGCCTCAATGAGATAATTACATCAATAATGAAGATTATTCATTTGCAGTATGTAATATTAAAATTTATATTAAATAAATTTATGTTTAGCACAGACCGCGTAGGTGAATTCAAATAATGCAATCAACATTCAGGGCGCCTTCGTGCTGCGCACGCATCACTGTAAGTTCTGTTGAGTGTAATTTAAAAATAAATCAACTGCTAATTTACACTAATATATAAAAGTGACTTAAATGCTGTAGAAATGGCAGAAGAAATTTCGAGTTTTAATATGCACGCTTTATCCATTCTTCCCAATGTAACTACAGCTTCTAGTTTAGACCCATTAAAAATTATACATGAATATGGATTAACATAATCGTATCCAAACCTCGAAGTAGCTTTAAGAATTTTTCTAACGAATCCCGTTACGGTTGCTTCGTGCGAAAGATCTTTTAGTAAACTTAAGTGGATTAAAAATTATCTAAGATAGTCATTCAGTCAAGAGAGATTGTCAAATATGGCCATTTTGTCGATTGAGAAAGAAATATGTAAGGACATAAACTTTAATAAAATAATTGATAACTTTGCAACAATTAAAGCCAGAAAAGTGGCATTATAATAATAATTGTGAGAAGTTATACCTTCTTAATTTTTTTTGTGAGTTTCTTGCCAAAGATTATATTAGTGTATATTTATTTCGTGTGGTTTGTACGGAAGAACGAAGAACTATTTATTTTTAATGTATATTAGTTTATTTATCATTAATACTCTTTTTTTATTGTTGACATTATATGTGCCTAGATAATAAAAATTACTCTAAAAAATAATATATATTTTTTCAAAACCTGGGGGGACGGGGCGCAATTTTTCCTTTTGCCTCAAATGTTAAAATATCTAGATCCGGCTCTGGGTACTAGCTTGCCTTCTTAGAACATTGATTAAATGTAACTAATTAAATAAAAAAATTAAATAAATTTAAATGTATGTTACCATTGAAAGTCCAACAAAAATAAGGTGAAAACAAAACGCCCTACATTTCCTAGCCTGACGTTCCCTATACACTAGTGTCGAAAATATCATAGAAATAATTAAGTATCACAATGACAAAATATTTAATTATAAAATGGCATTGTTTATACAGACTGAAAGCTATCAAACTAACTTTGAATCGGTATGACAGATAAAAAAATGTGAAACAACAAAATACTATAATAAAGTATTCAACAATAAAAAAAAAATGTTTAAAATAAGCAATTAATAATGAAATGGAACTCAATATTAAGTGATTACAGTTAAACTAGCAGGTAACTCAGTAACTTAATAAACCAATGTGATTAAATAAATCTCACTACAACAAGTTTGACAATAAATAAATATTTTTTTCTATAGCAGATGTTAAAATGCAATTTTATCAACTCAAAATAGTGGATAAAGTAGCACTTTAACCGCAAGGGTAGATAAAGTAACACTAACAGCAAGGGTTGATAAAGCACTTTAACTTTTGTTTATTAGAAGTACATTTCCATAACAACGCACCCTACTGACATTTTAAAATTGTTCTTAAATAATAATTTAATTTTTCTAATTCTTTTCTCTTCAAAACCTGCTATAGAAAAAAATAGAATTTTATACACGACGATAAAATTAAATTATCTACTCGCGAAAAATAATTCACTCTCGATTATATCGCTCGTGAATTAACACTTTCCGCTTGTCGATAAAATATTATTTTATCGTCTTGTATAAAAAATAACTACGAATTTAAACAATCAAATCTGATTCAACCAGAGTATTCAATAACGAATAAATATTAAAGAAAAACGTGATTGTAGTTGATATAAAATAGATCAATAATTAAGAAATCTTATCTGGTAAATTCCAAGATTGTTCGGTAAAGGGCGCAATAAGTACAGGACGGGAACCACTTGACCTGCCCTGTCCTGAACTGACTGCTGATCTCGGTGAACGATATTCCAACAGATTTGTAAAATATTTCCAATGTATAAAATTATTCCAAAACTTAAAAGCCTGAAAGAACGATTAAATTAACAACCTGCATTTTATGGTTATACTACGTCATAAAGAACGTGAAAACTTCTTGAACTATGAAAAGTTCAGTGATGGAATTGGCGGAATATTGTGTATTGAAAAGTAATATGCGCTCGATTTTCCGGGTACTTTTCCCGAAGAAACAAACAACTGCCTCCTTAAAATGTCGTGAGACTTTCCCCAAATAACTGGTATGTAATAAATCTTCCAAATTGATACAATATCACTAATCGAATTTCCAATGAGATTTATTCCCTTTTGTTGCACAACACTGAAGCACAAATTTACTAAACAAAATCTCAAGTGCAAATGAACGAGAATGTACTTCTCCTAAAATCATTTGCTTAAAGTCACCGCTAAGGAAAGAAGCGCTAGCAGACGACATGCTACCCGCCTATAAGAACAGCCAAATGTCCGTCATAAATGTATAATTGGTTGCTTAAAAGAAATTGTACATTTTGAACGTAACAGTTTCCAACCTTGCAAGTTGCAAGAATGTGTCATTGATGATTATACTATAATGATGTGCGGATTTTCAGTTAACACCAAATTTTGTCGCCAAAGAACATACATTTGACATTTCTTGTTAATAATAATCTTGTTATTTAAAATGCCATATAATAAAATTCGTCCAGCATACAAAACTTTTTCATACACACATCTAGATCTGGAGGTAATGTTTAAATATTTCAAATATTCTCTTAATTTCAATTTGACTCAAGTATTCATCCTAAAATAAAAACATGAAAATTAACTATTGATCTAAAATTGTTGTATTTTTTATCACAAGGATTTCAAATTTCATTCTAAGATATCACTTGTAGAGAAATCTACAAATATATAAATTTAAAAGAAAAACGAAATTATATATATTAACCACTAAAAAGAATGCATATATATGAAATAAATAAATTAAACTATATTGGAACGAACTAAATGTAATTATAAAAACGTCGAGAGTTCAAAAAATCATGTTACGCTAATCTTTTTTTAATTTCTAATTTTAAAATTTTTTTAATACATATTAATTTTTTGTTTTAATATTTCTTTATAAAAATTTCTACCATCTCAAAGAAGAAGTTGAAAGTATGTGTATTACAAAAAAATAAAGTGAGTTTTTTATAAAATCTGAATTTCGTTAATTGAGCAAAAGAGTGGAAAAAAATATTAAGTGTCAAGAGTGATTTAATTTTTGCTAGGTTGAAATTCACTTTTCTTATATGCTAAATACTCGTATGCTATGTTTGAATACTTCGTGGAAAATTTGCAAGAATAAATTTAAAATTTGCAGTATAAAATTAGTAATCAAAGACAGCATGCACGATTTGTATATTATGTACATAGTGTTTTTAACAAATAGTACGTCAAATATTTTTAAATAGATGCGGTTTGATTTTATGGTAAATATTGCCATATATATTATGATAAAAATATAACTTTTTTATTCAAATAATATTAATTGACATGTTTTAAAATTGTTTTTATTTAATTTTCAAGTATAAAACCATTATTATGAATACCATGACAGAAACTTACGTAACTTGTGGCTAAAACTTTCACTCACTTGGTGTATAAATATATGTCGAAAATGTAGGATTTGACTCGAGCAGAGGGACCTAGGAGAAGCCGTTGTTGTTAAAAAATTAAAGACAAAGAAACAAAACTACGTTCACTAATATTCAAAGTCACTATTAACTAAAACACTTAATTAAAAATTCAAAAATTAATATAAAAAAAAAATATAGATCGTAGCGATCCATGCCCAGCGTATTTCTCATTTGGAACTCTCTCCTGGAATTGTCATCAAAATCTTTTGTTTAGCTGGCTTGTTTCACTTACGCACGCACGGGGAATTCCCTTTATCTAAGAACTGAACAAATATTTCAGTGGGTGCGTCCCTGCCACTCCGAATATACGTATTGTAACGTTTATTTATTTAGGTGAATTGTAAAAATATATAAAGTATACTTATTTATTAATTATTTTAAAATACAATTATGAAAGAAAGTAACATTATGTTTAACAAATATATCTCCCAGTCGACGCTCCCTTCTCGGTCATCTAGTTCTGGGGGCCTTCTGGGCTGGACACACTCGAAATCTGAAATAAACAGAGATATGAGAATCTCATCGCTCAGTGAGTGATCAGTACCAGTTCCTAAACCCTAAATGAGAGAATAGGTGAGAGAAAGGATATAGGTATTAGGATGGCAGCCTCCGCAAAGTACTGCCCCACATCACCGCAGCGAATGTGGCAGTCCCAGCCGCACTGTAGACTCTTCCTCAACCGCAGAAGAGGGGATAACTAAACCGCAGAATAGCCCTGTCTCAACACCGCAGCGTGAGTACGCCTCAACCAAACTTGGTATGAGGTTGACAGCCTCCGCAAAGTACTGTCCCACACCCCCGCAGTAAGTGTGGCAGTCCCAGCCGCACTGTAGACTCTTCCTCAACTGCAGAAGAGGGGATAGCTAAACCGCAGAATAGCCCTTTCTCAACTCTCGACACCCTATACTCAACACCCGCCTCAGAGGAGGCCATTCTAGCAAACACACATTTATATAAAAACTGAATGCTGACACTCACCTTTAACAAATGATGAACACTCACTATCACTATTGAAATAAATACCACTGTGCTCACGTCAACAATCAAATCACGACTGACTAAATAATTAAATAGCCTCTCTCTTAAACATACCTGCTTATGTAATTGTACTCTATCATGAATAAATTTTATACTTGCATAATACCTAAATTTGCCGTTAACAAATAATTGAAACACTTATATTTATATAACCAAATTTAATAAACGAAATATGAATAATAAAAGGTAATAAAAATAACTAACACTATAAATAATAGTATATTATTTAATAAGCTTAATATGCAGGCTATATTACACGAGGCTGTAATTAAAAATACGAGCGGTAGCGAATATTCCTAATCATCCGAGTGTAATGTAGCCATATTATGCGAGTCAAATACTATACTTTATCTACAACTAACAGGCATATAAAAAATCTGATATTATTTGTTAAATATTCAGTTAGGTGTGAGTAGTTCATATATAGCTTAACAGATGGCGCCACAGTAGCACTTAAATGTCAAACTATTCAAATTGTATTTATTATACTTTCATAATCATTTATATTGATGTTCATAGTAAAAATATATTATTAATAAATTAACTGTTTATAAAAATGTAATGTGTTAAATTATATACTCTAATTATTACAGAAAAGTGTAGTGTGTAATATAACATTTCATATTACACTTGTGTAATATGAGTAGTATATTATATGTAGTATCACACGTATAATGTACACATATTTCATTAGTTGTAGATAAAGAAATTTAAACACGAATTTAAGAATTATTAATAAAAACTCAAACACTAAGAATATTTATTTAAACATTTAACACTATGCCCCATTTTTATTTAAACGATATTTATTTCTACCAACTATTTATGTTCACTGTGAGTATTATTATAAAACTGTCTCCGCGGTCTCTTCGGCTCGGCTTAAATAGTAGAGCAATTAAGTTCTAAAATGTTCTCGTATCTTCCAGCGCTAGCACAATAGAAAGCGCGACGAGCCGATCCTGACATATATGTTAGCGGCCATCGCCCGCGACGTGACATTGGGATCGCTACAGTATTATTAGGTCAATGATCCTTATATACATATGTGAACTTGGTACAAAATATGGTAAAACAATATAATGTGGATAAGATGCTTGCAAAAACAGAAAATGAAACAACAAGACGCAAAATATAAACGATGCTTAAAAGGTGTCTCGAAATCAAAATGTTGGAGTAGTTCCATGTATGGTAGGCGTAAATTTTGATAAAAGGGAAGATAATACTATTACGCTTTCTCAAGAAGAATAGCTACATTAATCTTACTTGACCGACAAAACTACTGGAAAACAAAAAAACAAATTCTTTTATATACAGATATTTGGATATTATGGCCTTCACGGGTTATACGGCCCACCAAACTCAGAAATACAATGAGGAAGGCACAAAAATATTACTGCTAAAAACAGCACAACCCATCCAATTATATTAGTGTGCCTGAGTGACACATAAAGCACGGGTAGGCATCTTGTGAATATTCAGTCATATATTTTTGTAAAAACTAATTAAATTTAAATTAAGAATTAAATAGAATTTTAATAAATTTATTGAAAATAGTAAACAATATTCTTAAAAAGTAAACTACAAAAATAACGCACAATTTTATTGTACATAAAATGTGATCAGCATGATTGACCGGCGCATTTGTGGCATAAAAATAGCTATTTTCTTACTGATATTAATTGAATATTTGTCACACGTTGTAATAATGTCGAATTATAATTTATATTTTCAGGATAAAGCGCAAGAGGATTTTTTTATAAATCTATTAAACTTAATATTTGTTTTAATTACCGTCTCTATTTGTGGACGCTATTGGCTCTATATTTCGAACAGTATTGTCTTTGGACTCCTCGGTACTGTTTTTGCCACATTTTTGTACGAGTTTTTCCAGTTGCGGCGGTATACCTTTCTTACACATTTTGAATTTTGTCCAATTGCCACTAGTTTTCGATGTAATATATTCAAATTTATCTAATACTATATATTTATTCTTTTGCAATAATACAACTAAATAACGATTTCGCAGCAATTAAATTATAAAATTTTGGTGTTCCCCGTAAATGCTTTGATGATTCGTTGCCGCGTGATTCTAATTTCTTTAATAATAAAACTATTGATAAATACTATAATTAAACAACAAGTATTGAAAATAGTTTGGAAACATTTTTGGAAATGCAGTTTTCATTCCCATAAGACATTATTTTAAACAAAAATAGAATTTATGGTAAAGAACTGTAAGGCTATTTTCTTATGTATAGCATGTAGTCTAAAGATTCAATGCATGAATAAAGCGGCTTAAATAAGGACCGTTAGCAAATAGTATTACAGTGCAGGAAGTAAGGGATATTGCCCCTTAATCATAATTGCGATATTAATAGTTTTATTGCTGGACTCGACAGATTCAATTTTCTCACCTTTAATATTTGAGTTTAAACATTGTATTATTGAAATATATAAAATAAAAGAAATCTAAAGTATGTGGTATTTGGCTGAATAGTGTACTAATATAATTGTTTTTGCCAAATAATACCTGCTTTGATTTACGCAGATGGTAGGTTCTAAAACGGATAATAAGGGTCACCGAATAGGGTTTTTCTTTAATTTAGTTTGAATTTGATTACAACAAACAAATTAATTACATGGTATAGTATATAGTGTGTGCAACGAAACGCGGAATATAGGACTTCAACATGAGATTTCAAAAAATTGCTGATACTCTCCCTCTCGATAGCTATAGAGCAAAACTATAACGGTATAAGGTTATTCAAAATTAAATTCTACATCAGATAAGATCATAATTGAGGCAACAATAGTTCTGCAGTTCGAGATTTATTAAATATATAATGTTCGTTTAAAATCAAACAGCCATGACAATAAAAGGATATATATGTGACAGTTATACGAGGTGTGTTCAAAAAATATCGCGAATTTTGAATTTTCGCGGGTTACGTATATTCGAATTTCGATCTTTTTGTGGCTTTATGTTGGTACTCATGTCTCTCACTTATGTCGACAAGCTCGGCCATTTTGAATGTTCACTTAATTGTTGACAGCTGCTTTGCTTGCACGTGTTTTGGATCGTCTTCGATTTTTACCTATTCAAAAAAATGGAACAAAGAACCTGTATCAAATTTTGTGTGAAAATCGAAATTAAGTGCGCGGATGCATTCCGAATGTTGACTGTGGCATACGGAGAAGCTACCTTGGACCAAAGCAACGTTTATCGGTGGTACAAAATGTTCTCAGAAGGCCGAGAAGATGTGAACTACGAAAAGCGTGCCGGACGCCCGAGCACTTCAACAACAGACGAAAAAATTAATCAAGTGGAGAAAATGATATTGGTCAATCGTCGAATCACCGTTAGAGAAGTTGCTGAGGACCTAAACATATCGATTGGCTCGTGCCATTCGATTTTTATCAATGATTTGGGCATGAGACGGGTCGCCGCGAAATTTGTACCAAAATTGCTCAATTGCGACCAAAAACAGCATCGCATGAACATTGCTAATGAGATGTTGGACTCTGTCCGCGACGACGCAAATTTGCTCCAGAGGGTCATAACTGGTGACGAATCGTGGGTTTATGGTTATGACGTGGAAACCAAAGCTCAATCATCTCAATGGAAGCTGCCGCGCGAACCAAGTCCGAAAAAAGCGCGCCAAGTTCGGTCGAATGTGAAAGTTTTGCTGACAGTTTTCTTCGATTGCAGGGGCGTGGTGCATCATGAGTTCTTGCCACAGGGTAGAACGGTCAATAAGGAATATTACCTGCAAGTTATGCGCAATTTGCGCGAAGCAATCCGCCAGAAACGCCCGGATTTGTGGAAGAACAAAAATTAGCTTTTGCACCACGATAACGCCCCTGCTCACACATCGTTGCTTGTGCGTGACTTTTTAGCCAAAAAAAAACACTAATGATGCCGCAGCCACCGTATTCCCCAGATCTGGCCCCCTGTGACTTTTTCTTGTTCCCTAAACTGAAGAGGCCCATGAAAGGACGACGTTACGCTACGCTTGACGAGATAAAGACGGCATCGAAGGAGGAGCTGAACAAGATAAAAAAAAATGATATTTTGAAGTGCTTTGAAGATTGGAAAAACCGTTGGCACAAGTGTATAATATCTCATGGGGATTACTTTGAAGGGGACAAAATAGATATTCATGAATAAATAAATAATTTTTGAAAAAACACAAAATTTGCGATATTTTTTGAACACACCTCGTAGATAATGTAATTTGATATTATTTGTTAATTTCTGTTATAGTCTAAAATTAGTTTAAATGGTTTCGTCCGTAATGTCCGTAAGTATCTTAAAAATTTGTTTTACTTGCTGTACTTACATATCTTGCTTTGTAATTAAATTTTTTTGTAAGTTTATATTTTAGTAATATTGATATATTATTGAAGAAAAAGTATCTAAATTCAATATAAATAATATTAAAATATAGATAATAGGAATTATAATCAGTGATACTTCACTAAACTATCAGATATATATTTTCTTTTATTTCCATGGCTGTCTGATTTTTAAAGAAAATATGTAAAACATTTTATGATTAAAGATGATCGTCGACTAGATAGTGGAAGTAAAAATTGGACGGCAATCTTAACAATGAGATTTTATTTAAAAAAAAACAACCTTTTGACTAATCAGTAGTCTTCATTAGGGTTCTACAAAATACAAAAATAGCTTAAAAACAATAAGAAAAACGAGGAAAATATGAAAACATGTAATAAAAATAAATAATTGTGTACACTTCCAATAATTGTCGGATAAAAATATATACAAGCACGAGTGAATGATAATACATATGTATCAGGATTTAAATTTAAAATTATAATAATGTATGAATAAAACACATTTATTACAGAGTGAAAGATTGTCACAAATTACACAAATTCCTGTTTGCTGGTACATTCTGTGTATATATTTGTAGAATAGATAGATTCATTTAAAGAATATTTTTTTACATAATTGCTTTGTTGCAGGTAACAACATTTCTCATAAGTTTCTCGTCAACTCGCAATCGCCGCTCTCCTCTTGAAATTGGGTACGTTCAATTCACTACGTTACACCAGCATTTTCCTGCCGTAGCAATCCACCTGCCATCTGTTGTCGTGCACAACACAACTAAGGCTGAGCCCGCAGCAGCGCCACTCTACCGCGAGCAGTGGGTGCCTGGCCACGTACTAAACCATGTGTTCGTCCCCGGTAGAGTGCAGCACGTACTAGTGCCGAGTGTCGTCGTTCTGCATCCCGTAATCGACCACACGTCCGTATACAGGAAGCATTATGGAGGATTTGGCGTGGGCGTAGATTATGGAGGAAGAGGGGCAGGACATGGCTTCCATGTGGTTATGTGAACCTAATTAAAGACTAATTGATGTTAATGTAGTGCTTAGATTTTCACGGAAATGACAAAAACAAATTAGAGTGAAAACAAGATAGCAACTCATCTCGCCTGTATGTGATCAAATTTAACGATATGATATAAAATTTACACATTTCTTTGTTTTCTTACTACAATATTAAGTATAAAATTATTTACAACTTTAATTTATGTCATTTTAGAAGGTTTTATGTGCTCTGAAATGTCCATAATGAATTTTGCTAAAATCGAAGAGACAGCAGGCATTGACGTCATGGACTGGGTGTACTGGAGCGGAAACAAACCAGATTGACGTTGTTCATCTTTTTCATAGCACTTTTTCTTATAAATATTAATATAACTGTATGTGCATAATTTTATTGTAGATTAATTTTATATTTAATAAAAAAACAAATACAGTACATTTTTTAGTGGTTAATAATTTTTAATAATTCAAGCTATTCGATAATTTTTAGTGAAATTGAAAAAAAATTCACGTTAATAAAAACGGATAATGAATTTCAGGAAGACTCATAATGCAATAACATTTAAACGTTTATTAAATAAATACTGATACGTGTATGAATTTTATTAAAAATGTTGTGTTACAATGCATGCAGTAACAAATTTTTACAATAGAATTTTATACCAATATAACCATAATTATTACAACTATTTTTATAAAATTCAATCATTAGTATAAATAAGTTAAAAGTGAATACAGAGTAAATAAACGAGATCATAATTTAATCCTGTTAAGAAGTTTGGAAGTAAACTTTCGAGTCTTATTTTTTTATCCTGTAGGTAATTATTAATCAATTTATTAAAACAAACACTGAAGGAATTATTTACATAATAGATGTTTTCGGAAATTCATTCGGATTGCTTGAATTCCGAAGCTTTCGTAAATTCAACAGGATGAGTCGACACGATCGTAAAATTCACTGCCATGAACCAGGGCGAGCGATTCGATAAAAATTTTCCAACCCTGCGGGTTACTACAAATTGTACACGAATAAAGAAGGTTAAAAATATGTATTAAATTATGTTAGAGGGTAATTATTTACAAGCATTAGATAACAACTTACTTCACTCCCAATCTTTCTTAATTGAATTAATTAGTTATAATGTGTTTGATAACACAGAGTTTATAGCATGCAGTTATTGTTTATTTGAATCAGTACTCTATTGCCAGTCGTGAGATAAGTGTCGGAGGTGTTTGATTCAATAGGTGAGACACAATACTTATGAGTTACTGAGTGTGAGACAGTATATTTACTGTAGTGTGATCTTGATTTTATCCTATCCCTATCCGCGGCGCGTAAACCCGTTAACACTGCATTGACAGGAGGGTGAAGCCGAGGCGCGACGCACCAGGGTACCCTGGTGTCAACGGTGCCCTGCTAGAACAGGTGCCTTAGTTTCGCTTGCATCTCGGTGGGGAGGTGGAGTATGGGTTTGTACTCGGCTTTCACTCATACTCCTGAAGCCTTGGTATAACTCACTGTGGGAGATGTCAAGTTGCTCGATGGATTTCGAGTGTTCTGCTACCGTGGATTCGGTAGCCGGCATATCGTGGATTCGATATGTGACACTCCTTTCGAGGAGTATCCTTTTCAATTTTACCCGTCTTACCTGGTTTGTTGTTGAGTGTGAGTGTTGTTGTGTGTGCGAATGATATATAGTTGTGTGCAATGTGTTTCACTAAGCATTAGCTTACTCTTTGACTTTCCTTTTCAGGGTGTTCCAAATTAAAAGACGTGATTGGCGTATCATATATTTATTGTTATTTTCGTATCAGAGTGTACAATTATTTAATTAATTATATTGATTGCAATTATTTCAGACTTTTATTTTAGCTACTCTACATCATTAAAATATCTTCATAACAATTAAAGTGTTACATTTAAATTTATTAATAAATTAAATAAATTGTCATGTGTTAACACTAATATGTAAAAACCAGTATAATTAAATTTAATGGACATTATTTTTTGCTGCTTATTAAACTATACTACCACCGTTACTTTTTATTCACTTGTCTTAATCATAAATTTGCTAATTTTAAAACTTGGAAATTAACACTCATTTTTCATCTCATTTTAATATCCTTAAATTGAAACGTCACAATTGGTAGGTCCCACCTGTTCGTAAAAGTTTCAATATTGAAACGGATCTGATGTGTATGCGACGTCTCCGACAAATCCGTTTGAATTTACTAAAATGCCAAATATTTAACTTCTTGTTTCAAACTGTAAAACATTAATTTCAAATATTATTGACAGCATTTAAATTAGATAGATTAAATAAAATTACAGCTGGAATTCGTGTAAAATCAAAATATTTTTCAAATGATTTATTATAGGAAATTTTCTCTTATTTCCGTCTTTTAAAGTTCAAATTCAGGTTCAGGTTTGTGACATGACAAGCAGACACTTTCAAGCAGTTGAAACCTACACTCTAGGTAAGGTAGAACAAGTGTTTTTCTATAGTAAACTATCCGAATAGTGAAGACTACACATATATGACTGTATTGTGTTAAATTTTAGTCATTTGTTTATTAATATACATTTAATTTTAAATCAACATTTTTATCTATTACTATTGCGCTAAATTCTCCAATATGTAAAAAATCAGTAGGTTTTTCAATTTTAACACACTAATTTTATAATATATGGTTACAAAAATACATTTTAATTTTTACCTTGGCCAATGTAATTAATCTATTTATTTGAATTATATTGTGTTGTCCCTTCTCATTCATCTTTTTAATATTTACAAAAGTTAAAATAATTATGCCCGTATGCATGAAGAGTAAATAAATCATTTAATAATTATCGGATCAGTATGACTTATTCATTTAATAAAATAAAATGTAATTGACAATCACAATTTAAGGATTCCATTACTATGGAGATATTAATTCAATAGAATTTATTTTGTTGTCATTATTGTGTAAAGTTGGTAGTAAATAATGTCTTCAACTGATTTCATATTGTGGTAGTTATAGCATTTATTTTCAAATATTCTTTTAAAAACGTCAGTTTATGTCAGAAATTGGAATCAGTTTCTTTTCTATTAGGAAACTGATTATACATTTTGTGTTATTTATTAAACTTCTTGTTTGGAATATTGAATTTAATTTTTGTTTTGAATATTTGTCACGTTCAGTTATTATGTTATTCACTAAGACTGGCACATTACACAAACCGTAAACTGAAGGCTTTGTTCTATTTAATATGTATCCATGGGTCAATAGTGTATGTCCAATTCGAAGTCTCAACATATTTGATGTCTTTTTTTGTTATCGAAGAGTTGGTATCCTCTCTGATGTCCCTAAATATGAATGCGTGGGTGTGCAAGGTATAACTATTCTTCTTTTTTTTCTTAGTTTATTTTAACGTGAAACATGAGATTTGTCATATGTTAATTTGACAGCAATGTGTAACAGCGTTCATTTTAAAATTATAAATAGAATGTCAAGTTTACGTAATTATTAATTGCCACTTACATCCGGTTACACAACCGTTCCTTAAACTATTACTAATCTAATCCTCCTATGCGCAGTAGGGAATAAATCATTGAATTGGATAAATATCACTTATGGCCGGTTGCACCAACGTTCCATAAAGAGATACATAGTTATGAATTGCATAAACTTAGAGAATCCTTAAATTTTCATTCTGTTGCATGAATCATATTTATGTGTTCCTTAGCTAACGAATACATAATCCAAAATCAACTGATCTAAAACGACAGATCAAAAAATATTTAATGAAAAAATAAATTTTTGGATATTTTTTGTCAATTCTACAATATTAAATATACCAATAAAGACATTTTAAAGTTCTTCTGATACATTACATATATATATTTTTAATAAAATGAAAGACATGAGTTAGGTTGGTAAGACTGTGTGTCAGTTTTAAATGGATAAAGCTAGTAACCTCCTATTTCCATTTTGATTAATTTTGTTTAGTTTAAATTCTGATTAATATTAAAGTAAGTCACATTATTATTAATTTCCAAAAACTGTTAAATTTGTATTTTATTTCAATATATATTTTTGATGGCAGAAGAAGTAAAGAAACGAGTACGTAGTATGAATTTTTCTGTTCAATAGAAGGAAACATTATTACAAATTATGATAAATTTTAAACAAATTATCAAAAATAAAAAAAACAGATATGGTGAACAATAAAAACGTTCAAAAATTATTTTTCGGTTAAATTTCTGAAGTTATCGGCTCTTTCGTATATTTGACGTACATCACCATTGTTGAAAATATTTATTTCATTTATGTCGTCTACGTCGTTGAGATCGTCCACAATATCATATATATTATTCATATTTGTTATCTTTTGATCAACACACAAGTCATATGTTATATTAAAAACCAATACATAAATTTAAACCGTCAAAATTGGTCGTTTAATTTTAAGTAACCGTTAGGGATATTTAACGAATACATAAACATTATTTCGACTTGTGCAATACATATCATATTTATGGAATACTTAGTAGTTATGTATTAGTTCCATAAAGAGATACATAGTTATGAATTGCATAAACTTAGAGAATCCTTAAATTTTCATTCTGTTGCATGAATCATATTTATGTGTTCCTTAGCTAACGAATACATAATCCAAAATCAACTGATCTAAAACGACAGATCTAAAAATATTTAATGAAAAAATAAATTTTTGGATATATTTTGTCAATTCTATAATATTATATATACGAATAAAGACATTTTAAAGTTCTTCTGATACATTACATATATATATTTTTAATAAAATGAAAGATATGAGTTAGGTTGGTAAGATTGTGTGTCAGTTTTAAATATTTTCATTTTGATAATTTTTGTTAGTTTAAATTCTGATTAATATTAAAGTAAGTCACATTATTATTAATTGCCAAATATTGTTGAATTTGTATTTTATTTCAATATATTTTTTTGATGGCAGAAGAAGTAAAGGAAAAAGTACGTAGTATGAATTTTTCTATACAAGAGAAGTAAACATTATTACAAATTATGATAAATTTTAAACAAATTATCGAAAATAAAAAAACAGATATGGTGAACAATAAAAACGTTCGAAAATTCTTTCTCGGTTAAATTTCTGAAGTTATCGGCTCTTTCGTATATTTGACGTACATCACCATTATTGAAAATATTTATTTCATTTATGTCGTCTATGTCGTCGAGATCGTCTACAATATCATATATATTATTCATATTTGTTATCTTTTGGTCAACACACAAGCCATATGTTATATTAAAAACCAATACATAAATTTAAACCGTCAAAATTGGTCGTTTAATTTTAAGGAACCGTTAGGGATATTTAAGGAATACATAAACATTATTTCGGCTTGTGCAACGGTTAAGGAATACATATCATATTTATGGAATACTTAGTAGTTATGTATTCGTGGTGCAACCGGCCATTAATAAAATAAAATGTTATTCATCATCACAATTTAAGGATTCCATTACCATGGAAAGGTTTATTCATTCAAATTTATTTTGTTGTCATTATTGTGTAGCGTTAGTAGTAAAAAATGTCGTTAGCTGACTTCATATTGTGTGGTAGCTAGGCAACAATTTTCAAATATTATTTTAAAAACGTCAACTAATGACATAAACAAGAAACATACGTCGTAAGGGTCCTATCTTTGTGATCTTAATTAGTACATTTTGTTAGAAGGCAAGTAAACTAAAATTATATTTTTCCTCCATTACTTACGTTAATAAAGATTTTAGAATATAGAATCGATAAGAAGATGTCGATCTAAATATTTTACTGATAGAGAAAAGAGAAGATCGCTGACATAGTAATAAGTTATGCTTCAATTATTAAAATAAGAAAACCAACAATGTAATCGTTAAAAGGAAAAAGGAAACTTGAAAAATAATAAAAAATCAAAAACGCAGTACAAACGAGTGGTGAACATACTATCAAACAGTTTCAACATCTTTATGATGAGTATAAAAGGCGAGCAAAAATATTTAGCTGATGATAAGGTTGTGAGTTTTAAATCATATTTACAACTTTCCTAATTAAATATTTAATGTACATTTGTAGTTTCAAATGTATAAAACTGGTGGTGGAACATATATTCTAAAAATTACTGATTTGAACCAGAAGTTTTCTGAAAATTTGCCAAAACAATTTTTCAGTTTAAAAAATACGTTTGACTGGAATAATATATTGATTTCTCAGCTGGATGAAAAGAGAGTGGTATAAAAGATTTTATTTTTATTATTTCATAAATTTTTATTCATTTAAAGACTGGTCATAACATTGAAGTGCTAATTATCGATAGAAAAAACATTACGCTGAATGACACCGGCAAATGAACCAATAATTTCTGACACTGAAACAAATTCAAATTTGACTTCTGAAGTAAGTATTTAATTTATCTTGATAAATTAAAATATTTCAAATTTTTTTTAGAAAATATGAATATTTTCTATTCTGTATTAGATAAAACAATCAAGTTCATGACCACTTGGATAATAAGGAAAAACATACTCCGTGTTGATTATGGAAATTTAAGCAAGAAAAAGAAGGAAATTTTTGGAAATAATATAAAAAAGAATAATTATTACGAGAGTCGGCAAAAATTGATGTTGAAATGTATAAAATATATTAGAGACAAAGAAATTCTGCATTTAAAAATTAAATAAAATTGATTGATTCCGCTATCACTTCTCGTTGAAACATTTTATACACTTAATTTAAAGGGAAAATAAAAATGCTCGGTAGGTTTAAAAAAATTAGGAAACTAATTTTCATCAAGTATTTTTCTAATAATTGCCTAGTAAGCCGAAATACGTGACGTAAGATTAAATTTTTTTAAAACATACCAAGCATTATTGTTTGCCCTTTAAATTATGTGTTAAAAATTAAAGAGAAGAACATGAAAAATTTAATAATTGAAATAATACAATAGAATTTTTGAATTTGAAATTATTGATTAAAGTATGTTTATTTATGTTAATTATTAAGAAAATACAGTATTAATATTAGTAGTATTTCAGTGATTCTTTCGCAACCTTTAAACGCAACTTAAATAATTGCGTGAGTGAGTACTCAGCTTAGTTATTGCATTTTTTCTTATAATTGTCATTTTCTTCTTCGTTTATTGATTATTGCTTACTGTATGTTTGGGATTAATGTGAAAAGAGAAATTTTAAAATTTTAATCATAGTATGATATATTTCTTTTGTATACTTAATATTACTCTGTAACTGGGATTTATCCTGTTAGGTAATAAATAATTATGAATAAGAATTTTTTGGAGTAAGTTAATTACAGAATTTTTCGACATACAAAATCAGCTTCTAAAAACTATGTCGTCATATTCATTAAAAGGATTTCCTCTCGACCGAAGTATCGTTATTCTAATTATTCCTCGATCTTCATACTCGGCTGCACCTTACGAGTTCCTAGTTAACCGCTCAATGAAAAGTTCAATCTAAAATGTTTTTTATATATTTCTACTATAGAATTTTATTTAGAATAGATAAATACTTGCATTTTAATATTTGGTACTAAAATATAAATATAAAAATTAAATAATAGTTTTGAGATATAATTAAAATCAGATCGCTATAGAATCCGTAAACTTGCTACGAAACCGAATTTTGTTTCGTAAGTTATACCTTGATTTATTGAATCCATAACACCTAAATATCGTTGGTGAATAAAAAATCAATCTATATCTGAAATTATTGCATCAATATCTTTAATAATAATTTTAAGTTTTTTGCTTAGGTTGAAATTAAGCATTACTTTAATAAGTCGCAAATATTGTATCTATAATTTAAGATCTAAAAATTCGTACATAAGGACATACTAACTTAAATAACTTTTTATTTTCCCGAGGATATAAATCGAAACAAAAACATATACCTCGTAAACTGTCATTTCACGAGTCGATTTACTGAAATCATTATTATAATTTATTAGGTAAGTATATAATTACAAAGTAAGTATATTATTCAATAATGTAAATATTTATGTAAATACAATTATAGTATTGTGGATTTAAAAGAAAGGAGTATAAATGTGAATTTCACATCTGGCAAAAAGTTGTATTTATTGCAATTTATTTCAGAGAAAAATCATATTGAAAATAAATCATCGAATGCTGTAACAAACTGATAAGAAGAGAATATTTGGGCGGTAATATCAAAACAATTTAATGTCAAAGCATTAAATAATGTTTTTTGTTCATCCGATTCTTTAAAATATATTACGACAATATTAAAAGAAAAATAAGTTCTCAACAAAAAAACGTCCTCAATTAAAATTGGTGGTGGAAAACGTTACAAATATTGGATAATAGCATTATCTCTAATGAACGAAAAAACTGTAATTGATTTTTAGAATAATTTTCATGATGACATTAATATTTCCATTCCATCAGATTCATGTATTGGAAATTCAAGATCTAGAAAAAAAGAAAAATTGTATTATAGAAATGACATCCTAATTACAGAAAATGAGGTAGTGGAAGTAAAGAATACTCAATGTGAGAATAATGAAACAGAAATTAATTCTGACGAAATTAAATAATTTATTGAGAAAATTACGTGAGCTTTGTAGTTCCTTTTTTATAATTTATTTATAGGACGTTTCGGGTTAGGAATTAACCCATCATCAGCCATATAATAATGCAATAAAGTTAAACTATGACAAATTTGACTAAGTTATATAGAACTAGAATACAGACAAGTACACTCACTAATTTGAAAATTTGCATGTTTATATTAGAACTGAACAATAGTAGTGTTGTGAGAAATGATGTACAATAGGTATTTTAAGTTTCCCTTAGGATATGTAATATATTTTTGATAATAGTCGAAACTGTAAATTGATAAAAGTAAGGTTAAATTTAAATAAATATTTTTATTTTGTGAATTTATAATATATTAATAGGAGCATATGTGCATGACTAATGCATATTATTAATTTCAGTTTGTTTAAATTGTTAATTTAAAAATAAAAAATCTTTATAATGTGACAACATATGTATAAAGGGTATGGTGGATGACGTGAGACTGCATAATTTTTTTTTATCAAAATGGTTGTGCCAATATTGAAATTGTAAGAACACGAAAGAATAAGAAGAAAACTAATTTTTTAATGTCAGATATTATATAGAAGATAGAAAGGGAAGGAGAAGTTAATATTTATAATTTTAATTGTAATCAAAGTTTTTTCAGTAAATGATTAATAAGTTCTACGTTATTATTGAAATCAGTATGGTGGTTTACAACTATGTTTTTATTCTTATTTATGTAACAAGATTTATATAGTAGTCTGGAATATTTTTGGACAATTTTATGTAAATCGTGCTGATAGTCTTTTATGTAATGGTTGTGAGGTTTCACCAATATATATTTTATTACATTTACCACAATTACGCTGGTAGATGACATTTTTTGTTTTTCTAGATCAATTTTGTCTTTTAGATTTTTATGCATTATGTTAGTGGAAATATTATTACACTTTGCAATTTTAATATTGGAATCTTTAATAGCATTATTAATTCTATGGTTTATATCAAGATTATATGAGATTTTGCCCTATATAGTATGAGGTGGGGGATCTCCATTATTCACTATAACTTGTTGGGGACGAGAATGTAACATGGTGTAAATTCTTTTGTTAATGTTGGAATTTAATTGCTTTGCCAGTTAATAGATTGATTACGCTAATTTTATATTTGATGTTTGTGTATGAAAAAATACTGATACTGATACAATAATTCCATTTTGCTCGAATCATCCGACAAACATAAAATTATCAGTTTTCCATAGTTTAATAAATAGATTACTAAAAATTCCACTGTCTCCAACCAATTTTCAAGATGAACTAGATATAATAAAAACAATAGCTAAAAATAATGGATATTGCCCAGACATAGTTAATAGAATATTAAATAAAAAAACATATAAACAAAATTTAAATCATTTTTATACAGTTGACAATGAAAACAACGGATTTTGTTATAAAAAGTTAAATTATATAGGTATCATTAGTGAAAAATTAAGCAATATCTGCTAAAAAGAGAAAATATTAGCGGGTTTCTACAATAAAAATACTATTAAGAAAGTTTTAGTTAACAATAAGCTCACAGAAAAAAAGGAAACTGCAAGCTTCAGGAATTTATCAGCTTAATTGTACCGATTGCGACTATATATATATTGGACAAACCGCTCGAAATTTTATAACCCGTTTTAAAGAGCATGAGAGATCCTTCCGTTTAAATAAAAATGATTCTAATGTAGCTAAACACATGACTGATAATAACCATAGTTTTAGTTTGGAAAATTTAAAAGTTTTACATGTGTCACATAATTTCTTTGAATTGAACTATTTGGAAAGTTTTGAGATCAAAAAAGCCGCTCAAAATGGTAAATTATTAATGAATGAACATCTGGATTTATTCCATTCGCCCTTACTTAAAGGTATTGCCGAAAATTTCCAAATAGCTTCATAAACCTTGTTTCTTAGAATCCGTTCATTGTATAGTATTTAAGATGTGTAACGATAATTGTACTTTTACTCCTGATGATGGCATGTAGCCGAAACTAGTCGAGTCAATAAAATTATTTTTGTGGACATCACCAAGTGTTTTATTTAGTTTATTTTCTTATGTTGCGTTTTGGTACCAGTTAGTTATTATATTATTATTTGATTGGAAGTTAATGCTGCAGTTATTTTCATGTTCTATGGTAAATATTAAATTTGGATGGAAGCTATTGAATTTTTCAAAAATTGGGGCAATGAGAAGACAGTCGTCCACATAACGTTTATAATAAATGATTTTAAGTTAATCATTTAGAATTATACTATTTTCTAATTTTTGAAGAATGATTTCGGAAATAGAAGCACTCAAAGATAAGCCCATCGGCGAGCCCTCTAATTGTTTGTAAATTTTACCATCAAAAGTGAAGACAGAACTCTCAAAACAAAGGTTGAGTCCCTCTACAAATTCATCTTTTGTGGAGTCTGTGTGTTCATTTATGTCTTGCCATTGTTCGTCAGTGCACTATACAACATGTTGTTGCGGAATGGAGGGATAAAGGGCGGTAACGTCTAAAGAAAACATACAATCATTGTTGGGGATGTTGAGTTCCTAACCCGATACGTCCTAATAAATAAATTATAAAAAAGGAACTACAAAGCCCACGTAATTTTCTCAATAAACAATATCCTAAAGTTCCCAAATTACCAAAGTTTCGAAATTAAATAGTACTTACATTTATTTAGAATTTATATTTTTCTACTTCTATGAGAATGATGTAGACTGAGAAAATAGGAATGTTACAACTTTAAAAACGCCCGTTAGTAGAATTAAAACGAAACAAATTATTAATAATATTCATAACGAAGATTCGTGGAATAAAAGGCGCCGTCCTAGCGGTCTAACAGATGCAAGATAACAATACTTAGGCTTAAGAGAAGAAAAAATAAAACTCGTGGAGCTGTAATTTAAATTAAGAAAAAAAAACTATTGAATAAAATATTAAAATGAAACATAGAAATGACTCGTTGCGCGGAGAATATGAAAAAAAGCACAATTACTGTATAAGATAAGTTTGTAATTATAATAATTAATCCAATTTTGTGAAATACTCATAATTTTAACAATCCGAATATAAAATATATACTACAAACTAGTGTAATAATTAACAAAATAATTTCTGACATCAATTGCAGCCGCAGCATTTTGTTTATTATTGATATTTGGTATTCTGGGAATATACATATCTTATATTAGCTGCTGAGTTTGATTAGCAGGGTTAAAAAAAAATTTTTTAAATAATAACTACTATCACTTGTAAAGTAAATTATTTTTTCTGCTGTTGTGTAAGTATATTTTTATTTCAAGTTTTTCGATAAAATTAAAGTAGACATATTTCAGGACAGTGGAATATGACTCATAATTCACTCTTCTCGGCTAATCACAGAACCAGAAATCAATTATCCACGTTTATTTTGAATCTGCCTTGCTTTATGTTGTCATTTTCTAAAATATTTACGTGTCTTTTATCCTGCACCTGAGGGTAGAAGTATATATATATATATATATATATATATATATATATATATATATATAATATATATACGTGTTTTTTTTAATTTACTGGAATAGAAAAAGTATAGTTCGTCTAAGACTTGTCACTCAAACTTTATCCATGCCCTAGCCCATTTATCAGCGTAAGTGTGTTTTGATTGGCTTGTTTCGCACACACATGATCAGATATAGAATGATTCGATTTGGAATATTTTTAGGCTAAAATTGTCAACTTAATTTTAGTCAGAATGTTTTAAATTAAAAGTAATCATTCAAAACTAATACGAAAATATCAAAAGTGTTTGTCGATTGTCGGCAGTATTATTCGAAATATCATTAGCATTTTGCACGGTTTGCAAAAACACCTGTGATTTATAGCAGGTTTAAGTACTTTTAAAACATAACTTTCCGCGACCCTGGTGTTAGTGGCATTATTCCAGAAATGCGGAAAGTTCATCGCGGAATTTAGCTGCGGAAAATTAATCATGATAGACATTATTGCTCGTGAATTGATCGCCGGAAAATTGACCCAGTGGCTATTTTAACAATCTGATGATGCAGAAAATTGACGCTAAATAAAGAAAATTGTAAGAAACGTTCACCCTGACGTGAAATCGGAGCTGAAAGTGAAAATATTGATAATCATAAATTCTCAATCCCAGATAAGTATTACTTTTTTCTTCGAAACAGACAGTATTATTTTATGATACAAATACTGTGACAGACCGAAAATAGAATTGGGTAAAGTAATCTGTAGAAATACTCAAGCACAAATTACTTATAGTTCGCTCAACTAGTATTTTATATTTTATTTGTCGAGTATTTATGATAATGTACGTGTCGTGTACTTCGAGTATATGTATTTTTCAAGTTGGCGCATTATAGTACTGAATATTTACAGTGAACATAAATTAAATAGGAAATAATATGGTCGACTCATTGTAATACTCGTTTAAAATGAATACCATTCCATGCTTGTAAAATATATTTTATATATACTCATTTGTATTTGTATTTCCTTACGATGGTCTTATAAGCCGATATATGTACAGTAATAAAATTAATTATTTTTTATTTTGATGTTTCAACTGGATCCGGCAATGTTTTGCATTAAATTATATATATATATATATATATATATATATATATATATATATATATATATATATATTCGCTAATATTAATATAATAACAATTTGGGCTTAAAGCCGTCTGAATGTATGAAAACAAACTGACATGTTTTTATAATTTCAAAAAAATTTCGGCAATTATTGTTGTTTTGATTTTAAGCGCGCCATTACCTTGTAGATAATAAAATATATAGTTCTGGCTCTGTTAGAACCAAGAAAACTTGTTAATTCTTTAAATAATTTTGATTCCAATGGAGTGCCTTGATTACAACGTAATAGTAAACGGAACGCCAAATCTAGGTATATATTGTTTAAAAAAGGTTTTAGCAATATTAAATGCAGAAGATTCTGTTAAGGGAAAAGCTTCAGGCCAACGAGAAAAACGGTCAACAATTATAAAAATGTATAAGAAATTATAAAATTTTGGAAGCGGGCAAATAATATCCATGTGAATATGTTTAAAACGACCTGTAGATTTTTTGAAAGTATTAATTTGAGATTTAGCATGTCTCGTACGTTTAGCTTTCCGACAATTGACAAAAGTCTTGCACGCAGTGTATATATCATTTCACATGTGTGGCCAAAAATATTTGTAGGAAATTCATATTTTGTAGCTTTAAATGATGTTGATTGATGTTTTAAATAAGGTTATTTCCTGCTAAAGCTATAATTTACTACAGGATTTAGAAGGACGTTCAGATTCACAATCAAAATTGAACAAAATGTCTTTAAAACTACGTTCCTCACTTCTTGAGTGACGTGAAATTAAGGTATATTTGAACATTCATATTTTTTAGTAATCGGAGCATTGAAGGTACATGTAAAATGTCAGTTATAGATTCAGTATTGTACTGAGGTGAAGATGCCAGAACATAAATGTATTTAGTAAAATCTTGTGTGGTATGTGCCAAAGCAAATTGTGCTTCAATGCAAGTAAACCCCGCCACAAGCCTGTGATACCAGAAAGATACCAGATCAACTGGAGTCAGCTGACCTCCAACCTCAACCTCTCCTGCAAACAACTCAAGCTCCGGGAAAGAAACCTGTGGCACACAAACACTGTGTAAAAAATTAAATAATAAAGAAAAATAAAAAGGTTTGCCATATACAACAGTTCGTTATTCTCTAAAGCAGGGTTCTCGGATTCTGTTTAAAAATAATTAAAAAAAAATGGTTGAAACGGCCGAATCCAATTCTATGAGGATCTAACTATGACGATTAAGAAAATTAATTCTTGGAGTATCCAAATCTGAAGATGATTGTAACCAATTCAAGAAGGATGAAGAATAACGAAAATTATCCAAATCAGTAGATGATTAAATATATTTAAGTCGAAATCAGCAAAGGAAAATAAATAAAAATTGAGATTATCGTTGAAATTGGCAGTTGAAGTGTACTTACTTGTCGAGGTCTCCATGAATGTTATGTAAAATATTTATTATAAATGTTGAATGCTTTTGGCAAAACTGTTTCTATTTTTTTTTAACTTTTCACTAACTTTTTGAAGTCGGTAATACAAAATTTTCGTAAAAAAGGTTTCCGCTTAGTCATTTTCTTAGAAGACATTCTATGTTTGGATAGAACAAAGACGGAATATATACTAAATATAAAGGCTGGCTACCCTTAAATTGCTGACTTCACTGAGTTTCACTAATCACGCGAAAGCTTTTGGGAGTCAAGACGAATAAAAGAATTTGTAGGTTTTACCTATAATTATCCAGATATGTCTCTGGAATTACCGATAAGAAAGAAAGAGGGAGTTTCGAGTAAGAGTGATATCGTTACTATAAAGTCTGTTGATTTTCGTCACATAAGCCACCTCGGGAATCTCAATTTCCCATGTTTCACGCAGAATAGCTTGCGGAAAATTTTGGAAAAAAAAATTTCTTCTTCTAAAGGATTTATTAAAAAACTGCATTTATAATAAAAAAGTATAATTGCCCAAACATCTTATAATAAAAGAAAATAATCGGTTATTGAACGAAATTTAATTTAGAAAAAAAATTAGTGTATTTGGCGTAGAATGTTGGCAACAACTGCTGTCATCTTGACAGATTGACAGCATTTGACAGTATTGAAACACATAACCACAAAATAGTGTATTTATATATTAATTCATAGTTATTTACATACCAAATGCGGGAACGACTGGTTTCCGGAGGAGTGTTTCGCGGCGCGAGCTCGCGAGCGCTGCCATAGAACGATTCCGGAAACCCAGTTCACGCAAGAGGTTTGTACAATATTATTCGTAAGAAAATCATAAAATCAATAATTAATAATAAATTCTCAAGACCTTCAACATCCTTTACACAAAAAAAGCTAAGTTAGAAAATAGACTATGGTTCCTAAATAGATGCAAGTATTTAAATATTATTTCTAACTTCATAAAAACACCTTCTTTTAATTATACAAGTAGACATTCACAAAACAAATACCTTACCTACAATATACATTACCAACAAAAACTACTAAACTTAGAAATAAGTGAAATATGTAGCAAAATACACACAAACAACAAAAAACGGAACAATATTATAACGAAATTATTTACATTACCGATTGAAGTATACACTTATATAATTTACAATACAAACAAATATTATTACCAAAGAAAAAATATACATTTCAACATTGTACAAAAGAAACTACAAAACCTTATTGACAAACAACCAAGTATTTTTAAAGAATTAACTAAACATTACCATAACTGGATTACTAATTTTAGTCACACACAAATACCCTGTAATGTTTTAACTATTTTATCATTACGACCTAAATTTGCATATATAACCAATACACCAAAGGATAACAAAAAATTAATCCTAACTATCAGAATCTCTAGCACTTGAAGCGCAAATGCCACCACATCGATCGGTTTTATTCTTAATTAAAGGACATACATTTAGTGTTTTGTTTACCACAATTTAGATTTAAAGCTTTAATATTTACTGTACAAAGTTTACCTAGTTCACCTCATGTACATACATACATCAGGGGCGGACCGTTAACTTTGGGGGCCCTGGGCTTATACTGTTTGGGGTCCCCACCTTAAGTTTTTTTTAATAAAAAAATATAGAAGGCAACGGGCGTAGAACTTTTTTTTTATTTTGTATTATAAATTAACATTAACAAAAAATAACACTTATTCTTATAAATAATAATAATTTAAATACATATATGGGCAAATTCATAAAAATGATTAGTGAATTCTATTTTATTCAGGTATTTTAAATTTAGATTAAAAAGAAAGTGACGTCGAAATTTATTTAAGGGTGCGTTTGAATGTATGACGGGTTGCATAAAAATATAAGAAATTTTGTTCCACATTCACTCAAAAACTAAATAATTTTATACTGATTTATTGATATATTTGTATTTATTAATGTAATATCTAGTCAAATGGCTATTTTTCATAATTAATTGACCATTATTAACCATAATATTTTTAGAAAGTATGAGTATTTGAAATAATAATTTCATCAAAAATAGTCATTTTACTAGATATTATTACATATATTGTGTATACAAAATTTCGTTCAAAAATATTACGTAGTTTTTGTATGTATGTGGAAATAAAAATATTATGTTTCAATGCTCAATTTTGTACGAAATAGTTCAGCTTTTATAAAAACGAAGGTTAAAATCGTGATTTTATTATAAAGGCGAACTAGCTCACTTTTATAATAACATCGTGATTTTAAATTTCAACTTTACATAAGATTATAATGTAAAAGTGGGCGTTAAAATCGCGATTTTATTATAAAATTGAGCTCGTAATATGAGCCATTTTATTTACTGACCGAAAATTCACAACAAAAATGAAAAATAAGATTCCGTATTATATATTTAAATATTTACACACATATTTATTAATATTTAATGTCATAAAATATAAACAATAAAAAAAAATATAATAATAATTGAGACTTATGTGCTCATGGCAACAATGCATCTCTGCAGCAGGCTCCCCGTTTCATTTTTTTTCATCATGGCTAAACATGATTATTCAGTTAGAAATTTTGTAAATTTTGAATAAATTAATAAAACTTACGGTTAAAAATAAATAAATGTCTTATAAAATAGTTAAAAATAAGAAATATGTTTCGATAATTGGCGGTAAATGCCTTTATAATCCTCACAGAAAATAAATGTGTATATATTATTGCCGTGGGTTACTCCATTCATAATCAAAAGACAAATATGTGAAAAACAGAAGACGCTTTCTGAAATGATAGTGTGCAAGACAATTTATTCAAGTTATTGAGTACATCTCAGGTATGAAAGAGTGGTATGATAAAAGAAAACAATATCTTTTTGTAACAAATTTTTGTATTTTATTATTTTACAACATTTTTATTTTTTCAGTACTTTTCATACCTACATATATAATAATATTTTGGTCTATCAAGTTTATCTAAATATTTTGAGGATTATAAAGGCACTTAGTGCTAATTAACTTGTTCCTAATACGTAGCATTTAGTCAAAGTGGATATTTTCCCAATGACACCTGCAATAGGTTTGAATAGGATACATTTAATTCTTTATTCTTAGTAGTTTTCCCGTGTAAGCTGCTAATAGTTTACCGCTCTAGGCTGGTTTTATGAATTTGGAAATTTCCGAATAATATAATTTAATACCAATACTATTGTCGGCAATAAGTTAGGTAAGCTCCTTGCAATCACAAAGGTTAGTAATTCATATTCGCTGAAGTTATTATTGTTAAACCACGCAGTATTACTTTTACACATAGAAGTTTGGCACCGTACAAAAATAAAATACAAAGTGAAGGATTGGTAAATAGTATACACCTGTAGTACCTATAAGTATAAATTTTATATAAAAAATATTCAAAAACATCCCTTTTCAAATTAAATACTAGGGATTCTGTATAAAATACATTATTTATTTTCTAGTAAAAGAATAACAAAAGTAAAAATAACAACAACCCCTACAGGAGCTCAAGAAGTTCTCTTTCTTATGTGCATTACTATTTTTTCTCCGTACGAAAGTTTAATTATATCAAGTAAATCTACAAACGTCCAAATTATTTAAATTCCGATATGTTGTCGTCGTAATTTAACATAGGGCAATAACATAAGCGAGTCAAAAAGTTATCACTTTTCTTACGATCGGATAAAGTCAGGGAAACCGCTAAAAGTCTAAAAATTGGCTGGTAGGTTCTGCGCTAGGGCTTGAGGAAAATATTTGGAATACATGAATTGTCTGTCGCTCGGCTGTGTCCAAATTCATTTTTATTTACATAAGAATCTCATATTTATTACCCTTACAGTCGACCTTTTTGCAGGTAGTGCGGGATTATCCTGCTACCATCTATTAACTAGAGACCTAAAGAAATTTCATTTTAGTTAGGCAAATGCTCACTATACCATCGTGGTGTTACTTTTATAACGAAGAATTCAAGAAATTTCATTTTAGTTCGTTAAATGCTCACTATACCATCGTGGTGTTACTTTCGAAACGCACCCTTAAGCATCATGCAGAGAATGCTAATGTCTGTGGGGTTATTCTGATTGTCCGAAAAAAGGGGCCCCTTGTATCGCGGGGCCCTGGGCTGCAGCCCATAAAGCCCATGCCTAAATCCGTCCCTGACATACATAACATACCTACTGTGGCGTAGCTAGCTAGCATTTTGAACGCAGGGCAAAACATTTGCTGACCGCACCCGCTCTCCTCTCATTTTTTAAATTATTTATTTAATTAATCTATAATGGTGTCATACAATAAAAATATGTATGTTTTGTAAAAAATGTAACTTTAGATTATTTAAATTATGTATCATTCAACAATTCCTACATATTTATAACTTTTCATTCATTATTTCAGTACGCAATGCTTATATAGTATGAACTAGCCAAGTATGGCCATAGTTGTATTTATTTTATACATCATTTTAGGTTGACTACATTAGCTTATAATTGTTTTATTTACTTTATAATGTAAAAGGATGAATTAATTTGTGTAATATATTTTTTTTTATGTGTGGTTTTTGCGTAACTTCCGGTTTTAGCGGAAATGTGTCCAACTTTAAATCTAGCATAGGGAATCGATATGTTTATATTTTTTTCGGGAATGTACAAAAAATTAGCTTTACAATGGTACCAAAATATCATAGTTTTACTTCCACCAATTCAAAATGATGACAATTTATTTTAATAATATGTATTTACAAGTAGGTAACTAAGGAATGAAAAGAGAATAATAAGAAACAAAACAAAACAGAAACATAGAGTAAATTTGAGAAACAATATAATATTACAAATGCTCAATATGGCCGCCGTCATTTTCTATACATTTTATCATTCAGAATAGAAACTCTGCCATTATATTTTCCAGCATATTCTCTGAAATTTCACGGACGCAAGTTCTGATTTTCATTTCCAAATTTTCCAAAGTAGTTTGGGGGGGTACCGTAAACTCTATCCTTCAAATAGTGGGGTTAGGTCCGGAGACCGTGCCGGCCAAGGGTATGTAGAATTGTTCCCAAATTTTGTATTTAAACATGCTATTACATTCCTAGCATTATGAGCTGGCGCTCTATTTTGTTGGAACCACATATTAATTGTATTAGCAATAGGAAACCTGTCCAGTAGATCTTCTACTTCATTTTGTACAAATTGTAAATATTTTTCTGCTGCTAGAGTGCCTTGAAAAATAATAGGGCCAACAATTTTGATTCCTAGTATTCCAAGCCAAATATTAAACCCAAATCTTTCTTGATGCCTGGATGATCTCATTTTTCTGGGATTTTCTGTTGCCCATTTTCTTCAGTTATTTCTAATAAATAGTCCATTATTGGAAAAATATGATTCATCAGTGTTAGCGTCTGCCGCACTTTTCTACCCCAAAAGAATAAGAAGAAGCCATATGCGCGTACACATCGAGAAGTTGTATGCACGTACGCATGTCCAAAGGGGACGTTCAACAGAACTTCTCCCGACCTTGCGATAGGCGGATGTAAAGTTACTTTTGTTGTGTTATCCTTAAATAATTATTGTTTCTAACTGTTTCTAATAATCAGAAAATAAAATTTTATTGTTTTGTCATATTTGTAAAAACCAACTACAAAAATTTAATCTTCAATCTTTGTCATATTCTTTAAAAAATTGGCTAACGACGTGTATTTTATAAGACTTAAATCCATATTTTCTCAGAATTTTAAATACTTCCCAATTTGATACCGCGCATTCACTACTTAATTCTCTTTCCGAAACTTCAAGATAAAAATTAATATAAGCTAATACTCTTTCTTCCTCCATCACCAAAGTTTTTTCTTCATTTCTCCTTCTCGCACGTTGAGTTTTAATTTTAAATGAATCATATCTTTTCATTTTATCAACAGTTTCATTAAAATATTGCTTTCTCGGTTGTCGGTGAGGAAACCTTTCTCCATACAGTAGGAGTGCCCTAACAAAACCATATCAGTAATTTCTTCATTTGTGTATTGCACGTGAGCCATTATTATTATAAAAAAAAATTGAAATTGAAAAAGTATAACAAAAGTAAGGTAGATAATAGCTATTTTTAATACTAGTGAGCAAAGTAGTACATTTAATCACGAGTGTAAAATCTGATTTTTTCCACAATCAAAATACAAAATATTATCAAACACAAAATAATTATTTCAAAAATTTACACTTAAACATTTTTATTTGGGTAGATTTAAATTAATTATACAGTTATTGAGGATACCAAAATGTACTTGAGAAGTATTTGTAGTAATATGCTTGCTTGTTTGCGTATTTATTTCGCATGTAGTACTGACAATTTTTAAAACAATTAAATAACTTACTTTGCTCACTCTTTTGAGCGATTAAAAAAATTTTATTCTCTAGTGATTAAATAGCGTACTTTGTTCACTCAAAAAAGGTGAGCAAACAACATCAAAATTAAACGATTTTGGAAAAAATACTTTTTGACATATGTTTTGTTTTCAAGTAACAAAATTGTTTTCATATAGCTTTGTTGCTATGTTTTATTTTTTAGTAAGTAAGTAAGTAATTGAAGTAAAAGTATGATATTTTGGTGTCATTGTAAAGTTATTTTATGTACATTCCGACAAAAAATATAAACATACCACCGATTCCTTATGTTAGAATTAGAGTTGGGCCCATTTCTGCTAAAACCGGAAGTGACACAAATTTTGTACTAGGATCATTTTATGAGTCCGTTTGTCTAGTTACCGGTGCTCTTTAACATTTTCTTGTATCTCTCAAAATAAACGAAATATTTTGGGTGCCGGCCTTTCATCAAACATCTTGTATATAAACCACGACGTATTCTTGGCTTCCTGTGATATAACCTCTTAGAAGTTGTTGTAGGTGTTTGTCAATTTTGTTTGCAAAATTACTTATTGCAGAGAAAATATAATCGTGAAATACTGTCTTATTCCGTGTTGTTGAAACAATTCGTTAAATAATTTGAAGAAATAATTTATTAGAATTCCATTTTATCCAGATAGTCGGGCAAATTGGTTTGATGCAATTAAGGTAAATATAGACTGTGCTGTTGTTTCGTGTTAACACGCATTATGACGTGTTATGATGTTGTTAAATGAAAAACTAATCCCTTATTTTTTATGTGTATGCGTCAGATAAAGTCAGATGTGCGTTATGACGTGTTATACGATTTCCAAACTCCCAGATTTTGTCAAGCATCAGATAGCGTCAGAAGGGTGACATATTTTAACAATATTTTACGTTATATTTTTTAACTTTTCACTGTTTTAAATATTTTTTGATATACTTTATAGTTAAATGAATAAAAAAAGTAGAAAATAGAATATATTAGAGAATACGATAGATAATAAGAATTTATATAATCCAGGATAAAAATTTACAGATATCAAAATATTGGGAGGGAAGATTGGAATCTCGCTCGGGATGAAATAGGAAGCAAACTAGGGGTTTCCGGTATGTAATAATACAGTACTAAATAAATGATTGTATTGTTATAAGACATATGTACGATATTTTTTAGGATTAACAAGGAGGTTGATATTTCAATTTTTTTAAAAATATAGTAATGAAGTTACAATGTGTTTAAAATCAACTTTCTGAAATATAAAATGAAAAATTTCTTTTGAAATGTAAATATTTCCCCTATTTGATTTTTAATATCTCAAATAACCCGGCACAAAATAATAACTTATAAACACTGTAATATACTTTAATTATTTAATACAATTCACTGCATGCTTTCCTTTATGGATATATTACTACTGCCGTGGACAACTAACACTTCCCTCTGGAGACACAAAATATTTTTTAACCTCTCTCTCTCTGCGGATGCCTCTTTTACATTATTTTGTCTTGTAACTGGATGATCGACCAACCCTTGAATTTCATTTTGTTCTATTCCCATGTTCTCTTCAAATGGTATTACAATTTTAGAACCTGGAAGCATATTATGTAAGCACGCAGCCAACACAATCTTATCTACAGATTTTGGCTAAATTTCAATACGTTTCAAAGAAAAATTCCATCGTTCAGCAAAAATTTAGAACGCATTTTTGTCTGACCCTGGAAAGTCTATAATTAAAGAATTTTTCTTCATCACTTTTTATGGAATTCCTTGCATAAGGTCGTATTATGTACATTTTAAATGAATAGGTTTAGTCAGCAATTATCACGTAAAAGCTGGGTTCACCTGCTGCAATAAGCTTTTCGGCAGGCGTAAAATTCCGTAGGTTCCCACATCAGAAATAGTAAATCTATAGTTAGCATCCACCATCGCCTACAGTACAATAGAAAGAGTTCCCTTATAATTGAAAAAAAGGTGAACTTTCACTTTTCGGGCATCGTATTTGTATTTGCTTCCCGTGGGCTTCTAAACAATGTAGAAATGTTCTTTTGTCTTGGAAGTTTTTTGCAATTTCCTTCCGTTGATATCCTTTTGATTTTAGAACTTCTCTAACCATACTCAAACCCATTCGGAAAGGCAATTCTAGTGACCGCAATGAATTTCCCGTTGCTAAGTACCTAAAATAAAAGTTAATATAACAAAATGCTGATTACTTAATTAATTATGGAATTAGATATATACTATGTACTAGTTCGATGGATCTAATTTTATTAATTAATAATATTTATTTTTAATTTTCAGGAATCGAGTGCAAAGAAATATGGACCAAATGCGAGAAAAAGAAGGAAGCCAATTTCAGGTTGACAGACTAAAAATGTAGTGAAATGAAAGTTTGAGGATCAGATGTCCTTCGTATTACCTACTCAACCTTGAGTATAATAAATATTTTTTTTAATACAGATAAAAAATTATTATTTTGAAACTTGCCTGTTGCTATTTTTTAGAAATAAATTATAAAGTTTATCAACTGAGTAACCGCCAAATAACGAATAACAGAAATTTCTCCGGACATCTTATTTAATCGATTACTATCTCTGGATTTTATTCTATATTCTATAAAAACTGCTTCCTCACAAATTCTTTCTACATCGTCTCCTAACCTCCAACCGTCCTTAAGTTCTACACTGGAATTCACACCTTCAATTGGAGAATACAAGAATGAACAAAGAAGAAGAAAAAGACATATGAACACACAGTCAATAATATTGTGATCATGATCAAGCCCCCGACAGTAATTCGCAAATAGTTTCTGAGCTGGTAGTTATTTGGAATAGCCACCAGATAGCGCTTTAGTAGCAACCGAGATTAGCCACCAAAGAGCGCTTTAGTAGCAATAATTGAATTTTTAAGAAGAAGAACATGGTTTGTGATTGGTATAAATACGCCATAGATAGCATCGCATCGGTCATTTTGTTTTCGTTCCTGGAGCCAAAACATTGTTTGTTGGAGAAAGTGAGAAGTTTAGAGTCATAGAAGTAAAGAAAGTGTGCGAAAAATGGTGGCGGTAAGTAATTTTTTCTTACACAATTACATTATGTTGTTTTTTAAGTAATGTTTGTGTTGTTTTGCATTTTTTCAAAACAAAAGAATATTTTTCCAATATGTTGTTTTTGTATATAAGTAATGTTTGTGTTGTTTTGCATTTTCTCAAAACAAAAGAATATTTATCCATAAGCCATAAGATCTTTAAATTATTTTTATTTGTCAATTACATAACTTTTTATGAACTGTAATTACACAAGAGCCACAAGAGTTTTTAAAGTTAAATTTCTGTAGATCACGATACCTGTAACGTAGCAATTTGTCAAGAAAACTGTGCCATGATTTTATTTTTTAAACAGTTTGCGAGACAAATTGCTGTAAGTTTACAAGCTCTAATTGTCGAAATGATTTGAATGTAGCATTGAAATAATATGTAAATTATTATAGAACGGTTCATCACAAATATAGATGATTTATTTATAATTTATATGATGTTTCTCTACAATGTTTTCATATTAATTTGTTATTTTCAGAAATCACGATGTGTTGTGCCTGACTGCCCATCCAAAAGTTTGCCACGGGAGAAGTGGGGAACTTTGTTTTGTTTCCCTTCGAAACAGGAACTAAGATCCCAATGGCTGATAAATCTGCGTGTAGAGGAATTGTCAGTTTTTACAATAACAGAATTGACAAATAAAGGATACCGGGTTTGCTACAGACATTTTGGGGAGGAACAGTTTCAAAATGAGCTACGGCAGAAGCTGAATTACCAAGTGATACCACCAGCTATATTCCCAGAATCCCAAGAAGAAATAGAAGCGACATCTACGCCAAATCGTGATCCAGTTCAGCTGTCTATGGAAGGTAAAATTTACTGAATATCTTATATATTAAACGGTATACCCCGCGCCACAATATAGGCAGTGAAGTTCCTAAATAATTTACAATTCCTAGATCCCATCACCAAAAAGTCTGCCAGAACTCCTCCCTGTGTCCCTCTCCTCGTTATTACAATCAGGAACGTACAGTATCTGTGGAATTCTCTGCAGAATCTTGATTTCAGTTATCTTGCACAGAGATCTTTGAATCAAGATCCTGTGGAGAATTTTTTCAGTTATGTACGTGACCTGTGCGGAGCCAATTCTCCTCCTTCGTCCTCTCAATTCTCCGATGCGTACAGAACAGCTGTTTTGTCAAATGCAGTCAAATGAAAGGTCGGTTCGAATTGTGAGGATGACGGTGAGGAATTACTCCTTTCCTACAACATCCTTTTGTCCATGTCACAAGTCCCGTCATCCACTTCAAATAAATTTTTAATTCCTTCATGTCCTGTTATCCTCTCACTCCTGAATTCCAAAGCTCTGAATGTTAATACCGCATATGTTGGGGGATTCATTTTAAAGGGAGAAGAGTTTGATGAGTGCGAGGTTTGCAATAATTTTTTTAATACTCGCGACATAAGTGAGGCTCATCAATTAATATCGTACAAAGAGTATATACCGGGGGAAAGACGATTTGTATATTCCGGGGAAAATTTTATTATATACTTTGAAGAAGTTAAAAAATACATTTTTACACAAAGAATATAAAAATTTAAAATTATTCTGCGACAAACTTGTCACGCCAGTTGAATGTAATGCCCACAGTATTGCACATATTGCAAATGTTTTTTATTTATTTTTTAAAATAATGTATTGTTTTATTCATCAATGAATAATTACCATATTAACAAAAATATAGTATTCCCTATCGACGAATAGAATACGCTTTTATGAAAATATATTTTGAATACTATCGTTCGTAAATCCCGGTTAAGATTAGTTCATGGGAATAGCCGCCAGAGACGCTATGCAGCGTTTGAAAAATACGTTTATGCTGGATCTGACGTATCTTTTAGTGTATGGTCTGTGATCATGATGAATGTGAACCGACGAATAAGAAGTAAGAACACAGATGTAGTCTGAAAAGTCCTTTGAAACTATCACAGATGTAAATTACGGAAGTGATGAAATGGATATGGTTTTTTTGTAAATTTAGGAAGAAGCTTTGAAAAATTAGGCTTTTAGAACAAACAAAAGTAAAAATGGTGATAAGTAATATTGTTTTCCAGGTTGATTTAAGAGACGTGCAAGCTAGAAGTAATATCAACCAAGATGCTATGCGATCAGTCATACTTCCTCCTCCACCTGCTCAAGCCCAACACAATATGATTATTTTAACTTACAAAATATAAATTATGTATTATTTCATGTAAAAATAAAACTCTTTATGTAATAAATCATATTTACTTACCTTAAGAATAAAACTAGTTGTTCTTCTGATGAGATACAGTCCCTCAATTAAGTGATGAATTTCTGAATTTTTAGGGTTATCATTTTTAGTAGGATATAGAATTTAGTTCACGACATTTTACAGTAAAGCAGAAAACTATCTTCGTTTGTCAGAAGTTGAGTCATTACAACATGGAATTTGCAAAAAAACTCTCTATTCAGGTTATAGGATAAATCTAATATCTACTTCTGCACAATTTGTTGCATATTCAAAAACAAATATTTTTCAAGAAATTCACACGGAAGTCTATCTATAAACTACATCAAACAAAACAAATATATATATAGGGTAGCCCAGTGAAAATTATCAGCTCAATTTTTGGCCACTTAACATTAATTTTGCAAAAAACGCTCGAACACGTCAATTTTAATATAAAGGGGGACACCTGAATGGATTAGTACCAATGACATAACTTCAACCTTAAAATGAGGGAGGACTGCACCTCAAATTTTTTTAATGGAAAACGGTGTCAAACATGACACTGTTCGAAAGGCCTTTCAATTCTCTTTTCAACAGTTTTTCTATTTTTCAAAACCGATCATTAGTTCCAGAGAAATATCGTTTAAAAAAAAATTATCAGGTGTGCAAAACTGCAATCAAGTAGGCTTCAACAAATGACAGAAACTCAAGTATCAGTTTATTAGGTATTCAAAATGACTACCTCCAACTTCCATACAATAATAAAGATTTTGCTCAAAATTTTGAAGCTACGGTACGTTGCCGTAAATCTTCTAATGATTCGGGTAGCGTGGCATAAACTTTAGACTTCAAATAACCCTACAAAAAGAAATCTAACTTACAAATTACTTATTTATTACAAACAACTTGTCGAAAGAATTGTTTATTTAGTTTCTGTCATTTGTTTAAGCCTACTTGATTATAGTTTTGCACACCTCATAAAATTTGTTTTAAACGATTTTTCTCTGGAACTAATGATCGGATTAGAAAAATAAAGAAACTGTTGGAAAGAGAATTGAAAGACCTTTCGAACTGTGTCATGTTTGACACCCTTTTCCATATAAAATTTTTGAGATGCAGTCCACCCCTATTTTAGGGTTGAAGTTATGCCATTGGTACTAATCTATTCAGGTGTCCCCTTTCATATTAAAATTGACGTGCTCGAGCGTTTTTTGCATAAATGTGAATGCACTACATGTATTCGCGATTCAACCTAAGCGATACGCACCAAGCGGATAAAAGGTGAACTACAGATTTGACGTCATGAAAGGGGGTAAAATCACGTGATTATATTTTAATTGTTTAGGTTACATATGTAACGATGATAATTATTGTCAAAATTGTAATACATATACATAGGCCAAACTGGACGTCAGTTTTATACAAGATTAAAAGAACATATACGCAGTGTTAAATATCAAAAATTTGATTCTAATGTAGATAAACATTTGTTAGATAATAATCATACGTGTGAAATTAAAAATCTAAAAATGTTACGTCGGGAAACGTTCTTAGAAGCATTTGAAATCCAGAAAACCCTAACTTTTGATTTGTTTTGACATTCATAAACAAAAATGAAGCCCCTAGTGCCCTAATAAGGAACTACAAATTTAGGTTATATACTTTTATCCAACACCGTGTAATTATAACGATATAAGTATGCTGTTTTTAGATAAATAAAGTAGGTCATAAGTCACTAGTGAGCTAAATATATTAGCTTACTGTTTTTTGGTTCGTATCATAGTAACTACGTTATAAAACCTTCTCTACACTATTTTGTTCCTAAATGTCATTTCGAAATTCCATGTGTCAAAAATCTTATATGTATTTTATATCAATGATTAAAATGTGTTGGATAAAATGTTGTATGGCACACGTGTGTCAATTACCTGTCTCTTGGTTGAAAAAATCCCACACTCGGCCTAACGGCCTCGTGAGCTGAGCTTTTCCCACCTAACTTATCTGTAATGTAACACACTTGTACCATAAATAACTATTTTACTTATCATTTTTTTACACGGAAACATAATATATTATATTATGATACAAGTGTATAAGTCCGCAATTAATGTACGCGTTGTTCTGTGTCAATTTTTGAAAGATTTTGAGCTTCGAGCTTTTTTGCTTTTGCTTCATTACTATTTTCTTCAGTGATTGTGTTATGTTTCTAACTTAGGAAATGATTTTTCCTGAATGGTTTAAATGGGATGTCCGCTGTTTGTCTCACTAGTAGTTTTGTATGCTTCATCATATTCGCATAGGTTTTGGTTGCATTTTTTTTGATGTATTGCTTCATTGGTTTTGTCCTTAGATCCTTATTTATTTAGTCATTTCTCATGTATATTGGCGCGTTAACAATGCAGCGCAATAGGTTGTCCTGTAGGACTTTAAGTTTTTTAATTTGCAGTGCGGATGCCCCGCCCCACGCTGCACTTGCGTACGTAATTTTCGGCCTGATGATCGTCTTGTATAATCGGACTTTGTTGTCCAAAGACAAATAGCTGTTCCTTCCTAGTAGAGGAATCATTTGTAAAAAAGTTCCCCTTTCCTTGTTCACTGCTGTTGTGATGTGTTGAGTATAGTTCAACCGCTTGTCGATGGTGATTCCCAAGTATTTAACCTTGTCTCGCCGTGAGAGAGATCGCCCAAATATAATTATTTGCCCATAAGGTTGTATTCTTCTGCGTACGATGAGCATCGCCCTGCTCTTGTCAGGATTCACTCCGATCCTCCAGTGAGTGCACTAACGTTCTAGTTCGGTGACCGCGGTTTGTAGGCGTGCGGTTATTATCTTTGCGGTGCGGCTTTGGTGCATCATTGCCGTGTCGTCAGCGTAATGTGCAAGAATCGAAGCGTTTTGCTCGGGTCTTGGCATGTCACAAACATAAAGGTTAAATAGTAAAGGGGACAACAGTGACCCTTGTGCTACTCCAGCTGTTGTGTCATATTCTTGGGATGGTGCTCCTTGGAATTTTACTTCAAATACTCTGTTTTTTAGATATGACTGCAGTATTTTTACCATTCCAAATAGAATTTCCACGTCTAGTAATATGGCAAGAAGCCCTTGATGCCAAACTTTATCAAAGGCCTTTGCCACGTCAAGAAATATTGCTTCCGTGGCAAGTTTGTGAGTCGTGGAGTGTTTTTCCCTGAATCCGAATTGTTCCTTGGGAAGTAGTTTTAGTCTCGTAACGTTTTTGTACTTTATTCAGTAAAATTTTCTCTGCTACTTTGGCAATAAGATTGAGTAAACTATCATAAATTGGCAGAAGGACTCCAGGTTGTTCTGCATGGTGAATGAAGTTTAGGAAGAAAAGAATTGCAGAATGTTTTATATTTTTTAAATTTATGTCGCTATCGATTTCGTAGCTTCAATGGCTACATCGTCAGGCGGAGGCTAAAAATATAATACAAAAAATTTAATATAAATATTTGTCTTATAATAAAAAATGGGGGTATTTTTACAGAATGTTTTTCTATGTATCTATTATTGATTATTATTTATGTATTTTGTAATTTTTAAAAAATATTCAAACTAGTTTCTAAAATTTTAAATTTAAATTCTATGCTTTTGATCAAAAATTTTTTGTAAAAAATATACTTACAGTCAAGTAGTAAAATATATATGGTTTCATAAGCAAAATCCATTGTTTAGTTGATATTATTTGTTTACACAGAAAGTAAATAATTGAAAAGTTGAGAACACATGGTTAAATTAGTTTATAAACTTAACATTCCACGACAACCTTCCTTCTTGGCTAGTTTCTTTAAATTTTTTCCAAACTAATTCAATTGCCGATAAGTTTCTTAAGTTTTGCTTCTTTTAAAACTAAACAACCTCTCTAGTTCGCGGTATGGTTTTCGTTCCAGTTTGTACACTTCGCTTCTTGCTTAGTTTTATCTTTTTTATTGCAATCATCACTAGAGTGATTTTCTCCGCAGCGGACAAAGCGCTAAGGCAGGTAACATCCCGAAGAAGTATGCCCAAAACGTTGACATCGGTGACATTGGACGGGAACATTGGGTTTACGTTTTCCTTCAATTTTTACAATAACTTTTAAAATTTCTTCTATTTTAAAAATTTTACGTCCTTCTTCATTTTTGTCTAAGTTTATCACGACTAGATTCTTAACGCGCTTTGTACAAGTAAAGATTTTGATTTTAAATCTTCTACAATTTCATCATTAGTAATGACGGTTGGTCTCTTACTACCGCTTGTAATGGGCTTTCTGATTTTAAACGGTATTGGATCCTCGAAGACAATTTTGAAGTATTCTAAAGTTTTCTATTGAGTTGGTATGAATTTGGATGTCTGTTTTAGTTCACCTTGATGATTTTATGTTAATTTTCAAATCCTCAATTTTTTAATAATGACAGTCCAGGATTCGATGTATCGAATGTATACTGGCGGAGGCGATTTTGGTTTAACCTGAGCTGTACTTGAGTTGCCCGGTGTTGTGTCCATATTTTCGACACTTTTCAACTTCTTACATTTCTGTGTAACAGTAGTGACACCGTCATTAGTGTCGGGAATCGTGGTAATTAATTCGGGGAATTTGTCGTTATCGATAATGACATTTTCGTCTCTAATGACCTTTGTAGAGCCAGATGTTTATGGACCGTTAAGCAGCTATCAACCTTTTTCGCTGAATTTTTAGCCTGGGTGACAGTGACATCAGAAAAACTTACGTATGCTCTCGGTCTTGTTGGTTTTTTCTTGAGTTTAGTTTGAAGAATTTTATCTGCTTGGCTTGCAGTCACAAGACGTTGAATATCACCTTTTGACCCCTTCTCTTGAAGAGCAGCCACCTGCTCGGCGATAATCTTTTTCTCCTGGTCCTTGGACATGTTGTATTCGAATTTCACTACACTTGTTAGGCACTTGTGGTACACTCACTGAACGTGGGGCAGGCCATGCACGCCTAGGCGTAGGTCAACGTCACCCCACGTATAAAAATTTGTTAGGACTACACCCCTGTGGTGGAGGCCCGATAGACACTCAGGGCGAACTATCCCTCCTGGCAGCCTAACGAGTTTTGTGTTTGTACTTTGTTAAATAATGCCGTACCCTTGTATCGAGGGCACGATGCAAATCCCGGGGTTGCACTATCCCTTAGCCGGCGTAATTAACAGAGCAGGTAACACGTCCGAACTGTCTTAAGGCACAGAGCAGACTGTAATGTTCGCGTGACAAGTGTGCTCCGTTTTTAATCGAACCAATATTTAATGGCTCTTATACAGGATGGCCCAGTGAAAATTATCAGCGCAATTTTTGGCCATTTAACATTAATTTTGCAAAAAAACGCTCGAACACGTCAATTTTAATATAAAGGGGGACACCTAAATGGATTAGTACCAATGGCATAACTTCAACCCTAAAATGGGTGTGGACTGCACATCAAAAATTTTAAATGGAAAAGGGTGTCAAACATGACACAGTTCGAAAGGCCTTTCAATTCTCTATCCAACAGTTTTTTTATTTTTCAAATCCGATCATTAGTTCCAGAGAAATATCGTTTAAAACAAATTTTATCAGTTGTTCAAAATTGCCATCAAGTAGGCTAAAACAAATGACAAAAACTAAATAAACAATTCTTTCGACAAGTTGTTTGCAATAAACAAGTAATTTGTAAGTTTAATTTTTTTTTTTTTGTGGGGTTATTTGAAGTCTAAATTTTATGCCACGCTACCCGAATTTTTAGAAGATTTACGGCAATGTACCGTATCTCCAAAATTTTGAGCAAAATCTTTATTATTGTATGGAAGTTGGAAATAGTCATTTTGAACACCTAATAAACTGATACTTGAATTTCTGTCATTTGTTTAAGCCTACTTGATTGCAGTTTTGCACACCTGATAAAATTTGTTTTAAACGATATTTCTCTGGAAATAATGATCGGATTTGAAAAATAAAAAAACTGTTGAAAAGAGAATTGAAAGGCCTTTCGAACTGAGCCATGTTTGACACCCTTTTCCATTTAAAATTTTTGTGGTACAGTCCACACCCATTTTAGGGTTGAAGTTTTGTCATTGGTACTAATCCATTTAGGTGTCCCCCTTTATATTAAAATTGACGTGTTCGAGCGTTTTTTGAAAAATTAATGTTAAATGACCAAAAATTGCGCTGATAATTTTCACTGGGCCACCCTGTATAAGTGTATCATACGCTATTTTTATTATACCTGCACAATATGAAGAAAAAAAATGATTTTAACGTTTCATAATTTTGGTTTGATTATGACATAACATCGGTTACTTGGAAACTGATTAGCATTTGTTCTTCACATTACTTTGGACGTTGATTGAAAAATATATATAGTCGAAATTTTTAAGCAGTAGAGAGACGTCATCAATATTTGTAACTAGATTATGACGTCACGAATTACAAAGTTTATATGTGCATTAGTTTAGAAAATGTGTTGCGTGTTGCATATGGCAATGCCAAATTTAATAACAAATAAAATGATAACATACCTCTCGAACTGCTTTTAACGGCAGTAATGGTCCACTGTCAGTTCTTTTTCAAAATATGTAGTCGCATTTGCAGTTAGCACTTGCGACTGCTTCGATAATGCTTTAGGCATTATTACTTACGCTAATAAAATAAACGTATAACAAGAAACAAAGAACACGAATACGAACAATTATAAGGAACAATACAACTTAAACGAACAAACAAAGATTTTATATTATATTATTTGACAACTCAATCAATCGGCGTGACAAGAAACAAATATATGTAAACATATTTTATTTGAGTCGTAGCCAACGTGTGTTAAAAAAAATACACTGCAATTATTATAAATAAATTGAAATGTCATTAAATACCTTATATTTTAATTTGAAATAATAGTAAATATTATAAATAAGTAATTTTTTTATGATACCTTTTTTTACTACTCGGTTTTCTAAATAAAAACATCTTTCGAAAATTTCTACAAGCTTTATTTCGTTTTGTAACGTTTTTTTCAGGTCTATGACGTCTCTCTACTGCTTAAAAATTTCAACTATAGATAGGCATGCCTGTATGTTTTTGCGTACCGCTGTTTTGGAATCAGATTCGACAGAGCAATCTCGTTCATAATTCCATGAACTACTTTGCGGAATCAAACAGACAAAAATATCAGATAAATAAAGATGTTTTACAGATTTATTGAATTCTTTGGTATCTATTAAAATGGTTCTTTCAATAATTCTTTGGTATATATTAAAATAGAACTAATTTGTATTATTAATTATTTGACATTTGCTCTTTTTTATAATATTTGACAAAAACGCATGATATTAACCCAAATGCAACCAGACACACAGTTATGTAGGTGAAACGAATTTTCTCATGAGCTTGCCTATGTATATATTTTTCAATCAACCCTTTGGATTTCGGATTGTTATTACTTAGCAACTTGAAAGCACGGCGTGTTTTAATCTTGCGTTTGCGCGCATTTTTTAGTTTGGTAAATAAGGATTATTATGAAAATATAATATAAAATACAGTTTTTACGCGAAAATCCCACTGGTCCATGGACGTAACCCTTTTTGTCTTGAGGTAATTAGATTTTTACACACAACTACTATTAAGATGCCATGCCAAAAACATTAACGAAATGCATTGCATTGGTAACCTCGTGTTTTGTGTAATCCTTGTGTTTTGTGTAAACAACGTAAGTAAGTTGGTAATAAATAATAAATAAAAATGTCAATTGTCATGTCAAGCAAAATTACAATTGTCAAGCATTGAGCTTTATTCAGAACATTATTTACTAAATTTTCATAGAAGCTAATAAAACTTTAGTAGATTAGTGTCCTGGTAAATCGAAGGATATGTATGAAAAAGAATACAAGGACAAGGTGGTACAAATCTGAATAAATATGTTGACATTTTCTTTACCGTTAGCTTTTTCTCTACTTTACCGCCTAACAGCGTAAAGTAAAAGTAAGCAAATTGAAAATAAACATTTACAATACAATTGTACGTAAAATAAATATGTTATAGTAGTGTGCTATAACGTGTAAGTGTAACAAGTGTAAAGCCCGGATTTATACAGCTCACATTAAGAACTAAATCAACACTTACTTAACATTAACTTTATTATTATAATTAAATATTCATTAACTGACGCCAGTGTTTGGTATTTTCTACGGTGGTTTGTTAAATTCGATAATGTGGATATTTTAGATTGTTTCTGGAATGCAACCAGTCACACAGTTATGTAGGTGAAATGAAATTTCCCACAAGCTTACCTACCTAATAATACCTATTTATTAGGAAATACACCACCAGATATACATAGCTGTAAAACGGACATCGCGAAATTCTCAATTTAAAGATAATGAATATAAAGCGAAACTATAATTATTTTTTTATTATGTCGTCAAATATAGCCAAATATTTCTAAATAATCGCAAATTTAATTGCCCAAATGGCTTCAAGTCGCCAAATCTGGCAACACTGTTTATATTTTAATTATTGGACATAGTTTTTGAAAAAACTGTTGTTTGATACTTGATTGCGAAATATCTTGGCATTCTCGAATATTTGTTTTTTCTTCTTCGAATACTTTTTACAATCTAGAATAAATATAACAGACTAAATTTAAATGCTTTTCTAAAAATTTTAATAAGTATTTTAACCGAAAACATGAGTTTTTGATACATTGGTATAAAAATAAGTTTTTCTTCAAACGTAATAAAAGTGACATCTTCTGTGACGTGATTGACAAGGTTGAAGTTTAATTTCTACGTCGCCGTAATATAATTTTTTATTCTAGCCGCCGTTTAATTTATTCGCCGCCGTATGTAAAATCAGCCAATAAGAAGTAGGTAACTTGGACAATAAAAATCTGTAATATCGCCCTAAATGTCACTCTAAAAACTAGATAACCTAAGAATAAAGTTACTAAAAATTATGAATAACTGACAGGTAACCTACATATTAAATGTCAAATAGTAATTAATTTTTAAAATTTCTACGTATGAAGATAAAATAGACACAATATACTATTATTATTATTACAATATATTATTATTATTATATTATTATTATTACTAACATAATCTTGAAATTATCAAACAACAAAATAATATTTATCTCTTATTTGTAGAAAAATTATCTTTAATATACATACATACATCAATGAATTTGTTATATTTAATTTATATATTACAAGGTTTTCAAAACTCCCCAGATATACGACTGGTAATTACATCGTATAGAGTTAATTTTCTAAAGGATGCTTGTTCTACATTTAAAGCTAAGTTGTTAAGCAAAAAGCAATTGCAAATAACAACATATCCTTATCCTTATTTGTTAATATTATTTCAAAATAAGGGCATTATTGCTCGTAGAAATAATATTATTTTCATTCATAGTCATTCTTAGTCTTTTAAATAATTCATCGACTTAAGTAAAAGCAAATAAATTAGGTACATTCTTATTCGGCATATTTGGGAATTAATTTATTTTAAAGACTTAACGAACCTGCATAGATAAATTTTTTAAATACAATCTGACAGCAACATTTCTGTCTACTCTTACTCTCTTACTAGAGTTCTTGATTTAAACAAACAAAACTTTGTAAACGTTGAACTTATTACTTATTTATGAACAGCACGTATCAACGTTTTCCCTTATGTTAGGATAAATTGATTAATCTCATATTTTAATTAAGCTGTGTGACTAACCTAATTTTCTAATTTGTAACAATCATGTAGCAGTCTCAAATTGTTGTCAAATATTTTTAAAACAACTGTGTTATAAATTTCGTGTAATAACTGATATATCTATATTAAGACAAATTTTTAGAAGAATTTTCATACATCAAAATATAAAAAAATGTATCACTCGGAGCAATTTATTTTTTATTTCTGGACTAAGGGCTACTAAACTGTGATAAATTAGGAAAATACCATACTGGTTTTTAAAAGTAAAAGTAAAAAATAAGCAAATCAAAATAACAAATATGTCAGGGATAGAGGATTTACCTAGCCATAAGTGAAAATGTTAAAGTAATATAAACCATGAAGATGTACAACCAAAAGATTCAAAAATATTTTAGTACATCTTTTGATAAGAATATGATTCTATCTTATAATGAGAAAAGGATTATTTCTATCAATTTATTTTACTCTACAGTATTTAAGTATCAGTTACTCGTAGTGTATTAGTGTAATAAAATATTTAAGAGTGAAACGTAGTTCAGTGTAATGTAATAATATAAAATTATTCTACAGTTATTGAAATCACAAAAACTTCATGAATATATATATTTTATTTATATCTGGCTGAAACAAGAGTGCTATGGATAGAAAACATAGACATATTATTCTGTCTAACATTGTTTGATTATTTTTTGTTAAATTTTATGTTCTTAAACTATCAGTTTTAAGAAGAAAATGCACTCTTGTTTCAGCCAGATATAAATAAAATACATATAAATCTGACATGCATTTTTCTCAGTTATTTTGTTATATTAGTATATGATATGTTTATATAGTTGAATTCAGAAAAAAATACTTTATCGAATAACCTAAAAATAACCATTTAAAATAAGAAAGTTGTGTCCTGCATTTTGAGAACCACTGGTCGAAAAAAATTTTTTTTTGCTCATTGTATTAGTCTTGTAAAATGGTGGTTCTTTGCTAATTTAACCAACCTCGTAGCTCTTATAATTCTCGAGATAGTAATGGTGACACACTTAAATGTAACACCTGTATATATACAGTGTGTGCAACGAAATGCGAAATTTAAGAAATGCCTATTTAATCGTGTAAATCCCGCGGCAGTTGCCAATAATTGACAATTATTCAGAATTATTCACTAAAATAGTGTGATTTAATTGGATGCAAATTATGAGTGGAATTATCAATAACAATAATAGTATACATGATAGCGAGAGAGTTAGACTAAATTATAAATAATTTTGCAAATTTTGTGAAAACTTGTTACCAGGCAATTACGAAAGCTCACAGATTTGACATGCTATTTCTAAATGGCAACAAGTTTAAGAAAAAATTGAAGAATTATTTTCAAATATGTTGATATCTCGAGTTATATTTAATTATATGACATATGACAACAAAAACATATTATTGGTTTACAGAAACATCATAAAATAGTTACTTGTATATCAAGGGACTAAAGTCAATTTCCGAGGAGAATAAACCATATTAGTAAAAAAAATACTTTATTCCTTAAATAAACATACTTTTTCCGAAATCGTGAAATTATTTATTAAAACCATAAATAAATAGCATAATTAATATGTTTGTAAATCCTCAGCTACCTATTGCAACGGGGATGGCTATGATAAGAAAAGTTGTATCAAAGTGTCAAATATTTTTTTATAATTCCCATTTATGTTTACACGGGCTTAGACGTGGGCTGCATTAAATACAATAATAAATTATTATCTCAGACGTGGTTTGCATTAAATCCGATAAATTATTATCATAGGTAAATAATAAATAAATTCACCAATAATATAATAGAATGATATGTTCGTTATTTTTGGTACTGCTAAAATAAACTGCAAAAATATTATTCTATTGAAATATAGGTTAATTCAGTTTGACAGATAAGCCCGTAAAGTCTAATTTTGACATAAAAGAGTCCTTAAAGTTTTACTGTAGCTACTATTTTGGCTAACTTCGCGGAGTGATATCGTGTTCTTCAGTGGCGGATTCAGGATAATGTTCTAGGGGGGGCGATTTCCTTTTGAATGTATATATAAAAAAATCTTTCTGTTCATTTTGTTAATAAATTTATAAAATTTTATGTGTATTAAGTAACATACTTAATCCTGGGGGGGGGGGGTGCGATCGCCCCTGTCGCCCCCCCGTAAAACCGCCACTGGTGTTCTTTAGCATCGATTTCAAAAAAATATTATTTATAAAAGATGATTATAATTTCCATACTTTTAATTTTATGTATGTATGATTTTTATATTAAAAGAATACTTATGCGCGGCCTTATAAAAGATAGAGTAAATTTACCTACACAATAAATTTATTTAAATGAATAAATTTCGATTGTCAATTAAAGGAATGAATATTATTTAATAGGGAACTAAATATAATTGACGTTTACAATACATTTAATGGCCGTAGGTAGTTTTTCGGTGAAGAAAATTGATAAAACCACAGTATCATAGATATGGTTACAATTTATTGATTTTAAAAAAATTATGTTTGAACTTTGATTTGTAATTCGTGAAATAATCAAGCAAATATAATTTGAGCTATGAATTTCATTGGTAAAATTTACTCATAATACCCGCGAATTAACTCAGCTTTGTTGTTGTGATCTAAATGTCATTTTTGAAACTTGTTTGTCTGTTACTACGCAACACTTATATGTAAATTTTTCCAATAAATTCTTGGCTTTTATTATATTACATATGATTATTTCTTTCTCTCCCAATTTTTTTTCTAATTAGCAAATACGTGATGAAATGGATATGAAGTAGCTAAGTGATTAAGTAACTCTACAAAATTATATAGATGTAGAAAACAAATATAATTATAAATTTTAAATTGTATTTTTCCCGAAAAAAAAAATGTTAGATTCAAATAAATTTTCTTGACGTAGTTGAAATCAGAAATAAAAACTATATAATAGAAGGAAAAAATATAGTTTATTCAAAAAAATATATCTTTGTGTTACTTTCTGAGAACCACTGATTTGATATATTAATATTGTAAGAAAAACAAGTATATGTTTGTTTTGATCATTGTTTATTTTTTGTAAAATTTAATAATTTCAGAATAAATCTAGGAGTTCTATTCAATTATACATCCTGTTTTTAAATTTTTACGAAACGAAAATATAAAGGTACATTTAATTTTTATTATTATTATTATTTATTTACTTAAATACCTACCTCATATTTAGTGCATACTATTATAGATATTTGGTATATTATATAATTTTAAAGTATTTATAATAAATGAAAATTTTATTTCTACACTGAAATGTAATTTTTTTTTAAACTACATAAATTAGAATTTTAATCGGAATTTAACCGGTAATGAAAAAAGTTAGCGGCTTTTCTTGCCTCAAATCTAAAATGGTTAATTGAAGAAAATTATTTAAATATTAACTTAAAGAAAAGTTGTCCTCATAATTACATATAATTAATACATAGAGTCCCAGATAAAAAATGATGATTCATTGTGAGTAGTAATTTATTATATTCAAATCCTTAAATAATTGTTAAATAAATTCCTAAAATTATGTTACATACGAAAGAGTTAAAGAGTTTATCTATAATTATTTTTAATTAAACTCTTATTTGGTCATGTTACAGTAACTCATAAAATTAGAATAGTTCAATTTTTTAATAATGGAATTTGTAACGGCTTGAAAGGTTGAGTTCCTACAGGATATCAAGTATCTTCTAATTCTGTAGCAGGTGAAATGTTGAAATGAAATATTCGTTAAAGAATAAAAGAGAAGAAATTAGAAAAAAAAGTAACAAAAAAAATATTAGTCATTATAATTTTAAATAACGCTGTACCGGATGTCCCAGCTCGACCGACACATGAGATATCTACATAGGAAATCAGTTAATTATGAATAGTATCTCCCCAGTGCTAGATATTAACTTGAAATTTTTTATGCTTATTGGGGAATATTTCTATAGATTACAGTTATTTGAAATATGTAATTTCGTCTGCAAGACGAGATTTATTAAATTATAAAATCTATCATTTTCGTTCAAAATCAGTCAGCCATGGAAATAAAAGAAAATATCTATGTGACAGTTATAGTATACTTATCGGAGAATATTAATTAATGGCATGCCATTGTAGATATTTATATTTTTGTTATATTAGTATATTATTTAACAAAGAGAAACTAAATTCAACTTAATATTAAAATACAAGGAATAAGAATTAAAATCAGTGATACTTCACTAAACTGTCAGATAAATATTTTCTTTTATTTCCATGGCTGTCTGATTTTGAACGAAAATATTAGATTTTAAATTTAATAAATCTCGCCCTGCAGACGAAATTGCATATTTTAAATAAATGTGATCCATAGAATTAATATTCTCCGATAAGTATACTATAACTGTCACATAGATATTTTCTTTTATTTCCATGGCTGACTGATTTTGAACGAAAATGATAGATTTTATAATTTAATAAATCTCGTCTTGCAGACGAAATTACATATTTCAAATAACTGTAATCTATAGAAATATTCCCCAATAAGCATAAAAAATTTCAAGTTAATATCTTGCACTGGGGAGATACTATTCATAATTAACTGATTTCCCATGTAAAACTCCTATGTGTCGGTCGAGCTGGGACACCCGGTATGTATGTAATCATTGAAATGTTACCTTTTATGTTTCTGCTCGTCATTATTGAAATACTGTTAAAATTGTTACTAAAAATTTAATCAATAAAATTTAATTAAATTGAAGGATTCATATTACTATTAATTTTGATAGAAATATTATAGAATCTATGACTATGATGGGCATGTGTCTGTAGATGAAGAATGACAAAAGTGAGTAAATTCGTTTGTCCACTCTCATTCTATAATGAACATTGTTATATCCAAGTTATTGTATGTAAAGAATGTCATTAATAAAATCGTGTGTAAAACAAACCAAATTGTGTGCAAAAGGACAATGTAAATTAAATGGGACTTTCATTATTAAACGATTTCTGTTAACAAATTAAAAACATGTTTTTGAAACAATGGTCATGTACAATACGCGTTAGTGCTATGAATGATACAGTATCGTTAAAAATATGCTACAAATTGTCACACATTCAAATTGTATACAATATATTTGTTAAATGTAAGATAGTTTTATTTTTAAAATTGGTAAAATTGCGTCGTTGTCAACATTGAGGAATACTGAACGCAAGCTAGTATATTGTTTTGCCGGCAACGAAGAATATGTGTTGCTGTGTGAGTTGGGTATATTTTTAATCGTATAATAACATACATTATGGTAGATTTAACGATATTTTATCATTTAGGTTTCGTTATTCTAAGAAGAAATTTGTACACATCCAAAAGTAGCTCAGAAAACAAACAACATAACCTCAAATTTGCTGCTTATTTACAGTTTTACTCTTCCATTTTTTTTAAATTGGTTCGTAGATAAAATATTGTATTACACTCATGTGTGAAGTATTTTTTATGCACTTATTACGATTAAGGCACGAGCGAAAGCGAGTGCCTTAAAACCCGCAACTCGTGCATAAATGTACTTCTTTACACACTAGTATCAGAAATAACTATTTCTGAACCTGTTTCGACTATTATTGAATCGTTGTCAGTATTTAAATTTAATTTAAAATTTTAAGGTTTTTCATAAATATTAAAAATAATAGAAGAATTTACAAAAATTTCTGTTGGTAGACTTTCTACTTTATGCCAGGGTTTTTTTGTCAACTCCGGAACAAATACGCGGTAAGTCTAATTCAGTAATATTGTTTTAGATACAATAGTCGAGTAATTTTTCTAAACATTGTTTTATATTTTCAGACGTTGGTTTCTCATAGAATGAATTTTTTGTCATGAGATATTTAATTAATCTGGGTTATTTTTGAATCATAATTTTGTTATCTAAATTGTAAATATTTTGTAGAAGATAATTTTGTTTCACTTGTTTGTCGAATCCTTTTGATAATTTTATATGTTTATTACACAATGCACCAGTGGATTTGATTTAAAAATATCAGAATTTTTGTAACGAATTTCGAACGGGGGTTTTTATATGGGACAATGTAACGGTCAAAGAGTTCTGGCAACCTATTTTATATTCGACGATATAGTTAAACTCTTCGAGTTTCAATTTCCAACATTTTTGGTTAGGCTCCTTTAAAGAATCAAGCTAAACGAGGGGTCGACGGTTGGTAAATATTCTAAATTTTCGACCTAAAAAATATGGGGGAATTGTTTAGTGGCCCAAACAATTGAAAGTAATTCATTTTCTATCGTACTATAGTTACTCTCATGATTGTAAAGTATATGTGAGATGTAAACTATCGGCAATTCTTTATTGTTTTTATCGCGTTGTGATAAAACAGCGCCTACCGCATAATTACTAGCGTTCGTTGTCAGGAATGATTCTTTCGAGAAATATGGGTATTGTAGGAGGCAGTATTCCTTATTTTTTATATCAATAAAGTAACCTAATTTTCTTAAGACAATTGTTAAAGGTTTTGTAATTTTGGAAAAATTGTTATGACTCGTCTATAGTAACCAATGTGTCCTAAAAATTATTTAACTTCTTTGATTGCTTGAATTTTGTTAGAAACTCGCACTTATCTAGTTGTATTTTTATATTAAATTCAGGCAATTTATTTAAAACTTTTTCGACATTATAATCTCATCTAAGTAAACAAAACAATTTTTTTTATATAATCTTTTAATACGAAGTATTCCTTATTTTTTATATCAATTTTGATACCTATTTTTCTTTAGACAATTAGATAAAGGTTTTTTAATTTTGGCAAAATTGTTATAAATCGTTTATAGTAACCAATGTATCCTAAAAATGATTTAATTTCTTTTGTTGTTTTTGGCAGGGAACATTTTTTGATTGCTTGAACTTTGTTAGAAATTCGCACTTATTTAGTTATATTTTTATATTAGCTTCACGCAATTTATTTAAAACTTTTTCGACACTGTCATGTCATCTAAGTATACAAAGCAAAATTTATTTATATAATCTTTAGTATGAAGTTCATCAAGCGTTGAAAAGTTTAAGGGGCGTTTTTGAGGCCACATGGCAGGCGTCTAAATTCACAGTATCTAAAATTTGTTGAGAATGCAGTTTTAGGTATTTCATTGGGGTTGACTTTAATTTGATGAAATCTATGGTGCTAAAATAGATGGATTTTCCAAGTTTATCGAGGATGTCTGTAATAACAGGGATAGGGAATTTATGGTCTACAGTTTTTTCATTCAACTTGCGGTAGTCGATTACAACACGAAATTTTTGCTTTCCGGTGTTAACGGCAAATTTAGGTATTATGCAAGTATAAAATTTATTCATGATAGAGTAGAATTACATAAGCAGGTATGTTTAAGAGAGGGGTTATTCAATTATTTAGTCAGTTGTGATTTGATTGTTGACGTGAGCACAGTGGTATTCAATAGTGATAGTGAGTGTTCATCATTTGTAAAAGGTGGGTGTCAGCATTCAGTTTTTATATATGTGTGTGTGTGCTAGAATGGCCTCCCCTGAGGCGGGTGTTGAGTATAGGCAGGGGCGGACTTTGGCCTAGGCTAAAGAGGCAATAGCCTAGGGCCCAAAAGTTTTGGGGCCCGGATTCAATTTTTATATTTACGCTCAATTTTAATTTTATAATCAATTTTAATTTATTTAAAATGGATTCTAAATATTATTGTAAAACAAATTCCGAAATATTTTATGAATGTAATGTCTCTAGAAGTGCTACTTTTTGTCGGCGTCTTTCATAAAGTACGATGTGCACAATTCGTGGAAATCAACCAATTATATACGAACTGTGGGGCGAAGTCACAGCGAAATAACGAAACTTTGCGATAATAGTCGATTGTCGATTTTAACTTTGCAGTATCGTATTTTCTTGCGTGAGAAACACATTTACGTATTACTAAATTGATACATATTATTTTAAATTAAAAATATTTTTCTACTCCTGCTTTGAAAATACAATTTTCTGGTTTGTTTTTCATGCTGAAAGTGACTCTTTGCAGCACGCAGTGCTGCAAAACTTTGCAGCACTAATAAATGTTTATTGCATTGTTGCTGCCATGGATACGCATCACTTGCGCATCACAAATACAAAATTTGCAATAAATGTTAAATTATGTTTAAAAAATAATTTTTTATTTCCTTATTTTTTATCTTGCAGGAGTAGAAAAAATAGTGTGCATAACACGTGTTGAAAGTCCTTTGTCGAACACAAACGATTGCAACCTTCGCTTCGCTCAGGCTGCAAGTTTCGTTTTGGTTCGACAAAGATAGACTTTCAGCACTTGATATACAAATAACTATTATCTACAGGACTACAGGGGCATGTTTCACAAAACTACAAGTCTTGTAATACAAGTGTATCACTAGGTAACGCTTGTCAAATTTTCAATATGTGCCAATAGAATTCATAATTTGATAAGCGTTGCCTAGTGATACACTTGTACTATTATTTAGTTATTAAAAAATTTAAATGATTAAATTGAAATAATTTGATTTTAGTTGTTTAACACGAAATTTAAAATGTCTACATACAAATATAAAAGTGGATATAAAAAAAGACTTGAATATTGAACAATCTGTCAATAAAACAAATATGAGCAAAGAAAAAATTAAGGGTAACAAAGATACCGTAAACATAAACATACAGGAAACTAACGCAGACAAAATAACAGAAACTGAGAATGAAACAGGCACTGAAATACGAGCTGAAATATGTACTGAAATCAATGCAAGCTAACAATCTAAAGCGGCGGACAAAACAGAATTTTCAGAGGACATTGCTAAATGGCCAAAAGAAATAACATCTTCTATTCAAAATTATTATATGAATGTAAAACCTGCTACAATATATGGTTCATTAGAGACATCAAAACAGACTTACGTAGTAGGGACAAGGATTTATTACAGAAAATTATAAGAAAGCGTTTTTTAGGCGGCTGTTACATAAATTGTTGTTTTTCGTATCTGCTGGCAACCTTAAAGTATCAATTTTTATTTGACATCTGTCAAAGTCAAAATTTTTGGCCGCTAGTTTGTTCATTATTGATTTACATAGTTCATATTAATGTGATTAATTATTTTAGAATATAATAACAAATGTAAGTAAAATTTTAACTATTCCTTTACAAATATATTAATGAAAAAGTAATGAATTTGCGAGTAAAAATAGCGGCCGTAAAGTAAATGCGGCCGTAAGGTAAATGCGGCCGTAAGGTAAATGCGGCCGTAAAGTAAATGCGGCCGTAAAGTAAATTTTGACAGATGTCAAAAATTGATTCTGAATGAAAATTCATAATTTCTTGTTGTAATCGCCTAAAAAATGTTGTGTGCACCTCGGCTAAAAGTTCTTTTTGGGCCTCATCTGATTTGTAGTCTCGGCTTTGCCTCGGCTGCAAACTTCGGTTTCGGCCCAAAAAGATTACTTTTAGAACCTTGATACACAAATAATTTTATAGAATAACTGTAAATCAAGAAAAAATTAAAAGAGACTGGCTCGTGTACACAGAAACTACCAAATGTGTTTATTGCTATGTTTGCAAATTATTTTGTTCAAAAAAAAAGTAAATTAACAGAAGGTTTTTCTGAAAAATATTTATAAAAATTACAGAACACAAGAATTCCAGAGATCATATTTCTTCCATATGCATTTTTATTTCGAAATCGTCGAAAAAACAACGAATAGATAGTGCAATGGTAAAAGCACATGAAAAGGAAAAACAATATTGGCGGGACGTTTTAAAACGAGTGATAGAAACTATTAAGTTTTAAGCAAAATTCGGGCTAGCTTTTAGGGGTCATAATGAATTATTTGACAACGAACAAGGAAACGGTACTTACAATGGTTGTTTACAGTATTTAGCGGTATTCGATAGTTTCATTGCTAACCATATGGAAAAATACGCAAATATGGGCAGTGGAAATGTGAACTACTTATCATCCACTACTTGCGATGAATTTATCTTTTTAATTAATGACATGTTAAAACAAAATATAATTTTCAATAATTTTGGACTCAACTCCAGACATCTTATGACTATAAATATATATTTTATGTTTTTACGTAAGGGCCCGAGATAAAGATTTTGCCTAGGGCCCAAAAAAGTATAAATCCGCCCCTGAGTATAGGGTGTCGAGAGTTGAGAAAGGGCTATTCTGCGGTTTAGCTATCCCCTCTTCTGCGGTTGAGGAAGAGTCTACAGTGCGGCTGGGACTGCCACACTTACTGCGGGGGTGTGGGGCAGTGCTTTGCGGAGGCTGCCATCCTAATACCTATATCCTTTCTCTCACCTATTCTCTCTCATTTAGGGTTTAGGAACTGGTACTGATCACTCACTGAGGGAAGAGATTCTCATATCTCTGTTTATTTCAGATTTCGAGTATGTCCAGCCCAGAAGGCCCCCAGAACTAGATGACCGAGAAGGAAGCGTCGACTGTGAGATATATTTGCTAAACATAATGTTATTTTCTTTCATAATTGTATTTTAAAATAATTAATAAATAGGTATACTTTACACCGGAGGTATCAGTTTTTTTTATACTACCCATATGGGGGACGACGAGGGTGAATACGAGTGTTGGATGATGTCATCTTCTAACATCTTATCTATCTGATTCTACACTTATTCTTTATAAATCTCCGGGTATTTATATCGTTTCGTTTGTACAGGTTATCTACGGTCTTAATGTTATGTTTTATTTTACTAATAAATGCTAATTTATCATTCTTGCCTAATATCAAGTCTTTGTATTTTCTCAGAGTAATTGATAGCGCGTGTCTCTCGTTATCATTTAAATGTTCGTCTCGTATTACGTGCTTGTTTATTTAAATGTTTAAGATGTTAAAATGATTCTGATTAAAATATTGAAATTAGTATTTAAATTTATTGAGAAAAGCGGCTTCTTCTTTAACAAAATCTAATTTTTATTGTAATTCTTTACTACCAGGAACGCCAATTAATACGTCAAAATCTTTGTGAAAGTTGAATATGTAACTTTTTATTTGTACATTTTTAAATTGAAAATAGGTGAATTCAGATCCAGTTGTCATAAAACCCCTGTTAAAAGCAACCCACCTGACTCTTTTAGAAGCAACCTACCTTACATAAATTTATATAAGATTTGTAATTATATAATCGAGAGTGTAAAAAAAAACAATGAGTGTGTAAGAGAATTAATTATTATGACAAGTTTGTAAAGTAAATACCTAAAAGTGTTATTAAATATCATTTCTATTCTATAATCCATAGTTTTTGTGATAGCTAAGTGATTTCTAGTAATAAACATAACACCAGTTGATTTACAATTAAATGTGTGTATTGTATAATGTTCAGGGTATTTGGTCGTATTTAATTTTATCAATTTGGGGTGAATGTAATTTTGAGATCAGCTTAAGTCTAAAAGAATTTTGTAGTCTAAAATTTGGATGTAGGGTAACTGGCTAAAGTTATTAGTCAAAGATTCAGTTTTTGTGACTCGAGTTTCGTACTTACTTGTATGCTCGGAGCGTGTGTCAGAAAAATATGTTTTAAATGTTCACGAAATTTTTGACCACTTTTCAAAGCTGGACATATTTAAATTTTCTGCGGCTATTCCGCGAATTTTGTTTCTTAAAGTTATCATTATAATTTTCTTCGCGATATCAGATGGATTTGTTTGTTCTATTAATGAGAGCATATTATCAATAAAATCAGAGAATGTTTTCAGATTTCCATTAAATGTGGGTGCTAATGCGAGCATTTTGATAATGCCGTTGTTTAAACTTTGGAAAATATTTCCTGGAGTTTCAGGCAGTTTTATTTACTATTGATTCATTTAAATAAATAATATTATAATAAGTTTTCACTAAAACTAATAAGAATAGTTCTTTGATCACATGGGCGTAAATGTTGCCTTCCGATTGATGTTCTCTCGGCGGGTAAGAGATATGAAGGTATCGGCGATATTGGCCTGCTGCTGGGCTCAATGGATCATGGAGATGTAGCGGACGACGATTTTTAGAGGTTGCGGCTCTAACTGCTTCGACGACCTGGGTTCGTTTGTTGCTTTTGATTACTGAAATATCAGGGGCGGATGCAGGACAATGTTCTAGGGGGGGAAGGGGGGCGATTTCCTTTTGAATGTATATAAAAAAGTAGGTTTATTTTCAGTTTCTGATAATAGACTACTTTGTAAACCACTTCAACCAGAATTGCAACACTCTTCCGTTTCGTTCATTTTTGCACATTTTTACTCATTATGTCGCATCAAGCTGTAGTAATGATATTATTAAAAATAAAATAATTAACATTAACTAATTAATATACCAATATTAACAAGCTTTAAGTTGCAATAGTAATAAAGGATTGTATATTGTAGCTAAGTAGGTATAAATATACAAGTAAAGAGCGTGCGTTTGCATTTGTATTTTCTGCTGTACTAAAAAAGTTCAGAACGTTCTTCAGCGGGTAGTGCACAACGCACATTGATCGAATGATACCGAATATAATACGTAAAGTACCGAGTGCCAGTGCCGAGTGCTAAAATAAGAAATAAGGTTTTCGTACTGAAGAGATATTTAATTTGAAAGTCAAAAGAATTGAATAATCATTTTGTCAATAAATTTATAAAATTTTGTGTGTACTAAAAGACACCTAATCCTGGGGGGGGGGGCGAACGCCCCTGTCCCCCCCCCCCCCCCCCGTAAAACCGCCACTGTGAAATATCTACTTTCGTTTTAGTGTTTATCGCAAACTACTGTAAATCCTATCTTGACTGCGCCAGTTATATTTGATAAATGGAAAAATTACTTTTTAATAACTTTTATTATAACAGCAAGACGTGCTTACATCAGTGCTAAGAATGATTACAATACATTTCCTAAATCTATATATACTACACAAAGATTATCTCCTTATATATCTATAAGAACTTATATCGTTACAACGATCCACGGTCAAACATGATGGTTCATCATCAGAGATGACGAGTATACAATATTTGTATAAAAATTATATAATAAAATCAAATAGAGGGAGTATTATAAAAAAATAAACAGACAGACAAGAATTGTTAACTTTGTAAGCAATGTTGTTCTAAATTATATTTAATAACATTTTAAAATACACTTTAGGTTAACGCTAGATGCATTTGAAAATATTCTTACAATAATTGAACCATAATTGTAGGAATGACATTCACATGACATTACATTACCATTATAACTAGAGATGGGATTTTAGGTTTTAAAATTTGCAAAAATAGGTACCTAAATAGGTTTAAAAAATTCTTGTTTTAGGTACCAAATTTTTGGATTTAGGTACGAAAAATTATTTTTAGGTTATAAATTTTTAATAATTTTATTTATCTTTTGTAAATATAACATAAAAAACATTTATTATTAAATAAATTCAATTATTTTTATAATTCTAGAGACATACCTACGCATTTAGATATAGATATTTTAAGAATTCCAGCTCGATTTAAAATTAAAAATCACATTTGCAGTCTTTTTCGTATTTGACTCTGATTTATTTTTATAACTATAACAAACTAATATTTTCTCAATATTTTATACATTAAGATTGTGTCGCTTGTCTGTTAGTACATTTTTATAAAGAGAAAATGACCGCTCTACGTCACAAGATGTTATGGGGGCGTATTTAAAGTTGTTGGCTTCCTTCGTGGATAAATTTTCTGGCATATCTATATCCTCTCCCATATATATTTTACATAAAGTATTCATAATATGAAATCCATGATTTTTGTTTAGGACCTGAATCATTTTTAACTGAACAATGTGTGCTATCCTTCCTTCACATGATTTATTTTTTTCTCGTAATGTATTAAATATTTTCATAGACTCCATTAGTGAAGTTCCTACAGATTCTATTCTAGCTTTGTGATGGTTTCACTAATTGTTTGAAAATTATTCGATATATAAATTAAATCTCGTTCAATTGTTGACTTTGCAAATCATTCTTGAACTTTTCTCACGCTTATAGCTTCTTCAACTTTAAACTCCATTACTACGTTAAGTTTAGAAAACCATATGATACATAAAATTTAATAATTTTAAAATAAATACCTTTTTAACATCATCTAAATGTTTCGCATAAAATATAGCTGCATTGCAAAATGAATATAACTGCAATACGCCACACCAATGTTGGTTACTGTGCGCGATGAAAATATTTGCACAAGATCAAGACTGCCAACCTCAAAATTACAAATATTTGTAAATGTGTGAGAATTAAAATATAAAAAAAAATCGTTTGGAAGTCACGATTTAGGTAAATAAAAATATGATTTAGGTTTTAAATATGGTAAATTAGGTCAAATTTAAAAAAAAACATTATTTTAGGTAAAATAGGTAAAATCATATTGGGCTCAAATGAAAGCATTTTCCTCAAAACGGATTCTGGTCTATGACATATAAAAATAGTACTCACGTAGATAAAAAGGTAAAAACACTAAAATCCCATCTCTAATTATAACATCAAATTGACATTATTGATTTTTTATTTTTTGTGTTAGTTGTCAATAAATAATAAATGAGTTGTTATATACAAATAAAAATAAATATTAATTTTGTTGTGTCAAAAGGTTTTTATTTGAAATCTAATTTACGATTTCTTTACTACATCACGTCAATGGATATAGGATAATTCCAAAATGTTATGGTCTCAGTAGTAGAAAGAATACATTTTTATTTATTTAAAATATTTAAGGCGAACTAAGTACATAATGACGGATGCAAGAATCTTGCCCGTATACACCAACAGTAAATAAATCATTCAGTAATTATGGGATCAATACGATTTATTCATTTAATACCGCTTCTCATACTTTTACTTACTTACTATCCATAAATCTGTTGATAGAGCTGACATTAAAAATTATCGTCACATTTCTAATTTATCGAATAAAAAAAGTAAAATATTCGAAAAACTGCTATATCGAACAATGTACAATAAAATGAAAAATTTGATTTTATGCTCGTATTATGGGTTTATGGAAAACAGATCGACAACTATCAACTTATTATATTTCACCCATACCATCTCTTCTATCTTAAATTTAAAAGGCCAAGCTGATTGCATATATATATATATATATATATATATATATATATATATATATATATATATATATATATATATAGACTTTTTTAAAGCATTTGATAAGGTAGATCATTCTATTTTAATCAAAAAACTCCATGACTTCTCATTATCATCGTTATTCATTAATCTTCTTGTCGTACCTCTCTTATCTCCACTTATTTATTCAGTTTCTTGGTCGCCAATCCTCACCCTTCATTTCCAGCTCCGGTATTCCCCAAGGCTCTAACTTAGACCCTTGGTTATTTTTATTATTTTATTTGATGACGACTTAAAAATATTTTATCGTATTTCTTTCGCTACTGACTTATAAGTTCTTCAAAACGATCTAAATCATTTATCCAATTGGTGTTTATCAAACAACCTAAGTCTAAACTTAAATAAGTGTTTAGTCATGTCTAATACTCGGAAATATATTCCTCTCTTATGCTCTTATTCCATAAACAACACTCCTTTTGTACGTTGCTCTTCTTTAGAAGATCTAGGTGTTACGTTTGACTCTAAGCTTACCTTCGTTAGTCACATCAAGCGTATTTACAATTCTTTCCTCCGAATGCTAGGTTTTATCATACGTATAACCCGTTCCTTCTGTGATGTTACTGCTATTTTCTCACTTTATTATGTCTTTGTCGGCTCCAAACAAGAATACTGTTCCATTATCTGGAATCTCATTTATGCGATTAATCAGGACCACATTGAATCTATTCAAAAAAGTATTTAAAGTACATATACTTCGAAATTAATAGAATTCAACATTTCAGATTCATAGCCTACTTGAGCGTCGTAACTATCAACGTGTACATCATCTCTCGAAATTAATTCACAGTGAAATAGACGATCCGACTTACCTCAATTTACATCCTTTTCAGACTCCTCACATACATATTCGCTACTCCCATGCATTCTATCATCCTACTCCTCGCACTAGTGCACTATCCCTATCTCCCATGTCGATGTATTTCGTTACTTCCCTAAAAAATTGATACATCATCTTAAACATATATAGTGACATTGCTGCTTATTGTTTATTATTATTGTCTTTATTTATCATTCTTTGTCATATTATGTCCTCTTTGCCTGCCCTTTTACTGAGTGTTTACCTGGTGGGCATAGTATTAAATAAATAAATAAATAAAATGTAATTTATCATCACAATTTAAGGATTTTATTACTATGGAGATATTCATTCATCAGAAATTATTTTGTTGTTTGTCATTATTGTGCAAAATTGGTAGAAAATAATATCTTTAGCTGATTTCACATTGCATGCAAGCTATAGCATCTATTTTTGAAAATAATTTAAAAAATGTCAACTATGTTAACTTATGACAGAAACATTTAACCTGACATACGTCCTACCTATGTTATCTTAATTAATACATTTTGTTATAAGACAAGTAGAGAAAATATATTTTTTTAAATAAATGAATTACAGAATTTTTGGACATTCGAAATCTGCTTTCAAAATTTTCGTCCTCAAATACGTCAAAAGGATTTCTCCTAGGCCGAAATGTCCTTATTATAATTATTCCTTGAACTTCACACTCGTCTTCTTCTGAGAAGTTATCGATTAATCTAGAATATAAAAACTTTAGGCTGCTATAAAGATTTTTTTTTATTATTTTAAACAGATAAATATTTGCTGCTAAAATAATACTATAATTATAAAATAGGTTTTAAATATAATCATATTTTTTTTACAAATCGTTATTGAAACCGTAAACCTGCTATGGAACCGAATTTCGTTCCATAAAATATACACTGATATATTGAATCCATAACACATAAATATTGTTGGTGAATTAAAAATCATTTCATAACTTAAATTATTGAATCTGTAAGTGTTACGGAGTGTTGGTAAATATGGGCATCACTATCGAAAAGTTATACGGTGAAAATTATTTTATATGGAGATGATGCTGATGAAAGAAAAGTTATGGAGCCTAATAAATAAAGAAAGAAGCTCAAAATTGGCAAATGAGTGACCATTAAGCTCGATGATGAATTGGTTTGTTAGTCGATAATGTCACATTCAAAAAAGAAGAATGGATTGCTCTGAAGAGACACTACGAAAAAGATACATTATCCAATAAAGTATGTTGAATTAGACGAATTTGTTTCTCTAAAATGGATTAAGATGGAAATATAGAGGAGCATATTGCCAATATCACAAATATTTTTAAAAGATTAAGGGATCTTTGAGAAGAGCCAATAAACCCTGGGTCGTTGGAATGAAGTTAAGCAGCTTGCTTCGAAGTTATGATATGCTTGTAACAGCACTAGAAACGAGACTAGAAGAAGATTCAACATTAAGTGTAGTAGGTATAGTTAGAATTGTTTGATGAGTATCATCGTAGAAAGAAAATATTGAAAATTCCACGCATGTATTGCACACTGGACTGTAACAGAATTGGTCAATTTATTTTGAAGTTCCTGGTTGTGATTTTTGATTTGGCCGCGTTAATGTTCTATTTTGAGATTTCTCCTTAAATATATTTTTTTCGTAATTTTTGGATCTTATAGTTAATACATTATACTCAATGTCTTTATTTTGCTAACTTAGGATGTCTTTTCATAAATAATTGAAACCAGATTCTTCTTGCAAGTTGCTTATTTTCATTAATTTATTTTTTATTTTCTTCACTTCCATGAATCTAAAAACTTGGTGACCCATCATTCTTGGTATCACGGGATAGACAATAATAACTAATCATATAATGTGCCTAACAAAATCTTCTTGGGCCTACGTTAATAAAAAGATGATCTACTAAGTTTTCTTACCGTACTTCCAGATGCTAAATGTTGACATAAAGTTTGTCGAGAAATCTCGAATCAGGCAGAAGCTTCTCTTTGATTCACTCTTCTTAGTCTTACAGCCATCGTAGCAACTTCCATACTTTCTGTTGTCCATATAGTACATATATTTTTACATATTTTGGCCGTCTAAAGAAAGATAGAAATTTATTAACATTATTAAGCGATTGTTAATTTTGGTTATCATGAACTAATGATCGAAATGTTTCATGGAAAGTATACCAATTAGTGAGTGCTCCATTGAAGTGGATAATCTCTATTTTTGGTAAAAGTGAGTTTGTATTTTTCGTAATAATTTAACTTAAACTAGAATTTAAGTTTGTTGATTGGATTATGATTTGATTTATAACATGGCGTAGGAGTTGATAATTCTCTCATTTTCTTATTTATAAGTTTGGAAAATTCGTAATAAGTATACGTTCTATTGAAAATTGATATTCTAAAAGTGAATAATTACACTGTTCTAAATATTTCTTAGGGCTCTCTAAATCATCTATATGAAACTCTGGCTCCATAGTTAATTTTGTATACAAATGTGTTATCTGATCCTTCACTAAACAGCGCTGCTTTATGAGTGAACTTAATTCTTGATGCATGAGGAAAATGAGGTTGCACAAAATAAATATTGGAAAAAGGAAAGACTGGAAAAAGGATTATCAAAAAATTTACTGGATATATCACCAAGAAGAGGGCTAATGATGCTGTGGTTGTTGATATTGTATGGTGTTTCTTTTTGACGACGACTGCTGATGACCCAGCTACTGCTGATCCGGAAATTGTGAAGTATTGTCGATGTACATTAATTTGCACTTACACCGATCATGAAGAAATTAATGTTCTTAAAGGGATGAATTTGCACTGATGAATTGAACGAGTGCGCCGTATGCGACCAACCTATGTGATGTTTCATATGGACTTTATTATGAATTATTTGTTTAAGTCAGGCTCGAAGAACCATGGGGTGGGATTTTTGTTGTAGTTTACTTACCTTGTGTGGTCGATATGTTTGATGTTCGTCTGCTGGTTCTACTGTACCACTGATTTAGGTGTTTGAATAAGTGTAATCTATGAATGAAACTGTATATAATTTATTTACAACCCACCAACAAATACAAGTATCAAAATGATTGGACGTGAAAATAGCAAGTTGTCTCTAACTCAGTTGCTGTGAGAATGTTCTGAATTTTTACGAAACTTAGACTAAAATACAAATTTAATAATATCCTCGCCCTCAAGAGCGAGGAACTAAGAAAATACAACAATTTGGCTAAGAAATTCAATATCTGGCAGGCAGAAACTGAAACCTGGGATATGGTCATCCCTAGTTCCGAAAACGTGCTAATAAAACTAATGGCTAAAATAACTTAATTCTTTTAACAAAAATTGCAAGAAAGTCTAAATATAAACTAAAGAAATTGTCGCGTCGCTGGCTAGACAGCAATCATAAACGGAATACATGAACAATTAATGATTTCGACACATGCTTTGAAAGTAATATAAAATTTGATTCCTTTGTTGTAATCAAATAAAATATTTTGAATCATTTTTACAAGAGTCAAGAGTCTCCATTAACAGATTGTAATTTACATTTTAAATAATAAAATATAGAAACTTTGAGCTATCGAAACCCAACTATGCAATGAGTTATGTTTATGATGCCATAACCTTATCTTCTTGACTAGGAAACACTTTGTTTGGAATTTTCTTATTAATGCTATGTTCCGAAATTTAACCAAAGTAACCGTGACTACAAAACTGGTTGCTTTGAGGCTATTGAAATTTCTGGTAGCTTTTGAAATAGTACGGTTAATTTTATACGTAAGCCATGTAACTGTTAGATCTATTGTCTGGCAGTGAATATTTTCATTAATTATATTTTTTTTTCCTTTTGCACATTAAAACACAATCTCTTATCTTCTCCCATGAATACAATATAAATATAAAGTAATAATGAAACAAACCAATTAATATTTACCTCCATATTAAAAAAAATACAAATTCAAAGAAATAATTTGAATTAAAGTGATATGAGGCAAACAGCTGACCCAACTAACCACACTAACCGTCGTTTGTGTCGATATAGTCTGGTTAGTTAAAACTAACAAAAATTTTCAGAAACCGCGGCCCATAAGTTAATCGGTTACTGACAAGCGTGGTCACATTGGTTAAATTCCGGAACATACTGTTTATAACAATAACAAGTGTCACAATTAAATTTATTTTACATGTTATCAACAGATGCAAAATTAAATTATGTAATAAAAGGTGTTACCTACACCCCTTTATTATAATAGCAATAATATATTTTTCTATGTTACATACCTATGTACGTTAATATTTCTAGTATTCACCCTATATACAGGGTGAATACTGAAAACCTTGACATAGGGAAATAACATGGGAAAACAGTTTTTTGCTGTTTCCATCTGTCCCGTTAAATAAAATCGGGTGTACTCGTATGTGGTATCGTTAGTTAGATTACTTAATTTTGCATCTAATAAAACCGGCTATGGAGCATTTTGTTTTGACGTTTCTTATTCGAAAATATGAAGGATAACCTTCAAAATACAATTTATTTTATCAAATATTTCAGTTAGAAAAGGCTATATTACACAACATTTGGTTTTATTAGATGCAAAATTAAATAATCTAACTAACGATACCGCATACACCCGATTTTATTTAGCGGGACAGATGGAAACAGCAAAAAACTGTTTTCCCATGTTATTTCCCTATGTCAAGGTTTTCAGTATTCACCCTGTATAATAGTGCTATACATAGAGGAATAATTCTCATGTTACTAAATGTTACCGTTTAACTTGTTCCGAGAGAACAATTAACAATAATTATCTATTTACTGACAATAGTCAGAATCGCATTTAGTAAGGAAAATTAGCTATGTGCCTAGGGCTCGCATAGTGGCGGATTTAGGGGAGGGCTATAGGGGCTATAGTGCTAGGCGGCAAAATCTAGGGACGGTAATTTTATTTAAAAAATACCAATTAAAAACAAGTTACCACAATAATCTTATTTTTAATTTAAAAATATATTTTGATAAAAATTAGTGTAATACTTATGACTTTGTGATATTAAAAAACCTATGGTGATAAAGGAAGGAGAGATGGGCAAGTCGCTGGTAGACCCTAGGCGGGATAAATTCGCTACTGGGCTCGCAAAATTTAATTATGCCACTTGTAGCTAACGTAGCTTCTTGTTACAACAAATTTGTTATTTAATTTAGTGGTCCTAATTCTTATATAAAAGTTTTTTTAATATTTTTAGAGTTTTTCAGATTCTATCGTATATTAAATATTATTCGATATATTGGCGTAAAGCATTTTTAATCACTCAAGGGTCTTAAAATTCTAACCCGTCTATGAATGACATTTTTTTTTTTCTTTTTGGTGGTACCTGTATCAGTATCGTGAATAACTATTTAACTTTTACTGGCTTATTGAAAGTTGAAATTAGTCAATAAGTATTCACGTACATATTTTAATATAACAATTTGGATCGTTCATATTTTCGAAAGGTGAATCTCAAGATTACGAATCCAGAAAAAACTAAACTAAAACTCAAAAAATTCAAGATATCTTTATTTTTATTATTAAAAATATCAATGCAATTGTAAACAGGAAAAATATCATTGGCACATACAAAGGTAGAGGTTGTAGTTGCTACTCCACGAGTGTATTTATTTAATTTAAATTTTGTGATCCTGAATAAATATTTTTTGGTAGCTGTCTGAATATAGTTAAAAAAAATTATTCTTATAAGTTAGGTTAGATTATAAGTTGTTTTAAATAAATGTCGTTTTTTAAATATTATTTCATATTATAAAGTAATAATTATTTTTCCAAAATATGGCCCATCTCACCCACAATCATCCTACATAACTCATAAAATTTAAAAACCAGCTACTATAGCTTCTCATTATAATAATAAAAACTATACATTAGTTTGCAGTACTATGATCAATAGCAATTTACTGTCCTGGAGAAGGGATACGTGACGTCAGCATGGGAGAATCGTGAAAAATTGCATGTAGACTGACGCTCGCTCCCAGTCTATTTCTCATCTTTTACAATTCTACCATATTTACGTCTCAGCATCCCTTGCTCAAATTTTTACTAGCTTTCGAAAATATGTTGTAATTTTTTATAGTAAATATACTGATTTTTTTATAGATACTTGTTCTACTTTACATAATTTATAAATCAGTAAATTATGATGACAAGTTCGTTTTACATTAACAACCTATGCACCCTGTGCTGCATTTTATCTGGGACGATGTTGTGCTACATAATGAGTAGTATCCATAGTAATGACAAATGACAAATAAGAAAATGTTGCATTTTAGCTAAAACTCACGGGATATGTTATTTTTCAAAATTTAATTTTATAAATAAAAGAATCGGAAATTCCTCTTCTATTTACCAATCTAGATCCGCAAAAATTAATGCTATATACGCCATAGACTACCATTGAGTTTAGGATATAACAAGAGACCCAACCTTATGAGCGAAAAAAAGACGACTAATTGTCCCGTAAAAGAGATGGCAGCATGGTCGACTAGGACATTTGCTACGATTCAGAAACGTGCACTAGATGACTAGACACTAAAAAATTCTAGTGTTTACTGATATCATCCAACAGTGGCCGCACACAACCTTACAACTGAATTAGAGGAGGAATTATGTTCAATGGTTTATTAGGTAACTAAAAATTTAAACTGACGCGGTTGTACAACTGTTTTTTTTTTATAAAACCATTTCAATAATACTACTTAAACTTATCCATGGTTTATAATTTTTTACGTGCAGATACATTTTAATTTTTGAGTTTCACTTCCTGATGAAGAAGAAAGAAAACATTCGTAACATTGACGGACATAATTTATTGCTCTATCCAATACATCGATCAATAAAAAAATCTTTTAAGAACAAAATTAAAAATACGATTAAAATTTCTAGAATTGCAAAGGTTGCTTGATTTTTATAATTTATTACAATCAAATTAATTATATCGAAGAGATATTTAATTCTTTAGAACGCATGGGTGATTTAACTGATTCTCACAATAATTTCAATAATAGAATTTACAAATGTTTTTTTTTGTATTTGTTTCATAAAGCAATATATATATATATATATATATATATATATATATATATATATATATATATACAGGGTGTTCCATTTAAGTGTGCTACCATTGCTATCTCGAGAACTATAAGAGCTACGAGGTTGGTTAAATTAGCAAAGAACCACCATTTTGCAAGACTAATATAATGAGCAAAAAAAATTTTTTTCGACCTGCGGTTCTCAAAATACGGGACACAACTTTCTTATTATAAATGGGAACATATGTTTATTTTTAGGTTATTCAATAGAGTATTTTTTTCCGAATTCAACGATATGAACATATCATATACTAATATAACAAAATAACTGAGAAAAATGCATGTTGCATTTATTTGTATTTTATTTAAAAATAAAAGAAAATAACTATCATATTTTGAAGAAAAAAGTAAGACGAAAAGGACTTACAAAGCACTCATGCAAGCAGATACTAATTACACACCTTTACACCGAAGGATTTATTTTTGCCATTCAAGATCGAGTTATGGCAACCAGAGAATACCGGAAAAACATAATAAAAGACAACACTGTGAAAACAGACAAATGTAGAATGTGTCAGAGAACAACTGAAACACTCGAACACCTTATAAATGGTTGTCAAGCTTTAGCGTCCGAAGAGTACACGGAAAGACAATAAAGTGGCGAGAATCAGTCACCAACTTCTTGCAAAAAGATTAAATCCTGAATTAGAACACCAACCGTATTACAAATACAAAGCAATAAATGTCACAAAAACAGACAAAGGAATACTCTATTGGAATAGGACGATTCAAACAGATCATCATATAAGACACAACAAGCTGGATATTTTGTATGAAATAAAAGAGACCAAAAGAATTTTGCTAATAGACAAAGCCGTCCCATATGTAGCCAATATGAAAACCACCTCCAAAACTAAAGTAAAAAATTACACTCCTCTTGCGCGAGAATTAAAAGAAAGGATAATGTACAAATAACCCCAGTAGTCATAGGTGCATTGGGAGAAATCCCCTATTCCCTGCACGTGGCATTAAGCACCCTCGAAATACCAAAAAACGGTTTCAAAGAAATGCAAAATGCTGTAATCCTGGACATCTATAACATTGTTCGTGGAGTTCTAAATACATCGGAATTCAGTTCCGACAATACATAACTTACCACCGCCCGCCCACTTGGCTTGCAGACACCAAGCCCATCCAACTGGTCCGGAGTTGAAGATCCCTGGAAAAAATGTATTGTAATATAAAAATGAAATGTAATTCACATGTACTTACCATAAAAAACACGTATTGTATATTACTTACCTGAAAAGGTCGTTGTACAAACTATTATAACCTGAAAAGAGAAATAAAGAAATAATAATAATAATAATTGTTTATTGCCAAACAGTAAATAATACCAATTACAGGGCAAAATATAGAAGTTGGATTACATTCTTATCTTAATTCAGTAGTAGAGTAAGTATTATCAAGTAATAATTACAAAATTGATTTCTAATGTAAATAATAATTCATGCAGAAATATTCGATTTCCGGGAATGGACTGTGTCAATTTTTGAGTCAGAGCTCAACGTTTCGCCCGCAGTCGTATGGGGCATCTTCAGGAGCAAGAACGTTTTACTGTCGATAAACAAGGTTACTCGACGTGTCAACCACGCTAGAGGCCAAGTTTAAGCAATAAAAGCGCAAGGGACGACTCAGTTTATAAGGTTACCCGACGTGTAAACCACGCTAGAGGCCAAATAAACCAAGTTGTTTTTTACTTTGAACAAATGACCAAAAACTGTTTAGGATCTGTACTAATATTCTCCTCAGATTTTTTAATGTAATGCAGCTTTTGTCTTAAAATTGATTATATACAGGGTGTTCCATTTAAAAGTGCCACCATTGCTATCTCGAGAACTATAAGAGCTACGAGGTTGGTTAAATTAGCAAAGAACCACCATTTTACAAGACTAATACAATGAGCAAAAAAAGTTTTTTTTTTCAATCGGTGGTTCTCAAAATACGGGACACAACTTTCTTATTTTAAATGGAAACGTATGTTTATTTTTAGGTTATTCGATTAAGTATTTTTTTCTGAATTCAGCGATATGTACATCACTATACTAAACGATTAGATTCACTATATATATATATATATATATATATATATATATCTATATATCTATCTATATATCTATCTATATATCTATCTATAGATCGCCTACAGCCTGAACCATGCAAGTGATTGTTATAATTTTATTTTTAATATGTGGGGGCTAATGAGATCTCGTGCCTTTTGGGTGTCTCATATTTTTACTATTAGTAATTTTCGTGTAAAAAATTAAAACTTTGCACAAATGCTGCCTTGAAACAATGGATCCCAGAGGCCATGTCTAACTTTAAGAAGAATCACGCCGTCATCCGTCACTTTTGACAATCTGCCTATGAACTTTAAATGATTATATCTTTTAATAGAACATTTATGTCAAAGATTTAAAAACAGTATCATGAATAATACACTTGAGCAAATGTGTTACAACTAATTTAAGTTTAAAACATAACGTATTTAATTAATATAAATTTTGACGTTTCCAATGTCAAAAGTCAATGTTGCCAAATTTGTGATGAAGTAACTAAATTAAAACCAAATATTCCTAAATAAAATAAATTGAATACTTTGCTGTGTTTGTTATCAAAAGAAAGGAAACCATAACGGCCAGTTTTAAAATGACAAAAAAAAATTTGTCATGTCGATCTGCATTTGTTTTCCGTAAAAAGTTGTTAAAAGTAGGTCGTCCTTGGGTTTTAAGGAAACGACACAATACGGACTGGTGTGCACGAATGACAAAAATGTTCTATGTAGATTAGAATTTGTTTTTTGCATAATGTTGTCAGAAAAATGGCGTGTTTGGGTATTTTCAAATTACAAAAGTCAATGTTGCCAAATGATTATTAAAGTAACTAAACAAAGAACAAATATTCCCAAATGAAAGGTTACTGAAGACAGTGAATGTTATATTAGGCTAGGTCACGATGAGGGCTAGCGTGCAGAATGAACAAAAATGTTTTATATCGAACGGCTTTTGTTTTTTGGAAAATGTTGTGAGAAGTATGTTGTGTTTGGTATCAAATGAAAAGGCACGATAAGGGCTGGCGTGTAGAATTAAGAAAAAATGTCAATGTTGATCGGCTTTTGTTTTTGCAAAAATTTCTCAAAGATATGTCGAGTTTGGTCTCAAATGGAAGGTCTCGTTGAGAGCTAGCGTGCAGAATTGACAAAAATGTTCCATGTCGATCGGCTTTTGTTTTATGCAAAAAGTTGTCAGAAGTATGTCGTGTTTGGTATCAAATGAAAGGTCTCGGAGAGGGCTAGCGTGCAGAATTGATAAAAATGTACTATGTCGATCGGTTTTTGTTTTTTGCAAAAAGTTGTCAGAAGTATGTCGTGTTTGATATCAAATGAAAGGTCTCGGAGAGGGCTAGCGTGCAGAATTGATAAAAATGTGCTATGTCGATCGGTATTTGTTATTTGCAAAAAGTTGTCAGAAGTGTGTGGTGTTTGGTATCAAATGAAAAGTCTTGTTGAGGGCTAGCGTGCAGAATTCACAAAAATGTTCCATGTCGATCGGCTTTTGTTTTATGCAAAAAGTTGTCCGAAGTATGTCGTGTTTGGTATCAAATGAAAGGTCTCGGTGAGGGCTGGGGTACATAAATGACAAAAATGTTTCATGCCGACCGGCTTTTGTTTTTTGCAAAAAAATATTGGAAGTATATCGTGTTTGCAATCTAATGAAAGGTCTCGGTGAGGCCTGACGTGGATATATAAAATAATTGTTTCATGTCGATCGGCATTTGTTTTTTGCACTGACAGCGGAGCTCTAGGGAATGCTCGGCGTAGCCGAGAATTCGCTAGTCCTATATACTAAAAAGGCATGTGTTGTGATGTTTATTTATTTTCATCATGACGATCGCCAAATTTTGTCACAAGCCTAACTGCCTGAACCATGAAAGGGATTGTTGTAAATTTTTTTTTAGAATGCAGGGAATAATGTATAGTTGTGCCTTTTGGGGGTCTCATATTTTTACTGTAAGTGGTTCTTGTGTAAAAAAATAAAAACTGTGCAAAACTAATAACTTGAAACAATGGATCCTAGTAGCCATGTCTAAATTTAAAAAGAGTCACGAGGTCATCTGTCACTTTTGACAATCTGTCTATGAACTTTAAACGATTATAACTTTTTATAGAACATTGATATTAAAGAAGTAAATACAGTATCATGTATAATAGTCTCGAGCAAAGGTGTTACAATTAATTTAAGTTTAAAACATAACGTATTTAATTAATATAAATTTTGACGTTTCCATTGTCAAAAGTCAATGTTGCCAAATGTGTGATGAAGTACCTTAACTAAATGAAAACCAAATATTCTTAACCTAACTTTACTGAAGACGGTGGCAGTTGTATTAGGGTTGACAATATTAATTTATAAATTTAAAAATTAACTACTATTTTTTAATACAAACAGTGTTGCCAAATTATGAAGTAACAAAATAAAAATCAAATGTACCTAATTAAATGGAACACTTTGCTGTGTTTGATATCAAAAGAAAGAAAATTATAATGGCCGGTTTTGAAATGACAAAAAAAATGTGTCACGTCGATCTGCATTTGTTTTTCGGAAAAAGTTGTTAGAAGTAGGTTGTCTTTGGGTTTTAAGGAAACTACACAATGTGGACGGGTGTGCACGAATGACAAAAATGTTCTACGTAAATTAGAATTTTTTTTTTGCAAAATGTTGTCAGAAAAATGTTGTTTGGAAAAAGTTGTGAGAAGTATGTGGTGTATAGTATCAAATGAAAGGGCTCGACAAAGGCTGGCGTTTAGAATTAACAAAAATGATCAATGTTGCTCGGCTTTTGTTTTTTGCAAAACTTTCTCAAAGGTACGTCGAGTTTTATTTCAAATTAAAGGTCTCGTTGAGGGCTAGCGAGCAGAATTGACAAAAATGTTCCATTCCGATCGGCTTTTGTTTTCTGCAAAAAGTTCTCAAAGGTATGTCGAGTTTGATCTCAAAAGAATGTGCCATGTCAATTGTCTTTTGTTTTTTGCAAAAAGTTGTCAGAAGTGTGTGGTGTTTGATCTCAAATGAAAGGTTTCGTTGAGGGCTAGCGTGCAGAATTGACAAAAATGTTCCATGCCAATCGGCTTTTGTTTTTCGCCAATAGTTGTCAGAAGTAGGAATGACGATGGGTATCCGGGTACCCGGAACCTACCCGATAGTAATGTACCCGGGTATCAAAAATAGTACCTGATTACCCGAAATGTACCCGTTACCCGTTTATTACCCGTTACCCGAAATCTACCCATTACCTAAAAGCTGTTGTTGCCAGTTAAAGACAGTTTTCCACTGCCGGAAACATTGTAACAAAACGAAGATCAAGACTGAGTGCAGATACATCATCCATACTGATATTTGTGAATAGAAATATGAGATTTTCCTAAGTAATTAAATCAAATGTACTTCCGTAATAAGTTTTAATTTTGTAATTTTATACTGCTGACACACTCGTATATTATATAAAATAACAATGTTTTTGTTTTATTTCCATACCAGAAAATGGATGAATATGAAAGAATAACGGATATTTTAAGTTTATCAGGTAATTATCGGGTATCAGGTTATTATCGGATATCGGGTAATTATCGGGTAACGGGTAATTATCGAGTATCCGGTACTACCCGGGTATTCATATCGGGTACCCGAGTACCAAAATTTTCAAGTTTCGTCATTCCTAGTCAGAAGTATGTGGTGGTTAGTATCAAAATAAAGGTCTCGATGAGGGTTTGCGTGAAAAATTAACAAAATTGCTCAATCTTGATCGGCTCTTGTTTTTTGCAAAAAGATCTCAGAAATATGTCGAGTATAGTGTCAAAAGAAAGGTCTCGTTGAGGGCTAGCATGCAGAATTGACAAAAATGTGCTATGTAGATCGGCTTTTGTTTTATGCAACAAGTTGTCAGAAATATGTCTTGTTTGGTATCGAATAAGAGGTCTCGTTGAGGGCTAGCGTGCAGAATTGACAGAAATGTTCCATTCCGATCGGCTTTTGTTTTCTGCAAAATGTTCTCAAAAGTATGTCGAGTTTGGTCTCAAATGAAACGTCTTGTTGAGAACTAGCGTGCAGAATTGACAAAAATGTGCTATGTCGATCGGTTTTTGTCTTTTGCAAAAAGTTGTCAGAAGTGTATGGTGTTTGGTATCAAATGAAAGGTTTCAGTGAGGGCTTGTGGGCAGAATTAACAAAAATTGTCAATGTTGATCGGCTTTTGTTTTTTGAAAAAGGTTGTCACAAGTATATAGTGTTTGGTATCGAATGAAAAGTGTTGGTGTGGGCTAGCGTACAGATATGATAAAAATGTTTCATGTCGATCGACTTTTGTTTTTTATCATATACTAATATAACAAAATAATTGAGAAAAATGCATGTTAAATTTATATGTATTTTATTTATATCTGGCTGAAATAAGAGTGCTATGGTTAGAAAACATAGACATAATGTTCTGTCTAACATTGTTTGATTATTTTTTGTTAAATTTTATTTGCTTGAACTGTCAGTTTTAAGAAGAAAATTAATTGTTTTCTATCCAAAGCACTTTTATTTCAGCCAGATATAAATAAAATACAAATAAATCTACCATGCATTTTTCTCAGTTATTTTGTTGTATTAGAATATGATATATTTATATCATTGAATTTAGAAAAAAATACTCTATCGAATAACCTAAAAATAAACATACGTTTCCATTTAAAATAAGAAAGTTGTGTCCCGTATTTTGAGAACCACAGGTTGAAAAAAAAATTTTTTTGCTCATTGTATTAGTCTTGTAAAATGGTGGTTCTTTGCTAATTTAACCAACCTCGTAGCTTTTATAGTTCTCGAGATAGCAATGGTGGCACTTTTAAATGGAACACCCTGTATATAATATATAGTTATATACATTCTTTACGGACGGTAAGGTGTTAGCTACATAATATAATTACAGAAAGTTAACAAAGGCACCTGGGATCTGTTTGTAAAAATAAATGAACTTTTCTTTAATTTTCTCCTCCAAGAATCTTTCATCCTGTAGTACTTTTCCCATAGTAAGCATTTTATTGTCCAAATTACAAAAATGCAATACTTTCCATTAGCTATTTCTACTTTTTTTTTGTAACTGGAAGTATTTGTTATTAAATTAAAATTTTCATCTTTAATTTCGCCAAATTTTATAAAATTTCTTCTTAATAGTTTCCACAGACTGCAAATCACATGCTGAATCCCAATTTTAATTCAATGAGTTCATAGTTTTCAAGTAGATCATCTGGACTTGCAGCTAAAAGTGAAAATTTTGTACTAAAAAGTAACCCGCATTTATAATATTTATACCTAATAATTTGAAGAATTGTTGCCTGGCAGTAGGTTTCATTTTGATTCCATAACGTGTCGCTTTGCAACCGGAAAAATACACGTATAATATTTTTTTTTTATTGTATTAGCATCTGAAGTGTTTTGCGTCAATTTGCATATTTTTCCATAGTTTGATGCAGTAAACCTTTTATATCTTTCTTGTAGAGATTTTTCGACATGTTCACTAGTATTGTAAGATAAAGCTGCTAGCTTATTAATTTGACAATCTCAGAATATAACAAATTGGCAACGAGGATTGTAAAACCGAGGACTACATAAAATGGAACTGATTTTAGAAAGAGTTTTAGTTCAAATGCAGAAAAATCAACAACAAGATTTATTTGTAGAATTAATTTCGCACATTACTAAAGAAAAATCTTTCGCAAATATTGTTGAATTAATAATAGAGTCATTATCAGGAATGGCCAAGTAAAATACTTCACGTATTACATGTCTTTTTTTACGCGTAAAATTGTTTTTTACAACGTTAATATTTTCGACTTTTTTAAGTAAATAACCTATAAAATGTAATACAATGAATATTATCTTTATTTACATTAAAAAAATGTAAATTAATTAACTCAGGATACGGCGGAGATAAAACTGCTTGCATCGATTAATTTTTTCTTTAAACTCTCGTCTTAGTAGCGGTAAATGTTAAAAATATGAAAATGTAACCTCAAAGGAAACTCTTTAAAAGCATTTTAAGTATGCTTAAAAGTTCAACTAAATAAACTGATTTTCAGAATAATATGTTACTTTTAGAATGTAAGTTAGTTTGGTAAAAATTCGAAGCAGTATTATCAAGATACGCAATTAGATTGATCTTTGAAATTATGCTACTTAGAAAATAGGGAAAATTGTTTCAAATATTATATTAAATAAATCGCAAGTATACAAGCTTATTTTTTATAATTTAGAAACAGTTTCAGAAAAGTTATAATTGTTTAAAGAAAATCAAGGAATATTGATCATACAATATGATTTGACATTTATAAACAAAAACTAGGCCCCTAGTGTTTTAATAAGGAACTACAAATTTACGTTGTTTACGTATTTACTTATTTTATGTTTTTTAAGCATTTATTACACGTAAACGTAAAAAATATTTTTTTTACGCGTAAATACAACCCTGGTCATTTGATAAATAATGTGAACGTTATGAAAATATTAATCAGACACAAATAAATAAGATGATTCTGCTAAAGTTCGGTTATTACTGCGCAAATTTGATCTAAAATCAGATTTTATATATGTTAATTACATTTTACCAAAAACACCGACATAATAATTTGGAGAAAAATTGTAAAAAATCTTTAACAAATTTTATTTTCACAGATGATTATTTTTAAAAAGTGATTAAATTGCTTGCAAATTTAGAAGAAAGAGTATTATGATTACGTTATTTTTGCAGGTATTGTTATACCGCTTTATCATAGTTGCGATATATACTATTTTATTGCCAGACCCGACAGAGTCAAGTTTTTAGAGTATAACCGTGCATATGAAGAGTTTGAATTTGTTAATTTATCTGTAGAACATTTTAAATATTTAATGATGATAAGTTGATATGTGGATTACAATCACCAAAATATTTGAAAGCACGTACTCGTTTATTAAAAGTATTAAATAAATGTAGGGAAACAAATAAAGTTACGTTAAATAATTTTATAAACGAATGTAAACGTTTGGCTTCAATTGCTACGTGTGCACCAGATTAGGGCATAAAATGGTGGAATATGCTACGTTCCTCAGTTGTTCGAGAATACGGCCGCCAGCTTTTATACAGTGGAGAAAGGGGTGGTTAAAAAAATTATAATTAGGAAAATGGGCGCCACGTGGTTGTTGTTTATCAACACGGTATACAACCACGAAAATACCAATACGTCAAAAATGCTCAAGATCAGTGATGGGGAAAATATTAATTGTTAGACTCAATAAAATGCTGATTAAATTTAAGCCTAAGAGCTATATTGGAAGTTAATAAATACAAGTTAACTGACGTGGCTATTAATATACTGATAAGTTAATCTCGCTATAACCCAGGCGAGGTATATCTGAATGTAATAAATAATAAAAAGGGTTAATACTGAGATTGTCTCAGCTAGGGGATGCTGACGTACGACTGAGCAAGGACTAGATAAATAAAAAAAATCAAACTTAAATAAACGCAACATAGACGCACGATGGTTGGTTGATCGATCAATCAAGGGTAGTGCAGGCGCAATAACTGACTTAAAACCTCGAGTCCTAACCCTAAATACTTAACAAACCCTATGTGAGTATTCCCACTGATAGTTAAAGAAAGAATACGTAAAATACTTTAAGACTCGCTTGAGCTAGAGCATTGTTAAGATACAAATAATCTCGAAAATATAAATGATCCAGAATATCTTAATTACAATGATATCGAATAATAAATTATGCAATTACTTAAAAATACTAATGATCAAATCGATCTAATAATCATATTGGATAATAAACGGTGCAATAAACTTCAAATACTAACAGACATATAGATCTGTATTATAATACTAATAAAAAAATAATAATAAAGAATAAAATTTCAAAGCTTAGCTGGCAATGTGACTGATCCAGTGAGTCCAAGCCGTCCGATAAAATTGAGTAAATCAGCTGGCCGGTTGGTGTTGAGTAGTTCCAACTTCCGACAACAGGTAGTACTCGAGCGGACAGTGGCGTCACTATTAAAAAAAATAACTATAATAACAAGAACACTTCAGTGAACTTACGAAGTAGACGACTAACACAATAAGTTACACAGAATATTGGTTTGGTTTTACCTGAGTTCGTGGGCGGCTTGAAGGTTTTTCTAACGAATGCTTTGGTTCAAATCCGGGATTCTTCCGAGGAATAACTTCCACAGTATTGATGGTCGCACAATCCAAATAAATGGCTCAATAACTCAAAAATATAACGAAAGCTACTATGCACAATCGACCAACAACTTCCAAAGTTCGTTAGCGAGTGCATGACTCGCAAAAACCAAATCTTAATTAATCTAAGATTTATGTCAAGATTCGCAATAATTTGCAAACGTACGTTGAAGAAAACCGTACACTTACGATAGGGGGGTTGCTTCACTTAAGGCACTACATTCCGCAAAATGAACCCGTAACAACTCTCCCCTTTCCCAAAAAGAAGAATTTAGAATAAATTCCTGAAAAGTCAGAAGCCAAAAAAACAAGACTCGAGAACAAATGTCATCAACCATAAATCAAAAAAAAAATAATGAAAACCAAATCTAGCCTGGGTTATCTTCAGGATGAGCTTTAAGGTGTTTGCTACTCCAAGTTCCTGGAAGAACTTCATCATGTACAGTTTTCAGTTCATAAGTATGTGACGAGACTTTTCGGTGAATCATGAAAGGGCCTATATACTTGTCGGCAAGTTTAGCTGTATAATACTGAGAAGCATCTGATAGAACGAAATTCTTGCGCCACACCAACTGATTGGGATAGAAATTAATATCGCGGTGGCGAAGGTCATAGCGTGATTTAGATTTAACATAAGCGGCTTGGAGTCGTTTTCCAATATCTTTATACAGTTTAGCAAATCCAAACGAACGTTTTTCGAACTTATCCTTATCAGGGGCCTCCACTTCTGCATTTTCCACCGATTTATTTATGTGCCAGTCGCCCGACAATTTTACTTCCCGACCGAAGTTTATGAAGTTAGGGGTGAGACCGGTAACTTCGTGCGTGGCAGATCTTACTGCACATCCAAGTTTCGCGAGATATTTTCCCCAAGTGCGATGATTATCCGAGACATAGGATATTAACATAGTTTTTAGCACTTTGTTAATTCGTTCGACCGGGTTGGCCTGAGGGTGATAGTACGATGTATACCTTGGCTTCACCTTATATTGGGTAAGAAGATTTCTATATTCTCTTGACCTAAACTGCACGCCGTTATCAGAAATAATTGCACGAGGCACCCCGAATACAAGAAATATTTGATCCTCTAGGATTTTTGCAATTGCCGAAGCCGAAGCCTTCCGCAGCGGGAAGAACATTGCAAATTTACTAAAGCAGTCATAAATAACCAAGATAAACCTATAGCCTTGAGTGGTTGCTGGTAATGGTCCCACTAAATCAGTACATATTACCTCCCAGGGTCTGTTAATGACAGAGTGACCACCCATTTGACCCGGAGCAGCCTTTTGTTCTGGTTTGGATCGCAAACAAACATTACAACATCTCACATAACTCGCAACATCTGCCTTCATTTTGGGCCAATAGGAACGTGCTAACAGCCGGCGGTATGTTTTGAAAACGCCAAGATGACCACTGGTCGGCAAATCATGACACTCATAAATTAATTCCTTACGTTTTTCCTTAGGAATTACTTCTCTCCATTGATCTTCCTCCTCCACCATCCCGTCAAAATCCAATCTAATAAATTTATACAAACGACCATTATCAACACGATAATTTGGGTAATGCAACGGATTCTCAATAACTGAATTAAATAACTTCCGAAACCAATTATCCTTAATATGATCCACATTAACACAATCAAGAACTGGAACAGCACGAGACAACCCGTCGGGAACAACATGCTCCTTTCCCTTACGGTGTAAAATTTTGAATTTATACTGCTGGAGACGAACGGACCATCTAGCGAGTCTACCTGACGGATTTTCCAAATTATTCAGCCACAGTAACGAATAATGATCCGTTATAGCCGTGAACTCTGTGCCCTCAAGATATGGTCTAAGTTTCTCAATTGCCCATAATAAGGCTAATAATTCCTTTTCCGTAGTTGAAAAGTTTCTCTCTTGACGCGTCAGAGATCGGGATAGGTAGCATATAACCTTTTCGCCATCTTCATACTGCTGACTTAACACTGCACCGAGGCCGAAATTGGAAGCATCAGTTTGAAGAATAAATTCTTTTGTAAAGTCGGGACATGAAAGAATAGGGGCCGAAATCAGACAGTTCTTAATGTGACACCAAGCGTCATCACAATTATTATCCCATAAGAATCGGGTATTCTTACACAATAATTTTGTCAAAGGAGCCAAGACTGATGAAAAATTCGGAATAAACCGACGGTACCATGATGCCATGCCTACCAATCTACGTATGTCTGAAACACATTTTGGAGTCGGAACTTCTAAAATAGCCTTCACTTTCTCCGGATCTACATGAAGACCGTGCTGGTTAACTACGTAGCCTAAATAACGTAGCTCCTCGCGACAAAATTGGCACTTATCTCGCCCTAAAGTTAACCCTGCATTACGAATACGAGAAAGCACAATCTCAAGGATCTCAAGGTGTTTTTCAAAGGTCGCCGTAACAATCACGATATCATCTAAATAGACGAATACGTGCGGTCTAAGATCTATCCCAATAACATCATCGATGAAACGTTGCCATGTGGCGGGTGCATTATGTAAGCCAAAAGGCATACGGCGAAACTGGAAAAAACCGCGATTAGGTACTATAAATGCAGTATATTGTTTCGAGGATTCCGCCATGGGTATCTGCCAATAAGCAGATTTGATGTCGAGAGATGTTAAAAATTTTGCGTCGCGTAATTTATCTAATGTTTCAGATACGTGCGGTAAGGGGTAAGCGTCACGCTCTGTGACCTGATTGACTTTCCTATAATCCACACAGAACCGAAAGCTGCCGTCTTTTTTTGGTACGAGCAGAATAGGTGAGGCCCACGGACTACGCGATTTTTCTACAATATTATTGGCGATCATGAGATCCAATTCTTTATCCACATGCGCTTGCATGGCGGGCGAAATAGGGTAGTACTTTTGTCTAATAGGCTTAGTATCTGCAGCAATATGAATCTCATGTTCAACTAGCGACGTACAGCCGATTCGATCGCCTCCCATCCCACAGAACATTTTATCAATTAACTCATTCAGTTTACTCTCCTGGGCACTAGAGAGATTCTTACGCGAACAAATTGCATCCACCGAACAAAAGGGACTATCGGAAAACGTCCATTCTCCTTGCCGTAAATCCGGCACGATGCCCATAATTTTCCAAAAATTAGTTCCTAAAATTAAAACATGCGACAACTCTGGCACAACCATAATATCAATCACTTTAAACTGATCTCGCAAACGAATTGGCACTGAAACCATGCCCAAACTAGAACAACGTTGGCCGTTCGCGACAGTACAAGTAAAACTAGTTTTAGTTAATTGTAACCCTAACTTATTTAATATTTCCCAACCAGGTTTCCCAACAATAGTACAAGAGGCTCCGGAATCCAATAACCCTAATATAGGCTTTTCTAAAATGTAAACTTTTAAATAAGGGCGCTCATCACCGTGAGCATGAGCCAGTATAAAGTCTAACAAAATGTTACTTCTTCCGACCGAGTTATAATTATCATGATGCGGCAAGCGGTCATCTGCCGCATCTAGCGACCGTTTCCCGAATCGTAGGAACATGAAGGGCAAGATCTGACAGTAACGTCTGGTTTACCGCAACGAAAACAATGCTTTTTACGTGGCTCGCAACAATTAACTGAGATGTGCCCCGTTTTACCACAATTCCAACAATTTCTGTTACCGCCCGGATTTCACACTGGAGCAACGGAAACTGCAGAAGCACTAGCACGAAATTTTGAGTTCGACGAACTGCCACGGTGTGTATAGGCGAGATCAGGCTCAAGACATTTACTGCGATGTGGAGGTGGAGCGAAGTTTTCTACCGATTCCTTCCTTTCGTCAACTTGTCGACATAAAGCGACCAATTCCCCGACCGATTTTACCTCCAGCCCTAGTGGCAACTGAGTTTGATAGAACGGTTGAATATTTTTCATCAATATCTTCACTTTAAACTCTTCCGTTATTTGGTCCGGTCGCAACCGCGCGAAATAGGAATTCATAATTGAGACGTACAATGCTATCGACTCGTGCGGGGCCTGCGTTCGGGATTTAACCTCCTCTAAGAGTTTATTCTCATAATCTATAGGCAAAAATGCTTCTCGCAATCCTCTAACTAGCTCATCCCAGCTACCAAATAACTGTCTATTAGCCCTATACCAAATGAGCGCATCACCTTCGAAGAGGTCAAGAGCTGATACCAATAATTCTGGTTTTGAGACGTTCCGCGCACCGCGAAGTTCCTCAACTCTATCGAGGAAGGCACTTAAGGATAGTTCACTAATGTTTCCGCTAAATTTCAGATTCCACTTAAAAACAGGTACGGACTTTACATGAAAGCTGGATTTACGAACATTTTGTTCGCTATCAGAGGAGTCGTGGTCAGAGTCAGATAAATGTATGTTTGACAGCGAATTATCTATTACAGTATTCACTAAAGTGGAACACATTTTAGTACTTTTAGCTTTAGTTTTTAGTTCAGATTCTAACGTCACAAGTTGTAGAAGGAGTTTACACCGCTTCTGTTTCTGATCATCGCCGTCTACAACAACACGATTAACTCTGCCCATCGAATGCAGAATTTTTGTTTGGATTTTCTTGAACTTAGACGAGGTTTTGATATCTGCGAATACTGCTACCAGATCTGAAATTTCTTTAATTTTACTACTAATCGCCGTATAATCCTCTTCAAATTTAAACGGATAAGGTGGCAAAATAAAGGACGAACTTTTCTCTAAACGTAACAGTGAACGTAACGACCTTCGCATAATTTCCACCGGTTTGTCCTCTTCGATACCCCGAATCTTTAATTCGTAACTAAGCTCTTCCTTATTTAAGCGGTTAATCTCTACCTGAGCATCCATAATACTAATTAGTGTAAACAGTCCTAACAAGATAATCGTAAACCAATCGAAATACCCAAATAAATAGATAGGAAAAAAAAAAAAATAAACCAGAAAACTAGGTTTATCAACAATAAGTAATAATAATCAATAAATATCTAACTAATCCTATTCTATAAAAATAAACCAACTCGATACGCTAAGTTAGAACAAGAAGAACACTTGAGCAGATACTTTACAAAATCGAGTCTATACTTTGCGGAAATCGTGCCTCCATAAAACAGGCCCCACGTTGGGCGCCAAAATTTTGCTACGTGTGCACCAGATTAGGGCATAAAATGGTGGAATATGCTACGTTCCTCAGTTGTTCGAGAATACGGCCGCCAGCTTTTATACAGTGGAGAAAGGGGTGGTTAAAAAAATTATAATTAGGAAAATGGGCGCCACGTGGTTGTTGTTTATCAACACGGTATACAACCACGAAAATACCAATACGTCAAAAATGCTCAAGATCAGTGATGGGGAAAATATTAATTGTTAGACTCAATAAAATGCTGATTAAATTTAAGCCTAAGAGCTATATTGGAAGTTAATAAATACAAGTTAACTTACGTGGCTATTAATATAATGATAAGTTAATCTCGCTATAACCCAGGCGAGGTATATCTGAATGTAATAAATAATAAAAAGGGTTAATACTGAGATTGTCTCAGCTAGGGGATGCTGACGTACGACTGAGCAAGGACTAGATAAATAAAAAAAATCAAACTTAAATAAACGCAACATAGACGCACGATGGTTGGTTGATCGATCAATCAAGGGTAGTGCAGGCGCAATAACTGACTTAAAACCTCGAGTCCTAACCCTAAATACTTAACAAACCCTATGTGAGTATTCCCACTGATAGTTAAAGAAAGAATACGTAAAATACTTTAAGACTCGCTTGAGCTAGAGCATTGTTAAGATACAAATAATCTCGAAAATATAAATGATCCAGAATATCTTAATTACAATGATATCGAATGATAAATTATGCAATTACTTAAAAATACTAATGATCAAATCGATCTAATAATCATATTGGATAATAAACGGTGCAATAAACTTCAAATACTAACAGACATATAGATCTGTATTATAATACTAATAAAAAAATAATAATAAAGAATAAAATTTCAAAGCTTAGCTGGCAATGTGACTGATCCAGTGAGTCCAAGCCGTCCGATAAAATTGAGTAAATCAGCTGGCCGGTTGGTGTTGAGTAGTTCCAACTTCCGACAACAGGTAGTACTCGAGCGGACAGTGGCGTCACTCGAAAATTTTCAGCGAATGGCGGGCGTCCAGAACTTCACCAGAATTCCCCAAATAATCTTCCCTCGCAACTATTTTCACCTCGCGGTATGTTACAGGGTTATAAAACCCAATATAACAAGCCTACAAGAAGTTAGGAATTGAGTACCGACGATAAATGAATAAACACATGGCGTGAGTACGCACATGGTGAATAAGTTAAATGAGAAATTCAATAAATGACTATAAAAAAAAACTATTAAAAAAAATAACTATAATAACAAGAACACTTCAGTGAACTTACGAAGTAGACGACTAACACAATAAGTTACACAGAATATTGGTTTGGTTTTACCTGAGTTCGTGGGCGGCTTGAAGGTTTTTCTAACGAATGCTTTGGTTCAAATCCGGGATTCTCCCGAGGAATAACTTCCACAGTATTGATGGTCGCACAATCCAAATAAATGGCTCAATAACTCAAAAATATAACGAAAGCTACTATGCACAATCGACCAACAACTTCCAAAGTTCGTTAGCGAGTGCATGACTCGCAAAAACCAAATCTTAATTAATCTAAGATTTATGTCAAGATTCGCAATAATTTGCAAACGTACGTTGAAGAAAACCGTACACTTACGATAGGGGGGTTGCTTCACTTAAGGCACTACATTCCGCAAAATGAACCCGTAACACAATTAAAATGGATAAAGCATTAGTTGAAAATTCATAGAAATCAAATGTCAACAAGGTACAATATCAGCCAACACAGAAACAGAAAAGTCAATCTGATGAAACTGTATATAAAAACAAACCAAAAAAATTCACGTTGGTATTGCGGTCAAATACATTTTGCGAAAGAGTGCAAATTTAGTATTCATAAATACAAATCATCTAATTCGCATCTAATTATACTATCAGCCACTCTCTTAACTGAAGAACTAAAGAGTTTAGTTATCTATCACCACCATAATCCTCACAATCCCAATTAAATAAGTAATCTTCTCAAAAGGTACTTGTAAGTAACAAATTTTACAATGATTTTTTACATTTTATATAATAATAAGTCTTTGTTTTAATCCTACAAATTACATTAATGTAAATAAATTAAGTAGAATAGATTATATATTTCAATGTAACAGTTCAAATACAAACAACAACAATCGAATTACATTTCACAGTTAATATTACATAGATAGATACGTACATAGTTTACTAGTTTTAAATTGGCTATTTAACTTCTCCGCCCAATTTAAATGAACCTAGACAAGTTTTTAATATAACAAATTTTGGACACAGTAGTCCCTTTGTCAATATATCAGCAACTTGATCTTCACTGGTATATATTCTATGGAGACTACTTGATTTTCTATCAAATGACGTATGTGGATGACACGTAATATCAACATGTGTGACATATTAATGATTTGTCGGATTTTTGGTAATAACAATATAAGACTGGTTTTTTAATAACAATCGAATTTTGTATTGCCACATTCATTTCCTGTATCAGAGTCTTCAACCACACTACTTCACCTGCTGCAGCGCTAAGTGCCACGTACTCAGCCTCTGTTGAAGACAACGGTATAATTGCTTATTTCTTTGTCGTCCAAGGCACAACGTTACCATAAACTTTGAAGATATATCCCTTCATTGATCTTCAATTATTCACGTCGCCAACCGAATCAGTATTAATAAAACCTGTTATAATGCAATTAATTTTACTCCTTTGATTCTTTTCAAATGCTTCCATTGTGTATCGGTTGCTCTATTTTGATACTTTCTCAATAAATTTATTACAGCACTTAAATCTGGTCTTGTCCTCAATATCAGATACATCAATGAGCTTATCATCTCTCTATAAGGCAATTTAATCGTTTTTTTTTATTTCCAGTATCAGCAAATATCTGTATATTTGTATTCAAGCGAGTTGTTACCGAATTGCAATCTTGCATATTATATTTCTTCAAAATATTTTCAATGTAATGACATTCGACATTCAATAAATTTATTACAGCGCTTAAATCAGATAGGGTAGACTGGGTACGGTTGTGACAATTTTGGTTTGATCATCAATACTTTTGTTAATTTACTAGTTAGCTGCGAGAAAAGTAATTTAAATCTTAATTTATACTTTTGTCTACATTAAAAATACCAAACTGTTGTCCCTAAATACGCTCTATTAGTTATAGCATCAAATTAAAAAAAAGAGAAAGTGTCACAACCGACCACACCCCAAGGACGGTTGTGACAGTGGCTGGGGTCAGTAGTGACAGACATAAACATACTCAGAAATGGTTTATAATTACTTTTATTGTTAGAAATATGTAACTTAACCCAACATAACTGTCATTCAAAACATTCACTTAAATTAACTGTAGGTAACTGGAAAAAGTTTTACTAAATTGTAACAAAAACTATTCTAAAAATCAATATTTATGAATATAAATACTAAGATCTAGTCAGATTCATCATCACAGTTGTGACAAATGTAATAGTGATTAACACCTGCGCACTCTACGTGGGCCCAGAGTCCACATGTCCCTTGGCACTTGATCCATTTTTCGCCAGCCCTACTTTCAGAATATGCGCTTACACAAACCAGACAGAAATACTCTTCTTCATCGGATGACGATTCTGAAGTCTTTCTTCTCTTGGCATTGACTTTTTCTTTTCCTTTCCCTGTCTTATTTTGTCTTACTTCAGCTAGGTTTCTCTTTACCTGCTTAGCCTTCAAACGTTTTTCATTTTCTTCATGTTTTTTCCTAACTGCCTCTTTCTCGGGGGTGTCTGTGCAAATGGTTGACTTTTTTGTTCTAGTGCCTCTTGTTTTTCTTTGAGCAGCTTTCAGAAAAGGTCGAACAATTTCAGGTGAAAAAGCTGGCGGAGTGGCTGTGGTTGAATCATTCTCCTGAACCCGGACAATTTCAAGCGAAAAAGCTGGTGGCGTGGCTGTGGTTGAATCAGTCTCCTGAAGACGGACAATTTCAGGCAAAAGCACAGGCGGCGTGGCTGAGGTTGATGCAGTTAGCTGAATTTCATTTATAATTGGAGTCGAAGATTGCCCCAATAAAGAATCTGAAGGTGACAGCATTTCATTGTTGAGTCTAGGATTGTTATCTACAGAATCAGGGTTTTGTACGTTGGTTTCAATAGATGGTGTTGTAGGAATAGTGTCAGGGTTTGGTCTATCTGTTACAAAAGATGACGAAAAGTCAATATCCTGGAATAAATTACGATGAAAGGGAAAAATACCAGTTTTGCTGAAACCTGCCTGAATGTTCGCTTGTGTGAAAGCCTGAGGCATAGCAGTCTTGATGATACCTGGTATGTCGTAAATACTCATAGTCTTGCCAGGATGACTTCGCATCCATCCGTCACAAGCAGTATTTATAGCCTTTTTCAATGGTCCAAAGACAGATCGGTCTAATGGTTGCAGTTTGTGCGAGCAGTGCGGAGGAAATGACAGCAGAGTGATGCCATTTTCTTTGCAAAAATCCAGTGTATTAATATTAACATGAGAAGAATGATTGTCCAGCAATAGTAACACTTTATGTGTTAGAGAAGCATTAGAGAATTTTTTGAAATGCTCGAGAAATACTAAAAATGACGCATCCTGCATCCATCCTGAAGGATTTGCAGTTCCAATCGATCCCACTGGCCCGTCCCTAACAAAGTGATCATGATAACGAACTCTCGGAAATATAAAAAAAGGAGGAATTGCATTTCCCAAGGCATTTACTGCACAAGCAATTGTGACTAATGTACCACGTTCAGCTGATGTAACAGCTCCCACTTGCCGTATACCACGTCTTGCCACTACTTTATCCGGTCTTTGCACGGTAGTGACACCTGTCTCATCAACATTGTAAATATCCTGTGGCTCATATGTGTGTCTGTCCAAAACAGTTTGCAAATTATTATAAAAAGCTTCCACATTCGTTTTATTAAAACTTGTAGCTCTTGAAAGGCTTGTAGCCTGAGCTACGCGTACAGACAGTGACGGGTTTCTATTCATAAATGAACGGAACCATTCTTCACCAGCCATCTTATTTTCAACCCAAGTAGCAGGTTTCTTTATGTTGTATTTAGTTGTCAGTTCAAATGCCAGCTTCCGTACCTCTTTTGTAGCAAGGCCAAAATATATATCCGCGCAACGTATGATATATTTTGATAGCTCTTCTTCTTGCTCCTTAGAAAATACTTTATTATGAGCAACATACCCCATACTGACGCTGTCTTCATTGTGATTCGCACCGGCTTCATCACGTTTACGGATGTATCGCAACAACGACATGCGATTAACCTCATGCATTTCCGCAGCTCTGCGTAAAGAAGTCCCGCGTTTCACTTCTTCACAAGCATGTTTATATTTACTTATGTCAGACCGCGCTCTTTCGGTCTTCCGCAAACGTTTTCGGGGCATCTAAAAGCAAAAATATAAAAAAAATGTATGTCACAACCGTACCCAACACATACTTTCGAAAACAAACAATCGCCATGACTGGGCCAAGTAATCTACGTAAAAACTAATCACTCGTAATTAACTACTAGTATTCAACTTATAACAAAAAAATATATGATATAATCTATCTGTATACAAATAACAGTAAATATTAAAAGAAATTAAACAAAAAACTTACTTTTGACTGTTGAAAAGCAATGTAGACTCCTTCTTACGTTAGCGTTGCGCGTTGGCTGACACAAGCTGGGGAACGCGTTTAGACATGCATGCCGCTTCTCGCTCCCATTGCACCCTTTCCCGCATTACGTATAGTTTTGCTGTTATGGCGACTGTCACTACCGTACCCTGGCGCAACCGTACCCAGTCTACCCTACTCGTACATCAATGAGCTTATCATCTATCTATACGGCAATTTAATCAGTTTTTCATTTCCAGTATCAGCAAATATCTGTATATTTGTATTCAAGCGAGTTGTTACCGAATTACAATCTTGCATATTATATTTCTTCAAAATATTTTCAATGTAATGACATTCGACATTGACTCTATATAATGGAACCATCCTGTAATAAAAATTTTAATTTCGATGAATGTATCAACTTCACCAATGGCAGACATTTTAAATTCTTTCTGTAATTTTTGTTTTACTTTATTAAATTTTTCATATCTTGACATGCTATAATATAACTTGATTATTAATTTTACTGGTATAAAAGCAGTGATCACTTTCACATCTTTTAAATTCTATTTTCTTCTTATCATATATTCCAGCATATTGGTGGTTGTTTTAATTCATATAAATGTCTCTTCAATCTGATTTGCACCTACTAACATAGTTCTTCTTGTTGTCAATCTCGCTACTGGTGCAAATGTCTCGGTGTAATCCAAACCTTTTATTCGTAAAAATCCTTTTACTACAAGACGAGCTTTGAAGTGGTTAATTTTTCCATCACTATTTGTTTTAATTCTGAAAATCCATTTACTATTTAAAGCTGTTTTTCCTTGAAGAAAATTGCAAAGTTCCCAAGTATTACTTTCTTCTAAAAACAATAATTCTTCATTCACCGCCAATTTCTAGTCTTCCGAATTAGCTATTTTACATTATGACGCACACTTGGGTCAGGTGTGAGTATGTGCGTCGTGTAGTGCCCTTTCCTCCTAGGCGGAGGGTGTCTAGGGCGCCAATAACTGCGGTACTTAGAGAGAGGGAAGAAATTGTCTCGGATGCTCTAGGTCGATTGAGCCAGGGGCTAGCACAGAAACACTTATAGACCTTTCAATAATCTTTATTCACACATAAAAAAATAATATGCACGGCTTGAGCCGTAGGGAAGCACTTAGAAGTGAAAACAAGTGCGCGATGCACGGCTACAGTGACCTACGGTCTGACTAAACAATTGGCTGGTTGGTCGCCGAGGTAGCTGCCACCTCTCAGGCTGATCCTAACAGCTGCGCGAAAAAATAGATAAGATAATAAACAAAAAGCGGCGGGGCCACTGAGGTGGACGACACCTTCGCAAGCGACACGGGGCAAACTACACGAAAAAAATCAAAATAAACTAAACACAGCAATTGTGTAGACGCTGAGGCAGACGCCGTCTCAAAAGCAGTCCTCACAGCAGTGGACACGTAAGAAAATACAAAAAATAAAACTTACGATAAATCGGTTGGAATGGTACGGATTCTGACTCAGGATTCCTTTCGGATTGACACAGGCAGAAGAACTGATTTTTGCGGCTTAGGCGGCCGTATTTATACCTAAAATTTAATGAATCCGGTCGAGACTAATATTTAAACGAAGAGAGAATGACTTGAGCTATTGTTATTTTTCTTTAATAAATTATAATTAATTTGGAAATAGTGTATTGTAATACAAGTGTGGCAAGGCTGCCATTGAAAACGAAAATGAATATTGAAGTACAAGCGCAGCAAGTGCTTCAATCATATGAATTTTACATTGGCCATTGCCATACGTGTGTTACATACTATTTTTTTACGATCGTGAACTTTTATATACAGGATGGCCCAGCGAAAATTATCAGTGCCATTTTTGGCCACTTAACATCAATTTTTCAAAAAACGCCCGAACACGTCAATTTTAGTATGAAGGGGGACACCCGTATGGATTAATACCAATGGCATAACATCAACCCTAAAATGGGGGTTGAGTGCACCTAAAATTTTAAATGGAAAAGGGTGTCAAACATGATATAGTTCGAAAGGCCTTTCAATTCTCTTCTCAACAGTTTTTTTATTTTTCAAATCCGATCATTAGTTCTAGAGAAATATCGTTTAAAACAAAGTTTATCATGTGTTCAAAACTGCAATCAAGTAGGTTTAAACAAATGACAGAAACTCAAATATTAGTTTATTAGGTATTCAAAATGACTAAGGCTTAAACAAATGACAGAAACTCAAGTATTAGTTTATTAGGTGTTCAAAATGACTACCTTCAACTTCCATATAATAATATAGATTTTGCTCAAAATGTCGTCGTACGTTCTGCAACATTTGTGGAGTAATCTGACGACACTCAGTTACGATACGTTGCCGTAAATCTTCTAAAAATTCGGGTAGCGTAGCATAAACCTTAGTCTTCAAATAACCCCACAAAAATAAATCTAATGGTGATAGATCTAGCGATCTTGCTGGCCATTCGATAGCACCTCTCCGTCCAATCCATTTCCCAGGAAACGTATGATCCAAGAACTGTCTAACAATGAATGCAAAATGAGGAGGAGCTCCATCTTGTTGGAAAATCAACTCATTTTCCAAATAACGTTCATCATTTTCCAAAATGTCGGTTAACATTGGATCGATGTGATCCTCTAACAATGCTAAGTACATCTCTCCGGTTAGATTACCGGGGAGAAAAAAAGGTCCAACAAGATGATCACCATAAATACCTGCCCAAACGTTTAATATTGTTGTGTATGAACTTCATGAAATAATCTGGGATTATTATCTGACCAATAACGGCAATTATGACGAATTGACTGTACCATTCAAAAAGAAAGAACATTCGTCGGAGAAGCAAACGTTAAACAAGAAATTAGGATTATTAATTATTTGATTACTCATAGTCTCACAAAATTGCAAACGGCGGTCGGAGTCATCTTCATTAAGCTCTTGTACCAAACTTATTTTATATGGAAGAAATTTATTTTTCTTTAAAATGCACTGAACACTGGTTCGTGAAACTCCTGATACAACAGCAAGTTTCCTTGTACTCAATGAAGGTTCCATCGTGACTTGACCTAGAATTGTTATTTCCATCACTTCATTTTGTACTGCACGTTGTCTAACATTTCGTTTTTTATTTACTACAGACCTCGTCTCTTGAAATTTTTTTGCTAAATGTATTATGTAGGTATAGTTGACATGTTTATCTGCGTGTTTTTCATTAAACAATTTTGCTGTTCTTACAGCACATTCATTGTTTTTTAAAAAAAAAATGTAATTATTTCCACTCTTTCCGCAATAGAGTGAACCATTGTGTACACAAATTAGATTCTGAAACACTTACAAATAACTTGTTTATTACAAACAAATTATAAAAAGAATTGTTTATTTAGTTTCTGTCATTTGTTTAAGCCTACTTGATTGCAGTTTTGAACACATGATAAACTTTGTTTTAAACGATATTTCTCTGGAACTAATGATCGGATTTGAAAAATAAAAAAACCGTTGAAAAGAGAATTGAAAGGCCTTTCGAACTATATCATGTTTCACACCCTTTTCCATTTAAAATTTTTTAGGTGTACTCCACCCCCATTTTAGGGTTGATGTTATGCCATTGGTATTAATCCATACGGGTGTCCCCCTTTATACTAAAATTGACGTGTTCGGGCGTTTCTTGCAAAATTGATGTTAAGTGGCCAAAAATGGCACTGATAATTTTCGCTAGGCCACCCTGTATAATATATACTACAAATACATAATGTCAAAAAAAATGTCAATCTGACATTTGTTATCTATTGTTTTAAATTTAATTCAAATGATCAAATTCGTTTCAGAAAGGTTATTATGGGAAAGAACAAAGTTATTTTAATTTTATTGTTTTGTGTGCAAAAGTGAACACGACACGTCAAGATTTCCAGTGTAGATTTGTGAAAATAAAATAAAATATAGATTGTAATATTCCTTCAGACATTGTCGCAGCCGCTGAAAGTGTCACTTTTGATCTTCTTCCCTGCAAATCTAAGGCATGATATAAAAAAGAAAAACTTCTGTTTGTCAATTGGTGTCGAATTAAGAAAGTTCAAGCTAACACTGAAGTGGTTCTTCTTGCTTATTTTACCGAAAAATCTAAAACGATGAAACACATTTCTTCACGAGTGTGGCAAGAAAATTTGAGTGCGGCAAGATTTTGAGTGTTGCTAAATAATGTTTTCAACATTGTTTTGAATGAAAGAAAGGATTACAGGTGAGTCTTGGTGACGAGTGCTTCGTCACAACAGATATCGCTAGGTATGTTACAGATTTATGGTGAAGGACGCACATTTTTTACGCCTTCAAGCTTATTTTCAAAGACATAACTGTCCGTGTCCGGTACGTGATGCCCTCGGTGTACATCAATAGTTGGGTTATTTTTAGCATACTTCGTACTTAGGGGACGAGAAGAGCCGGATAAACATAGGTTGAGAACTTCTGGATTTTTACCATTAAATGGCCCTCCGAAGTTTGAAATCTCTCTCTCTTGTTGTACTCGTCGATTGTTGCGGATGTCTTGACTGAATGTCAGACTTACCTTGGTATTTCTTAGTGAAAAATAACCAATTAGTTGTTTTAATGTGTCTAAAGGCTCTCTCATCGTGGTGGAAATTTGTAAGTATTTTTTATTATATTCTGTGTGAATTAATATTCATTTGTAGATCGATGTAAAAAGGTTTTCAAAATTGTTTGTAAATTAGAAAAGTAAGAATTTACACGCCTATTCAAGAACAAAAATTTAAACAGTGTTTAATTTAAACACTGTTTAAAATAGTCAACGTTGTTTAAATTTTTGTTCATTCAGAAACATGGCTACTAAGAATTTAAACACTGTTTACAATAAACACTGTTTACAAATTTTTGACACATTGTATCTGTCATCCTGTCAAAAATATATACATATTTCAATTTAATTATTATTAAATCATAATTTTATATTGGTTAATCGAAAATATAATAAACTAACAAGAAATGGATCAAAATAAAAAAGAAGTAAATCAGAAAATTGGAAATTGGAAGAAAAATATTCGCGGATATATGCCCAATTATGTCTTTCTTGTGCTGGATAGATGGATGCAAAATTGGAGTTAATAAAAACTGACTACAGTTACATCCACTGCCCCCTAATAATATGCCTTTAATTTCTCTGTCATCAAGCCTTCTGCGTAGGATGCATTCATTCCAAATACGCTTCTTAATTTTAATAAGGGTGTAATCTATGACTGCGATAATAGAAGAACACCTCATAATTGAATAAAAATTTATAAATTTTTTACTTGCTAATGCAACAAACACTTTTTTAATAATGCGCGACATTATTCGCTGAGAAAATCTATGATAGTCTGCAGAATCATCTTGATATGGTCCTCTTCCAAAGTATCGTGGAACTGAGAGTACTTGTAGTTTAGACGTATAGATTTTAATCTAAACATCTCTAGTTTAAATTAAAAAATATTTTTCAGAACTCATAATATAAATAAATCAACTTTTTTAGTTTAAATTCTGTTAAGTTTAATAAAACCAACATTTAATTTCTACTAAAATTAAATTACATAAGAAAATGTCATTACTATAATTTTAACAAGGATTTTTTCTATATAAGTACCGATTAAAAATTTGCGGGTGTTCATTTTCGTTTACTTCTCGATTTTTTTTAATATTTAAAAAAATAATAATTTATTTCACTCATTTCAATAGATTTAAACTACCCCCATACGATGTTTAAATTTGCATGTTTAAATTGATGTTTAGTTACGATGACTACGATGAAAAAGTGTCTCTGAATGAACAAAATTCGTTTAAACAGGGTTACTAGCGATAAACACTGTTTAAATTTAAACAGTGTTTAAGGATTTAAACAGTGAGTAAAAAAGTAGTCTCTGAATAGAAAAATGAACAAAATGTCAAAATTAAACAGTGTTTAAGTTAAACACTGTTTATATTTTCGTTTCTGAATAGGCGTGTTAGAGTTTATATAGAATCAAGTTACGTGTTGTAGTTTATTTGAATTATATAGATGTTTTTGATCGCGGTTGATTATTAAAATTTATATAATTTTGTTATTGTTGAAATATCGTGTTTGATTCAGCCCATCCTATTCCAACCCCGGTCTTTGTGACGTGGTAGCACAACGCGTAGCTAAAACTCTATTATTCTAAAATTACTACCCTGCACCAATTTGACCATAAATTGAACCACGTCTGTTATCATTATTAAACATCCCCATGTCTGCATCTATCACGGCAGACTTTTAAATAAAGTGATAGTGGTGGCAGCGTCTATCGTTACCCTTGTTTCGTGTAAAAGTTGTTCTTTAATATAATTCGTGGATTACTTTTGAGGCAAGTAAAACTCATAAATCATTGGCGGCCGTACCTGTTACATATATTATCCATACCGGGGATCTTTGATTTCTATTTACTCCCTATTCCTGTTCTTGTTCTATTCTTCTTTGTTCTGTAGGTATATTGTCAGATATTTTAGGTTCTTGTTCATTCATTGTATTACTTTCGGTTTCTTGACTTGGTATTAGCGACAATTTCTTCCTTTTCAGCCTTTTCATCAAAAATGACATCTCTTGAGCAAAAAATTTTCTTCTTTAACGGATTCCAAATTCTGTATCCATTATCTGAATATCCTACAATGATACCTGCCTCACAATTTGAGTCAAACTTTTTTTGCGCAATTGATATGGAAAATGAATATACACTTTGCATCCAAATATCCATACTATACCAAATGTTAGATATCATATTGTTTCTACTGTTATAATAAGATGAATTGTGCAGACATCTACTTATCAAATAAGCTGAGGTAAGTATAGCTTCGCCCCAAAATTCTTCATTTTGGCGTAAAAATCCCTAGTCCTCACTTTTTTTTACTAGGGTTCCATTCATACGTTCCTGAATTGGACTCTGTTGTGGAGTAAAAGTGTAAAAATATTCTATATGAATAACCTAATTGTTTAAAATCAGGAGATTTATATTCACCACTGTTGTCACATTTGAATCTTCATATCTTAGAAACAAATTAAGCAGATACCATTGCGACATATTTTTGAAAACAATTTAAAACTGCTTCTGATTTTCTTAGCGGAATGAAAGTCATGTCATTTAAATGAATTACACGACTGTACCACAAATTATATGTATTTTGTGCTACATTAAAATTATTTGTTTTTTTTTAGAAGCAGATTAATATGTATAGATATTATATTTTTCTATTGTTTTATTAAAAATTCAACTTATTTCTTCCTACTTGCTTCTTCGATTACATCCTGAATTTTTGTACCCTCTCCTTCAGCGTCCAGAATTTCCTGAACATTTTTGCAAGTGAATGCTAACAGGTCATGTTGACCCAAAATAACATCTAGTCTATACCACAAATTGCTATAGTTTGTACAAATATACAAACAATTATAAATTTTTGAAATTCAACTCAGGGCCGTAGCCAGCTTCAATTTCCAGGGGGGGCCAGAAAATATTTAGGGGGTAAATAATAGAGCAAGTAAATTAACATTTTTTTATTTCAATATAATTAATATAAAAAAAATCCGGTTTATAAATAATAATACACAGAAAATAATGTAGGTGATTAGTAAAACTGTAATTTTCTATTTTTCGAACTATTAAATTTTTTCAATAAAAAAAATCTAAATTTATTTCTTTTGTACGCGTTTGTTCAAATGCTAATAGCGCAAGATTAGCCATTCTTTGGTGGCACATAGAGAGTCTCTGTGGCCTGTTCACTCTATAGTAAGTGTAGAAAACGAATATTCACACAATGCAGTGCTACATCCAAAAGTCCAGCAAATAGCAATTAAATTGTCGGTAGTAGAAAAGGCTTCCTTGTGTTGATATAATATCTCAAATATATCTTTATCTTTATTTGTTTGTTTTTGTTGTGAAATAATTTTCTTGACATTTATTTTCCAAGTCTAAATCAGTTTCAGCACTTATTATTGCTGAAAATAGTTCACTATTAGTTTCAAATCTTCGTTGAAGTTCACTCAATATAGTATCTATGACTTCAAAATAAATTAAATTTAGGTTTGGATTTACGTTGTTATTAAATTCTAGATTAATATTTTCAGTAACAATATAGTCATTTAAAAAAACATTAGTTTTTCGTATTCTTTTATTTATAGGACTGGAGACGCTTTCATCATTTTTCAGTTTCTCAGATTCTTTTAGAATTTTTTCATATTCCTCAGTACAACGATAATGTTTAAAAGTTTCTATAATAGCTTCTATTACATTATGGCATTCTTTTAAATTCGATTTTCTTGATTTAAATCACTCAAGGGCTTCGCTGTCGTGATCTAAATGTCATTTTTGACATTCGTTTGTCTGTTACTACGCAACAATTATTCATAATTTTTTTCAATAAATTCATGGCTCATATTATATTACTTATGAAATGAAATCATATTGGAGAACATTTATTAATTTTTTTGCAGCTAAGCCAGTCTATTTTTAGTTTTCTATTTTGTTTCGTTATTTTTTATTATTAATAATTTACATATTTGTTATTTTACTGTACATTTGTATATTTCAATAAATATATAAGTACTAAACTAATTAAATGTTTTAATTTTTTAATTTAAATTAGTAATAAAAATAAGTATATTTTTAATATTTACATACGGCACCGCAAGATAGCGCATCTGTGAATAAACGTCGACATCTAACTTTAAATTTTCCTAACATGGTACTGACCAGTCTTTGGTTGTAACGCAAGCGCATACACACTAGCCAAATAGTAATACATGTATTGCCATCTAACAATGAAAAGATAATTTATATTGTTTTATACTTTTTTTTAACTTTTATTTATATGATTGCAAATATTATATTAAAAATAAAATATTAAAATTTAATTTACATTTATGTACTGTTATTGCTAGGGGGGGCTCTAAAAATTACAGGGGGGGCTGAGCCCCCCCTGGCCCCCTCCTGGCTACGGCCCTGATTCAACTTCACTGATATGTAGATATACGTAAATAAATGAAGTAGAACAGTTTATGTATTTTAATATGACAGTTCTAATACAAACATCAATAATTAAATTACATTTCATAATTATGATTACATAAATACTTATATACATAGGTTACCATTTTTAAATTGGCTATTCAACAATACAAACATAAACGATAATAATTATATCTTCGAAGGGAAGAAATTGATATAACGTACAAAACAAAATTATTAATTAACAAACAAACAAAAAAACTCGACATCGTTCGAAGCGACTCGAACATTACTTTTTGCCGAAATCAAAGCTAAACTAAACCGAAACTTCGGTCAGACACTATTACAAATATAATGCACCATTTCAATTTCGGAAAAACTAAAATCGATAAACCTGAGCAAAATCTAAATTAACGTTTGGCCTTGAAAATGCTTTACATACGCAGGGATAAGGAAATTGTTAATTCACAGACAGAGGTACAAAATCTTAATAGCATTTACATTGGGGTATTGTGAATTGTATAGCATTAAAGTGATTTCTATCTGATATATTTTGTATCTGTACAAACATGTTAATTAACTCCCTCATTCTGGTTGGTTAAAATTTAGCTCTAGTCAGTATTTTTTTAATGTTTTTTCTTGCTCTATTTGGTTGTATAAGTTTTAATGATGTGAGGGTTTTTTAAGATATTTTATTCCATGACAAGCAGTCAATGTGTTGCATAATTGACTTATGCCGGGTTGCAGAAACGTTCATCAAAATTGATTAATGATAATTTTTTTGACAGCAATGTATTTTTAATACGTGGCCATGGTAACAACGTCAAATTAATCAGTGATTTTTTGATTAGCCTTTCTGCAACCGGGCATTAGTATACTGAAAATAATAACTTAATTGAAGTGGAAATGTTGGTGTCTAGTTGAATATTAATAAATTGACTGAATTCTTTAAGAATTTCTTCATTTACTCATTTATCTAGTCGAGTTAAACATTTTCTCTTCGTAAAGTAGATTCTATATGCTCAATCAGCAGTGGAAACTGAAAAGCTACTGAGAGTTGAGCGTATGATACAATAATAAATGTGATCTAACATTATTCGTATTTTACGAAATTTTTGTTATAAATAAATGGGGTCCTTATGACTCGAAAATTTCTAAATGGTAAGAACAGTATTTTATTTAAATTAATAATATTTATTGCAACACTGATGGATGTATTTTAGATACTGGTTATAATTAAAGGGTCATACATATTCCGTGTCTGTTTATTAGATTTGGCTATACGCCCATTGTACAAATTCTGTATTTATAAAATTTATTGTATTTCACAGACGTCTCCCCGAGCCATAACTCGAACCTTTTGAATTGTTGCCACAGATGCCGCAACAGATCACAACCTTCCGAAGTTTCAGCTAAACATCACCATAATTCTGAATATTCTATGCATTATAAACAATCAATTATAGTTAAAGAATATTTTTCAGTTTTTTTCGTAGCGATTTATATATAACAACTTGATTAAAAACTCAAATGTTTGATTAAATTTAACAACAATGATTCTATTCTGTTAAACAAATATCGCACCTATAATTGAAAATTGTACAATTTATCATAAATTTATGAATTTTTAAAAATGAAATGAATTATTTGATGACAATAATGAAGATATAAATCCGTTTATATATAATGTAAGATCTTATGTAATAAAAGATTGTATACAATTGTGCACTGATGCAAAATGTTATCATACATTCCGGTTTACAAAAAAATACAATCCTAAATAAAATTTTACCTGTTACAGAACCTTTACTAGGAACTAATATATAGTAGAAGTAGATGTATATGAAATTGACTTATGCAGGTTTTACTACTTTTTTTGGAAAGATGAGAAGCTTTTTGGTCAAGACTTGTAAATTGTCTCAACTCAAAAGTATCACTTGAAAAATAAGAACAAGGCCGTATTAAAGAAATTCATACTGTACTTACTTTGTATAAATTTTGTAAATTGAAAATATGTAATAAGAAATAAGACACAATAAATATATAATTGTTTCAGTATGACTCATGTGCATAAAATTATATTCCCAGTATCTCCACATTTTCCTTTTCACAATGTTATGCACACGCTACTTAAAACTGCAAGCACAGACACAACGTTACTTTTTAATTACGAGTAATTGTCCAAAACCGACCGTGTACCATTAAAAAATTTTTTTAATAAGTAATAATGGAGTTCTCAGAATAATTGGAAATCCAAAGATCACTCAATGAAAAGAAAATGAACAACTTGACTTAAGCAAATTTCCGTTGATTTTTTCGCTTTAATTCTATTTATATTTCCCACTATTGTAAAGATAGTTAATACTAAGTTTCTGTCCTCATTCTTCTATGTATAAATGCTAAAAATTTTCTGTGAAGTATATGCATTAGTAATTCCTGATAATAGCCTTATAAGCCGAAATACGAATAAAAATAAAATTCAATATTTTTAAACAATTAAGTATTTCTTATATTTATTTCAATAACTGTTTCTATTTAAAATTTACGGTAGAATTTAATTTGATAATGTAATGTCTTCTTAACCTTCTAATTCCAGAAATAAAATGCAATCGTCAATTATAAAAAAATATTATTTGTCTTATGTAAATTAAATAAAAACCAAATGTATTATACAAGAAAAAATTACTACTACTACTTACGGTCGTAGAAAGGCGAATTGGTTTGAAATTACTTAACTGTAAATATTTGAGGGTGGTTGGCAAAATTGTATGAAAATGACTCTCAATTGTTGAAAATATAATAAATAGTTATAAAAATCAAGACTAGTTGAAAAAAACAAATTAAAATTAAAAAAAAAATACTGAATAAATTGTCATTAAAAATATCTAAATTTGAACGGCCTATTGGAACATAGATTATTCGAAAAACCTTTAAAATATTTTGGCTCTAATATAGTCAAAAGAAACCCTTATAAAGCCTCTAAATATTATGTTTCTGTCGCCGTGTACTGCTGCACTGCATAAATAAGTACAATTTATTTTTATCTGCAAAATAACCAATTTTCAAAACTCACAATCCATGCTGTTATAATCTTTGCAAATGCGAGTTTCTTTATTCTATTTTGTTTGTAATAGTAGAGTTTCCTTTTGAATACACGACCAATATAGACAAAACAAAATGAAGATTTTAGAATATTTTATGTTCCAGTAGACCATTAATAGATTTTGGATATTTGTAAACATTCAGTGTTTTTTTTAAATTTTATTTTATTCATAGATCTATATGTCATTTATTCTAATGATTTAATAAATTTTTAAGGCCCCCACGAGAAATATTTTTAAACTGGACCACATTTTTATATTTCTGCAAGACATAGTTGAAATTACTATAAAAGAGGCACGAAACAAATCGAAGAGATATTACGACTGAAATGCTAAGAGAATGAATTATAAGGTTGATAATAGGGTACAAACAGGCTCGCACAAATAAATTGCAAATATAATGTGATGGGCCTAAAAAATTTTTAAAGAAAATATCAGATACCAACTATATAATAATAGAACTTACACATTGAAGAAAACAAACACTAGTCCATGTAAATTTGTTAAAACCTTACTATGAAAAAGCTGAATTAGTTGTATTGCAATTTGGTGAAGATCCATCAGAGTTGAATATTACTCAATTAGAAATTGGAAAAGATACGGATAACTTAAAAGCATCATAAGTTTTGGAACAAGTGAAAGAAATCGGACACTTTACACAATGTAAGATTAGAGTATTAGATGAATTAATTAGATATTTCCCGGATTATTTTATGAACGGCCATGACGAACAAATGTAGAATAGCATGACATTGCACTGAAAGACGAGAAAATCATATGGTCAAAACCTTATTCACATTCTCCACGAATAAAGGAAATTGTGGATAAGAAAATACACAAAATGTTGGAATTAGATGTAATTAGACCTAGCAATAGTACCTCACCAATGATAATTATGGAAGCCGAATGAAAAACACTCTTTGTTTTTTATTAAAATATTTTTTCTCTTTTCTCAAATTCACCATGATTTGGTAATTTCGTCTTTAATTTATTCTTAAAAATCAGTGTTCTTAGCAGTTTCCCACCCATTAATAATTCTGCCGGTGACCATTTACTTTCTAATGGAGTAGCTCAGTGAACCAAAACAGAATTTCTCTTAAATATATTCTTCAGCATTCTAACTCAGCTAGTTCATTCGATTGTAAAAAGTGTGGATTATTTATCTTATGAATAATACCAGAATCATGAATGCATTTTTAAACTCTGTTGACACAAACTGTGTGCCATTGTCTGATCTTATGTGTTTTCAGATGCCAAATGTTTTTTTAGAAAATCTATTGTTCATGTCATTGTATCTTTTAACTGTTCATATTCTATGTACTTTGAATCATAATCTTGTAGTATTATGTATATTTCCCTTTTATAGTAAAATAAAGCCATAGACAATATATGCCAAAGTAAAGTCTTCCATAAGTACTGGTGAATATATAGAACATTGTTCACACAGATCTTTATTATACTTTCTATTTTTAGGCAATATTATATATAGGCCATTGTTCTATTATACATTTTCTCAACTCTATAAAGATTTCCTCTTGAGTTTCTTTAATTTTCTGTACTCTCAACTCTGATATTAGATTTAATTTTATTGTCATATTTATTTGCTCTGTAGTTTCTTTTTCTAAATAAAAATCCTTCATTTCTGGCATTTCTACAGAAAATCTCGATAAAGTATCTGGCACATAAAATTTGTTTTTTGGTATATGTCTTATTTCAGAATCAAATCTCATTATTTTAATTAGCATTCTTTGTAGGCGTGCTGTTAATTCGGTTTGTCAGCTAGTAATAGCAACAAAGGTTTATGATCCGTAAGTATCTAAATTCATTTTCTAGTTATGAACTGCGATAGTCTATCGCATGCCCATGTAATACTTCACTCAATAGTCGAATTTCTCTCGACGTTTTAGCGAACGCTACAATTGGCGCGCACCATTCTGTCGCTTTTTCAATTTTAGCTAGTTAAAGGAATTCGTCATGGTCCTGACACAGAATATAAAATTAAAATCTTTTTTTCGTTTTGATTCACCTTTCTATTTCCATATTTTTTTCGCGAATAGTTCTGGCAATTTTTGTATCTCTAGTGCTTTATCAGTCTGTACTAGACATACAAATTTTATTAACTCCAAAACTTCAATTTTTAGACGGTCTTGCAATGGTTCTTTAAACATAATGTTAATATAACCTATTGTCTTTAACTGGTTTTATCTTGTGCTGATTAACTATTTCTTTGTTTTCTTTATTGTAACTTTATTAATTATTTCATTAAACTTTCCAATTGGAATCACTGTGACGTCGTCTCCAGTATCTAATTTACAATTCATTTTAGTACAATTTATTTTTAATTCCAGTCTCCAAGGTTCATTTTTATGTTCTGTAGTTTTAATTCTGCTTATTTTTAATACCCTTTTATTATAGTTGTGTTTTTCATTCTAATTATTTTTTTTCTGATTCTGAAATTTGTTACTTAGGGCCGATTTTTCCATCTTTGGTTAAAGTGTCAGATAACAGAAAAATATCGCATCGAAATTGTAAATAAGGTGTATTTTTGACAACTTACATTAGTTTTTCGATGCGATATTTTTCTATTAACCGGTGGTTAAGGTAACCGGTCTTACTCTTGATATTGTTTCTTTCTGTTCTGTTTTATCAATCATTTGTTGCTTCTGAACTTCTTCAGACTGTCTAACCTTCTGCACTTCTTTTTTTAATGTTAAATCTGCATCTATCTGCAATTGTTCTGTTACCTTCCTGTCTCTGATGCCAACTATAATTTTATTTCTATTCAATTCATCTTCTAGTACTCCAAACTTACACGTTTTAGCTAATTTGTATAAACCCGTTATGAAGCTTTCTATGCTTTCACCCACCTCCTGCTTAAGTTTATAAATAACATTGTGCTTTTACACAAAATAATTTTTGAAATCTTCTCTGACCTTAGATAATTATCACTAATAGTTTGCGCGAGGGTAGAACGTCTTTTTGTGGTGTTTCTTGGAAGGTGTAAAACATACCCATCTCTCGGGTTAGCGGTGCCTCATTTTCTGGTATTTTTCTTTATTATTGTAATGTTTATTTAATTAGGTGAAGTGTAAAGAAACAATTGAAACACGAATATTTATACAACTAGGTTAAATAAACGAGTAATAAATTATAAAAAGATAATAAAAATAATTAACACTATACATAAACAAATATTAACACTTATTTAGAAGTAATTATTATTAATGATGACTTAAACACTATAAACATTTATTTAAACACTTAAAACTACGGAATATTTATTTCCACTATATATTTACATCACCAACTATTTATTTATATCACTAGCTGTTCATTTTTATCACCAACTATTCATTTATATCACCAACTCTTTATTTATTTCCACTTTTATATATCGCTGACATGCACTGACCAACACTGTCTTTCTTCAGTGACTCTCTGCACACTCTGACCGATACTAACTAACTGACTGCCCGATGCGGCCCTTTTATACCTGCCGCCAATTAATCTCTAGAACATTTCGCAGCCTTTGAGACTATAAAATTCTCTTAACAATAGCTGCATCGCTCCTACCCCACTTGACCTTTAACGTGGCTACCTCTCCAGACAGGTTGTTATTGTTACATTATTGTCACATCTAACACCATCTAATGTTTGTTGCTTTAAATAAAACATTGTTATTTGTGAATGACTTTATTTTTTGTTCTGTACACATTGTGCACTCAAACAACAAACTGTCAAATACAAACAATAACTCCAAGTGGACTCATCGTCTTTCAAGTCAGTCTCACTCAGCCCAAAACATTTCAATTCTACGTTATACTACAATTCCAGAGCATTGAATGTCATTACGGTTCCTCAACAACATCCAGTACCAAATGTACAATCGTGTGTAAAGACATGCAGTACAGCAAAACATTTAAGTCAAATTGATGTGGTACAGGAGTATTGGCAAATTGGAATGACTAAACGTGCTAGCAAATGCTGCAGTCAGCTCCTATCTCGTTTCAAAGGCTAATAGATACAATACTGAATGCTAAAAAAGAGTTCGCTGAATTATTTTTAGATGACATAGCAGTTCACTCTATGAATTGGGATGATCGTTTAACCCATTTAAGAGAAATTTTTATTGCATTATATAATGCTAGATTAACCATAAAAGCAAAGAAATGCGAATGGAGAAATACAAAAGTGTTGTATTTAGGACATGTTATAGGGCAAGAATACAGAACACAATCAGAAGCAAAAATAATAAAGAATTTCGTAGACCCGAAACGAAAAGAGAAGAAAAAATATTCCTAGGTATAATAGGATAGAAATAGCAAGTAAATTAAGAGATGCTTTTCGTAAAATTGCTAAGAAGAAAGTTAAATGTGACGAATATAAAGAAGTTTCGATTCAACTGATTAATGGAAAAGTAGTAAAGGCACCTGATTACATTCTTGAATTCATTATACAAACGGATTGGAATGGGTGTAACTCTATCCCAACCGGGTGAAAAAGGAGAAGAGCATCTGATATTATATCGTAGTAAAATATTAATCGATAGAGAACAAGCCTATAGTGCCAGTGAACGGGAATATGTTGCATTAATATGGACAGTAGAGAACTGAAGTCATTTTACGGTTGAGACGTTAACATGGCTGAAATAGATTAGTAACAAAAATGGTAGACTATTGCGATGCTCATTAACATTACTTACAATTTACTTTAATTTATAAAGCTGGTAAAAAATATGGCAATGTGGATACTTTGTCTAGATATAATTAATTTCTTACCTATGAACTCTTTTAAATTTTAGTTTATGTAAAAACAAATATATTTTAAGATGTATTTTAGTTTTGCTTGCGCAATTTGGAACCCAGAAAATGTCTTCTGTTGCTATGACTGTGGGACTTCTGACTACAAAGACTTTTCCCTCTAGGGGCAAATGATGTTATTTGTAAACTTATATTTATAAACTAAAGGTTAATTTAAAATAAAATATTATATATTCTTTTTCGTACAGCAGTGTTTCAGCTCTCCATCATTGGCGATGAAATGTTATGCAACTATATACAAAAGTTAACAGTTTTCCAAATTATTACCACAGCAGGACTCTCAAATTTATTTATTAAAATACCGACAACTGATGACGGTAATACTCAAAACCAAAATGTTTTTTTTTTCTTTTTATATAGCAGCATTTTCCCGGGTGACTGGCGTTATCGACTGTAATCATGTAAAAATATAGTCACCTGGTCAGTATTTGTAACTTTCTTAACAATTTTAACTTATATTAACAATGTTATCAACATTCAAGGTGGAAATGATGGTGCAATGTTCAGAAACAGAAAATAATAATTTTCGATAAATGTGCAAGCTATATGCAACATCAAAAATGAAGTTAAAAATATTGCAGCGAGATGGCCAGTTTCAGTACTTGGTGCTACTATTTTTATATAATGTTATTGTGTAGTAGCTGAATTTGAAGCCAGTTATTTTCCAAATTCGTTATTATTAGGTGAGTTTTATAGTAATAAAATTAATTATTTAAATTTAAAGTAACTTGTAGCAGACAATGGATATCCCTTAAAATGTTATTTGTTAACTCCTTTATTAAATCCTACTACTCGGTCGCAACGTTTAATTTCAAAATATCAAAATAGATAATAGTTTTAGAATCTGGAAACAAACGCCTTTTCCCTTGACGGAATACTTGAAAGGAAACTAAAAGAAGAAAACAGTGCAGCAGAACGAAAAGTCTACCTGCGGACAACCTACAGGAAGACTGGATCCGATGCGGAATCCTTTAGCTCCGCCAACGGTTTGAGTTACACGCAGTGAACAGGTAATTAGAAGATGTTAAGTCGCGGACGGCCAACCACTTAGCCGGAATAAAATATACAAAGGATTTTTCTCCATGCGGACAATCGGCACTATGAAAACTATGGAACAAAAACAGTCCCCAACTGCGGACGTCCAATTGTTGAGGCAGGACAAGGACAAATTCGCAGACTCACCAGTATTATCGCTGAGAAGGCAGTTTGATTCGGCTGACAACCAACTCGAATATCACTGACTGAAAGTCGAGTGACCACTCGTATTTATACCCGAAAATATTAATTAAAGACCTTAAGCGCGTCTCTTCAGATAAAGACAGAAAAAACTTATAGAACTTTCCATCATTTTTGTCTAATAAATTCAAATGTTTTTTTCAGCTTCTCTGTACTACCACAATGCATATTTTATACAATAAAATAATATTTTAAATATATGTTGTTACAATTTTGAATATTAAAATATCTCAATGTTCTACGTACTGACAGCGTCATAATCGAACGTCAACTACAAGGTCGCATGCCTGTCAGCGGATATAAACAGGTGGCTAGCAATAACCAAGAAAATAAATACAGTAACAATGATAAAATATACAATTCTAGCTGAAATACATATTTACACTGTACATTTTAGGTACCATTAGCAATAAACTCAGGATTCGTAGCGAGCACATAACCCAACTCTTATGTCATGACACGAGTATTGTGGTTCGGAGAAAAAATGTGACGGAGATTCACTGGAATAAAAGAACGTATCGTCACAAAGTTGAGCAACTTTAAAGTAGTTATAGAGCAAGTCTTTTAACGATAAAAATGTTTATTTAGAACATTGAAATATTTGAATATAATTTATGTGAAGTACAGAAAATATTTTTTTCTTTCCCATTTCCATTCGTTTTCCTTTTGTTGCTTTTTTTCTGCTATATTTTCTTCTTCCTGTTTTAATTTTTTTATAAAATATTCGTTGATAATGCATTCTTGTTTCCATTTTTGCATTGTAGTAGTAGGCAAGGATAGAGCGTTAGAAAGGGATGATGAATTTGCCGTATTTTCATTTTCGTCACTACTTGGCGCAGGTAGAATTTGATATTCTTCAAGGGATTTATTATCTGAACTCTCTCCTAATATAGATTGTGGAGGAGTACTCGACGCTTTTGTGACGAGAATTTCGTCGTAAATTTGGAAATATCACACGTGATGGAGCTTTCTCTAATACTATATTGCTTCGTTGTATTAGAACGATAAATTTCTATAAAGTTTCTATATTTCATATCGCACATTTTTGCACTAAAATTTACTTTTGTTTTATTCTTACACATTGGTTTATTAAAATGTGCTTGTTTTGCTAATCTTAAGTGTAGTAATAATTTTATCAAAGAATTATTCCATCTAAAGTCTTTCTTTCTTTAAGCTTCTTGTTTTTCATTTATTGTTACAGTGATATTATTTTCGAATGTAGAAGCAGTTTCCACATAGCATTCTAAAATAATAATATTAAAACATTGTTGCTTCTTAATTATTTATATTGTACAAGAATTAATTTACCTGGTTTATATATTTGAAAACTTCTTTTATAATTTTTCAATAGATCTTACTCTGAAATTTATAAATTATCTATTAAATTCAATAAAGAATAATTATAAATAGTCACACTTACCATTTAGTAATTCTCTACATGTTTCTACATGTTTCTACCTCGACACTGATTTCTGATAATTTAAAATTAAAATTTTCATAGTCAGTGATTTGTTTGTTGACAAAACTTACCGTAACGGATATATCCTATTAAACGTGACAGCTTAGATTAATCATCCATCGAAAAAATAGGACCAATCAGCACATGGGTCCAATAAATGAGATGGGTCGTCGATAGATATTGCGCTGAATGTACAAGTATATCAACGCGTTAATGAATATGCGCATTACAGCGCCTTAGTCATTGATCTATTTAACAACACGCCTAATAAATGTTAAAGAAATTTGATTCTGCAGAAAATAATATTATTTTTAATGGTTTATATAGTTTGTTGCCATCATCTTGTCGTCTTTTAATATTTTGCCAAAACTTTTGCAGAATTATAATTTCTGTCTTTTATCCTTTCCTCAAATTTAACAGCTCTCTTTCCGGTCTCTACCATCATTTTTGCTACTTTCATTTCTTCTAAAACTATATAACTTGGAGTGTAATGTGTCTAGACTTATATCTTCTCATATTTGTTATTTTTCCCACCCATATATCTGCGCACTATAGATTACTATACTTTTAACTATATATTCGAACATCATGCAACGTCTTCTTACTAGGGATCTAATCCTATGTTACGACTGATGCAAGAAGTTACAACTGAATTATCTTGTGAAGGCGGCAGATTAAATATCGCAATAGACAAAATGTTATAATTAATGAAATTATGACGAAACGAAACGCAGTTTTCATAGAAAATCATTACCCCAAGCGGTATTGCGGTAGATCATAAACAAATTAGTTTCATATTAAAAAGTAGTATGTGGCGTTGGGGACAAGAAGAAGATAAAGCTTATAATCAAGGGAAACAAGCATTTGTAAATCTACAGCCTCTTAGCTTTTCCGATTGGAATCGACGTTTTTATATACATACCGACAGTTCTTATTAAGTCCGTGGTGGATGGCTTTGCCAACTGGATGATGAAGGGAAAATAAATATTATTTCGGTTGCTAGTCGAACGATAATGACAAGCGAGAAGAAATACTTTGCAATGGACATCAAAGCGTTTGCTATTTTTCACAGGGAAACATGACCGAATAAGTGCTTATGTTTCCAGAAGCATAGTAAATGGGCGAGCGAAGTAAAATCAGTTGAAATACTTTTAACCCATAATTCTACTGATTTTACACCGAATTATCTATATTTTGGAATAAAGAATAAAGTTACAAATTTCAATAAAAATTCCCGAAAGACAAAATCTAAGAAATTTAGGAACCAAATAATTATGTTGACACGTGAAAGACTGAGAAGCAAAGAGGAAAAAAGGTGACCGGGTATGTGTAAATTAAAAATTATTTTTGGTATATGAACGCCTTTTTTATTGTCAGCAAAATAATGGGTCATCATTCCAATTTACTTTATGAGGATGTAGGACGACATAAAAGTATAGTTTAAAATACTGTGTTGATGAAGAAAATCGAAGGGTTTGGGACAGTTGGAGGGATGGCACGAATAAATGTCCAGGGAGTGCCGTGAAGAAAGCTACAGACGATTGTGGCCTTAAATCTGGATCAGGCTGTGTAAAACACGAAGTAGCCAAGACAGTGCAGAAGGAAGAAGAGACGAAGAGTAATACATTATGTTGTGTTTATATTATATATGTCAATAGATTTAAAATAAAAAACATAAAATTTAAAAAGTTATATATCTGGTGGTGGTACATTAAAACGATGATTTAGGTTTTAAATATAGTAAATTGGGACCATTTCATAAAACATGTTTTTAGGTAAAATAGGTAACATCATATTGGATTCAAATGACACCATTTTCTTCAAAACAGATTTTGTAATAAATCACATAAAAATAGTACTCATTTACAAAAAGAGTTAAAACACTAAAATCACATCTCTACTCATTACATATACTATATTCAATTGTTAATGAGTCATCTATCCAAGCTCCAAAAGAATGGAATGTAATATTTACCGAAGAAGGCCTTGGAATTCAAAGACACTGGTAATGATTTATGTATTTTCTACAAGGACACATCAATTAAAATTAAAATATTTGTAGTTAATGGAATTGTAATTAGTCGTGATAACGCGATGATAAATTGAATATTATCTGAATTAAGTAAAAGGTTTGAAATGAAGTCCACGAGTTCAAAAAATGAAAAATTATTCTATCTTCACTGGAAATTTATTTAACAGAAAATGGTACACTAATTACGCGACATATATATACACCCAAAGTACTATCGCGATTTGGTTTTATGGTGCTTATTTAGTTGCAATATATATTGAGCCTGGAAAGTTGTCTGACAAGAAAATAAATAGGAAACCGTCAAGTGATCGCAAATCTATTGTACTTGTCAACTCTAACAAGTTCACTGTGAATTATCTGTGTCGTCAAGTTTGTAATCCAAATCTCAGACATTGAAAAATAATTACATAAATATTTAGTTATCTACGAGGGTCAAGAGTAATATTTTTTTGTTAGCAAGACTGAATTACAAGTATATACAGAATCAGATTATGATGGAATAAAATCAAACATGATTTCTACTACTGGAGGTTTGATTAACTATTGAGGTCCAATTGTATGGATGGCACAAAAACAATCAGTAACAGCAATTTCTTCAGCTGAAGGAGAGTATTTTGCTGCATTCAGTGGAAGGCAAGATATTTGTTGGGTACCTAGAGTACTAAAAGAGTTGGAAATAAGCAATATAATGAAACTAACTGACATGTTTATTAAAAAGAGGGTAGCGATTCATGTACTGGAGAATGCGGATAAAAGGAAAACATATATCGAAATGTGACTCAAGTTTTTAAATCAGAAAAAGAGTACGTTGAATCCGCATAAATAAAAAACATATTTACCAAAGAAATTAGAAAAGAAGATTTTTGAAGATTTACGTCTGAAGCTGCTTAAAGAAGAGTGTTGGAGATAAGCATATACAAAGTATAAAAATAAATATCCGTACTATGTTTCTTAAAAAAATAAAAATAATAATATGTCATACTGTATTGTACACTATACTTTTTCTGCCACCACGTTATTATTTCCTAATTAATTTATGTTTTAATAATAAAGTTATCTTCACTTTACTTCTTCGTAGTAACTAGCTACAAAATACAAATTAAACAATATTATTTTTAACAGAACTATTAAATAAGAATTTATATCTCCCTTTGTGTATGGTTACCATGAGATATGAAAAGCGACTATATATCCGTAGTAATAATAAACACAAAACAAGCAAATATGATAATGGCCGTAGAAAAGAATATTATCAGTTGTCAGACGCTTAATTGATGTATTATGTACTTACAATTTGGTATAAAATCTCATACTTTTGTATTTGATTCGATATTAAAATAATATAAATTAAATCAGACTGGATTAATTGTTTCACTTAGACTAGCATTCTCCAATATTCTTCATATAAGTAACAATAAAATCAATTGTTATGATACGATATATACGTTTATGCGTTGTCACGAGTAGACGTCTTTTCTTGTCGCTCCGTAATCTTAATACAAGTATTAAATTGATTTAGTGCATATTATTTCAAAAGTGCTATTTTTCACCATGACTACAAGAAGTGTTAACACCATCGTGAAAGATACCGTCGCTGCTATCCTTTCCGATGAAAATTTCATCGAAAAACTAGCAAACAAAGTTTGGCTGGAAATTAGTAAAAAACTTGAAGAGCAGAAACTCCATTACGAAAAAATTATAACTGACTTGTCAGTTGAAAATAAGGCCCTTGAAGATCGCGTAGACCACCTCGAACAATATTCCCGCAGGAACTGCGTTCGTATCTTCGGTATTCCAGAGACTGTTGGTGAAAATGTTGAAGTTTTTGTTCGTGAAGTGTTCAATGTTAATCTTAAACTAAATGTGAACTCCACTGATATTAATAGATGTCATCGCACGGGTAAGAAAACCATGAACACTACAAACATTACTCCTAAAACTAGACCACGTCCGATCATCGTTAAATTCACAAACTATAAAGTGCGTAGTGCAGTTATAAAAAACCGCAAAAGCTTAAAAGGCACCAAAATTATTATTAAAGAAGATCTAACGAAATCCAGACTCGATCTATATAACAATGCAGTTAACAAATACGGTTTTAAAAATGTGTGGACAATTGATGGTAACATTTATTCTAAAATCAGTGGCATAGTTAAAAAAGTTTCACGCCTAGAATTTGTATTAGATCAATAATATTATTTTTTTAGTTTTTACAAAACGGAGCGTCAGTAATGACCTTTATCGTTCATAATTAATATATATTTAAAACTCTTTCTTTGATTTTTTTTGCATTTTACTTAACTTTTTTTCATCATTTACATATACTAAGTATTCTACGGCTGTGTTTTCTATCTCTTTTTGTCGGTTTATTAATCGAGTTGTTACTTATTGTTTATTAGTTAGTCTGGTCATTGAACTCTAAATTCTGTATTTACTTGATTCACAAATTTCTCAAGGTTTCTTTGTACACTGTTAAAAATTACCACAGTTTATTCATTTAATATTTATTTTTTTACTGATTGTTACTTACTATGCACATTTACCACCAAAATGTTAGAGGGCTGAATACCAAAACTAATGACTTCTACAATAATTGTTTTAATTCGGAATATGATTTAGTATGTCTTTCTGAAACATGGCTAAATGACAGTGTACTTAATGCAGAATTATTTAATGATACGTATGATGTTTACCGTATGGACAGAGACGTATCCAGGAGTACAAAAATAAGAGGCGGCGGTGTCCTATGTGCAGTAAATAATAAATATAAATCAGAACGTGTTGATATTATATTTCATCCTAACTGTCTCTCTGATATTGTTTGTGTAAAAATTCTTTCTTCTTCTAATACTCATATTTATGTATTTGTTATTTACTGTCCTCCACCACTGTCATCTGAACAATTTAACTATATGATTGAATGCCTGGAATCTGTCTTGTCAACTATCGATACAGAATTTTTAATAATCGGTGATGCAAATATCACACACCTTGATTATATAACTTGTGGGCGTACAGATAATTTTGTTACTTCCTTTCTAAATTTATGTGCCTTCTCAAATGTTAGAAACTACAATACTATTACCAATTCCAATAACAGAATTCTTGATATTGTTGCCTCAAATAAATATTGCACAGTCCTTCGAAACCTTGATCTCTTCGTTGACGAAGATTCACACCATCCTAGTCTATCAATTACTTCTTCCTTCCAGCCCCATTATTCATACCCTTCCGCCACATTTAATCATTCTCTAAATAATTATAATTTTCGGTTATGCAACTTCAATCTTTTGTATCTTTCTCTCTCTAATGTCGACTGGACACCTCTGTATTCTTGTGAAGATGTAGACACAGCATTTTCTAAATTCTATGAAGTACTATATGATATTTGCAATAAATGTGTTCCTATTACTACACGTAAACACTCTAAATATCCACCGTGGTTCACTCCTCAAATAATCAAAAATATCAAGTTAAAATCTGAACTACGCAAACTATACTAGATTCATAAACATGATCAGTACTTGATAGAATTTAAAAAAATACGTGCTCAGGTTAAAAAGGACATTAAAATTGAACATTAAAAATATCTAGCTTACATAGAAAATTCCATTTCAACTGATCCCACTAAACTGTGGTCATATATTAACAATAAAAAAAAAATAATACACGTATTCCTGGTAGCATGCATTTTGAAGATCGAATGTTCAATTGTACACCTGATATCGTCCAAGGCTTCGCAGATTTTTTTGCCAGTGCTTATTCTGATCATGATATAAATATTAACCCCACTTCAACTCCACTCAATACCAGTAACACAACAATTATACAGAACATCACTAGTGATGACATTAAATCTGCAATTAATAAACTTAAACCCTCTCGTAATCCTGGCCCCGACAATCTACCTGCATACATAATCAAGGGATGTGATAATCATTTCATAGCTCCACTAAAATTTCTATTTAATTTGGCAATAAAAAAAAAATTCCAACTTGTTTGAAAAAATCATTTATTACGCCCATTTTTAAATCAGGAGATAAAGCGGATATTTCTAATTACCGACCTATTGCCATCTTATCTAACATCTCAAAATTTTTTGAATCTATCATATACAAACACATATACAATTCTGTACAAAAATCTATCTCCATCTTTCAACATGGATTTGTCAATAGTCGGTCAACTACCACGAATTTAATGAATTTTACAGAAAAAGCACTGAACCTTCTACATGACAACAATCAGGTGGATGTCATTTATACAGATTTTGCGAAGGCCTTTGATCGTATTAACCATAGCATTCTTCTTCATAAACTAGATGTGAATTTTCAATTTTCGAATGACCTTCTTGCATTCTTTAAATCATATTTAACTCATCGCTCATTATGTGTTAAATATAACAATTTTATTTCTAAATCCTACGTCCCCACCTCCGGAGTTCCACAAGGCTCTAATTTAGGTCCTCTCCTATTCATTCTGTTTATTAATGACATTGTCAATTTTGTCAAATATTCCGAAGTTGTGTTATACGCTGATGATGTTAAACTCTTCCGAAAAATTAATTCAATAAATGATTGCATTCTTCTACAATCTGATATAAACAATTTATTAACATGGTGTCGGTCATCCAAACTATTCTTTAATTTCAGTAAGTGTAAAATAATGAGTTACTTCGTAAAGAAATTTGTTTATACTTATGCATATAAAATAGAAAGCACAATGCTTGATAGAGTAATGCAGTATAAGGACCTTGGCGTAATTTTTGACTCGAAATTATCCTTCAACGATCACATTAACTATATTATTACTAACGCTCACAAAAATTTAGGTTTTATTATAAGAAATAGTAAATCGTTTAAAAATATATTAACTTTAAAAAATCTATATTTTGCCTTTGTTAGATCAAAACTAGAATATTGTCTGCAAGTGTGGCTTCCAATATACAACAAAAATATTTATAACATTGAATAAATTCAACGAAAATTCCTGAAATTCTGTTTTCTTCGAATACATGGACATTATCCTAGTTTTGATTACAATTATAATGATCTTCTCAAACAATTTAATTTTGTTACTTTGTCATCCAGACGCAAGATTCAATGCACTATGTATTTGTATAAACTACTAAATGGGAATATAGATGACCAAGTCAGTCGTGCTAAAATTCCATTTAATGTGCCAAGGACTTCTTCTAGGACTAATAATCTTTTCAAATTACCATTTGTAAGAACTAATTACGAATCAAAATCCCCGATACGTCAACTATGTTCCATATTTAACAATATAATTTGTTCGGAATGTAGAGTAGAATTAGATATATTTAACGACTCGTTAATTAAATTTAAAAAAACAGTCACAGCTACTTTTTCAGTACAGTTTGATTGTTATTGTATATATTCATATATTGATTATTTTCATGTTTACTTGTGACATTTATGATATTATCTTTTGTATAATCATCCTATAATTGGGATCTCGTATCCTGTTGGATTGATTTTAATAAATAAATAAATAAATATTTTGATGTACATATATTGTTTTTTCTATAGCAGATGTTAAAGTGCAATTTTATCAACTCAAAATAGTGGATAAAGTAGCACTTTAACCGCAATGGTAGATAAAGTAACACTTTAACAGCAAGGGTAGATAAAGTACTTTAACTTTTGTTTATTAGACGTACATTTCCATAACAACGCACACTACTGACATTTTAAAATTGTTCTTAAATAATAATTTAATTTTTCTAATTCTTTTCTCTTCAAAACCTGCTATAGAAAAAAATAGAATTTTATACACGACGATAAAATTAAATTATCGACTCGCGAAAAATAATTCACTCGCGATTATATCGCTCGTGAATTAACACTTTCCGCTTGTCGATAAAATATTATTTTATCGTCTTGTATAAAAAATAACTATTTATTGTTTGGTAAATATAAATATTGGTCATAGCATATTTTGGAGCAAGTCGTGCCTTGTCACGCTTATGAGTACCTTTTAATGCTCGCTAATAGTCCACAATTTTGTGGCAAATAAATAAATACCAATCAATCTTTACCACTTGTGCACGCCAATACCTGTTGGATGTTTGTATTCAACACCAAACAAGAGTTATTTAACTCGGATAACTTTTTATACTTGTGCACGTCAGCACTTATCGAATTCTTTCATAATGTCTAAACACGATAAGTTTACTTCCGACGACTACGACTTGCAAAAATCAAAAGCCGACCTATAAAATTTGTATTACTTGCATATGCATGGTAGTATTTATCAAATGTTTTTATATGGCACCATGAATAATTTATTTTTATGAATATATCAAAAAGTTTGATGTGGACACCACAAGACCTCCCTATTCCCATCTATGGCACGACATTCCTATGTGGAACAGGGTCTGAAGTACCTGATGGACTTATATTTTTTAAGAGATGTTTTACTTGCATTTTAGTGATGCAGGTTGTCAGCCTACAGTGATTGCAAGATCAGCACTGACCGAGCCGTTGTGATATCAAAGTTGACGGCAAATCACAATTTGTAAGGCGCCACTGTATTTCATATTGTAAAACAGCGGTTAAGTTTTATAATTGTGGAGATTATGAATTCAAGAAAAAAAATAGTTAATTTAAATCTAGATATATTTTAACACTAAATTGATATACAATTTAAATTATCGTGTCAAATAAATCATTAAAGTTAGGCATGCGTAACAATAATAATAATTAAAAATATAATAATATTTGAGCTAAATCAGCTTAGCAACCCTCAAATAAATAAAGTACTATTAAATATTTACTAACAAATAGCAGAGTACTGGTATTTGGCTCATAAAATAAAAAGATTAAACCACTTAAAGCAAAATTGAATTGAGTGCAGCTAAAATTCAGCTTGCATTTGTTTAAGCCTACTTGATTGCAATTTTGAACAACTGATAAAATTTGTTTTAAACGATATTTCTCTAAAACTAATGATCGGATTTGAAAAATAAAAAAACTGTTAAAAAGAGAATTGAAAGGCCTTTCGAACTATGTCATGTTTGACACCCTTTTCTATTTAAAATTTTTGAGGTGCAGTCCACCCCCATTTTAGTGTTGAAGTTATGCCATTGGTATTAATCCATTCAGGAATCCCCTTTTATACTAAAATTGACGTGTTCGAGTGTTTTTTGCAAAATTGATGTTAAGTGGCCAAAAACTGCGCTGATAATTTTCGCTGGGCCACCCTGTATATTTCAATGTTCACACAAGATGATCTCAATACAGAATCCCATAGCGGCTCTCGCCAAGAAATGACGAAGTCAAGGAACGATTAATTAAAGAAATCTGGATGCTGCTGACTCCAACTTTACGTGATAGATTTTACAGATACATAAGTAACAGGTGAAGTATTTACTTAAAATATAAGTAATTTTTTTAAGGACAATCAAACTACTCAAATTGTGAAAAATGCATGTTACAACTGTGATAGTGTTCACTGTAATGTGGGTTAGTTGAGCTATTTTATATGCATTTTTGTAAATTGAGTTATCTTGCGATGATAGTGTAACGTTTATTTATTTTGGTGAAATATAAAAATAATTAATACACGGATATTAATATAACTACATTCAATGAACGAATAATAAAATATAAAAGTATAATAAAAATAAGTAACACTATGAATAAACAAATATAATCACTAATTTAAGAATAATAACTATTAATAAAGATTCAAACACTAAAAGCATTTATTTAAATATTTAAAACTACGCAATATTTATTTACATGATATTTATATCATTAACTATTTATTTATCGCTACTTTACATGTCGATAACATGCACTGACACTGACTTCTTCGAGGCGCCAGCCGTGACCCTTTTATACGTGCGGGGTGCGGGCAGCTAATCTCTAACATTCCAGAACCTTCCGGAACAATAGTGTCGTCACTCCCATCCCATTTGACCTTTAGCGTGACTACCTGACCAGACAGGTTAGCCGCGATGACTCCTCTGCGTTCATTACAATAGTAGAAGGACTCGTCTTGTATAGGATCATCAGTGAATATCGTAAAATAATATTTATTTCATTTTTTAATTAAAGGTATTAATAAATTGACTTCTATCTGAATTATATCATCGGTCATAATTCTGTACCACCAACCCACCATTTAATAGGAATAAAATCTTTTCCCCTATAAAATGTTGGAACTAGTGAAAATATTACTCATTTTAGCCCCACTTTAGCAACCTGCACTTTTTAACTTTCGCAAAGGCAATGTAAATAAATTAGCTTTGGTTGCCAAAGAATAGATTCCAAGACACTGCTCGATTTGTTAAAAAAGCGTCAGAACAATATTATTTATGGTACAAGTGTGTTACATTACAAATACAAATCACGTGATAAATATGTAGTTCACGAGGCCGTAAGTCCGACTGGGGTATTTTTCTCAAGTGACTTAAGTAATTAACACACTGCGTGCCATACAACATTTTATCCAACACCTTTTAATCAGATATAAAATATATTTGAAAGTATTTTTGACAGTTAACATTTCAATACATTTAATAAGAAAATAGATTAGAGAAGGTTTTATAACATAGTTACTATGATACGAATCAACAAACAGTGAGTTACAATTTCTAACCCACATGTGTTTTATGACCTACTTCATTTGTCTAAAAACACTATAGTTATAGCGTTATAATTACACGGTATTGAATAAAAAAAATAATACTGGGGTAACCTTGTACAAGTCAACAAATATATGTATAAACAAAGTTGTGTTTTGTTTAAATTATTAATATTTTGGGGTAGTAAATAGGCGTTTCTCTATATTTTTAATATACATGTTATAACTGGTTGTCATGTTGTTTTAATAACTTATTGCATGTAATTTCATGTTTAATTTAAAAACGCATTAAATATTTTTATTTAAAATCGAAAGAGATAAAAATAAATATCACAAATTTTACGTCGTTTTAAGCGATTTCTTAAATTTATTATCAAATAGAATTATTTGTTTTATTTTCTACCTCCTGCTTTATTATTTACGGCTGCTTATAATATTAGGTAAAAACATGAAATATATTTTTCGTATCACTAAGTAGAAACTAATGTTTCCCGCAGCCAACTCACAACCCAAAAGGCAATATTCCCGCTATTGTTTTAGTTTCACGCACTAGTGTCTCATGGGAAACTACTTTCATCGAGTAGTTTAAAAGTGTTATTATATTTATATTTTTTTTTTGCACATTACAACAAATATAATATATGAACAAGATAATTGAGAAAAATTAGTTACAAGAATAAAATTTATCTAAATTAAATTAGAAATTTCATTGCTAATTTTGACATTTTAATACTAGTAACGCTATCTATTAGCAAAACAAACAAACAATAATAAAGGTGCTGGGACGTTGAGTAGCTGCTTCAGCTGTCTCAGCACTTTAGGTTGATGTATTAAGATGCGGTTTAACTAAAGCTGACTTCTGAAGGATGATTCGAAGGACCAGCGTTGCGTTGAAGTCAAAATCCCTAATCAGGTGCTAGCATAGACCTAAAGTATACCTCGTAAGCGAAAGAACTGTAGCTGGTCGGCTGGTCGATTGACGTGATGGTTATTTAGAAAGATTATTTCGAGCGTAGCGGCAAAGCGAAATTGAAACGAGAATACAAGTAGGACTGGATACAGAACCCTTAAGAATGACAGAATAAATTGGTAAAAATGGATAATAAATGTTGATTAGGATAGCGAAGCTAATAAAGTTCTTATTCCTAACAACAGCTAAAGATAAAGCAAATAAGTAGAAAGCAAACACAAATAAACTAGGAAGCAGCGCAATATGTGCAGTAAAAGCTCGGTGCTATAAGTGCTGTAAATTTGTACAAAAAAGGACAAAATAAAAGGATACTTTATTCAACATAAGTATATGTTTAACAAATAATGTGCAGCTAAATATTAAATGCAATAAAAATGTATCCAAGCGTAAATAATAAGTATAAGTTGCCTAAAAATTCAACAAAGTCCTAATTTAAGTAGGCAAAAATAGCGAAAATACAAACTGATTGAAGAACAAATAATAATAAAATAAACTTCAAACAAAGCTAAACAATCTTGGTTGTAAAAATAATTAGAGCAACAATAAAATCAAATCAAAACCTGTCAAATTTAGTCAAATTAATTTGAACTACAAGCGATCAAATGCAAATAAAATGTAGTGACTATGCAAAACTATACCATGTTGCAATTAAATAACAATTGAAAATTAAATAAGCTATATTTAGCGTAAAAAAATCACAAATGTAGCGTAAGTGTAAAGTGCTCAACGATGTAAAAATGTGTGTACTTACAGCGTGTAAAATGTACAGCGTGTGTAGATTTGTGTGTTGTACAAAAAAAAAACAAAAGTAGAATTATAAAAAACAACAATAGAAAAAAATATATTGAGCATCGTGGTCAATTTTAGCGTAGCGTAGAAGCGTGCGATCTCCTCAGCGGACAGACAGCGAATACAAGAGGAAGATCACAGTTTGCAGGTGCGTGAAGACAAGACAGGAATTGACGTCATTGCGCTAAGCAAAGTCGCATGAAATAAAAACTGTAAAAATATGCTAGTGCGCCTGAATGGCACTAGATGACATATGCCGTCCGAACAAACGGTGAACAATGGCATACAGTCGATAGCAACGAATGTTTATTCGCTTTATTGACAATTAAAGGACAGTTTTACATTTTTATTAAATATGTTTTATAATTAATTTGTTCGTTAAAAAAATCCTGTACAATACTTACGCGGAAATACTTTCCGTGCATTCGCCTAAATGTACTACTCGCTCGCGTTGCTCGCTCGTACTTCAAACAAGAGCTCATGCACGGAAGTTTATGTTTCCTCATTCGTATTGTAAATAACTACAGTAGTTTTGATTTCGCACACTACGGTGCTGTAAAATAACTTCATATTTTTTTAAATTTTAAAGCTATTAAATAAAAAATAATAATTCTGATAATAAAAAGTGGTTGCAAAAACGCTTCTTACTGCAATTTATTTTTTAATAAAATCTTGGAAAACACTTTTTTAATAGTTTGACTGATTTCGAGGTTTCATTCTTTTTCTAAACGTCTTATCTACCATATTATTTTTAAATGCAGCTCGCTTGGTGGAACCTTTAATTTCATGTTACCAAGCATTCTTTTTTTAGAAAATGCATATGGCGGCGTCGGATAAATAGAAGGTGACCGCTGATTTACAGTTGATAGTTTGAGTATCCGAAATATAAAAACAAATTTGTATTAAAATCTAAAGCTGAAAAGAAGAATCTGATAAGGAAGTGGTAGTTAAAGGTCAGATAAAGAGCAGGAAGTGTTATCTGTGCAGAAGAAGCCGTATCCTTTTTAAAAGTACTCTTTGAAAATTTTAAGCATAAAATAACCTAAAAATAATAACAAGCAAACCTTAACAAATTTTACATCGAGGAGAGAGAGAGGAGAAAGTAAAACTGCAACCACGAAAACACCTAAGGACCGCAGAAGTTTCCAACTAGGCGTACAAAGATGGGAAATGACGAACGTAAATTTACTAGAAGTTCCAGTGTCAGCAGCATAAGTGATAATATGGTCTTCAGTAAAAGTAGGAAGACATCGAGATCACCAGTTGCTAAACGAAAAGTCATAGACTCAGAAGAAAATGAAATAGTAAAGATGTTAATAACAATAAACGAGGAGATAAAATCGATGAAGAAGGAAAACAAACAACACAGAGAAGAAACTCAAGAATTACGGACAGAAATACGAGAGGAAATGCAGGAATTACATAAAAGTTTTCATGAATTATTAAATACATTAAAACAAGAAGTCAAAGATTTAAAAACAAAAGAAAAATTGATGACAGAGGAAATAAAGGTTTTAAAAGGGAAAATAATATTTAGAAACAATGAAAGGGAAGAAAGAAAAAATTGAAAAACGTAACAATATCTTAATTAAGGGAGAACAGAATATAAACAACAATCAGGATGTTGAAAAACTTATAAAAAACAAATTAGGAATAGATATTAGAGTTAAAGAAACCCATAAGAAAGGAAAAGAGGATAAAAAAGTTACCATTGCCAAAATAGAGAATTCGGAAGATAAAATAAAAATATTAAAAAATAAAAACAAACTTACAGGGACAAAAATTTACATAGAAAGTGAAATGACTAATAAAGAGATACAAATACAAAAAGAAATCTTAAAATTGGCGAAAGATGAGAAAAATAAAGGAAATAGAATAAGAATAGGGTATAAAAAACTGAAAATAAATGAGACTTGGTATATATGGGATGAAGAGAAGATGAATATAGAAAAACAGGAAGATAAAGCTCCAAAAAACTTAAACAACTAACAATGGAGAACGAGGATGGCAATATTGAATACGGAAAGCGAGGAAAAGGATATAACGATAAGGGAAAGGCAATAAATACAATTAAAACAAAAAAAGTAAATAGAAAAAAAGAATAAAATGTTAAAAATTAGTACATGGAATATAAGAACGATGCTCCAGCCAGGAAAGATGGAAGAAGTAGCGCAAGAATTGAAATGATATGATATTAATCTGGCAGCGATTCAGGAAACAAGATGGGGCGGTGAAGGTATAATCAAGAAGAATTACTATACAACATTAAATTCCGGAGATAAACAGGGGAAATATGGGGTAGCATTCATAGTTTTAAAAAAAAATAAAAGAAAAAATAATAGAATTTAAAGCAATTAATGAAAGGTTGGCATACATTAGAATAGAAGGATCACCTGCCAACATATCGATATTAAATGTGTATGCACCTACGGAGAATGCAACAAATGAAAGGAAAGAAGATTTTTATGAGAATTTGGAAGAGGAAATTGAAAAAATACCGAAGGAAGACCTAAGCATTATAATAGACGACTTTAATGCACAGATAGGAAGAGAGAACTACATACAAGTCGCAGGTACACACACAATACATGAATGAACAAATGATAATGGGCAAAGATTATGTGAATTAGCAATAAAGACTAACATGATAATAAGTAGCACGAAGTATAAACACCCCAAAAAACATAAAGTAACATGGACAGCACCAGACAATAAGACTCAAACACAAATAGACCACGTACTAGTAACGAAAAGGAGGCAATCTTCGATACTAAACGTAAGGACATACAGAGGAGCATGTGCCGACTCGGATCACTACATGGTAACAACAAAGATACGAAACCAAATTAAAACAAGAGATAGAAAAGATATAACGAGAATTAAATGGAATATAGAAAATATAAACAATGAAAGCTCGAGAGAGAAATACGAAGAGGAGGTAGAAAAAAACATAAAAAAGGAAGAACGTAAAATGGAAGATATAGAAAAAAAATGGTGCTGGATAAAAAGATGTATTAACGACGCTGCTCAAAAATGGATAGGACATGAAAATAAGAATGCAAAAAATAAAAAAGCCTGGTTTAATGAAGAAATTAAAATAATACTAGATGAAAAGAGAATCGCAAGATTAACATATTTAAGAACAAATAAAAAAGAGGACAAAGAGAAGTATGAGAAAAAAAGAAAGGAATGTAATAAAATTATTAGGAAAAACAAAAGAATATCAATAGAAAATACAATAAAAAATATTGAGAATGAAAGAGCAAACAGAAACACAAAAAGATTTTATAAGGAAATAAAAGAACAAACTAAAATATATAAGACCAAGACAAATGGGATAAAGGATAAAAATGGGCAACTAGCAGAATCTGAAGAACAATACAAAAAGGTATGGACAGATTATTTTAAGGAACTACTTACAGAAGAGGAACAGGAAATAAAAAGTGAATTACCAGAAGAAAACGAAAAACACATAGCAGAACCAACTCTAGAGGAAGTAAAAGAAATTATAAAAAATAGTCGCAGCGGTAAAACACCTGGAAGCGACAATATTAATATGGAATTATTAAAGTACGGAGGCGAAGCAATACAGAAACACATCCATGAACTTATAGTAAAAATATGGAGGGAGGAAGAAATGCCGAAAGAATGGGAAACAGGACAAGTTGTAACAATACATAAGAAAGGAAGCCAACAAATATACGAAAACTACAGAGGAATCACGTTACTGAACACTACCTATAAAATAATGTCAACAATAATACAAAGAAGAATAACAAATGAATCAGAAAGAATTATCGGAAATTATCAATGTGGTTTTATGAAAGGAAAATCTACCACGGACGCAATACATATTATTAAACAGATAATGGAAAAAACACTTGAGTATAACATAAACACCGAGATTCTGTTCATTGACTTCAGGCAAGCCTTTGACTCAATTAAAAGACAGCAACTAATGAAAGCTTTAAAAGAACTACAAATACCAAGCAAATTAAGAAGATTGATACACTGACTATGAAAACATCAAAAATACGAATTAAAACACAAAAAGGAGAAACGGACGATATATTAACAAATAAAGGTGTGAAACAAGGTGATGCCCTATCTGCCACATTATTTAATTTAGCACTGGAATATATCATTAGTAAAGAGCGGATTCTATGCAATTGCATGTGTTGTTTATATTAGGCATATCAACAAACTGTTTTCATATGTTCACGTTTCATCAAAATGCCAAATGTCAAAAAAAATAATGCATATTTTGCATTTATTGATACTTTATTGCATATTTTGATTTTTTTTTTGCATATTAGTGCATATTTTAAGACTTTTTTCAAAAGCAAAAATTAATTTTTGACAAATTTTGTTTTTTTTTTTTTTAAAACAGTATATTACAAGAAATATAATTTTGATCGTACTTTTAACAATTAAGCATTTATATAACATGTACTCATTGAAACCATTACAATCATATTTAATTTCTCGTCAGAACAAAAAAAAGTGTTTTATTAGTGTTTTAGAACTGCTTAGAACTTAAGTAATTCTTATTTTGTAAGTAAGGTAAGTAAATAATATCTGTTACTGAAATTCGTATATTTGGAACCACAACAACAATTAGTAATGCCGAATAAAATGTATTAAAGATATGAGCAGCATATAGCAACTTTCTCGTTAAAGATGATTATTTTTTGGTATTTGTTTCAAAAAAGAGCTTTTGTAAATTTCAATATGAATATGAATTCGAGATTTTTTTTATTTTTGTGAGAATTACCTGTGATATTTGAAATGTTCCAAATAAAACACTGCATGTAAAAATAGAAATAAGAAAATGAATTCAGTAAAACGAGCCTGATGACGTTATTTTTTTGCATATTTTTATTGTAAAGTGCATATTTATAACTTTTTTCCATATATCATGCATATTTTGATGATTTTTTAATGCATATTGCATGCATATTTTGACACTTTTTTAGTGCATATAATCCGCTCTTTAATCATGAGAAAAGTGAAGAAAGGAACCCTCAGAACAGGGGGAAGTCAAATAATAGCATATGCAGACGACATAGTAATAATAACGAAAAACAGAAATGTAATGAGAAAAATGCTAGAGGAGATAGTAAAGGAAGGAAAGAAAATAGGACTAGAAATCAACCAAAAAAGACTAAAATAATGGTAATGGGAAAAGAAGTGCAAGACAAGACTATTAAAATAGGAGAATCAGAGTTTGAACAAGTAAACAAATTCAAATACTTAGGTGTAATGTTAACAAATAGAGGCGAAAGAGAAGAAGAAATAAAAGAAAAAATAGCTGCTACAAATAGGGCTTTCCAAGTCAACAAAAAATTACTACGAAACGGAATTTTAAGCAAGACAACAAAAATGAGAGTATATAGAACAATAATAAGACCAATAGCATTATACGCAGCCGAAACAATGACATTTGCAAAGAAGGACGAAGAAAAATTAAGAATAATAGAAAGGAAAATAATAAGAACGATACTGGGACCTAAGAAGATATCCGATATTGCAGCGGTCGGGGAACCGGGGTAAATTACCCCAAATGGGGTAAAAATGAAATTTTAAGGGTAAAAATGAAACTTTTGTGAATAAAAAGTATATATTTTTAATTTGCTATTTTATAAACCTGTTAGTATTTTTTTCAACTTAAACAATTTAGCAACATATGCAGGCCACGCCATCTCACTCCCCACCACTAGATTGTTCTCGAGTTATATCTTTGCGCAGTAAAGCACAGCCCGGCACCCGGCTACCTGCTCAGTCCGTGCCATGCCGTCAAGATTCAAATACATTGACGAGTCAGAGAGCCAGTTTTTACTAGTTAGTTGCTGACAAGACCACCATTTTATCATTAATCATCAATATATCGATCAAGATAAGCCGCAATTTGAAAATTTAATTCAAGTATTTTAATTATTATTTTCTGTCTCCCTTCAGATGGCAGCAAATAGAAAAAGAACATACCAAGACGAATTCCTTAATTACGGTTTTACACAAATAGAAGACAATGGTACAATGAAACCACAATGTGTTGTATGTATGAAGGTACTGACTTCAGAATCTTTCAAAAAAAGTTAATTGAAAGAAGTAACATTTAGATAATTTGCATTCACACCTGTCTTCCAAACCGTGAGAATACTTTGCAAATTTAGAAATATCTGTTAAAAGACAAAGATTGAATAGCAACTTGTTTGGTACATTTGATCAGCGTTCAGCATCAAGGACTAGCTTTGAAGTAGCCTGGTTGATTGCTCGAAATAAGAAACCATACACTATTAGTGAAGATTTGGTTAAACCAGCTGCTGTAAAAATGGCAGAGATTATGTGTGGTCAAAAAGAAGCGAAGAAACTGAATTCAGTGCCCTTGTTTGCGAGAATTGTGAAAGAACGAATTTCTATATTAGCAGAAAATGTGAAGGAACAGGTTATTGTCGCATTAAAACAGGCTAAATATTTTGCTACTCAGCTTGATGAGACAACTGATTTTAGTAGCAATTCACAGCTAATGGTATATGTTCGCTACAGAGGTGCAGATAATTTTGAAGAGGAATTGCTGTTTCGTTCTCCTCTCGAGTTGAGATCTCGTGGAATTGATGTCTATAATAAAGTAAATGAATACTTCAATGCGCAAAGTTTAAAATGGGAAAACTGTATTTCTGTATCTTTGGATGGAGCTCCAGCTATGCTGGGTCATATTAATGGTTTTTCAGCTTTCGTAAAAAAAAATAACCCAAATATTGAAGTTACTCACTGTATGATCCATCGCCAGGCCCTTATTGTCAAATATTTAGAACCTACACTGGATGCCGTCATGCATGATGTCATCAAGATTGTAAATTTTATCAAGGGACATGCATTAAACACGCGGCTATTTCGTGAATTATGTCAGGACGGTGAAGCTGACTTTACAGACCTACTTTATTATACAGAAGTAAGGTGGCTCTCTCGCGGAAATGTACTAAATCGAGTATGGACTCTTAAAACTGAAGTCGAAATTTTTATGGTTGATCAAAAAAATATTCTTGCAGATAAGTTTAAAAACTCTTCCTGGGTTGCATATCTCGCATATTTAGCGGACATTTTTGAGAGTATAAATATATTAAACAAAGAATTGCAAGGAAAGAATATTAATGGATTAAAGCTGCAATATTGGAGACAGAAAGTAGAACAGAACAAAATAGCTTCTTTTTGAAGGTTAGCTTTGTTTTTGGAAGATTGCGAAAATATTACTTTTGCTGACATCAAGGATACAATTGTAAGACATCTTATCAAACTCAGAAAGCGGTTTTCAGATTACTTTCCAGATCTTGATACACGTACTGTCAGTTGGATTGTAGATCCTTTTAAATGTGAAATTTCTATGATACCAGAAGAACCTTCAGGTTTGGCAGAAGCAATTCTTGAACTTCGATCTAATACTGAAGCACGTATTCAATTTGAGAGTAAACCAAATCTGTCGTCTTTTTGGATATCAAAAGTTGCAAAGGCTTTCAAAACTGCACATGAAGAGGCGGTTAAAAAATTGCTGCCATTTGGAACAACATATTTGTGCGAATAAGGCTTTTCCACTCTAATGAACATAAAAACGAAGAACAGTAATCGATTAAACGCCGAAGACTGTATTCAAATCGCTCTTACATCAAAAAGTCCCAATTTTGAAGCAAATGTATCAAACATGAAACAACATCATTTCTCCAAAACGTGAAGAAAGAATGTTTTCAATTATTCTTTTTTTTCTAATTTTTTCAATTCTAATTTTTGTTTGTACCACCATTATTATTATTATAATTTGTTACAGTACCCCAAATTGTGAACCCTCAATTTTACCCCAATGGGTTTCAATTTGTTATATATATATATATATATATATATATATATATTACTTATATTACTATTATTATCGTTATGTATTACTAGGTATTACATTGATAAATTGAATAAATGATGTTTAAATTAAATTTTTTGTTATTGTTTTCTTTTCAAAATTATCATAAGGGGCTATAATATGAAAGATGCTAAAAAAGGCGATTTCGTTTTTTTTTTGCTCTTCGCCATGGGGTAATATCAACTTACACAAAAATATTTTGGGGTTCCCAAACCAAAGTTCCCCGACCGCTGCGATAATGAATACAGAGTAAGAATGAACCATGAGATTGGCAAAGAATTAAAAGGAGAAGATACAAGGTGGCGCAAAAGTTATCACCCTATTGAAAGATGCTATAATTTTTGCAAATAGCGGCAAATGTCAAGTTTGCTTTGACATTTGTGAAGTAAACAAATGCAAAATACATGTCAAAAAAACATAAATCACTACAGTCTTCAAGAACGCGGGTTAATTGTTTCGATATTTTTACGGAATAATTCGTCGGTTGTGTTGGCGCAGCGTGAATTTAGGCGCAGATTTCCCGGTCGTCCGACACCAACTGGGCAAACACTGCGGCGTTTAGCCGCTCGCCTAGAAGAATATGGGACAACACGAGATGCTGGCAGGTCTGGCCGGCCTCGGAGCAGCCGTTCTGCTAAGAATATCGCGGCTGTGGCTGAAGATGTCACAGAAGACCCCGAAGTATCGACCAGACGACGTGCCACGCAATTGAGCATCAATCGGCGGTCTTTACAGAGAATTTTGGTGAAAGACTTGAAGATGTTTCCTTACAAAATGCAGTCAGTGCACCAGCTGTTAGCCGTTGACCGCCAAGCGCGTATAACCTATGCCCAAGCCATCCTGTAATTCGAGCATGAGCAAGACTTTTCATCGAAAGTCATTATGAGCGACGAGGCCCATTTCCATCTCTGTGGATATGTGAATAAGCAAAATTATCGCTTCTGGGGCACCGAAAATCCGCGTGTAACCCACGAAGAGCCATTATATCCGCTCAAAGTTACTGCATGGTGTTCTGTTTACGCTGGAGGAGTCATCGGGCCTTATTTTTTCGAAGACGCCGCGGGCCAAACGACTACTGTGGACGGCGAGCGCTACAGAGCCATGCTCAACAACTTTCTCCTTCCTCAATTAAATGAATTGGGACTAAAGAACATGTGGTTCCAACAGGATGGAGCAACGGCGCATACTACACGAGCAACAATGGAAATTCTTAGGGCTGCATTTCCGGGTCGCCTAATCTCTCGTTTTGGTGATTTGCACTGGCCGGTAAGATCGCCCGATTTAACCGTTCCAGACTTCTTTTTGTGGGGTTTTTTTGAAGTCACAAGAGAATATTCGCCGAGAATGTGAGAACCTATCGCCGGAAGTTCTGGCAAGAGTAATGGAAAATGCCATAAATCGGGCTCGTACGGTCATCAATTCTGGCGGCGGGCACTTGGCTGATATCATTTTCTCGACATAATTAGAAAAAAATTAAGACATTAAATAAACATAATCAAAAAGCAGAACCAAAGTTTTTCATTCATAAAAAAAATTGCAGCTAAAGAACATCGGGTGACAACTTTTGCGCCACCCAATATAATAAAAATAATCAAGAAACAAAGAGTAAATTGGCTAGGACACGTAAGCAGAGCTGACGAAAAAGAACCAATAAAAGTAATCATGCAATGGAGCCCTGGAAGTAAGAAAAGAAGAGGAAGACCCAGATCAACATGGCTAGCAGAAGTAGAAGAAGATTTAAGAAGAACGGGAATTAACAACTGGAAAAATAAAACAAGAGATAGGAAGAAATAGAACATCATAGCGAAGAATATTTAATAAATAACTGAAACGGAGTCCAATCCCTTCCAAAAAAGGATCTAGAAAGCTTAAGTAAAAGCGGTGCAACTCCACAACGGAGTGTTAAACCACTATATATATATATATATATATATATATATATATATATATATATATATATATATATATATATGTCGGCGAGAGAATATAATACGTTATTTGTGCATTAGGTATAATAACCAGAAGTATAAACATTGTAGACCTCTGCGCTTACGACGGTTAACATACTACGCTAAGCATAACTACTAACCCTAACCACTGATTTCTTGTTTTGAATATATAATATATAAGATAACAAAACCAGTCATGAGTTCTTTTAAGTACACCGTGGTTTAGATCGGTCATCTATTTGAATGACATTCTCTATTTTGGCAGCTCGGAACAAAAGTGAAAAGAGAATATTTAATTTAAGCGACTAGACATTCTTATAAGTTTAAGAGTTTAGGAATAACAATAATAAATCATTCTTCGACCTTGCCTCTAAAATAGAATTCCTATGGTTAATTTACAATTCGATTCTCACGAGCAAAATAGTGTTTTGAACTGATGTTGCCGCACTTTAAAATACGGTCGACTTTATTTAGAGCCAGTTGCACAGTTATCACTTAAGTTTTCTTTAAAGCTTAAGGTTTAGTTGTTGCACAATCTGTTTTAAGTTTAAACTGTCACTTAAATACTAGAATACTTGTGGTACATGTGGTACCGTTAAAACCATAGTTGTATATTTTTATTGCATTTAGTACATTTCATAATATAGAACTTATGAGTATTATTGAAATTGATGATGACGAAGATGAAGAAATCTTGTATTATTAATATTTTTTATTATTCTAGTAAATTTTTCTTAACATGTGATCTCTAATTAGTGCCAGTTTCATTTATAAATTTGCGTTGCACAGCATTCTAGATAACCTTTTTCCTTCTTCAATAATAATGTATTAGATTTCTTGCATTCAATAATGTGATTTACTTTATTATCTACTAAATTGATCATGTAGATATTATATAATTAATCACTTCACAAAACAGTGTTTCATAATTCTAAATGATTCTTTGTTGATTATGTTTTGCTGCAAGACTCAAAATTATAGTTATGCTTTGTTGCAAATGTCAAAATCATGAGTATATTTTTTTGCAAGTGTCAAAATAATTGATGGATAAGTTAGTTACAATCAAAGGACACCAGGTTTACCAACATTGAATTATTTTCGCTTAGCTAAATATTTTCTCTTTTAAGAACTGTGCAACATTTTAGCTTAAGTTTAAAGTTTAATTTAACTTATACTTAAGTGATAATTGTGCCACTGGCCCTTAGAGACTTTCAAATAAATTAAATATGATAACATGTTATTAAATAAAAATAATTACATAGCAAAAATACACATTAACAGTCTTTTTCCAATGGTGGAAAAAACGACAAGTATAAAAAAGAGATTTTTTCGGACGCGTCAAAGTCGAGATAGAGTAGTTAGTAATGAAAATGCTTTTGCAATAAAATATTTTACGAAAGAACTGAAGGACTGTACTATTCTTCACATCGATAACTTCACCCTATAGCATATTTAAATAAAATGGGCAGGATTGTATACCCAAATCTGAATAAGGTGGCTCTCGATACATGACAAGGACGAGAGTAGAGAAAATAGATCTTTGCTTTTTATATGAAATCCTGTGATAATATAGATGCGGATCGAGAATCCAAATTAAAAAGGGTTGATATCGAATTGGAGAGGGTAGAGAAGGTTTTGAGGTATATTGTAGAAAATTCACACAGTCAGAAATTAACTTATTTAAATCAAGAGAAAACACAAAATTTGAGAATCTCTTCTTTTGGAAAAGGGACCCACAGGCAGTAGACAGTGATAATTATCTAACGAGATTTCTCTGGGCTTTTCTACCTTTTCCATGGATTTTCAGGTTCCTCAAAAAGTTTAAGTTTAATAAAGCAATCGGAATTGTAGTAGTGTCAAATTGGTCAGAAATAATAGTTATAGAACCTGCTGGTTTTTTCCCTGCAAGTCACTTCAACATCCTTAGCTAAGAATCTGTAGCTGGTAGTGGGAATATTATCAGAAACCGTTCAAAAGAACAGGGGCTCCAAATACAGCAATAGATATACTACTAGCGTCCCTCGCTTTCTGTAGAAATAATAACCTAAATCCAATTCAATCTAAGGCAGGAGAAATTCTTAAATTCTCATCGAAAAAGTCGACGCAGAGTACGAATATGGATTGATAAATTTTATGCCTGCGGCTCTATCTCTCATCTCTTTGAATACATTTTCAAAAAATAATGTAATATACAGATTTTTTAGACAAGTGCTCTATCTTCGACCCAAAGAATCCCAAGTATGACCAAACGTGGGATATAGGATACGATAATATTTCTTAAAGAACTTGAAAATTGCAGGCCTTTGGAAAATCTCGACTTGACAAACTGACGTATACACTGCTCATGTCCATCAGCGCCGACAGACTTTAATTGCAATCCGGTTGTCCAAAATAAAAATGTTTAAAAACTGTGCGTAGTAAAAATACCCAAAAAGTATATAACGGTAACGGAATCTTTAGGAGGCAATAATGACAAGGTTTTTCTTTCCAAAATACTACTTCTGCAAAATCTTTAAGTAGCAGGTTAAGAATAGTTTTAGTCGTTTGTGGGATTATAGTTTCTTCCGATTTCTTAGCAAGCGTATCTGCTTTGACTTACGCAGCGGGTTATAAGGGTCACCGAAAAGGGTTGAAACAAAATATTCAAATTATAATTTTGAGTAAATATGTTAGGATAAAAAATCTGATGTGGTCTGCCTTGTACGTCTATTAAATTATACACATTTTTTCTATACCTTTTTTTAAACTTCATATGAAATTTCAACATTCTGCGGCTAATCGCTTTTAAGTTACGGGAAAAATTAAAAAAAAAACCTTTGAGTAAAGTGTCTATTTGGCACTGCCGATTGCAATAAGAAAGAGAGGTACACAATTATATTACAGCAATCCAGAATACAAAATTTCAACATTCTACAAATAATCGTTTTTGAGTTTGCGAAATACGTTCAATCGTAGTACAGACGTCAGGCCGAAACTAGTCTAAATGTATTCAGAATGGACAAAACGTATATATTCGTTGAAATCTTTAAGGCAGTAATGAAATGAGTAATACATTATTTAAATAATCAGACATAGAAACGAAAATATCAAATAATATTAATATGGTTCGCTTAAACTTAATACTAATGAAGCTAATGATAATATATTCACAATTTATTTGCCTTAAAATATCGCTTTCTATATTGAGAAAAGCCAAAAAATTGAGCCTGACTTCTAACATGGAGGTTCGAAGTTATCAGCTATCAGCTCTCCTATCCATTGAAGAGTTCAACCGAATTGTGACCGATTTAGCCCATATATAATAACTGCGTTGAACGTTGACTTCTGTTATGGAGGGCTCGCAGCACATTAAATATTACAATAGACATTTTTTAATTTAGTGTATTCAAAATTTTTCAAAATTAGTTTGTTTGCTCTTTCTTTCTGTTTGTTACAGAATTTTATGTTTTATTTTCAATAATATATTGAAATATGTTGCAATAAATACTTTTTGTCAATTGTAAAATTCATATTTTAACTTTCTTTTTTCGAATCTATAATATTATAATTGTAGATAAAATTTTACATCGTTCAATATTTTTTTTGTAATTAATTGTTAATAATTTATAATAATGATTTCCGACTCGTTTGAATGGTATAGGTATACCAGGGAAAATAAAATATTAAATTAGGTACTATATTTTTTGTACCTATAAATTTTTAAATCTTCAATTTTAAATTCAATATTTGTGACTTATTAACGAAAAAATAATTTTCAAATTTTAACCTAAAAGGAACAAACTTAAAATTTAAAAGATTCCTTAATATTTAAAAACACTTACAGCCGTTAGCACCATTTCATTTTAAGTGGTGGAATAGTCGCTTAAGTTAAGAATTACTTAAAATAATAAATGCATTTATATTTTTGGATAGTTTAACTAAGGCCGGTTTAAGGTTTTAGGGCTTTTACTTTTTGACAAAAAACGTACATAAATCTAGTTACTTTTTGAGTCGCTTTGTCATCTATATGTCTGTCAATATGTAGAACAATAAAAGAAAGCAGTTTTTTTTTTTAAATAGCAAGGTAAGAGTAAGGTAAAAGTGAAAAATGAAATAGGTAAAATGAGTGATACACAAGCACCAGTACAACAGAAAAAAACTCGGGAAGCGAACTACAGCGGGGAGGAAGAAATATTGTATTAAATTTAGTGAAACAAAGTTATTGAAAATAAAAAAAAGTAGCATACATAGCAACATGAAATAAAATTACTGAAAACTTGAATGCTGTTACCAAACGGAGTACATCGTTATTATTTTAAATTATCAATATAAACAGTTGCTATTGATATTTATACATAGAAATATCAATATGAGTGAAAAGTCAGAAAGGTGAGTCTGGATCTTGATATTACTGCTTGTAGGCGTTCTAGTATGTATTTATATGTGAGGTGTATGATTATAAAATCTTAATAAGGAGATTAGTTGTTTTTTTGGTCGCAACATGGAAAACGTTAGTTGATCGGGGTTCCCTAACGCAACGAGGGATTGGACTTGTGTATAAGTCCCAAGTCCGAGAATGTGTGTATGTTTTTGTAAGACGCATTCCTTGCATGTTCTGTTTTAGATCCATCTTGACTCACTGAATATGTATATATTCAAGATGTGTTTTTCTGTTACAGATAGTTTACCAGCCAGGCCGAAATAGTTTTACTTATGTTGTGTTATATAAATTTATTACCGTTGTTAGTTAATTTATTATTGTTCCTGTTCCGATGTCATAGAGCATCTCGGAATAGACTCCGCGTCAAGCAGTGAAGCGATGGTATGTCCCTAGATCGCTGTCGACCTTGATGTGCACCGCCTTGGTAGCGATATATGTCTTGTGCGACAATTATTCTCGCCGGAAGCAATTTCGCACAGGGTTGGGTCCGCGTAGTCCACTCCAGAGCGGGTGAATGGGCGGCTGAGGGTGGCACAGACAGTGGGCAGCTGTCCCAGTTCTGCTTGTTGGCGACGGCATGGAACATTGTAGATTCTAGATCCTAGCAGCAACCCAAATTTGTGATCTGGGTCGACTAGTTGCAGGCCGTCCAGTAGCTTGGGTCGATTAACTGAAGCGTCGCTGAAGAGCTCATCCGGAGTTGCGGAGAACTGGATTTCAGCAAAGTGAGAAGGGTGCAATGTCTTGTTGGCACTAACTCCTAGTATTGAAAGAAAAGAACGGCACCTAGACAAGCCTAGGCGTATGACGACATCCTCTGACACGCACGAGACATCTAAACTTGGAACGGACCTGCTCCATGTCCAGGAGGGCCGCCAAGTACGATCAGACAAGAAATCTCTTATTCGTGTACCTTAAGCATACCGCCTGCCACGTGTGGTCGACACTGGCTGCAAGTGTACTTACATTTTGGACGAGCAGGGCAGTGTCACCCTGGAGGCACCGCTTCAGCAGGGTTGACTTTTAAACGGCGAGTACATCGCCTCGGTTCACCACAAGTTCGTCGAAGACGTCGTGGAATGCCTCCTCCTCCAAGTAGGAGCCACAGAATTCCGGCAGCGTCACCTGCGGAAGGAGCAGCATCGTCTCTCGTAACTCTGGAACGGCTGGTATGCAGTGCTGGCCCGCGTCATTGATCTGAACAGGTCTTAAGCATCTCCAGTTTACCGATCAGGTGGTAATCTTTTTCGATCTTGGTGCAGTGATCCGCAGCGTAGTAATCAGTGGTCTCGATACCGATCTCTACTAGCAACTTTTCATGATTGGCACGGAACTTGTTCCAGTTGGACGCCAGTGTCAAGAGTGTAGTGTCTATAAACTTGTCGGTAGGGGCGCGACCAGTGACGTCGAATAACGATGTAGGTCGGCATCTCGCGAATTGTGTACCGCATGGTTATGGCGTAGAAGCGTGGTTTCTAAATCACTTATGCGCACCAGTTCCCAGATTTCGGCACCAATATTTATTTGAGGGAAATGGGCCAGAGATACACAATACCATCAATTAAATGTAAACCTCACTTAATTCAGATTTATATAAAAATTTATAATTATTATATGCGTCTCGCAGTCTCGCCTGCCTCATTTGAACAAAACCGCTAAAAATACTCACATGCTACTAGCTCCACTCGACGCGGCAAAAACTAATAAGAAGCGCTATATTTGGCTGAACGCGCACGAAATATAAATTTATTATTATTATTTTTGTCCAAACAAAGGACGTTGTTAAAGAAAGATAGTCGATTATAATACAATAGAAGAAATCTGTATGGAAACCGCTACGTTTCTTGATTTGGAAAATCCTAATTTATATACGGGAAACTACACTAGCGGTCGTTGAAAACGCAACACCAAATAAATAATTGTAATAAACGGACGAAATTTAGCACAAAGGTTGTTCATTAATAGATGAACTAATGATTAAGATTTCACATATATTAAATAAAAAGAAAATGAAAAATTCAATAAGAACTGTGTCCACCACGCGCTCTTGTTACCGCTTCTTCTCGTCGAGGCATGGATTGAATAAGGTTGCGAATAACATTTTGCGGTATTTCATTCCATGTCCTTTCGACTGCAGCTTATAGTTCTTCCACATTTTGTATTCGTGTCTTAATACGTCGCATTGCTCTTCCTAGGACATCCCACAGATTTTCAATAGGCGACAAATCTGAAGAACGAGCCGACAATGGAAGCACTGGTATTCTGTGCTGGTCAATACTGGTTAATACTCTTCTCGCGACATGAGGTCTTGCATTATCCTGCTGAAATATGGCTGCTGGGTGATCTTGAATATGTGGAGCAACTTCCGGTATTAGGATCTCGTGAATGTATCGCTGACTGTGCAAAGTGCCGGGTAAACGAATTAGGCGAGATTTACAATTGTATGAAATTGCTCCCCACACCATAAATCCTTGCGTAGGCGCCGTATGACGCGTACGAATGCAGGTCACATTCCCTCTTTCACTCTGGCGACGTCTCACAAGTATCCGACCGTCATCAAACAAAATCGCGATTCGTCAAAAAAGACAATTTCATTCCATTGATTATTTCACAACCGCCTTTCTCTACACCAATCAAGATGCAATGATCTCTGCCGCGCGATCAGTGGAAGTCGCAATAATGCACGACGCGGATGCAGCCCAAATTCTGATAAACGATGACGAATACGTCTTACAGATAGTGGGTATCTTGTCACTGTCCACCACTGCTGTGCTAGAGTTGGTGCAATTTGAAATCGGCCTTGTAAGGATAGCCGAATAAGGAGACGGTCCTCTCTCGCTGATGTCCTCCGGCGAGCTCCAGATCCTGGCTGCCTTCTTTCTATACCTGTTTGTATCCACTGTCGCCATATGCGTGAAATTGTACTTATATTGCGAGTTAAACGAGTCGCTATATCCACGCAGTGACAACCCGCTTTCGCGCATATCCACTATACGACCCTTTTCAAAATCACCCACTTGCTTTGAATCATATTGAAGAAATATCGAATAAATAAATCTGCTTGATAATTAAGTTTAAACCTGCATATTTTCTGAACAAATGTGTTTAGCGATTCTAAATTTTAATCATTTATTCTTCTAAAAATAAGAAACTTTTGTGCTGAATTTTGTGTGATAATTCCCATTATTTTTTGGTGTTGCGTTTTCAACGACCGCTAGTTTATTTACGTACGTTGTAAGCTACACAATTGATTAAAGCCGGTGGAGCCATTACAATATTAAAACCTTTGGGTGATTGGAAAAGTTTAACAGTCGCTGAAGGTTATTTAGAACATAATATGTGTTCCAAAAACAAGATTCCTTTTTTGCTGGTTATTGCTTCAATTGAATTAGCTGTCTGAGCAGTCGCATCGACTGTAGAAAATACTGAAATAACATTTAATTCTAAAGATATTTAGAAACTAAATAATTTATTTATTTATTTATTTAATTTACAACTATCCTGACAGGACAAGCCCAATAGAGGATAGCGATAGGAACATTAGCACATAGCAAATATACAAAAAAATATTAAACAGACAGAGAAAAGATAAAGAATAGAAAAACAATTAAGTCTTGTTGAGTAATTTTAAAAGTGACTTAAAATTCAAGAAGAAAATATCTATGCTAGAAAATTTAGTATTATATAAGGCACACATGCGATATAAAGGAGATGAGATGAGAAGATTGGTGCGACAGAGTGGAATATAGAAAACGAATGATGATCGAGTGGAGATAGCACGGACATGAAAATTAAGGAAAGACAGGCAATTGGGGTCATCAATGCGATTGTTAATAAGATTATAGAGGTGAATAATGGCGAAGTTCTCACGGCGTTGGAAGAGGCTTTTAATATTAAACATATGGCATAGATTAGGATAAGGAAGATTTCGGTTGGGGTAGATAAGATGAAGTTTGAAATATAAATATTTGAGAAATTTTTTTTGAAGAGATTCCAGAAGATTTTGGTGTACTTCATAGATTGGGTTCCAGATAATGTTGCAATACTCTAGTTTAGAGCGGACATATGCATAATAGAGAACTAAAATTGCTGAAATATTATGAAAATCCTTTGTGTTTCTAATCACGAAACCCAACATACGAGCTGCAGAGTTACGGATAACACGAATGTGGTCCGTGAAGGTAAGTTTAGGATCAAATTTCACACCAAGATCCATGATAGTTTTAGGGCGGGACAGAGTAACATCATTAATTGTGTATTCGAATTTAATTGGCGACATTTTCCTACAAAAGGACATAACTGAACATTTACTTAGGATAAGATGAAGTTTATTATTAGTGCACCAAGATGATAATTTGTCCAAGTCTTGTTGAAGAAGAAGGCAATCTCTAATCGTCGAGATGGAATGGAAAATTTTGAGATCACCCGCAAAGAGTAATTTAAGACAATGTAAGGAATTTGAGATGTCATTTATGAAAAGAAGGAAAAGTAAAGGACCGAGATGTGAGCCTTGGGGAACACCAGAGGTGGCAAAATAACTGAGAGAGTTGGAACCATGAAAGTTGACAAATAACTCACGTCCATGAAGGTAGGAAGATATTAGTTTAATTAAGGAGAAGGAAAAAGAAAAAGATTCAAGTTTACTGGTTAAGATGTTGTGATCCAGTCTGTCAAAGGCTTTAGAGAAGTCGGTGTATATACAATCTACTTGACCACAGGAATCAAGAATGGAGGAAACTTTCTGCGTGAAAAACATCAGATTAGTGATTGTGGAACGCTTACCAATGAAGCCATGTTGACAAGGCGAGATGAGATGTCTTACTGCGGGATAAATATTGTTATATATCACCTTCTCAAAAACTTTGCTAAAACTGGACAGTATGGCTATAGGACGGTAATTACATACTGCCGAAGCGTCACCAGATTTAAGGATGGGAGTTATACGAGTTATTTTCCAGATATTGGGGAAAGTATTCGTTTTGAGGGATAGGTTGAAGATGAAGTAAAGAGCTTTGGATAGAGGATGAGCACAGTCTTTGATCAACAGGCTGGGAATGAGGTCAGGGCCACAAGAGAGAGAAGATTTAAGAGACTTAATGGACGATTCAATTTCACGAATGCTTATATGATCAAGACAGATGGGAGGGTATGACAGAGTTGAGGATGACAATGAAGTTGAAGAAGTAGTAGTAGGGGAAGAGGAAACAAGATAAGTAGATTGAAAAAAGGAAGCAAAAGCATTAGATATATCATTAGGTTTAGATGAAATGGTGTTGTTATAGACGAAAGAGTTAGAGTAGCTAGATATTTTTTTCTTAGAGTTGACATAATTCCAAAATTTTTTAGGATCCGACTTAATTGCATTTTCACTAGATTTCACATAGTCAGCGTATGATTTTTTTATGAGAGATTTTACTTCAGATCTTAATAATTTAAATTTAGTAATATACGACTGATTATGTGGAAACCGATTCAATAACTTTCTGGCGCGAATCTTAGCCTTGAGTTTCCGAATGATAGTCTTATTAAACCAGGGTGGGTAGTTGCTACCATTGGTAATTTTAGTGGGAACACATAAGTCTATAAAAGAATATAATTTAGAATACAAAAACTCACAGGCAAGATTAACGTCAGAAAATTCCTCAAGACAATTCCAATTATAATTACCAATAAGTTCATACAGTTTCACAAAATTTGCTTTTTTAAAATCATTAACAGATGGTAAAGTCTTAGGATTCGGGTAATGTGCAAAGTTGAGATCTAGAGTGATAGTAAGTGCAGGGTGATGAAGGGGATAGTCTATATCAAACACCAGATCAGTAGCCCGTGAGACATTACACTGACTGTTACAAATAACTAAATCTAATAACCTATTATTAGCGTTTCTTACATTGTTGATCTGACTTGCATTAAAAAATTCAAGTAACAAATTTAGTTCATTAACTTTGGGAGAATCTGAATTTAATGTTAATTCAGGGATATTAAAATCACCACAAATCAAGAAATTGCTGTTATTTAAGAATGGGAGATGTTCAAAAAAATCGTTAACCGCAATATATGAACTCACAGGTGAAGCTGGTGGCATATATACAGTAAATATATAAAGATTAGAATTAACAGTTGGTATTTTTGCACAGACAATGTCAACGTTAACGGGTAAAATGTCAGTATAATCAGTGAGATCAACTGCAGAGGATGAAAGATGATTTTTGATCAATAAAAGAACACCTCCTCCCCTAGTAAGACGGCATGCAGTGAAATCTCGGTCGCACCTGTACACACTGAACGAGTCTGAACCAAGTTCGGCGTTGTAAACACTGCCGGTGAGCCATGTTTCAGTGAGTGCGATGACATCGTAGTCGATTAATGAATGAGAGGACTGCAGATGACCCAGTTTGGAGTTGAGACCTTGGATATTCTGGTAGAAAATGGTAAGTCGACGCTGGGGGTTTGGGGAACTTGAAGTGATGGGTGATTGCTATTGTGATCCAACAATATTGGCTTTAAAACGTTTCAGAATATCAATGTATGTGTGGCAATTTTTATCCCATACATCATGAGATATATCGAGTTTGGTTTTGTGGATTTCATTAAATTTTATACAGTTGATACACTTGGATTCCTTGGATGGACAGTCTTTGGCCTCATGGTTGCCAGTGCATTTACCACAAACTTGGTCAGATTTGACACATTGTTTAGCTGTGTGATGAAAACCACAACATTTGAAACATCTGCGTAGTTCGATAGCATCATAGATAGCACACATGTCAAAGCCAATAAATATTTTCTGAGCCTTAAGTAATAAGTTGTATGTTGTCACGTCGGTTTGGATGAGAGCTTGGTAGATACGAGAGTTGCGCTTAGTAGGACTAACATCAAGTACATCACATGTATAACCAGACAGAAATAAGGACTTATTTTGGTGGAGAAGATGGTCCGCGAAGGTCTCTTTGGTGAAGGACTCAGACATACCAGAAATACGTATCCTTGGATGTAGGGCAGGTAATTGTTTGACTTCATACTTGCTTTTTAGGTTGTCACTTATGAAGTCTTTGAGCTTGTCGGATTGATCGGAGCTAATGATGAGTGCACCTTTACTGATCTGTCGGACGGAGTTGATTGTGATGTTTGAGGCAACAGGGTTGGCAGATTTGAAGAGATCTGATTTGGTCACTGAAGATGATTGAGACGCATCTTTGGGTTTCAACAATACTGGTGGCTTGCGAGTGGATTTGGCTGCAGCTGCGAAGGAGATGTCACCGCATGACGACGACGGGTGAGTGTTGCTATTTGTACTTTGCAGTTTAGAATTAATATCCTCTTGGATTACGGACTTTAGACTGGATAGATTGGAGGAGATAATGGAGCTAATCTCATCTTTTAGGCTGGATAATACTTGATTAGTAATGGATGTTTCTAGGCTAGTAAGTTTTTCATGCCTATCTTTGAAAAGACTCTTGATGTCGATATCCTTACTACGATCAATTTTGATACAATTCACTTTGCAGGTAGGACACCAGAAGAAGAGAGACTTAGATTTATCTAAGATGCGACCTTCATCATCAGTGAAATAGATACACCCTGGATGAAACCATTGACCACAGGTACCTTCACACCCTATGAGATTGTCAGATTTCCGCTTGCACTTCGCGCACTTACTCATCGTTCATCGCGGGAGAACACAAACAGAGAGGTCAGTGACACTTAGATTTAATTAGACAGGCGAAATTCTGCACAAAGTGGAATGACAAAATTTTGTAAGAAAGTGATCAACTTTATGTACAAAAATACAAATATTTAGAGCACAACGAAATTAAAGATGAAAAGGTTATTATCACTGAATCACTTGTAGCGAGATGCACACAATGATAAGGAACACAAGCTATTTTAGTTAGAGAAACTAGTAAAATACAACTTTTATATAGAGCACACGGTAAAAACGTCCGAACTATCCAAATAATCTATCTATTGATCATACTTCACAGGATAATCTAAATGTTCGAACCTGAATTTTCATAATTGTAACATAAGCAAACAAGTGTTACAAGAGTAACGGTTTTATTTGTTAAATGTTATTTATTCAGTTTTTTCATTTACTTATATTTATTTGTTTTTTCTTAACATAATAAGATCTACAATTTACCTCTATACAATTATTAAATATATACATAAAAAATTATTTGCATTATTCTTAGAATAGTGTACTTTGAAAATTGTAAAAAAGTTGTGGTTGTTATGACATCATCATAAATAAATAAATAAATATTGAGTTGTCACACATTTCTTCGTGTAGTTAGTTTATATTAAAATAGTATATGAACCACGACAAAACATGGCGCAGTCGGTATAAACTGTAAAAGTAGTTTGATCGTCAATAGAAAAGTTTAAAATATGCCAAAAATGGAAGTCAAAATACCAGCAAGTTTCTCATTAGATGGTGACATTCGAAGAAACTGGAAGAATTTCAAACAACAATTTGAAATATATTTGATTGCAAGCGGTAAAAAAATAAAGATTCAAGTATAAAAGTAGCTATTTTATTAAATATAATTGGAGAAGATGGACTAGAAATCTTTAACAATTTTGACATGAGTGAAGAAGAAAAGAAAAATTATGAAAAAGTAATTAATGAATATGAAAAATATATGACTCCAAAAACGAATGTTGTTTATGAAAGGTTTTTGTTTTACAAACGAGAACAAGAAGAAAATGCAACAATTGATCACTTTGTAAAAGAATTAAAAAACTTAGCTAAAACATGGGAATTTGGTGATCAATGCAACAATATGATAAGAGACCGGATTGTCTTAGGCATTAGAGACCATCAACTAAGAAAAATTGCTAAATATTTGTAAATTAGATTTAGAAAAAGCTATTGAAGTAGCAAAGAATAGTGAAGTTATGAAAGAGCAGTTAAAGGATGTATACGAAAAACAAGTTGAAGAACTTATAAAATACAGAAACAAAGGTAAAGAGGCAGTGGTGGATTTACCAGCAGACTGAGTAGGCTGAAGCCTAGGGCGGCAGATTTTAGGGGCTGCAAATTTGGTGAATTTTTATTTTGCCTTACAGAAATTAAAAATATTTATATTTATATACCTAAATTTTATTAGGTCCACACAAATATTTCAACATGTATGTTTCACCGCTTAGATATTTTTTACAATTTGCATACTCGCGTTTGGTCATAGCGCGGGAACGAATAACATAACCGTCCGCAAAGTAGTCAATGTTGGTATATAAGTCACAGAAATTCACTATTTAACATCTTAGCGAATTTTTCTCCCTCCAATTAGTAGCGATAGATTTAGAATATGTTATCTTATAGACAGGGTCGATTCTGCAGTATCGGTCGCCCACGTGCGGTAAAATATTTGGCGCCCCTCAAGTGCAGATGAAAGAGTAAATGAAATTTCGGCGTAGGTATTTTTTTTTTCGTCCAAGGTAAAATTACGTATTATTAAAAATTACATTTTTAAAGGGAAGTGGAGCTTCTCAGTTTTCCTTCTTTCATGTGCAAAAATAATATGCGCATGTGCTTGACACACTTGTCATAAATTTAAATTAAAAATAATATAACAGAGCATTGTTATTTTAAAATTATTTTTATATTTTACTTATTATTTATTAAATCATTTGCGAAAATTTAAAAATACGATTTGTACTGGAAATAAAGAGTTTCACATTAAAACAATAATTAACATATGTTCTTGATTATATATCTTAAAAGATAAATACAGATTGTTTTACAAAATATTAAATGATTTGTATTGAATCATAAGTAATATAATAAGAGCCATTAATTTATTGGAAAAATTTACGAATAGTTGTTGCGTAGTAACAGAGAGTCGTTACTTCGCAGGAATTATGAGTAAATGATTCCAATTAAATTCAAAGCTCGAATTATATTTACTTGATTATTTCACGAACGGCAATACTTCGTACGTAAAATTTTTGTTATCAACAAAATGTAACCATGACTATGATACTGTGGTTTTATCAAATTTCTTCACTAAAAAACTACCTGAGGCTATAAAAAGAAGTATTCTGATTGGGTGAAAATGACGTGTGTGGAATAATCACTATTACTACTAGTAGTAATAGAAATAGCATTATTATTATTATTATTATTATCCATAACTCATGTTTTCACTTTTGCACTTTTTCATGCAAGATATTTAGAACTTCAAGAGACTTGATAGGCTGGATGCTTTTGTCTGTGAATATATTTTGACGATTGATTGTGCTTTTTAGCAAAACTACTTAAGCAAATACTTAGCCTGTTAGTCACAAATTTTTATAATTTTTGACGGTAATTAACTGACACTTGTAGTCAGTAGGGGCAAAATTTGAGTAGCCTACTGGCGGCAAATGTATAATTTTTCAGGTGCAGTCCACACCCATTTTAGGGTTGAAGTTATGCCATTGGTAATAATCCATTTAGGTGTCCCCCTTTATATTAAAATTGACGTGTTCGAGCGTTTTTTGCAAAATTAATGTTAAGTGGCTAAAAATTGCGCTGATAATTTTCACTGGGCCACCCTGTATTTATACCCTCGGGCATCAACATTACTTCAATGCTCCATTGTACGTTTGCATATAACAGTACGAGTATTATAACGATACCTTTATCCCTGTTGACCTCGCGAAAGTCAGGTGGCCGGCTTCACAGTGGAGAAGGAGTAGTTCGATTCAGGCGCCAGGAAGTCTTAGGAAGTGACTTGCCTTCTACTAACCATAGATGAAATCATGGCGGAATATGGTTACCATCTTCAGATTGGTACTAAAAGAAATGCCGAGGAAGGGAGTGGCAAGTAAATGCGCTATACATATAGATAGATCAGAAGATCAGCTGTATAAATATATTAAACATGCAGAAAATACAAGAAATATAAATAAAGAAACTGATTGTAATAAAGAGTGCACCTAAATATGAAACAAAAAAATCTGATGTGGTCACCACATGACTTTTTGTAAGAGAAATGCACAGCTAGATATTATAACAGTCCTGTATACAAAATTTGAACATAATAGAGTAATCGTTTTCGAGTTATGCGAAAAACTCAAAAATACCCTTCAAGTAAAGTGCCCTTTTGGCACTACTGATTTCAATAAAGGAGGTTAAGAAATAGATGTTGTAGTAATCCCATACACTAAATTTCAACATTTTTTACTTTGTACCAAGAAGTAAAAATCTGTGCACGAATACCTGGGATGCAAAGTACAGTAGCAAAGCAACTAACCAACTGGCTCGACGCTCACTATTACAAGATCCTAAATGTCTATAGGTGTACTAGCCAGCTGGCTTACAATATTGTCGGGATTCTGCCAAGCAGAATGGCCGTGAAAACGGCGCAAGTGCAACTAAAACAACTTAACGGTCTTTTTAAAGGTCGAAAATAATACATGCAGACAATATAAACAAACTAAGGACGCAGACAGTGGATATGCGTACTTACTCAATAAATAAACTATAAGCTATTTCAGATAATAGTAAAGCCAAAAACAGTTTGTTGCTAATGAAAAAAAAATATTTGTTGTTAATATAGCAATATGATGTTGATGAGGGCTCTGTGGTAATGGTAAAAACTATAATACGGCTCTATTGATGTCCTATAAAACTTCCACTTAGCTTTCTCTTCCACGTTATCTCTCATAAGGACTGGATATGTTGATATAACGATGGTGGATGAGACTTGATAAAGTAAACAAGACTGCTGGACTCTTCGAAGTGTAATGACGATGGGTGGTAGTGGCTACCAACAAATCCCCAAGATGGGTTGTTTTCCGGAAAAGAAAAATTACCTCCCGGCACACTAAAGCATACGAAACGATTCAGGTCCTATTGGAATTCTTCGACAGATTAAATATACCCATAAGAAAATTTACAAAGTAATTTCTATAAAAAAAGTTGCTGAAATAGTACTACTTACTGTGACAAGTCAGGTGTCACAATCAAGTATTCATGATGTTTTCGCCTGCATCATCCGTCTGCACTGTTACTGTCTGTCCTATCCTGATAGTATTTTAACACATTTCAGTCATATTTCTCAAAGAAATTGTATTACCGTGTCACTGTAACCTAGAAAGCGTCTGTTACTTTATTTCATGAATATTATTTTTGCTTCCCTTACCTTTAATAAATTCATGTTTGTCAGTCTTTGTATCTGTATTTATTCTATTGATTACTGTTTTTGACATAAGAAACACTTCTTTTCTGTAATTATTAAGGTCTGTTAATGTCATTAATTCACCTACAGTGCATTGTTAGCTCACGTCAAAATCAGTGACAGCTGTCAAATGTAATCAGGTTTTATATAGATTTTATACTGCTTTAGGATTAAGATAAATACTCTTCAGACGAATTATGATTAGAAAAGATCTGTCACACGGGTTTAAATCTCCTAATAACGGTTTATTTCTTTTTGGCAATTCCGATTCATTCCTTTTTCACTCAATAGATGGCTCGGTTAGCTACTCTTACTTCTAAGGGACACTTACATATTTCATATTTCACCCTTAACTCAATAGATGGCTCGGATAGCTATCGTTATCTCGGCGGGACAGTTCATATCGAACAAAACCGCTTTTAATTTAATTATTAGGCAGAACCAAACTGATTTGTTGTCAAATTGTTTCGTTCGAAAGAGCTTCAAGTCCTATTTTCTAGAGTCGGTGAGTTAACCTTTAGTGTTTTGTCTTGTCTTTGTTCTGTGTTCTTGTTTCGTAACTGGTTTAATTGCGAATCTTCTAATGTTTCCACAGAACGTTTTGCTTTTATTCCGTTTCGAGACAAGTGTAACTTCACCCGTTTTGTTTTGTTAATATCCGTATAGTTCAGGCGCTAGAGGTAGTTGAGTATGCAAATTCCGAGTGACGGCAACTATGACCGGATTCTTATACTTGAGACCCTAAATAATAACAAAACACATCTTGCCGCCGAGTGTGGTGGTCCCTTCCTGCTCCCTTCACATCCCCTCTTCGCCCATACAGTAAACATAGCGCGCGTACGCGTTTAGTGTGTTTCTACATCTATTGACGTAAAGACGTTGCTTTGTTACGTCGTGTTTTTCTATATACATATAAAATAATAGTATTTTCGTAAATTCTTAGTATCTGTTTAAAGTGTACTGTATTCAAAAACCTTAGAAATGTCGTTAGAAGTGGTTAATTTTAAAAGAAAAAAACCTAACAAACAATTTTACTTATTTTGCGATAATTCTCGTGATTTAGTGAAAAACCCAAGGTCAAGGACGCTGCTTAATATTAAAGAAACAGCAAATAGGAGAAAAGACAGCATTAGTGAGAAGTTTTCAAAACTATATGATCCAGACTCCCCAAAACAAGAATTTTCATGGCACCAAGACTGTTTAGCCACTTATGTTAGGTTACTCCAAAATCTCGTTCGTCATCAAGGACACCGGCAGCGTTGAAGAAAACGTTGAAATGTAAATTTTGTAAGGAGGTAACGAGAAACAAAGATAAGCAGCTACATTTATGTTCCGAAATTTCAGCAGCGGAAAAATTTTTTAGTACTGCACGTAGAAAAGAAGACCATGTTTTCACTGAACTTAGTATTTGTCAACGGCCAAAAGATTTATTTGCTATCGAAGTGAGGTATCACAAACATTGTTACCTTGATTATTTAAGATTACCGAGAAATTCTCAGATGCCAGCCGGTCGACCTTCCAATCAGATCCCTAAAGAAATACTTATCGATGCATTTGACAAACTAATAGATGAAATTACCAACACATTCTTTTGAAGTGCGCTTCTTAGCTCAACGACTCGCTGTACTTACAAACATTGAGGGTGCAGTGATCGAAAATCGTGTAGTAAAATTACTATTTATAGATAAATTTGGTGAAAACATATTATTTTATTACCCGGCAGATCGATCAAAATCATCATTAGCGTTTATGGGAAATATACCATTGACGGAAATAATAGAACATGTTCGGAACATCAATTCAAAAAACAACATCATTGAGACTGCAAAAGTATTGCGTCAAGAATTATTAAAAACAGAATTATTACCAAGTAGATATTTACGAGATGAAAATTTGGTTCAAAAATTATTAGAAAATGGAAAATTGTCACAAACATGGAAAATGACGAAGCCATCTTTTCTAGAATCATTAATTCCACCATGTAAATGTACTGCAAATTGTCGCACAATATCTTGTAATTGCAAAAATCAGAATTGTTTTGTATTTCATTATGTAAATGCATCAATAACAAATGTCAAAATAAAAAAGAGTAATTTTTTACCTACTTTAAGTACATTTACTCGTATGCTTGAATTCGCTGGTTTTTCATATATAAATTTTATTTTTTTATTAATAAAAAAAAAATATTACTTTCATTTCTGTTTTTTTTATTATTTAAGAATCCATCCTCACTTTTACTATTACAAAAAACTGTAAATTACTACGGAAATAATCATTAATATGATTTTATATCATGTACTCAATACATTCCCTTTACGAATAAGAGAAGAGGGGGTAAAAGGAAATGGGCCAAAAAATTGACCGGCAAGATCCACATTATTATTCTTTGACCTTTCCTTCACTTAAATCCGTTGGCGAAATTTGGTACTCACATTATGCATACTCACTTACCTCTAGCGCCCGGTCACACGTTCAATTGCGAATCTTCTAGTGTTTCCACAGAACGCTTTGCTTTTGTTCCTTTGCGAGACAACAGACATTTCACCCGTGTCTTTCCGTTTTTCTTTGTCCGTATGCGTTCCGTTCGTAACTAATTCAATTGCGAATCTTCTAGTGTTTCCACAGAACGTTTTGCTTTTGTTCCGTTGCGAGACAACTGACACCCGTGTCTTTCCATTTTACTTTGTCCGTATCCATTCCGTTCGTAACTAGTTCAATTGCGAATCTTCTAGTGTTTCCACAGAACGTTTTGTTTTTGTTTCGTTGCGAGACAACTGTTATTTCACCTGTGTTTTCCATGTTATCCAGTCCTTTGTAACTTAACTTGTTATAGTATTTTACAATATTAGCCAGGTAAAACAGTTTTTACTGGTGATAGGAGGAATTGACTGGCGAGCCGTTTAGGCGAGCCTGTCATCTCCTTGAACCAGTAAAAACTGTTACCTGGCGTATAATGTACAATAGTTTACTTGTTATTGACTTGTAAATAAAATTAAAATTAAAACCAAATTTTGACAGTTACTAATTTTGTGTCAAAAATTGTTTTAAATGATATATCGTAAGCCTTGGAAGACATAAACAATGGAACTACTAGCCAGTAAATCTGACATGTGTCATCTTTACATGCTAGGTACTGGTAAATCTGACAGCTGTCATTTTTACAATGTAGTAGCTTGTAAAAATTAATTTACCTGGCAACAAAGAGTTAAGATAAATGATAGTTTACAAGTCAGTAACAAGTAAAAGTTATTCTTGCATTTTTCCCTGGGCTATCTATTCTAGGGCAAGTTAACAAGGGTAGTGTGCACAGATTGGCGTCCGAATAAACAGACACTACCAACACAGAATAGTTACATACAGAAGCGACACTCCGTGTAGGTACCTTTCATGATCCCCTATCCAGTTCTATGACCTTGAAGCATTGTGTAGACCTGCAAATTTGTGCTCTTCCCCTATCTCTCTCTAAGATGTGAGGGAACTTTCCGATTTTAAACAATGAGCCCTTTAAATTTGTGCACAGTCTCCGTCTCTCTCTAATTTTCGTCTCTCTGTATTACTGTCGCTTCTGTATAAACCTATTCTGTGCTACCAACGTAACGCCAGTAAGGATCAGTCGTTACATTACATGTGCAATTTTGTTATTAAATAATATTAGAAAAAATGTCTATTAATATAAAATATTGTGTGAACAGTTTTTCTGACTTCCGTTTTTATTTTTAACTCATCATAGTATAATAAAGTTTGTAACAAAGCACTCGTCACCAGGACATACCTGAGATTCACACTGGTAAGTCACTCTCTCCCCCGATCGGCCGTTCACGCCGAATTCTGCAGGCCGAACCCCATCGGGTTCGTGCGAACCCTGCTAACCGGGCCAGCAGCCGCAAACCACCGCTGCACCATCATGATGCTGCCTGACGTCCGTTGAGCAGCACACAGGTCGTCAGAGAGCCGTGCCGAGACGTGGAAGGAAAACACGTGCATAACTTCCAACTCCAAACCACGTGCATGGAGAGAGAAACACAGATTTTGCATTTTTTTCACGAAACACCTGTCAGCCAGCACCGACTGCGCATGGCCGCAGGTTGCCAACCTTGTCCACGGTACACTGCCGAGAGTTCGAAAACTCTTGATCTAAATTTGAAAACTCTGTAAACTATATTCTGTGTCTAATATAGTCTGTAAACCGTGAGAAAGCATTCATACAATTTCTCTACATTTATTTTAATTTATTAAACATAAATATCGATAGTACAAATCATTCTCTCTTCGTTTAAATTTTAGTCTTGACCAGTTTTTTTAAATTTTCGGTATAAATACGACCGCTAAAGCCGCAAATCTTCACTTCTTCTGCCAGTGTCAGTCCGAAAGGAATCTTGAGCTAGCATCCGTACTTTTTCTTGTATTTTCTTACGTGTCCGCCGCTGTAAGAACTGCTTGTGAGGCGGCGTCTGCCTCAGCGTTTTTACAGTTGCCGTATTTAGTTTTTCGCGATCCACCGTCCTTAGACGTGCTTGTAAAGGTGGTGTCCACCTCAGCGGTCTAACGCTTTGTTTATTTTTTCTTTTTTTTTCTTTTAGTTTGCAAACAACTTTCATGATTACTAATTTATTTCGCAAAAGTAAAAGAAATGAAGCGCAGCAACAAGCTAATAAATAAAAGTAACATACTGTAACGTTTTATTTATTTAGGTGAAGTGTAAAATTGATAAAAACACTAATTTTTATATAAATATGTTTTATAAAGGAAATATGAATTATAAAGAATAAAAAAATAAGTAACACTATGCATAAACAATTACAAACACTAATTTAGAACTAATTATTACTAATAAAGACTTAAACACTAAGATAATTTATAGAAACAATTAAAACTACGCAATATTTATTTCCACAATATTTATATCACTCTCTATTTATTTATATCACCATTTGTGCACTACACCTATCAATATAAGACTGTCCTCACGATCTCTTGCTCGGGGTATTTGACGTAAAACACCTAATTGCTAGAATATTCTCCAACTTTCTCGTAAACGGAATAATGGGGAGCGGACGGACCTGTTGTGACCTGTCCGTTAGCGGCCGCCGCCCGCGCCGCGACCCTCGGATCGCTGCAATACGAAACGAGATATTTCCACTACTGTTTAAAATCGTAGTTTTAAAAGTAAGGACCTTTTGTAATAGTTGAATTAATCATAACACGTTTAAAAGTCAATTACCCCTTGACCTAATTTAATTTTTTTACTATCATTGACGACATGTTAATTCATTTTCAACTATTATTTTTTATTTGGTTAATCCGTTGTAACTCCAAGGCAGTTCTGAAAGTCCTTAAATCAGGGTAATCCCGGGCTGAACCTAGGCTACACTCAATAGAGTTGGTGTAAGTTGAGTGACACAAAAAAATGTACAAAGAGAGCGCCAGTCGGTCTGAGCGTCAACAGTTCAACCGGCGGAACCGGCAAGCCTAACTGGATATAAAATCGGACCAGTAAATAAATCGTATTCCACGAAGGAAACTAGGATTGCTAACATAACAAAAAAATATATACTAACTAAAGAATGTGACCGAACGGCACTATATAAAACACGACGAGCCGTGACGACTCACAATCAGTGGTACTATTAACGGTGTGGAACTGTACAAAAAATAAGTAAGTTACCGAAAATTGATATATGTAATAAAAATAATACATGACAATGTAATGTAAAAAGTGCAGTTTTTTTTACTCAGCTTGGGCTCCGTGAAGAAACGAGATGGTAGTGTCGTCTAATGCACTGGCGCTACAGTTGTTCTACATCGAAATAGCAAGCCGGGAAAATTGAAAAAGGTAATGGCGCGAACTTCCTCAAAATACAAAATGACGCCACTTGCTCAACAAAAATGACAAAAAATTCCAAATTACAAAAAGTAAATATCGAAGAGGAAAAATAAAAAGCCTACAACGGAATTATCACGCTTAGGTTCTTGAATGTGGAATGGGATACCACGGTTATATAAGAAATATTATAATGAAGTTACTATACTAATTCATGATTATTAATGTACAAATTTACAGAATGTAAATGAAACAAAAAGAAATGCAAGTAAAAAAATCGAATTCAGTTTTCAATACCTGTGGTGTTAAGCGGCTAAATCTGATGATAGAAAGAACAGGATGATATTAGGGTTGTCTGACAGAATATATGAAGACAAAAATCAGCAAATAAGTTGATGACAGAACTGATCGGTGAACGAAGAATGATAATCAAATTTAAAGAACGTGAATGACGAAATAAGGAGAACAAATTATAAAGTTGGAAAATGATTATATCTTATGGACCAAATATCGAAATATCAAAATCGATATGATTAAATTTTTTTCATACTCGAATATGTGAGGGTCGATATAATAAATATTAATTTTAATTAACAAATGATAACTAACGTTCTTGATTTGCTATACGAGTATGAATTTATTAATGAATTAATCGTTAAACCCAGTAATCGACTACTCAAATAATCGATATATCGTATTTTATAATATCATATTTTTAAACAATGATCTAATGATCAATTAATCAATTGTATTTGATTAATTGATTATTTCTTCCACCACTAATGGCAAGTAAAATGAATAAATCAAAAAACAAAAAATTTACAGAGTAACTAAAGACGAATATGCTAAATTGAAGAATGAGATAATTACTGGCTAACTTAAAATATTTGGTTTTGATGGATTAGAATGACAATAAATAAAGTGCCGATGTAAGTGAAAAATAAGTATAAAATGAAATCAGTACAGTAAATGAATGTAACAAGATTTGAGGTATTTCAACAATTTCATCAATCTTAAAAAATAAGTTGTGCTACGATAATACAACACTCGAATGAGCTATAAACAACCTCGTTTGGGTGCTATCATAACTTTGTTTAAGTTTATTAAAAATGATTAAAAGTTAAAGCTGCAAATAAAAAAGTAAAACACATTTATAATATATACCAATATATTCAGCAATAAATGATAATACAACAAAAAAAAAGATATATTAATCCAGGTAACTGCCGGCTGGCCGTACCTGCTCAGGAACCACCTCCACGCTGTGGTCACTTCTGAAATAGAATCAACACATGAGAAATACTCAGTGAGAAGACATTCACACTCAAAGTACACACAACCACTAAAGGAATGAAATGAAAAAGTCAAACGAGAAATAACACACGTATGAAGCAGCATGCTCCTCTGAAAGTCGCCTTACAAGAGGCAGTACCAATCAGATTACAAAACTCACCGCGCAATTGCATTTCTGGGGCTCCCGGGAGCGTAAATTAAAAGCCAAGCTGAAACCCACACTCCGCCCGCAATCGTGGAGTGTTAGCGAAACGTTGGGCAACTCCTGAGCAACACACTAAAGATGGCAGGCAGTGCAGCGGTGGCACGAGGGCTAGCGGGTCGTGCTTCGTTGGCCACGTGCTTGGCTGTCTCTCCAACCCGTACCTACACCGGCACTTACTGGGAATGACTATGGCATGTACACTTGATAACCTAATCAAACAATAATAAAGAGACCTCACAAAACTACAAAAATCACTCACTATCCTGTAACGATGTTCTCACGTTGAAATCTAGGAATAAACTAAATTAAAATACGTGAGTACCCATCTCATTAATGTAGCCAACAGCATCGGTTACGTACCAAAAATGTTAATTAGAGACGAAATACATGAGATTTTAACAAAAATAATCTTACGCAAAATAACTGCTTTAAGAAGATATAACATAAAAGCAGATTATTTACCCAAAGTATAAAGTAGCTATTTGTCGGAAATCGAACCAAACACAGAATATTTTGCATACGAACGAATGCTTGTATAATGTATGTATATTCGCAATATTTTATATTTACATCTCATAATAAAGTTTATATTAATTTACTCTGGTGAAACGATATTTGCACTGGGAATAAAGTTAATGAATGTTGAACAGTGTCGGAATTTGCTTCTCATAAATTATTTATGACATGGCATGATTATGTCTTGCATCACGAATTCAATACCGCCTGCTAACGTGCTGTTTTAAAATTACTTGACGACGTGAAGTAAGTACTCATATAATTTTATGTAGTTGCTTAGATATAACGTAGGTAGTAATTGTTGTCTGTGGTTATTTAAAATACGTTAGGCAATTTTCATTTCCTTCAAACACAAACAAATTTACCACAGATCTCCGTATATATTCGTGTTACATATGTATAATCTAATTTAAAAATGAAACAACTATGACCGTTTTTGAAAATACATTTTCAAAATTTACAATTAAAACTAATAAATACCTAAAAGCATTGATTTTTTATATGATAATATAGAAAAATATTAATGAATAATAATAATATTGCTAGCATGTAAAAATAAGATGTAGATATAAAAAAAAATACCATGTCATATTGTAATTGTACTTTAATATTTTAGTTTCTTATTTAATATTTATTTCTTGTATTATATTTCTATATTATATTCATTTTATATTTATATATTATTACAAATACTTACATATGTCTCAAGCTACATTGGGGAAATTCGAAATTAGAAACACTTTTTATCTCAGAAGTTATTATAGATACCGACAAAATTGTTTAAATAAAGTATTTAGTTTTTTTAATAAGCTAACTAAATCTGTATAAATTTTGTAAAAATGTTTAATTTTCGTAGATACTGCCGTATTTGTACTTTTTTAAATGGTATACCGTGTATACTATTGCACTAATTAATAACTCATTTAAAATAATATTTTGAGTAAAAATTAATATGAAGCTCTATTGACAAAACACATGTTCTTAGTAAAATACAAGGATGCGCCGTATCCAACGCATCCATGGAGTTGCACGCCACTGGTATAAGTTCATTTAACACTCAATGTAAAGAATGCTTAAACTATGACAATATTAAACCTTTGGCTGAACATTACAAAATTTATTAATATTTTTTTACGAAACGAGCTACAAATTTTACCAAAAATATTTTTAAAATAACAGAACGTATTTAAATTAAAATAGAAACTGTAATTCATTTTTAAAATTGATTAGAGACTTACATAGTCGTTTTTTCGGAAGTATATATCATGTATAATTATCATTATTCGAGTTTCAAGGGCAGGATGCGAAAGATCTTTTCTTGTTTAAGAAGAAAAATGACATATTTAAGAAATACTATGACCGATAAAAGGCTTGCTGCTGTAATAAATATTGAAAGGCAATTGACAAGTTACTGAACTTGAATAAAGTTTCGTTCCGGATATCTTAACCATCGGTTAATAGAAAAATGTCACATTGTAATAGTAAATAATGAAATAGTAAATAGCGTAGATTTCTGACAACTTACGATAGTTTTTCGATTGATGGTTAAGGAAACTGGCACAGCCTTAAACAATCGGTTCTAAAACATTTTCATTAAAAATTTCTTATTTTATAAATATAAAGAACAACTGTAAAAATTCAATTTATTTTATCCAATATTTTAATTAAAATAGGTCCGTATATTTTATATCAATAGGTGCAAAATTAAATAATCAAACCAACGGTATCATATATTCCCCATTATATTTAGCTGGATAGATGAAAACTGCAAGAAACTATTTTCCCATATTAAATCCCTATGTCAAAGCTTCCAGTATTCACCCTGTATAACAAAAACTGTTTTATTTTATAATATTTTATCCATTAATACAATATGTAAAATATATCAGGCAAATATTAAAGAAAAACGAGATTAGCGAAAAATATATTTATATATTTTTTTTACTATATGCAAAAGGTAAAACTTCAGTTTAAGGTCTTGTCCTTAAATTAGCATTTTTAAGCGCCTGTATTCACTTGAAAGTGATATCATTCTACGGCTAATAATTCTTTAACTTCCTTTCATGTCATATCTTCGGACTTCCTTTCGAAATGAATCATCTTTTGAAAACTTTATTAAAATATTTTTCACTAATCCTTATTGCATTACACAAAATTTTTTTAATCTAAAACTTGCAAAGAAAGTGATATGTTTTTCATTTATTTCGTACATATTTTTCACGAATTATATTCTGACAGTTGTCAATGTCAATTTATTATTGAATGTTTCCTGCAAAAATTAAAAACAAACTGAATTATTATTTTTAAGTTTCTGCCGAAAGTAAACTTCCCTTTGAAAAGGCCGATTGGAACAAAAAATGGAGGTGCATAACTAGATGTTATGGTAACTATATAAATAAAATTTTTACATTCTACAGCTAATCGTTTTTGAGGTATGCGAAAAATTCAACAAAAACACTAGGAGCAAAGTCCCCTTTTAACACTGCCGATTTCAATGAAAAGGGAGGTGCACAATCAATTTTGAGCTATGCGAGATACGTACGTACAGACGTTACACAGAAACTAGTCGTACATCTATCATTTGACATTCTCTCAACATATAAACAGGAATACTTATTTATCAAGACTCCTTTATGTTTTTTTACATTGAATATAATACCTCCAATATCTATCTACCGTTGGCGTATTGTAAAAAATACATATTTTTATCTATGATCATAGAAATTTAATACTATAAATAAAATATATACTATAAACGTTTATACAAATGTATATATATATATATATATATATATATATATATATAACAAATTGCGAAGGAATACTATCGTGAATATATACATTTTTTTTTTATTTATAACAATATATTACTTTTTTGAAACTTATCTGGTAATCATAGATTGACACAATTGATATTATAATATTTACTCTTTATTTTCCGAAAGTAAACATAATTATTTTTTAAGATATCGTAGATATTTATCAGTAATTAATTAATGAAATTATTTAAATTTAATTACATTCGTCGAATTTCCGAAAATTCACTATATTGATTGTTCATGGGAAATGATAACAAAACAATAACATATTATTTAAGTAATGTAGATAATTAAATTTCCAATTCGATAAATTCTTGAAATACGTATCATATGTGGATAAGAAATTTGTTTCATAATATACTATAAATAACAAAATTAAATTGTGTTATAAATTTTTTAGATATAGTAATAATTTACAGTCCAATTAATTTAAATGAAATTTGCATAGTTTTTAATTATTTCTATTATTCATTCCATAATTAATAATACGGGATCAAAGAATTTTAATTTTTTGCCGATAGCAAACCAGAGCGATACGATGACGCGTTCGAATAACCAGTAACATTTTCCAGTGCCCGTCTCGCCAAAAACATGGCTGATACTGAATTTTACGCACTCGATTTAAATGCATTAAAGTGTCATTTTGATATTAAGGTAAAAAAAAAATCAGAAAATGAAGATTATATTCACCTTAATATTAGTTATACATGATAAAAATTGATATCCAGTACGTATTTTTTAAAAGTCGAAGGCTTGGACCACCCTATTCTCCCAATGCGTATGTTCCGGTACACTTTAACTTTAATACTTAGAATTCTAAATTAAATTACGTATGTTCTCAGTTCTGTAGTTTATTGCTGCAGAGCAGGTGTTCGTTGGTAATATCTGATATTTTCAACAGAAACTTCAAAAAGAATTTAAATTTATTTACTTATTTGAATTGTTTGTTACGAGTATGATGTATCTCTGTCACATTTACTATAGTCAAGTATTAAAAAAGGGTCATAAACTTCACGAAGATGCAGGAGCTCCGTAGGGTAAAAAATATATGAAATATATTCGAATACGATCCATTTATACGAAATGCCCTATTTTTGTTTAAATAATACAAGTAAGGCTATAAGTTAAAAAAGCATAATAACGCTAAAAAATTGAAACGATCTTCCGTCATCGTGAATCGCAAATAATTCTTTATTTATTATTTTCGAGAAGGACTGCTCATCTGTGCAATTTGACGCTGGATTACACGTAAACATGCAAAGCGCAATATATGCATATATGCAGCTCAAATCATTTGAATCAATGAATCGGAGTTATCAGTTTTACTTTCAGATCAACAGTTATTAAACGGGATTTGAAATTGTGTAACTTTGAAGTGAATGTTTCTTCGGGATCTTTTGGAAATAGTGGTCTCGAATGTTCTTCCGCTTTCTCCAAATCAGAAAAAGACAAATGTTGTATTGTGCCTGTGTGTAAATCCGCCCCTGTCTCCGGATGTCGCTTTCTTAAAGAACTATACTTTGAGACACAACAATTAGATGCCGTGTTATTAAACTTTTTACAACAAACTCGTAAATAAAATGCAATAACTACATAAGACGACCTAAAACTGTAGCGCTTAACTGTTGACAGATACCTAACTTAAATAGCATGCAAAGGTTTCCAATTTTGGCTACCAAATAAAATCTCTCTTAGCTGCAATCCCTATACTTATGATGTGATTTTTTTTGTTGAATAGGTACTTGTAAAATTAAATAAAATGAATTACAAGTATTTTTAATTAAAAATGTCATGTACCCAATATTTTAGTAAAATGTAACTAGCGAGCGTTCCTTAGGCCTCCGACGGCAGTGAAATATTTATATTTGAGGGCTAATTTTAATTCTGCAAGCCAGCTCTTGTCGAATGATTCCTTTTGCGATAAATTTGTGGCAACTTTTGCAAAAAAAAAGCCGATTAAATTTTTGAAATTTTTATATGCCAGCACTTGTCAAGTGCTTTCATTTTATATCTAATACGTCATACTTCCAACAAATTTTAGCAAAAAAAAAAGGCAATCGACATGGAACATTATTATTATTTCTACACGCCAACCCTCATCGAAACCTTTCAATTCATACTAAATACGACATACTGCCGACAATTTTCCGCCAAAAATAAAAGCTGGTCGACATAGCAAATTTTTGTCATTTTTGCACGCCAACCCTAGTCGAGTGCTTTCATTTGATACCAAACACGACTTACTTCTGACATTTTTTTAGCAGAAAATAAAGGGTAATCGACATGGAACATTTTTGTTATTTCCTCATTTATACTATCATCGAATCTTTTCATTTAATACCAAATGCGACATACTTCTGACAACTTCTCCCAAAAAACAAATGCCTGTCGAGTAACAAATTTTTGTTATTTTTGCTCGACAGCCCTAGTCGGGTGCTTTCATTTGATATTAAACACGAATTACTTCTGACAACTTTTAGCAAAAAACAAAAGCAGACATATGTTTGATACTTGATAGCATTTCATAAAAAACCAAAAATTTATCCCTCTCAGGAACAATAAAATTAAATTAGTTGTTGTGATTTATTTCTATGTAGTTATTCATTAAATTTACATATAATAATAGCATTCATTATTTTTTTTAAAAACGTCTCTTTATTGAGTAGAAATATTTGAATGCAACCTGCAAGTTACTGCACGTACTTTATTTTAGTTTATTTAGGAATAGCTGTTTATATTTAGTTACTTCATGACACATAGAATGAGTTTTTTGTTACCTTTTGGTGAGGTGTAACTGAATGAAAATTTTGGATCTATAGATAATATTGTTAAAATATTTGGTGGGATTGGACGATTGGAGAGCTGCTGTGGTTAACAATCCAGTGGTGATGTTTTTGTAATTCTTTCATTATGCTTGTTTTTTTTTTTACAAATTAAAACTTGTAAACCACACATCGTTTCATAATGAACATTTTATATCGTCGACTCATATAAAATATTAATTTATATTTCAAATTTTAAACTGTTCTTTCTATTTGTAATTCACATATAGAAGGTGATGATGACGCTGACTGGTGTTGATACGGCCTCATAATTAAAAAAAAAAATATGTAATATATTATATATTTTTTTAAGTTCAAACCACACATCATTTCATGATGAAAATTTTATATCTTAGACTCATATAAAATATTTATTTATATTTCAATTTTTTTTCCATTTGTAGTTGACACATAGGAACTGATGATGACGCTGATTGGCGTCGAAACATCCTCATAATTAAATAAAAAATTATGTAATATAACTTTTAATTTTCTTCAGTCATCCCAAGGCACAGACCTACCAACAAGTTTAAATTTTCGAAAATAAATCTCAAAAATACATAGTATGTCATTACTTAGGTACGAGGATGTTTTATTTATAGAAGAATCATAGGTAAGAAGACAAATGTATGATGTGTTTTTAAAACATCAGTATTAGTAATTCGGATAAGACGAAAAATTTCCCAAATCTCGCTCGTCTTGTCTCGAAATATTTTGTCTCGGACATGACGAGAACGATCTTGAAAACAAAGCTTCGAGGCGAGAAAATAAAAAGGTTAGGTACATATGAATGCAATATCGTCCTAATTGTCACTATAAAACTCCATAACTACTAAAAACCATCAACAACTGACAGATTTAAACTGATAACCTTTAATGTCCATAAGCTATATATTAGTAGTAATAGTGTACCATTAAAAAACAAAATCAGGAATCTTAATTTTCATAATTTTAATGCATAAAGCGAAATAAAAATCACTTTATTATAACGTTATACAGCATTGTTGTTGATTTTTTTAAGATATATAAGATTTTATAATGAATTAATTTTTTTTCATAACGTTATAAAATAACGTAACCTTATGTGAACGTTACCCCATCCCTAATTTATCCTATTAATTAAGGTCTGAAAAAAATTGAGTTTGACCAAAATATACATTTTCTCCTTAATTTCCCAAAGAATGATCAATTTTCCTATGTCTAGGGAGACACAGACGGTGTACGTGATAAAGCCTGCAATATTTGACCTTGAAAATTCGAGAAATCTAGGCGACATTCGAGACCGAGATGAAATAATATTTCAGACGAGCAATAAACGAAACGAAATAAAATATTTTATATTTAAAAATATACGATACGTGAAAAATAAATATCTCGTCTCATGGAATCTCTAATCAGTATAAATTGTGCAGTAGAATATTTGTTGTAACAGATATAAATTTGATATTCACAGAATAGCAATTTAATCTCTTATATTTTTGTATATTTATGTTCATGTTAAAAATATTAGTTGGATAAAATTTACGTTTCAGAACTGTAGTTATTGGGAATAATTGTCCAAAAATGAAATAGATACGTTTATATTTTAATTATCTATTTCATGAATGGTGTTACTTCGTATGAATGCTGCATTAACAACATATTTACGAAATTGTAAAATTAAACAGCGACAAGCTTGTAAATAATCAACGTAAATGGTATACTGTTTGAATTATCGGAGTAAAATTAAATATTTACAAGTAATTACCAAATATTTATTTGCTGAAGAAACCTTGACAAACACGGATTATGTTGAATTATCACGGTATCGCAGTAATGATTTTGGAAGTAGTTATTGATTTTCTCGAGTTTCGCAAACGCACGCTGCTACACTGCGTACAACGGAGTGAGTGAGAGAGTTATATATTCAAACATGGAGACATCTGTTAGCTAACATTATAATTCTCTAGTTCAAGTACAGAGTATAGATGGCGACAAGAATTAATATCAATTTTCTTGAGTTTCTCTAATAAAATGTAAACCTGAAATCTGTAGATAATGTAAAGTAAATAGAGGAAGTTATATTTATATTTCCAAAATCTTCTTTGGCGCAAACTTTTCTGTAGATAATATATTTTTACTGAAAAGGGCGTTTTCCAGACGTCATCTCCCAGGCAAGCATTCATTGCTGGCGTAGACAATATACCAGAGATAATTTAAATCAGCATATAGCAGGTCACTCTTTAGACTAGTCCCTTTAAGTTAAAGCAGATTGGTGCTTTTCATTCAGCATCAAGAATTAAAAAGAATAAGGTACAATTTATTTCTTTGTTGTTTAAAAAACAATTTATAGTGAGTTGAATATAGACAGAGTTAATAAATATTATGAATCATAATTAATTTTCTTAATAACTTTTAATATCAGCTAAAATTGTCACAGTTATGAGTTTAATAATAATAATTACATTTACAATTTATTATAGCACTAAAAAATTATAAAAGGTAATTATACAGCTTATTTGATAATAATCTGTAGTTTCCAAGAATTTGTACAAGTATTGTCTTAAGTAGGGCAATGTTATTTTAATATACGTAACAAAGCAATGCGTCGACCGCAAAGACCTCTTTAACAGAGACCTTGTCGGATAATTATGTGAAAGTGCTTCTATTCATATTTTACAAATTGTGAAAATTTTAATTTAAATATGAACTTTTATAAATTTGTAGAATATACTTTTGTTTCCAATATTTGTTTTACATAATATGGAACAATTAAATTTGGCACTGAATTTGTCATGTATTAATAATGAATTGATTTGAAACATATGTTCGTCAGTCCGAAATTAAAGTGATGGTTATCAATTTTGTTTTAGAAACAGATAACATATTTTATAAAGGTTCTGAATACATTAATATTTCGGATAAAATTTAAACAGAAGTCAGAGTAAATACCTGATTATATTAATGAAAACAAGAATTATTTTTTTTATTATACTTTTTTTTAATTATAACATTTCTTAATAGAAGCACCTTGGTACTTATCCATTTTTCTTCACTGTGAAAATCTGTTTTGTGAAATCGTTAAGAAAAACAGTTTTGAATTCATTTGCATTAATGTAGAAAATAAATTGAATCTCGTCCGACGCAGAAAGAATGAATAATTTTTTAAATTATTTAAAAATAGCTTATCTATAAATTTAAGAATTCGATTTATATACGTAAAGCAAAAAAATATTTTATTGCAAGAATAATCTTTCGTTGTATATATATTGCATATTAAGTATGAGAGGTACACATACATTTACTTGAACGTACAAATACACATTTTGATAATTTATTCCATGAATATGTACGTATATACGGGTTTCTATCGGATAAATTTTCTTATAAACTGGAACAGGTATGGCAAAATAAAAGACCTTTATAAAAAAAAACAATATATATATATATATATATATATATATATATATATATGTGTGTATAAAATGTACATTGCCCATGTAATACCTATATATTAAACATTGTCTATGGTCGGGCTAAATTGTGAATGAAAATATTTTGATAATTTTTTTAAAAGAAATAATCAATTTAAATTTTAAAAATAAGTGTTTAAATACAATTTCGTATAGGATTTGTTCTACATTTTTTATTTATTTATGAAAAATTAATGTACATTTCGGTTTTTACACCGTCAGAAGAATGAAGTATACAACTGTATCTTTATCTTAAATTCATACAGTTTTATGACAGAGAGGGTAAGAAGATTAGAGGATTAAAGTATATTTAGAAGCGGTGATGTACACATGTCTACTGTTCGTTCAAGATGTACATTAATACAAATTTACATTAAAATACATTAAATGTATAATACATATTTTTATATTTCCATGTACATTGTGACTATGTGTACCTAACCTTTTTATTCATTTTATTTTATACGCTGCAATCTCTTTTTTGTCTTTTTTACAAGCATTATTATTAACAAAAGTGTTAATGATGTGTGAACATATTCATATTTAAAATACATATTTAAAGAGCATATATCTTGCATATACTTTAAAACACTGTCCTGTCATGTACGAATCATACCAGTTCATACTGGTTTAAATATGTCACATTCAAACAAAATTCGACATATTTAAACCGATTTAAGAGGTAATCCTGTTTTGTAAATCTGACTGTTAATGTTAAATACAAAAATTTAGTCGGAAAGTATTTTTTGTTCATATGAATATAAAGCGTTGTAAATATGTACCTTACAAAAATTTGTTTATCAATGTAATATTTTTTATAAAAACTAGGACAAAATATATTATGTGATCCCTGCTTATTATTGAAAGAAAATATATACGTATTCAATTAATCTTTTTTATCAACATTTATATTATACATTCCTACTGAAGCATGGTGTAAGTAGTCATACTATAAAGATATAATTAGTAGACCCCAAATTCTAAGTTAATGCATGTTTTTATTAATATAGACATTTCATGAGAAGTCACCGTAAAATATAAATTAAAACATTTGGTTTCATACAAAACTAAAGTAACTTAATTTTGCTTATTTTAGCAAACTCATGTATATAAGAGTTATTTTGCTTACATTTTATTTAAAATGTCATTTTTCATACATTCAATCAATAATGTAAATACATATTTGAACTTAAAAAAAATCTATTTGAAAATTCCAATTTTGAAAGTACAATTTTATCTTTCATTTAATCCGATCATATGTAAATATGTGCTCATTTTAATATAATAATTAATTTTATCCACAACTGTCAAGTAATATATCTAGAATTCAATCGTTTTCTATCAATTACTGATCTTCGTTACTATCGCTAAAAAAATAATGTTGTATTTCGATGGAATATTATTATTCAATCGTTATGTCAAATTTAAATTGTACAAAAGAATAAAATCAAATTACTATTAAGTAAGTTTTTCTACATAAAAAGTCAAAGTTACATCAGTTTTGTCATTTTTCATACTTTCCTTGTCTATATAAGCTTAAACTGTAGCTAAATAATATTAGAAATAATTGTCTTAAGTAAGCTAAGAAACAGTGACGCGAGCTATTGTTATTTATTTGTCAAAGTGAGGTGACACATTCGGTTATAATAAACATATATTTTTCTTGTTATAGCTATGTACAAAGTATAGTATTCTATACGCATGTAATGACTATTATACATACGAATGATTTACAACACTCGCTTTCGCTCGTATTGACAAAGTTCATTCTCATGAGTAATAGCACACATTACATGCTCACTGAATAATATACTATTACTGAAAAAACTGGAAAAAGTGTGAATGCCCCTAACCGAATCTATAAAAATTATGTATTATTCAGATATCGCTTGTAAATATTCCCGGAGCTATTGGTAAAATAACATTTGAATTTGGAATTAACAGCAATGACATATTAAATTTTAAACTTGCCCTTTGTACGTCCTGTGACGTAGAAGAAGATCTTTTATCATTTTACAAATTTTTATTATAGCTCGTCCAAAATAGAAAAGGACCTGTCAATCATTCTCGCGCATATAATGCAACAATCAAGTTGAAGGAGACGGCAACATAAATATACTTTTTTTCTAATGGTGTTCAATGTGCCGCACAGTACATACTAAACGTATCGTAGATCCATGACTGGCCTACCAGTTGCCCTGTGCAGTTCTGGGTTATAGTAGCTATTGGCGAAAAAACGGAACTATAGATGGCAGGCTGGACGGTAGCAAGATGGCGGAGGAATAAGGAAATTCAGTCATTTCTCATTGCTGGCCATATACATTTAGAAGTGCATTGTTTAAACATGGAGAAAGTTAAGGTAGAATTAAGTGATATTTTCAAATATATAGCTTCTGCACGCCCTATAAGAGAAGGCGAAGCTGTTTTTAAAGCAGGACATGTATTGCTATGTGGTGTGAAAGGTGACGGATCTGGTGCAATACTGGGATCGTGTTTGCAGACTAGTCATTTAAGTGGAGATCCTCATATGATCGAAATTATTTTAAATGATAATATAAATAATTGGGTAATTTTCTGGGATGGAACAACTCTAGTTTTTAAAAACCTTTTCGTGGAATATTGACGAACTGAAATCAATGAGGTTATAGTAATTTATAATTTAAATCCCACTGGCAACTTAAGCGAATGTAAATCAGCTGGTAGGAAATGATCGGAACAGACACTCATTCTTTTCGACACTGGCTTACCAATCCGAAGTGCAACTGCGACATTATTTTGTCTCTTGGGAAATAGTATAAGCTTACAGTTTTTGATTTATAGTTACTGCATTGTGGCACTGAGCAGTACCTATTGTATTTATTGGTCATTATATAAACCTGAAAATGTAATGTACACTATATATATCTCCCTTTCTTTTGCAACAAATTTAAATTAAACCTGTTTAAAATTACATACGGTTAAATGGACGCTAGCTCCGTTTCCTTATTTCTCTAATTCATAAATCTGCCGCCAGACGTCACCCACTTTGAACTTTTTCGCCAATACCTACCCCATGTATACAGTGTTGTGTGAGGGCACAAGTTCCGTTATTGTTAGTTTTGTTTGAATTTCTTTTGTGTTCAGTCATTCGTGTTTTTAAATATCTTTTACTTTGTCCTGTGTAACAAACTGGACACACTTTCGACTTCGACGGGGTAAATATTTTAGACAAAGAACCTATTTTACACAAACGACTGATACTAGAAATGCTACACATACAAAATCACAATAACAACATAATTTTCAGGACCGACATCCAAAATTTAAGCTCCATCTACTGTAACATTTGTAAATTATTTAAACAAGAGAAATCAAGTTAATCCCTGTAAAGAAAAAATATTGTTAACATTCGCCATTTTACAACATATTATTTTGTATTACATGACGTGTTTTAATTATTTATTTATATATTTTTTAATGTATGACGATATCTACTTGATTGATTTTCTGTATATGATCACAATATTTTAAAATAGTCTGTAAGTATTTGTATTTAAACAAAACCACATAATATTGTTAAAACATGTGTTTTCCCAGTTTGCCCTGATGATGCTACAATTGGTAGCGAAACGTTGGCCTTAGACTAATAAAATTCATCAGTTGACTGCAATCCTGCTTATTTCTTCACTCCACCATCCCTCCAGTCGCTTAACACCAATTCTTACATCTTCTTTAATCTCTAGATTTTCAAGCCAAATTATAGTTAATCCTTTTTCTGCTACATGTAAGATTACGAATCACCCGTTCCATAAATGATTATTACCTGCTAATACTCGTATAATCATCGGCAAATCCTGTGCTGTTTTCTGTTTATTGCAATTATATGTTCTTTAAATCTTAATTTCGAATTTTCTTAATATAATAATAGATAGAACACAACCATAAACCTCAGAATATGGACTATTTATTGATATGTTACCGTTCATTCTATAAATCAAAATAAAGTATAACATAACAAAATTACACAATCCCTAAAACCAGAATTAAAATGCGTAGTATCTGTTTTTACATAGGATTTTTAAAATTAAAAATGTCTATTTAATGCATTTTCTTTCAATAGGTATTGTTTACAACCGTTGGTAAAGTAAAATAAAAATTAAAATTTGGCATGGAATGCTGAAAGAGGCAGAAAAAAGTAAACTGTGAATAATGCTGCATAATAAAACATAAATTAAATTGGGGCTGGCAGAAAGAATGAAATGCATGTAAATTACAATGTTCAATAAAACTTTGCAAAAATAAGTGAAAAAGTAAATGTTGGAGAATTTAGACGTGAATGCAATTTATGCTAATTAAATTGTAAAGTCATTTTTTTGCGGCAGGAAAATGTAGGTAAACATAAATTTGAGACTTGTTTAAAATTAAACTCGAGTAAATATGGTTTTTGTTCCATTGAAAATGAATTTACGTGTGCTTTATTCCATCAAATACTAATTTTAAATTGATACCAAAGAGATAACTGCAGACAATGTTCATTAATTAAAAATATTTTCATTTAGTTAGTAAAATAATCCAAAAATAAAATTTTTAATTTTTTTTAATTTGATTATAATTAAAAAAGGCTGTTGCCACGAGTGATACGATTAAGCCAGGATCTATTATTAAAATATTGATTTTAATTTCATTAATTTAAGAAAAGTAATTTAAAAATGTTGAAATAAATATAAGAAAATGAAGTTATTTATAAACTTAAGTTGTTAATACAATTAAAAAATATATTTAAACGTCAATATAGTCTGTGTATATAAAGTTTTTTATTATTTAGTTTATAGAATATGTCAGAGTCGAGTAATCGTTCATCCATTTAGTCGTGAACACGTAAAGAGCAAATTGAGCTGAACTGGTTTTAATAAAATTTCATATTTAAACTTCTGCCATCAATTTTACGAGTTTAATAACTTTCGGCAAAAATGGATCAAAGTAAAACTGAATTCCATAATTTTAAAGATTTTTGTGAATATTTCTGAAAATGGAAATATTTCGACTAAATTGCTAGAAAAATATTGCAGGAACATATAAAAGTATGAACCTACATAGGTATATTTCTATTAATTTTTACCTTTGAGTGTATAAAATTTACGTCACTGAGTAGAATTCAATTATTTTTATTGTTTTGATTTTATAGTAAAAACCGACCGATGTGTATTGGTGGTAGTGTTTCTGGGTTCGATCCTGGGTAAAGGGGCCGTTCAAGTATTACGTAAGCACTATAGGGGGGTGGGGCGGTCTTTGTTTTGCTTATTTTGGATGACATGGGGAGTAGGGGAGTCTAGATGATGATTACGCCATCGGTAACTATTAACTTTTTAACACGAATGGCAACTGTTAATTTTAATTTAATATACGTACCAAAAATTTAAAATAAGTTTGTTATGTTTGTAAGATTATAATATTTTGTCCCTTACTCTATTTTGAATACTGTATCAGTAAAATCTAATCTCCATTCTAAGGGCCGGTTTTTCCATCTCTAGTTAAAAGCTTAACTATCGATTAATATAAAAATATCGCATCGAAAAACTAATGTAAGTTGTCAAAAATACATATTATTTACTATTTCGATGCGATATTTTTCTGTTAACCGACGGTTAAGTTAACCAACAATTTAACTAGAGGTGGAAAACCCGGCCCTAAATCTATTTTCTAATTTTAAAAATTATAATTATAACATTTTAATTATAACATTAAAAAAAAAATATTTGATAAATGTTGACGTAACCATGGGGGGAGGGGGTAAAAGCTTTGCTTACTTTTGCTGACAAGGGGGATGGGGGGGTAAATAATTGTAATAAATCTGCTTACGTAATATTTGAACGGCCCCAAAGTATGGATATTGTAAGTGGCTCTCATCACCTCATCTTCATTATAATATGGTATACAATGGAAATGTTTTTAACAATTATGTAGAAATTGTCACCCCCATGAATACAATTGCTTTATATATATATATATATATATATATATATATATATATATATATATATTTATCATTAATGTTTCGTGCTCTTTTATGCAGAATATAATATTCAAGTATTTTCCATGCACTTGTGATATAACTATTGAATATATAATTAAATATAAAATAGAGAACGAGTCTCTGTGACATCGCATTTCCGGTTGGACAGAGGTTGGTTAACTATAGTTGGTGACACAAGAGAAAATCGGACTGTGGAATGATAAATGCTTGCAGGGTGTTACATTTAAAAGGACCAGTACATTTACTCGGCTTGCTAATGACAATGGACAAAAACTAAATACAGGAAATTATTCGGGACAAAGGGGACTACACTTAATTATAGGGGGAATAAAAAATATTCGGCTGGAATTACAACAGAAAGGAAATAAAGTTTTTTGTTTCAACACAGCAACGTATGTATTTTATTAAAGTATTGCATATATTTTTTTCAAGTGTGTAAATATTGCACAAAATTACTACTTAATCAATAACGTATGTGGGGTGGGATTCCATAAGTTCCGTTGCTATCATTGGACTTATGATATCATTTGTAACTATCAGCTACAAACAGAACTTTCAAATTTATAACAGCTATCATTATTTGTAGTTAATATGTATCTACACTTATTAAAAAACACTACCTGTCTACACTCATGTGAAAATGTCTTAAATTCATTGCAAATATAAATTTTCGCCATGGCGACATTTGATGTTTCACGTATGTAATTGGTATAGTAACAAGTAGGTACAACTGTTATTTGCAGTTGTTATAAGTTATGGAATCCTACTCGTGATTTGCAACAATGTTGGTAATAATGTAATTAATAGTCAACTAAATGTTACTTTTATTGTGAGTAGTTTTATAATATTATAATAAAATAATAAACTTTAGTGCCATTTTTTTCGAATAGTTATTTATGTATTAAGGGAATAAACTAAGGTTTTATTCCCGTGAGTGAAAGCAATACCCAAGGTGGAGCAAAGGGCAGTTTCGGTTCACTGATTAACGATGTTTATTCCCGAAATACTTTGTAATTTTTCTTTTATAAAACTTTGTAATCAAGGAAACTAGTTATTTATATTTAATTTATTGCGTCACTTTATATAATTAGGAATAAAGTAGTGTAGTAAGTATCTAATGAAACGAATTACAGCGCTCTTCAACATTTGCTGATAGGAAAAAGGAAGCCCCAGAAGATTGGAGAAAAGGAGTTATTATTCGGCTTCAAAAGGAAAGTAATATCTCGAACTGCACATATTGGCACGTATTATTACTACCTTAAAACAGTTATTTACACAGCAAATACGGGAACGTCAAGATCTCAGATAAGTGTTTAATGGCTCAATAATAATATAACATAACATAATTGTTTGTACAAAAAAAATAATTAAATAGTAAATAATTATTTTTGCATATTAACTTATTATGTACTACGAAAACTCTGTTTTGATGTTATATATGTCAACAAGTGCTATCAACTTGTCAATATGAGAGCATTTTTGCCAATATTGTAAACCATATGTACTAAGTTTTTTATTGTAAATTACAATTTATTCAATATCTCACTAATTACTTTTATTATTATTAGGCAAAAGGATATTTTTTATATTATACTGTTTATTATTGCTTTTTTAATGCTTTAGACATAGGAGAGTTTTTAATAATTATTGTAGGTAATAGTAAAAAAGAGCAAGTTCGTGGATGAGAGTTTTGTGGCGTGAGCTTGCGAGCATCGCGATGAAACGAATTCGGGAACCAAGTTCACGCAAGAGATTTGTATGATTCATTCATTTGAAACGTTCCTCAATTACGTTACCAAAGAATCCGAAAATATTGCCTGACATAAATCGAAATGTAGACACTGTCCTGGTTTCAGAAAATTCGCGCAGGGTTATATGTTTCCATTCAATATTACGTATAAAGTAATTAATTGTACAAATATAATTAAGAAAAATATAAAATTTTGTAATTTAGTTATAATTTTTTTCTTATATTATATGTTTTTGAAAGTTTTCTAAAATTGGTATTTTTATTGCCGATACTATATTTTAATACGGGTTATTTCAAACTAATACAACCCTGGGAATTTATGACTACTATGACGCAATTTAAGGTTTAAGGTTTTTTGGTGGTTCCGGGACTTGAACCATGAAACAGAAAATTTACGAAAAACACAATCAATAATAGTATATATTTGCACAAATATATTTATTTATTATACAGTATAGGTAAAAAAGGAAAATTTCCTGCAATTCCGTAACTTTACAACTGTGATGGGTCGTCTGGATTTAAACTGTACCTCGTGGAGGCTATTGCATATAGTTTGATCGCTAGTCATTGCACCATGTGTTCACTTAAATTTATTTTGACGTTGGCGAGCAGTACAGCTTGGATTTCGTCAAGTTTTAAGTTGGATGCAACAGTCTTGTATTGCGGTTGTTATCGTGCGTTACTACGATATTGATTATGTATATATCCAGTGTCATTATAACAACGCCATAAACGACTTACGACATTATGTCCAACTTCAAATTCTGCAGCAATTTAAATTTGACGTTGGTCAGCTTGCAACAAAGCAATGACACTTAACATGTGGTTTCAGCAAAATAAATCCACATAGCACACAGCACATGAAACAGTCACTTTACTTGAAACTAAGTTTCCTGATCCTGTTATCTCAATATATATCAAAGGGGTGACATTAATTGGTCACCGAGATCTTGCGATCTAAACTCATTAGATTTTTTTCTGTGGGTGGTCAACAAACCAGCTACGATTCCAAAACTGAAACGATGTATCGGACATGCAATTGCTGAAATAGAGACGCATTTATGCGAAAGCATTATGAACAATTTTACTAAAAGAATTATTTCGTCTCAGCTTAGTTATGGCAAGTATTTGGTATTCATACCTAACTCTACTCTTTATATTGATAGAAAAATATATTTTTTGTTTGTTATTTAAAATACAAATTCGGTTTAATATGGATCATTATTTTTAGGCGCATTGTTATAAAAAGTATCTATAAGATATTTAAACAGCAGAAAAATTTGTCATTGTTAATAATATTATATGTGAAATGGATTTTATAATGTAGTGTTCTTAGAAATATTTGATAATAATTTACGGTTTTCATTTTATATGTAATTATTTTTAAAATATCCCTGTACAATTTTATATACAGGTGGCCCAGCGAAAATTATCAGCGCAATTTTTGGCCACTTAACATTAATTTTGCAAAAAATGCTCGAACACGTCAATTTTAATATAAAGGGGGACACCTAATTGGATTAGATAATTTTCACTGGGCCACCCTGTTTATACACACATTGTTTTGTAGTTATGTGTTTCAATCTGATTAAAATTTCAATTGTATTCTAATAGTTATTACCCATCGTTTAGACTGCAATTTGAATATTTCAAATTTAAAGTTTAATTTGAAAAATAGAAATATCAAATTATGAAATGAAAAAAAATATAAATATTTCTAATCAAAATATAACAAAATAAAAGAAATGTATACAGAAAAGTTAATTAAGCGATTAATAGTGAGAGGTAATGTGTTGTAAATATCAGATTTTTTCCTTTTTTCCATTGTCAGAAATGAGTCTATATTTGAGGTCTGAAAATTTCTACCTGCGGCCCTGTGCTAACCTGTTAGAAACGTAAAATATTGTATCTAGAATGAAATAACGTTTGCAATCGATACATGTCTTACACAGTTGAAAAATGTAACTGTCATGGATATGTGATATCACTTCTAGGTACCGTCCTTTCCTGCCATTATGTGAGCTTTAGATTTTTCAGACATGAAATAGCGGTTATCATTCTTTTTCAGTATTTTACGACGACGTATCAAATGATACATATGCCAATGTCAGTGAAAATAAATAGGTACAAGATAGGTACTTAATTTTAAGTATTACTCATGGTACGGTATTCTTTATACTGGATGAAAATTTAAATAAGTATATAAAATTTCCATAATGTTTTCTTGTGCAAACACTATTAAAAAATCTGATGATTTATTTTAAAAAAATAATTTGTTTGTATAAATTTAAAACTGTGCTGATATTATTAGTTACAGCGAGTAGGTATACTAGAAATACAAAGATAAAATAATAACCACTTATTATGAATATGCTTATGTTTACATACAGAAAAATATAATTATTGTATGACTTGAATGGATTTTGTAATATAAATACAGACTTTTTCTTTCGTTTATAATTTATTGTACCATTCGACGAAATCATTTTACAATAACAAAAACAAAATTCTAAACCTAATATATTAAATTATATTCCAGACATTGAAATTTCTCTTCAATGTCCGAAGTATTTTCCTCAATGAACCATATGCTACGTCAGATTTGTAAAAATAAAGACCTTCGTATAACATTTATATTAATATAATTGATTATAAAAGACAAATAAATAAAAATGAACCAAATCTTTCTGATTAGTCTATCAAATCTAAATTTATAGGAATTAAAATAGATATAGTAAATAAAGCAGACACCATCGTAAAAATAACAGATTATAGGAACTTTTAACTAACCCATATACAATAGGTAATGGAAGGGAAAAAGATTACTGGATTTCACTCAAATTTTAATGTTTTTACCTCCCGCCTATCAATATATAGATAAGGGAGGTATTGTTTTTGGTCAGATTTCTCGAGTGTGAGTTTTCAACATATGAGCACGAATTAGGGTCCCTAGAATACGATTTTACTATTTTTACCGTGATGTCTGTATGTGTGTGTGTGTCTGTGTGTCTGTGTGTGTGTGTGTCTGTGACGATTTTTCGTCCACGATAACTCAAGTACGATACATGTAAAAAATATAATATTTGGTATTTAAGAGTTCTATTCTAATATGATGAACTGATTAGATTTTGACTACAATTGGTTAACCGGAAGTAGTACTTTACTTGAAGCTTTAAACCGTTTTTCCTAAAAAATACCTCTAAATACAATATTTTCGCAAATTTCGATATTATAAATACAAAGATTTTTTAATTTTCTACCGATCTGCATAATTACGTTTATATACGACTTCTAGCTAGATAGAAAAAAAATATATAAATTATAATAATTTTACATATCGTTTAGGCTGAGAAATTTCGATAAAACAGATGAGTTATTCATATGTTCATAAAATTTGACATATGATGTCAAATTTGATGTAAGTAAGTGTAAACGATAAAATAAGTAAAAATGAAGTAATTTTATTGTGAAATTTAAAAAGATGGAAGAAATATATTAGGAATGTATTTGCATGCGTGAATCAAAGTAAGTTCAATTCCGGTTTTAGTAACGACAAAAATAGTTGTCTTATTGGTCATACAAAATTTATGAAGGAAATTTTAGGTATGAAATGAATTAATAATATTCTGAACTGCATATAATATTCTGAACTGCAATAACAAACTAATTTTAAAACTACAAATTAAATGTATTGAAAAACATATAGAATATATTACTACAGTGGCGGGAGGTATTGTGTTGGACACACCAGATTTTTTTTCTTTTCCTACCGGTATCTACCTCAGGAGATAGGAGACGAAATAAAATTAAATAAAACTTCATATCTATATTGATTTACCATGAAGAGTTTATTATATTTTAAATATCATTTTTTGCATGTTTTGACATTAACAAACATAAAGATTTTTCTCTGTTACTCAGTTGTAAAGCGTCATTTATATGAACTATTTATTCACTAGGGAAACTTAACTTTACAAGCTAATAACATGTAAAAATTTACTAGTTGTATTGTTTACGTTATTGAAAGTTGAGTTTTTTTCTGTCAGACAAATTTTTAATACATTAATTTAATAATTATTAACTGTCAGGATTTAGATTTAATTTTAATTTTATTTACAAATGAATAAAAAATAAACTATTGTGTAATAGATTTATGAAAGATAACAGTTTTATTGCTTGTAGAAGGTAACAGACTCGCCCAAACGGCTAGCAGTAAAATTCGTTTTATGTTGCTGATAATATAAAATACTACATTCATCATTTTGGATTTTGGCTGTGTAATTGAAACATGAATTATTTTTGTTTCCAAGATGTGACATATGTACAAATTGAAGTGCAATTTTTAGAGTAAATTTGAGCAATTTTTATTGCAATATTCAAGTTAAAATATATAAGTAATAAGAATCAGTAAATTCATATAACGAGGTAATGTAAGGTAACTTGGTGGTTTTATATTCATCAGTAGTATTTTGAAACATTATTTTCTCATGGTCCGAACATCACCCTAATAGTTATAGATTCATGTCTCTGTGCATTATATCCCGAACTTTTTCGCATACAATAAATTTTTACATTACCATATAGGAAATTTTCTGACGGATCGAATTGTATAAGTTGTTATGTAGGTAGATACTTGAAATTTTGTTTTAATTTTTGCAAGAATATATATTCATATGCATTTTGTATATATTTAATATATAAAAATACTACATGTTTTATTAAATATTTTGTACAAATAACTAAATGGAAAATTTTCTATATAGACATATAAAAATTATTTGTACGGGAAAAAGTCCAGGGTTGGTCTTAAAATAAGTGATTGAAACGAAATAAAATTCAGAAAAGTTCTATTTAAAACACACAAACAAAAAGCTGAATTTTGTATTTATTGTATGTTACAAATAATAATTAAACAAATTTGATCTAAATTTACGAAGATTGTCACAAAAAATGTCAATAATGCATGTATTATAAATATTATGAGCACAATGGAAAGTCATAATGAATATATATATATATATATATATATATATATATATATATATAATTTTCTTAATTATTAGGATAATCAATATCAACTTATATTTTATTAATTACTTCCAGTTTTGGAATTTCTGATCATTTAATAAACTTTGTAAATTGTAATTGTGTTTGTAGAAAAATAGTACATGGTTATATGCCACAAAATATAATGATATTTTTAACACATACTAAATAACTTGTATGTACTTTATTTCTTGTATTATTTTATTAACATAAATTACATGTGTCCCTCAATTGTTCTCGTGTATTCGATTAAATTGAATAGGCTTTGTCCTGTTGTATGCAGCAGTAGCAGTGGACATATGTATACAGCGATCGCGTTTTAGGTAGTCTTATCATATTGCAGTGAATTGTTTGTTGCAAACAGTTGTATTTATGACGTGCATAGATTTCATACAAGTTTCACAGAACTTGGAATGGGCGTGTATTATACGTATTATATATCATATAAATTATGCAGCATATCAGAATAGTAAAATGGCAATTCCACATTTACTTCGAGCGGGAATATAAACTTTGTAAGAATATTTCAGGATCAGGGTATGCTACGTGTTAAGAATGGGGTCATATAAAAAATGTTATCGATTTTTTTTGTATAAATAAAATCCTTAGTTCTAACCGTTATTAATGAATTGAACATAATATTCAATACTTAACATTCATAATTTTTTTAGTACACATTTTCGTTATTACCTCCCTTCTATCAATATAGATAAGGGAGGTACTGTTTTTGGTCAGATTTCTCGAGTGTGAGTTTTCAACATATGAGCACGAATTAGGGTCCCTAGAATACGATTTTACTATTTTTAGCGTGATGTCTGTATGTTCGTGTGTGTGTGTGTGTCTGTGTGTGTGAATCTGTGACGATTTTTCGTCCACGATAACTCCAGTACGATACATGTAAAAAGTATCATATTTGGTATTTAAGACTTATATCCAAATATGATGAACTGATTAGATTTTGACTACAATTGGTTGACCGGTAGTAATACTTTATTTGAAGCTTTAAACCGTTTTTCCTAAAAAATACCTCTAAATATAATTTTTACGCAAATTAAGTTATTATTAAATGTAAATATTTTGTAATTTTCTATCGATACTAACTTGTAGGTAAACAGAAAAAAGTATATATAAATTATAATAATTTTACATATCGTTTAGGCTGAGGAATTTCGATAAAACAGATAAGTTATTCATATGATGTCAAATTTGATGTAAGTAAGTGTAGAACATATAATAATTATAAATGAAGTAATTTTATTGTAAAATTTAAAAAGATGGAAGAAATATACTAGAAATGTATTTACATGCGTGCATCAAAGTAAGTTCGGTTCCGGTTTTAGTAACGGCAAATATAGCTGTCTGGTCATACAAATTTTATGAAGAAAATTTTAGGTATGAAATGAATAAAAATATTCTGATTTGCGGGAGGTATTGTGTTGGACACATCAATTTTTTTTTATGTTGTCATTCAATTCTTTCTGATAAAATAGAGAAAATAAATAACTTTGTCACACAATGATTTGTTGCTATGGTTACCACATGAGTTTGATGCATAACACTGATCTCTATATATATTTTTGAATAGGGTATAGCATATGAAAAAGTGAAGCCTGCGAGTGCCCAATTTTTCTAAAGTCCGAATCTAATCCAAATAGCGCGAAATATGTATAGTCAATAGCTATATCACAAGTGCATGGCAAAGACCCGAAAAAAATATTCTGATGTATTTGCCATGCACGAGTGATATATTCGTAGAATATTTCTCGAGAAAAATGTCCCACTGCATATATTTTTCTAAATATTTAATATTTATTTTAAACTGTCATATAAACGTCATTTATGTCATTAAAATACCTACTTAAAAATGTCAATGCAATTTTTTGATATCAAGAAGTGTGAGAAAGCAAAATAATCGTCTTGTCACCAACGTTATTAAACAATAGGCCTGTTTCACTATCCTGCTTTTTTAAAAAAACATGTTGCATCTTAATTTTAGTTGCGAATAGAATATAATAAAATAGAAAAATGTTAAATTATTGACATTTTAATATTACTAATTATCAATTAAAAATTCACTGTGTTCAAAACGAACGCTATTTTGCTGACGAAAGCCGTACGACTAACGCATGCGCACAACAGTCGTAAACAAGTAGTTGTGAAGAACGTTTGTCTTTTCATACATCATTCGAATGTTTGTGTTTGACGTGTATTCAGAAAGAAACGAAATACGCCAGGTATTATCACTACGCCTGTTTCACTCATTCCAGACTTCTCTTTCTAAGCAGTGAGCGTGACGTCACGTTATACTACTGTTTCTCGCGAGAGTATATTTTTGGAACTTTGTGAATTTTTTGTGGCTATATGCAGTATTTTTTTGCGAAATAAAAAAATACGTATGTCATATTTTTAAATATAGATTAACATATAAAAAAATCAGAAAAGCATAAACAACCCTATTCAGTTTTTTGTGACCACGCGGTGTCAAACTTCATATATTTAAAATGAGTCATCTGCGTTTTGGAAGCAATTCTTTTGAAGAAATTGGTGAAAGAATTCTAGATATTACTCCTGTTAATACTAGAAAATCAAATGATTCCACATGGAAGTTGTTTGAAGATTTTTGTTGTGCAAGAGGATACGAGTTGAATAAAACTACATCTTTATCAAAGCTAGCAGAAATATTAATGGATTTTGGATTTAATATGAAGAAACATGACGGTTCCGACTATAAAGAGGGGGTAATTAAAACTCAGTGGAACAGGGTTGCTAAATTATTGCAATCAAAATTTTATAATGAGTTCAATATTTCGTTTGATTCCTTCAAAGACATAATATTTCAAAATGCCCGCAATGCACGAGATGCTAAAAGAAAACAATTACAGACATTTACTGAAAAAAGAAAAAGTAGTTCTGAGGCGCTAAGTGTGGAAGAATACGAAAAAATTATAAACTTATGGGACGAAAATACTCCAGAAGGATTGCAACGCAAGTTTTATCATATTGCATTTTATGAGTTAGCCTGGCGAGGAGGTGAAGCCGCCAGTTGCTTAACGACGTTATTTGAACAAGAAAATGATAATTTTGGCAAACCAACAGGACGAATTATTTATAATCCGGTGTTCAGCAAAACAGCTCAGGGAGGAGCACGGCCATTGTGTGCAAAAAAATGGCTAGTAGAAAATAAAAACAATCCTGATCGATGTCCCGTTAGGTGTGTACATTAAGCTAGATAATAATACAATATTTGAAAATGTTTGCTTTTTAAATTGTTTCATAAACTTATGGAAAAAAGGGGGAAAAATATAACTATTAATCGTTTTTTCCTAACTGTTAACCCATCATGGAAGGATAAGAAATCAGTTGGTTTCTACAAAAATATACCCATTGGAAGAAACATTATATCAAAGTGGACTTCAGATGCAGCAGAACAAATAGGATTAGTCGTTAAACGATGCAAAATCACAAATCATTCTATTCGTTCCACTGCTGTATCAAATTTAGCCATAAGTGGAGTCGGTGAACATCAAATAACAAAAATAACTGGACATAGTAATAGCAGTTCTATCAGTTCTTATATAAAAATAGATTCTGAACATCACGAAGCTCTAATTACAAATTTGCGAAATCCAGAAATAGGAAACGAACTAAGAAGGAATGACACAAATTCAGATTCTAAAAATGTAGTTTATAACAATTGTATTTTCCATTGCACAAATTGTAATTTTAATAAATAAATAATTTTTTTTGACACTTTATATTTATTTTAAACTGTCATATAAACGTCAATTATGACATAAAAATACTCGAAAAATATACTCAGTTTATGCACATGTGCGTATATTCACTGATATTCAATTTTCATTGGCTCAAATTAAAAAAATGCTCTTACCTGATTGGTCAACATTTTTCGAGGGAAATATTCATTAGTATCTAGTATTACAAAGTATAAGAAATCTTTTTAAATTTGATTTGTTTCAGTTATTTTATTTTGAACTGTTTTAGGTATTTATGTAATTGATAGAAATTTAATTATTAAAAAATAGGTTAACACGATTATAACCGAACAATACCTAAATCATCTAATATTTCTTAGCTTCAACTATGAACAATGATAATTTACGAGCATTATAATAATAATTTACTAAATAAATTTGGATGTTCAGTTTTTATTCCCACATAAAACCAGCTCAGCATTATTATGTCACGTAAAAATAGATTGTAGTAAACTAAATCTGATCGATATTCTGTAAATTTTATACATAGTACATTTTTACTTGTGATTTTTAATATTTCATTAGATTTTTCTTTTATATCGAAAATTAGTTTTTTACGCAATACGTTTGTTTTTATATTTTACTCGTTTCCATCATTCTTTCAATAAATAAATAGTTACCTAAGTTAAATAACTAAAACAAATAAACTTTAAAAGGATTTATCATATTTTGTTGTAAATATTAACGACTTTATTCATATTTCGCGCCAATTTGATGAGATTCAGATCTTAAGAAAATAACGGCCATAGGCTTCACTTTTTCATATAATATGACCAATCCAGGTATTATATAGAGATAAGTGATACATTCACAAATATTTTGCATTTTGTTTACTAGGTTGATGTTAGTCGCTCGACCGAGTGATGACATTTACAGATTCCCACTATAATTATATAACTTAATGGAGATCGGATTTACAAGTGATATAATTTAATAGTATTTCATGTTATTAACAAGGTAAAATAAATATTACTGCTAATAGAAGAAATTATTATTACTCAAATGATGAAGGAATAAAATTTTCCGAAAGCTATTTAAAAAATCATCAACCTTCGTCTGCTAAACCCATGATTCAACTTTACTATGTATATATATATAAGTTCGCGTCGAGCTTTAAACATTCCCTCATGCTATATTCTTTTATGCCCTTAATACATAAATAACTATTATAAAACAATTTTTTTTCAGATAATTTTAATTCACGGAGAACGTATAGTTTTTGTACACCTTAAGCAGCGCGAACTGGATTTCCATGGCAAAGTTTAAAAATAAATAAATTAGAATATAATATTAACTGCCAATTATACTTTACGTAACAATTGCTCATATATATTAACGATTAAAAAATATACGAAAAAAAATAGTAGGGAAAGTAGCCTAATCGGTTCTAGTGTTGTAATTGTCGTTAAGAAACCTAATAGTCCAATTTAGGAAGCTAACGGTCCAAATAATGAAACCGGTTTCCTATATTGGACCGATGACAAGATTTTTTTGAATTTATTTTTTACTATTATAAATGGTATTTTTTATTTTGAAGGTACACTTCGTGAGTTTCTTTTCCACTACTTAATTTTAATTGACATTTCTTCCGCGCTTTTATTTAGTGAATATTATAAAATTTGTCCAAATTAGGCTACCTTCCCCTAATTTCAATTATGCTAAACTTCCCCATGTTTTTATGATAGGATATTAAAATTCGGATTGACGGGAGGCGCAAAGCATAAGTTTACCCAGGACTCAAAATCGCCTAGATTCGGCATTGATGTATCGGTAATATTAGTTATAGGTTGGTGACCTGGCAGAAACTTGGGGCCCCCGTGGATGTTAATAGTTATAATTTTATATGGAAAATAGATCATACGATATGTTGTAGTAGAAATATTTGAATATAATTTATAGATTTCATTTTACATTTAACTATTAAAATATCCCTGTATGATTTTGAGCAGTGTAGCTACTAAGGATACAAGTTTGATATAGTATTCTTAATGAAACAGAAGTTTTATGATGAGGCTATGTCATATATGGTATGGGTTAAGTTAACTTTATCATTTTGGATGTCAAACTCTAATATCTGGTTGCATACAGCGTGATTAGCTAATTAACTGGTTAACTTCAAGTTGTAACCATGTATTTTTAATACGTTACCAGTTTGTTATATAATAATGCTATCGAGTTGAATTATAAGAGCCATATATTAGATTTTAACAGCCAATAGGATGTAGATTCCCTTTTATACATAGCTCGTTTAAAATTTACTGTCTGGATTAACCTAATGCAATGAATTGAATTGGATTGATTTTATTGAGTTTTTGGCGTATAGAGTAATGCAGCATAAGCGAAGGTTTTCAGTAGACATATTAAATTGAAAATCGATGGTGAATGGCTTTTTAAAACAGAGATTTTGTCATTCAAATTTATATGGTTTATATGAGCCGCGGTTTACGTGTAGAATATATAGATATGGAAATATTTTATAACAAATTACCACCCAGTTCTCGCTATTAGATATACTGTCATTGTTTTAATTTTTGCTTCTCTTACATTTATTTTTCTAATAATTTATTGATAAAGAATTTATACCAATTTCAATTTATATTTTTAATTTGCCTGTGAAATGATTTGTTTAAAATTCTTGTTTCTATCAAGTTATTAATGCTTACCGTTTTAAATGAAGCAATAAAATCTTTTAAATTTTATAATAGATATTCTCTTTTACTTACAAAATAACAAAATTCTCAAAAAAAATATATTTAAATGCACGTTTGTAATAAATACTGCCAAAGGAGTTGTTAGGATTTTAGATCAGGGAGGGCGCACTTTTTCAGCTTCCAAACATCTCATAATTTGTTAATGATTAATTTCATTATTGTTGTTACAGATGCATAATTTAAGAAAGTATTTATTTAAGACAGCTGAATTTTCGAAGTTCATCGTCACAATTAAATTAAATCGTTCCAATTATGAACTCGTCGATGAATTGTTGTTCAAGACACTGGGTCACACTTCAAAATCAGGATAATTCCGGTTTTCCGGGACGTCTGAGAGCCTTAATAGCACAAGATTGGAATAAATAAGCACTTCCGCGTGGTTTGTGTACTATTTTATTAACAATCATTTAGTAATTATTTAGTTCTACTATAAGATTGACTTGTCAAAATGACATACATATTATCTAGCCGGGAATACTACATTACCGGCTAGCTGGAATGTAAAAGTTTGTAATGAGCTACTTCCCAACTGTTTGGTTGACTGGTAACGACCATATTACTAACCGCTTGTAAATAAAAATGTTTAAGTTGGTATTCCTAGTAGGAATTTCCTATATTTTGCCGAGGTCAGCATACAGGAAATTTCTAGACGATTTTGAGTTCTGCAATAATTGTAATACTTGTCATACCGGACAGAGGCGCGAAAAAATGTATATTTGTCCACATGAGAGATGTACCTACATATTCGAAGTGAATGCAGGGGTGCCGAATTAGAATATTGAACGGTACACGGTACTTAATTACTCGATCTACCGTTTTGCGAATGGAAATTTTTATTTACTCTTTGGCCACCTATAGATTTGTCTGGGAATTATTTACTTTACACATATTCGTGACTTATTAATTATTAATAGTGAAAGAAAATTTTTTATGGTTCTCTGTACAACATTAAAACTATTCATTCACTTAATAAATATTGTTAATGATTTATAATTATTATTATTTTTGTATTATTTGTTTTTAATTTCACATCAATAATAAAAGGAGCTATAAATGATCATTATGAAGAATTTTTGAAAACTTTACTTTTATTCTCTTTTATGTTTTATGTTACTTAAGTGAACATAACAATAACAACCCTCTAAAAATATCCAAAGTATGTGAAATATTATTGTTAAATCGAGGTTTTCTAGTCGTAAGGTTTTTTATAAATTCGTATAAAATAAAAGAAACCAATTTGCGAAGTGTGAATAGGCAGTTTTCAATTTGACAAAAACTGATAAATTATGTGTGTTCCCTATTTATTATAATGGTCAGAATAGAATTCCCAGTATCTCACGCGTTTGTGATACTCTAATAAGAATAATAAAAATTAATAATTTATTAGAAAATATATATTTTACTGAAAAATCTAGATCTGAAAAAAAATAACTTTTTACAAGCTAACCATTTTGTATTCTAGGATACTTTTACTACATGGCTCATTCGATTCTGGTTACGGGGTGATATTGAGGCGGCAGTTAGTTTAAATAATTTTAATAGTTGAAATATTACGTCAGTTTGGCTATTTATTTGATCGTTTGTTATTGGCTGGTTATTTTTCTTTAAAATTTCTAAATTTGTGCTATGTTTTACCTGTTATTTTTATACTCATGTTTACATATCGTCATTATATTTTCTCTTTTACCTGTCGAATATGTATTTTCTAATAGGTGGATCACGTTATTAGAATAATTTTTAAAATTTTTGAAAGATTATATGTGTGTGTCTTTAAATGTACGTCCTGTTTAATTTATATATATATATATATATATATATATATATATATATATATACCGCTTTTTTGTATTTGTATGTATTTTCGATGTTATTGTTACTGTGATTTTTAAGATTATCTTCGGTTTTGTATGTTGTTAGTTAGTTATGAAATTAATAGTTTTACCGATATACGTGAATTTACACCAATATTGTTTATTTTCGGTATTTAGTGAATTCTGGTTTTTATTTTTATTGTTTATCTTTTGTTTTATGTTTAGTGTTTAGTGTAGCCTTTGTTTAACTAGATTTGATAAATGGTATTTAATTCGTGTTTGTAATTTTCTAGATTTAAAGGTATGGTTTCAAATCGATATAGTAAGCTTCTAAGGGCTGATATTTTGTGCTGTTTTCAATGTCCTGAAGTCACGGGTATTATGTTGTCAGTCTGTGTAGGTTTACGGTAAACGTTATAATGAATTTTATTTTGGGATTTTATATACGTTACTCATCGACGAGTTTATAACTGGAACGATTATTGTATTTAATTTAATTAAAAATATTTATACTTAAAAATAATTCAACTATAAAACAAAGTTGGCGAAAATATAAACAGGATATACGCTCAACTGTGGGGTATAAAAGTGAATCGTAATAATATTAAAATAAAATTCGGGTGACCTTCGATCCAGGTTATTCAACAAAATATCAATATGTAATTTTAGCATAATTCAGGCGTGAGATAAAAACAAAGAATGTGTTTTGAATGTTTTTTATTTGAATTTTGAAAAATACATTTTCCGAAATATGTACATGTAATATATACTTATAATAATCAGATAGGTCCGTTGAAAGGGTAATTGGTAGTAATTTGTTCTAATTATAGACAAAATGTTGGCGAAACAGGTAATGCATTTCATTGTTTCGTGAGAAAGTTGGAGACGCAATATCTGTGACAAGTACAACAGCTTATCATATTCATGTCTTTTAGAAAAACGAGAATGTAGTCGTACGTAATTTGTTTTAATTTTTTGAAATATTTATGTAATTCATTTTTAATGTATAAAAATTATATAACAAAGCACTTTCTAGTCCTACATAATAGAACGTTTTTATAGGAACTACGTATACGTACATATAAAACTATAATCAAAAAACTTTTTACCTACTAAAATGTTTTGAAAAATAGACTCTTTCTATCTGCTGGGTTATATTGATTAAAATTTAGAGACCTACCTACTTCAAGAGCGCATGAGAAACGAGTATTTGAAATGTTTTTCCAACTTTCGACGTAAAAATTTACTTCTGTAATTTAACACGCCGCACAAATTAAAATCAGTTATTAACTGCATACGTTTCATTAGTATCATGACGTACGTTACTGTTACTTTATATTTAAACTGTGAACATCAATGATCTGAATGGATCAAGAGATATTTTACTCTCAGAATAGCCGAGGCAAAAATGAGGTGGTAAGTACATATTTCATCATTTTTCATATGTTGCTCGAGTCAAATTTTTGGCAACACGTTTTCATCATCACGTTGAAAATAGTCAAAGCGTATTGTAGCAACCTAAATTTGCACATTCCTTAATTTTTGAAAATATCAAGATTATTAAGATCATAATACTTCCTTTATTATACAGGCTAACCATTGGGATCTCTAAAACCGTAAGGGATACGAAGTCGGATAAAAAGTTAAAAGTTGTCGCAATAGTTGACACTTTTAATCATGTATAAGGTATAATTATTTTGGATAGTTCGGACGTTTTTACATGTGCTCTACATAAAAGCTGTATTTTACTAGTTGCTCTAACTAAAATAGCTTGTGTTCCTCATCATTGTGTGCATCTCGCTACAAGTGATTCAGTGATAATAACCTTTTCATCTTTAATTTCGTTGTGCTCTAAATATTTGTGTTTTTGTACATAAAGTTGATCACTTTCTTACAAAATTTTGTCATTCCACTTTATGCAGAATTTCGCCTGTCTAATTAAATCTAAGTGTCACTGACCTCTCTGTTTGTGTTCTCCCGCGATGAACGATGAGTAAGTGCGCGAAGTGCAAGCGGAAATCTGACAATCTCATAGGGTGTGAAGGTACCTGTGGTCAATGGTTTCATCCAGGGTGTATCTATTTCACTGATGATGAAGGTCGCATCTTAGATAAATCTAAGTCTCTCTTCTTCTGGTGTCCTACCTGCAAAGTGAATTGTATCATAATAGATCGAAGTAAGGATATCGACATCAAGAGTCTTTTCAAAGATATGCATGACAAACTTACTAGCCTCGTAACATCCATTACTAACCAAGTATTATCCAGCCTAAAAGATGAGATTAGCTCCATTATCTCCTCCAATCTATCCAATCTAAAGTCCGCAATCCAAGAGGATATTAATTCTAAACTGCAAAGTACAAATAGCAACACTCACCAGTCGTCGTCATGCGGTGACATCTCCTTCGCAGCTGCAGCCAAATCCACTCGCAAGCCACCAGTATTATTGAAACCCAAAGATGCGTCTCAATCATCTTCAGTGACCAAATCAGATCTCTTCAAATCTGCTAACCCTGTTGCCTCAAACATCACAATCAACTCCGTCCGACAGATCAGTAAAGGTGCACTCATCATTAGCTCCGATCAATCCGACAAGCTCAAAGACATCATAAGTGACAACCTAAAAAGCAAGTATGAAGTCAAACAATTACCTGCCCTACATCCAAGGATACGTATTTCTGGTATGTCTGAGTCCTTCACCAAAGAGACCTTCGCGGACCATCTTCTCCACCAAAATAAGTCCTTATTTCTGCCTGGTTATACATGTGATGTACTTGATGTTAGTCCTACTAAGCGCAACTCTCGTATCTACCAAGCTCTCATCCAAACCGACGTGACAACATACAACTTATTACTTAAGGCTCAGAAAATATTTATTGGCTTTGACATGTGTGCTATCTATGATGCTATCGAACTACGCAGGTGTTTCAAATGTTGTGGTTTTCATCACACATCTAAACAATGTGTCAAATCTGACCAAGTTTGTGGTAAATGCACTGGCAACCATGAGGCCAAAGACTGTCCATCCAAGGAATCCAAGTGTATCAACTGTATTAAATTTAATGAAATCCACAAAACCAAACTCGATATATCTCATGATGTATGGGATAAAAATTGCCACACATACACTGATATTCTGAAACGTTTTAAAGCCAATATTGTTGGATCACAATAGCAATCACCCATCACTTCAAGTTCCCCAAACCCCCAGCGCCGACTTACCATTTTCTACCAGAATATCCAAGGTCTCAACTCCAAACTGGGTCATCTGCAGTCCTCTCATTCATCAATCGACTACGATGTCATCGCACTCACTGAAACATGGCTCACCGGTTTACAACGCCGAACTTGGTTCAGACTCGTTCAGTGTGTACAGGTGCGACCGAGATTTCACTGCATGCCGTCTTACTAGGGGAGGAGGTGTTCTTTTATTAATCAAAAATCATCTTTCATCCTCTGCAGTTGATCTCACTGATTATACTGACATTTTACCCGTTAACGTTGACATTGTCTGTGCAAAAATACCAACTGTTAATTCTAATCTTTATATATTTACAGTATATATGCCACCAGCTTCACCTGTGAGTTCTTATATTGCGGTTAATGATTTTTTTGAACATCTCCCATTCTTAAATAACAGCAATTTCTTAATTTGTGGTGATTTTAATATCCCTGAATTAACATTAAATTCAGATTCTCCCAAAGTTAATGAACTAAATTTGTTACTTGAATTTTTTAATGCAAGTCAGATCAACAATGTAAGAAACGCTAATAATAGGTTATTAGATTTAGTTATTTGTAACAGTCAGTGTAATGTCTCACGGGCTACCGATCTGGTGTTTGATATAGACTATCCCCTTCATCACCCTGCACTCACTATCACTCTAGATCTCAACTTTGCACATTACCCGAATCATAAGACTTTACCATCTGTTAAATATGATTTTAAAAAAGCAAATTTTGTGAAACTGTATGAACTTATTGGTAATTATAATTGGAATTGTCTTGAGGAATTTTCTGACGTTAATCTTGCCTGTGAGTTTTTGTATTCTAAATTATATTCTTTTTTAGACTTATGTGTTCCCACTAAAATTACCAATGGTAGCAACTACCCACCCTGGTTTAATAAGACTATCATTCGGAAACTCAAGGCTAAGATTCGCGCCAGAAAGTTATTGAATAGGTTTCCACATAATCAGTCGTATATTACTAAATTTAAATTATTAAGATCTGAAGTAAAATCTCTCATAAAAAAATCATACGCTGACTATGTGAAATCCAGTGAAAACGCAATTAAGTCGGATCCTAAAAAATTTTGGAATTATGTCAACTCTAAGAAAAAAATATCTAGCTACTCTAACTCTTTCGTCTATAACAACACCATTTCATCTAAACCTAATGATATATCTAATGCTTTTGCTTCCTTTTTTCAATCTACTTATCTTGTTTCCTCTTCCCCTACTACTACTTCTTCAACTACATTGTCATCCTCAACTCTGTCATACCCTCCCATCTGTCTTGATCATATAAGCATTCGTGAAATTGAATCGTCCATTAAGTCTCTTAAATCTTCTCTCTCTTGTGGCCCTGACCTCATTCCCAGCCTGTTGATCAAAGACTGTGCTCATCCTCTTTCCAAAGCTCTTTACTTCATCTTCAACCTATCCCTCAAAACGAATACTTTCCCCAATATCTGGAAAATGACCCGTATAACTCCCATCCTTAAATCTGATGATGCTTCGGCAGTATGTAATTACCGTCCTATAGCCATACTGTCCAGTTTTAGCAAAGTTTTTGAGAAGGTGATATATAACAATATTTATCCCGCAGTAAGACATCTCATCTCGCCTTGTCAACATGGCTTCATTGGTAAGCGTTCCACAATCACTAATCTGATGTTTTTCACGCAGAAAGTTTCCTCCATTCTTGATTCCGGTGGTCAAGTAGATTGTATATACACCGACTTCTCTAAAGCCTTTGACAGACTGGATCACAATATCTTAACCAGTAAACTTGAATCTTTTTCTTTTTCCTTCTCCTTAATTAAACTAATATCTTCCTACCTTCATGGACGTGAGTTATTTGTCAACTTTCATGGTTCCAACTCTCTCAGTTATTTTGCCACCTCTGGCGTTCCCCAAGGCTCACAACTCGGTCCTTTACTTTTCCTTCTTTTCATAAATGACATCTCAAATTCCTTACATTGTCTTAAATTACTCTTTGCGGATGATCTCAAAATTTTCCATTCCATCTCGACGATTAGAGATTGCTTTCTTCTTCAACAAGACTTGGACAAATTATCATCTTGGTGTACTAATAATAAACTTCATCTTAACCTAAGTAAATGTTCAGTTATGTCCTTTTGTAGGAAAATGTCGCCAATTAAATTCGAATACACAATTAATGATGTTACTCTGTCCCGCCCTAAAACTATCATGGATCTTGGTGTGAAATTTGATCCTAAACTTACCTTCACGGACCACATTCGTGATATCCGTAACTCTGCAGCTCGTATGTTGGGTTTCGTGATTAGAAACACTAAGAATTTTCATAATATTTCAGCAATTTTAGTTCTCTATTATGCCTATGTCCGCTCTAAACTAGAGTATTGCAACATTATCTGGAACCCAATCTATGAAGTACACCAAAATCTTCTGGAATCTCTTCAAAAAAAATTTCTCAAATATTTATATTTCAAACTTCATCTTATCTACCCCAACCGAAATCTTCCTTATCCTAATCTATGCCATATGTTTAATATTAAAAGCCTCTTCCAACGCCGTGAAAACTTCGCCATTATTCACCTCTATAACCTTATTAACAACCGCATTGATGACCCCAATTGCCTGTCTTTCCTTAATTTTCATGTCCGTGCTATCTCCACTCGATCATCATTCGTTTTCTATATTCCACTCTGTCGCACCAATCTTCTCATCTCATCTCCTTTATATCGCATGTGTGCCTTATATAATACTAAATTTTCTTACATAGATATTTTCTTCTTGAATTTTAAGTCTCTTTTAAAATTACTCAACAAGACTTAATTGTTTTTTTATTCTTTTTTTATTCTTTCTCTGTCAGTTTAATATTTTTTTTGTATATTTGCTATGTGCTAATGTTCCTATCGCTATCCTCTATTGGGCTTGTCCTGACAGGATAGTTGTATTAAAATAAATAAATAAATAAATAAATGTATTTTTTTTTCGAAGAAAAGTATAGATCACTTGTTAGTTATGTGCACAAAACTGATTTTGGTCAATTACTTTTTCACTTATAACTTTTTTGTTTCAATTCCTGTAAGTTTATAGTTTTACGAGGAATTGACAGCAGTCCTCATACAAATTTCAAGAAATTTATAGTAACTTTCAATTTTCACATGGGACTCAAAGTTGCCTTTTATACTATAATTTTTTTTTTTTTCCAATGATATAAACACATACACTAAAATTAAAATAAACTAAGAAACTATTCATTTTGATGAAATGTGCTTTGGAAACAAAATCAAAAATCAAGTTATAATATACTTACTTAATATATTTCAGTACGAGAATAGTTGTAATAGGTAAATATATTCTGAGTCGCTTATTATATGTATTTTGGGGCCACCGACAGCAATTAACTTCAAATAATGCTGAAGTATTTGTAAAAAGTAAGAAGCAGTGTTTCCTTTGTTTTCATGGTTTGTTAGATAATGAATAACATTATAATTAAATGATGTTACTGACAAAAAAAGATTAATTAAAAGTAAAATAAAATTTTTGTGTGGTTGTGTACAACATTGGTGCAAATATTTATTATTCAAGGGCATTTTTAAGATGTTAATGCCTGAGTATATAAACACTAAATAATGGTCTAACGTACACGTAATACTTAACAGTTCAGATTTATTTATTTGCAACTTTTTATAGTTAATTTTACCTCTTGTTAAACGACCAAATTTATATGAAATTTTAGTAATTACCCTGCTATTAGGACAGTTATTTTCTTTTACTTTCCGTTGAAAATGGTAATCAAGTAACTGAAGTTATCAGGAACTTTCAACTTGTATTGTTGTGGAAGTAAGTTAAACTTAAGTGAACGTTGGCAAGAAAAATGTTTTAAAACACAAATCAAGTTGGTATATTTTTATTACGTGCACCTGCGGTGCAGTGTGGTGGTGGTGTATATAAAATTGTACTTACAAGAAATATATTATAAAAGATGGTGTTATAATGCTATAAAAATGATGATCATATTTCCTTTATTTCCAATGTGTAAATAAAAAGCGGGCTATAGGCGATTAACATAGGAAATAAGTTTTTCTTTTATTAGAGATTTAAATTCTCTATTTAAATCTGCAAATAAAATGAGAATTTTTTATTTTATAACGGAGAAAATGAACTTTAAATTTTATTAAATTTTTGGATTTTATAACAGTTAGCCACGGATTTCAAACATAAAGATAAATTACTTAATTATCGCTGTCAAAAATAACTAATTATTTGTCATTTTCAATTGATTTATGTTGAGTTGGTCGAGTTTTGCGAATTTAAACGATTCAAATATTACAACAAAAAAATTGTTTTGTAATTATTGATTAAGGTGAATAATAATGTCTCGTTATGGAAAATGTCTCTCATGAAGAAAAACTTCAAATTAAAAGTGGTACTACTCAGCAGAAAGTGCCAATAATATTTGTGCTTTAATAAGTGTTTTATGGACCTATCATCAATTACCCAATAAATCTTCTATCCAGATATTTATGCAGAAAATGTAAACTTTAGAAAGAATTGTAAATTATACCGAGTAAAAAAGAAATATTATACATACGAATGCAGACGAGGTATTGGCACTAATTGGGTATGATTCAACATTACTATTAAAGACATTTTAAAGTAATATAGGTATATTCCATTCAAGTACCATTGCCACAATCAAGAATTTTTGCCCTATAGTTTTGAAAATCGTGTTAATTCTTGCGAAAGAGTAATAGAAATGCCCTTTTAAAAATTCTTTTTGTTCTATGATCAGTATGTCATGTAGTATATACCCTTAATTTTTTTCTCGAAGCCTGAAAATACCCTTTTTATTAATTTTAATTAAAAATAGATATAAAAGTAACAGGTTATTGAGCAAATGTAAAAAAAAATCAAAATAATAAAAAATAACTTTAATATTTCACTAAAAATTTTGAGACGTACTAATTGTAAATGGATATCAAAGAAATGTAGAAAAAAAACTGTCAAAATATATGGTTAAAAATAGCTTAGCATCTATTTTCAGGTATTTTTTATATTGTATGTGGCTATTAAAATCTAAAATTAAAAAGCACGTAATAATAATATATGTACTTTGTATTATTACTGTGTTTAGTAGAAATGTAGGTGACAATCTTACTTTGTTAAACACGTTAATAACAAATATTTCGTAAATGCAAAAAATGAAACCGTATAGGTATTTCGTAATAACTACTTGGTTCCTTGTGCATTTATGTGTATTGTTAACAATTTTCAACATTTTGTAATACAGTAATCTAGTATTAATCACATATTTTTGAAAATTATAGCTATATAATTAATTACTGACTACTACATCAAATATTTCGCCATAGACTGCAATATTAGTGCTGTGTGTTTAAAACTTTCGTTAGTTTTCGTTAATTTTTCCATATTTACACAGATTCTTTTACATTGTGATATGTTTTTGTTTCAATAAGAGTTGAACTGGGCCATTAGTACGTGGAAAAGTTTACATGTGAATTTAAAGATAATAAAACGATTCTGGAATGCAATCAGTTTACTAATATTTAATAACCCCCGACCGGTTTATCTTACATTAAATAATTATTACTTTTTGAAAAAATTAAAAACATACAAAAAGCTTAAACTTCTGATGAAGAGTCGAGGTTGATTTTTTTTTTTAATTGACTGCATTCCCGTCTCCTTTTATAATCGTCAAAGTTCCTCCTTCAAGAAATTTCTGTCACTTATGAGTATATAAATTGGCACATTGGCACATAATTATGAAATGATTAGTCTGATCGTGTAGATAAGCAACATAGCCCGCCCTGTTCAATTGGATGGGTTGCCGCACAACGGCTCGGTGTGTGCTGGCCTTGCAGAGACTGTAGGCTGACAACCTGCATCACTAAAATACTTCAGGTACTTGAGGCCTAATCGGCTTCATCAAAAATCTGGATCTACTTCCGGAAAAACTAAGTAAGGGCTGTGTCACAATAGATCTTCTAGGTCGCGTTGACAAAAAAGCGACAAAAAAAAACGCTTAAACCCTCATATACATACAATACAATACAATACGTGTATTCCGCGGAATATGGGCCCGGTGACTAAAGACACCCAGCTGGCGGGATACAAGTCGCAGTATTATTTTAATTTTCATATTTCCAAAAATATTTATCTGGATTAAATAGTTTTGAGAATGACTTTTTATTCTTTTATTATGCTTCGGGTTCGAAAATTATTATATTTTGCTGCTAACGAGAATTAGCTAGGTAATATTAAATTTTACTGAAAAGAGTATTTTGTAAAGTGTCTTGTTATTGACTCACATTTTGTTTTAATGTACAGTGGAGCACTACAGCCCCTTACATACCCGTTCCTCCCTATTCATAGTATAGGACTGGTAGCTTATCGTTGCTGAAGCTATCTGGGCTAACCACTGAAAACAGATGACAGAACTAAAATCTTAGCAATAGGGAAAACACTTCATTGTATACATAGGTATTATAGGCAAAATCTCGAGTTTGAATTTTAAATTTTTTCATTTGCGTAAAGTGATTAAAACAATATAAATGTTCATCTCTATATAGGCAACAGGCAATCAGCACTTATTTAAATGGTGCAGTAAAACCACTAGTTGAATGAAAAACTTTATTAAAGAAAAACTAAGGAAACATAACATGATTACTGGTGTAACTACAATTAAGTATTTCAAAGTACGTTCATTTGATAAGACTATCGTACAATTTAAAAAATTTGATTTTACTAACGTTTTTGAATTTTTGAAAACATTTTGTTTTTTAAATGATATATATTTCAAGCGTTTCCCAAATATACTTACTCTCAATAGTATTTGATAAATAAATATATAATATAAACCTGAGTTTGAGTTATCGATTTTTAATTTCAACAAAAAATTATACTTTTTCCGTAAAGACCACTTTTGTTATACAATATTTCTAACGACTTTTTAAGTCATATATTTGTTTGGATACACCGGTAAAGGGAATTAAACTGTCATCGGATTTCATCAATCCTTTTATCTGAAATATATATATTATTTCTAAGCAATGGGCTCTTCCCGCATATATAAATTAAACATAATCAAAATTATGTTTTCAATAAACTTAACAAGTTAACAAATATATAATTTCATTTTAAAAAGAAGTTTACTTGTAATTAATTATAAAGTTTTATCGCTATTCCACTGTGACATACCAGTGTCTCTATAGAAATGGATATACAAGATAAGAGAAAAGAACATATAATTTGGCGCAGAAAATTAGACTTTTTATTTGTCAACACTCAAAATTTTTTTTTCATTGTCAGCAGTTACAACTCGGTTGTTACTTTTACATGTAATCATCCTTATAGTTTTATTCTTCGTGTTTATTATATATTTGAACAAAATAGTTCTCATTTTCTTGTTTTGTGGTAACACAAATTTATATATTTATAACAATTTATTTCTCGCTTGTCTTAAAAGGGAACTGAATATGAAAAGTATTCATACACAAACTTCTATTTTTAAAAAAGATTTTTTTTTGCGTTGTGGGAACAGCCCATTCTTCATTAAAACTCAAGTGTTTTCTCTTTATTTTCAATTTCTTTACAATTACATTTTAAAACTCTTTTCGCCACTCTGTGATATTGTTGGCGTGTTCATCTTTTCTGACTGATTTGTGCTACATAATTGTACTACATTTAACTATTTTCGTATTTACTACTACAATACCAATGTTACTGCAAATTGTAATTTTTATGCACCAAAATCATGAAAAATACCTAAGAAACTAAATTCTGCAAGATAAATTATCGGAATTTTCAATGTTATCAATTAAGAAACAATTACATTTTGAAATATCTAAGAAAGATCATTTTTCAGTACAAATAATTAATTATATTCCTGAACTAATTGGCGTATAAATGTAATATACAAAACAAAATAAAATATTTATGAATTAGTTTCACACATTCTTTACTTCTATTATTTATATTGATTTTCTTGTCCACTACCACGGACTCACAAGCCGCCACTGAGATTCATTAGAAATTCAAAAGCCTCCGTATGTATAACAATCCGTGGTCACTCACTAATGTATAACCGAGATAGCAAGTATGTGTCACATGTATCTGCAGTATTGGTATTTCACTGGTCGACGGCGACGGAATTCAATCGAGGTGTTAGTCTATGAGATATGTGACCATAATCGAATTTCAGTATATAAGTCTTAAAATATAAAATAATACCTATATCTCCTTTTTAATTTTTTATAATGGTTTTCTCATAAACTAAGAATAATGAATCGATTTAAAGGAATACGGGTACTTTGCACCTAGTATAATAAATATAAAAATCAAAATTTAGTGACATTCCTCATTGGAGAATTTGTCAAGACTCGATCTAATACATACAACCGTAATCTGTCAACTGTCGACGCTGACAAAAATGTTTTTCTACTTATAGCGTAACATAACCAGAGCTGGATTAATGATTTTTGGGTCCTGGACAGTAATATTACATTTTACAACATTTCCTAACATTTAACTGGGATAAATTGTTTCAAAGATTAATAAATTTAAAATTGTTTTTAATTACTATTTATAGTTATTTGAAACGATCATGTGTACATTATTTTTAACTAACGACAGTCTAGGAAAAATCCTCTCTACTTCATAGCTGACTGTAGTTAGTAAGGCTCGTTGTGAGGTTAAATATATTGGAAAATTGTGCCAAAAGGTTTTTTTTCGAAAAGTAAATTTATTAATTCCTAGAATATTTTCCGCCATACATAATTTAAATTATTATTTTTATTGTTTATAGCACTTCCACAAAGAAAGGGGACGGGTGGGGGTAATGGCTCTAACTTCACGGGGTCTTGAGCAGCTGCCCATAACATCAATGGGTTCATTCGGCTTACCCTTTATTTATTTTATTGAATATTCCCATGTTCATTTTTCTGTAATTAAACAAGTCATTTAACTTCAATAAGATTTATAAGTTATAATACGCAGAGTATTATTCCAATAAGTTTTACCTCATGCGCCGTAGTGTAGCATTGAAAATGTAGTATATAGCGCGAGGAAGTAAGTAGTTTTAGCAATACAAAATCATTTATAATTTGAAAACAGTGTCGTTTGGTTTAGTGATGAATGAAAGGAAAGAATGTAAATTATCGGTATCGTCTCGCATTCAGATTTTTAATACCGACCTTGCTCTCGCCCATATGTTTACATCTCATATCGATCGCGAGACTTTCGCTATAACATACATACGTTTGCGCTCTGTGACACGATTCTTGTCTAATTTTAGATTGAAGCATTCATTCATTCATAATTCTAACAAATTATCAAATTATATATATATATATATATATATATATATATATATATATATATATATATATATATATATACAGGGTGTTCCATTGAAGGTTCGAATGCACTAGAATCTCGAGAACCGTAAGAGCTTCGAGGTTGGATAAATTAGACAAAAGTTGCCCCGTTAGGAGGCTATTTTAATGATGTTTTATTATTTGCGAAAAAAATGCATACGTCACTAGATATAGGGGAAAATATAAATTTTGCGATTTTCTTTTTGCTTATAACTTTGTTATATGTAATAATACGAGATTCTGGTTTTCACTTTCTTGAGGCACTTTTCTATGGTGAATTTGCAGAAGTACTAATTTTTTTATATCTAACCATTTACGAGTTACTGATACCAACTTTTATTTTTCATATATTAAGCTGTGGTATTTTTAAATAGAGATTTTTTTAGCTCTACAATAATATAAAACAGTAATAATTTATTTTTATAATTAACAAAAAAATTAACAAATATTGTTATTTATACTAAAATTGAATTGAAAAAAATAAATCGAAGGCTGCTGTAGTAGAAAATAACTATTTCATAACAAATATTGCAACAAGTTTATTTAATTAAAGTTAAAAATACAAAAATAATTTACGAAACTCTTAATTTCAAATAATAATTGTAATTATCGGTTTAACAATGTTTGTATATAATAAATAAATATATAATGACTAGAATATTCATATAAATTATTTAAGCACCAGCGATGAAATCGAATTGCTTTGCCGTGTCCACGGGAATTACACCGTAGCTTAACACAAGGGAAATAAGTAGCAAGAAAATTTGAATAAATGTCAGTCAGCGATGTTTTCGTGAATTGCGCAAAATTTAAAATATTTTTAGAACACCACATTTAAATAAAGATCACATAATATAATATTTATTTACATCACTTCATTCATGCTTGGTTAATAAAAATCTATTACATTTGTTTCTAATCCGAATACTGAATTATCCACAAAACAAACACGATAGCGACTCAAATTCAAATGTCGTAATGTAGCAGATCCAACTGAAATAGAACCTAACCCACGCAATTTATTTAAGTTAGTGACTTTCTTAATCTTTCCATGATCCGTTAGCATTTCCCGCATGTCATCACAAAGGTGAAATACTAGTCTCAACGTTTGTAGAACTGGATATGATATAAGAACATGCGGTACAGTCAACGAAACTTAACAGTCCTCGCAGGCGGGCTGAAGTTTTCATGCATATCTGTATCGATGTGTAGGATCAGTATGGTCTAAACGCAATCGATGGACTTTCTCTTGGCCATGCCTAAACAGATCATGGGCAAAACTTGTGTGTTCGATCACAGGCTTGACTTAGATGGTTATTTACCCTGTCCCAGTCCTGTTGTCACGACAAGGGCACTCCTGTATGCAGCATTATTGCTTAATGGCCTGTACGTCTATTGTATCTCTGTCAGCGGCATGACATGTCATCTCTGCCTTCTTATTCCGACATGACTTGAAATTTTCGGATACATACTAATGATTTCGAGAAACTTCTGAATTATCAATACTGGTAGGAATGAGCGCTTATCATATTGGAGCAGATCTAAGATGACTTTGGCCGGTGGAATAAGCCATGGAGTGGTTTCTGAAAAATGTAATTGATATCGCTCAAAAGTTCTCTAGACCGAACAAATACTGGTTTTGTCAAAGTACACGACCTGAAATTCACCTTATATGGGATCTTGGACTTTTTATGGTTGTATTGTGCTTTTATTTTGCAGAAATATGCATCGATGAACTTCATACGTCTCATGTGAAGCCGTGAAGAGGTGTTAGTTCGGATTCACAACAAAGACATGCAGTTGGTGTGGACGGAAGGCACCGGTACATTATCGGATACCTGCATAATAAATCGGATCTAGCAACCTCAGAGATCCCTTTGCAGCAGACGCGTAAAAATACAACCATAATCGATCCATGATAGTCATACATTCGGAAGAGTGTTTGTAGCTCAGTACCCATCTAGTACCAGGGAGCACTTAGAAACAATTCAGTAATTGCGAGCATTTGGTATTCACTTCCATTAGGGCAGGTTTTCAGGTTTGTTTCAGGTAAAACGTAAGTCCAAGAAATCTAACCTTGTCCCTACATCTAATGTTTTCTTCTTGAAAATATAACATGGGGCCATAATGAGGACAATTCAATCTGCAAAAAGTGCATACATTGTGTTTTTCCTTGGGAATACTTAAATCCGGTACCTGTAGTATTTTGGTTAATCTGATAGATTGTAGTTTGCAATAAACTATTGATGTCCCTCATTTTCTCTAAACGAAAGATCATCAATGTATACGCAGATACCCACAGAATTGCTGGGCTTATATATAAGGTCGTTGACCGTAATAATGAACAGTGCAACACTCAGAGTAGCGGCTTGTAGTACGCTGTTCGCTAAGGTCCTGTTGGATGATAGGATGTTACTGACTCTAATCCTGAATGTCTGGTTACTGAGGGAAGCACGAATAAATAGGAGTAGATTACCGCTAAAACCCCAAGTATGCAACTTTTGTAGAAAATGGTAATCCCATGTCATATCGTAGGTCTTTTTGAGATCGAAAAAACTGCTACCAAATGCTCGCGATTTTTAAAAGCTTTATGAATCTCATGTTCTAGGTACACTAGTTGGTCGGTGGTTGATCGGTATTTCCGAAAACCGACTTGGTAGTCTTTCAAGAAACCACGGATAATAACACACGAAACCAAGCAGTTGTTTACCATCCGTTCCAACCGTTTCCCTATATATGAGGTCTGGCTTATAGGCCTGTAGCCTAGGTCTTTCCCTTTCTTTGGAATAATAATAACATTATTGCCAGAGTCAATGGCAAAGTTCAGCCTAAGGCTGCTCTTCCACCCAATCAGAACAATTGAATTACAAAAAATAGAAAAATTCAATGAAAGTATTAACAATACGCCAAAATCGTAGAAAAATAATATTACTTTGTTTACACTACAATAATTTCTTGAAATAGATTACTTAATTAAAACAGAACAAATTTTTAACATGAGCTTTGAAAGAATGTAAAGACTGAGATTTTAATTCATTAGGAAAATTGTTATACAATTTGGGTGCACGGTAAGAAATTGCATTTTGGATTTATTATTTTTTATATAAAGGTACGATAAATGAATTCTTATAACGTAATTGATAATGCTGTTTTTTAATTTAAGTTTTTCATGAAGATAAGAAGAGAAACCTGTTAATATGATCTTATGAATTAGAAAAAGATAGAATATCTACACACGTTCGTCAATATAATGAAGATGAGATAGAAAGCGGAATTAATAAATATGGTCATAGTTACCCACATTATGAACGAATTGTAGTCATGAGTTTTGAAATTGCGTTAATTTGTTTTTATCGTTTTGTGTCAAGTATGGAACATGCAGTAGTCGAATATAGGTAGTATCAAGGTGTTAATTAATCTTAATATAATTTAAGTTGATAATAACTTGCGATTTTGATATTAATGTTGAAGTCTAAGTCTAGCTGCTATTCATTTTTTTGTCAAACTGTAACGGAAGTTAAAATCTTTGTCAATTATTACACCCAAACTCTTAATAGCTTTACTACGATTTAAGATTTCTCCTTGCAATTTTATGTCATCTATAACACAGTTTCCAATTACTACAAAAATTTATCAGTATTTATCATGAGCCTATTATTAGTAGTCCATGTTGACAACTTTTTCAGACCTTTATTTATTGCCTCACATTTTTCCTTGGCGTTCATCTTATTACGGTTGCTAGTAACTGAGTATCATCAGCATATGAATATGAGGAAAAGTATTGCAGACTGGTTGGTAGGTCGGCCACAGGAAAAATAATGGACCCAAGATAGAGCCTTGAGGGACTCTTTTATGAAATGGGACATCAAAATATCCATAATATCGTTCCAAAATCTTCGATAAGGTGATAGAACGTAAGTCATTGTATGTTTAAATTTCACTTGTTTTGGATATAGGGTAAATTATCGCTATTTTCCAAATTTCTAGTACAGCTCTATTCTCAATGCCTGTGTTCATTACATACGTAATATAATCAATAATTTTTAGAAGAATGAATTGGATCATCTCCATCAATTCCAGTTGCATTAGACCTAAGATCTAAGATCTACTTTTCTCGTGGAATTGTGGCTGTTGTTAAATTTCTGAGTTGTTTATAATATTCGAATTTAGAGATAGTTTTAAGCTTCTTATAATATAATAGAGCTTTATTTCTTTTTCGTTGCATTATTTGAATTACAGGCGTTATCCATGGACAGCTTTTTTATTTACTTTAACTGCTCTGATGGGAGCATGTTTTTCAAACAATGCAAGAACGTAGTTATTTAAATAATCAACTTTATCATTTACATTAGACATATTTACAATATAATTCCAATCAACAATATCGCAATCAGTCAAAAAATTGTTTAAATTAAAGTTCTTAAAATCTCTATAGGTGAGAATTTTAGAAGTATTTTTAGGTTTAGGTAAATTTAAAATACAAAACACACAGTCATGATCTGATATGTTACTAGCATTCCAATACTACTAATTTTTACATATACTTAGATCTGATGTTAGAATAATATCTACCAATGATCCAGAGCTAGACCTGCTTGGCTCTTTTATTAACTGAACCGTCCCATTAGTCGATATTATATTTGTTATAAATTTAGAGAATTGGTCATTTTTTACCATGTTGACGTTAATGTCACCGCCACATGCTATATAAACATATTTAGGGGTAAATTCAGAAAATATTGAATCTAGTAATTCTGTCTCCTTACAAATTTTTTTGTTTGTATTATATCCCTAGTCATATCTTCTGTTTGTCTATAATATAATAAATCCATATATGTTTTATACTATTGCTGTTTACAAAATTAGTATCAAGCAGAGTAAAATAAATTTTATTATAGATGTAGAATGCGACTCCTCCTCCACGTATATTTTGTCTTTCTTTACTAATTAATTTGTAACCCTTAAAATTAAATAAATGTGTAAGAATTGTTGCCTCCTTTCATAGGAAAGCAAGTTTTTGAAAGCCGTAGCATTTTGTTGCAGAAGTTATCATATCCTGGGGATGAAGACATGTATAGGCAATTGCAGAATTTAATTCTCCAAAGGTGAAAGGGTCAAGTTTTTGTTGGACTTCTGGAGTGAAGTCCAACCGCATTTCCCTTTCACTTTTAGCTGCCAGAAAGCATGGGTCTTTAATTTTGAGAAATACTAATACTCTCAAACTGATCAGCCAGTAACTCTGCAATTTCGTTGATGTTGCTCGTGATCGTTTCTTCACCGTTTTACCACGTCTGTGCAACACAGTAAAGTTCCCCTATTCCAGTTGTGTCTTACAATTTTATCAAGTTTTAAAGAAAGGGCGGCGTGAGAGAGGAAAGATCACGGGCCGTTGCGCGTACCCATGTACCTATACATTTTCTTTGTTTTAAGGTTAAATTTTCACGATTGCGATTTATTTACAAAAAAATATAGTAGGTAATGATATACATAATAGTAATGATATATACAATAGTACGCTATGAATATTAAATGTGTCATATTGTTAGAAAGATGTTTGAGATGTGACGCACACCGTGAAATTATAACGATATAAGTATTCTGTTTTTAGATAAATAAAGTAGGTCATAAGTCACTAGTGAGCTAAATATATTAGCTCACTGTTTTTTGGTTCGTATCATAGTAACTACGTTATAAAACCTTCTCTACACTATTTTGTTCCTAATTGTCATTTCGAAATTCCATCTGTCAAATATCGTATATGTATTTTATATCAACGATTAAAATGTGTTGGCTAAAATGTTGTATGGCACACTTGTGTTAATTACCTAAGTCACTTGAAAAAATACCACTCGGCCTAACGGCCTCGTGAGCTAAACTTTTCCCACGTGACTTATCTGTAATGTAACAAACTTGTACCATAAATAACTATTAAAATGTCGATTTCTTGTTTTATTTTTGATTATTCATGTTTTCGCTTGGTGCTACAGGAAAATTTTGTTTAAAATATATTTTTATTTACGCGATTAAAATTTTATATTGCGGTCAATTTCTGATATACGTATTATTCGAAGTTGTCTCGGAGATAAAATGGACAGATCGATGCATGAGAAATCCATCGACCGCGCATTAAAATATATTGGTGAATCATAATTCATTAACACAAGATCCGTGGATTGAAATAAATCTTCGAAAATTTGACACGTTTGGTTTGTATGCTCAGGGCCCCAAAGTTCATTGGGGGTATTGAAATCTTAAAGTAGTAGAAACAAGGTAGGAAGTTACGACATTGCGTATGTCATGTAGATCCCAGCCTGCCTCTGGTAGATAGATGTTATATACCGTGAGGAGAGTTGGGATAGACATTCGAATTGTAACTACTTGGAGATTATATTGACACTGATTCCACCTCGAACCCTAACGTTGGGTTTCATATCCCTTCGGACTATTGAATATTTTTTAAGCGAATAGGCTTGGTCAAGTTTGAAATATGTCCTTGATGTTCCATAGTAAATGGATCTATTCACCTTTCTTCTTCACTTGCTAGGAAGAGTTTTTGGGAGGAGTAAACTAAGGAATCCTGAGAAGAGGATTCTTCTCCCTTCCTACGTTTACGTTTTTCCGACACTTCAGAAGGTATCGGACTGATTTCTCTTCTCGGGAGAGTAAGTGGCATATTCGATTCAAGGTGAGCAAAACTGTCACTGTAAAAAATAATTTTAAGAGCATTTACCAATTGCGATAGAAGCTCTTTAATAATCGAAGATATTTCTGAATGCATTCCCAAGTAATAATTTTTGTCTTATTTATCACAAAAAGTAATCTCTATTGGTCGTATGTAAAAATTAAGAAAAAAAAATCTTAGTATGGACATACTTTTTGTTAAAATGGCGTTGTTATTACGTTAAATATTAAAAGTTTATTACAGTTAGCTAGCGGAACGTTTTTATGAGTAATGTTTTATCTAAATATTTCAGTTATTTTTTATGAGTCATGAAAAGGTATTCTTTACTGTTATTATTTCTAAAATATACCTAATAGAATAAATAATAAGTTTACTTTACAGCCTGTATAGCTAAAATAATATAAATAATATAGCTATTGGTCCGCGTTCATAATAATGTAATATTTTCAGTAGTACATGCTGAAAAGTTTTCAATTATTCAAGAAAGAGAACGGTAGGAATTCTATTTATTTGTTAGTACATTTTCGGTCCATGTGGTTTCTTTTGTAACGTACATATATACTGAAATTTTACTAGAATCTTGAACAAGAAAAAAATATTGCTAAAGGAAATCATGAAGCAATGTAAACAAAATATCTTTTAAAAATATAACAACACAATATCAGACATAAAGTCATATATAAAAATTAAGAATTATTGAGAAAATTTTAAGATTGTATTTAGCAATTAAATATATATATATATATATATATATATATATATATAAAAAGAAACTAACTATAATTTTTTAAATAATAGTTATTTGTGTATCACGGTTCTAAAAGTAATTTCTTTTGGCCGAGGCAAAGCCGAGGCTACAAATCAGATGAGGTCCAAAAATAACTTTTAGCCGAGGTGCACACAACATTTTTTAGGCGATTACAACAAGAAATTATGAATTTTCATTCAAAATCAATTGTTGACATCAGTCAAAATTTACTTTGCGGCCGCATTTACTTTACGGTCGCATTTACTTTACGGTCGTTATTTTTACTCAAAAATTCATTACTTTTTCATTAATATTTGTAAAGGAATAGTTAAAATTTGACTTACATTTGTCATTATATTCAAAAATAATTAATCACATTAATATGAACTATGGAAATCAATAATGAACAAACAACCGGCCAAAAATTTTGACTTTGGCAGATGTCAAATAAAAATTGAAACTTTAAGGTTGCTCGCAGATACGAAAAACAACAATTTATGTACCAGCCACCTAAAAATTATTTATATGATTTCTGTTTATTTAAGAAAACCACGTACTATTTCAATTTCAGTTAATTTTTATTTTTACTAAATAACAGCATACCTATCTTAAGAATATCTTAATTGTCGCAATATCTATCTTACTTAATTTTAAAGTTTTCACAATTTTTGGTTTACAATTTTTCTGTTTGTTTTTATATTAGGCCATCATCAATCCTACTCATAATTTTTGTAATGCGGTAATAAAAAAATAATAACAAATATTATATTTGCTATTTATAAATATATTAAACCCAAAATATCATTAAGAAATTAAATCCCTTTTTTCTGGATTCTAGTTATTCATTGTAAAATAAAAGGATTTACGAATGGATTTTCTTGATTGAAATTAGTTTAATTTCATTATCTGCATATTCTTTTAAAATTACAATATAATTTTAGCTTCAAATTAAAAACACTATATATTTAAGAAAAATATTATTATTGTTTATTAATTTCTTAACTATATGTTTATTCAAAGCCGCTTTAAAAAATTCCGAAAACAGCTTTCAATGTTACTTGGGATTTCTGTGATTAGATCACGGCGGATGCGTACGATTAGATTTGATGTTTTTTGTAACATATTTTAATTTCAAGTAAAATTACTGAGAGTTTTTCGAATAATAGTTATTTGTGGTGCTAGGTTTGAAAGTTGTTCTTTTCTGGTCCAAAGGATATGTACTTCTTGAGGACCAGAAAACAACTTTACTACCATGTAGCACACACTATTTTTTATCCTACACAATAATAGTATATTGTGTTATTAAGAGTAAAAGTGATATTATGTGTGGCGAGCATGGTAGTTTGAATATAATGACAAATGTAAGTCAAATTTTAACTATTCCTTTACAAATATTAATGAAAAAGTAATGAATTTTTGAGTAAAAATTATTTATATGATTTCTGTTTATTTAAGAAAACCACGTACTATTTCAATTTCAGTTAATTTTTATTTTTACTAAATAACAGCATACCTATCTTAAGAATATCTTAATTGTCGCAATATCTATCTTACTTAATTTTAAAGTTTTCACAATTTTTGGTTTACAATTTTTCTGTTTGTTTTTATATTAGGCCATCATCAATCCTACTCATAATTTTTGTAATGCGGTAATAAAAAAATAATAACAAATATTATATTTGCTATTTATAAATATATTAAACCCAAAATATCATTAAGAAATTAAATCCCTTTTTTCTGGATTCTAGTTATTCATTGTAAAATAAAAGGATTTACGAATGGATTTTCTTGATTGAAATTAGTTTAATTTCATTATCTGCATATTCTTTTAAAATTACAATATAATTTTAGCTTCAAATTAAAAACACTATATATTTAAGAAAAATATTATTATTGTTTATTAATTTCTTAACTATATGTTTATTCAAAGCCGCTTTAAAAAATTCCGAAAACAGCTTTCAATGTTACTTGGGATTTCTGTGATTAGATCACGGCGGATGCGTACGATTAGATTTGATGTTTTTTGTAACATATTTTAATTTCAAGTAAAATTACTGAGAGTTTTTCGAATAATAGTTATTTGTGGTGCTAGGTTTGAAAGTTGTTCTTTTCTGGTCCAAAGGATATGTACTTCTTGAGGACCAGAAAACAACTTTACTACCATGTAGCACACACTATTTTTTATCCTACACAATAATAGTATATTGTGTTATTAAGAGTAAAAGTGATATTATGTGTGGCGAGCATGGTAGTTTGCACGACGAGCGAAGCGAGTCGAACAATTGCATGCGAGGCACACAAAGACACTTTTACTCTGAATAACACATTCTATTTTTTCTTTAAACTTAGAAATTTTAAAAAATAAACTAATATTTGACGTTTAATATGTAGATTACCTGTCAGTTATTCATAATTTTTAGTAACTTTATTCTTAGGTTATCTAGTTTCTATAGTGACATTTAGGGCGATATTACGGATTTCTATTGAATAAGTTACTTCTTATTGGCTGATTCTACATACGGCGGCGAAGAAATTATACGGCGGCTAGAATAAAAAATTATATTACGGCGGCGTTGAAATTAAACTTCAACCTTGTCAATCACGTCACAGAAGATGTCACTTTTATGGAGTTTGAAGAAAAAACAACATAATAAAATAATTTAAATATCTTACAAAAACCGAATAATATGACATTTAACTTAACCACAATGAAATTTTTTAAATTGATTACCAAAATTAGTGTCGGCTGGATGGCTGAGCGAGCTAGCGCACATCTCTTAGCTCGCTGTGACGTCATACGAACCTGAGATCCTCAGTTCAAGTCCCAGCGACCGACAACGTGTGATTTGTCGTAAAATAAAAAACACAGCTACTTGTGTATCACACTCGGATGCTATAGACTTGCCATCTATACATCTTAAATAGAAGTAGCACTGGCAAATGAAACAACCGACAGTACGGCAGTTAGAACTGCGGCTCGGTGTGTTCGGTTGCCCTATGCTCCGCTTAGGAGATACAGGAACACATTATATTTATTATTATACCAAAATTAGTAATAGAATAAGAACAAAAAAAAAACATTTTATTTTGACATATAAATAAGGTTAGTAATTCTGTTCTATTATTTACAGAATATATAATAAAAATACCTTGAATCTAAAGTAAGTATATTATCAAAAGTATCTAAAATTACAATATTTTAAAAGCATGCTGACGTATTTTATTCTTGTTATTATTTCTAACGCATTAAACGACATCTGTTAGTCCGTACACGGACTATTTTTTTCTTCCCTAAGGAGTAGTGACGTTTTGTAGGTCTGGATCGGCAAATGTATACTTTCTTGCGCACGCACACGCAGGAAAATCTTATTTTCAATAAGTGTAGGATAAAAACATTATTTAACATTATTCGTCAAATAATCAATTATGATCATACTACATTTATATGAAGTCTTTCAACTGCTACGCATAATCTGTAAAATTTAATTAAAAAGGCTGATACATGAGTTACAACAAGTACTTGAAACGCATTTAATGCTATTTTGTTTTGAAAATAATATCGTTCAAATGACTTCCGCGGATCTTTGGCAAGTTACGGTTCAAGAGTCCCAATTTGCAGTTACTTTTTGGTATAATTCGGGTCTGGATTTCAGTAATAGTTCAAATATTGTTCTTCTCCATGTCATTAATTATTACTTGTTTATTGGTATAGACCAGAGATTTAACGTAGCCCCACAGAAAATATTTAAGGTTGTTAAATTTCCCTTGTTTGCCAATTGATGTCACATCTCAAAATAATGCCTCCTGGAAAATTTTCTCTCAATAACTTCATTAAGTCATCCACATTTCGTCTATTTTTATATTATCCAATTCTGGCCAGGACACAGTAGTTACCATCTCTCGATACCACTCGCCCTTGATATTCACGAAAAACTAAGAAATTTATGTTTTCACACAAACTTTCTTTAACAGCAACAATATTTTTGACTAACCGAATGTTTTACGACGCATAGGCGCTGCCCGATCAGCAAGTGAACCATGTTCCTCAAATTATATAATTATAGACCAATTCTGAACAAATCTGTAAGTCTTACAGATATGTAAATCTGTAAAAAATGACAAAAACGCATCTATTTTTGTTGATTAATATAAAATTATACATAAGAGTGGCTACTTTCGTTGCAATTTTGTTCATTATTTACAGATTTACAGATGTGTAAGTTTTACAGGTTTGTTCAGAATTGGCCTATTAGTCGTTGAATTGTGATTTCGGTAGGATGGTTATGTCGAGTATAAATTTGATGTAGTTCCCAACAAGTTTGGCGAATTGAAGACGAATTTTGATAAGAAATTTTCACAATTTCGACGCTTTATTTAAATGTATACTTTTCTAGGTATATGAGAAAACTATTTTCCAGCAGAGAATCTTTATTTATTATTTTATAAAACTCTCAGTAGGTACACGTCTACAAATTCTCAGTAGTCTTATAAATTCTTCTTATAAATTTTTAGCTTAAATACCTAAGATACAAAAATACATAATACGTTTATCTTGTACTTAAAACTTACGGTTTCTCACTGTATTATAACTATTTCGTTTAGCTATAATTATTGCTATAATTATTTCTATTTAATATAGCTTTCCTTTAAATATATTCTTTCGTTGAATATAATATTTTTTTGTTAATTTTGACATGCCATGCAACTATGATATATTTTATATTAAAAATATACAACAATTCAATAAATGCATATTAATTTAAACTGACTAGATTTTTGTAACAAATTTTGTCCTTAACAATTACAACTGACTGTTACGTTCAGGTTTTATATTTCTCACAAGGTACGATAGAACAAAAACATCGGAGAACGATAGCGATGTCAATGCAAACAAAACCGCAATCAAAATTAAGGCGTGCTAATTGAAAGACCCTATACCAGTATATTACTATAAATGTACTATGTACAGGTAGGTATACTGTATACAGAATAATATAGGTAAAAATATTTTGTTGTGCTAGGTAAGGGTAATATTAAATTTAATAAGCAAGTAAGATAAAAGCTGTTGAAAATGTCGATCATTTTGAATATTTATTCGTGTTTATTTCCTACTGACTATAGTTATTTCTTCGGAAGTATATTCTTCAATAACACGAATTTGTGAAATATATATTTCGCCACTAAATTAAGGGAAGAAAATGTTACAAAACAAGTGCTGTTGAAAAGTAATAGTATATTACATACCGAGCTGGGAAGTGCTTCTTTCTTGGCCGGGCGCTTAATTTAGATGAATAAAATGCAACAGAACAAAACAATGCTGCAAAACATTTCTTTTTATTTTTTCATTAGATTTTTAATGAATTATAATTATTATTTTCTTATTTGTAATAAACGGCCGTCTGTAAATTAGGTGATACTTGATAAACTGTAGGTTGTAAAATAATGACTATTTAGTGGTTGTAGAAAAAAACGTTGTATTTTATAATAACGATTAATGAGGTAGTTTATGCATTTAATTTTGTGAGTAAAAACAATTATTATTTAGAAGTTAGTAAAATGCTACATTATTCACAATACTATTAATTTTAAAATATAATAACAAAAGTATTCAGAGCAACGAAATATTGACGTTTTCTTAGTAATGCAGGTTTTTTCCTTAAAACGTAATTTTCGTATATTTGAATTAATTTTATACAGAAAACGTCATAAGTTACATGTGAATGAAATGTCAATATAAATTCGTAAGAATTTATCACACTCACGCATACGCGCTTGCTTGTTGCACTATAACTTATGAAAAATAACTTATTTCATTCGCTAATAATATAATGTACTATTTCATTGAAAAAAGTAATTACAGGTATTAAACAGAAATGCGGACGGCCGCGAATAATGGTAAATTTGCCACTATATTAATACGATGAATGGATGAATCAAGGTGATTCACAGAGATTCATAAATTCTGCCAATACCCCAGACACACATGATGCACCTTTGTAATATCTAGAAATTGTTTTTATATAGCATTTTGTATAGCTTTTAGAAATGTACGATATAACAGTAAATAATGAAAAAAACATTTTTTTTTAATTCATTAACTCAACTTTGTTAATTATTAATTGTTATATCATTGTAAGTTTCTGAAATTTTTATACATTAGTGTTTACACAGGCACTTGTAATTAATCAGAATTATTTATAATTCTACATATTGTGAAATACTGTTGGGAATATGAAAATAAATCTGAATCCCATGTTAGTTGAATAGAAGTACATGATATATTACTTATTATTGAAAATATAAAAATTGACTAATTGGAAAGCATATCATACCAATAATAATCATAATTATTGTACATAATACAATAGCCCAAAATGTTACTTCTACATTCCAGTTATAATACGAACTAAATTTTAATGAAATTAAATATAATAATGATAATAATTCGAACGAAATAAGTATAACAGATTAGTAAATTGGATACAAATATCAAATATTTGAGATTGGCAATATGTAATAGAATTATTTCCAAGGAATGTCATGTTTTTGTCAAAAAAGAAATAAAATTGATTGATGTACATTTCGATACGTTGAATCTGCGCTGGAAATGTACTTCAATCAATTTTATTTCCTTTTTGACAAAGACATGGGAGTTTTCACAAATAATTCTGTTGTTAAAAATAAATAACAATAATTATTTTTTATTTTTCTTTTAACTTTTGGCCATGTCCACTTGATTGAACATGAAACGGGGTTTGAACTGGCAACCCTTCAGTTGTGATGAATGAATAGTATTCACTACTAAACATGGTACTGTATTACATGAAAAATAATTTAAAGAATATGTCTTACACTATTTTTGTACAACTTTAACACCATTAAATATAAGTATTTTATTATGAAACTAGGGAAATTGATTTTAATTTTTCTTATGTAAATAACAGCACGAAACCTACATAAAGCTTTAATGATGCGAAGTCACGAAACCGCCTGACCTATGTGATTATACTTGACTTTGTCAGAACAGGTCGGCACCGAGCTCATAAATTTTAATTTTAAGAGGTGACTTAATGACTTGTTGGAGCTCAATGGGATTTTTATTTTTTATTTCACGTATCACTTACCTTATGATCTCAAATTATAAAGTAGGTAGGCGCCTAATTACGTTAATGACATGATTTGAGATGTATCAATTACCCAATTTAGAATTTAATAATAAACAATAACAATATTTTCTAAAATATCGATCTGCAGTATATTTTCTAAGAAGTAATTTTATTTGTACTACAAATACTGTTCACTCGTGTCCACCAAACCTTAATCATTTAAATTCACAGTTCATATAAAATAAACTATATGACATTAATTTTATTTACGGAAAAATACATTTACAATTTTGTCTTGATATAACATCTTTGTGTGTTGGAAGATAGGTCTATAAATATATTTAATCAGAAGTTATGTGGGTCCGATATAAAGTGAAAAAATGTAAATGCGTTTTGCGTTGGGAGATTCGATACAATATTGAAAAAACCTCAATATACATACATAAAAAATCTCTGAAATGCCTTTATAACTTTATAACGGCACATCAAAGCGGTATGTTCTTTGGCACAAGGCACACAGGTATAACTTTGGAATAACCTATGTATGCTTTAGAGACGTCCGCTCTTGCATGTCTTAACTCTGTTCTGACATATTTTGTGAAATACAGAATTTAGGGTAAGATAGCCCTCTTAGTTTACTACAACTACCTAATTTTTATTTTCAATATAAACGTAAGCTTCTATACAATAGTTTTAATTTATAGATTCGTTTCCAAAAATATTAGACGAGTTGTTAACAATTACTATTGTAAGTATAACATGAATCACTGGTCATTTGTGAAGCTTTCACAGCGAATAATACGAGTAAAATCTTATGACATTTATTGATAATATAGTGATTCGTATTCATCACTCTTTCACAATTAAATCAAAGAAGTAATGATACAAAGAGAATCAATATTTCAATATACAAAGCATGGAAAAACGAACTTTAGAGACAATAAGAAGTGGAAGTGAAATATCGATTGATACTATACCAATGTGTCGAAAATGAGTAGGAAGAGTTAAATGAGTTTTATGTTTTGTTTTCTTTTGGTTAAACATATCTATACGTTCATACCCAAAGCCACAATAATGAGACATAGAAAATATAAATATTTAAAACTTTTCTAGTCTAATCCATTATATTCAATAAGAATATTATTATTACTTGTATAATTATACAAGACGATAAAATAATATTTTTCTTCAAACGTCATAAAAGTGACATCTTCTGTGACGTGATTGACAAGGTTGAAGTTTAATTTCTATGCCAACGTAATATAATTTTTTATTCTAGCCGCCGTATAATATTGTCGCCGCAGTATAGCCAATAAGAAGCGCCGTATAATATTGTCGCCGCCGTATAGCCAATAAGAAGTAACTTGTACAATAGAAATCTGTAATATCGCCCTAAATGTCACTATAAACACTAGATAACCTAAGAATAAAGTTACAAAAAATTATGAATAACTGACAGGTAACCTACATATTAAACGTCAAATAGTAATTTATTTTTTAAAATTTCTAAGTTTGAAGAAAAAATAGCATGTGTTATTCAGAGTAAAAGTGTCTTTGTGTGCCTCGCATGCAATTGTCCGACTCGCTTCGCTCGTCGTGCAAACTTCCATGCTCGCCACACAAAGTATCACTTTTACTCTTAATAACACAATATACTATTTTCTTCAAACGTCATAAAAGTGACATCTTCTGTGACGTGATTGACAAGGTTGAAGTTTAACTTTTATGCCTCCGTACAATAATTTTTATTCTAGCCGCCGTATAATATTATCGCCGCCGTATGTAGAATCAGCCAATAAGAAGTAACTTGTACAATAGAAATCTGTAATATCGCCCTAAATGTCACTATAAAAACTAGATAACCTAAGAATAAAGTTACTAAAAATTATGAATAACTGACAGGTAACCTACATATTAAACGTCAAGTAGTAATTTATTTTTTAAAATTTCTATATTTGAAGATAAAATAGCATGTGTTATTGAGAGTAAAAGTGTCTTTGTGTGCCTCGCATGTAATTGTCCGACTCGCTTCGCTCGTCGTGCAAACTTCCGTGCTCGCCAAACAAAGTATCCCTTTTACTCTTAATAACACAATATACTATTTATCGACAAGTGGAAAGTGTTAATTCACGAGCGATATAATCGCGAGTGAATTATTTTTCGCGAATCGATAATTTGATTCTATCGTCGTGTATAAAATTAATTTTTTTTCTGTATCTGATTTTAAAGAAATTGAAATTAGAAAAAAAATATTTTTATTTGAGAACAATTTTAAAATATCAGTAGTGTGAGTTGCTATGAAAATGTACTTCAAATAAATATAATTTAAAGTACTTTATCTACCCTTGCTATTAAAGTGTTACTTTATCTACCCTTGCGGTTAAAGTGCTACTTTCTCCACTATATTGAGTTGATAAAATTGAACTGTAACATCTGCTATAGAAAAAAGGAATTTATTTAAAATACATGCAGAGTGATTCACCATACTTTTTGCATTAATTTTACAAGTATAATATTTTGTGGACCTACTAAACAAGAAGTCGATTGTTTTTTAAATCGTACTTTAAATTTTATGTTTTCTATGTATACAGTTTGGGCCTCTGGGTCAAATAAAACGTTATAAATTTTTGTAATATTTGACGAACAACTTTACTAATTTAATTCCGTTTCACCGGGATTTTGTAAATAAATTTAAATTATTATAGTTTCTTCTATTCAGTACTTTATTTTTGTGCAAATATGAATGTATATTTTCATACAAAACTTACATATATGTATTAAATTCAAACTGTTTCTAAAAAATTCTTGAAAGAATATATGAATTACGGAATGCACATATGGAATGTGTAAAAAGTTTTGAAACTGTGTTCTATTTAATTCTAAAATTCATAACGATAAAAACATTAAATAATAAATATGCCTATATTTTCAAAACCAGTTATAGTTGTATGAAGACATATTTGAAAAACATTTTAGAATAAGTCGATTACCCCTTGTAAAATTTTATAGAACCTGCCGTAAAGGTTCTTTTAATCAGGTTTTAACTGTACGTCACCTACCTCCTCCGCACACATTCATCTTGTGGAAGGTTTAACTTACCTTACGTTGTGTTGTTTAAATAAGTAACCCTTCATCGTCGTAATGAGTAACTGTTAAAGTGGAGGACTGGGAACAGATATTTGATAAAAATAAAAGAATGATATTCACTCCAAAAGACAGACAAAATATCTGATCTTATGCATTCATTTTAATTAAAGATCGTGAAAAGCTGTTGAAAACTAAATCTCCGTTATTTACCTTAATAACCTGGGGGAAACCACAGCCAAAACCTCAGGTAGAGAGACAATTTGATATTATAACAATTATATAAAAAAGAACACATTCAATTCGTAAAGAGTTGTCCCAATAATTTATTAAAATCATTTATAGTGAAATTGAGTGACTGCGACCAAACTGATATTGGAAATCATTAATAATTGTAAGAGTGTGCTTATTGGTTTGCGTGGGTATGATCAGTTAATCTGATATCTTTAGTTTCTGGGGGCGCTCGGCATTGCCTGATGGCCAATATTGAGGTAGACACCCAATTGACCTGGTTCAACCATAGATCAAGGTTAGGAAAAGAGTTAAACTGATCCTGGAACAACCATAGATCAAAGTTAGGAAAAGATTGGATTCAAGAGACCAGGTAGACTTACTTCTGACAAGTCAAATATAAGCGAAGTCCTGGAACCGACTCCCCGAGTACAGATTTGGACTCGAGTTATATACAAAAATATTCCTCTTCACTTCTTCAGAACTATGGTGGTTCTGGGGTAGTGTCTTCCCTCTCAGCCAAGATCCAGACGCGTGATCGTGGAATCTTCTAGAATCTGCATATCAACCACGCAGGTACAGGCTCAGTGTCTCGCAGTCTGTCCTTTTCAAGTGGTTTGGCCATCTGGCTTAAGCGCCAGGATGTGGAGTTCATGGACGTACGGATAATCCCTTCAGTACTTTTGTGTATTTCAAAATATTAACAAAAACATTATATTCCCTGTTAAATTACAGATTTATTTAAATTAGCAGTTCTATCTGCAAATATTATATTGTGTCACCTGTCCTAGTGTGACATAGGTAAATTTATATTAGCTAAAATCTAATATCTTATTTATATAGGGCTTATTTTATTTCAGAATATTTAAACTAATGTGTTGTAATAACACATCATTTTAAAGACTTTAAGAATGATGCAAATACATAATAATTTATTACATTATGTTTTTAAAGTTATTTGTACATAAATGATAACTGAAAGGACATGGTCATTACCAATATGATATTGAAAACGATATTTCTGTTATTAAAAATACTTGATTGGCACATCCGAACATATTAAAATAACGACATAATTTATATAATAATCTACGGAATTATGAATATCGTAGAAAAATTTGTGAAATTTACGCCTATGCTACAAATACAAAATAGTGAAATGTATACAATATTTCCGTATGTGACAAGAGTTTTCTGCCTGCATCCCCGTACCTACTAAATGTAAACAAATCCAACCCTTGACTAGTTTAAAAATGAAAACAAATATTCGTATAATAATTATTCACAAAAATATTTTATCGTTATAAAGATTATTCCTAATATTATTACTATCAATATAATACATGCTAGCAGTACTGCTTCAAGGAACTTTCTTCTGTCGTGCAATACTATGGACCGTACTCGAAATTTGTTGTGTTCAAAATGTTTCCTAATTACATACTTTTAAATCTAGATTAAAGTATTCTAATAATAATGCATGTTAAACATAATTCAATATGAAACTTAAAAAGAGATTCAAATATTGTAAGGAAAAAGAAACAGTTGTTGAAAATACAGTATTTATTTGTTTCATACTGCCCAGATTTTTCTTTTCATTGCCAAGTGTTGCCTTTAAATTGAAATAATTAATGACGGCTGATCATTAACTTTCCCAACTCTCTATACATGGTTGTAAATCCTGCATTAGTCAGTTTCAAATATCTCTTAATATCTTTACTAGCATTCTTCGTAATTCTATCAGCAAACATGAATTTAATATCTACGAGGAAGATAAGGCATATAATAGACTTGATAAAAATATAAATAAATACCAAATTTTAATAAACTTATTTTATGGTTTCAATAATCTGATTTAAACATATTGACGCTAATGTCTCTGGAAATATAAAAATTAATCGTGGTGGTTGTTAAATAAAATTATTCGTTTTTACAGACTCTCATATTTTTTTTGAGGCTCTAAATTATATTTTCTTGAAAATTATTCTGGCTATTATTTTATTGCAAATTTCTTATTTCAAAAACAAAAAAGTATTGTATTTTTTAAAATTGAACAGATAAATAGATAAAAATACGAATTATATTGCTTTCTCCACTGACTATCAATTCAATATTTCGTTTCATGGATTTGAAAAAAACAAAGAACTTGTTTATATGTAAATTTCTACAAATTACTAAATACAAATTCCAAATATGAAATACATCATTATCACTCAAATAAGTAAAATATGTGAGTAGTTGTTGACTGGGTACCAGGAATCCAACTCAAGCGAATGAATTGTTGGATCTGAGATTCTTTGTATGTAAAGTATAGATAAAGAGGGTATAGATTAAACAGGTCAACAAACTGTCATTCTGATTGATGTTCAAATAAAATACCAGGAACCAAACACCCTTGATACTAATATCCTTTTCTTTCTACGAATGTATAATAATAAATAAAATAAAATATTAGATATTAAGTATGAATTGTAGAATACCATGTATAAACTACCTTAATTGTGGAACATGAAAATTGTATTAGTGAAACAATATTTGAATTAAATATCAACACTTTACTTATATTCTTTTTTGACAGCTCAATAATAACAAAACAATATATGATATATTATATTTAATCTAGTAAACGTATTCCATTACTTCTCCTCGTTTACTCAATTTTGCATTTCTTTCACAGTTTATTATATTGTGCAGCTCACAATGGTTTTGTTAATTACTCAACAATCATCAGATTTGTTGGACAGTATGGTCATTTGATAACATTGTTATTAATATGATGCTTTACAAAATTATATTTAAAGACAATATGTTTTGTTCTGTTTGAAACGTTTTCAATTTTAATCATTTTTAACAGCTTGCTTTGGTTGTCTTTACATAGCAATATTGGTTGTTCAACATCCTGATACGTCTCATGTAATAGTTGACGTAACACGTAACCATATGCCTTCTTGCGATGCTTCACAAAACGCAATATATTCAGCTTCTGTGGATAATAGTGATACGCATGATTGTTTACGACATGCCCATCTAATTATTCCTCCATTTAAAAAGAATAGATATACACTGTTTGATTTAAATGTGATTTTACCCTCTGTCCAATTATCATTATCGTAACCAAACAATTTATTATTTTTATCTGAGATGTTGATTAATGTCAACTTTATTTTCGATGTTGATTCATGATAATTGTTACTTCACAACTCTCTTTAATTGATTCCAGTCTTCTTGAGTTAGATTTAATACTTTTTGAGCCAAAATACAAATATTGGCTGAAATGTCTGGTATTGAATTAATTGACACGTATAATAAACTTCCAATTAACTTTTGTTAATATTTGTTATCAATTAATTTGTTTGATAAATTTATTTTTCATAATTAATATCCATCGGCGTATATGTTCGTTTTGCATCAGATAAACCAAATTTCAATGTATTGAAAGAAGCTTTCAGAAGTCATAATTATTTAATAGACAATATTTGGGTTTAAGTTCTATAAAATTATATTAATTACAATGTTTCGACAGCTCAGTGCTGCCTTCGTCAGGTAAATAACAAAACTAAATATAAGTAAGTAGTCAAGACAACATGTTAAATAGGTAACAAGTGAAAACATACAAATGACATTGACATAAAATTAAAAACGGATGACAGGTAACCACGACATATTTAGTTCAAAGCCTGTATTTAAATTAAAATTATTAGGAGATTTCTTGATTTCGATTGCTTCTCTAATAAGTCTTCTTATCCAGTAATTTTCTCTTGCAAGAATCTTCGTGTTTTCGAAATCAATTCCATGTAATTCCTGAATTGCATGTTCTGCAACTGCAGATTTATCAGGTTGGTTTAATCTACTATGCCGGTTGTGTTCCTTTAATCTCGTTGCTACAGTTCTACCAGTTTGACCAATATATATTTTACCACACTGACAAGGAATCTTATAAATGCCAGAACAGTGTAGAGGAACTGTATCTCTGACATTGACAAGAAGATCACGGATTTTTAAACTTGATTTATATGATGTTTTTATGTCATATTTATTAAGAATCCTTCCAATTTTGTCTGTCACATTGGCAATAAATGACAAAGTAGCAAATAATTTCTTATCAAGAACTACTTGGAAAATTGGTAGAGGTTTATTCTTCGTTTTTAGCGATCTTCTTATTTGTGTTCTGCTGTAACCATTTTTCAAGAAAACTTCATCCAAAAAATTAATTTCTTCTTGTAGTTTACTGGGATGACATAGATTAGAAGCTCTCTGATAAAGCGTTTTAATAGTACAAGCTTTTTGGGCACGGTGGTGGTTAGAGTTCTCGTGAAGATATTGGTTTTCTTTGGCTTTCCATCATCTTGTTTTTCCAAAAATACATCAAGAAAAGGAAGACTATTATTTTCTTCTATTTCAACGGTAAATTTAATGTTCTTATGTTGTAAATTTAACTACTTTTGGTTCAACATTTAATGTATTGTTGAATATTACATGACGACTTACAATAGATTTCTTTTCTGACGGATGATAACGATAACCTTTTGAATATTAATCATATCATAGAATAATCATTTCTATTGCCTTGTTGTCAAGTTTACGTCTTAATTCCGCTGGAACATGTAAAAAAAACATTTACTACCGAATATTTGAAAATGCTTCAAATCTGGTTTTGACCCAGTTTAACGTTCAAATGGTCTTGTATTTGTTGCACGTATCACTATGCGATTTTGCATATAGATTGCTGTTGACACTGCTTCATCCCCAAAATGAATTTGGTAAGTTTGCATCGTTTAGCAAGCAACAAACCATTTCCAATATTGTTCTGTTTCTTTTCGCTCGGCTACTCCGTTGTACTGTAGTGTACACCTGACTGTAAAGTGAGTTTGAATACCTTGAGCTTCAACTTACTGTTTGACGTTTTTCAAATCTAATTAATCTGGGCTTTCTGCCAAATATATTCTTTATCATTTCGACGTAATTTTTTAATACTTGTTCGACTTCAGATTTCTTTCGCAGTGAGTTGATATATGTAGAACGAGAAAAGTCATCAATGAATGTAATTAAAAATCGCTTACCATTACGTGTTTCAGTTTGCATTGGTCCACAAATATTTTTATGTATCAAATCCAATGGAGCTTTTTGCTCTTGGAATTTTATAAAAATGGTAATCGTTTCATTTTTCCTTCGCTGCATACTTGACAAAATGATTTATTAACACAATCTACAATTTTAAAATTTTAATTTTTAAATTCAACCATTTAATTGCATTGTTCGAATAGCTTTCGGATCAGGGAGCCCCAATTTTCTGTACAAATCATGTATGCAGTTTTCTTCATGTGATTCTTATGAAACATGTACAGCATGTGATTGTCGAAGATGATACAAATTCCCTACTGGATCAGCGACTGCAATTTGTTTTCCTTTATATTTTACTTTATAAAATCATTGGTTGAATTCTAGTACGAATTGACTTTTTATTAAACGTTTTACTGAAATCGTATTACTTACCATTCCAAGTGCATACAAAACTTCAGTTACTATTGCATTTCGAATATTATTGAATTCACCCATAAAAGTTACTTTTCCAGTGCTTATGCCTTTTACCGTAACCAGTTCGCCATTACCGATTTCAATAACACCATTGTATGACTCATCAAGTTTATTAAAAAATAGTTTCTTTTTTCTTCTTAAATTTTCATTTTTTTTTTCTAGTGCCCTCTTTTTGGCAAAAGAAACAAACTACGACACTTTTAGAAACTAATTCCTAAACTTCGTCTGAAGAATTACCACTACCATTTGCATTTGCATGTCACTAATATTCTGCAATTAATTTTTGTTGTTCCAAGGCAAATATTTTCTTTTATTTTTATTTATGTGTTCCTGTACATTACCAATTTCATCAGTTTTTAAGGAGCATATCAATCTCAATAAATGAACTTTGTTATTTAATGTACCCTTTTCATGATTGTCCCTTAAATTGTCACAGACTTTAATTGCTGTCCTTGCTTTCCAGATATGTGTAAGTTGATCGTCTTCAATAGCGAGGCCATTGTTTGCACGAGGATGATTATCATTCTCATTTCAGGCTTGAATTTCTTTTTCATTCGTGATCAGTTTTTCACCATTTATTATTGATTCTATGTGCTTCGGTGCAGTTTCTTGAATCACTTTCCAAAATTTTTTTTTATAAGAAGCAATTCCGTTTTGAACTTCCAATTTGAATAAGAATTATTATTTATCTTTACAATGGTAGCTTTGATTTCTGTCATGCTGATCCTTAAAATTCTCTTGTAAACTCTTTATTTGCTTTAATAATAACTGGGTCAGTAACATGTAGAATACCACATACGATAATTACCTTAATTGCGGTACCTGCAAATTGTATTAATAAAACAATATTTGAATTTAATGTCAACACTTTATTCATATTCTTTTTTTCAAGCTCAATAATAACGAAAACAATATATTGTATATTACACTTAATCTAGTAAACGTATTTCAACATAAATTTGATTTTATTTACTCTCACTCTATAATGAACATATTAATATGTAAATTATTGTATGTGAAGTGTGACATAATGAAATCGTGTGCAGATGTATATAACAAGCTAAGTAGTGTGTTACAAAATATTTGTATTTAAAATTAAATGGAATTTTCATAATTCAACGATTTTTGTTAAAAAAATCAAATGCGTTTTAACAATGGTCTTTGGCAAAATTAATTATTGCTAACAACGATAAAGTATCGTAAAAATATATTAAATTTTGCGCCTTTTATATAATTACTAAAATAATAAAAAAAATATTTAGAGGTTTAATAATTTAAGTTAATGTCATGTAGCACCATCCTTTTTAAATAAAAAATGCTTATCAAAAAGCATTAAATTTTTATTTCACAGTTTTCATTATAAACGCAAAAAATATATTACAATTTATCGTATGTTTTTATTTTGCACAATATATTTTTAAATGTAGGAGAGTGGTACGATAGTTTTATATTTCAAATTTGTAACACTATACTGTTGTCAGAACTGTGATATATTGAACGCAAATTGATACAAATTAAATAAAAATAATAAAATTATTATTGTGATGATTCGCCCTTAATCCAGGACTGTTCACGAAGCGAATCACACGTGTTCCACTATTGCCATGCATGTTAACTTTAATTCTTACTGCCTCCGGTTTCACTCGACCTGTAACAAGTCAAAATGATGTATTCAGACAAGATGTCAACTTACCGTATTGATATGATTATCGTTTCCTTATCAAACAATGTAATAATTTGGATTGTAAACACATGTATTTTTGTTGGTTATAACTATATTCTTTTTTATGATTCAAACACATTTGTATCGGAAATGTCAAACTGTAACGACTAAACTATTGTAAATATGTTAAACTCACCTGTGATTTAATTTGAATAAGCATAATCGCACTGTAAATGTATTTGATATTGTTTATCATGGATGTAACCTTCAGAGTATATGATGCTGACAGCTAATCGCGACTGTTCCGCTATCTGCGGGAAAGTTGACAGTTCATTTTATCTAGTTTAAATTCAAATTCTAGTTCTGTGATCTAATTTAGGATGTATTTAGATCGGCATTCATTATTATAAAAATTGTTATTTTTTTAATGCAGGAATCTCATGTTGGGAAAAAGATAGAATCATATCGTTTTAAAACACCGAATGCTCCTTGTCGCACAACAAACAGTTTAAAACCGATTCATTAGATTTCTTGTTATAAATAGGGGCCTTCTGCCGCTGTAAAAGCAGACTTGGGTGTGCTCTTCTCCACTAAAGTCTACCGTCTGCGAGAGACTTGGGTGTGCTCTTCTCCACTAAAGTCTACCGTCTGCGAGAGACTTGGGTGTGTTCTGCTCCACTAAAGTCTCCCGTCTGCGTCGGCGAGAATTCTGGTGAGTGAAATTTTATTACTGTCATTGTCAATTGCTGGCTCCCGGCTCTGGTCATAGTTTATTTTTGGGACTTATAATTATTTTGTCTTATTTTTTTCTGCTGTACTCTGTGACTTGGAAGTCGTTGACTGGATCGAGACGGGACTTGTACGTCCGTGACAGTTAACAGATTGACAAAATCACAGAGGCTCTAGTTCAGATCCCCGACAGCAAATATCGCACCAATCTGTCCAAGAAAGCACGCTCTGTGCTGCAGAATCTTTAACCAGTTCGCAATCAGATCCCCGCCGGCAGAAACCGCGGCAATCTGCGAGCGAAATCACGCCTGTAAGGCAGATTTATGTTATACTTTATTATTATTTTGTAATAAAAACTGTGTACAAAATTCTGTTCATCATTTCAAACACCGAGAACCCTACCCTTCTCCTAAAAACTGTTCGGATCTCTGATTAAGTTTCAGGAACTAGGTGACCGAGCGCTTTCAGACGCGAGCGCAACCGTCACATTGTATTTTTATTTTTTTCAATTGGATTGTGAATAAAATATTGTATAACACTCATATGTGAAGGGCTTTTTTGGTCTAATTTTGATTGAGATACTTGCACCATTTTTGGTGCAATTTAAATTGGCTAGTATGAAACAGCAAATTATCGCTTTGGGTTGTGCCTTAAACGTAGGATGTTTATGCATGAGTTACATGCATAAATGTCCCGCTTTATATACTTGTAAAATATTAGCTATTTATGTAATAAGGAAGGAAACAAAAATACAATATTTTTTCTACTTCCGTTTGAAATGAAATAAGTACATATATATTAGAAATTATGAATTTTGATGATATTTATAAAATGAACAAAAAGGACAATACTAAGGACTTCTTAATTGTGTGCGTTATCATGTTAGTACAAGAAAATTGTTGGTTATATACAAAAAATCAATATAAACGAAGTTGTCAATAAATATTTTTTAATTGTAAAATACAGCGTGTTAATGTGAATCTAATAAATATAATAACTATGTTATTAATATTTGTAAAGAAAATAAGAATTATATATTCTATTATTATAATTATTTTTATAATATTGTTTATTACATTTACAACTGGCTTTTCAGAGGTTATGAAGCAAATATAATAAAATATAACAAGTGCAAGGATCGCTTCCAGTGAAGCGTCCTTGCCACAATTATAATATAGTCTATGTAAGTTCTGTTAATGTGTCTACATATGCCTACTTTCCATTTTTATTTCACGTAAAATTATGCTCCCTTTATATCACTATAGAAAAAATGGAATTAAAAACCTAACTAAAATTAGCAGTTATTAAACGGATATAGAAAAAATAACTATTATGAATGATGTTAGTTACACATGACACAATGACAGTTTCATTAGAAAATTTTCATATTGTATATATTCATAAGGATATTGTTTTGTAAACAGATCAATCAATGAATTTATTATTTTCTATTTCGCTTAATTTATCTTGTATCTGTAAAATATTGCGTTTCTGTTATCTACGGATATTATTTATAATTTACTTCACGTTTTCCCTTCACGTTATTATGGTACCGAAGACTAGTATAGGGACTACAATTCCGGTTCTGTGGTTGGTAAATACTCGGTCCACTGTTTACACAGGGAAAATCCAGACTTGTCAATTTTTGAAGGTTATAAACTCTTGAGCGGCTCTGGGTATCAGGATTAATGCAGTTTAACTTTAAACCATTTATAATAATATGAATAAATAAAAAAAGTAAAACAGAAACCAAAACACAGCGCAAAAGTAGACCAGAACACGTAGGACTCATGACCGAATGAAAATGAGTTTGACATCAAAATTGATTGTATTGTAATGTATACTATTGCTTGAACTTACATTCTTTACTGATATTATGAAATCAATAAATACAATCAAGATTTGTAACTCGTATAATTAAATATGTAAGTTCGGGTCCAGTCCAAATTGCATGCGGACAAAGATAATAATAAATTTGTATTTATATCCAAGGATTTGAAGCCTAATTCCCTGTAAGAGATATATTTGGAAAAAAGTATTATGCCCTGACAATAATTAAGATAATCAAGAGTTTAACAACAAATTCTATTTGGTTAAATAGCAAATTAATGAATCACTAAGCATTACATTAGCCAGTGTTTACGGTTACTAAAATCAAACGAAATGAAATGAGGTTGACATGTTTGTCATATAAAGGTTAGGTGTCAAAAATTAGTATTCATAGAAACTATTTTATTTCATTTCTCTCAGATAATCCATTTATAAAAATTAGGAAATATCAATAAAACTAATATGACTTTATTATAAATAAAGGTATTATGTTAATGAATACTTTTACAAATAAGGACAAAAAAGATGTATGAACAACAAAAAATAAGTACAATAAACAGAAAATAATAACTTTCTTATTATATCCTTTCTTAATTTCCCGTACAGTGTCCTAGTTTAACTTTAATGTCCATATTTCACATTCATACATAACCGTGAGTCTTATTACTGTTTTACATACCCTTATTTTCGCGTTTCTTGATACCATTTAAGATATCATAAAACTCGTCAGGGCATCTAAATATTTTACGGTTTGTTAATCTTGCTTCGATCTCCTCATCTTCGTCGTTTACCTTTGTTATCGTAACTTCTAGATACACAAATTTGTTTACCTCTTTGAAATTGTACTCTTTCGATTCTAAAATGACTTTAAACTTTCCGCTATCATCCTGCCTAAATGTATGAATTTTGTATTTTCGTCGTTTTTGTACAATTCAGTACTTCTTGCTGTTTTCTTAAATCTTCTAAAACATTTTTTAGTTCTTATTCTGAACGCGCCAGAATGGTAATTTCATCTGCATAAGCTATATTTTGATACTTATATCCATATATTGTCTCACTTTGTTTTACTTCACAATTTTTTATTACCCATTCTAGGACTAAATTGAAAACAAATCAATTTGTTCCAAAGTAGATCTGTTAGGTCGAAATCCTGCCTGGTATTCCCCTAATATTTCCTCAGATTTTTCTTTCAATTGGTTACTATAGCTCGTCCAATATAGAAATAAACCTGCGGGAAAGACGCATTTTCGTTCATATTTTGAGCAACCAATGGGAGAAGGTACCCCCATTGCGTTTTTTACCAGTGGCGTACTTAGTTCCTAGTTCATATGGGGAAACTATATTAGGAAATTATTATATAATATTAAGGAAATTCGAAATTAAGATTTAAAGAACATATAACTGCAATAAATAGAAAACAACACAGGATTTTCCGACGATTATAGTAGCAGGTAATAGTATATTACATGTGAGGTGAGAAATGTTTCATTACAGTCGAGGGCTTATTATATGACCGAGAGGCGAAGCCTCGAGGCTCAGATATAGCGCAAGGCTGTAATGAAACTCCCACCGAACTATGTATACTATTTTATTCACAATTATCCAAATTAACTACTACTCGTATATCGCCTTTTTCCAATAAACTAAATTAATGTACGGTAGTAGTCTATGAAAACAAATGTTTAAATTTATTTTAATATGTTTGACAGCACTGATTACCTTACTTTTAGAGATTTATGACAGTATTACTAGGCAACCATAGTAAACACTTCCCCCCCAAGGGATTTTAAAGTATTTCCCACCCGTGAGATTGTCATTGCAGTTAAAAATGACATACGTTTCCAACCTTTGACAGGTTAGGAATTGACATATTACAATAGTGGTTGTGAATAATAGTTATTTACATGCGAGGTGGGAAGTGTTTCATTTCAGTTGAGGGCTTATATATATTACCGAGAGGCGAAGCCTCGAGGTGAGATATAGCGCGAAGCGAAATGAAACTCCCACCGAGGTATGTATACTATTTTATTCACAATCATACAAAGCAGACGTACAGTTAATTGTTACATAAGGTACATTTTTTGACAACTATTATAATTTGTTTTAACCTATTTTATTGTAGAGATTTATGACAATGTTACTAGGCAACCTCTACATAAGTACTTCCAACCCAAGAGATTTGTCAATACAGTAAGGAATGACTAACTTCCAAACCTCCAAAAAGTTAGGAATCGGCATATTACTATAATGATTGTGAATAATAATCATTTATGGAAAGGGTGATTCGTAATCTTATATGTAGCAGAAAAAAGATTAACAATAATTTGGCTTGAATATCTAGAGATTAAAGAAACTGTTATTTCTAAGAAAAATATAGTCAATGACCAAACCGATGTAATCCATTCTCTTCTGCATTTTAATCTAGAGATTAAAGAAGCTGTTATTTCAAAAGAAAATATTGTTAGTGACCAAACCGATGTAATTCATTCGCCTCTACTTAATTAGAGTTTTTTTTATGATGTTCATAAATATTTACAAAAATTCCATTTGTTATTGAAATAATCCCATGCCACTGGTAGATTGCTTTCCCATTTATGGTTTACGCCCCTATTTTATTGGATCAGTGCAGTTTTGAACTTCGTTTATATGGGGTAGGTATAGCCACTATAACCCTGTACTGCACAGGGCCACTGGTAGGCCAGGCATGGGTCTACGATACGTTTAGTATGTAGTGTGCGGCACATTGAACACCATTAGAAAAAAAGTATATTTATGTTGCCGTCTCCTTCAACTTGTTTGTTGCATTATATGCGCGAGAATGATTGACAGGTCCTTTTCTATTTTGGACAAGCTATAGTGCATAGTGCTAAGATCTTGAAAGCAACACCAAGTAGCGCGATTCCTTTATAATTTTGGCATTTCTCTCATTGTCATTTTTATATAAGGGGCAGATAACTGCTTCTGTCCATCTTTCCGGCATTTTTTCGTCTTCATATTTTCTGAATTAATATACAAATTTGTTTTTGCAATTCTTCGCCACTATTCTTGTATAGCTCTGTCAATAATCCATTTTCTCCAGCGCCTTTATTGTTTTTCAGATCCTTTATTATACCCAGAATTTCCTCTATGTTCGGTTACTCATCTATTTCTTCTTCATCTCTGTCGGTATTATTCGTATTATTATTTCCATTCAATAGTTTTTTAAAGTATTTTTTCCACCTGTTTAGTTTATTTATTCCTAATACCAGATTCCTATTTAAGTCCTTGCAAAAAATTGTTTTCTGTTTATATCGTTTTTTTTTTTATTTCTTGATAGAAATTTCTTATACTGTTGTTTTTGTAATTATCTTTATTTTTTCTAAGATATCATCTATATGTTTCTTTTGCTTCATCCTACAAATTTGCTTGTATCTTTTCTTTTCTTTATAATATGCACCTCGATTTATGTCATTATAGTTAATATTTATATTATTTTTTTGCTTTTTCTTTCTTCCTTTGAGCATTTATACATTCTTCGTCATACCAATAGATTTTATCCTTCCTTTTATGAATCTTCAGAACTATTTTGGATGCTGTAGATATTTTTTTTTTATATATAAAATCCTTCATATCTCTTTTGTATCCTCATAAATGTTTTCTGTCTGTAAATTTTTTTTATTGATTTCTCAAATCTTTGTTTTTTTGTCCTGAAGTGCCAGTATATTGTACTTTTCATTTGCAGCTATGTTCTCTTTGCGCTTTTTTGGCAGTTTTTGTTTCACTTTAACTTGTACCAGGAACTGGTCAGAGTCACAATCAGCTTCTTTTCTATTTTTACGTTATTGATAATACTGGCACACTTTTCTTTTCAATTAAAATATGGTCTACTTGGTTATATATGTTCCGTCCTGGTGTCTTTTATGTGCCGTTATAGATATCCTTCCATGTGAAGTTGGTGCTCATAATTTTTAGATCTAACTCTAAGACAAATTCTATTAGTTTTAGTCCGTTTTCATTTGTCCTCTTGTTACTTCTTTATTCCCAATCTACTTGAGCAATAAAGTTTCCTGCTATTATTTTTATGTTATATTTTGGTATGTTATTGAAGACTTGATTTAGGTATTCTTAAATTTTTTCTTAGATTTCTGCATCCTTCGTGTGGGTTGGTGCAAATATGGTTATTATTGTGATTTATGAAATTATTTATTTATAGTTTTTGAATGCTTGCTAGACTTAGATTTATATTTGACAAAAAGCTGTAATTTTTTTTATATAAGTTATATACAATATAACACAACTCTCATGAAGTTGTTGTTTCTACGGACCATTAACAACACATGATTTACGTATGTATAAATATATTCATTGTATGTGTTATAAGTATAACTATTTACTTCACACACACACACTATGCGTGAAGTGACACTTCACACAAAGTGTACAAAAATTAAGCTTCACACAATAAAATTGATGTGAAGAAGGACTTACTTCTTCTTTTCTTCGTTTTTATACTTTGAAGCATGTACTTACATTTATTGATCTAATAAAACATAGTCGTAGAATGACAAAATTAATTTGTCAAAATGATTGGTTTGTTTGTAATAACAATAGCTTCATGTAACTATTAATTATCTTTTATTAGCCCAAAAAGAACAGCCAATTAGGTTTGTTTTATAAATGTAAAATGTTTATTCAATTTTCCACTTTGTAAAAAATCAAAACTCGGATTTTCAAGTCAATTCATATTTTATACCTCTGTATTTACAACACAATGCAAACAAACCATAACAATATGGTTTTATTATATTTACTAAATTTGTTAACTGATCTAATAATTATTGAATAACGATATTAACTTTTCATCAAAAAGGGTATATTATCTATCTTTTTATTTTGTATGTTTTTTGTAATTTCTGTATATGTTGTAAATCTCCAGGAATAATATAAAGGTGTAATAAATAGATATGACATGGAATTGGAAACTTTATCTTTCGATTTTAGTTTCACTTACGAGCAGATTGCCCTACAGATAGATCGTGCGAAGACTTATTCCCCAGTGAGCCATGAATGAATAATAGAAAATGATCCAATTTTATTAGGTTCATTTTTGTAGAAATAAACTCAAGGCGGAAAAATAATATTTTAATCTACCACAATATAATACTTACATATCATCTAGGTTTGATTGAATAATTAAATATAAATGAGGATCAGAATATATACAGCATAAATTACGAGTAAAATTCTCGGGATGTATAATATTAGAATTCAATGTGAATAACAAAAATATATAATTTTCTCTAATTTTGACATATAAAGTGTCATTTTTCAAAATTGAATGACGTTTTGACATAACCAGTTAACAAATACAAAATGTTCATCAATGAATGATGAAAAATGAATTTCTTAACTTGAAAAGTATGCCGTTCCCAAACGTTAGTCAATTTTAAAAAGATAAAATAAAAAAAAAAATAATCTTGTATGAAACACGTTAGAAAATGCAATTTTGTGAAACTTGTGTGATTTTGCGGGGGCTCATTTCGCTTGCTCCGCAAATATCTCACCGTTACACAAAATGAGGTATTTTCTAACTGGTTACATAAATAGCTATTCCAGATCATATTAATTTGGAATTTAAATGTCGATAATATTTTCTCTATAAAATTTATTAACTTTAATCACAATAATTAATTTTAATCACATCCACAGAGCATATTTTTTTAATTATTCTAGGTATAGAACATAATGAAATTCAGTTTATTGTTTGCACAGGTAAAATAAAATTAAATGAAGATTATTTTCCTCAAATGCAAGCATTTATTTTTCATCCCATGAGAGAGAATTATCGGCAGTTCTGTTTCAAACCTCCTGAGGTGCTGTAATAATAAAAATTTTATTTTTCTTATTTCGTTTACCAGCTCGATTAATATTTTACGTACTTGTTATAAAACGCAGAAATCACTTCATATGTATGACGTTAAATTTTTATACGAAAGAAACAATATACCGGGTGTCCCAGCTCGACCGACACATGAGAGATTTACGTAGGAAATCAGTTAATTATGAATAGTATCTTCCCAATGTAATATATTAACTTGAAATTTTGTATGCTTATTGGGGAATATTATTTCTACAGATTACAGTTATTTGAAATATGTAATTTCGTCTGCAAGACAAGATTTACTAAATTATAAAATCTAACATTTTCGTTGAAAATCAGTCAGCCATGGAAATAAAAGAAAATATCTATGTGACAGTTCTGACAGTTAATGACATGTCATTGTAGATATTTATATTTTTGTAATATTGGTATGTTATTTAAGAAAAATAAACTAAATTCAACTTAAATAATATTAAAATACAGGGAATAAAAATTAAAATCAGTGATACTGTCAGATAAATATTTTCTTTTATTTCCATGGCTGTTTGATTTTGAACGAAAATATTAGATTTTAAATTTAATAAATATCGCCCTGCAGACGAAATTGCATATTTCAAATAAGTGTGATCCATAGAATTAATATTCTCCGATAAGTATACAAAATTTCAAGTTAATATCTTGCACTGGGGAGATACTATTCATAATTAACTGATTTCCCATGTAAAACTCCCATGTGTCGATCGAGCTGGGACACCCGGTATATATATATATATATATATATATATATATATATATATATATATACAGGGTGTTCGAAAAATAGGGGACCAAATTTGGAAAATATATTAATCAAACCAAAACAAGAAAATAATCCTAATATACCCATGTCCGGAAACGAACCATTTCGGAATAAAACAAAACACTCTTTTGTTTGAATTTTGAATTTTATTTTTAGTAATGTTTTTACTCTCAAAATTACAATAGTTGTTCAAAATGTCATCCTTGAAGTTGCATGCAACATTCTAGAAGTCTTCTCATTGAATATCGGACACGTTCGAATATTCCTTGTTTTAGTCTTATACTATTGAAACAGTCTATTATTCTTTGCCGCAAATTTTCTACGTTATTAATGGGCGTCGAATAAACTAAGCTCTTTAAATGAACCCAAAAATAAAAATCAAACGGATTTAAGTCTAGTGAACGTGGAGGCCACGTAGTTGAACCACCTCTGCCTATCCACCGATCAAGAAATAAATTTTGAAGATATTGTCTTACTTGGAAACTAAAATGTGGAGGCGTGCATAAACCACATATGATGCCGTGTGAATAGTGAAACATTCTCCAATAAATTTGGTAAATTATTTTTCAGATAATGTAGGTACAAATTTCCCGTTAATCTGTTATGCAAAAAATAAAGCCCTATCAACTCATCTTCAACAATACAATATTAATAGAAAAGCTTCAAAACAATATCAAAATAATTTAATTACCGTGACAACAAATTTTGACAGTTACTAAGGAAACGTGAATAAACAAAATACAAGTATTAACGTAACTATTGTAGTTTTGACAGTAAAAAACATTCCTAAAAATAAAATTCAAAATTCAAACAAAAGAGTGTTTTATTCCGAAATGGTTCGTTTCCGGACATGGGTATATTAGGATTATTTTCTTGTTTTCGGTTGATTAATATATTTTCCAAATTTGGTCCCCTATTTTTCGAACACCCTGTATATATATATATATATATATATATATATATATATATATATATATATATATATATCAAATATTGTTACTAAGAATAATTAAAATGATATTTAGATTGTTGGTGGTGGCAATTTTATTTTTCAATTTATCCTCAAGATCAATTGTATTTACATAGCTTATAAAAAATTGATGCAAATGAAAAAAAACGCATTCGCTTTATATACTAAGGGCTTCCGGTTCGAATCCCAGTCAGGGTATGGATTTTTGTGTTTGTGTTAATTATTTTATCCCCATCAACAATTCGCAACAACGAGAAATGTTACAAGTAAAAATTTAGAAAAGTTCTTGAGTGACCATAAACATCATCATTGTAATAACTTTTAGTAAATTCCAATACAATAAAGATTATTATTACACTTTGGATGATTTAGATTACGATGACGCATGACAAAGCACTAGAAGATCGTGAAAAGAAAATGGAACGAATACACAATTTTACTTAAAAAATAAAATTTATTTACTTGACTTACAAACATAACTAAACTAGGCAAGTTAAATGAAATATTAATGTTATTTAACCATCAAGCCAAATATTGTGTATACTTAATTCGTTTAGCTAGACGCCCCGCAATCAGAGCCGTTTTCTCTGCTACACGTATGTCTGACATCATTGGACGAAGGGACGCAACTTCTTTAGACAAAAGTTAAGTGATCGAGTACTGTCAACAGACAAATATGTCATAATTTCACGGAATTGAAACTTGCAATATCACAAAGTCCAGAAAAATAAATGTTCGACAGCCGCATAATGTCAGTGAAGGTGTTTATAACCGAATTAGATATTGTTTAGCATAAAACTATATGAACAATTAATTTGAATATTATTCAATTCATTTCTATTTTTACATAGTTGGTAATTTTCTGTTGCATTCATTAAACATATATTAAGTATAAAGTGTTGTAAGATGCATTTTACGAAAGAAGTGAAAAAGTTACATAGAGCCACGATGCTACGAGTTTGTAATTCCACAAGTGTTTACTTGCTTTACACCTCGAATATATACTATACTTTTTCGACGGCCATTATTTGACTGTTTTTAGATCATACCGCCATCACAAACTACACTGAAATAATTGACTCATCACTAGTAAGTAGCTACAACTACAGAACATTAAAACAATTATATCAAACTGTCAACCTCTAAATAATAAATTGAATCTATGTACAACCGAATAAAATATTGCCATTTATAACATTTGTTGTTTATTTCTTCATTAGTCGTAATATTTTAAATTATTATAATTAATTCTGTCTTATTGGCATTGTATTTTTTATAGTTTATTGTTAGTGGCGCTGTCGCTAGCGAATTTTTTGGTTTTTAAAAATTTGTACGAGTACAAGTCTGTTCGGCTCCGGCGTTGCTGCGCCAAATTTGTTTGTATCGGTCCGCAACAATCCGTTGTTGTACTGCTTTTATATCTGTTATTTGTATAGTTTTGGTCGTGCTGTGCTGTGTGTAAATAAAGAAGTGTTTTTCGCGTGGTTGTGTGAAAGTGAGATTTACAACCTCACCAACTGTTCCATCATCCATACTTGATATCCTGGGTATCCATCCCTGTTATCCCGCACATTTTTGGTCCTTCGAGCCGGATACTATCTGGATTATCCGAGTTTTTTCCACCCTTAAAACCACGTGTAAAACCTGTCAAATCCTTGTCCATGTGCACAGCCTGTCAAATCCTAATCCAGTGTCATCCACCCATCCTTTGTTAATTCTAACCTCGCAAACCTGCGTGTAGAATCACGATAACTTCGAAGTCATCGCCAAACAGTTCCGTTTTCGCGTCCGTAACCTTCACCAGGTTCAACAATGGCTGAAGCGTTGCGCCACCAGCAAGAGTTGACGGAACAGATCCGGAAGTTACCGCTGGCACTCCGTACGCAGCTGTCGAAAGTAGAAATAACACCGACAAGCAAGCTGATCGACAGCGCGCTCGCCAACCTACAGAGACATTGGGAGGACTTCCTGACTAACCACCACTCTCTGAGAGCGAAAAAGGGTTCAGAAGCTACAGTGTACTTCGTTGAAGATCACTTCTCCGCCACAGAGCTCTTGTACTTGATGGGTGTCGCTATCCTGGAGGCCCTCCGTCCTTCGCCACCTCCGCCAGCTCTAGTTGTCGCTTCAGTTCAACCGCCAAAGGCTTCCCTTCCGCCTCTACCTAAGGTAAACCTGCCGGAGTTCTCCGGGTCATACTTGGAATGGGAGGCATTCCACGACGCCTTTCAGGGTCTCGTGATAGACCGTGACGATGTTCCCGACGTCCAGAAGCCGCTCCTCCTCAAGGCAGCACTGAAAGGTGAAGCCGCACTCCTAGTGCGTACCATGGCCACCACGGCAGCGAACTTCCAGGGAGCCTGGGACGCCGTCTGCGCCAGGTACCGAAACAGTCGGGTTCTGGTAAGTGCTCACCTGTCGGCACTGTTCGATCTGCCCCAGGTATCGAAAGAGTCCGCACGCGACCTGCGGGCCCTGATCGACCGAGCACGGGAAGAGATAAGATCGCTCGAGCAGCTAGGGCGACCTGTAGACAAGTGGGACGACGTCATCGTGTTCTTACTCCTCCGTCGCCTAGACTCCGCATCCCACCGAGCATGGGAGTTGTATCTCGCTTCCATAGATGCGACTCAAACGTTGGTGAACCCCGACTACAAGTTGGAACAGCCGACACTCAAGCAGCTCGAGGCCTTCTTCGAGATGCGTATCCGCGCATTAGAGATGTCGGCCCCGCTGTGCCCACCTGCCCGCTCCATAACGACCTCCAACGCGAAGGCTGCGCCACTTCGCTCACACCAGGTCTCTGCAAGCGTCAAGAACGCGAACTGCGTGTTCTGCGGAGACTCGCACTCCAACTTCTCCTGCTCATCGTTCCGGGGGAAGTCTCCACAAGAGCGCCTGTCCGAGGTCAAGCGATTTCGGCTCTGCTTTAACTACCTGGGTTCCCACCAGCGTAACGCATGCAGATCCACGAAGACGTGCTCCAAGTGCAGCCAGACGCACAACATGCTGCTGCACGACGCTTTCCCATCCAGTTCTGTTACAGGTTCGGCCAGTCCTCCAGAAAGAGCTGCTGTTCTCCATACCTCCACGGTCTCTAGCCCTCCACGCTGGCTTAGCATTAACTCACTCACTCCTCCAGAAGCACGTCTGGATCCTCCAAGGGCGAGCCCTAACAAAGAAGCTGCTCCGAACTTGCATCCCTTGCAGGTGCCGTCATCCGCTGATGGGCAAACAACTCATGGGAAACCTGCCAGCTGCCAGAGTGACTCCCAGCCGCCCTTTCCTGCGTTCAGGAGTAGATTACGCAGGACCCATCCAGTGCCGCCCGTCAACAGGTCGTGGGCGACACTCCACCAAGGCCTACATCGCCCTCTTCGTCTGTCTTTCCACCAAGGCGCTTCACCAGGAGGTCGTGAGCGACTTGACGACCAAGGCCTTCCTGGCGGCCTTCTGTCGGTTCGTTACACGCCGAGGAATGTGCAGTGAGCTGCTTTCCGACAACGGCACGACGTTCGTCGGTGCCAGCGCAGAGCTGCGCTCCATGTTCCATCAGGCGTCGCTGTTCTACCACGAAGTAGCTTCTACCCTGTCCGATTCCGGCACACGTTGGAGCTTCATTCCACCGTCTGCACCGCACTTCGGCGGCCTGTGGGAGGCCGGAGTCAAATCAGTGAAGAGTCTTCTCCGCAAAACCATTGGTGAGACGACCCTCACGTATGAGGAGCTATCTACAGTACTGGCTCAGGTAGAGGCCTGCCTGAATTCCCGTCCGCTGACGCCGTCCTCGTCGGACACTGCGGACCTGTTTGCGCTGACCCCAGCGTTCATCATTGCTGACCGTTTCAGAACCAGGTTCCCATGACGAGCCCAGCGACCTGGCGACCCGCTGGCGGCTCGTTCAACGACTCACATAGCACTTCTGGAAGAAGTGGTCAACGCAGTACCTGCACCAGCTGCAACAACGTTCCCGCTAGCGCGGGGAAAGATCCAACTTCAGTGTGGGCCAGTTAGTGCTGGTTCACCACCCACAGCTGCCTCCAGGTAGATGGGCACTGGGCCGAGTGACTGAGCTGCATCCAGGGGCAGACGGCCTCGTCAGGGTAGTCACCGTCAAGACTGCCACTTCAGAGCTTCACCGACCTATCTCCCGGCTAAGCTCTCTGCCGATCGAGACGGACGTCATCCCCTCAGCCAAGCAGAGACTCGCCGCGCCGCCGTCGCCACCGCTGCATCGTTCTACGGTGGGTAGTCCAGGTCATTCCCAGTCGGCCTGATGTCCACACGATCTTGCTTACTTAAGTTTCATTGTTCTTCCATGTTAATTGTTTAGTTTAGTCGCTTCTCGACTAGGTGGGCAGTATGTTTGAGATTTTAATTGTTGTTAGCTCCGTACATTGTGAAAGGTACAACACATATTTGCCAATGTCAACGACATATACGCTTCATTGTATTTTTTGTAATTTATTGTTAGTGGCGCTGTCGCTAGCGAATTTTTTGGTTTTTAAAAATTTGTACGAGTACAAGTCTGTTCGGTTCCGGCGTTGCTGCGCCAAAGTTGTTTGTATCGGTCCGCAATAATCCATTGTTGTACTGCTTTTATATCTGTTATTTGTATAGTTTAGGTCGTGCTGTGCTGTGTGTAAATAAAGAAGTGTTTTTCGCGTGGTTGTGTGAAAGTGAGATTTACAACCTCACCAACTGTTCCATCATCCATACTCGATATCCTGGGTATCCATCCCTGTTATCCCGCACAAGTTTAAAAAAAATATTTGTTACAAGTACAAATTTAAGTTGCTACAATTCTAAGTGAATACATCAAGACACTAAAACTATGCTTTTATAATATTTCAATAAAGTATTGTAGAGTTGTAGCGTGAGATTTGCAACCTATGCAGGATTTGATTTTGGATGGTGATGTAATTCCTCCATGTTTAGAATGAAGCTTTTCCTGAAAGTTCTTGAGGATGGCGCAGTTGGTTCTTGGGGTTGTCCTGGTGCATCTTGATTTTAACTTTGACCAAACAAAATAAATTATCCTCATTATTACAACACAATACAATATTACTGTACATACACTTGGCAAATGATTATTTGCTAATACTTTTCACCGATAGTTTGATTGGAATGTACTGTATATATATATATATATATATATATATATATATATATATATATATATATATATATATATATATATATATAATGCGATTATGTTTTATTTACGACTTTACCTGTAAAAAAACAAACAACATTAAATGGTTATCCTTTACAATGCTGTTCCTTTTACAAATTATTTAATTATTAATCAATTATTATATATTTTTCACCTTGACAATCTAACCTGTTGTTTACTTCCTGTTCATTGAATATTTTTTGGCTTTGATTTACGGACCGTTATTGATTGGGATTCGAATCCATTTTGAGAATTATAATGCACTGTATGTTTATTATTGGTAGGGTTATTTTGTCTTTATATATATACCGCTACGGTTTTGTATCTAATTTTTATGTTACTGTTTTTAAATAATTTAGTTATGAGATAAGGGGTTTTATAGATATACATGAATTTAAACTAATATTGTTTATTGTCGGTGTAGAATGTATTCTGGTTTTTAATTTTATTGCTCAATTTGGTTTTATGGTGTTACGTAATTTGTTAATCGTGTTTTTAGTGTAGCCGTTGTTTACTGCGATTTTATAAACGGTATTTAGTCCGGGTTTATAGTTAGTTAGGTTAAAAGGTACGGTTGTAAGGCTACACAGTACGTTTCTGAGGGTTGCGAATTTGTGTTGTTTTGGATGTTCTGATTCCGCGAGTTAATACTTAATAGTTGTCAGTTTGCGTAGGTTTACATTAATGTTATAATGAATTTTATTTTGAGATTTTATAATTGTTAACTTGAAGCAATTTATCCAATTATTAATTTCTTCTTCAAAAGTAAATTCTATATTATAATTAAAATTATTTATTTCGTTAAGGATTTCGTTAGCGTTATTGTGATCAGTTATACAAAGGATATTGTCGATGTAGTAGATTTATTCAATAATTTTGTATTTAATCATATTTTACTAATTAAATTATTTTCTAAAATTTTTAAAAATATTTCCGACATTATATCTAAATGGGGCTCTACATTGCTCAACCGATGTTTTTTTTGTTGTATTTATTATTGGTAGTAATTTTGATTTAAGAGCATGGTTAAGAAATTAAAGTTATTTAATGAACAATGGGTCAAAATTTTTGTTTATTAATGTGTTTTAATTATAGTTAATGTGTCTTTTATAGGTATGTTAGTGTATAAATTTGTTATGTCGAAGGATATTAACAACGTTAGGCGCGGTCCTTCATGGGACGCAATTAGTAGCTAGTAATCCAATATAGACTCTCGAATGATTATCGCATAAAATATCGATGTTTTTTGGCACACTTTTTAATATACGCATAGAAATTTTTTACTAACCCTATTTCGTGAATTTGTTGCAAATAGTTAATTTAATAATGGTTATATCAATAGTACATTTGTAAAAAACTACAAAACATTTATACAGCCAATTTTAAAAAATATAATAAAAATGAATCTGTTTCAGCACCTCCTCCAATATTTTCGAAACAAATTTGGTCAATTTTAACTGCATATAAATTTAGGCACAAGTAGATACTGCATTTTTTTCAGGTTTACTGTGTTTTACACTTTGGTCTGGTAGACTACCGGCATACACCTGTCACGATTACTTTTAAATTATTTGCAGACATATGTCCTTACAACAACAGGACTTTGAGAAAGCGCAGAAAAGGATTTTTTTAAAATAAAAAGAAAATAATATCGCTGGAATCTGCTGGACCTTCGCGCAACTGTTAAATGCTGCAAAAACCAATATATTTACATCGTTCGAGCTATAAAAATTTTAACACATCAAAAAAATGTATGTACTGCTATTTAACAAATTACTTTGTTTCCCTTATTCTAGGTCCTTAAACATTTTTTTTTTATTTCCTGTAGCTAGCTCCGTGATTGATTAGATTTTAATCTATCTAAAATTATTTAATAAAATTTAAATTTTCACAATACAATATTAGTTTTTAGATTTATTAATACATTACAATAAATTAATACAAATAGAACGTAGACAAATATAAACCCCCGTGTAAAAATATATAAATCACCAAAATTTATTCGCACAGTTTTTCACCATGACATTCCCCGACCATCTAATCTATTACAAAATACCTAAAATATTTCAAATCACCTAATTACATCCATACTTACTGTAAGAGGTTACCTGATCGATGAAAAATTATTCCATTGTTTAATATAGGAAACGACAACGAATTAAATTTTCATTGAATAAAAAATTGCACCACTTCTCAAATAAACACATGTGAGGAGTAGATGGCAGAAAAAGCCCATTCGATTACAATCATATTCATAGTCTTAAGCACCTGTTTATCATATTCGTACCGAATACGTATCAAATGACGATTTAATAGTAGCGATAGGAGTTTCTTATTCGATACGAATTAAATGTCGCTTTCTAGTTACTCAATACAGATAACTCGTCACCAGAACGGAAAATATAATTCAATTCACTTGTACGTTCTAACCTACAAATCTATTATTCTTTTTCAAAAGCTGCGAAATATTCGTTATATTTTTATGAGATATGGAGTACGACTGTACAACTGGAAGTTGAAATATATATAGTATGAATATCGTTTGAAGAAATTTACAAACATATACAAACATTATTAATTAAATTAATACATTTTACAGGCGGATTTGCATTTTATTTTAAATACTTGATAAATATTATTTAAATTGGTTATACTTAGCTTTGTAAATAATAAGTAATAATACGAGCACATTTATATTTAATTTTTATTTCCATTTTATCCAGCTTCATTCAACATGAATAAGTCCAATAAGTCCGAAAAACAGAAGTTTCGATAGAGCAAAGAAGAATTGTATAAGGATGTGAAAGTTTGACAAGAGTGGAATCTATTTATCACTTTTTTAATGCTCTGTAATTTGCCGTACGGTACATTCTCCAACTATTATAGACCCTTATCTCGTCTACTAGATTTGCCTTTTGCAGTATAGGGTCATAGAAGCTCCATCTATAGCAGCGAATGTACAAATCTGCACTGATCCAATAAACTAGGGGTAGCAATTATAAATAGGAAGCATGCAAACAAGTGGCGTCAAATTATTTCAATAAGAAAATTGTAAATAATAAATAATTTTGTAATAATACTAACCTAATCTAAACTTTTATGACATGTTTATCATTCGTTAGTAACAAACTATTAGGCTCCGTTTCTATTTATATAACATGCAAATGGTATTCTATGTAATTAACTAGTTAAAGTATGAACTAATAAATCTATTCCATAATGGTTTCTTCCCATATTTTCTTTCTTAATAATTGAAGTTTTGTGTATGAATATTTCTCGTATTTTCATTTCTGTTTTAAGACAAGTAAGCGAGAAATAATTTTTTATAAATTTCCTACAATTTCAAATAGCTCGTAACGTTCTACTGCCTTTGACGTTTCGACAACACCGCAGACCGCAGTAGATATCTGTGGTACGACAAAACAAGAAAATGAGAACTATTCTGTTGAAATATGTAATAAAAACAAAAAATAAAAACTTGCGTGTAATTATATGTAAAAATAACAACCGAGTTCTCTCTGTTGACAACGAAAACAAAATGTTTTTGTGTGTTTACAAACGAAACGCCAAACTTCTGCGCCATGTTATGTGTTCGTCTCTCTCATCTTATATTTCCATTCCATTAGAAGCACTAACATGTCACAGCAAAATAGTGGTAAGACTTTATAATATAATATAAATAAACTTTATACTATTTATAATATTATTATATATTTGTTAACATCGTTTTGTAGCAAATTATTGAAAACATATTAAACATATGTCAAATTTGAATATGCGAGAAGAGCCAATTTAATTATCGTTGTCTATAAAATAATTAATTAAATATTTTGCTATCTTTAATTTGAAAACCTATAAATACAACTATTGTTTAGCGGAAATTACTAACCTCATGTCTCTATTTTTTATGAACATGCTTACGTAAACTAAAATATTTTTGATACGATTATTTAAATAAATGATTTTTCTGGTTATATTGTTAAAATTTGAAATGAATAACTCGTGTTGATTTGAGAAGAAAGATACAAAATTAAGTATTTTATAGGATCTAATAAAATGGTGCAAGCTTTATTGGTTCATCAACTCTCTTCTGAATTCGACCTACGTTTTAATCTCCAGAAAATGTATTATTCTCTTTTGGCGTTTAATGAAGCGTGGTACTATTATTGTAAAGAAAATTACCACATTTCGTTCGTGTAATACATTTTGTCGCAATACAGCTTCGAGCTATTTTTATGCAAGTTGCAAGCGGAAAGAGAGGCTGAGAAGATTTACAAATAAAAAAAACCTTTCAGTACCACAACTTTTCTTCACTGCTAATTGCAGAATATTTATACAGAAATATCATTCTAAGATTTTTCATTACATTTGATCACTGAAACATTACTATGAAATAAATGTTTTACTACGATTTTGTTGTAGATTATTATTACTTATTACATTTTCATTTCTCCCCACTTGGTTAATAAGCTTAATGGATCGTAATAAAAATCGCGTATAAATAATGTAATGAAAATGAATGTTCGATATCGTATATTGCGACGAACTATTTTTCCCATTTCAATTTTAATGAGCTGAAATACCTTCACCTTCAACTTTGTAGACTATAATTGTTTGGGAGATATAAGTCAGTTTTTTTGATTATTATAATTCCGTGTCTACAGTGTAAATAAATTTGCACATATAAAGATTCCTCTTTTTTTCAATATTTTCTCCGTGGTATATGATAACAAAAAGAAGATTTAAATGTTTTGTTTACTTACTTACTTAATCCTAAATCCTACTCATTCTGTTGTCTCATTGGTGTTCTTCTCCATAATCTTTCCAACCATTTCTATTTTGTGTTTTTCGTCTTGCGTCGGACTACTTTACACCTCGTTTCACTACACTACTTTTTACTTCTTCTATCTACGTTTTTCTTGTCCTTCCTCTTTTTCTCTCATTATGTCGACGAGCTTAAAATATTTTTCTCATAAGCATGTCTTGTTTTATTCTCATTACGTGACCAAACCATAGCAGTTGTCCTTCTTCGATAGTTGTTGTAATTGGCTTAGTCTTAAGATTTTCTTTAAAAGTAATTATTTTTATCACGTCTAATCTTGATTTTCCCTCTATTTTTCTCAGAAATCTCATTTCCACGTTTTAATTTTACTTTTTTAGATCTCGGTAGTTGTTCATACTTCTGAAACCTAAATTCATATTGGAGTGGCAATTTTTTAAAGATTTGAACTTTCGTATCTTTCAGTATTTTTTTCTTCGCTAGAAATGTACTTTTGGCATTTTTAAAGTATTTACCTGCAGCCCCAGTTTTTTCCTTTATTTCCTGATCTAATCTACCATCTTGAGAAAACATAGATCCGAAGTACTTAAATTTTTTGACTTGTTCTAGTTCTTCTTGTCCAATTTTTATGTTGTGTTCTTCTTTTTGTGTTGCTCAATATCATGCTTTTTCTCTTATTGGTACTTATTTTCATACCAATGTGTTGAAAGGTCCTGTTATATATATTTACATTCTGATTTAAGAGTTTCTCATATTTTGCTATTATTATTAACTCGACCGCGTAACATATTTTTGATATTTTTATTTATTTCATTGTCCAGAATCCAATTCTACATTGTTTAATTTGACTCGTCGCTTCATTCAGGACTAAAGAAAATAACAATGGGCTCGGAATAGACCCTTACCTTATTCCTTTTGTTGTGTCAAACATTTCTAATTTTTCGTGTCTTGTTCTTATATAATTTTTGGTTTCGTTATAAAGGCTTTTTACTGCTTGTAGTAGTCCTTGTTCCATTCTTCTTTTCTGTAATACTTTCCATATGTCCTATCTGTTAACCCTGTCAAATGATTTCTCCAGATCGACGAAGCATAATGAAATTGGCATCTTGAACCCATCTATTTGGTCTAAAACAATATTGCAAATTCTAGAATTCTGGCAAATAATTTTGCTATATTACTTAAGAGTGTCATGCCCCTAAAATTATTACTATCTCTTGAGTGTCCCTTTTTGTGTATTGGGGTAATAATTTCAATTTGCCAGTCTTCTGGTGCTGATCCTGTTTTTATTTTATTTATAATTATACTCATTATATCTATAATTTCTTCTTTTCCTACTTTTAATATATTTGCCGTTATTTGGTCGTGACCTGGAGCTGTACCTGATCTCATTTTCCTAATTGCCTCTTGCACTTCTTCTATACTTATATATTCATTCTGGTCTTACTGGATTTCTAAAGTTTTTATCTTTATCGTCTTTTGCTTACTATTGTTCTTTGGTCTTACATCTTTGCCTTCGAGTAGAATTTAAAAATATTGTCTCCATGTTTCCATTATCTGGTTCTCTTCAGTGATTATTTCACCGTTTTCATCTTTTATATTTCTTACAGTGTTTGATTTATTTTCTAGTGTCTCTCTTATGATCTCAAAGAATAATTACTGGTTATCTTTGTACGTGTTTTTCATTTTTTCCCCGAAGTCTATCATGGATTTTTCTGTTTCTATTTTCACAAGTCTTTTTACTTCTTTTCGTTCTTTTTTTAATTTTTCATAATCACTGTGTTTCTTTGAGTTTAAATATCTTTTCCATTTCTGTTTTTTTTTAATATTTACAGCCCTTTTCTGTTCACCATTGCGTTCCTTTGAAGTTTTTGTTGGCGATTTTTGCCGATCCACAAGTCTTTTCAGCTGCTGTAGGTATTTCACGTTTGAATTCGTTCCTTAGTTGTTCTATATCGGTCTCTTAGTGTACTTCTTTTAATATTTGTTCTAGATACCTTTGATACTTTTCCTAAATTTGTTGGTTTCTGAGTTTGTGGCACTGAATTTTCTGTTCGTTATTTTTCTTTTCTTTGTATGCTCGGTTTTTGTCCCTTCGTTTTTCTTTTTCATAATAAAAAGGAAATGGTCGCTTTCGATCTCTAGCCTTCAAATTCGAACATCCTGAACCTTTTTCCAGATACCTACATGTAATAGAAAATAGTTTATTATTTTATTGACTCTTCATTGCGGCTTGCAACTTTCCTAGTAATTTTTTGTATTTTTTATGCGTAAAATGTGGGTTACTGACTATCAATTCATTCTCTATATAAAAATCTATTATTCTTTGCACATCGTTATTAATTGTTGCTCCTTCTTGTTTCCCCAGACACCATTCTATTCCTTTGGTTTTATTTCCTTCTCCCGTTTAAGTCTCCCATAATTATTACGTTTTTATTTCTTACATCTACTTCTTGTTGTAGGTCCTGGGAGAATTTGTCTTTTTCTTTTTCTTGCGTCCTTATTTGGTCAGTACGCTATCACTATTGTAAAATTCTCTTCTTTACTTTCTTTTATGTTCTTTTATTCACGTATCTTTCGTTTTTTATATATTTCATATTTTCATTTTTTTAAGGAGTTTACTCCTGACCTGGGGCCTATTTCACAAAACTACAAATCTTGTAATACAAGTGTATCACTTGGCAACGCTTGTCAAATTTTCAATATGTACCAATAGAATTTGTAACTTGTAATACAAGTGTATCACTAGGCAACGCTTGTCAAGTTATAAATTCTATTGGCACATACTGAAAATTTGACAAGCGTTGCCAAGTGATACATTTGTATTACAAGACTTGTAGTTTTGTGAAACAAGCCCCTGATCATCCAATATTTCTCTGATAATCATGTAATTCATTTGCCTTTCTTCTTTGTTTTTGTTATTCCAATATATTCTAGATCTCCTTTGTGTCTTTCATCGATTCTTTAACGATTTCGGTTAAAATATGTAATTTGTCAGATTCGTCGTTCTTATTTTTATTTGATGTTCTTATTAATTTGTTTTTAATATTTCCTGTAAATCTTTCCCATATCTTTTTCTTTTGTAATTTTTGGACACATGTTCTTCACTGTCCATATTTACGATAAAATATTTTGGTTATTAATTTAATCTAAATTCACTCCTGTCCCTTTTAACTACAGCTGACTTTTAAGCGCAGTGTTGTTTTTATTAAAATTAAACAAACACATTGTGTTCTACTTTATTTAATAGCCAAGTTGGCACTTTAAAAAAATAATAGTCACGATTTAATTGTCAAAAGTAGTACGTTATTTAGTGAAATAAAAGCTTTATGAAAGATATAACCTGCTTGTTATTGTGTAAACTTGAAGAGGTTATGGGCCCAGGTGTGCTGTGAGTCACTGAGTGAAAGATTCAACGATTTCTGTGTGAGTCGAAATTCATGTACATTTTGAGTTTTGAGATTATCCAAGACGACGTATTATGGATTCAACGAGATTGATCAACATCGGCTTCCTCGAAGGGAAGAGTAACTGGAGTACCTGGAAATATAAAGTCAGTATTTGTTTGAGAAGCTTTCCAGGTGCACTTGACGTCATTGAAGGAAGGTTAGTTAAACCTGAGCCGTTAGGTGAAGATGCTACTGTTGAACAACGGGTAGCATACAAAAATGCACTTGACTTATTTCTTAAAGCCGATAGCAATGCATTAATTGTTATAACATCAAATATGTCAGAAGAAACTTTGCAAAAAATAATGCGGCTTTCTATTGCTCGAGAAGTTTGGGCGGAGCTTCACAAATTGTTTGACGGCGTATCGGAAGATAAAGTGTACGATATTTGTATGCAGTTTTTTGGATTCAAAAAGAGACCTATGGATGATATTGCTACGCATATGTCAAAACTAAAGAATTTGTGGAATGACTTGAAAAAGGAAATGAATAGAAATGCAGAAAACAATATCGAAATGCCTGATTTATTTTTGATATGCAAAATACTGGGTACATTACCGGAAGAATAATTCTCTTTCAAGTCCAGTTGGATGCTTATGTCCCGAAATGACAGAACTATTGGTAATCTCACGAATCAACTTTGTACTTATGAGAAAGCTCTGTCAAGTAAGGGAATTGAATTCTCAGTTAGAGAAGCACTGACAGTGAATAATTTTAAACAAAAACAAAGTGATTCTAAACCGAATAAGAAACATTTCACTTGTTACTACTGTAAGAAACCTGGTCATATAATCAAAAATTGTCGAAAATGGATTGCAGATGGCAAACCACCAAAGTCTGGTACAAAATCAGGTTCGTCACACAATAATACGACAAATATGACTCTTCTTGCTGTCACGTCAGTTGTAATGGTTACTGATTGTGACAATGATGGTTGGTTTGTTGATAAAGAAGCTACAAGTCACATTACAAATAACAAGACCTTCTTCAAAACTTTTGAGCCATTTTAGAGTGTGCATACAGTTACTACAGCTAGTGGAGATACAATCGAAGCCATTGGCAAGGGGGCAACCGACATTCAAACCATAGTGAATGGAAAATGGCACAATCTCACATTGGGCGACGTTTGGTTTGTTCCAAAAATTCAAAAGAATTTATTTTCTGTTTTAGTAGCTCATGATAAGCTGCCAGGAAGCAAGTTCGTCTCAACAGCAGAAGTATGCAAGTTCAAAACTAATGAAAAAGTTATCCTAGAGGGTGTTCGTGATCGTGGTGGAAGTTTGTTTAAGTTGGCCATGCGAGGTATTAAACCTTTCTCCCCAGTTGAAGTAAATGTTGTCAGTAAAGAAAATCTACTTCAATTATACCATGAACGATACGGACATTAGAACAAACGTCACGTGAAGGCATTGATTCCTCAGGATTTGAACATTAACGTAAAAGCTGACTCAGACCTTTGTGTAGAATGTGTTTATGGTATAGCTCATAGACTTCCATTTGGTATAGGAAGAGAGCTATGATCCAGGGAAAGCTTATGCATACTGATGTTTGCGGCCCATTTGAGAGTTCAGTATCTGGATATCGTTATTTCGTTCTTTTCAAGGATGATTACACTAAGTTTCGGTCCATTTACTTCATCAAAGAAAAATCAGAGGTTGTAAACAAATTGATTTAATTTAAAGCTGAAACTAAGACTGTTGACCACGTTATCAAGGAGTTGTTGAGCGACAATAGGGGTGAGTTTGACAATGCTCATGTCAAAAAAAGTTCTAGAGAAAGAAGGTATTATTCATCGTTTAACCATGCCGTATACCCCAGAACAAAATGGTTGTAGTGAGCGAGAGAATCGTACAGTTGTAGAGTCAGCTAGATTCCTCAAAAACTTTGGGCAGAAATGGTGAATTCAGCATCGTATATTATAAACAGAACAGGACCTTCGACTGTCTTTGTAAAATCCCCATTTGAGCTATGGTACGGGAAGAGACCTGGTACTAAGCATTTAAGAATAATAGGATCTACCTACTATGCTCACGTCCCTAAACAACGTAGGAAGAAAATTGACAAAAAGGCTGAAAAGGGTATTCTCATCGGTTATGATCACGATGAAGGATATCAAATTTGGTGCACTGAACGTGAAAAGTTGATTAGGTCTCGAGATGTCATTTTTGAAGAAAAGACGCTGATTCAAACAAGAGGCCTGGAACTTCCAGTTGACTATGGGGACTTCCAGAGATGATTTATTTGAGCAGATCAATGTCGAATCTAGACGACAACTGCGAGATCGATCTAAGCGTAAAATCTCCATTTGAGCTATGGTACGGGAAGAGACCTGGTACTAAGCATTTAATAATAATAGGATCTACCTACTATGCTCACGTCCCTAAACAACGTAGGAAGAAAATTGACAAAAAGGCTGAAAAGGGTATTCTCATCGGTTATGATCACGATGAAGGATATCAAATTTGGTGCACTGAACGTGAAAAGTTGATTAGGTCTCGAGATGTCATTTTTGAAGAAAAGACGCTGATTCAAACAAGAGGCCTGGAACTTCCAGTTGACTATGGGGACTTCCAGAGATGATTTATTTGAGCAGATCAATGTCGAATCTAGACGACAACTGCGAGATCGATCTAAGCGTAAAATCTCCATTTGAGCTATGGTACGGGAAGAGACCTGGTACTAAGCATTTACGAATAATAGGATCTACCTGCTATGCTCACGTCCCTAAACAACGTAGGAAGAAAATTGACAAAAAGGCTGAAAAGGGTATTCTCATCGGTTATGATCACGATGAAGGATATCAAATTTGGTGCCTGAACGTGAAAAGTTGATTAGGTCTCGAGATGTCATTTTTGAAGAAAAGACGCTGATTCAAACAAGAGGCCTGGAACTTCCAGTTGACTATGGGGACTTCCAGAGATGATTGACAAGGGAAAAAGGCAATACCGTGCAAATGGGTTTACAAGATTAAGACAAATGCAGATGGATCAGTAGATAAATTTAAAGCCAGACTGGTAATTAAAGGTTTTTCAGAATAGAAAGGTATTAACTATGACCAAACTTCAGTCCTGTGGAAGGAACATCTACGATTCGAACGTTACTGAGTGCTGCTGCCAAAGAAAATATGGTACTTGCCCAGATGGATGTTTCTACCGCATTTCTTTATGGAGAACTGAGTGAGACCATATTTATGAAACAACCTGAAGGATATAATGACGGTTCAAGTAGAGTCTGTCGTTTAAAGAAAGCCTTGTATGGTTTAAAACAGGCTCCTCGCTGCTGGAACGAAAAATTCAGAAGATATATAATCAAACTAGGCTTTCAGCAGAGCGAAGTAGATCCTTGCCTTTTTGTGAGGCACAATGGTTCAAGAAAGATCTTTGTAATTCCAAATTACTTTCAAACCAGCGTCTTATTTCTTAGGTTTGGAGATCAACCGACTAAGTCAAACTAATTACGTCAAGAAAATACTGAAAAGATTCGGCATGAGCAGCTGCAGAGCTGTAAACACTCCAATTATCAAGGATAATAATACAGAGGAAAGTTCCATAAATAGCAAGTTCCCTTACAGACAAGCAAGCAGACAAGCACTAATGTTTTTGTTGTGTGGAACTCGACCAGACATAGCATATGCTGTCGGAGTAGTATCGAGAAAACTCGAACAACCAACACAATGTGATGTAATCAAGGTCAAACGAATCTTTAGGTACCTGCAAGGCACTCAACAGTATGGGCTAACATACAAACTGGAATTTAAGGAGGGCGTACTAAAATGTTATAGCGATGCAGACCACGCAGGAGATCCTTCGACTGGACGATCGACGTCAGGAGTGCTCTGTTTGTTCTCGGGGGCACCTGTTAGCTGGACAAGCCAACTACAGACTTCAGTTGCCATTTCTACTACAGAGGCTGAGGTTGTAGCTGCTAGCGAAGCCGCACGAGAAATTGTATGGCTTAAGAGAATTCTGACAGATCTTCATCAGCTGGACAGGACGCCAGATTTACAGGTTGACAATGAGGCCGCTGTTCGACTTGCTAAGAATCCAGAGTTACATCGCAGAAAGAAACACATTCGCACTATGCATTTTTTTGTTCGAGAATTGGTGACATCTGGAGAAATTACTATTTCAAGAGTAGATACCGAGAGTCAACTTGCAGATTTATTGACAAAACCTTTGTTTTCTAATAGACTTCAGATTTTATGTAAATATATAGGAGTTCAACCGTTATTAAATAAGGGAGAGTATTAAAATTAAACAAACACATTGTTTTCTACTTTATTTAATAACTAAGTTGGCACTTTAAAAAAATAATAGTCACGATTTATTTGTCAAAAGTAATACGTTATTTAGTGAAATAAAAGCTTTATGAAAGATATAATCTGCTTGTTATTGTGTAAACTTAAAGATTTAAAATCACTTTTATCACTTTTAGCTCGTAGGATTCTCACAAATACTATTCATTTATGCTTAATCACCTGTGTTTGTTTTTTATAACATTTAAATATAGGCCGTATTATCCGGAAAGTTTAAATTTATCGCCAAACAGGTCAACATGTCTGTATCGCACGACACCGAAAACTCAACTCCAACGTTTTGTGATAATAGGAAAAATTAAATTTTGAATCAATAGGGTTTTCTAAGAGAAAAATTTTAAAGAAATTTATAAATGAATATACTGATGTAAAAAATATAATAAATTTTCAATATTCAAACAACCACGTAAAGCCTGATTTATACATTGCATAGAATAGAATGGAATAGAATAGAATAAGGAATGGAATAGAATAGAAATATGAAACAATGTAAACGCATGGAACCATTTATACATACACAGAATGGAATAGAATAGAATAGGAAATGAATCATTTTTATTTCCTATTCTATTCCATTCCATTCCTGTTCCATTCCAGTTTCTCCGGCGATATTCGTGAAGTTACGTCTGTTGCTTGATTACGCGTCTGCGCTGTTTCCAGCTTTATTTCTTTGTTTGTTAGTTTTGTTTATCCGCCATCATAGCCAAGCCATCCTGATAGACGATATCAAATTAATGTCTCTAATAGAGAAATACAGAAACAAGAACAAGCAGGAAAATGTGTGGCGGTCAATAAGTACAATTTTAAATGCAGAAGGTATGTTGTATAGAGAAATATTGTATAGCAATGTACAAAATACCTATTATTTATTGTTTCAGTTAGTGAAATACAAACACGGTGGAAGTACCTTCGACAGAGGTATTCCAAAGAGAGGAGTAAAATGTCGGCGTCTGGATCTGCTGCAGACTATGGGGAATGTGAGTTGATGAAATCCCTACACTTCTTGGCTCCAGTAGTCAAGCCACGGAAGTACGTGAGCAACATTTAAGAATGTTTAGTTTATTTACTACTTCATTAATTTATTGTTTGTTAACAATATACATATATTAAAGCAAGGTTTGCATATTTTTCAGAACTACGTACATTAGTATGCAGCAGGACAGGGAGCCGAGTCCAAGCATCCACGAGAGCGCTTCACTGTGGGACTCTATACCAATTATAATGTCCCCCAGTGAAGAGTTCCCGATGGACTTACCGGAGGTGGAGGCAGCATCCGGTAGCAGACCAGGGAGCAGTGTTTCCTACGCTGATGATAGGAATCAGCCTAGCTGCTCCAGGTCTGCGGATGTAGCTAGCTGCTCCAGGAGCACAGACGCAGCTAGCTACTCCAGAGGTGAGATGACCTCAGAACCCGAGGTCTGTATCACCCCAACGGCTGGGCCTTCAAAAAAACGGAAACGGACGAAAGAAAACAGCCTTGAGTCAACATTGAAAAACATCGGGGATGTTATTGGGCGGATGGCTGCTGACCCGACGGAGTTAGTTTACACCAATTTTGGAAAATTTGTGGCTACATCATTAGCCACAAAACCAAAAAAAATTGTAAACCAAAAGATGCTGAAAATAACCGCGATTTTAATGGAAGAAGATGGAGAATAAATTTTATTTTTGCACATTTTTTTGTTAGTAAGTAAGTTTGTATTTTTATAATTTTTTTTTGTATATTTTGTTTGTTAGTAAGTAAGTTTGTGTTTTTATAATTTTTTTTTTTGTACATTTTGTTTGTTAGTTTATAAGTTTGTATATATTTTTATAATTGTATAGTTTCATTTTATTTGTGTTAGAGTAGCTTAAGTTGTATTTATAATATATATTTTTTTATTATATTTCTAAACTATGTAATTTTATTAATTCCCTACTTTTTCCATAAATTAATAGACAAGTTACATGGTAATTATTTGATATTTGTAAAAAATAATATACAAAACCTTAGAAATACTATATACACGTAAGTAATAATAAATACAACTACTATACTAGATTCATAAAATAGAAACATAGAAAACTATAAAAGAGAAACATAAGAGAACTATTCTACACATAAAATAAAATAAAAATCTAAAACAAATATATACATATATATACAAAGTTAAACAAAACCCTCAGTTATAACTTCATGTTGCCGCGGGAGGGCCCCCAGATCAGACATGAAGTAGTCCTTCAAAATGTCCCTCGCAGCGTACAAATCTCTGGAGGCTCGGTTGGCGGACATTCGGCCGACAGATCTCAACACTCTTGTGTTGTCTCGCCAAGTTCTCGGCCCATCGTCTGTATCCTGCAGGGCAATATTGTGGATTGCCACTTAATTTCACAAAATTGTGAAGGCACACAATAGCTTTCACATGCAAATCAGCATTCTCTACTTTTGCATTTATTTCGGTTTGTAGTAGTCTCCAGCGACTTGCCGCAATACCAAAGGTATTTTCTATACACCGTCTTGCCCTGGATAACCGGTAATTAAAAATCCTTTGCTCATCCGGCAAGTTCCGACCAGGATACGGCCTTTGGATGTATGGTCGCAAAGGAAAGGCGGCATCTCCAACAAATGCAAATGGCTGGTTTATTGTCGTTCCTGGCAGTTATGCTGGAGCAGGAACGCGCATTTGGCCGTCTTCCAGCATTCTTCCCAACGAGCTGCTTCTGAAAACACCGCCATCGCTTTGCGAACCATACGCACCGATATCTACTAGCGTAAACATGTAATTAGCATCACATGTAGCTAGTAGAACGGTGCTGAAGTAGCCCTTGTAATTGTAATATTTGCTACCAGTTTTGCTTGGAGCTCGTATCCGGATATGCTTCCCGTCCAAAGCGCCAAGACAATTAGGGAAGTTCCATTGGTCATAAAAACCTTTGGAAATTTGCAACCATTCATTTTCAGATGATGGTGGTTGAAAAACTTCTGGCTGCAGGACTTTCCAAATTGCTTCACAGGTCTCTGTAATTATGCAGTGAACTGTAGCTTGGCCCATGGCATACTTCCAGGCAATAGTCTGCATACTACTGCCTTGTGATAGATAACTGTAAAATTAATTAGTTTATAAACAAATAAATTAATTTTTAAAAAGTCAACTTACTGCAAAGTCCCCGCCAGTCTTTCCTCCGGACAAATACCATCTTTTATTTGTCTTTTTTTAATAAGCGGTGCGATTTTTTCCAACAACGTTGTGAACAATTCAACTCACTCATCCGCGTGTATTTAAAAAATTGCTCGCTGTCTTTTGATTTCATTTTTATAAAATATTTCTCGTAGAAGCCGCTTCTTTTTCTGTCTCTATTAATTTCTCTAGTCCGCCAACGACGATTTCTACTATTCCTTCTGCTTCTTTTTAAATAAACGCAGCCAGCAATAAATGCCATACTGGCCAATACAATTTCTAATTCCATTTATTAAAATAAAAAAAAAACACTCTTACGAAAAACAACAAAACACAACAACGTGACAGTAACCAAACAATCGAAAAACACAACTCTGAACGTTCTATGCAATGTATAAATGGGTGCTCCGTATTTCTGTGCCTATTCTATTCTATTCCTTATTCCATTCTATTCTATGCAATGTATAAATCAACAAGTTTACTTTCAGAATATCAATATTGTTTTGCTTATATATATTATTTTTTTCTGCCTACAATGAATGTTACTGACGCCTTGGGGCTTATGAATTTTTGTCCGAATATTATTTACTAGACAAATTTTATGATACATAAATTTATTGAAATTACGTTAGTTACTCCAGAGGCAACTGCTGAAGCAGGAAAGTATTTTGCGACTGTGCGGGATAACAGGGATGGATACCCAGGATATCGAGTATGGATGATGGTAACAATGGTGAGGTCGTAAATCTCACTTTCACACAACCACGCGAAAAACACTTATTTATTTACACACAGCACAACCAAAAACTATACAAAATAACAGATATAACAAATGTAAATACTTTACTGGAGCAGTACAACAATGGATTGTTGCGGAGCGATACAAAACAACTTTGGCGCAACAAAGCAGGAACCGAACAGAACTTGTCCTTGTACAAATTTTAAACCAACAAACTTCGCTAGCGACAGCGCCACTAACTATAAACTACAAAAAAATACAGAGAAGCGTATATGGCGTTGACATTGGCAAATATTTGTTGTACCTTTGCAATAAACGGAGCTGACAACATTAAAATCTCAAACATACTGCCCACCTAGTCGAGAAGCGACTAAACTAAACAATTAACATGGAATAACAATAAAACTTAAGTAAGCAAGATCGTGTGGACATCAGGCCGACTGGGAATGACCTGGACTGCCAACCGTAGAACGACGCAGCGGTGGCGACGGCGGCGCGGCGAGTCTCTGCTTGGCTGAAGGGATGACGTCCGTCTCGATCGGCAGAGGGCTTAGCCGGGAGATAGGTCGGCGAAGCTCTGAAGTGGCAGTCTTGACGGTGACTACCCTGACGAGGCCGTCTGCTCCTGGATGCAGCTTCTTTGTTAGGGCTCGCCCTTGGAGGATCCAGACGTGCTTCTGGAGGAGTGAGTGAGTTAATGCTAAGCCAGCGTGGAGGGCTAATGCGTGCCAATGTAGGACATGTAGCTGGCTTAGCGGAGATGACTTTGGAAGGATAGGCGGGTGTCTTTCGGAATCGGGAAGTCCGGAATTCTCGAGTCTACCGCCTACGCATAGCATGCCGTGAGCGTTGAGAAATGGATTTAGACTCACGAGAGGCGAAGTCCTTGGAATGGGTCTAGCGCTTTTCAGTTGCGCTATTTCAGTGGCAAACTTCTCTCTCTGGACATTGCGGATCAGACGGACTCTCGCAGCAGTTAGTTCGAATGTGGTTAGGAAGCCGGTGCATGTCTCTTGCTCTCGATCTTCCAGACCTGCAAGTCTGGAAATTCTTCCTCTCTTGTCGCAGCGGCGGGCGAATCGCATGCACTGGGCTGTTACACGGAGCGTGCGTGACAGGGAGGAATACCGCGCTAACAGAGCGAACTCTTCTTCGACTTGGACCGGCATGGAGCGGGTTTTCTGGACAGCTTCTTCACCTGGTGAATCGGGTAGCTCTTGTGTTGCGGTCGGCCAATTCTGAGTCGCGTCAGAAAGCCATGGAGGACCGTTCCACCACAGGCTCGAGGTGGGAGTCTCCTCAGCCCTACACATATGACCAAGAAACTCGTATTCGTGCAAGAACTTACTGTAGCTGTCATGAACAGCTGGATCTCGTGCCAGACGTCGCTCTATGGACACAAGCGAACGGACTGCTTGCTCGCGATTGCCGCCTGTGGGAACTCTGGAACGACGTGGCAGCCGCACCACAAAGCGACCACTGGCGTCTCTCTGGTAGGTGGAGGTGAAGAATTCTTCGCAGGTACTCTCTTCTGGGGAGAGCGAGGAAGGAGCGGCGGGAATTTCTTCAAGTTCCCAGAACCGGCGGAGGTTGTGATCCAGGTCCTCCTCTACATGGCAATGTAGAGAGGACACGGGAGATGCACCGTCCTCGTCGACGGCTCCGGACAGGACCCAACCTAGAGCTGTGTTGATGGCTACCACCTTGGAGCCTGGGACTGGATACACTCCTGGACGGAGTAGAGCGCCGAAAACGTCGGCTCCAAGCAGTAGGCCAACCATCTGGTCTCGGTGATAGCATGGATCGGCCAGCTCGAGGTGCAGCAGCAGCTGCGGATCTAAGGGACGGACTCTCCGTTGTGGAACGTGAGACGTCAGACGTGGAAGCACGTAGGCGGATACCTGGTGCTCGGCACCAGGTGCTGCTCTGGATCGGAAGACGACTTCCACTTGTGAGGAGGCCGTGGCAGAGTGCGAGGCCCCGACGCCGACGACCTTGACGTGGGAGCGCCGCCTGGCTAGACCAAGACATTGCACAATGTCTTCAGAGACGAAAGACACCTCGGACCCGGTGTCGAGGAGCGCGCGTGTCTGTACGCGCTGTCCGCTGGGCGAACAGATGGTGACCAGCGCTGTGGTCAGGAGAACCATGGCACGGGATGTGCCCTGGTGCGTGGAGTGACTAGAGACCGTGGAGGTATGGAGAGCAGCAGCTCTTTCTGGAGGACTGGCCGAACCTGTAACAGAACTGGATGGGAAAGCGTCGTGCAGCAGCGTGTTGTGCGTCTGGCTGCACTTGAAGCACGTCTTCGTGGATCTGCATGCGTTACGCTGGTGGGAACCCAGGCAGTTGAAGCAGAGCCGAAGTCGCTTGACCTCGGACAGGCGCTCTTGTGGAGACTTCCCCCGGAACGATAAATAAATATAGGCCGTATTCTCCGGAAAGTTTAAATTTATCGCCAAACAGGTCAACATGTCTATATCGCACGACACCGAAAACTCAACTCCAACGTTTTGTTATAATAGGAAAAATTAAATTTTGAATCAATAAGGTTTTCTAAGAGAAAAATTTTAAAGAAATTTATAAATGAATATACTGATGTAAAAAATATAATAAATTTTCAATATTCAAACAACCACGTAAAGCCTGATTTATACATTGCATAGAATAGAATGGAATAGAATAGAATAAGGAATGGAATAGAATAGAAATATGAAACAATGTAAACGCATGGAACCATTTATACATACACAGAATGGAATAGAATAGAATAGGAAATGAATCATTTTTATTTCCTATTCTATTCCATTCCATTCCTGTTCCATTCCAGTTTCTCCGGCGATATTCGTGAAGTTACGTCTGTTGCTTGATTACGCGTCTGCGCTGTTTCCAGCTTTATTTCTTTGTTTGTTAGTTTTGTTTATCCGCCATCATAGCCAAGCCATCCTGATAGACGATATCAAATTAATGTCTCTAATAGAGAAATACAGAAACAAGAACAAGCAGGAAAATGTGTGGCGGTCAATAAGTACAATTTTAAATGCAGAAGGTATGTTGTATAGAGAAATATTGTATAGCAATGTACAAAATACCTATTATTTATTGTTTCAGTTAGTGAAATACAAACACGGTGGAAGTACCTTCGACAGAGGTATTCCAAAGAGAGGAGTAAAATGTCGGCGTCTGGATCTGCTGCAGACTATGGGGAATGTGAGTTGATGAAATCCCTACACTTCTTGGCTCCAGTAGTCAAGCCACGGAAGTACGTGAGCAACATTTAAGAATGTTTAGTTTATTTACTACTTCATTAATTTATTGTTTGTTAACAATATACATATATTAAAGCAAGGTTTGCATATTTTTCAGAACTACGTACATTAGTATGCAGCAGGACAGGGAGCCGAGTCCAAGCATCCACGAGAGCGCTTCACTGTGGGACTCTATACCAATTATAATGTCCCCCAGTGAAGAGTTCCCGATGGACTTACCGGAGGTGGAGGCAGCATCCGGTAGCAGACCAGGGAGCAGTGTTTCCTACGCTGATGATAGGAATCAGCCTAGCTGCTCCAGGTCTGCGGATGTAGCTAGCTGCTCCAGGAGCACAGACGCAGCTAGCTACTCCAGAGGTGAGATGACCTCAGAACCCGAGGTCTGTATCACCCCAACGGCTGGGCCTTCAAAAAAACGGAAACGGACGAAAGAAAACAGCCTTGAGTCAACATTGAAAAACATCGGGGATGTTATTGGGCGGATGGCTGCTGACCCGACGGAGTTAGTTTACACCAATTTTGGAAAATTTGTGGCTACATCATTAGCCACAAAACCAAAAAAAATTGTAAACCAAAAGATGCTGAAAATAACCGCGATTTTAATGGAAGAAGATGGAGAATAAATTTTATTTTTGCACATTTTTTTGTTAGTAAGTAAGTTTGTATTTTTATAATTTTTTTTTGTATATTTTGTTTGTTAGTAAGTAAGTTTGTGTTTTTATAATTTTTTTTTTTGTACATTTTGTTTGTTAGTTTATAAGTTTGTATATATTTTTATAATTGTATAGTTTCATTTTATTTGTGTTAGAGTAGCTTAAGTTGTATTTATAATATATATTTTTTTATTATATTTCTAAACTATGTAATTTTATTAATTCCCTACTTTTTCCATAAATTAATAGACAAGTTACATGGTAATTATTTGATATTTGTAAAAAATAATATACAAAACCTTAGAAATACTATATACACGTAAGTAATAATAAATACAACTACTATACTAGATTCATAAAATAGAAACATAGAAAACTATAAAAGAGAAACATAAGAGAACTATTCTACACATAAAATAAAATAAAAATCTAAAACAAATATATACATATATATACAAAGTTAAACAAAACCCTCAGTTATAACTTCATGTTGCCGCGGGAGGGCCCCCAGATCAGACATGAAGTAGTCCTTCAAAATGTCCCTCGCAGCGTACAAATCTCTGGAGGCTCGGTTGGCGGACATTCGGCCGACAGATCTCAACACTCTTGTGTTGTCTCGCCAAGTTCTCGGCCCATCGTCTGTATCCTGCAGGGCAATATTGTGGATTGCCACTTAATTTCACAAAATTGTGAAGGCACACAATAGCTTTCACATGCAAATCAGCATTCTCTACTTTTGCATTTATTTCGGTTTGTAGTAGTCTCCAGCGACTTGCCGCAATACCAAAGGTATTTTCTATACACCGTCTTGCCCTGGATAACCGGTAATTAAAAATCCTTTGCTCATCCGGCAAGTTCCGACCAGGATACGGCCTTTGGATGTATGGTCGCAAAGGAAAGGCGGCATCTCCAACAAATGCAAATGGCTGGTTTATTGTCGTTCCTGGCAGTTATGCTGGAGCAGGAACGCGCATTTGGCCGTCTTCCAGCATTCTTCCCAACGAGCTGCTTCTGAAAACACCGCCATCGCTTTGCGAACCATACGCACCGATATCTACTAGCGTAAACATGTAATTAGCATCACATGTAGCTAGTAGAACGGTGCTGAAGTAGCCCTTGTAATTGTAATATTTGCTACCAGTTTTGCTTGGAGCTCGTATCCGGATATGCTTCCCGTCCAAAGCGCCAAGACAATTAGGGAAGTTCCATTGGTCATAAAAACCTTTGGAAATTTGCAACCATTCATTTTCAGATGATGGTGGTTGAAAAACTTCTGGCTGCAGGACTTTCCAAATTGCTTCACAGGTCTCTGTAATTATGCAGTGAACTGTAGCTTGGCCCATGGCATACTTCCAGGCAATAGTCTGCATACTACTGCCTTGTGATAGATAACTGTAAAATTAATTAGTTTATAAACAAATAAATTAATTTTTAAAAAGTCAACTTACTGCAAAGTCCCCGCCAGTCTTTCCTCCGGACAAATACCATCTTTTATTTGTCTTTTTTTAATAAGCGGTGCGATTTTTTCCAACAACGTTGTGAACAATTCAACTCACTCATCCGCGTGTATTTAAAAAATTGCTCGCTGTCTTTTGATTTCATTTTTATAAAATATTTCTCGTAGAAGCCGCTTCTTTTTCTGTCTCTATTAATTTCTCTAGTCCGCCAACGACGATTTCTACTATTCCTTCTGCTTCTTTTTAAATAAACGCAGCCAGCAATAAATGCCATACTGGCCAATACAATTTCTAATTCCATTTATTAAAATAAAAAAAAAAACACTCTTACGAAAAACAACAAAACACAACAACGTGACAGTAACCAAACAATCGAAAAACACAACTCTGAACGTTCTATGCAATGTATAAATGGGTGCTCCGTATTTCTGTGCCTATTCTATTCTATTCCTTATTCCATTCTATTCTATGCAATGTATAAATCAACAAGTTTACTTTCAGAATATCAATATTGTTTTGCTTATATATATTATTTTTTTCTGCCTACAATGAATGTTACTGACGCCTTGGGGCTTATGAATTTTTGTCCGAATATTATTTACTAGACAAATTTTATGATACATAAATTTATTGAAATTACGTTAGTTACTCCAGAGGCAACTGCTGAAGCAGGAAAGTATTTTGCGACTGTGCGGGATAACAGGGATGGATACCCAGGATATCGAGTATGGATGATGGTAACAATGGTGAGGTCGTAAATCTCACTTTCACACAACCACGCGAAAAACACTTATTTATTTACACACAGCACAACCAAAAACTATACAAAATAACAGATATAACAAATGTAAATACTTTACTGGAGCAGTACAACAATGGATTGTTGCGGAGCGATACAAAACAACTTTGGCGCAACAAAGCAGGAACCGAACAGAACTTGTCCTTGTACAAATTTTAAACCAACAAACTTCGCTAGCGACAGCGCCACTAACTATAAACTACAAAAAAATACAGAGAAGCGTATATGGCGTTGACATTGGCAAATATTTGTTGTACCTTTGCAATAAACGGAGCTGACAACATTAAAATCTCAAACATACTGCCCACCTAGTCGAGAAGCGACTAAACTAAACAATTAACATGGAATAACAATAAAACTTAAGTAAGCAAGATCGTGTGGACATCAGGCCGACTGGGAATGACCTGGACTGCCAACCGTAGAACGACGCAGCGGTGGCGACGGCGGCGCGGCGAGTCTCTGCTTGGCTGAAGGGATGACGTCCGTCTCGATCGGCAGAGGGCTTAGCCGGGAGATAGGTCGGCGAAGCTCTGAAGTGGCAGTCTTGACGGTGACTACCCTGACGAGGCCGTCTGCTCCTGGATGCAGCTTCTTTGTTAGGGCTCGCCCTTGGAGGATCCAGACGTGCTTCTGGAGGAGTGAGTGAGTTAATGCTAAGCCAGCGTGGAGGGCTAATGCGTGCCAATGTAGGACATGTAGCTGGCTTAGCGGAGATGACTTTGGAAGGATAGGCGGGTGTCTTTCGGAATCGGGAAGTCCGGAATTCTCGAGTCTACCGCCTACGCATAGCATGCCGTGAGCGTTGAGAAATGGATTTAGACTCACGAGAGGCGAAGTCCTTGGAATGGGTCTAGCGCTTTTCAGTTGCGCTATTTCAGTGGCAAACTTCTCTCTCTGGACATTGCGGATCAGACGGACTCTCGCAGCAGTTAGTTCGAATGTGGTTAGGAAGCCGGTGCATGTCTCTTGCTCTCGATCTTCCAGACCTGCAAGTCTGGAAATTCTTCCTCTCTTGTCGCAGCGGCGGGCGAATCGCATGCACTGGGCTGTTACACGGAGCGTGCGTGACAGGGAGGAATACCGCGCTAACAGAGCGAACTCTTCTTCGACTTGGACCGGCATGGAGCGGGTTTTCTGGACAGCTTCTTCACCTGGTGAATCGGGTAGCTCTTGTGTTGCGGTCGGCCAATTCTGAGTCGCGTCAGAAAGCCATGGAGGACCGTTCCACCACAGGCTCGAGGTGGGAGTCTCCTCAGCCCTACACATATGACCAAGAAACTCGTATTCGTGCAAGAACTTACTGTAGCTGTCATGAACAGCTGGATCTCGTGCCAGACGTCGCTCTATGGACACAAGCGAACGGACTGCTTGCTCGCGATTGCCGCCTGTGGGAACTCTGGAACGACGTGGCAGCCGCACCACAAAGCGACCACTGGCGTCTCTCTGGTAGGTGGAGGTGAAGAATTCTTCGCAGGTACTCTCTTCTGGGGAGAGCGAGGAAGGAGCGGCGGGAATTTCTTCAAGTTCCCAGAACCGGCGGAGGTTGTGATCCAGGTCCTCCTCTACATGGCAATGTAGAGAGGACACGGGAGATGCACCGTCCTCGTCGACGGCTCCGGACAGGACCCAACCTAGAGCTGTGTTGATGGCTACCACCTTGGAGCCTGGGACTGGATACACTCCTGGACGGAGTAGAGCGCCGAAAACGTCGGCTCCAAGCAGTAGGCCAACCATCTGGTCTCGGTGATAGCATGGATCGGCCAGCTCGAGGTGCAGCAGCAGCTGCGGATCTAAGGGACGGACTCTCCGTTGTGGAACGTGAGACGTCAGACGTGGAAGCACGTAGGCGGATACCTGGTGCTCGGCACCAGGTGCTGCTCTGGATCGGAAGACGACTTCCACTTGTGAGGAGGCCGTGGCAGAGTGCGAGGCCCCGACGCCGACGACCTTGACGTGGGAGCGCCGCCTGGCTAGACCAAGACATTGCACAATGTCTTCAGAGACGAAAGACACCTCGGACCCGGTGTCAAGGAGCGCGCGTGTCTGTACGCGCTGTCCGCTGGGCGAACAGATGGTGACCAGCGCTGTGGTCAGGAGAACCATGGCACGGGATGTGCCCTGGTGCGTGGAGTGACTAGAGACCGTGGAGGTATGGAGAGCAGCAGCTCTTTCTGGAGGACTGGCCGAACCTGTAACAGAACTGGATGGGAAAGCGTCGTGCAGCAGCGTGTTGTGCGTCTGGCTGCACTTGAAGCACGTCTTCGTGGATCTGCATGCGTTACGCTAGTGGGAACCCAGGCAGTTGAAGCAGAGCCGAAGTCGCTTGACCTCGGACAGGCGCTCTTGTGGAGACTTCCCCCGGAACGATGAGCAGGAGAAGTTCGAGTGCGAGTCTCCGCAGAACACGCAGTTCGTGTTCCTGACGCTTGCAGAGACCTGGTGTGAGCGAAGTGGCGCAGCCTTCGCGTTGGAGGCCGTTATGGAGCGGGCAGGTGGGCTCAGCGGGGCCGACATCTCTAATGCGCGGATACGCATCTCGAAGAAGGCCTCGAGCTGCTTGAGTGTCGGCTGTTCCAACTTGTAGTCGGGGTTCACCAACGTTTGAGTCGCATCTATGGAAGCGAGATGCAACTCCCATGCTCGGCGGGATGCAGAGTCTAGGCGACGGAGGAGTAAGAACACGATGACGTCGTCCCACTTGTCTACAGGTCGCCCTAGCTGCTCGAGCGATCTTATCTCTTCCCGTGCTCGGTCGATCAGGGCCCGCAGGTCGCGTGCGGACTCTTTCGATACCTGGGGCAGGTCGAACAGTGCCGACAGGTGAGCACTTACCAGAAGCCGACTGTTCCGGTACCTGGCGCAGACGGCGTCCCAGGCTCCCTGGAAGTTCGCTGCCGTGGTGGCCATGGTACGCACTAGGAGTGCGGCTTCACCTTTCAGTGCTGCCTTGAGGAGGAGCAGCTTCTGGACGTCGGGAACATCGTCACGGTCTATCACGAGACCCTGAAAGGCGTCGTGGAATGCCTCCCATTCCAAGTATGACCCGGAGAACTCCGGCAGGTTTACCTTAGGTAGAGGCGGAAGGGAAGCCTTTGGCGGTTGAACTGGAGCGACAACTGGAGCTGGCGGAGGTGGCGAAGGACGGAGGGCCTCCAGGATAGCGACACCCGTCAAGTACAAGAGCTCTGTGGCGGAGAAGTGATCTTCAACGAAGTACACCGTAGCTTCTGAGCCCTTTTCTGCTCTAAAAGAGTGGTGGTTAGTCAGGAAGTCATTCCAATGTCTCTGTAGGTTGGCGAGCGCGCTGTCGATCAGCTTGCTTGTCGGAGTTATTTCTTCTTTCGATAGCTGCGTACGGAGTGCCAGCGGTAACTTCCGGATCTGTTCCGTCAACTCTTGCTGGTGGCGCAACACTTCAGCCATTGTTGAACCTGGTGAAGGTAACGGACGCGAAAACGGAACTGTTTGGCGATGACTTCGAAGTTATCGTGATTCTACACGCAGGTTTGCGAGGTTAGAATTAACAAAGGATGGGTGGATGACACTGGATTAGGATTTGACAGGCTATGCGCATGGACAAGGATTTGACAGGTTTTGCACGTGGTTTTAAGGGTGGAAAAAACTCGGATAATCCGGATAGTATCCGGCTCGAAGGACCAAAAAATGTGCGGGATAACAGGGATGGATACCCAGGATATCGAGTATGGATGATGGTAACAATGGTGAGGTCGTAAATCTCACTTTCACACAACCACGCGAAAAACACTTATTTATTTACACACAGCACAACCAAAAACTATACAAAATAACAGATATAACAAATGTAAATACTTTACTGGAGCAGTACAACAATGGATTGTTGCGGAGCGATACAAAACAACTTTGGCGCAACAAAGCAGGAACCGAACAGAACTTGTCCTTGTACGAATTTTAAACCAACAAACTTCGCTAGCGACAGCGCCACTAACTATAAACTACAAAAAAATACAGAGAAGCGTATATGGCGTTGACATTGGCAAATATTTGTTGTACCTTTGCAATAAACGGAGCTGACAACATTAAAATCTCAAACAGCGACATTAAAACGTATTGAAAATTTTTTGCAAAATTTCATGGCCCAAGACTAACTAAACTCCTTAGAAACTCTTTCAATTCATAATAATTTTTTCACTACTATGCTAGAATTTAACAAAAAAAATCATAAAAAATTTCTCTTCAAAAAAATAGAAGAGTGGAATACTTATATAAATAATTTTTGGAAACTTCATATATCTTTGAATAAAAAACCATTATATTGCATATTAATGTTTTCTTTATTTTGGCCCCAGTGCTTATAAAGTTCACGAGCCGCTACTGGTAGGAAGTATGAACAACAACGAAGAAAACACAATATCTCGACAACACTTGTAGAATGTTTAATGAAAACAGAAAATGTTCTAAAAATTTTGTGCTATAGCACGAATGAAGATTTTCTAGAGTAAATAGTAAACAAAGCAGCATGTTGAATCGCAAGTAAGCAAGATAAATAACTTTCGTCACAAGTTAGCAAAATACAATAAAAATAATTATTAATTCATCTACGTCAGGAGTCATAAATTTAAGGTAATGAAAATTGAGCCTCATTTTTTATGTAGATTTAGAGTCCATTAAATTTAAATATATGTTGTTTCTGTTCAAACAAATTAAGAACTGAATAAAAAGTTATTAAAATGACATTCATTTATCAGAAAATTAACAATATCATTAGTGCTCCGAACGTCATTTACTATCTGCATTTCAGAAGAACCTGCTGCCATTTTTTAAAAGTAAACTTAAATTTCAAAGGAAAATATATCTGATGTCCACGTCCACCCCTTATAATACATTTAAATAACTGCAAATGTAACGATCAAAATTTCAAAAGCATTCAGTTCGGTCGCATATTCCGTTCGCCCATATGCAAACTGACTAATCAGAAAGCACTTGAGGCCTGCTTCAAGACTCCCTTCTTTGAAGAAAGTACTGCAGCGACTACATACAATTATGAAATTTGAGGCAGGAGAACTTTTGCCTCTGCACTTCTTTAGTCGGTACTACGCTGGGTTTACGAATGCTTTATTCGACAGCATATAATAGGAAAACAGTGGGAATTTTAAAAATAGATCTTAAGGACATGTTGTGTGCTGAATTTAAAATTTCTAGAAGATTGAAATTTAAATATACAATGCAAAATTCTTTTCTACTCATTTTGTATGGTAAGGCACTGCCTCACTTGCCTCCCCTGACGAGCCGAACAATATAAAAAAATTGAAAAAAAGATGCCTGGTCAGAAATTTCTGTAGTTCCGAATAGTAACAATACAGAAATAAAAAAGGATAAATTATCTTTTAGCTTCTTTTAGAAGAGAAAGGTAAAAAGTAATTTAAAGATTAGATAAAAGCAAGCAAAAATATACCGAAAATAGTGATGAAGTAAGTTTTTGAACATTAATATGAACTTCTCGTTATATTAGTTCGTCCTAAATATGTTTTTTGATGTTAAGGTTTATAAAAAATAATACATTCAAGTAAAATATCAACAAATTCTACATTGAGTTAAGTAAAGTAATTAATCTCTATTGCAATTATCAACATTGAAACAAAATTTAATTTTTAATTTCTTGTAAATGAACTTAAATATGAAATTAGAAAAACGTATATATGAAGGACGATGTATTATGACAAGGAAAAAACTACACTGCACTGTATTATGTAAATTATTTTTTATAGTTCTTGTTAAATATATACCTAAATGGCATTTGGTAAAAGTATTGCAAATAATTGTATCATGACAAAATATAATGTACCTATATTAAATTTATAATTTAGGCACCCATTTATTGACACTTTGCATCTGCTTAATAAAAAAATTATAGTTATTCATTCATAACACGACCAATTTCTAGTTTGATATAATGAGCAAATTCGTTTCTGTTTCAATTCGATGTTGAAGATGACTTCCGAGCAACAAATTGCTGGACATTATGACTAATTTGACCTCACAAATAAAAAGAATGGAAAAAGAAGTGCATGAAATAAAAAGGGATCAAAGAGAAGTTATAAAGGAAATAAGAAAGCTAAATTATGAAAGTATACTTATGATGATACTGTCAAGCAGTATCTAAGGACGGACTAGAACTAAAAATCGACCCGGGAAATGTATTTAATACGGCCTCTAAACATACATTGTAAACCATAATTTAAGCGGCGCTTTATTAATAGCAATAATTTTACATTGAAACCACAGAATAGTTATATACAGAAACGACACTCCGTGTCGGTACCTTTGATGTTACCCTATTCAGTTCTATGACCTTGGAGCATTGTGTGGATCGTTAAATTTGTTGGCTGATTTTCGTTCGAAATTTAAATTTTTGTTTAAATGATAAAATAATGTTTAGAATGTAAAAATATTCAATATAATAAAAGCATATTAGATGAAATAAATAGGTACATAATTATACTTTCTAAACATTTTTATTAAACAAAATGTTTGTATGTTGCAAGTTTTTCAATAAACGCAATTTTCTATTTCTTTCGTTTTGATTATATTTAATATTCATTTTACTTATTTTATATCATAAAATATTCTGTGTCGTACATATAATTTTCTTAATAATCTAGTGGATAATGTCATGTGTGGAAACTTATTTTTTTTTACTAACAAGCAATATATTAATTAATACAAATAAATTTTTCAATATTTATATAAAAAGTATTTTCTAAATAAAATATGTAATTCTCCAAATTACGATTTTCATAATTTATAAATATGTTGTTGTGTAATTCTAAAAAGTGTCTTTGTGTGCCTCGCAAGCAATTGTCCGACTCGCTTCACTCGTCGTGCAAACTTCCATGCTAGCACACAAAGTACCACTTTTACTCTTAATAACACAATATACTATTTTGCTTGTTAGAAATCGGTTTTTGTACTTTTATATTTTTATCATTGTCCCCTTATTGAAAATTTTCTAGACGCGTTAATGATTAATAAACTCGAGTGATGAAACTTTCCGATTTTAAAGGATGAGCCCTTTAAATTTGTTGGCTTTCCCCATCTCTCTCTAATTTTCGTTTCTCTGTCTTACTGTCGCTTCTGTATATAACTATGCTGTGTTGATACCTTGGACCGTAAGTATATTTTCGAAAGAGACAGTCACTAGGCGGAAACCAAATCGGTATTTAAAGCAAGGATTGCAAAAGTCGATTTCATGTCTATACTCTTCGCATTCTGCCGCGACCTTTTTAATAGACAAAATCTGATATAGCTTATATTTGTAATTAGTAGAAATAAGATATTAGGTTGTAAAATATGGAAAAAAGTATCTAAATAAGTATAAAAAATTCATCTTTAAAATAATGAATATTTAAAATTACATTTTAACAAATAATTTTACGTGATAAATTTATAATAATTATTAATAATTTTATTGATTTTTTTTGTAAAAGTAAACATACTCCATAAATTATTAATAATAAAACAATTATTAACAATTGCAGTCAATGTCTACCCCATACTGTATATTGACAATATTCCTTCATACTATTATGTACGGATATGTATTTTATGTCCACACTATGTGCGTATATGAAATTCACTGCAAACATCAAATCCTGACAAACTCAAGTAATTATTGATGCATATAATTTTTATTTTTATTCTCAATGCATGAAATAAATAAAATAAAAACATAATTAATTATAATTAAATATAAAAATATTTAATGACATTATTTAATCCTGAAAAGAGCAATTATTTTCCTTCATTTTTACTTTAAGTTGAAAAAATTGATTGTTAAACGACAAAAAATAACTGACATAACCCTACTTTGTTTGCGACGAAAACATCTAATTCTACTGTAAGTAATTATTGGTAATTGGTCGTAGAAAAATTGACTGTACAACTCGAGTGGCATACTTATATCCCACACGAATGTTTGAGGCAGTCCTGTCCGTGTCGTGCGATAAAGGCGTCGTATCCATTCTTGTTGTAAAATGTACTTTATAACTACAACAAATTAATATTTTTTCATTTATCTGTCAATATATCTTTTTAAAGAGAAAACGGACGCCCTGCATTACAAGATATTACGAGTACGTATTTAAAGATGTTTGTATCTTTTCTATATAAATTTTATGACAATGCGATGGCTTTCCCGTATAAACGTATTTTATCTACAACTATTGAAATATGGGTACATTATACGTGTGATACTACATATAATATACTACTCATATTACACAAGTGTAATATGAAATGTCATATTACACGCTACACTTTTCTGTAATAAATAGGGCATATGATTTAACACATAATATTTTATTAAACTGTTAATTTATTAATAACATATTTTTTATTATAAATATCAATATATATACTTATAAAAGTATAATAAATACAATTTGAAGTTATTTTGACATTTAAGTGCTACTGTGGCGCCATCTGTTAAGCTATACATGAACTACTCAAAGCTAACTGCGCGAGTACTGCCATTTTGTTTCTACCGTTAGATAGTCGCTGACGCTACAAAAACAGTTTTTTAAAATGGAAAGTGAAAATGATATTACTGAGTGTACACCACCAGAAATTAAAGAGGCTGCTAAAGCAGTAACTTTAAATTTATTGCCTGAAAGGTCAAAAAAAAAATTATGAAGTTGTGTATAACTCATTTATAGACTGGCGGCTGAAGAACAAAATAAGCTCGTTTTCGGAAGATATCATATTGGTTTATTTTAAAGAATTAAGTAAAAAATACAAATCGTCAACTTTGTGGAGTCGTTACTCCATGCTTAAAAGCACTCTAAATTTAAAGCATAATATAAATATTGAACCTTATGCACGACTACGTGCATTATTAAAAAGGGAATCCGAAGGATATCAACCAAAAAAGTCTGAAGCATTTACTGTATTTGTTGTGTATGCAGGTCTTCGTCCTTCGTTTGTAACTTCAGAATAATTTTTTCTTAACTACCAAAACGGAAAATGCACAAAACAAGTAATTGGCATTAACAAGTTTGGAGCAATGGGCAAACACATAGCACAATTTTTAAAACTGGAGCATCTAGAAAAGTACTCCGGACATTGTTTACGAAGATCATCTGCAACATTGTGTGCTGATGCACGAGCTACAATGACAACTTTAAAGCGCCACGGGGGCTGGAAATCTGCCTGCGTGGCCGAAGGCTATATTACAAATTCGAAGAAACATAAATTAGATACAGCTCACAAAATTTTAAGTCAAATAAATTCAAATAATCATAATGCTACTAATGGTAGTACAAATCAGGAGGGAAAATCTTGTATTATGGAAAACAACGTATGTCTTACAACAAATAGTAATTTTGATATTGGCACTACGCCATCAGTTAATTTAACTAATTGTATTAATGTAACAATTAATTTCATAAGTAAATAAAGGATTTTGTTTATAAATGATCTATTTTTAACCTTATGTATATATACAGGTAAATGAAATTTTATGACAGTAAAAATATTTAACAAATAATATCAGATTTTTTATATGCCTAATAGTTGTAGATAAAGTAAAATTTGACTCGCATAATATGGCTACATTACACGCGGATGATTAAAAATACTCGCTACCGCTCGTTTTTTTAATTACATCCTCGTGTAATATAGCCTACATATTATGCTTGTTAAATAATATACTATTACTTTAAGTTCCCAATTGTCTTGTCCAATTATGCCCATTTGCACCAATACATATTGAAGTCGAACTTTATTAATCTGATCTTAAATTAAGCCTGCCTTAAATTTTTTAAGTCGTTGTTCATCATACCGGAGCTACATTTTAAGACGAGCGTAGTTAAGCTAGACTTAGGTAAGAAGTACTAGGGATTTTTCAGTGACTTTTTGATTACTAACTTCATAGCAGTTTTGACATTGATTGTGATTTTTCGAGTTTTCAGTTAAATATAAAGTAAATTAGTGTACCGTAAAAGAAATTAAACGTTTTATTATTATTACAGATAAATATAGAATTATATATTTAAAATGACTACTGAGAAACGAAGAAGTGCCAATTTTACTCCAAATGAGACCCTTGCGACAATATTTTGGATTTAAAAATTTGCGTTTACTGCAACTTGAACATTTAATGAAAAGTATGATTTTCTGTTCCGAAAAATTTCAGGATCACCTCCTCCGGGTGACTGAATTTTAATATGTGTACAATCTATAAATTAATTTTTCTGTAAGTCATGCAATTTACAAATACATTACCTATTGTTAGTACCGATTACAGAAATTACTCGAATGAAGCAATATCATATTTTGAGTTGCTTTAATTTCTCGATCACCTTGTGGCATTTTAATAAACTGATTACTAATCCTTGCAATTTCCCTTGCAACTCGTGGAATAATTTGTGAAACAGTTGACACATGTACTCCTGCAAAATCTGCAATTGCCAATAAATGATTTCCAGTCGCTAATGTTCTCAAGAATATTACACTATTGTTTCGAAAAAATTAAAATCTAATAATTAGTATTGAGTGTAATTAATAAATTAGGTAAGTATTTACTTATCATTATTAAATTCAATTCCATGTTCTATCAATAAAAGTAACTCATATGTTGTTACTTTGGTGAGACGAAACCGTTTAAAAAATTCTTCATCGTTATATTCATTAAAGTACCTTGCCCTTTGATATATACGCCTGTTTATAATATTATCTAACTCCAAAACAAAAAAAAACTTCCTCAAAATCGTCATTTTCTTCAACAAAATTAATTTTGTGCTCTACTGAATTGTGATATGTGTAGTAAAAAGAATTATTAAGTCTCCAAATTCGAGGAGTTAAAATTTAAGTTCGACTTTTGCTATAAGTCTCGATTTAGGATATGGTGCAACAAAACTAAGGCTCAAATTAAAACTAAGCCCAGATTAATTCAAATAAGTTCGACTTAAACTTTGGTGCCAACGGCCATTAGGATTGTGGGTTTTTGCATTTTCGTAAGGTACGATATTTTCATTTCTTAAATATTTCCATTGTTGGCCAAATCTTATATTTACCGATTGTATAGGTAGGTCTAAATTATCTATAGTTCTAAAGTTATTTATACTATATTCTTTCTTACAATTTTCACCTCTGATTTTACATGTCACAGTTTTTGAATCAATCTCTTGAGTGTTCTCGCTGTTTGTCCACCGTATTCTAAGAGGAGATGATGGTCCAGATATACCAAGTTTTTCGGTTAAATTCTTATCAATGAGGCTAACCGAAGAAGCTTCATCTAACAGTGCGTAAACATGACATATTCCCTTCGGTCCTGTTATGACTACTGGTCCTATTTTCAATAATACTTTATTGTAATTTCCAGACGTAATGTTTACTGTTTCTGTTTCTAATATTTTCGTTTCCTTTTCCTTTTGTACTTCATTGTTGGAACGATGCAGCATTTTATTATGATGTCGATCACATCCATCAACTTTACACCTCTTGTCTTTCCTCCAGCATTCAGTGTTTACATGTCCTGTTTGTAAACATACGAAGCATAAATTATTCTCTTTAACAAATTTCCATCTTTCGATAAGATTTCTTTTTTCAAATATTTTGCATTTATATAACAAATGATTGATTTTCTTGCAAAACATACAATCTTGATTATTCGTTTCATATATAGTTAATGTTGTTTCTTTCTTAAATTTTGACATATATTTTTCTTTCTTTGCTAGTTCTTGACTTACATTTTCTTTCTTCTGTTTTTCATAAGGCTTAAATGTTTTATTAACTATTAATGATTGTTCTAACAACCAATCAGCTAAAGCTTTCAAATTCAACTTGGATTCGCTCTTAGTTTTATATTTTATCCATTCAATTTGCCAAGTAATTGGTATTTTTGACTTTATTTCTTCTAAAATTTGTATATTTGGAAGCTGCTCTTGCATGTTTAGTAATTCTAAATTAACTACTAAATGTTTCACGGAACTGGCTAATTTTAACATCGGTTCTAAATTGTTTTCTTTAATGGAAGGTATATTTTTTATTTCTTTTAGGAGACTATGCAATATTTGTTCCGGAGGTCCAAAATGTAGTTCTAATAATTTTATAACTTCTTTGACACTTTCTGGATTTATTAAAAGTCCTTTTACAATATCACGGGCTACGCCTTTCAAACATTTTCTTAATCGTAAAATATTTTCTCTTGGAGTTAGATTGCAATACATGGTTGTTTCTTTAAATTCAGATATGAAGGCCGGCCAGTCTTGTGGATTGCCCCAAAATATAACCAATTCGAGGTTGGTAACTTGTCTTGTCATAAATTTATGTACGTCATTTGGAGAATTACGGTTTTGTGTGGTTAAAGCATTTACAGCATTTACTAAGGCTGCTGTAATTTCAGAATCTTGTAAATTGGATGAATTCTTAAAGGGAAAATTAGTGTCGATTTCATTAATCCATTCTTTATAGCTTCTTTATTATGTGATTTATTGTCTAGAATTTCATTATAGTCCTTTTCTTCTAAATCTAGAAATTCTTGAGCAAGTTCTTCTTCTACTCTTGCATTCTCTATTTCCAATTCTAGATCGATTATTTTCTTTTTACGTTCAATTTCAGCATCTTCTAGTGCTTTTAATTCTTTCTCGGCTTTAAGTTTAGCTTCTAGTTTTATTCTGTTCGCTGCAAGTTCGCTTAACTTGGACGAATGCGAAACTGATCTTGATAACTGAGCTATTGATCTTCCGTTTTCTGATTTATTATCTTCTTCCGTTATTTTTTGCAATATCTCTTTCTTGCTTTCTTCATGTTTCTGTACAGTAGCCAGACGTTCACTTCTTCTAGGTTTAGAAAGTTCTTCTTTATTATATTTGTTTTCTGACATTTTCTTGAAACACTATATTCCACTGCTGATTGCTCTTATTCTCGAAGGACGAATTGTTGTAAAGATATTACCTTTAAGTATATAAAATATATATTATTATCCGGCTCGAAGGGCCAATTGTTGTAAAGATATTACCTTTAAGTATATAAAATACATATTATTATCTGGCTTGAAGGACCAATTGTTGTAAAGATATTACCTTTAAGTATATAAAATATATATTATTATCCGGCTTCAAGCGAATTTCCTTTCCGCTTTCAAAAACACTGAATAATTAATACAAAATACTCAAATTGTTCGTATTTTCTTTATTTTTCAATATTTCAATCCTTATTTTTACAATATTACATCGTTTCTTTTAAACGTCAAAAAATCAATACTAATCGACTATATTTTTTTTTGCCTACTTTTCAAAAAAAATAAAAAATAATTTTATCTAGTCGGCGACAACTAGCCTAGATATGACCTCAGGATACTATCAGATACCTGTAACAAAAAATCACGACATCGAACATCGTTTGTCACTCCAGATGGCCAGTTTGAATTTATTAGGATGCTCTTCGGTTTAACAAAAGCTCCAAGTGTATTTTAACGTATGGTGAACAAAATATTGGGACGATTACGAGATTCGGTAGCACTAGCATATCTAGATGACATACTTTGTTCAGCCGCAGACTTCGAAGAAGGATTTCGAAGATTGAAAATTATATTGGAAGTTTTTAGAGAACATCGGTAAGTTACTTAGGTTTTGATATTGACGCTGACGGAGTATTTCCCGGTAAAGAAAAGATCCGTGCTTTAAGTGACTTTCAAACACCAGAGAACGTACTTCAAGTTCAGCAGTTTATCGGACTAGAAAACTTTTTTTTAGAAAATTCATGAATGCATTCGCTGTTAGTTACAACTCCAAGAATTTACGTTTACCGTGGAATACTGACAGGGTACGAGGATGAGTCAGGTAGATGCGTTAAGTCGATGGAAGGCCAAGACACAACGGTCTCGTATGACAAAAAAACTCAAACTAATATCACAGGTTCTTGGTAAAACACCTGAAACTGACTACGAAAAATCAGTTTATAAAATATATCGCATTACTTGTAAAGGATTGCAATGGGTTGTACCCCGGGGTCTAACACGAGAGAAAGTGAAGAATTCTCATGATGATTTCGGTCACTTTGGGGTGGCGAAAATGTTAAGGTAACTGAAACATATTATTGGTTTCCTAAAATGCGAGAATATGTGCGGAAATATATAAACTGCTGCATACCATGTCTGTATCATAAAGAACCAAAAGGGAAACGTGATATATTTCTTCACCCAATACGAAAAGTAGTTGTTCCTTTTCATACCATTCACATGGACCACTTAGGACCATTCAACAAGAGCGGTTCGGGAAACATGTATTTAATTGTTGTCGTAGAAGCATTTACAAAATTCACTCTGCTACAAGAAGTAAAAAAAAATAAAATACGAAAAAAAAACCGGTTCTAAATTTCTTACAATACATAATCGATATGTTTGTTGTACCGACACGATTAATTAATGACTTGGAGCAGCTTTACATCTAAAGAATGTGAAACGACTTTGCAAACATTATGGGATACAACACATCTTAAACGCCGTTGCAACGTCGTGCAAACGGCCAGTGGTGAAAAGTTCAACGGAACAGCTTTAGCTGCCTTAGCAACTTCCAGGACCGATGACAAACATTGGGATAAGAGAGTATCAGGAGTTCAATTCTCAGTTAACAATACTAATTGCGCAGGAACTGGAAAAACGTCTAGCGAATTATTGTACGGTTACCGTCCAAGAGCACCAAATGACTCAAGGCTGACGAACAAAATTCAGAGCAGTAATTATCGATATAGCAGAAACGCGACAAGAGGTTGCTGAGAAAATAGAAAACGATCAACAAAAACAAGCAGTTTGATTTAACATAAAAAGAAAAGCTCCACAAAAATTCAGTTGCGAAAATCTTGTTTTTGTAAAGAAACAATATGCAGTGATAGAGGGAAAAAGCAAAAAAAAATATTACTACATTATGCTGGACCATTTAAAATAGAGAAGGTTTATTCAAACGAAGATATCTAGTTGTGGAAATGAATGGATCAAATAGGAGCATGAGATGCGGATACAAAAACCTAATAGCAGTGGACAATATGAAACGATGGGTACTAGTAAAAGATTTGATGAATAATTCAGAAAATGACACACTGCGTCAGATGATGATGTTCATGGAATTGAAAATTAACTTCTCGAGGACGGAAGTTTTTCAGGATGGCCGAACTGTTAGAGGGTAATTATTTTCAAGCATTAGATCATAACTTACTTCACTCCCATTCTTTCTTTATTGAATTAATTAGTTACAATGTGTTTGATAACACAGAGTTTATAACATGCAGTTATTGTTTATTTGAATCAGTTGGCAGTCGTGAGATAAGTGTCAGAGGTCTTTAGTTCAATAGGTGAGACACAATATCTATGAGTTACTGAGTGTGAGACAGTATATTTACTGTAGTGTGATCTTGATTTTATCCTACCCCTATCCCCGGCGCGTAAACCCGTTAACACTGCATTGACAGGAGGGTGAAGCCGAGGCGCGACGCATCGTGGTACCCTGGTGCCAACGGTGCCCTGCTGGAACAGGTGCCTTAGTTTCGCTTGCATCTCGGTGGGGAGGTGGAGTATGGGTTTGTACTCGGCTTTCACTCATACTCCTGAAGCCTTGTTATAACTCACTGTGGGAGATGTCAAGTTGCTCGATGGATTTCGAGTGTTCTTCTGCTACCGTGGATTCGGTAGCCGGCATATCGTGGATTCGATATGTGACACTCCTCTCGAGGAGTATCCTTTTCAATTTTACCCGTCTTACCTGGTTTGTTGTTGAGTGTGAGTGTTGTTGGGTGTGCGAATGATATATAGTTGTGTGCAATGTGTTTCACTAAGCATTAGCTTACTCTTTGACTTTCCTTTTCAGGGTGTTCCAAATTAGAAGACGTGATTGGCGTATTATATATTTATTGTTATTTTCGTATCAGAGTGTACAATTATTTAATTAATTATATTAATTGCAATTATTTCAGAATTTTATTTTAGCTACTCTACCTCATTAAAATATCTTCATAACAGAACGAAGATAGAATTTGCTTCTGTGATTTGGAATCCATACTATTTGCTTGAAATTTAATATTGAACTTTACAATATTAGGCTGCAACAGTTTTACATTGTAGTCTCTAAAAAATCATAAGACTACTTCTCGACATAGTATTCACATTTGAAACTCTAATGCCCGGTTTCACCATTGCAGGTTGAATCTTCTGATAGTAATTCGACGAATAAATTTTATTCACTGAATAATCAAAGTTCCGTTTCACCAACCAAAATCGTTGGATAGTTAGTTATTCGTAGAATTAAACTTTTTTTGGGTTGAATGTACAGAATCGCCTAGGCGACGAATAACTTCTGCCCATCTGTTGACTGTTATCGAATATTTTGTATAATATTAAACTGTCAGTGACTTTATTGATAGATTGTAGATAGATGTGGAAGGTAAAGACAGTAAAAAAAGAAAAACAAGCAGGAATTATCTTGAAGAAGAAAAGAAAAACTTAAATATTATAGAGCAGTATTTAACTATTATAGAAAATAAAAACAACTGTCATCGAAAATTTAAATTTGTAAAATATGTTAATAGTTATTTACGTGGTCAGCGGTGTAAGTAAATCTTTACAGGGCGAGCTGAAAATTTGTGAGGCAAGCGACGAAGGAGCAAGCTCTCATAATTCAGTGAGCCCAGAAAAGATTAATTGCACGCGTGCCGCGTTCAAAATTTTATTTCCACCGTCATAGCGTTTTTTTTTTTATTAATTTACTTTATTCTTCAAAAAAGATTTACTCTATTTTGGAATCAAAGGTAGTTGGCGGTAGTAGAACAATTTATAGCTAGACGTTGTCAAACGAATTTCGCCAGTGAATCAAAATGTACTATAAATGTATATAATTACTTATACAAACCTAATTAAATTAAGTTTGTAATATTTATAATAAAATGCATAAAAAACTTTCATATTTTCTATTATTTTTTATGAAAATTGTAAAATTTTACTACTTAGCTACCGAGAAGCCTATAAAGTGACAATTATATAGAAGGTGGAAATAAACATTTTTACTGGAATATATCCCAATTGTCTATCTCGTAGATCATATTCACTTCATCTTTAATGAATTAATGTTATTCTTACCTAAAGAATTGTTACAATTCAAATATTATTTGATTTATATTATTATATATGTTTTAATGAAAGAAACTATTTAATTACTTTTAGCAGTTTTTCTCCACAATGAAAATATTATTGCCTTTGTAATAATCAACTGCATTTTACTGGCGTAACAAAATTTTGATTACTATAAGTGATGTTGACACATGGGGTGAAGTTAACGTAAAATACGATCTATTTATTGTAATCAAACAAAATATTTTGTATCAATGTTACAAGGGTCTAAATTAGTAGAAGTAATTTACATTTTAAATAATCGAAAAATGGAACTGTTGAGATTTTAATTCCGTACTATGTAATGAGTAATGTTTATGGAGCCATAGCATCCACTCGGCTACAGAACACTTAGTTTGAAATTTTGTTATTACATAAACAGCTGTCAGAATTATTTTTTTTATCCAATATTTCTATTAAAAAAGATCTTATTTCATAATACTTGATATCAATAGTTGCAAAATTAAATCATCTAACCAATGGTACAACATACACCCCATCATTTTAGCGGAACAGGTGATAATAGCAAAAAACTGTCTTCCCATCTTAATTCACAATGTTAAGGTTTTTAGAATTCACCCTATATTATATATGTAAATTAAATTATAGATAGAAATGAAAGTAAAAGAAAATAAAAAAGAGAAAGAACTAAAAGTTATGTTGAAGAAGAAAAATAAAATGTATTAAATATAGTAGAATATTTGAAAATTATCGAAAATGGAGCGTTCCTACTTCTCATCGTTCTTTGCTTTTGTACTCGTAAAACAATTTCTTCGTTGGAAAATATCAACGACGATGAAGATGACAATAACATAACATTCTGATATTAGTGATATTAACAGATTTATTATCAGAAAAAAATAACTTAAAAATATATAAATTTTTACAATAGCATTCAATTCATTTTTCATTTTATACATTCTTTTTTGCAAATATAAATATATAACTTAATATTTTCTATAACAATTTCTAGAAATATTATAGTAAAAATCAAAAAATATTTCAAACATCACACTAATCGTCGAATAAATATTTAACTGGCCAAAAATCGTTACTTAACTTAACCAACGATTTATTCGTCGAATAAATACTAACTGACGTTGGTAAAACAAAATAAGGGAGATTTATTCGATGAATAGTTTAACTGTCGAATTAAACATTTATTAATTTTATACAATATTTTATGTCCCCAAAAAGTTTGCAAAATACACTTACCTTATTTTCTGCACCGACTTATAAAACAAATTGTGGCGACCACATTAATGTGACCCTCACATGAAACGACACGAACGCAGTGGCTTGGTCAGAGAAAAAAGAAATATACTGGTTGTTATTATAGTGACTGTCAATACAATACAAATATTATAAAAGATTGAAAATACAAAAATTGTAAATGTTTATATAATAATAAAAATAATATAAAACATTTCTTCCATTCATCTCCATAAAATAATAATAAAAACTCTAATAATAATAGCACGATGATTAATTATAAATTATAACGTAGGTACATGTAAACTTATACAATCTCAATCTACTTAAATTTAAAAATGGCATTATTTCTAATTTATACCTTAATTTATTATACTGCTTATTTACATATACGTTTACAGTATACATACATATTTATTTGATTATTTGTATGTAATTTTTCTAAAGAACCTATAACTGTTCAACGAAGGGAAGAGATTCTGCTCGACTGGATGATGGAATGAAAATAAAAGAGTTCTTGGAGAATTCAGTTAATTTAATAAATTTAATTACACACCAACGTTACGACTTCAATTAAGTCTTCTTCAGGGTGCTACTCAAACATACAAGAAACCACATTAACAAGAAGACAAATATACAAAAATCAGGTGCGCTTTACATAATTGTTAATTTAAAATACAAAAAAGATCATATTTTTAAAATAATGTAAAACCTGCTCGTCAAGGTATAAAAAATTTACAACACATCCACATCATTCAAACTTATACAATCAACTGGATTATTTACGATAAAACATAAAAAATATTGACTAGAACTAGATTATAACCAATCACAATAAAGGAGTTAAATAACATGTTTATATAATTACAAAAATATCACAGATAAAAATCAATGGCAAATTAACACAAACATTCACAAAAAAAGCACCACAATGTTTTGTTAATATCCCAATGTAAATACTATATTTCAATTGATCAAATTTTGGTAAAAATCAGTTAATTGGAAGGGGTACTTTATATTTTTCATTAGAGATATTTTTCATAGCATACCTGCAAGAAAATATTTGAAGAAAGTTGCTCTAAAATTTGCATGTAACAAACTTTATACAAAAATAGTTATTTGTATCACTAGTCCAGAAACTACACTTTTGCTGCGGTGAGATTTTTAATTTATTAAAGAAATATAATTACTACTTAAAATTTTATACACTCTAAATTTTTATGTCAGTAACATTTTCGGTTCACATGGATATATATATACAATACACTGGATTTATAAAACGATTAGTGACATTTGTTCTAACTTAAAAAATAAAACGAATGTGAATTGATAATTTTCAACAATTAAAGTAAATAAATTTAAATATCTAGTTACATTTATAAAGTCTATTGATTTTTCTTGACATACCTAGTTTGAAGTTCATATGTACGAGCCCTGTTCCATATAAGTTCACATAATTGCGTATAATTTTCTTAAAAATCTTTAAAATCTTACGTGATAATGCTGTAGCAACAATATTTTTATAAATTTCTACTGGATTATTTATTTTTCATTCGTTTATATCATTCATTTCAAAAAATAAAAATTCTATTTAAAAAGTCTAGAAAAAATAAAACATTACCAAAATCTGGCTAATACCATACCAAGACTTATAAAAGCCGTTATAGAAAAATAGAGGGACATTATAGAATGGGAATTAAAATATGAATAAGTTAGCAAAAATTGTCTCCATGTCTGTAAACCAATTATTTCCTACATATTTTGAATAAGTAAAACACTATTGTTAATTTATTTAAATAATAGCAGAATTATTTGATTTTGGCGCTCCTAATATTAATGTTTAATAAAATTAATTTGGATGTGTGAACTTATATGGGACAGAACTTGTATTATAAGACAAATTAGTTAAAAAGTACATGATACATTATTTTATTTAGTGTTCATACTGTGGATAAAACCAACTCTGAGCTTTTCAATAACTACTATTATTGTTCTTAGGTAAAGTTTATAAATATTATATTTATTCTTATTGCTATGGTAACATACTTATTTGTCATGCTTCATTCCTATTCGCTAAAACTTTGTACATACCCCAGATTAATGACTAGAACGGCCAGATTTACACAAGAAAATTTAGTAATTTGGTGTTTGTATTTTTTATTTATGTAATTATAATTAATTCAATTGTGCTTATCGGAATTATATTCGGTTTTACATATATTGCAAATTACATCCTGTCCATATACTGTCAACATGATTTTGTCTTCAAAGGATTTGATATTACATTAACAAGTTAGTGTGGTGGAGTCTAATAGACCCCAAAAATTTATTTTTATTATTTGTGACATTTAACAGAATAAAAAAATACTTTTTTTGTTATGTTGTATCGTTTAGAACCAAATACAAAAAATAATGTTTAATAAGAAAAATATTTACAATAACATGCATTTAAACATTAAAAAAAAACAATATACATAGAAAATAGGTATAATTCTGTGAAAATGAATGTTCAATCAATAAAAGTTTAGAAATAGATCTACATGTGTTATTATAAATTCTATATATATATATATATATATATATATATATATATATATATATATATATATTATAAAAAAAGTTTTCAAAATCTTTGCAGTTTTTATATTTCAAATTGGCATGTTCAAGGTAGAGACATATGTTACACTGCATACAAATTTTACGATCTTGATTCCTCGGACACAGGCAACATTTGATATACTTCTTTCTTTTAGAATATATTTATAAGCATCGTCATATTTTAGTGCATTTGCAGCAATTTAGGTATTGATGTGATGTATAATAACATTCAACATACAGTCCAGGAAATATAATTACCAACATTCTATAGTAGTTTCTTTTGTCTTCAGCGAAAGATATTACACTAGATAAATGAGTGATAATATTCTCACTTCTTGTATTTACATATTTATTTGTCTTTCTCCACTTTGTTTTATCTTTTTCATATAATAGATTGCCTCGTGAATTTTTTTTATTATTTCCCTTAGTATCAACATTTTCATTATTCAATTCACATATTTCTTTCCCCTTTTTTCCTTCCTCAAAGTTGCTGTTGGTATACCTTCAGATGAGATTTGTTCTCCTCCTTCCGAAGCTGAAATGTAAATGTATGTCGGACCCTATTTCTTCCCATAATTTCAACAAATGATTTTGATCAGCTTCCTGACATGTAGAAATATAATCATAAAGTAAAATAAACATTATTGCTTATCTTCACACTAAAATTTACGGTATTAGTGTGGTGGTGTATCACAGACCCCAACCAATTTGACGAATGCTATTAAGCAACTGACATTATAAATGGGTAATTCTATCAAATATGATTTCCAAAATCGAAATTATACAGCTTCTGAAAACTAGACATAACTGATAGTTTGAAACACACTATACGTTTTATTGATACTAGAATTTATCAGACACCACCACATTAACGGAGGGTTAATATAACCCAATGAACACAATAATGTGTTAACTATATTATATTTTAGGCTGTTAATTTACATGTCAAACAATAATTTTTTTTAATTTTTTACAAACTATTTAATTTTAATTACCACCTCAATATAAAACACCTGTAATACAAATTTGTTTATATAATTGGTTTGTCTATTCACAGATTCGTTTACTACGGTATCAATTATTTACGGACGAGGTTTTTATAAAGTACGTGAAAAAACGGTCGCGGGTCAGTTAAACTTGCACACGTGAGAACTTGAAAATTTGTCGAAGTATGATTAAATTATAAAACTAGTTTATTTACATTATAAAACATTAATGTACGTATGTAAGTTTCTTACTTATTCACTGTCTCTGTGAATGCATTAGATGGATCAAAACTATTTACGATCTCAAATATATGTAGAAATATATAGAACGAGAACCATTATTTGATAATACAATAAGACTATTATATTATAAAAATAAATTATTACTTTTACACGCTTGAAAAATACTCAATAATTGTAACGGTGTCATTTAAAGAAAATTGTTTATTAGTTACTACTAACGTATAAATAATATATTATGATTCAAAAGCGAATTATATGCTGCAAACTATTGTGAAAATGTATATGCAATGTGCATTAAAAAGTCATCAAAATATGCACGATATATTCAAAAAAACCTTTAAATATATTTTTAAAAATAAAAATATGCAAGAAAATTAATGCCAAGTAATTATTAATGATAATAAAAACAATATACAGTAAAAAAAATTTCGAATTAAAAAACTAGTTCAAACTCTTGTGTCATCGTTTTGAAGTGTGTGTTAATTTTATAACTACAATTATTAAGAACAAAGTTTAAAATGAAATTGCCCTTTTCATGATCTTTATGGAAAAATAAAAATATGAAAATGATATTTGTATAATTGTCTTCTTTAATATTATAGGTTCATACATATAATTTAGTGTACCAGATAAATATATGTGTATAAGTAAAATACTTATTTATTAGTTTCATATGGGGTAGAAAAAATATAAGGCTTGCTCTCTTGTAATGCTGATTGTAGCAGTTTTCTACTTAATACTCTCGTAATCTATATGTAAAATATTGACAGTCATCCAATTATCGTCCAATTATTGCTGATATAACAAGGAAACGACACATTATTAAGCGGAAAACATTATGCATATAAACAAAATTTAATTATATCATTGTAGTGTATATACAGTAATAATTATTTACGTTATTATTGATTATTTCACAATATATATCCTTCAGTCTTCCTTGCACCTTGGTGTCTAATGATTAAATGAATGGATTATAATTAATTCAATGACAAATTTAATTACTTCAATTATTTATATAGCAGTTTACATTTAGATATTTACATTAAATTAGGAATTATTATAATGCTCACTTTAAATATAATATATAAATAATACGAATTTAGGGAAAAATGTATTTCTTATCAAACATAACATTCAAAAATGCGTCTAATAAAGTAAAAAAAATAAAAATATAGCACTCACTTATTTCATTTCTTTGTGTCCCAATTTACTTGATTGAAGATGTCGGTACTGATATATTCATTTTGGAGAAGGTTTCGTCAGAACGGTACCTCCGGAGTTCATTATCTTGTGTGGAGAATGCCTAACGAACCCAGGATCATTCTATCCATTAAACCACGTAACCACGGACCATGTTTCTTTTATGAAAATCATTTTGAGCTATTTGTAGCACAATATCGTAATAAGTATGTATATTTATTATAAAAGAATGTATTGGGATATATTTTGCGGACAAGTTTATTCGGTATTGCACAAAGACTTTTCTACTAACTGTTATATTTTGCGTGTTTAAAGATTGTAATTTTGTCACATACTTTGCCTCCGGATTTAAAAAAATGTTACCAGTATGGTTGTTCAGGGCTGTTTTAACAAGTTTGAAACCCCTGGGATAAAAAATTAGCACCTTAATCACAATGGATTGAGCTATAATTAAACAACATTCACTGTCAAAACATATTTTTAAGTATAAAGATATTTTTTATTAACAAATAATACTTTTACAATTGGCCTATTATAGGTCAACCACTAAATTAGAAGCAATGAGTTATAATTGTATGCGAGAGGTGAATTTCCACTGGAATTTCTTCATTTTGTTTACATATTATGACATTTACATTATATTAATCTAAATATCACTGTTCTTTGAAATTTAATGGTTTAGTTCTTTTCAAGCGTCTAGGGTCATCTACGTTGTTTACAAGTTCGTTTGAGGGGTCGGATAATTTGTCTTCGTATTTGGATGAGTAAGTTATGATTTGTTGTTCGACATATTTTATTTTCGAGTCATTGTGAACTGTGTGGTTGTTAACATACCAAGGGGATTTTTAGATCATTCTCAGTCCATGCTCTGGCAAAGCTCAAATTCACCGAGAGTCAAAAAAGCTCGAATGAGCAAATCAAAATTCAAGGCAATGATGATTTTTTTTATATTCATGGGATTGCGCACCTTCACTGTGTTCCAGAAGGTCAAACGATTAATCAACATTACTACCTTGACGTGCTTGCTGAACTTCGTGAAAGAATAAGTAAAAAACAACCCGAATTGTGTGGAACTCATGGGTTCTCCAACAAGACAATACGCCGGCTCATTCCGTAATGTCTGTCAAGAGGTTTCTAGCATCCCAGTGTTGGACCATCCGCCTTATTCGCCGGATCTTGACCCTGCGACTTCTATCTACCTTAAAAGAAACAAGATTTGACACTGTTTAAGCGGTGAAAGAGAAAGCGGCACGCGTCCTGAAGGAGCTGCCAGAAGAAGACTTTCAGCACTGTTTCGAACAATGGAAGATTCGCATGGAGCGCTACAGGGATAGAGGAGGGGTGTATATTGAAGATGATGACTTAAATTGTAAGTGAGTTATTTTTGAGAAAATTAAATGTTATACTTATAGAAACGTTAAAAAAATAAAGTACGAAAACTGCATAAACAAAACTAATTAAAAAGATATTAAGGCAAGGCATAAGGTATAGATTTGCATTAGGATACTTAAAATATTAAGTGTCCAATTTCACTCAATAGGATGATCATATTTCATATCCTAGATAATATTGCACTTGTAATTAAAATTTTTAAGATTTTTACAAAATACGTGATGCAAAGTATATAAAATACTCGAAATATCTACATTTTTATACTTGTTTTATACGCCGTATTGTTCCATTCGTGTTTTTGGAATACTCTTTGCTGCGCTCGTCCTCCCTCAAACATCTCGTGGAAGAATGTATCATCTTATATAACTCGATTTTTTTTCACCCAAATTGTCTTTACTTACTACTTAAAACGATATGTAACCATAACGACCTTACTGTCGTTTTATATTTTTTTTTCACTAAAAAACTGTTTACTTTCGTCGAATGAAGTATTCTGATTGATATAAAAAGGCTTGTGTAGCATAACCAGATATAATTTTTATTGTAAATTTATACAATATAGGAGTGCCAATAAATTGTAAAATCAGTAAGAATATTTTTTAATACATTATCTATATCATTCATTAAGTAATAAACCAATAAGAATGCCTGATTTTCCTTAGTTATCACATATTATAGCGATTATTATACAGGGTGTAAATGAAACTAGGGAACGCGATTTTTCTCGAAAGTTATAACAGATACAAAAAAATCTTTCAAATAAAATTGTTAGTGTTTTTAGTAAGCTACATAAATTAATGTAAATCAGAAAAAATATATTTTAATTTTCGGAGATATACTTATTTTTGACTTTTTTTTAAATGGTACGCCCTGTATATTTTTATACTATTTAGTACGAAATAATTTTTGCTTTAAAAAAGTTCTATAAGTAACATCACTCCCCTTGATAAAGAATAGAATTTTAAATATTTTGTTCAGGAGTTCCAACTGAACTTTCGTATTTTTATAGACATAGGAACTGGGAAATATAATAACTAATTTTAAAAAAATATCCAAAAATCATACTTCTCCGCTATTAAAAAAATGTAGGAAATTTTAATACTAAATTTGGCAACTATTAATTATTATTATTAGTTAATTTTACTGTTACACATGCATCTCCACTCTTACCAGCTGTTCTGTATTTATATTTATATGTGAATATTGTAATAAGTATACGTATGAACTTAAATTTATTGATACGAGTGTCGTTGTCTCGTAATACATAAAACGCAAATTATTATTTTTTATGCATTTAATTAAAATTTTTTTTTAATAATATATTCGGGTTATTATTATTATCAATCCAAGTCTCTGAGATGGGTGGCTGTTGTTTACGACACAAACAGTCTGTTTGTAGCCGTCTTATGCCTCTTTCACACTAGATGATTACGATATACTATCATTACGATACTCTGTCGTAATGATAGCTGTCTATTCACACTAGAAATTATCGCCATCTATTGTAATTATAAGACATTACATTTTTTTTTGAAAATTGGCAAGCCTGAATTTCCTAGGTTTGTTTAAATCTAGTTAGTCCGTGGTTAAATTCTACAGAACAAACAACAAACAATGAATGTGGCACCTGACGCAATGAGTGAAAAGGTTAGTAATTTCTTCAATTATATCATCTGAATTTGAATATAATTATTTATTATTTAATATAGGAGGACAAAATTAAAGGACGAAGAGTAGTCTATACTGTAGATGAAATTAAAATTTTAATTTAGTTGTGGTCGGATAGTGATGTCCAACGAAAATTCACATCTACACTGAGACATAATGTAATTTGGGACCAGTTGGCAACTAAAATTAATGAGCTAGGATTTAAGCGGACTCCATCGGAAATAAAAAATAAAATAAATAATCTGAAATCAGAATATAGGAAACTTAAACCTAGTTCAGGTATGAAGCTGATAAACGTATACATATTACAAGTTATGTTTGCAATGATTTTCTTTTATTTTAGGTTCTGAAACACCCAGCTGGATTTATTATGAAGATATGCACGGAGTGCTAGGCCAAAGGGATGCATATAATGAAGATTTGGTGGAAGACACTCTCTCCTCGTGTAGATCTGTGAGAATATGTAATAGTAAGTTTGGAGTACATCCTACACCTCAGGGTAGAAATATATATATATATATATATATATATATATATATATATATATATATTACCACAGTATGGACTTCATAAATTATGTGCCCGTCCTAATACACTCTCTAACAATTGCAGAAGGAGTTACAGAAGAAGCACGACACCCCGAAAGAGCCTCAGAATACATCCATGCAACAAAAAGAGCCAGAATATCAATGGGAGAAGAAGCTGGCACATCTGGAACTTCAAGTACTTCGGCAACACCAGATTGTGTTGAAGTAGATGATGAGGAAAGGCAAGATCTAGAACACACACAAACTACTCCAACTCAAAAAAAAATCACGCGCATGTAAGTAATTTGTAATGATTTTAAATACATGTGGTTGATTATTTATTTATTGTAGACCAAGATCATCAAACAAAAAATCAGTTGACGAAAATCACCTGATCTCTTATTTAAAATCGTCAGAAGCGAAATATATGGAATGTTTGGAGAAACAAACAAACATTCTCCAAGAACTTTTAGACCAGGAAAAGCTAGCTAAGGAGAGAGAGGAGCGAATGTCTAATATCTTTATTGATGTACTGTAACAGTACGTTACCACCTCCTCCGTACATACAATTATACATTAGCCAAAGATTGTCTAGTGGACGGTTTAACTTACCCTACGTTGTGTTTATTTAAATAAGTAACCCTTCATCGTCGTAATACAGAGTAGCTGTTAAAAGTGGAGGATTTTGGACAGGTATTTGATAAAATAAAAGAATGATATTCACTCCAAAAGACAGACAAAATATCTGACTTGTACATTTATTATAATTAAATAAAATCGGAAAGTGCTGTGGAATATTACGCTCTCTGGTATTCACCTTATGAACCTGGGGGAAACCACAGACAAAACCTCAGGTAGAGAGACAATTTTGAACATTTAACAATCATATAAAAATATTGTATTCAATTCATAAAGAGTTGTCCCAATAATTTATTACAATCATTTATGGTAAAATTGAGTTATTGCGACCAAACTGATACTGGAAGTCATTGACAGTTGTAAGTGTGTGCGTGTTGGTTTGCGTGGGTTTTTATTATTTGGTTCAGAGTCGGCATGTCGTTGCTCTGATATCTTTTGTTTCTGGGGGCGCTCGGCATTGCCTGAGGGCCGTTGTTTTGGGGTAGACACCCAGCTGAGCTGGCGAGTCTAAAGCGATTACCACTGAGTGGTCGCACGCTCCTCGTGGTGCCGGTGCCGCACCACGGTTGTGTATTGTTTATTTATATCCAAGTGAACGTTCGTTCGTGCTGATACGGCACATTCTTGAGCCTGAGAGTTTGTGCAGAGCACAAAGTCTCGCAAATTACAATTGTTAGACAACCAATATTAGATCGGTTATATTTAAAAAGATAATATGATATCATTGTGACAACTATAATTAATATATTATATAAAAATATAGCAAACACATACCTAGCTTGTCCGAGTTGAGTCTGGATTAATGATGTAGGATGATATATAGTGATGATACACTCGCTCCTGGCATGGCCATAGCGCAGAGTGTTAGGAGGATGATATAGTGATGATACACTCGCTCCTGGCATGGCCATAGCGCAGAGTGTTAGGAGGATGATATAGTGATGATACACTCGCTCCTGGCATGGCCATAGCGCAGAGTGTTAGGAGGATGATACAGTGATGATACACTCGCTCCTGGCATAGCCATAGCGCAGAGTGTTGGGATGATGATATAGTGATGGTACACTCGCTCCTGGCATAGCCATAGCGCAGAGTGTTGGAATGATGATATAGTGATGATACACTCGCTCCTGGCATAGCCATAGCGCTGAGTGTTGGAATGATGATATAGTGATGATACACTCGCTCCTGGCATAGCCATAGCGCAGAGTGTTGGGATGATATAGTGATGATACACTCGCTCCTGGCATGGCCATAGCGCAGAGTGTTGGAATGATGATAGTGTTGGGAAGCGGAACCGGAGAGACCAGGAGGACTTACCTCGGACAAGCCAAGCATAAGTGGAGTCCTGGATCCGACCCCCCGAGTACAGCTTTGGACTCGGGTTATATACAAAAATATCCCTCTTCTCTCCTTCAGAATGAGGGCGTTTCGGGGGTAGCATCTTCCCTCACCAACACGATCCAGACGCGTGATCGTAGAATCTTCTAGAATCTAAATATCAACCCTGCAGGTACAGGCTCAGCGTCTTGCAGTCTATCCCTTTCAAGTGGTTTGGCCATGTGGCTTTAGCGCCGGGACGTGAAGTCCATGGGCGTGCGGATGATCTTTTGAGACATCTTGTACCTTTCAAAATATCTAACAAAACATAATATTCTTTGCCATATTACAAATTTATTTAAATTAACAGTACCATCTGCAAATATTATATTGGGTCACCTGTCCTAGTGTGACAGGTAAATTTATATTAGTTGAAATCTAATATCTTATTTATCTGGGGTTGTATTTTATTACAGAATATTTTAACTTATGTGTTGTAATAACACATCATTTTAGAGACTTTAAGAATGATTCAAATACATAATAATTTATAACTTTATGTTGTTAAAGTTATTTGTAATTAACTGATAACTGAAAGGACATGGTTTTTACCGATATGATACTGAAATAGATATTTCTGTTATTTAAAATACATGATTTGTACATCCGAACATATTTAAACGATATAATTTTATATAATAATCTACGGAAGTTTGAATACCGTATGGAAATTCGTGAGATCTACGCCTATGTTCCAAATACAGATAGTGGACTGCATACAACATTTCCGTATATGTCAAGTGTTTTCTGACCTGGCTTGCTAAATGTAAACAAATCCAACCCTCGACTAGTTTAAAAATGAAAACAGATGTTCGTAAAATAATTATTCACAAAAATGTTTTATCGTAATAAAGATTATTCCTAATATTATTAATAACAAAATTATACATGCGAGCAGTACTGCTTCAGTACTCAATACAATGACAGCAATCATGAAAAAAAGGGAATGCACGCCTACACAATTATTGCGAACTGTCCTGGTCCATCTTCAAACTCACCACCACCTAGATTTGTATTTGTAAGGGCACCGTCTACTGCAACATCAAATCGTTCTAGGTCGATATCAATATCTAGTGTGTCTTCAATGCCCTCTCCCCAAAGTTTTGAAGATGTTGATCAATAATATTCAGTAGATAATGCAATATATTTTTTAGTAGATAATAAATAGGGTAGATGCAATATATTTTATTGTAATATTGTTTTTATATTATCTCGACTGATTGGTTTTTATAAAGGTATATATTTTTGTTTTTTTTTAATAGTTTTTATTTTTTTATCATTTTTCGTAGAGAATAGAACATATATTTATTTCGACTTATTTTTATGTATTTTTGTTCTTGAACAGTTATTTGAGATTTGTTATGTGAATAAATAATATATTTACATGAGAGTACATTTTATTTTATAAATGTTACACAGTTTACAAAATATATTTTATAAAATATTTTATTTTATTGATATACCGTCATTCATAAGTTGTAGAGCAAGAGCCTCCCTTTTAACTTTGGCATGAGTTGTAACGGATAAGTCAGCAAATGAAATTTTTTATATTGAATTACTATAATTTATTTCTATATTATTTGCTTCTTCTAGCCACTCTGGCCAAACAGAATCATTATTTGTTTCACATAAATTGTGGAGTATAATACAAGATTTTGTAATTTTTTTTATATTATTCAAGTCGTAGTCAGCTCGTTTTAATAAAATTCGTCACCGTGCTTTTAATCTACCGAAAGAATTTTCTATACACATTCGTGCGGAACTCATACGGTAATTAAAATTTTTATGCTTTATTTCCATATTATTACAAATTGGATAAGGTTTCATTACATATGTAAGAAGAGGAAATGCAGCATCTCCTATAATATAATGTTTGGGATTTGGTGAGTTTCTTGTTAATTCTTTAAATAACTGACTATTTCTAAATACAGAAGCATCGTTACAACGACCAGGTCTTCCAATGTTCGCGTATCTATAAAAATAAATTAATGTTAATACAAATTTTGAATGTTATATCGTATCACACTTGTACTTACAAAAATTTGTAATTGTGATCTACCCAACCCAACAGTACAATGGAATGAAATGATTTATAATTGTAATAATCTTCTGGATAATTTTGTGGTGGTAATATGGGTATATGGCAACCGTCTAAGACCCCAAAAGTGCCAGGAAATTGCCACTTTTTTAAAAATCCATCAGCTATATGCTGCTTTTCCTCTTCACTATGCGGAAAACTAATCACTTTCTCGTAAAAATGCGCAATTAAAGCGTCACAGAAGTTATACAAACATTCTGAAACAGTACTCAAGCCAATACTAAATAGATCTGCTACAGTCCAGAAATCACTATTGCCTTTTAAAACAGTTATTGCAATGATTATTCTTTTATTTAATGGAATTGCTTTTCTCATTTTCGTATCCTGTCTTTCTAGATATGGTCTTAATTCTGTGCATAAATAATGGAATGTATTCCTACTCAAACGAAATTTTTTTTGAAATCGTACATCATCGTACAAAGGTACAACTCTTTCCCATAAGGATTTATACACAGTGTCCAATAATTCTCTTCTTACCCAACAAGAACGATTATACTTTCTTTTATTATTTCTTTTTAACACATATTGTATTGTAATTCGTCTGTCTCTAATCATTTTGAGATTATGTTTGGTTTGGTTTATTTGTTGTATTATAAATTTTAATCTTCGTCTACGACTTTTTCTTGCTGTTTGATAAATTTGATATAATTCAAATATTTGCAAAAAATAATTACACATATCATCATCATCAAACATCTTAAATCTTGTGTTTATAATTGATAAGTATGTCTTGTCTATGATGACAGTTTACAAACTAAATTTCAATTTATGTTGGTACTGAAACGTCACAAACATCACGTGATCCGATCGTAATGACAGCAATCTCTGTCATTACTACAGGCGATCGTAATGTTCGATTTCATGCGTTCACACTAGGACATTACGATGGGGTAACATTACGATCCTATAGTTATCATCTAGTGTGAAAGCGGCATTAGCAAGTGCATTGTGCAGCCAGTCTCTGACGACTCTCGCAGAGATTTCTAGGAAGAATGTTTCACCATGTTTCTTGCTACTAATTATTTCAAGAACTCGTCAAATCAATCGATAACAGAAGTATTTAATTGGATAACAAAAAATAAAAGGAATATGGTTCGAAATGTGATGAGTATATTTATTCATTAATGTAATAACTACAAAATTTTATTTGATAAATTACGGTAAGTTTATATCCCATTTGTCCTATTAAAAACAGCCTCCGGTAATGTGGTTAAGTAAAACAAGAGTCAACTTGATCAACTTGAATAAATAAAGGGAGGATGTAATTGAATGAGTTAACGTACTGACCGTATATATTGTGAACACTGCAGACTGGCATTAATAAAGTTTAAGTAAAATGTATCATGACATAAATTTCATAGATATTTGTGACACCCTTTCATTTAGAATTGTCGTACCGTATTGTTTTACGAAGACATAATATATCTTTATATACATATAATGATTGGAATAGAATAACAAAGTAAATTGAAAGTAAACACTAAAGTTCTAGGAGTCCCAAGTTCATTTTAAAATTTAATTAAAACCCTGTCATACTTCAGTTTTTTCCTGCTTGGGAGTAATAACATACCTTTGTTTTAATTAAGTTCTCAAGATTAAAATTCTTCAACTTCTTTAAAACACATTTGAGCAAACATTTCAAATTACAATATCATTTCCTCTGTGATTATATTTGATTTACGTTGTTAGGGAATGTTTACGTTTTTTAATTAAATATTTTAACCATAACAAAATGTTATTGCTTGAATAAAATAAAAAGTTGGTGTATTGTTTTCGATTCAACATAACAATTAATTTCGAAAGTTAGATATTTAGTTATTATAATATTTTTTTAAACTGTTTTGCAAATTTGGTTATACGTATAATAAGTAAAATACAGTCGTATACAAAGTATGACAAATTCAATAATATTTCATCAATTTTTAATGCAATATACCAACATTAAAATATAATATATCGACAAAGTACTTTTACTTAATCAAATAAGAATACAATAAGTATTAAAAAATGATTTGTTGATATACAGGGTGTCCCATTTAAGATACGAATGTATTGGTATTTCGAGAACCGTAAAAGCTACGAGGTTGGTTAAATTAGACAAAAGTTGCCCCGTTAGGAGGCTATTTTAATAGTGTTTTGTTATTTGCGAAAAAATGCATAGGTCACTAGATATAGGGGAAAATGTAAATTTAGCGATTTTCTTTTTTTGCTTATAACTTTGTTATATGAAATAATACGAGATTCTGGTTTGCACTTACTTAAGGCACTTTTGTATGGTGAATTTGCAGAAGTACTCAATATTTTTTTATATCTAACCATTTACGAGTTACTGATAGCAACTTTTATTTTTCATATGGAGGTCATATTAAGCAATGGTATTTTTAAATAGAGATTTTTTTTTAGCTTTATAATGATATAAAACAGTAATACTTTATTTTTATAATTAACAGAAAAATTAACAAAAATTGTTATTTATACTAAAATTGCATTGAAAAAAGTAAATTAAAGGCTGCAGTCTAAGAAAATAACTATTTCATAACATATATTGCAACAAGTTTATTTAATTAAAGTTAAAAATTCAAAAATAATTTGCGAAAACTTCACAATAAATTTAGTTAAATTCTTCCACAGCAGCCTTCGATTTACTTTTTTCTAACTAAATTTATTGTTAAGTTTTCGCTAATTATTTTTGTATTTTTAACTTTAATTAAATAAACTTGTTGCAATATATGTTATGAAATAGTTATTTTCTTCCACTGCAGCCTTTAATTTACTTTTTTCAATGCAATTTTAGTATAAAAAACAATTTTTGTTAATTTTTCTGTTAATTATAAAAATAAATTATTACTGTTTTATATCATTGTAAAGCTAAAAAAAATCTCTATTTAAAAATACCATAGCTTAACCCAGATATGCCTAATGTACTATATGTAGTACACAATAATTTTGTTTGATCCTGCACACCCTATGCATGGTAGAACGTGTTGTTTACTTTTTTTGTGTTCAGTAAGGTTGTATCTGTCGAGCTGTATGCGTTTATATACATTAGTTTGATAAATAATATAAAATATAGTGTCTCTAAAACGTGGATTTATGAAAAATGGCTGACTTGAGTATACCGCCACAAAGGTGACTGAATATTTGCTCTTAATTTGACTTTAAATTTTGAAATTTTGGACTTAACATATTGCTAAGACATGTATTTGTCTTCTTTAATATTAATATTTCAAAATTTTTATTTTCCGAATCGTATTTCGTTATTCTCAAATTTGGTGTACTAAATATAGTACATTAGGAACATATAGGACTTTTAATTACAGATTCTATTGCCTTCAAATGCGCTAAATTTGTTAGAAGGAAATGAAATTGCGGCAAATAATACAAAGGTAATATCGTTATTTCCCCCTGTCAATGCATGCGGTGAAATTACGGATGAGGATTCTGGTGGAAAAGAAAATTTTTCAATAAATAATTTACCGGGTTCACAACTACTGGCTCCAGCTGAATTAGAATTATATTCATCTAATGAAGACTTCTCTAGTGATGACGATATACCTTTATCACATTATTTACTTTCCGGAAAGGTTTCAGAAGAATCAGAGTGTACCCGTAAAATCAAAAATAAGAAAAGAATATTTTATAAATGGAAACAAAAAGATTTGGAAAATGGATAGAATTTATTCGAAAATTTTGGCGATTTGGATTTGGTCGTCTACAAAAATCAATAAAAATTATGAAGAACTTGGTCTAGGAGCTTCTGTCGTCTTAGAATATTTAGATGTACTTAAAAAAAAATGGCCAAATATAAATTTTCATCTCTTTTTCGATAACTTTTTCACCTCCATTCCGTTGATTGAAAAACTATCTAAAAGAGAATTTAGTGCCACAGGAACCATACGAGAAAATCGTTTACCAGGTCGACCACTACTTGATAATAAAATTATGATAAAGAACAAGAGAGGATTCTACGATTTCAAAAAAATCAAGGATAAAAATATACTTGCAGTAAAGTGGCACAACAGTATTGTCTCATTTCTTTCTAACTTTGCTGGTACAAATCCCATTCATTCAGTAAAGAGGTATTCACGCAAGGATAGAAAAAATATTTATATTGAACAGCCTCACATTGTCAAACTTTATAATGCTAATATAGGTAGAGTTGATCGACTGGATGAGAATATTAGTTTATATCGTGTATCAATGAGAGGGAAAAAATGGTATTTTCTTCCAATAGCTCATTCCATAGACCTAGTTAGCCACAATGCTTGGCAAATTCACAGAAAAAATGGTGTTGAGTTCGATCTTTTACGATTTCGTAGAAGTATTGCTACATCACTTTATTTCAAAATAAGAAACCAAGGGACTATCGTAGTGGTAAAAGTTCACAAAGATCTATTATAAACGACGATATCAGATATGATCGAGTAGATTATTTTGTTATTCCACAAGACAAACAAACTAGATGTGGTATGTGCCATGAACGAACAACAACTAGGTGCAACAAATGTGACATAGGAGTCCATGTTAAATGTTTCTTGAACTTTCATACGAGAGCATAGTATATTTTCCTAATGTACTAAATATAGTACGGCAAAAAAAAATGTATTTTGGGTAAAATAAAAGTTTTCAAACTATAGCATGTGTATTTTACATTTCATTTAGACAGATAATCAGTTAGAAAAAATTAAAAAATATGTACAGAAATTTTTTAGGCATATCTGGGTTAATATGACCTCCATATGAAAAATAAAAGTTGCTATCAGTAACTCGTAAATGGTTAGATATAAAAAAAAATTGAGTACTTCTGCAAATTCACCATACAAAAGTGCCTTAAGAAAGTGCAAACCAGAATCTCGTATTATTTCATATAACAAAGTTATAAGCAAAAAAAGAAAATCGCTAAATTTACATTTTCCCCTATATCTAGTGACCTATGCATTTTTTCGCAAATAACAAAACACTATTAAAATAGCCTCCTAACGGGGCAACTTTTGTCTAATTTAACCAACGTCGTAGCTCTTACGGTTCTCGAGATACCAATGCATTCGTACCTTAAATGGGACAGCCTGTATAAATTTTAGTCCAGTAAATACCATAGATGTAGACTCTAGAAATCTTGTCAGGGCCGTCTATTAATGAGATAGAAAATACATATTAGTTATTTATGTAATAAGGGCATAATCAAAAGATTATAGCACGAAGGAATGTTTTAATCTCTCCGCTCCGCGTTGAGCTTTAAATTTCCTGAGGCCTATAATCTTGATTATGCCCGTGGTACTTACCATGTTTTATTTCATTTTGGTACTTGAAATCAAACAAATTTGTAGATATACAATGTTTGCAACGAAAGGCGAAACATACGATTTTTACATAGGATTTCAAAACATTGCGGATACTCTCTCTTTTGACAGATTTAGAACAAAATTACGAGGGTACAAAGTTGTTTAAAATTAAATTCTAGATAAAATCATAATTGATGCAACAGCACGTTTGCAGTACGAGATATATTAAATGTAAAATGTACTACTTTTGGTAACAATCTGACAGCCATGGAAATAAAAGATAATATGCATATGATACTCTAAGGAAGTATCATTAATTGTAATTCTTATTATCTGTATTTTAATATTAAATAAGTTGAATTTCGATTTTTTTTAAATAATATACAAATATTACAAAAATATAAAATTATCTATAATGACATAACATTAACTGTCACAACTGGCACATAGATATTTTCTTTTATTTCCATGCTTTATAACGAAAATATAACATTTTATATTTAATAAATCTCGTACTGGAGATGTAGTATTGAATCAATTATGATCTTGCTAATGTAAAATTTAATTTTGATCAATTTCCTACTATAGGAGTATTTCTCTAAATCTGTCAGGAAAGAGTATCTGCAAATTTTTTATATCCCCTGTGAAAGTACTACGTTCCACTTTTAGTTGCAAATGCTGTATATTCCATGCGGTGTTTTTTCATAGATAAGGTAGTTGGCATTGTTAAATTGTTTCGTCTTAAACAAATTTAATATAATCGAAGTGTCGCTGTGACTGTCATATATGTATATAGACCCTATAGACCGTCACAAACTGATTATTCTGGCGAAATATTAATGAAATTCGAGCCTACACAGACCAACTTGGTTTCATTCAAAAGATTTATAGAACAAGAATTTGAAAATTTCTGTGAATGTTAAATACTTACTTAATCAAAACTAAAATTATTATATTATTTAACATTTATTCACGAACTACAATTTTAATTTGTTTGAGTAACTATTCCTTATACGCCCTCGGGCGATAAAGCCAAATTACACCCGCATATGAGAGCGTATAAACAAGTTTATGATTCAAAAATGAAATATAACTGTAAAAAGTTGATGTTTATGCATTGATAGTGTGCGAAATACGCTATTTATTCATTGAATTACGTAATCAAGAACGTATATTTTGCATACTGAGAACATTAGTTCGCAGAATGGGTACATTGTATCCCGTACTGAGCACTCTTATTTATCAGGAATATATTATCAAATCTATAACAACCGTCACTTTTCCTTACTTACCAAAAATGATTTTTAATTTTATCTAGTTCTAATTCAATAAATATATTAGCGAATAAAATTAACTCGAATATACTAATAATATACTAAGATACTAGTATATTACCTATATAATATTCAACTTATTGTGATAATGATAGATGAATAGATTTGTTGATTACAATTATGTTCTGTATTTTTGTCCGGTAAAGAATTGAATTAATTTTTATTTATAATATATTATCTTGCGATTTATTATATGTATTATTATTTAAAATTATATATTTCACATTATTATACATATTTTCAGCTACCTAACCTGTATTATTAAAACAATGAGTCCTCAGAGATATTCTCGAAAAGCCGATGTGCATGAGAGTAGGTGAAAATTCAAAATAAATTAGGAAGAAAAGGAACTCATTTGCTTCTATATAAAATAAAAATGAAACTAAAAACACCTTGTGAGATAAATAAATACGGTAGCAATAAGATTGCATTTCCTACTTTTTCCTGCTTTATATGAACATAAAAGACAAAATATTTATTTTATTTTATGTTAAAATATTAATTACTTTGTGAGCATATGACATTAAAGCTTTAGTTTGTAAAATTGTTTTTGTAATTTCGCATAAAATCCCCACAACTGTAAACGAATATTTTCTCTCTCAAAAAAAAACATTTGTGGCTCATAACAGTATAAAAAATTCCAATTAAATAAATCGCACAAATTGTATTGCTTTTTAAAAATATCCTGTATTCTTATTATAAGTATAAAAGTTTTCGCTGTAAGTTAAGCATATGATCCAAACATATAAGTTTTTGACATAGATTGCAAGAAAATCGTCTTTTACAAAATACACATTTAAGACTTGTCTCAGGCCAAAGAATTAAATAAATTACTTAGTGCAGTGAACGGGTTGGATCTCACAGACCAAAGCAATGAATAATTCACGATTTGTTTGGCCAATCACTAATTCTGCTACAAAATATGTATGCCGATCCCTAACTTAAAAGTACTTCGGCCAGGTCCGTAACTAATTTGGTTAAAATAATAATAAAAAAAAAATAAAAATAAAAGCAAATATATTTATAACCGATTAGATCTATTAGACCAACCCATACACTACTACAATCCTAGATTACTACATTTAAGACAATCAAACTTCTTTATTTTTGGACCATCCCCATCATCTTATAAACAAAAGATATTTACATAAGGTTTTTTCACAATATATCTCCTATAGAAACATTTAAATGTGACGTAACTTAATCGCGAAAACAACGGATCAAGTACCCCTTGAAATTGTGATAGTAACTCTGACTTTGAAACAATAATGTAGAAACCATCATAAATAAAAATTTGTCAATTTAAAATTTTAATAAATAATTTCTCCTTTATGATAAATATTTAAATTAACTGTAATAGCTCATATTTCATAAAATCAGTGACAAGATACAGCTAAGTAATAAACAGTACTTTAGAAAATAAAAAATAAAATTATACGCCAATAACCTGCGATATAGAAACGTATAAATAAAAATGTAATTAAAATATTTATTACATTTATGCCTTATAATACTGCAAATAGCACAGAACAACTACTGAAATCTAAACTAAGTTGGAAAGCAACATTAAGTGATTGAAATATGACTCCAATAAATCTGATTATTGTTTCATTTCGCTTGGGCAATGTTCCAAATACGAATTCAATTCCAAATAATTAAATATATCACTCACGGATTGTTACCCATATCTGAGAGTATTAATCTTATTTTTATATTGTCTATATTTGGATTGTTGACGAACTTTACCCGACGTTACTGCCCGGGGACACTATCTGAAACGGAGAGTGTATCGCCGTAGTAATTTATGTATTTAAAAAAATTAGTTTTAATTTAACTCAGTATAATTTGAACTTGGGTTTATACATCTATATCATTAAAGTTTCCTGCAGAAGTATAGAAATACCCTGTGTAGAGATTGTGAAAATTAGTATTAATATTTATTATTATTATTACTATTATTATTATTAAAAAAACACGCGCGTATTCGAAAGCAACGTTATGTCAAAATTTTAAAGCAATCAGTGAAAAATTTTCTGAAATTTGGGATATTGAACACACGAACATTTTTATTTATATAGATTAGTCGTAATATTATAAATTAACTAACATAATTTCGGTAAATAAAAAAATCTTAACTGTGTGATCGGCGTATTTTACATACGGCGGTCCGTGAAGTGGCACTCAGATAACTTAAAACTATAAGTTGTACAATAATAGCTATTTACATTAGTGGTCATAGAAAAAGAAATCTATGAGATTTACAACATTAAGGTTAATAAATGACTTTCTTTTTGGAAATTGGGTCTGTCGTTTCTTTGAGATGTGTATAAAGAGATGCAGTGTTATAGATATTTGTGTTACCTATCTTTCGAAATAAGAGTATTCATGATACAGATTTATAATTATGTTATGTATAGTACATTGTGTTGGTCATTGTCTACAATTCTTATATAATTTATTAGCAATTAATTTATTTAAATTTCAATCCACCTCGACTGGTGTCGGCCCCAATTCCTCATGTGTTCCTTATGTCATCATCAGGACATCAGAAGGTGATGGTGATTATAGGCATAGATCAAATAAAAAATACAATAGGTTATAATATATAAAAAAAAAAAAAATGTAATATAAAATGCAAAATGTCAAAAACCGTGCGCAAGATGTGTAACAAGTGTTCCAGACCCAAAGCATTTTTTTATCCCATCCATTTATTTCACATTTTAATCTCAGAAAGGTATTGGCAGTTCAAATTAACCTACATAAAGTTTTTAAATGCTGAATTGCTATAATAAAAATCTGATGTACACACTACATGACTTCCTTGTAGGCCTATTAAATTAAAATACACGTTTTTTGCTGTAATTCATACTTATTAGAAAATGAGATATATCTACGGCTAATATTTTTTCAGTAATGCAAAAATTAAAAAAACCTTTCGTGTAAACCAAATTGCTGCTTTATTTTAATAGTATTTTAATTAGACAAATGATCACCTAATTTAGTCGCCCAGCTACATCCACAATATAGGTGTCTAATTACGGTGCTCTGCTACCGTATTTTACGCATTTCGATATACGTCGTCTACATTCGGAAGAAGTTAGCGTACACAATGGTAAGTTCGTTAGGAGCTGCCGAATTTGCAGCTCACTATCAGATATCTTGAACAATTTACGCTTATTTTTAATTTGCTAAAACTTATTATCATATAACGGTAAATATAAGAGTATTTACAAAATACCGAAAATTGATTGCCACAAAACTACAATGAAAAATGACCAGATAAGTTTTCCGAAAATAATAAAATTGTTTAAAATTTAAATTAAATCTATAAAAAATTAAATTCCTTTGATTAATATTTTATTTCCTTTTTTGTTTGATGCAGCACACTTACAAATATACTGCAACAAGAGCCGCCACTGTTTCAGGGATGGTCAAAATGGATATTTCCGTGAACTCTAAAAACTGAAATTTTTCGCGATTAAAGTACTTCATTTATTTCGTACAAGAAAGTAAAAATTGAAATAATAAATCACAAACGGAACATAAATTTTCAGTAAATGACTGTATAAAAACATGACTAGCAATATGCAATTCAAAAATGTATTGGCTCTCAAATCGAAAACGAGACAATGCGCATGTGTACCACGGAAAATATAAAAAAAATTCTCATTACAGTATTACACTGTTAACTATAATATTAAAATATTTTGGGACTGGAACAATACTACCATTTACAAAAATTTGCGTGAAAGCTCCTATTGGTTAGTTTTCTCGGAACCTACCTACCTAATTTAAATTTTTTATTAAAATTTATAAATGTAACATCAAATTTGATTATATGCCATTTGAAAAATACAATAAATAATTATAATTATATTTATTCTGACGAATATTTTGTAATATTGTTATATTCGCAAACTATTACTACGGGTTGTGTTTCACATTTTGTACTTATTTACAATATTGTCATGGGTAATTTAGTAAATGGTCATCTAAAATTGTACATTCTGTAACAAAATAGTTTTCTCGAGTAGAATAATAACTACCGATAATTATATTTAAGAATAAATAAAATTTAAAAGAAACATTTTTTTTTAATATTGTTATAATTGTAACCTGTTAGTGCGTGTTGTTTTTCACTTTCTGCAGTTATTTACAATATTGGCATGGTTAATTTCGTAAACGGTCATCTAAAATTGTATATTCTGTAACAAAAGTTCTCGAGTGGAAAGTTCGTGGCACGATCCGTAGCCAAGTGTAACGGTTTCACGTGGGTGGAAGAGCTATTCTGCACAAGTTGTAGACTATATTTTTTCTACGACTGTTTATTCGTCGCAGAAAATTAACTGTTTCACAAAATGCGGGTGCAGTAAATTTTAGACAAGAACCTTATGCACTGTGCTAGCGGAATTGTCTAATATTTAATATCATTAATTTATTACAAAGTATGACTTCTGCAAATAAAATTAAAACTTTAAACAATTACAAATATACCTTTTTTATCATAATGTTCGAAATTAAAATTGAAATGATTATTGTTTTTATTGTTGAATTTTCACTTTTAAAATATAATGAAACGAAGTCCTTGTACGCTCAATCACACTCATTTTTTGCTGGACTTCATTTAAACTTATATCACTTGAAAGTGAGATAATTCTATCAGTAATCATTCTTCAACTTCCCTTCCGTTTCACATCTTCAAACTTCTCTTTTGAATGTATCATTTATTAAAATATTTATCACCATTCATTTTTGCATTATACAAAATGATTTCAATCGCTCAAAAACTTACAAAAATATAAATACTCTTCATTTATTTCATACATATTTCGTGAGAAATATCTATATTCTGACAGATGTCAATGTGAATTTATTAACTAGATATTAAATGTTTTCCAGAAAATTTTACAGCCAACTAGATTATTATTTTTATTAAGTTTCTGCCAAAAATAAATTGCCCTTTTGCAAACTCCAAAAATGGAGGTGCGTAACTAGATGTTATAGTATTTTCAACATTCTGCGGCTAATCATTTTTGAGTTACGCGAAAAATTAAAAAAACGCACTACGAGCTTACTGCTCTTTTGGCTCTATCGATTGCAATAAAAAAGAGAGGAGCTCAATTAGATGTTATAACAGTTTACAACTAATATGTACGTACAGACGTCACGCCGAAAAACTATTAACAATGCATGCAGGTATAATCAAAATGAATATTTCCATTGAAACCTTAAAATAGAAAGTTTTTGCGATTACAATACTTCCTTTACTTTATAGAAGGAAGTAAAAAGGCGCACAATAAACTATTGCTGTAATGTAAATTGATAAAAAACAATATATTTAATTATTGTTTTGTTAGGAGACATAGGGTAATACGTAAATAATAAATATGTACATTAGTTAGAAGAAACATGACAAAATAAATTATTTTCTAATTCCAAACAATTTTTATTTCCTGATTAACATATGAATATTAAGTATTAAAAATGTATTTCTTATTTTTCTGAAACTTATAAATTTACTATTAGTTTTCAATTCAAATTTTAGAAACTTCACTGATATAGTTAAGAATTAGTATAATTTAATAATTAAATACGGTACTATATTACCAAAAACTAATAATATTCTCGCTGGTATGTTGGAACAGAATCTGCATCTACATATATGTATAAGTTTCAATATCTTATTCGAATTTTTATTTTATTTCTATTACTTTATAAATAACTATTATTTATTTAGAATTTTACTTAATTTACATATATACATGGAAATATATTCTACCATATTAAGAGAATAACTTTTGAAAATACTTACCTGTTACTTTAGATTTGGAATAGGACTACGTCTTATCCTAATATGAATTACTGTAAAAAATAAATATTGTATTAAGAAAAGGTATCTTATTTATTGTATGACGCATTTTATTTTTTCTTGTTAAATAATCAATGAATTTCCTTATCTCTTACATTCACAAGCGTCTTACCAATAAAAATATCATTATTATTACTTAATTAATGTACATATTTATTGTCTAATAATGTATACCTCTTGTAATATGTATTCTAATATGCAAATATATAGTTGTTATAAGCTGATATCATTTAAGTTAAATGAATATATTAGAATAATACAGCGTAATTCATAATGGTTTTCTGCAAAAAAACAATTACAAACTTACTATCTTGTAGGAATATAATTACATGGCATATACACATTGGTATTACAGAGAGACCATGTGAATTCCGGCCACAAAGAACTATTGTAAAAAGTATTGCGTAAAACGTGCGTTCATTTTTACCTCATTATTGATATAATCGACACTTGCTTTACAGGAACGCAATGTCATTACAATCATTATTTTAATAAGCAGTATCATATTCAAATTTAATTTACCGATTAAAATTTTAATTTACAATATTTTCATTAGGCGAGTATTCCCTGTGTTTCAAAAATGTGTTGTCTTAGACATTTAACATGAGAAAACAGTTTTGGTAAATAAAACTGCCCGGCTAACAACTAGTTACCATATTGTACAGGAGAATACTACGTGTATTTCTATTTAATACGTATTACTGCATTTTAATAGCCTAATTCTTTAAAATTGTTATGGTTATGACGTTAGTGTAACGGCCTACAGAGTCAAAGGTGCATGTTTTCTGTTTTTTTATGTTAATACCTATGAAATTATTTCTACTTTTTTGTAAAAGATGTTTAATGAAATTAATAAATTAAAAAAAAAAATGGTACCCTGTAGCACATAAATTTATTAACATATACATTATTTCCCATTAAGTATCTTTTACAAAACCTAGCAATAATTTTGTAGGTATTAACAAAAAAACAGAAAGCATATAAAAAAGTCGGAATAGAAGTGAGAGTCTTTGACTCTGTGGGCCGTTACTCCAACCTTATAACCACGATTTGAGAGATGGCATGTTGCTTGTAGAGCGATAAAAACATGAGACGATGATTTTTAATTTGTTTTTGTAAATTTCATTGAATTATGCTATTAAAATTAAGTAATCTGTAATAAATAAAATGCAGTATTGTTCTGTGAAATATGGTGGCTCTTTTCCCAAGTTAAATACCTATGGCAACACTTTTTGGAACATATGGTATAATTAACATTAGTAAAAGTATTTCGAAAATTTGAATTATAACTATAAGGGCAGTATATTGTTCGTGTAAAAATTACATATTGAGTGTACCATGACTAAACTCGTTTTGATATTTTTAGAATCCGATTTAAACATATTCTCTATAGGCGGATTTATGCAGACATTTACATTTTATTTTAATTTTTAATTTAATTCTCATTTAATTTTTATTTATACTTTATAAATGTCCCATTCATACAAAAGAAATGCAATAAAATAAATGAAAATGAACGCATGCGCATATACAACAATATTGGTAGAAGGTACAGGCGCGTAATAATTCAACTTTCAATCTTTCAAATCAAATTGAAGGTTATACTTTATAAAAATGTTCAGCGATAGTGAAGACGATATGATGAGTTTATATTTAAATGTGTTAATTGCTATAAAAAAGCAGAAAAATAAACGAAAGAGAAGATACGCTGTTCGGCCGATTAACAGATGTCGTGAGGAAAAAGGATTTTATAATAATTTATTGATGTCCATGAAAACACACGATCACGAGTATTTTTTTATATATACCAGAATGTCACCAGATTTATTCGATAATTTATTAAAAATATTAGAACCACATCTTCAAAAAAACGTTTCTAAGAACCCATTGCCTCCTGCTCATCGACTTCTAATAACACTACAGTAAGTATTTTTTCCTACAGGAATATAACAATAATTTAATTATTATTTTTAAACTTTTAGTTATTTGTCGGAAGGCTGTTCTATGCGTGAACTTGCTTGGGGACATTATATTGGACATAGTACTGTATGTACAGTAATTCATGAAACTACAAAAATAATATGGAATGTATTAATGCCTTTATTTCTAAAAACGCCAAGTACAGAAGACTTTATTCAAACAAGAGAGAGCTTTTTTAAACGATGGAATATGCCTAATTGTATAGGAGCGGTTGACGGAAAGCATATAGCAATGCAGTCACCTAAATATTCGGGATCAACATATTATAACTATAAACATCATCACAGTATAGTTTTGATGGCAACATGTGATGCATTTTATAAGTTTACAATGGTTGATGTAGGTGCTGCAGGAAGCAACCATGATGCAACAGTTTTTAAAATGTCTGGACTTGGACACGCGCTTCTTGATAAAACTTTAAATATTCCTTTACCAAAAGCTTTGCCTAATAGCAATATTGTCCTTCCACATTTCATAGTTGGGGATGCAGCTTTTCCTTTAAGTGAAAATATTATGAGACCATACCCAGGAGAAAATTTACAAATCGAAAAAAAAGTATTCAATTACAGACTATCTAGAGCTCGTAGATGCATTGAGAACACTTTTGGTATTCTTGCGTCAAGATGGAGAATATTGCGTAAACCAATAATTGCAAATGTGGATACAGTCGAAAATATTGTTATGGCTGTAGTAGTCCTGCATAATTATTTACAAATATCAGAGGAAGATATTCCTGAATCAGAGAGAAAATATTGCCCAACTGGTTTTGCAGATACTGTCTCTTTAAATGGAGACATGCAGCTCGGCGCCTGGAGAGATACTCCACATCAACTTCAAAGTGTTCGAAGACTTGGCTCAAACAATGCAAATACACAAGTTAAAGAGAATAGAGACAAGCTATGCAAGTATTTCAATTCTAATATTGGTGCAGTGTCATGGCAATGGAAGAAAATTATGATTGGAAGGATACAAACAAATTAAAAGTGTAAACATGATTAGTAGCACGGGCTCTGTTTTTGGGTGTTTCAAGCAGCATGGTTTTAAGCGTACAAAACTATGTAAGGTACTTCTTTCTGTAAAAGTCCAGTTAGATGTTATAAAAATTAGGACATTCAACTGGATTTTTACAGAAAGAAGTAGCTTACATCGTATTGTGCGCTTAAAACCATGCTCCCGAAAACGGAGCTTGTACTATCAACCAATAACTTTATTTCTTTAATACATTTATGAAATAGATTGTATAGAACAAAAAAAAATACATAGCTCATGTAAACATAAGTTTCATTATGAAAAATATTTACAAAATAAATTTTATAAAAACAAAAAAGTATTCACAACTTTAAGTGTCCTCCATGGTGTCCAAGAAGAGATTTAATATTTTTACTTTAATTGAAGTTTTTTGCTTTTCGCTTTTCATGTCTCTTAAATGATAATAGATTTGCTTTGCAAAACACATATCACTATTTTCTGGTTCGGAATTTTCTCTTTTATTTTTAAAATACTTTTGTACATCTTCTATAGCAGCATTTATATGTTCATCCCCATTCAAAGGTTTTTTACTACTTCTTTTTATGTTTTTATTTCTTAAATCCGTCATTGTCGTTGACGGTGTAGAAACAATTTGAGTTGCTTCTAATGATGTGCCTGGTACGGAAGATGAGCTCTGAGTATTAGTGGGAATTAGACTATATATTTCAGATTCGGTATCTGGAAATGCTTCTGTCTCTGTATTGTTTTCTTCTTGCTCTAATTGTACCACTAATTCTGAGACATCTGCATTCCAGGTTAAATCTGTTCCTTGTTGGATGTTTCCCTTTGTTCTACATTTATCAAAATTATTCTTAGAAATAAATATCAGAATAAATAGTATGTTGCACTTACTTTTTTTTAATTAAATGTTGGTCTAAGAATCCTAATGCATCGAACAAGGGCCATTTTCTTTTATAGCCACCAGCTGAACCTGATGGTTTTTCCAGTTCTCTACGTTCTGTATTGTAACGCGTTCGTAATACATTCCACCGTTGTTCACACTCCACGCCTATATTATTAATTTTTATTGTTTTTAAATATACGCGTACAATACTGTTTATTCTTAACCTACCTTTTTTGTTTAGTTCTTCAGCAATACTATTCCACGCGTTTTTCTTTGCTTCTTTATTTCTAAATAATGATTCCCTCTTATCATATATGAATGAGTATTTTCTCACTTGGTCAATTAATATGTAATCATTAAATTCACTCATCTTCACATACACATATTTTGTTTAGCCGGAGATATCCTAACCTATTTTTGTCACTTGTCAGAATATGGCTGATCAGCTCATGTACGCATGCGCCATTTACAATTTTCATTTAAAAGATAAAAGTTGGTTATCTTGTAAATTAAATGGAAATGAAAATTAAATGAAAACATAAATTTAAATGATGCATGCATGTTTGCATACAATAACATACAGTTATCTTTTAAATTAAAATTAAAAGTAAATGTAAATGGCTGCATGAATCCGCCTTATGTCGTCTCTATGTAGATTACGAGGGATAAAACTCAAAACTTGCTACAATAAAATTTTAAGTATAAAAGTAGATTAATTTTAAACAAAAACTTGTAAATTCTTGAGACATTGCTTCTATTGTCATGACAGTGATGTCATTTTGTGTGGCAGAGGAAAAAATATTAACGATAAATACATACATACGTATATGTACAAATTAAACATTTTATAATAATTTTTGTTTTATATAATTCTATTTGACCCTAAAAATAATTTTCAATTTGTGTTTCTCTTGGAAAACCCAAGGGTGAGACAAACCTTATTTAAAAATATACCAAAAATGTTTATATTGTAGTAGAAATATAGTTTAACCAAATTATTTTTTGGAAATTAAAGTATCAATAATTTAAATAATAGTAATGTCGCCATATTATTGGTTCCGATAAATAGTAATGTACTAATAATTAATAAAAAGAATATTTTGAAACATTTTGAGTGCAAACCACTATAAAGACAAATAACTCAAAAAGAATATTCGCTTAAATTATAACCGCATATTCGGATAATTTATATCTCATTATTATTATTTTTATTTTAAATGAAATATTAAATAGACAAGGTAGATTTGCTAAATGTCATAAATTTAAGAGTTAGTAGCATGACACGTTTAGAAACAGATTTCATGAAACTAAATTTTTTGGTACAACTGCACAACTAGCAACGCATTTGCATTATTTATCTATTACACAATTATTTTTGTTAAAAATTCTATTCAATTTAATTATCTTATTATTAAAAATACTATCTAATACAACTAATTTTCAACGCATTTTTGATATGTTTTGTAATCTACATGTCATACTAATTACCTTCAAATTTATGACATTTATGACAACTTCAAAACCAACATATGCCTTCAAGAATAAGTACCTGCAGATGTTTTTTACTATAAAGCAATAATAAATAAAAATATTTTCAACTTTTGCCTAAAAATCATTAATTACATAAAATTATAATTGTCTGTACTTTATTGAAAACACAATAAAAATGTAGACAACTCAATTTATTATGTACTATGATTACAACTGAACATTCTAAGTAAGTAAAGATGAAAACAAGTAGACTGTGTAAATAATGTATGTAATAGGATTCTCTACCATAACAGAAAATTGACAATTGAGTAAAATGTTAGTAATATTGAAAGCATGTAGTTTTAAAAAAATTCTTAGTTTTCGCAATATTTATGATTTTAATTTGGCGGCCACGCTGTATCTCTCTGTCTCTCTCTCTTTCTCTCTCTCTCTCTCTCTCTCTCTCTCTCTCTCTTTCTCTCGCACATCTATCCTATTCAAAATAGTGTGAATAGTCAGCTTTGCATCTGATTCAATGATAGCGACTTAACCCATTTATTTACAATTTTTTCATTAGTTTATTTTTACTTTCCTGTATAAAAGTTTTGTTTAGTGTAATATGGAAATGGAAAACGAAACACAAGTTGAATGAAATAAATAAAGTAATTTTGTCTGTGACAATGTTTTTATAAAATATAATGTTTCGTATATTTTTCACAAAAATAATCAAAGAATAATCTGACTGATATTTTCATTTTTCTTTAAATCGTAAATTAGTTAATTTTTCGTGAGAACAATATCATTTTTACTTCTAAATTTAATTTAATTATGACTTAATGTGGAACAATTATGAATTGTAAATATATTGAAAGAAGCTTTCAGAACTCATAATTAATCAATTTTTGGGTTCACAGTCCTGTAAAAAAATTATTAATTACAACGATTCGACAGTGCTGCCTTTGTCAGGTAAATAACAAAACTAAATATAAATAAGTAGTCAAGACATGTAAAAATGGTAACAAGTGAAAACATACAAATGACATTGATATAAAATTATAAACGGATGACAGGTAACCACGAATGATTTAGTTCAAAGCCTGTATTTAAATTAAAATTATTAGGAGATTTCTTGATTTCGATTGCTTCTGTAATAATTGTCTATTGATTGTAATTGTAATTGTAAATATTATCGACTGAAGCCGAAAGATTATAACCTATACTATAATTTTACAAATTGTGGATAAATGTTTCTTGTATTTTAATTATTTATAGCACAATTTTTTAATACTTTATATAATTAACAAAAATTTATTTTACAGTTTTGAAAATTACAAATGACAGTAATATTTCTATATTTTGTTTTCAAAAATTTATTAATTTTAAATTTAATATTTAGTGATTTACAAATTATCGATTATTTATTTTCACTTGCAAGATGCAACAATATTCGATGAAAATCTAGTTTTAAAATTTAATGTATATTAGAAAATAGATTGACAAAATTTATTTAATTTAGCTTGTCTTTAACCGGAAATCATGTTTCTGGCGTATTATGTAAAAAACAAAAAAATAATACTTTAAAAGGATAATATCGGAATATGTTAATCTTGACAAACTTTTTAATTACTAAATGAGCAAATTGTGGTCTGCATTTTATATCGCATTTTTAATTATAGCACAAAGAAAGGATAAAGTGAAAATAAATGAGAATAAAAGTAGGAATAATCATTCTGTAGAAAGAGATTCTGATTAAGTAAAATGAGATAATTACCTGGATGATAAAAATTAGAATAAATAATCGCCAGAAATCTTCATTTCTACAATTAAATTTCTTTCATAAAATAATTACGTATTCAATTTTAATATAGAAATAAAACCACAACCATTAAAATCTCTTATATAAAAATTAAAAACACTACAAAATTATTTATAAAAAAGGTTATATATGTATGATTCATTTATCTTAAAATAACTTCATTATATTTTATATATACGTAGAAGAATAGAATAAAATTCATGGATTTATTTTAATATAAGGAATATTAACAGTATAGTATTTAGTTATTGTTTCGTAATGTACACAAATTAGTTTATAACGTGTACAACAATATCATTGTCAATTTCAAGCTTCAATAGGTTAGTAGTAATCATTACATTCGCACATTTTTGTTACTACATTACACACAAGTCCATAGTATTTAAAAAACGACATAAAGCAAAACATAGCGTTATTAATATTAAATTGGTCAAACACACAATTCTCAATTATTTTGAAATATTTCATTGTCTTTTTGCAAATGCTAATTACATAAAATCATCTAATAAGTCACGAAAACCGGGAAATAATGATACAAATTATTCCCGTACTCTCCTTCAGATCTCCGTTAAAGTAAAAACGTGTCGAAGGTCTTAAAGACGCATTCAAACAAATCCCGCTAATTGTCAAAAAATATGAATAAAAAACGACATTGAGGAAATAAATATTGTCAGAAAAGCAACGAAGCATAGCGCAACACAACTGGGCAACGCATCGAAATTTCCTTCTCCCGGAGCGTAAGTTTGCGTTAACCTTAGAAGTTGACACGTTTTGCAACCACAAGGGTGGGGTACAAACAATGGATATTGGCACGAATCCCTGCAGAATGTGGTGGTCGAGTATAAATATCCTCTAGTGGCTGTTGAAATTAACATAGTCTGTGCGCAACTCTCAACAATGAAGATACTGGTAAGTCCAATTAATTTTTGTTTGTAGCAAAAGACTTTTGTGCAGTGTAGGGTTTGATTGGCCCTAATTATCGAGCAAAGTACAATGGCCAAATGAAAAACGCGTGGTCCCTGTGCTGCTGTGCACACAACCGTTTCGTTCGTTTCCTTTTTAGTTCGTTGCGAACTCTATTCTTTAATCTTATAGAATTTTCTTTCATTATTATTTTTTTTTCTCTCTTTGAGGTTAAATTTTGGATCCTAAATGTATTTGAAGGATGAGGAATATTTGACCCTAGAAATCCTTGTGTAATTGAAAAAGTGCATTTATTTATAAAGTTAAATGTGTATTTTTTTTAAATTAATTAGACGTTCCGGAGATAATATTCTCTCTATCATTAGGTAATAAAAATACATTTGACAATATAGTGGCACAAAATATAAACATATATCAATTCTCACCAAAATACAATTTGCTGATTAAAAGATATTGAAGTTAACATTAGTTTTAAATTTCTACATAGTATGGAATCAAATCACATCGATTTTCAACAATATACTAATCGACATGGGAGTCGGCTTTAATCTGATGGAAATAAAGATTATTATTATTGAAATAGTACGATTTTTTTGTTTTCATTAAAAAAAAATTTATGTGGTTTTATTATTTACGATAATATGTGAATGTAATATATATGATGATTTTAATATTAGTTTAAAAAATACAACTATTAGTATTTAGAATTTATTCCAGTGTAATAATATTGATTAATTTTTCATAATTTCTTCAAAGATTTTTTTATGTACTTAAATAAATTTTGTTCTGTGTTATTTTGTCACAAAAATGTCAAGACTATTCCATTATTTTAACAAATGTAGATATATACCTTCTCTAATATGTAATAATGTTTAATTAATACAAAGTGGTGTTAAAATCTAAAATTTCATAATAATGAAGTCAGTCATTTTTAGAACGAAGTTTTAATTTTCATAGTTACATACATACATACATAAATAAAAATGTGTCGTTTATTTGGAAAATTTATTAAATTATATGAGAATATAATTTATACAACTATAAACTACATACCTATTTAATCGGAATATAAAATTTTGTTTCATATCCTTGTAGAGTTTCATTATTATATAGATATTCTATTTTATTTCTGTGCACATAGGTATATGTTATTTATAAAAGTCAATGTTTGCAATAGAGCAGATTAAACAATAATCAATCACCTTGCTGGCTTTGATTTGACATATTCATTCTATACCGCGAGAATGAACTACTTGCATGAAAATATTTAAATGTAAATATGCTTTGCGATAACATTTATATGACTCGGTGTATAATTAATATTTTAGCAAAATTTTATGCATTTTACTTCAATAATACGTCATATTTAAATATCTCTCCAAAATTATAATTATATACTAAATATAGAATATAAGTACGTGATACATACTTATAGATCAGATATGCAGTAGTTTTCGTGATTTATTCGTATTATTAGATCAACAATAGTCAGCCAGTACGGTTGTGTGGTCGTGGCGTGTCTTGTCTGATCGTGTAGATAAGCAACATAGCCCGCCCTGTCCATTTGGATGGGTTGCCGCACAACGGCTCGGTGTGTGCTGGCCTTGCAGAGACTGTAGGCTGACAACCTGCATCGCTAAAATGCAAGTAAAACATGTCACGAAACAAGTACTTCAGGTACTTGAGGCCCTGTTCCACATAGGAATGTTGTGCCATTGATTGATTGATTGATTAGATCAACAATATCTGGGTATATTCTAGTTATATTATTATCGAGCGGAAAACAGTTGAATTGAACATGTTGGAATGCATTGTACGAATTATGTCAATTATAAAAATTGTAATTGTAATTAAATTAAATTAAATTTGCATTTTTTGTATTATTTTTTTGTACATATTTGATAGTATTTATTTCTATTTTTTTATTCATACGATTCAAATTACTACTGTACTCTTTAATTAAATGTTGTATATTTTTATTAGATACGTAAATTGATATTTATCCCGTAATTAGATGTGAAGTAGATATTTAAAGGTGAAATAATGTACTGTATTTTAAAAATTAGAATGCATTGTCTTATATATAATTTTTGACTGTAGATGACACTAGGAGACTAACAACTAACAGTGTAAATTATAATAGCTTGCATGATTATTGAATTTACATTTTACAAAGTATGTGATAAATAAATAATATGTGTTATTACGATATATTACACAAATTAAATATAGGTAATTACAAAATAAAAATATTAATTACATTTATAACATTGAAATATCGTGGTAGGTATGTAATTTATTTATCTATTAATTTACTAATTTTTCCTAATTGGTTATTAATTACACAATACATATATTGACAACCTTGATCTATAATTACTATATATGTAATAATTAATATATTTTAATATAATATCTGTTTAAAGCCAATAGCTAAGAACATTTTCATTTTCAATTTTTCCTTAGTACATTTACATTTAATCAAAAAAATATTAATAATAATTTTAATAATTATTTCATAAATTGGAAAGGTATATTTCGCAGATAAAATGTATTTATATAGTACTTGGGTTTAGATTAGCTGATGTTAGCAATCGTGTAATCAATATCGTGTATTATACCCAAAAATATAAAATGTGTTATATACAAATGATTAAATTTAGTTATTAAAAATTTACCAACAACAATTTCTGTATATGACGTATAATTAAATTTAAGATTATATCTATTAAAACATTTTTTAGGAAATGCTGCACTTACATTATGAAAATTATATAAACCTACCTTTGTTGTTGTTTGCATAATTTACTTAAAAAAATACTTTTTGTAACTGTGACCCAATTCAGACTAATGTGAAAATAACACTTCTTTGTTCTTTTTATACTGAATCAAATATTTCAGTTCTTGTGCGTGAAATTCTTTTTGTAAGGGATAAAACAAACGATACGAAAAAATATATACGTACATAACATCAAGTTTGTAGTTTGTATAAGGAGAGAAACCGTGTTTCAAAAAAGAACAATCCCTTTAAAAACAAGCGGCCCTGTTCTAATATAAACACACCACCTGAACCCGTACTACAGGACCCCTGTAATCTTTTTAAAAGGTTATATGTACTCCAATAAATTTTGTTCATACCCACCTTCCAAATTAATCCATAAAATGAAATAATAAAAAAGTGACAAGAAAACCTATTGTGTTAGTTTTAACTTTGCTTATTATTATAGCAGTTATGTAATAACTTCCAAGTACAATACATGCCGTTTATTAGAATCATGGATTATGTCCTCATTCAGGTATTGTTATCCCAATTGCGAAAAACTGCGAAGATTACATAGCAAATTCGTCATTCATAGATAATATTTTGATTTATGTTCAACTTTCGCAAATATTTGTCTTCAAGTTTTTTAATGAGAGAACAATATTGCATAAGTTTATTTTTAATTTAATTTTCTTTTTATATATTTAATACATAATATTTCATATTATTTATTTAAAAATTCAATAGTAATGAAAAGTGAATATAAACTTTTACAATATGTATTATATTTGAAACATTATTGCATAGGGATTATACATTGCCAAATTTAATATTACCAATATTGGCATTTTTAATATGTCAAAATAATGTTTATTTTTAGAGTTTTTGATTCAGTGCATAATTTATTTAATATTTACTTTTACATAATTGCAGTTAACAGTGATTTGCGATTGTTTTTCATATTTTTGTCAATCGGTTGTTGTTAACAAAACACAAATTTTCAATGGGCTCACAATCGTTTGCTGTATAAATACGGTTTATAATATTTAGTTGGAATAATATCAAATAAAATATTAATACATGTTAATTTAATATGCTATTTGTTTTAAATTTTTACATACGTACTAAAAACGAATTAAATTTATTATTATTCTATCAAATTTATCACAATATAGGTTAATTTATAGTTCAGTAATGTCTGGATAATGTTTGTATAAAAAGGAACTCATAATCCGAATTTTTGAATGCACTTTGGCATCTGTACTCCCAACGCACATAGCGACACTCGTGGACAGAATCATGTACACATTAAGGTGAACGCAGTAGATCGTAACGTGTGTGTGTGTGGCATGCTCGAGTAGATACATAATTAAGAGTTTATGTTATGTTTATATAATAAACATTTTTTTACAACAACTGGGAATCTTTTTTAACCTAGCTACTAACTTGGCAGGGTTGAAAAGGTGTTAATAATCAATAGATAATTCGGATTATAGATATCATATTTATGAATTCCATAGTCCGAATGCTTTAGTAGTTCGAATAATGTCTGGCTTCTTTCTGTCCAGATTAGTTCAAAAGTAAAGTTGGTAAATAGTCTATTAAAAACTGAGAAATGCTTTAGTATAAAGAATGTAAGATTTGAGAAGTGAGTCAATTGTTATAATTTAGTCAACTTGGCAAAATTATTAACCGATTAGTTACGCATGTAGATTAGAGAAGAAGGAGCAAGGGTGCAAACTATTGGTACAGGTTCTTGTGAAAAAAGCAATACAAAAATACATTAAATACATTTAATTAAAGACATCAGCATTAAACATGATAAAAATTTATTAAGAATAACTTATTACTTACTTATTTTTATATTTTGCTAATATTTTGACCTGTCTCAAAAACTCTTTTTGTTTAAAACGTGCCATTTTAATATAAACTTTAAATTGAATACTGCACTCAACACTCTGTAGAGATACCGCGACATAAAGATATGAAAGGTAACGAACGAGACGATAACTAACGGCGACTTGTATTGCTGCATATTATGTATGGAAAAATATATTTAAATAATAAACTAAACTTTTTTTTGAGATTTAGAGACGAATTCACTATTAGTCCATTGTATAATGATCAACTGATTTGAGAATAAAGCTGATCCGTAGATCAATATTTGTTCTGACTCACAAACTTAATTCACAGTTTTGTTTATGTTTTTGATAGTTCATTTAATTTTACGAGTGTGAATTAAACTTTTCATACCTGAAAAAAAAGAAGAACGAAAGAGAATTTTTAGAACAACTCAAATACGATTACCCGGAAAAGTCAGAATTCGACGCAATGCTGAACATTAGCTGCCATCATTACATGTCTCTCTTTTAACGATTGTGTTGATAATCTCGACACGGATATACTAAATACAATTAAATATAAGTTAAGTATATTTATAATTTTATGTACGGGGTAGGAGGCGTTATTATGAAAAAAAAAATTGATAATATAAACATTTTTCAAGTACAAGATCAGAAATGAATGTATTTCAATAATAAAACGAAACTTTTCACATTTTGACTGAAACATTTATAGTTGGTCAACAGGAATGACTGGGACAGAGTAGTGAAATTAAGTGATATGTCCCAGTTGAATTGGAATGTATGATACAATACCACAGAGCCCAGCGTAAGAAATTTATATACGCGAAATTGTTGATAATTAGTATAAAAATATAAATTTTATAATATCAATTGCATAATTAGTGCAAATTGTTTAATTTGTAAATTTTCATATTTCATTGTATAGCAATTATTCAAAGGGCAACTGGATGAAAGGGCTGTTTAAAAAAATGTTTTGAGATATTTATGTTTTAGGAAAAAGTACAGATATTTTTAAAATTTTTTATGTAGTTCTTTCATCCACCCTTATTAACGCAAGCTATTTCTATTGAAATTCTTAATAATATTTCTCCTTATTTCATTTATTTTGCAACTATTTAGTCTTGTATGTCTTTCAATTTTGGATTGTATTGTCTAAAGGTAATTATTATTATTGTTATTATTATGTTAAATGTAATTTTTATTAAATAGACTTATGTTTGCGCTAAATTATCTGATGAAATTGTTCCATGTTCGCGGGTTCTCGTCATCAATAAAAAGTAATTATATAAATGTACTTAATTTAAATGAGACAGAAGCAAGAGAAATTTGTTTTATATTATTAAAATAAATTAGACAAACACCTACACAATACATAATTCGCAATAAATTTATTTGAACTTATACCAAGGGCGTAAATATCAAGTAATGCTCCGTGGGCGTATGGTGTACAGTATTGTCGTATTATCGTATCTTAATAATCTAATAGAGTAAATTTATTTAATGAAATTTGCGAAATAACCTATTTTTCTGTTTGCTATTTTTCTACAATTTACATTTACGCAATCACATTGTTTTATAATAATTATACCACATCATCTCATAATTCTCTTGTGAGAATTGTATACTACATGCCATCTAGACACGTTTTGTATTCTATTACAGAGTTTTATTATTACCCTGAAGAAGGCAGTAGTGCATGCTGCTGCATTAGGTTTAGTAAACTTTACAGAACTATAACTAAAAAGGTATTTTATTCAATTATTATGAGTTCTGAAAAAAATTATACTAAAAAAATAATTATAGATCTAGGTATATTTAAATAGCATTCTATTAAAAGAGTAATGTAATTCAATAACATTCGCAAAATATTTAGTACACGAATATAGGTTCAGGACATTAATTAATTGTAAGGAATTGTAAATAATAGTAACAGTACATCCATATACACTGTTAAAGTATAAAATTATAACTAAAATCAAGAATTTTATTATTATTTTTATTCGTCCAAACATACTTTTTACATATTACTTATATAGGTACTTTAAATACATTAAACATTTAAAAATATATATTTTTATATAACCTTACATGCTATAAATAAATTGTATGTATAAATTTAAGTATATTACATTTTCCAAAAAATGTTGATATACGGTTAATAATTTTATATTTAGAAATTTTTGTTTAGGATAATTTCCTATAATATATATATATATATATATATATATATATATATATATATATATATATATAATATCACTACGAGTATATTACTATTACGAATGTTAGCACTGTGAATTTATTTTAAAATAAAATTATAATTTGTGCCCTTAGGTACTCTTGAGCGTAGCACTGGCTGTGGTCACCGCAGAAGACCCGAAACCAGAGGACGCGAAGCCCGTGGCAAAGCGTGGCCTGCTGGGCGTTGGCTACGGAGGCCTGGGATACGGCCACGGCTACGGCTACGGCCACGGTTTCGGTCACGGGTACGGTGTCGGCTACCCCGCAGTCAGCAAGGTCAGCTACTCCGTGGGTCACTATCCCCTGCACAGCGGCCTGTATGATGGCTACTACGGAGGCTACGGACATGGCTATGGACATGGCTACGGGTACGGTCATTACGGATTAGGGCATGGATTAGGACATGGATACTATTCCAAAGTGTACTCCAGCCCTATTCATTACGGATACCACGATTATGGACACTTAGGTTATGGAGGATACGGGGGATACTATGACGGACTTTATGGAGGTCTGCACGGTTTACATGGTTATGGTTATTATGGTCATGGATTTTAAAACAATTGTAAATATGATGATACACTAAAGCAATCACTTGTAACATAAATTCATTCTTCTTTTTGTAAAATGTTTTGTATAAAATGTGATTTACATAAATAAAAGACAATTTGTAAATATAAAAATCTAATGTGGCCAGCACATAACCTCTTTTGCAATAATCTACAAATTGTATTCTCTGCATTGCTGCTGACAGTAAATGAATTAAAGTTAAAGTACTTACAGTATGAGCATAATTCCTTTTAGAGTATTCGATAATTATTTTTATAATATTTTCACTGTCAATTATAAAAATTGGCATTGTCATATATAAAACATTTATTTCCATAGGTAAACAGAATAACTGCAATTAAGATATTTCACATACACTTCAGATATTAATGAAAAACCACTTCCGGCTGCACATTTCAACTTTTTTTTATTGTCTAGTATATGAGTAATCGTTGCGACAACAGCCATCCATTCATCCATCCACACACACGGATAGACATCATCGTAAAAATACTATAATTCTGTTCTAGAGACTTCAAAACTTGCTTATTCATTGGAAATTCACTATCCGATTTTTAACATGATTCCATTATCTCTCTTACTGAGAAGAAATATGCTTACTACATATTAAGATTTTTTACAATATTACTCGGCTAAGGTATATTTACGATATGGACTAAATGATGATAAATTCGTAAATTAGAAATAATAATTAGAAAAGTTAAAAATATTGTAAGTTATCGTAATTTATCGTATAGACTGCATCACCTAGCAATCTAAATCGGCTCCTTAAAAATAATATAAATTTGCTCTTTTGTCATATTGTATTTGATATTGTAAGTAGAAAGCTTAATTGGAATTGCCTGGACAGAAAATAACATTATTTGAAGTGCCCACTCGTAATAAATCACAAAATATTTATTACTCTGCTCGAACCTTTTGGTATTTTTTGTGAACGTGCCAATATCTCTCATCATGAAAAAGTTGATATCGGGGTTAAAAAAGAGTTCATTCATGTAGGTAAGTATATGCAATCTCGATACATAATCATCTACACCTCCTTTATACCAAGGTAAAATATAAGTAATATAAGTAAAATTGTTAAATATTATTTAATAAGACAAATAAACGTGAATAAAGAAATAATATTTCGCACTATAAAAGAAGGTTGGCATTTGCATTTTTTTATATCACTATGTAAAAATATCGTCTACAACTCCGCGGATATATCAAAAGTTTCCTCGACCGGTACGAGTTAAGTTTATGAGATTCAAATATTTCAAAAACGTGACTAAATTTAATATGAAATATTTGTGCTCTGTTATACTTGCAGAAAATTAAATATAGTATATTAAAAAGCTAAACAATTCTGACAAATGAAAACATAAGTTTTATAAAATATATATAAATTGTATTGCATGACGAATTAAGGCAGTACAAGGAATAGTTAATATTACCCACCTATATATTGCGATATATGAATAACATAATCAGAAATTGGGGAAAAAATTAAATTATTACTTTTTGTCACAGGTATTATTTAAAAACACACAGGTATATTTTTATAACAAATCAATCATCTTCTGATCTGGAACGATCGAAATGTGCATTTTGTATTTTCAAATAAGACAAGTGTAATAATAAATCTAGTGTTTTCTGTAATTTATAGAAGGAATATTAAATTCTAAATTATTTTCCTCTTGAAATATAAAAGTTAAAGTATAATGAAACGAAATAAATTTAATACAATGCTTCGTAAGAATTGAGCACTTGATAAGACATTTAAGAGAAGCCAAGTTTAAAGTCTGACCCTTGGTGTCTTGATTCATAACGTCCGTGGAATTGAAACTAAGCCAACTGGGATTAATGTGACTCTAAACTCGAAAGCTTCACAGATTTCATTTTTCTTTTGTAAGAATTGCTACAATTTCTGTATGAAATAAATACGAGTTATTTCTATTATACCCTAAATTAAACGATAAAATGTAGTTTATTAAATAGAATTTAATAATATAATCTTTTAAAATTATGTGATGGTAAATTTATTAATATGTATAATTTTCGGCATGATTAATGTATAAAATATGAAATAAATATTCATTATTCATTATTTCCTTTATTACCAAAATCTTATCGACCATAATATGGTATATGGTTTACACACGTTGTGTTTGTATATATATTTTAATTTTTCTTTTAGCCAAATTCTATGCAGGTAGCGATGTATTAAATTTGTATAAATCCGAATATACAGGATGGCCCAGTGAAAATTATCAGCGCAGTTTTTGGCCACTTAACATTAATTTTGCAAAAAACGCTCGAACACGTCAATTTTAATATAAAGGGGGACACCTACATGGATTAGTACCAATGGCATAGCTTCAACCCTAAAATGGGTGTAGACTGCACCTCAGAAACTTTAAATGGAAAAGAGTGTCAAACATGATACAGTTCGAAAGGCCTTTCAATTCTCTTTTCAACAGTTTTTTTATTTTTCAAATCCGATCATTAGTTCCAGAGAAATATCGTTTAAAACAAATTTTATGTTAAGTAGACTTCACCCTGAACAATCCCACGACTCTTCATGTTCAATCGTGGAACGTTGTAACAATATAAGTTCTCATAGAAATATGAGGAGATAATCGTTGTAAAAACTTTTTAAAAAGTAATTTTCCGATTTATCAAATATAATTGGCGCAGTCGAGATAGAATTTAGTGTAGTTTGCGGGTTCCGAAAACTTTATTAAGAGTTCAATCCGTTCAAGAACCGCATCCAACCATTTTAATGATTAAACACTAATATGAACGTAGATATTTCGGTAATCAAAAGCAACAAGGAAACGAACCTAGGCCATCGAATCAATTAGAGCCGCAGTTCCTCCTTACGACAGCACAGCCGCTAAGAATCGCCGTCTGCTACATCTTCGTGATCCATTGAGCCCAGCAGCAGGTCAACATCGAAGCATGCTTCAAATGCAAAATGCAATGATTGCTTAATAGATAAAAGATAGTCAGGTCAACATTGAAGCATGCTTCAAATGCAAAATGCAATGATTGCTTAATAGATAAAAGATAGTCTGTGATCTGGCAATTAATTTTAGTACATGTAAGGGGAAAAACATGCATTTGCATATATCCTGAAAAATTGTAACTTTCAATTTAAAGCATTTGACCTTGAATGAAAAAAAATATTAGCGTTGATTTTTTTTTTGATACCTTACTACACCAAAATTTGGGTAAACGAGTCGACACTGGTGAGCACCCACACAAATTTTGGTAAGTCGGCGCCCCTGCAGCGCTTACCCGCTAAGCGAACATCTATCCGAAGGTAACAATTACACCCATATGATCAAAGAAGTACTCCTATTAGTGTGAGTGAAAACTTATTATTATATTCGTTGTTCAATACTTTTAATATAAAACAGATACATTACACCACTTGTTAATATAATAAATTTAATTGTAAATGTAACGTAGTAAATATAAAATTAATATAAATTTTCATCAGGGTTGCGTCACACCAACTAGCTATTTATTTTTTCTTCGATAAGCTTATACAGCCTTCCTGCAATATCGCGGCTTCACATGCTAAACTTAATCTAAACAATATATACAGGATGTGCAACGAAATGCGGAACATAGGACTTTAACATGGGATTTCAAAAAATTGCGGATATCAAAATATCATAGTATTACTTTAACCATTTTAAAATGGCGACAATTTATTTTCATATTTATATACTTACAACTATAGATAATTAACGAAAAAGAAATATGTTTAAAATACTTTATAACAATTAACACAATACAAAAAGTTCTTAGTAAATATAACAAACAAAATTAAAATTAAAAATACTCAAAATGACCGCTGTCATTTTCTGCACAATTTGTCACATGTAACAAATTCTGCCATTACATCATCAGGAATTGTACATCTAATATTTTTTTGACATTATTTGTTTGGTTTCAGGTAACAAAATCTCAAATAGTTGGCCATGGTGTATTTTTTTATGAATTTTTATTATTTAATATTTAAAAAATAAAGTGTCGCCATTTTGAAATGGTTGAAGTAAAACAATGATATTTTAGTATCATTGTAAAGCTACTTTTATGTACATTTCGAAAAAAATATATAAAAGTACCGATTCCCTATGTTAGAATTAAAGTTGTACACATTTCCGCTAAAACCGGAAGTGACACAATATTTTTCCTACGATCATTTTATGAGCCCCTTGTCTAGTTATATTTTCCTTCTTAACATTTTCTTGTAACTCTCAAAATAAACGAAATATTCTAAGTGCCGGCCTTTCGCTAAACACCCTGTATATATATTATTAATATATATTATTATCTTTTGCAGCACGAAATTTTCAGTGATTTGATATCACACATGGATTTTCAAATTTTTGTTATTGTTTTTTCAAGATGGCAGCCAAAAAACGCATTTTACTGATTTACACACACAATTTTTATATTTTAAATGGGAACCTAAAATTATTTTGGTAAAATTGAAATCACTATTTTTTTTTGTCTTTTCAATGATGTGTTACTTGTTCGACATGAATATGAAAAAATACGAGAAAAATATGAAAAGTAATTGATATTGATATATTCTAGGAGACTATATGAAAATTAACAAATTGTAACGATATTAAACAATTTCATAATGTAAAATAACAAACTTAATAAGATAACAAATCACTGAAAACAAAGGTTTGTAATTATTACCATGTTCTCTTACGCATAAATTTTGGGTTTTCAGTTGAACCAGTCTCTTCAAATTTGGTGAAGGTTCTTCTCAGAGTTTGAAAACTTGATTGTGGACGATTAGGAAAACGCGCTTGATACATTATCTTTTACCTTCTTAAGATTTCAGTCGGTTCTCCGATTATACCTATGAATCATAACAAGCATTTCATTTTTGGCAAATATTTTCTAAAATTAAATGTTATTAATTTCATTATATTTATTAAACACCAAGCAAATATAACGATGTCACTATGGTGCTGTTTAGATAAATAAAGATAACTCTCTACTGGTTTAAAAATTTTAATTACTCGTATCAAAGCGACTACTTTATAAAATCTTACAAATTACAACTTACCAATTTAAAATTTGCGGATTGTAATATATATTACGAAAAATAATATTATTAGTATACATGATACACAGAAATTGTTGTATTTTTTTATTATAATCAAAATTATGTAATATAATTTTGGCAAGATGTTGAAACTGTAAAACTGAACATAAAGACGGTAAAAGTATTGTAAAACTTACCAATAATACGTTGCACTGTACGCGACGAAACGCGGAACATAGGAACAAGGGATTTTAAAATATTGTGGATAATCTCTCTCCTGATAGATTTAAAGGAAAACTACAAGCGTATAAAGTTATTCAAAATTAAATTCTAAATTAGAATAGATCATAATTAATACAACAGCGCGTCTATAGTACGTAAGAGATTTATTAAACATAAAATGTAACATTTTAGCTCAAAAATCAGGCAGCCCTAGAAATAAAATAAAAATCTGTCAGTTGTGACAGTTAATGATATGTAATTTGATATTAATTATTCATTTATTTTATAGTTTAAATTTAGTTTAAAAATAGATGTCTTGTCTATAAATATAAATAAAATATATTTTTTCATCAAACGTCATAAAAGTGACGTAATATAATTTTTTTATTCTAGCCGCCGTTTAATTTCTTCGCCGCCGTATATAGAATCAGCCAATAAGAAGTAATTTGTACAATAGAAATCTGTAATATCGACCTACACGTCACTATAAAAATTAGATAACCTAAGAATAAAGTTACTAAAAATTATGAATAACTGACAGGTAACCTACATATTAAACGTCAAATAGTAATTAATTTGTAAAATTTCTACGTTTTAAGAAAAAATACAATGTGTTATTCGAAGAAAAGTGTCTTTGTGTGCCTCGCATACAATTGTCCGACTCGCTTCGCTCGTCGTGCAAACTTCCATACTCGCCTCACAAAGTATCACTTTTACTCTTAATAACACAATATACTATTATTTGATGTTTTTATAGTTTATATTTTTATCCAACACCGTGTAATTATAACGATATAAGTATGCTGTTTTTAGATAAATAAAGTAGATCATAAGTCACTAGTGAGCTAAATATATTAGCTCACTGTTTTTTGGTTCGTATCATAGTAACTACGTTATAAAACCTTCTCTACACTATTTTGTTCCTAAATGTCATTTCGAAATTCCATCTGTCAAAAATCTTATATATATTTTATATCAATGATTAAAATGTGTTGGATAAAATGTTGTATGGCACACGTGTGTTAATTACCTAAGTCACTTGAAAAAATACCACACTCGGCCTAACGGCCTCGTGAGCTAAACTTTTCCCGCGTGACTTATCTCTAATGTAACACACTTGTACCATAAATAACTATTGTAATATTGGTATATTATTTAAGAAATAAAATCTAAATTCAACTTACATACAAACATAATCTAAGACCTTTTTTTATCCTAGGGTGTTGAGGTTAACATGTGATATGCCATATTTAATTTTTATAAATAAAATCTCTCCATCTTTTCCGATCCTTCGCCATTTTTCTTTGTCGTGTTCCAATTGATATTTTCTTCCTCTAAAATATTTTCTATTAAATAATTCCATGTCTGCCTTGGTCTTCCTCTTTTATTCCACCCACTTGGTCTTGCTTCCCAAATTTTTTACTTGTTTATTTTCCCCATCCTTATCAAATGTCCGAACCACTGTGATTTCTTTTGTACCAGAACTTCTTTGGTTCTTCTATTGATTTATAAACAGAAATGTTTGTTTGTATAGAAATCTTTTTAAGTTTGAGGAATTTGCAATATAAGCTCTATAAACTCTGTTTGCTGTCTTTGTTCTATTATTTATTTCATCGTCAATTATTCCCTCGGAATTAATTGTTCTTCTCAGATATGTAAATGTGTTACTTTGCTCAATGGGTTTATTATTTATGAAGGGAAAGAAAACTACTGGAATTCAGTCAATGGGATAAAATTTTATTTCCTCTCCTACCGGTTTCGACCCTCATGGGTCTTCCTCAGGGAGTAAAAGTCATTTTATACATTTATAAAATTATTATATTGGTGTGGTAGAAGGCGGTGGTGGACAGAAGTGTCATTGGAGACGAAACCAAATGTAAAACATTATTTATTATATTTATTTATATTTTTATACAAATGTGACTATTCTGTTTAAATTTCAATATCCATCTCCTAATACTTGCTCCGTATCCGGTCTGACAAAGAACCCATTTATATAAATTTTGTAATACCTATATTTTCAAGGACAGGGTCACAAACTGGTAGCAGTGGTCCTGTAACAGTGTGACAAGTAGATAGTAATGGAAGTTATTGAAAGGACTTGCTACAGTTTGATGGCGCCATGATTCGTCTTCGTCTTCGTTCTGATTTGATTCGCCCAAATTGTTTTACTCGCTTTACCATCATCAGATTCAAAATTGTTAAAAATTAAAACAGTTATTTTTTGTTGGCAAATTATTATTTGAAATAGAAGTGAAAGAAAATGTGTCCAGACTAGCATTAAATGGAACAAAAATTTTATGTTTATTAAGCTGGTCTACTGTTTGATTTGAAGAATTAAAAAAAAAAAACTTTTAAATTGTATTCATATTCGTTAGTCATACTTAATTTTTTTTAATGATGTTAAGTGTAATAGAATCCGAACAAATTTCACAATTTTTAATTATACCCGCTGTTTTCTTACTGAAATATATTTAGGAACATAATCGTGCAGCACCAAAGAAATCGCAAACAGTATATTCAGGCACATGAATTTTAAGTTCTGATTTATCCATCTCCATACGTTCAGATTACAGAGCATAATTTTAAACAGTTTTCACCATAAATCTAAATAAACCCATGTGCATTTTTGTTAAACCTAAGCCATTTTCAATGTCATTCAAGTCTTCTTGTTCTACTCTAGAATTTAAATAATATTCCACCATATTTCGCCAAACGAACATTGAATTCTTCTATATAATGCAAAATATTATTGGATTACATTATATTCTGTTATAACAAGAGTTTAAAAATTTTGGAGCGATTTCGAAAATGCTACAATGATAACTGATTGATTTTAACGGAGCTATTTTGAGTGCTTCAACAAGATTAGGTAACCAGTATACATATACACAATACTCTTGGGTTTCAATTAACGAAAATGCAAATCATACAATGTAACACAAAAACTGTTTAAAACAAATAACTTGCCGTTAACGTATAAGTAATAGTCATGTGACTTGGATAGTGCACAAATTTAATTCCGCGGAAATAAGTATTGGCATTTGCGATCATATGTTTTGTGATTGGTTAAAATACAAACCACGTATACCAAATTTTTGACATTTATTGTCACAATGAGAAACAACTTTAAAAATTTTCATTATAGTGCGTGAGAAATACCTCATTTTTTTAATTATGCGGCAATATAAATTTAGAGTGTGTTTGTTTGTGCAACTGGCTTGGTTCAACGCGACATCTACTATTATCGTGAACAGAGCGAAATGGACTGGAGTATGGTGCTCTCGATGGCAACATTTGGTAATGTACGCTAATTTTGTACCATGAGGAAACAGGATTTTGACATTTCGCCTTGTCGAACGGAGTAAAAAGGCATAAAAATACAAAATAGACATTTTAAATCTCGATGTACGTACGAGTATGTAAGTAAAATTTCGATCTTAATTAATTGATTTATTTTTTACGGTTTTATTCGTTATATATTTTTTTATAATAATGAAAAATTCTTTGCTTATTTCATTTGTTCGTGTGGGAAGAAGTAAGAAAGTGTACGGTCTGCGGTGTTCTGCATACTCTTGTCATGTTCGATCGAACGACCCGATTATCCTGGTAGCCGGGAATTTAAGCAGAGGAATTTGAATTTTTGCAGCTAATATTCTTAAGATAGTAATTGTACAGATGATAGCTCTAATTTGGCAGTACCTACTTGAACTTAGGTTCTGAGTACTACACCCTGTTATTTACCTACTAATTGGGTTCCAAAAGTTAGAAATAATTTTCAAATAATGCTCATATATTCTAGATCTAGATCAAGGAATAGATTTTAACAATTAGAAATAAAATAAAAGTTATTCAAATATAGGAAACAAGGTACACGAACCCCAGAAATTGAAGCCGTTGCAATTATATATCGCGTAGTAATGATTAGCGGAGAGACGGGCGAACAATACTCGTTCCCTGGGAGTCACGTGGCGTTCGAAGTCCGGCGCAGAGCTGCCGGAAAATAATGAGAGGCGATTAATCTGAACATAGAATGGACGTGGTTGAAACAAGTCAGAAGATCGCGTCAACCATTTCTCAGGGTGTGGGCGTCCAACTGATTCATCAAACTGCCACGAGGAACTTGTGCCGCTGTAGCGTACATACACGACAAATGTGGCTAATATGTCTCAACAACTTCAATGAGCCTTAACCTATTTACTGCATGAAATACATTTCTTTAAGAGGATAACGATTATGTATTAATTTCATTTAAGAGGATAACGATTATGTATTAATTTAATTTAAATATTATTAGCAACGGAAAAATAACATGATATGTTTCGTGTTTACGAGAATTTCAATATTTCCTAGAAAATACTAATAAATTCCAAATTAATTCTTGTAATTAATTTTATATAATAATAACAAAACATTATACTCGTACATACTATGTGGGAAAATAATATTTAAATAAAATTATATTACAGAGCTAACACAATATACTTAATTTGTTTAGTATATTATCTAAAATTAAATAATTTACTATATTCGCTAAATAAAAGAAATTTATCTTCATAATTAAATTGATAACTGGAAAAATACGTTTTATTTATTATTTATACTCTGCAACACGTCGCAAAAATTTTATGTTCCTTCAAGTATGTTAAACCAAAGAATTTGATTTTTTTTTGCACCTGCCCCAGAAAACTAGTTTTTTTAACTTTTATAATATACATTTTGAACATTATGTGTAATCTCAGGACTCTATTTCAGTTCTATTAGATCAAATACAGTAATACGCAAAACGAATGTTCTGCAAGTAAACAGTAGAATGTACCTCATTTTCAAATGAACTACGTTTAAATGACGTGCAACAAAAATTACAATCGTGGGTGTGCTACTGTTTCATAATATGAATCTAATGGTATTTTATGAAAACAACATATTAAGCGGGAGAACATTTCAGGCCGAAAATAAAAAAAATGTAATCTTGTAATAGCATATTATGTCATAAGTTTGACGAACATAAATTTTATTTGTAGATTTTATAAATGAGCCACATTATAGTGTTTCTCTAACTACAAATTAAGAATACAGAAGTATACCTACTTGTCAAACAGGCATTGGTATGACTGATTGATAGCTCATTTAGTTTGGGTGCTCAAGACTCAAACTGAGTAGGGTGTGAAGTTAGAGATGTAAAGTTTAGTTTACTTTTAAATACTTGTAACTACTCGTAACTTTTAGAAAAAATACTTGTTACTTTGTAGTCGTTACAAGTACTCGTTTGGTTTAAGTTTACATGCCATTATTCGTTACTAACAATGTTCGAATACTATCGATTAAAACGAAACTGCGATTAACGAGTTTCGTAGACTATTTTGTTTCTTTTGTCGACATTTTGCTCTAGTTTCAATAAGCAGTTATGACGTTTTCGAAATATTTTTATAATTTTTATTAAAATTTTATTAGGTACATTTTAAAAGGTAACATGGAAAAAATATATGTTATGTATGTGGTTTTAGTTTAGATTTTGCGGAACTAGTTTTAGCTACTCACACGCAACACTAGATGGCGGAGCTAAAGTAAAGAATATAAGATTTAGTATTGCGGGCAGCGCCTCGATAAAATGTACCATAAAATCTGATTTGTTAGAATAACTGTTTGTAAATGTAACGAATACTTTTTCATGTCAGTACTAGTTACATCGTATATAGCCGAGTAAGAAGTGCTCAGTAACGCACAGTTACTCTTTTTTACATCTGCATGTGAAAGTCTGGTTCAAATTCTAGGGTCGTCACAAATAAAAATTCCGCTGTATACGAATGGTGCGAAACTCGGAACTCATTCTAAACTGTAGGGCACTTCTTGCTTAACAACCTTTCACATAAAATTACAAGTAAAATGTCCAAAATCTTAACAACAAAATAAATAATTAATACAGAGTAATATTATAGGTTACTTATTATTTCACTGACAGTTACTGTCCGCGTTGCAAGCCTATTGCTATCCGTGGCCTATGAAAAGAAATCGACTGGAAATTAAATAAATTCGTTTAGTACGTGTTTAATGAATTATCTGGTAGTGGTTGTTTTTAGCACCCCTACGCAAAACCAAAAATTAACTTAATATTACAGAAAAGATATTTTTTTTGTTTCAGCGGCTGGGAATTCGGCAATAATTTATTTTATTTAAAGTCTGACTTACTGCACTTTCAATAGATAGATTTGATTCGCTCTGTTCGATAACATGAACTAGAGTTACCTAGTTTTTTTTACACTGAAACAGGTTGATTTTATATGTGTTCGATGAAAATACCATCTGAACTAGAACAGGTTTATCTGTACTTACAATTTGGGTACAGTAAGATATTGCAGGAGCACTGAAGTGTGGTTAAACGTAAAATTTACGCGTGGTAAACAAAATATTCGAAGCCAGAACTGTACATTTAACTAACATTTGCGACAAAATGATGATAAATAATTATTTTAAGTAAGCTGGACAGAACTACATGTTTTTATTAATAAATTATATTTATTGACGAGGTAAAATTTACTTAATTTTTCATCCGTGTCTGATAGAACAATAACTAATTCAAATAAATTTTTAATATAATTTCTATTTTCTCTGGCTTAAATACAAAAATAATTTTTCCGTTTCTGTGTCCGTATTAATTTAGGAATTGGATGATCATTAATTTGTAGCAGTTAATAATTTTTTCAAAATTAGACCTTTGAATTGTTCATTTCTGATATTATTACATAATGTCTATTTGGGACAATTGATAAAATTCTAGATTATTTAATCTGTCTTGTGCCCAGTGGCGTAACTACTTGTAACGCGGGTGGGCCTCACAGGCGAGGGGGCCTCACTTTGCTTATACAAAATCAAACAAAAATAAATAGGTAAATACAAAGTAGCGACACTGTCGGCATCATTGATATTTCATTACTAATTAAAAGTAATACGGAAATAAGTAAAAATTAATTCTTGACGTTGTATTTACGTTGTGTTTGAGTAACTTAGTTATACTCATTTTATTTCTTGACATATCACATATATCCAATGCATTTTCAAATTGAGCGATCCTTCAAATCAAATTAAATTAAAAATTATTCAAAATTAAAAATTATATAGCAGGTCTCCAACTGAGATAGATTAAAATATTTAGCGTTGTTAGTGATAGAACATGAAAGTGTTCATACGTTAAATTTGAAAGTGTTAATTTCTGATTTCGCATATTTAAAAAAATTATAAATAGTGTCACAAATAATTTAATTATTAACTTCGACTAGAGGTGGAACTTTGGGGATATCACTCTTTAGTAGCTTCGTAAGAGCCAAATATCTTTATATTGTTTTTCTTGTTTATTGTTCGGGAAGTTTAATAATCGTCCTTCACAGTTAGCTAATCCAGATTGTGAGTTTTCTAATTGGAAAAATATAGATCCTAAAATTCGTTAACATGAAAACTCACAGGAACACAAAACTTATACATTCATTGGAAAGAATTCGAAAGACGATTACAAATACAGTCAGGTCTAAAGATTCTGATTTGGAAAAAAAATTTCAGGCTGAAAAAAAATTGGCGTCATATATTGAAGGCAATAACAATTGCTATTCTTTTTTGTGACAACAACAATTTACCATTATGGGGCTTGTCAAATGACATTAACAGCAAACATTGTGGTACTTTTTTAAAAACTATTTTAATCGCCAAACATGATCAAGTAATACGCAGCCCTGTCGAAATCATAAAAGTTTCAAGAAAAAAGATAGTCTACTTTTCAAATAATATTCAAAATGAAGTCATAAATATCCTTGCTAATTTCTTTTGATTGCACTCCAGAGACAGTTTACAAAGAGCAAATGACACAAATTATAAGGTACGTTAAAATTACAGAGCTGGACAATTGTTCCACTGAAGAAAGGATTCTTGTTTTTATTGCATGAAAACAAAAAATAGGCGTGGGACGGGCACAAAAAAATTTGGAAAAATTGCAAGCCGACAACAGTAGTGAAATATAAAGCAATGCAATCTCATATTATGGAAGTTAATGAATATGCGTATTTTTCACCATGTTCTTCCTATTCTTTAAAACTAATTAGCATTCACGCCGCCAGTGTATCTCCAATAATGGTAATTTTTTTTAGCATTATTCAGAATTTATTTGGTTTATTTTGTTCTTCGTCACATAGATGGGATATAGTATAATTGTAACAAGTCTAAGTCAGCACATTCTAGTGGCACCAATAAAGTATATTAATAGGTCAATTGATGTAATTCATAAATAGTGTTTTGTAAAGGTAAAACTAATATTTGCTGACAGTACTTGTTGTTCATAGTATATATAGTGTAAGGTAATGGTTGTTAAAGCAGAGAAGAGAAAAAGAGAAGCCAGTAGAGAAGTAGAGTGGTATAGTGTAATGGTAGACGGCGGTGGTGGACAGAAGAGTCATTGGAGAAAAAACCAAATGTAAAGCATTATTTATTATATTTATTTATACTTTTATACAAATATGAGTATTCTGTTTAATTCAATATCCATCTCCTTATACTTGCTCCGTATCCGGTCTGACAAAGAATATATTTATATATATATTGTAACATATATCCTTTCAAGGATTTCAAGGTCACAAACTGATAGCAGTGGTACTGTAAGAATGTTACAAGTTGGTAATGGAAATAATGGAAATTATTGAAAGGACGTGCTACAGTTTGATGGCGCCATATCTCCTTCGGAAGAGGTGTTACATAATCGCATTTATCTGTTTTTTTGAAGAAACACTGCGATACACGCAGGCATTAGAAAATCTTGTAAAAATTAAAAAATAATGCAGAAACGTATACAGGTGCAAAAACGTTTATAAAACAAATAAAAGAACCACCTATGAAAGTAGCTATATTTACACTGTAATTAACACCAGAAAATGTAACGTAGCACACGGCGTGTGTTATAATAACACACTGGTGTATTATATAACCGGATATGACGATTAGTGGTCAAATAGATGGAACTGTGATAATGAAATGTAACAAAATTAATGAAAATTTGCTTAAAACTACGATTTTAAAATTGGTAGTGAATTAATAACAAAAATAAAGAATCAAAATGTACTGATAGTTTTATTAATTGTAAAAATAATACGTACTAGACTTTCAAGTCAGTTTCCGGTTAACTAGTGATACTTAACCTCAAACCCAAACGTCAATGCTTTCGTGAGTTGTGTTTGACATTGACACTTTTGTATAAACCCTGTTTTTATTATAATATTTTGTGGTCGTCTGAAAAATAGATAAATACATAACTCGCTTGAAAGTGCATAGCAACGCTCGTGTATTAAATCACTCGGCGCTACACGCCTCGTTCTTCAATCTCTACACACGCTTGCTATTTACCACTTTCCTCGCTTGTTATGTAAATAACTATACTACAGGCACAAACGATAACTGTTTCTATTGCCAGCGTCAAAGTCTTACAGATATAATAATTACAATTATAAAAAAAATGTATACTCTACGATCTACGTGAAAAGAGTGTTGATCTGGCTAAGTTAGTAAATGTAGACCCTGTATTTAACGAAAAAAGAAAACGAAAAGCAAAAAAAAACAATTTGACTACGAAGCTTCCTGACGAAGATGTTAAATTAAACGAATCTGAGAAATTTTGTATAACATTCTTAGGAGGTATTAATACAATAATCGAGCAACTCAACTAGAGATTTGAAAAACTTTAAAAAGTATCACCATATTTCTGACTTTCTTACTTGATCAAATATAAACTCGCTAGATGAAATTGCAGGGATCTCGCAATCAAGTATGCAACTGATTTTAACGGTCTAGAATTATTAAGTGAGATTATAAGTGCAAAAAAAATTATTTCAACCATGAGGGATAACTTTAAAAAAATGGACCATCCAAAAATACTTCAATTTATTTATCGTATTGATTTGACTGCGAATTACAAAAATATGGAAAATGTATGTAGGATTTTTTTAAGTATCCCAGTAGCTTCCGCATCAGCAGAAAGATCTTTCAGTAAAAGAAATTGATAAAATCTTATTTAAGATCTTCAATGGCCCCAAGACCGACTAACCAATTAAATTTACTTTCCATAGAAAACGAAATAATCAAATCATTAAATTTGGAAAAAAATATTGACGAATTTGCTTCATTGAAGATAAGAAAGATTAAATTAAGTTAATTTTCGTATTTTTTATGTGCTATTTATGTAATTTGTTAAATGTTATTAATTCTAGCTCAGTTTCTTTTGTGCGTAAATCATAATTTGACCCAACAATTTCATTTAAAGAAAAATCGTTGGTTTCAGCAAAAAACATATGAACATATGAATCAGTATAATTACTAGCGAATTCTCGGCTACGCCGAGCATTCCCTAGGGCTCCGCTGTCAGTACAAAAAAAAATAAATGCCAATCGACATAAAACGGTTTTTTCATATCTGCATGTCAGCCCTCACCAATACCTTTCATTAGATTCCAAACATGATATGCATGTAATAACTTTTTGAAAAAACAAAAGCCGGTCGACCTGAAACATTTTTCTCAATTATGCACGCCAGCCATCACCGAGACCTTTCATTTGATACCAAACACAACATACTTCTGACATTTTTTTTGCATAAAACAAAAGTCAATCGACATGGAACATATTTGCAATTTCTACAGGCTAGCCCACACCACCGAGAACTTTCATTTGATACCAAACACTATAAACTTCTGACAACTTTTTGTAAAAAGAAAAGCAGATCGAAATGGAACACTTTTATCTATTCTGCATGCTAGCCCTCAACGAGACCTTTCATTTGAGACCAAACTCGACATATTTCTGAAAACTTTTCACAAAAAACAAAAGCCGGTCAACAATAAGCAATTTTGTTAATTTTTCACGAAACCCTTATCAAGTCCTTTATTTTGATACCAAACACCACATACTTCTGACAACTATTTGCAAAAAACAAAAGCCGATCGGCATGGAAAATTTTTGTCAATTCTGCATGCTAACCCTCAATGAAACCTTTCATTTGAGACCAAATACCACATAGTTCTGACAACTATTTGCGAAAAACAAAAGCCGATCGGCATGGAATATTTTTGTCAATTCTGCAAGCTAGCTCTCAATGAAACCTTTTATTTGAGACCAAACTCGACATATTTCTGAAAACTTTTCACAAAAAACAAAAGCCGGTCAACAATAAGCAATTTTGTTAATTTTTCACGAAACCTTTATCAAGTCTTTTATTTTGATACCAAACACCACATACTTCTGACAACTATTTGCGAAAAACAAAAGCCGATCGGCATGGAATATTTTTGTCAATTCTGCACGCTAGCCCTCAATGAAATCTTTCATTTGAGACCAAATACCACATACTTCTGACAACTTTTTGCAAAAAAACAAAAGGCGATTGACATGGCGCATTTTTGTCAATTCTGCAGGCTAGCCCTCAGCTAGACGTTTTGTTTGATACCAAACTCGACATACTTATGAGAAATTTTTGCAGAAAACAAAAGCCGATCTAAATGGATCATTTTTGTCAATTCTGCACGCTAGCCCTCAACGCGACGTTTCATTTGAGACCAAACTCGACATACCTTTGAGAACGTTTTGCACAAAACAAAAGCCGATCGGAATGGAACAGTTTTGTCAATTCTCCTCGCTAGCTCTCAATGAGACCTTTCATTTGAGACATAACTCGACGTACATTTGAGAAAGTTTTGCAAAATGCAAAAGCCCTTATCGAGCCTTTTCATTTGATACTAAACACTACATACTTCTCACAACTTTTTCGAAACACAAAATATTTCTGACAACATTTTGTAAAAAACAAATTCTAATTGACGTAGAATATTTTCATTCGTGCACACCAGTCCACATTATGTCGTTTCATTAAAACCCAAGGACAATATACTTCTAACAACTTTTTGCGCAAAACAAATGCATATCGACATGGCACATTATTTTGTTATTTTAAAACCGGCCCTTATGGTTTTCTTTCTTTTAATATTACAGCAAAGTGTTCAATTTATTTTATTTAGAAATATTTGATTTTTATTTTGTTACCTACTTCATAATTTGGCAACACTGTTTGTATTAAAAAATAGTAGTTAATTATTAAATTTATAAATTAATATTGTCAATCCTAATAAAACTGTCACCGTCTTCAGAGAAGTTACTTTAGGAATATTTGGTTTTAATTTAGTTACTTCATCACACATTTGGCAACATTGACTTTTGACATTGGAAACGTCAAAATTTATATTAATTAAATACGTTATGTTTTAAACTTAAATTAATTGTAACACCTTTGCTCAAGACTATTATACATGATACTGTATTTACTTCTTTAATATCAATGTTCTATAAAAAGTTATAATCGTTTAAAGTTCATAGACAGATTGTCAAAAGTGACAGATGACCTCGTGACTCTTTTTAAATTTAGACATGGCTACTAGGATCCATTGTTTCAAGTTATTAATTTTGCACAGTTTTTATTTTTTTACACAAGAACCACTCACAGTAAAAATATGAGACCCCCAAAAGGCACCACTACACATTATTCCCTGCAATCTAAAAAAAAATTTACAACAATCCCTTTCATGGTTAAGGTAGTTAGGCTGTCCACAAAATTTGGCGATCGTCGTGATGAAAATAAATGAACATCACGACACATGCCTTTTTAGTATATAGGACTAGCGAATTCTCGGCTACGCCGAGCATTCCCTAGAGCTCCGCTGTCAGTGCAAAAAACAAATGCCGATCGACATGAAACAATTATTTCATATTTCCACGTCAGGCCTCACTAAGACCTTTCATTAGACTGCAAACACGATATACTTCTAATATTTTTTTGCAAAAAACAAAAGCCGGTCGACATGGAACATTTTTGTCATTTATGTACCCCAACTCTCACCGAGAACTTTCATTTGATACCATACACGACATACTTCTGACAACTTTCTGCACTAAACAAAAGTCGATCGACATGAAACATTTTTATCATATCTACACGCTAGCCCACACCCAGACTTTTCATTTGATACCAAACACTATATACTTGTGACAACTTTTTGCAAAAACCAAAAGCCGATCGACATGGAACATTTTTGTCAATTCTGCACGCTAGCCCTCTCCGAGACCTTTCATTTGATACCAAACACGACATACTTCTGACAACTTTTTGCATAAAACAAAAGCCGATCGACATGGAACATTTTTGTCAATTCTGCACGCTAGCCCTCAACGAGACTTTTCATTTGATACCAAACACCACACATTTCTGACAACTTTTTACAAAAAACAAATACCGATCGACATGGCACATTTTTATCAATTCTGCACGCTAGCCCTCTCCGAGACCTTTCATTTGATATCAAACACGATATACTTCTGACAACTTTTTGCAAAAAACAAAAACCGATCGACATAGTACATTTTTGTCAATTCTGCAGGCTAGCCCTCAGCGAGACCTTTCATTTGATACCAAACACGACATACATCTGACAACTTTTTGCATAAAACAAAAGCCGATCGTCATGGAACATTTTTGTCAATTCTGCACGCTAGCCCTCTCCGAGACCTTTCATTTGATATCAAACACGACATACTTCTGACAACTTTTTGCAGAAAACAAAAACCGATCGACATAGTACATTTTTGTCAATTCTGCACGCTGGCCCTCTCCGAGACCTTTCATTTGATACCAAACACGACATACTTCTGACAACTTTTTGCACAAAACAAAAGCCGATCGACATGGAACATTTTTGTCAATTCTGCACGCTAGCCCTCAACGAGACCTTTCATTTGAGACCAAACTCGACATGTCTTTGAGAAATTTTTGCAAAAACAAAAGCCGATCAACATTGACCTTTTTTTTTAATTCTACACCCCAGCCCTCATCGAGCCTTTTCTTTTGATACCAAACACCACATACTTCTCACAACTTTTTACAAAAAAACAAAAGCCGTTCGATATAGAACATTTTTGTTCATTCTGCCCGCTAGCCCTCATCGTGACCTAGCCTAATATAACATTCACTGTCCTCAGTAACCTTTCATTTGGGAATATTTGTTCTTTGTTTAGTTACTTTATTAAACATTTGGCAACATTGACTTTTGCAATTTGAAAATACCCAAATACGACATTTTTCTGACAACATTATGCAAAAAACAATTTCTAATCTACATAGAACATTTTTGTCATTCGTGCACACCAGTTCGTATTGTGTCGTTTCCTTAAAACCCAAGAACGACCTACTTTTAACAACTTTTTACGGAAAACAAATGCAGATCGACATGACACATTTTTTTGTCATTTTAAAACTGGCCCTTATGGTTTCCTTTCTTTTGATAACAAACACAGCAAAGTATTCAATTTATTTTATTTAGGAATATTTGATTTTTATTTAGTTACTTTATAATTTGGCAACACTGTTAGTATTAAAAAATAGTAGTTAATTTTTAAATTTATAAATTAATATTGTCAACCCTAATACAACTGCCACCGTCTTCAGTGAAGTTAGTTTAGGAATATTTGTTTTTAATTTAGTTACTTCATCACACATTTGGCAACATTGACTTTTGACATTGGAAACGTCAAAATTTATATTAATTAAATACGTTATGTTTTAAACTTAAATGAGTTGTAACACATTTGCTCAAGTCTATTATTCATGATACTGTTTTTAAATCTTTGATATCAATGTTCTATTAAAAGATATAATCATTTGAAGTTCATAGGCAGATTGTCAAAAGTGACGGATGACGGCGTGATTCTTCTTAAAGTTAGACATGGCCTCTGGGATCCATTGTTTCAAGGCAGCATTTGTGCAAAGTTTTAATTTTTTACACGAAAATTACTAATAGTAAAAATATGAGACACCCAAAAGGCACCAGATCTCATTAGCCCCCACATATTAAAAAAAAATTATAACAATCACTTGCATGGTTCAGGCTGTAGGCGATTACAAAAGTCACTCGATGCTCGTGATGAATCTATAGATAGATATATAGATATATAGATATATAGATATATAGTGAATCTAATCGTTTAGTATAGTGATAAAAAAGCAAAAATACAGTGTATGCAACGAAACGCGGAATATTGGAGTTTAACAAGTAAATTAAAAAAATTGAAGGTTCTCTCCTCCTGATAAATTTAGAGTAGAACTACAAGAGTGCAAAATTGTTTAAATTTAAATTCTTTATCAGATAAGATCATAAATAATGCCACAGTATGTCTATGCCAAATATAAAATATTATTTAATAAAAGGAATCTAAGTTCAATTTAAATAGTAGTACAATCGAGGGGTAAATCACTGGGGAAGTTTGGTGTACCGGTGAAGGAAGTTCAGGGGAAGTACGGGGAAGTTCAGGGGAAGTACGGGGAAGTACGGGGAAGTTTGGGGAAGTATGGGGAAGTACGGGGAAGTTTGGGGAAGTACGGGGAAGTTTGGGGAAGTATGAGGGAAGTACGGGGAAGTAAAACTAAACTTAAAAAATTAAAGTTATTTTGGATAGTTTAAATTTGTGTATTAATTTTATTTAATTTTAAACAACGTGTTATTGAAATATTTATATTTATCGTAAGGTTTATGAAAATTTTGACATATTTGTTTAGCATGTAACATTGAAGCATGTATCAAATTCGAGTTCATGCCAAATATTAAAACAAAAACGAATCAACAATTCTGTAATTTTAATAAATGTCACTTTACTTAATTTTAGTCGGTTTTAGTACAATACGTCTTAACTACTCATTATTACTATACAGTGTGTCCAGATTTCATTGGCCACCATTGGGATCTCGGAAACTGTAGGAGCTACTATTTCGTTTAAATGGGACTTATTGTGTCCTTGTTATCCCGGAATTCCCTAAGTATAAAATCTGGACAAACTTTATACCTACATTACCTATGTAGGTATAAATATTGTTGCAAATATTTTATTTTACATGTTAAAGGTTAAACGCTTATCAATTTTTCATGTATGGTGGACCATACGGTATATGATATTAAGTTCAAGTAAAAAATATTAAAATATGTAAACAGAAAATGTCTGCATCTTCGCTTGCACCCTTTATGAGGTTAGGAGGGTTGCAGCATAGATTACTGCTTGCAGTTAGTTGGCTTCGAAGTTAGCCCTGTATCGAGGCTATATTAGGCTGTCGGTTTTCACTTGGCAGAGTTATGTTGTGAGTCTGCGCAATAAAGCGCTGGCTAAAAACTTAAATATTACGGAGAATATTTCTTGTATTTTGTGGTGTTATTTGGTTTTGGTTTTGTTAATAGTGATTTATAAAATCAAATCATTAGAAATCATGAATAGTGATACTGAAAATATTTGTGATGCGGACGATAGCAATTTCTTTTGCAAAATTGAAAAAGAATTGAGAATAATTATTCCAGATTCCATTAAAAATACATTTAATGTTAGTGGTTTCGCTCACAACGTATCTTTTAAAGGTATAAACAAAGAGGACTTAGAGAATTTAGAAAAATTTTTGCAAACAGATTTACTGGATCTAATACCAGAAAATGTATATGAAAAGTATTATGGGCTGTATAAAAATAATCCGACAAAATTTAAATTCCTGCCCGGCCATCGGAAATAGATATTTAAAATCAGCGAGCACATAAATAATCAGCAAAATTTTTCTTCAGTATTAGTTCGAATTCTACTGATAGTTCAGTTAGAGGTTCAAATGAAATTTGTACCTACAATTTAAGAAGTGAAAGTCAAACAATTACAAGAATTATAAATTTTTGGTTAAAAGATATATTAAAATGTAATATACAAAAATTGGGAGAGCAAAAGATAAAAAAAATTATGGATGATGTACGAAATTTGGAATACAGCTGTTTTTTAGATAACAAAAATACTGTTTCTTCGTTAATTCCATGTGTTATTTGTTCTAATTCAATTAAAGTAAGTAAATATTTTTTTATGTGTAGGTACATCAATTTCAGAGATAATTATTTTTTCTAGGTTCAAAAATATAAAAAATCTATAAATTCTTCAGAGCGGTGGATATTAAAGCTAATTATGCTTATGTAATAATGGCTCAGGCACCTATTGATAAAAGTCCTTCTATTTGTATATTCGGAACGGATAATCGCTTTACACATCTAGATGTACAAACGATGCGAATAAATTCTTTACTATCAGATTCTAGGGAAAGGGATAGAGATAATAATGAATGGCCATGAGTTCAAATGAATATTTGTAATAGTGAGCTATGTGTTCAAGATACGGTCCATATTGGAACCAAATTACGAACTCGTCTTGTAAATAAGTCTGTTAATCTATATATGGTGTGACGTCGTTACGTCGTCAGTCCCTATCGTTCTCAAAAACGTGTGACGGACTACGGCTTTACCTTCGCGTCACACAATGTAAAATACATCGTCACAGCCTACAAAACAATAACTCGTGCAAAAGCACAATAATTAGTCGACAGGCACGGTATAATAAAATATACAAACGCTGTCGCACTATTCGTTGCTAAATCTCGGGCGCCACTCTACGTAACGGTAGAGACGTCTAACTCGCAGGCTTCCAGTGACGACGGCCACGGATATCTCAATGGAGAAAAATGTCCAAGGTTCGGATTCCAACATTGGTTGTGGTCGCTCGCTTGAACACAACATCACGGGACGACTTTCCAAAAAAGACAGTAAAAAGACGTAAATAAAAGCATAAATAAATTTCGGATAAAAATCGGTTATTCTTACAACCTGCGTTGCTCGCTCACCCACGTGCACGCGATGCGAGGGTGAGGTAAAAACGAACGCAAAACCAAATTCAGCAGAACTATCCTTGATTAGTCCTGGCGATGGCCGATGGACAAGCCGAATCCTGTTCCGCGACTCACGAAGCAAAATGACGGTTCGAGGATTCTTTCTACGCAGAAATTCATCCAAAATTATCTCGATAGTGGTAACGCGATCACTAGTTCTTCTCTGCCCCTAGTAATTGGAATTCACAAACTATCGCAACTTACACACAACTCGTGCACGGGATGAAAATGAACGATTTTTTCACACACACGTTTTGCTCACAAAAGGGTGTAAAAAACGGCAAAACATTATTCCAATTTTCCTATAAATACTTCACTTCCACTTACCTTACATTCACTAGTGGAAGGATAGGAAAACAACTGAAAATAATTCAAATAAAAAAACTCTACTTCACAACTTTTATTTGTTACGTCTTTATTTGGCCAAAAACTCACTAAAAAAAGCCATGAGTCGGTCAACGACCGCGCTTTTATAAATGTTCACCCCCTTCCCCTCGTACCCATCATCGGAGATGAACATAGTCACAAAAAAATTACAAATACAATAGAGTACGTGCAACCTATAACCTCACTTTTGGAACGGAGGACAAACAACTGCCATTGTAGTATACATTGTATATGGTTGCAACTTGTTGGCTTGTTAAAAATTATTATTTTAATTATTTTATATAAATTTTTAGTATAAAATATATTATTTATATGTTTATAAGGTAAATTCTTATTAATATATATATATTGAAATAGTACGAAATACAATTATTTCCTTACAAACATGTACTAAAACCAACATGATAACCAAGTTGGATGTAGATTTTGCAATTTGGGGGAAAAAAGACATTTTAATTCAAATAATTAAATTTTCTGAAGCTTTTTGGCTAGCCGACAGTGAAAAGGCTGAATTGTTTTTTAGAAATTTTATTTTATTTGAACTTGTATCACATTTTTATACAAGAGAAAATAATAATTTTAAGTTATGAAAAATCTTTTATCTTTTTTTTATTGTGTCTTATTTGATTTTTTTATAAGTCGTTTTCTGTTTTATTGTAAATAAAAGTCAATTTGTTTCTAAGCTTATATTTATTGTTTTTTTTTATTTATGACGTACATCCTTTGAAATACTATGTAATAAATGTAAGAGATTTATACCTAATGTTATTGTACATTACACAGGTGAGTAAATATAAAATGAAAATATAAGAAAATAGTGCAAAAATATTATAAAATACAAAACGATTAATTTGTTACGACACTTGGACACAAATTAATTAAAGCACAGCATACAACAAGAATTTTATCTATGCAAGCATAATCTTCATCTGCATATTTTTGCTTAATAACTTTTAAGGCTAATACATTATGCAGGATTGAATATTTTTGACGCAAAACACCTATCACTCTTTCCACATGAATCCTAACATTTGCTAAATGTCTTGTATCTTCAACTTCTTTAGGATTTAATTGTTTTCTTCCTTTTAAAAAACTAGGAATATTTAATTCGGCATCCTTTGCTTTAATAGCTTCATAAATTAAGAATCCTCTGTCTGCTAATACTACGTCTTTCGGTTCTAACTTATTCAAAATTCCGCAGTCTTCTGTTATAAACTTATCACTGCATCGCCCACCATATGCTTTCGAAATAAAACATATAGTACCTTGTGGTGTAATTCCAATTAAAATTTTTATAGTGTTGTGATGTTTATAATTTGACCACGTATTTGATTGAGCTAAAAGGTTTGAAGATTTTTCTATAAATATTTCAAAACAATCTATTATAAGCGAAACTTTATTTCCAAAATTTAGTTTGAAGCATTCAGGCATTGTTTGTTTTACAATACTTCTTTCAGGCCATATTATAAGAGACTGCATTCTTGCAAATAGAATTTCTAAGCAATTGTAAAAGCATCTGGATACAGTATAGCGAGATATTTGAAAGCGATAGCTCAAATCTGTAAATGTTAAATTCAAACGTAATCTCATGAACGTTAGACGAAACTGCTGAAAAGGAGTAAGAGTGGTTTGAGGTGATAAAAAGTGTTGAATGTTTTTAAATAACGAATTTAAAACTTTGTACGATGGTAATCCAGTATAAAACAATACTTTTTGGTCATCGTCTATAAAACTACTTTCTGTAAATGTAGCATTTTCCACTTTCTTGTTTAATCTTTGAATTTCTATTCTGCTTTTTTTAAGTTCTTTTTTCAAATTTTCTATTTCATTTAAAGCTTCACCTAAAAATATTTCTGAAGTACTTGTACATGGTACTTCAGGTACAATATTTAAATTTGTTTCATTTTGAGCCTCCAAGGCACTTGTAACCTAATGTAAATAAAAAAAATAAAATAAAATATGCAAACAAATGTATACATGCACTCCATAGGCCATAGCATTCCAAACACTTAAAAATGCAGCATACAGCATGATAGTACATGTTGCAAATTAAAATCTAACTAAAAGCTTTAAAAAATATTATACATCACACATGCTACACAAATCAAGTCATCATTGCATATTTGTTCACCACAAATACATTTTATCTAAGGTTGTTCTGAAATCGAGAAAAAAAACTCCATTCTGGAATAACACTAAAATGTTATTTAATATATTTGTTAATGAATTTCTTCTAAGGAACTAACTTTATCAGCTAGTTCTTTTGTTCTTCTCTTGCATCTTCTAGCAATGACAGAGTCAGACTCTTGTCGTTTCTTGTAACCTAAGTTTATATTTGGAATATAATCAATATCACTCTCGTCATTTGATGGTTTTCCTATGTAATAATATAAATTAATTATATAAATTTGTAGTATATTTAATATAAATTACCTTTAACAAAATGATCTGAACAAATTCTCATGTACTTCAACTTACTTTCGGATAAATCAGCCCTTTTTATCGCCCGTAACCATAAATTTCTTTTTTCAGTTAATTTTTTATTAACATTGCCGTGTCTATCATTTCCCGTTGGCAATCTGAAGAACGATTTATCATAGTTTCTGTTTCCTCGATTAGAACAGTTAAAAACAGCACAGAAACTTGGCATATTTTCGAAAAACTCTATTATAATTACACACGGTGTAAGTGACAACTGAGTGTGCTTGTCCTCCATAGAACTTATAATACTTCGTAAATGGAAGGGGCTTAAAGAGAGACAGTCTGTGGTTAGCATAGTGCAACAAAGACAGAGAGAAAACCACGTGACTTGTGGCAAGAAACGTGTTATCTTCAGTCATTACGCTGTCGAATTTTAAAATATTTTGCTTAATCTCTCTTAAATAGTTTATATCGACAGTTATTATTGTTAGGTATATTTAGCAACTTAGTTTATAAAAATTACCATTGCCAAAATTTAGTTTGAGATTAAAATCTCTTCGAAAATTTATCTTTTCAAGGAAATCGTTCTCTAAACTATATTTAACAATTTATTAGTCCAGCACAATTTCTCATAAATTGTTTATATCGAGAATTATTATTGTTGGGTATATTTAGCAACTTGATTTATAAAAATTACTGTTGCCAAAATGTAGTTTCAGATTAAAACCTATTCGAAAATCTATCTTTCAATCTAAACCGTTCGCTAAACATTATTTGACCATTTATTACTCCAACACAATCTCTTCTAAATAGTTTATTTCTACAATTATTGTTGTTAGGTATAGTTGTCAACTTCATTTATTTTATTTTCGAAGCATTTTCACATAGGAATATGTTCTTTCGCGTTCGTGCGCTAGCTTCGTTTGGAAATTTGGAAAAGTTGCATTTTCTCGTGAATGATATTGGTAATTAATTTTTGCTTGTAGTAATTAATTAGTACTAAATAATAACATAAAAATTACTCATTTTTTTGGTGGTGTGCTAGCTTCACTGAGAAGCTGGCACAGCCACTATTTTTTTTTAAACGGCGAGGGAAATAATTTTATTTTTGCGGTAATTAATTAGTTATTAATTAGTACTAAATAATAGGATAGTTTTTTTTTAATTGTGCCAATATGGCAATGGAAGACCAGTAGAAACAACATCTAAGTTTATTACTGGAGTAATTTATAAGTAATTAATTATCAATTAATTAGTAAATATGTAGTAATTAATTAGTAATAAATTTGTAATCAATGAATATTAATGAATTTGTTATATTTACTTTTTTTTTGGGTTGTGCTAGCGGTTAAGCTGGCACAACCCCATTTATTTTTTAAAAAATAACAGTAATCATTTTTTTTTGTAATTAATTAGTAATTAATGAGTACTAAATATTGTCATATATATTTTTTTTTTGTTGTGGTGCAATGGTTGTGCTGGCTTAACGTACCTGTCGAACAGCCTTAATGCTTTCTTGCCACAAGTCACGTGGTACAAATCATCTATCCCTCTCCCACCGCAAAACTTTATATATAACTATCTCTCTCTTATGTTAGCCACACCATTCACTGTGTACAGCTATTCGTATAGCTCCATCCATGTATATTTATTAAATCAATGTTGTCCTCCGTTCCAAAGTGAGGTTATGTTCATGCACATGCCCTATTTATATAAAAATAAATATAAATAAATAACATTTAAATACAATACAAACAGAAATAAAAACAATACACTTACTATTGCCTTAAGTTACTAAACGAGTTAATTTCGCCGCATGAAATTAACTGAACGAGTAACTTGACTACAACCCAAACACATGTTCGATGGTTATGTTTTTTCATAACTCCACTTTTACAAAAACCACTGCGATGTGTTTGACACTACACTACGTAGAACATTATCTTGCATCTTATGGTGTTCGAATCAAGAAAATCAGAATAATGGTTTGTAGAACAACTTCACAAAAACACGATGTAAACAAATAAAACTCCATATTGTTCCGCCATTACTATACATGCGCGCGCTGGCCTTGCGCGATTGCTTGACTCGAATGCAAAATCTAGGCAATATTTTTAAAATATTTGGAAGGTAGAGCTTCGGTAAATTTGACTTCAAATTTACGTTCAAAAATACTGTTAAAATAAAACTGTATCGTGACGCTTCGTCACAATGGGGAACTATAAAATTTCGGCAGAACATTTAAAATATCTAATAGAAATTTTTTCTAAAGACAATCATTTATTAACATTCTCAGATATTGAACCAGAAGATAAAATGAATTATAAAGCCGTAGAAAAATTATCCAATGAAAGAGTACGCATTTTACTTGGTGATTATGAACCGGATAGTGTTGCAACAATTATTTATTAAAAAATTATGCATCTTTCAACAAAAGCATTTTTAGATAAAGAAATTATGCCGTCTGAAAGAATATATTTATTATGGTATTGTGTATTTTTTCTTCGTATTTGGAGAAACTGGCTAAAGAAAGAAGAAAACTTGTCAATTACAAAAAAAATTATATCACTTAACTGTTACATTTGTATAGAATTAAATGCGCATGCAATAATAAAGTTAATACGAGACGATAAAATGACAAATACTCAGTTCACACCATGGCTATTCAGTAGTCAGCCATGTGAACATATATTTAGGTCAACTAGATCGCTGACATCTACTTTTTCGACAATTGTAAACTTTAGTTTAAAAGATGTTATTAATAGGTTAGACAAAATTCAAACCATTAAAAATATCACATCTGATCTGTCATTAAACTATATTTTTCCGCGAGAACAAACATCTCGATTGGGAAACTTGAAACAAAATTGCCCGGCAAATTTTTATTTTCCATCTGATGATGATGTGAGTGGAATAATATTGAGAGCTTTAACAGAAGTAAAAAGTGACTGTAACAAAGTGGGATTAATTTATGACGAAAATTCGTGGATAAATATTGCCATCGACATATCCCATAGTCATAAAGTAAAATACAGAAAATGAAGTGATGATGTAGGCGGAGACAGTATAATTATTAATGCCGAATGCTTAAATACAGATAATGATGATTTTATTCATTCTCGACTAAATATGTTATGTAGTATAAATGAAAATTTCGAAGATGCTTACTGATACTCCCATTTGTCCCTCCGAAATTTCAGAGGAACTCTCTGAATTCTTCAGTCAAAATGATGAAGTATTAATTTTTGCTAATTTAAATGTATTAGATCATGAACAACAAGAAATTGATGAAAAAAGTCCATATGTACATATTAAAGTAAAAGAAAATTAAAATCATATCTTTGTTGGCTATTTAATGAACATTCGTATAGGTAAGTTACATCTTCTGTTTTGTTTAAATTTTATTTTTAATTTTATCCTAATTGTGTTTTAGATTGAGTACTGATCGGCTATTAAGGGTAAGGGCTGATAATATCGTGCGAAATGTACGAGAAAATTAAGAAAATATCAAGATAAATATAACCAAAGAATCATATTATGCTGCATATTACACTGATACCTGGTATATCGGCCGAATAGTTGAAGTTTTGGAAGATGAAAATTACAAAATTAAATTTTTAAAAGAAACATTAGCTACATTTTCTTTGCCAAAAAAGGATGATATCCAGGTAGTAAATAAAGAATTTTTTGCACATCCGGGCGTAAAAGTCGGACAAATAACATTGTTTTAAGGGCGAAATGACACTCTTTTTCGCCCGAGGGCGAAAAAGTAGTCATTTTCGCCCTAGAACTTTTCGTGCCCAGTTAAAATAATTACATCTATGATTAATTAATTTTTATTAATATTTAAAGTAATGTTACAGTTTATTCAATTTTCTATTTTGATTCCTTCAGTAGATAATTGCATCTGAGAGTTCATTTTCTGTACTATTTTCACCCATTTTTATAATAAATTTTTGACGTGTCACCGCTTTTTTGCTACTTTGTTTACTTACTACTTGCTTGTTTTCATTGTTATCCATGACAACGTACATATGTCAAATAGACTACTATGATCTGAATTTGATTTGAACATCGTTCAAGCATAATTTAATTAAAAAAAAGTAGGGCCGAGGTGGTCTCGAACCAGGTCTTGTGGATTATTTATGTTATGAAACAGCCCTCGTATCCACTCGGCTATGGAGCATTTTGTTTTTGACGTTTCTTATTCGGAAATATGAAGGATAACCTTCAAAATACAATTTATTTTATCAAATATTTCTGTTAGAAAAGGCCATATTACACAACATTTAGTTTTATTAGATGCAAAATTAAGTAATCTATCTAACGATACCATATACACCCGATTTTATTTAGCGGGACAGATGGAAACAGCAAAAAACTGTTTTCCCATGTTATTTCCCTATGTCAAGGTTTTCAGTATTCACCCTGTATATAAAAATACCCTCGGAAATGACTACATAAGACATTTTAGTGGAAGTATGGGGAAGTATGGGGAAGTATGGTGAAGTACGGGGAAGTATGGGGAAGTACGGGGAAGTATGGGGAAGTACGAGGAAGTATGGGGAAGTACGGGGAAGTATGAGGGAAGTACGGGGAAGTATGGGGGAAGTATTTGATTGGGGAAGTTTGGTGTACAAAAATTCCCTCTGTGGTTTACCCCTCGAGTACAATAAAGACAATAAGAATTATAAACAGTGATACTCCACTGAACTGTCACAAAGATTATTTTCTTTTATTATCATAGCTGTCTGATAATGTTCAGAATTTCTAAATAGAAATAATAATCATAAACGTAATTTTTTTATTACAAAATTGACATTGACATTCAAATAATATATGACCTACTCGATCATATAATTATACAAAACAAAACTATGCTATCTTGATCCAAAGATCCTCAACATTCCTCCCCACATTGCGATTTTCTTAAAGAAATTGCAATACTAATATTTTAATTTGTTTGGAGGTTTCACATCTCTTTCGTATTTTGTTGGATATTTCGTTGGTAATTTCGAAACCATTACAGCAATTAATTTTTATATCTTATGTTCATTATTTAATTTTGAAAATTTATTTTCTGTTCAATCGTAACTAATTTCTAATGGGTAAAGCTTCTGAAATGGTCGTACTTTATATCCATACATTGTTTTTATCTTCGCGACTCTAGCATGACCATCTTGACCAGGATATAATTCTTCAATAATGCCAAGTGGCCAGTTTATTTTTTTATTTTCCGTATCAATCAAAACTTTATCACCAACGGTCAGTGAGGTCCTCTTGTGTTTACCTATAGTTCATTTTTTTTAAGCATGCAGTACAGGGAAGATAGGGCTTATTTGACATTGGTCTCTGATTGGCTTAAATCGAGGAGAAGTTTACACCGACGATATTTACTTCTCCATCTCAGCCTTTTCTCTACTCATCTCTCTCTTTTCACATAAATTTTCAGTCATTGGCGCAGAATTTGGTGATAATTATGTAATTAAATGAATATAATACTACGAATAATTTCTAAATATAATAGACCGTTAAATTATATTACGGCTAATAACTACTATATACAATAATGTTTTATATTTAATTTAATATTCAATTTAAAATTTAAAGACCAAATAATTCATTAGCTCCAAATATATTTTTGTTTGTACACCATTGCATATTGAGCTGTCAGCTGTCAATTGTTGAAGTGTCAATTCTCAAGTTTCATCTAATCTGTTTGTATCATTTTGATTTTTGCGTTTTTCTCCATGTATTTGTTTGCATTTGATTATTATTGTTGCCATTTGGTGTATTCGTTCGTTGTTTCTGGTTTTGTTCCTGGTTTTGTTGTGTGCACCATCGGTGTCGTATAATTTTTATTTTTATACTACCATGGCTGATAACGGGGCGCCCAGTACTTCCATGGATATAAAGAAAAATTCGAAGGGAAAACTTTTGAATAGTGGACAAAAAATAATGGCCTACAACAGTTATTTGGTTCCTAAAAGTGAAGCTGTAGCACTCACTGCAGCAGTTGGAATCTCTAAAAGATCTGTGTATAAAATAATAAAACATTTAGAATGTCCGACGTATCCAAATTATTTCATGATGGCTTAGCGCAAGTACAGCTGAGAATTGGTCAAATTGCATTGCTCATATTATAAAAGAAGAAAATGAATTATACCAACTTGACAATACCGTTGAAGCAATGCAAATGCAATTTGTTGTAAATACTGGCTCGTCCAGTGAAATGGAATTTACAGATTCAGACTAATACCACATAATAAGATAATTTTTTTATTATTATTATCATATCTTTGTGAAAGTATTACATATTTATTTAAATACTGTTTTATTATAATAAAGTGAAATATGTTTTAAATTGAAATATATGCGTTTCCATATGCTTTTTTAATAATTATAATTTATTTAATTTCTCATTTTAAATTAGTATTTTAAAAAGAAAATTTGACATTTATCTTCGTTTATTTCAAGTAACTATATTTGAATTTAGCGCCAAATTTTGTAACTATAGTCCATTTTTTTTAAGAATGCAATAACTAGAAACCTGATTTACACTATGACAAATTGACAATCTAGTTATAAAATTTGACGCTAAATTCAAATATAGTTACTTGAAATAAATGAAGATAAATGTCAAATTTCCTTTTTAAAATACTAATTTAAAATGAGAAATTAAATAAATTATAATTATTACAAAAGCATAATGGAAACGCATATATTTCAATTTAAAACATATTTAACTTTATTTTAATAAAACTACATTTAAATAAATATGTAATACTTTCACAAAGATATGATAATAACAATAAAAAATTATCTTATTATGTGGTATTAGTCTGAATCTGTAAATTCCATTTCACTGGACGAGCCAGTATTAACAACAAATTGCATTTGTATTGCTTCAACGGTATTGTCAAGTTGGTATAATTCATTTTCTTCTTTTATAATATGAGCAATGCAATTTGACCACTTCTCAGCTGTAACTTGCGCTAAGCCATCATGAAATAATTTGGATACGTCGGACATTCTAAATGTTTTATTATTTTATACAAAGATCTTTTAGAGATTCCAACAACTGCTGCAGTGAGTGCTACAGCTTCAATTTTTGTGGCACTCTTCCTTTTATGAACCAAATAACTGTTGTTTAAGACTTTTTTTTTTGTCCACTATTCGAAAGTTTTTCCTTCGAATTTTTCTTTATATCCATGGAAGTACTGGGCGCCCCGTTATCAGCCATGGTAGTATAAAAATCAAAATTATACGACGCCGACGGTGCACACTTTCTTCAAAAAAATAAAACAACAAAACCAGGAACAAAACCAGAAACAACGAACGAATACACCAAATGGCAACAATAATAATCAAATGCAAACAAATAAATGGAGAAAAACGCAAAAATCAAAATGATACAAACAGATTAGATGAAACTTGAGAATTGACACTTCAACAATTGACAGCTGACAGCTCAATATGCAATGGTGTACAAACAAAAATATATTTGGAGTTAATGAATTATTTGGTATTTAAATTTTAAATTGAATATTAAATTATATATAAAACATTATTGTGTATAGTAGTTATTAGCCGTAATATAATTTAAAGGTCTATTATATTTAGAAATTATTCGTAGTATTATATTCATTTAATTATATAATTATCACCAAATTCTGCGCCAATGACTGAAAATTTATGTGAAAAGAAAGAGATGAGTAGAGAAAATGCTGAGATGGAGAAGTAAATATCGTCGGTGTAAACTTCTCCTCGATTTAAGCCAATCAGAGACCAATGTCAAATAAGCCCTATCTTCCCTGTACTGCATGCTTAAAAAAAATGAACTATAGATTGTCAATTTGTCATAGTGTAAATCAGGATTCTAGTTATTGCATTCTTAAGAAAAATGGACTATAATGGTATTAAATTTGAAAGATACTCATACATGCTGAACGTTTGTTTAGGCTATTTTCGTCAATAATATCTAAATCTGAAACTTCGCTTTTAGATATAGTTTGAATAAAACAAGATGGTGTTAACGACTTTTAATTTTCGGTGTTATCACAAATATAATTTAACGGTCTTGAATTGATTACAGTTTCACAATCATAGAGAATTGTAGTAAGTTCTTCATAATTAACTAAAGTTTATCTTAAATTCCTTTTTAATAAATCCTTAACTAATCTTATTAGCCTTTCCCACCAACCTCCCAAGATGCAGCTGGCGGATTAAATTTCCAGTTTATTTGTTTAATTAGAAAAGATGCAATTTCATCCCAATTTAATTTCTGCAACAGATTTTGAGTACCATGAAAATTGGTGCCGTTATCTGAGTATATGCTTCTGTAGATAAAGTCTTAACCACTTCTAAATGAACACCTCGATATATGTCACACGTAAATAAAACAGTCCATACCTTCTCTCCACCTAACAAAATTACAGGTCCTGCTAAATCTACTCCAGTCACTTCAAAAGGTGATGCTGTTTTAATTCTAGCCCTAGGTAGTAGAGCTACTGGAGATTGTAGAGGTTTAGCATTTTGTCTTTTACATATGGAACAATTACAAATAGTCTTTTTTGACAGTTTTCTTATACCTGTGATCCAGAAAGATTCTTTTCATTTGCTATGAGCATAGCTGTTCCTGCATGTTTTAGTACAAAATGTTTTTTTTTCATTATTAAACGTAGAACTATAATGTGATTAACAGGTAATAGAATAGGACATTTGAAATCACCTGGCTCATCTCCTAGTATTAGTCTTGTACGTATTCTTACTAAACCTTCGCTATCGTGAACTACATTAAAATCTTTTATTTTCATCGTTCTTTCATTTATATTTTCTCTCTGAATCAAATTAAATAATCTTTTCTCTGCTTCGAAATGTTGTTCATATAATAATATTCCTTTTCTTCTATTAGTTTTATACAGAGTGTCCATTTTAAGTAGTACACTATTGCTATCTCGGGAACTATAAGAGCTACGAGGTCGGTTAAATTAGCAAACAATTTCTATTTTATAAGACTACTTTAATGAGCCAAACAATTTTTTTTTCGACCAGTGGTTCTCAAAATACGGGGTACAACTTTCTTATTTCAAATGGGAACATACTTTTTTTATTTGCTTATTCGATTCAGTATTTTTTTCTGAATTCAACGATATCCATATGTAATACCCTTACATAACAAAATTTTTGAGAAAAATGTAAAATTATGTATGTATCATTTTTATTTAAATATGATTATTCAAAGAGTTTTAAGAGTTCAAAGAGACTTTATATTCTAATTTTACCATTAATGTTAGAAGTAATGTAACATAGTTTCTTTTTTGTATTATTGTTTGTGATTCTGCACAATATTTTTGTTTATCTTGTCATTGTTTTGTACATTTTCAGTATCTTTTATATTTGGGCACATCATTATTGTGTGACGTTTAGTACATGCCAAACATTTTATATAAACCTTGCAAGTCTTTGTAGTGTGTCCAGTTTTTAAGCAAATAAAACAACCACCTTTATTCATTAAAATTCTCTTCCTTTCATCGTAATTCATCTTCGTTGCTTTATAACATTCCTGACTTGAATGAAATGTTTTTTCAAATCAAATACACGACAGTTGAGGTTTATAGCTTTTCTTCACATCTACCAAACAAGCTGTTATAGGAATGTCTTCATTTCTGTAATTCTGAATGGCTTCTTGATTAAAACTAATGCGTGCAATTTGAATTCTTTCTTCACTTTCGACTTCTTTCTTCAAAAAATCTAATATGCAGTTAAGATTAATTCCTGTAGAATTTCGTGATCTTTCCCAAACTCGAAGTACATCTTCCGGTAAAGTCGATTCTACAAGAGGATAGAGCATTGTGGCATATTTTTCGTTTGTTACTCCTAGACTCTCTAATACACCAAGTTGTGTTTTTAATTTTATATGTAAGGAGCTTAGTTTAATTGGTTCATGTGGCTTTAATTGAATTAATACTGTTTGTAATAATTCCCTTACATATATTTCGATTAAGAGTTCATCACGTGCAAAACAAGATTTTAATTGTTTAACGGCTTCCATGTAATTTTCTCCAGAAGGTGGAAAACTCTCAACTTACTGTCGCGAGGGTGATCCAGGAATCATTGCTTGTAGTAAGTATTGATACTTATCATCATTGTCGATTGTAACATCAAGGTCAATTTTCTTAAACTGGCCCCAAAATCCTATCCAACTTTTTATCTTCCCATGAAATTTTTGTAATTCTATTTTGGGAAGTCTGAATCGTCTTTTATTTGAGGTATTTGTAATAATACTAGATTTACTCTTATTCTACTTCTAATCTGACAGTACCATCTTTATCTCAGTCAGTATCGTAACCAGCTTTACTAGAATTATTATCTTTATTTCCTGAATATACTCTATGGAATACTTCTTCATATTTTACTTTTAAGCGCTCCCATTCATATTTATAATTTTCTGAACTTTTACAATCTGCTTCAAATTCCTTCTCATCTATGTTTTCGCTATCAAGCCACAAATCGTAAATATGCTCCTCTATTTCAAATAATTTTGTAGCTTTCTCTGAGAAGTAATTAAAAGCAGTTTTCAAATCTGATGTATCAATATCATCTTTCTGTAGTTTTTCGTTCAAATTATTCTTCGCTTTCGTAAACACAGAGCGTATCATTATACATTGTTTTCTTAACTTCATCATATGTCACGGTCGCCAAATATTGTTCAGTATCTAAATAGAAATAACTAGAACTGGTTCATGAACGTAATTTCTTTATTACAAAATTAACATTGACATTCGAATAATATCTGACCTAATCAATCATATAATTATTCAAAACAAAACTATGTTATCTTGATCTAAAGATCCTCAACAAATAATATTTTGTACCACCTCCAAATGATGTGTCCGAAAGTGTTCCCTTAAATTTTATCTAACATCTTTGTCGTATACAAATGGCATAGGTGAGACTTTTATTCGCAATCTCAGTATCGTATGTGTTACATAGTATCTGTGTCCAAATAAGGATAAAAAGAAATAGAAGTAATCGTGTAAGCACAATAGAGGATATTTTCAAATATTCATTAAGGTAATTTTGACGTTGACAATTTGTACTTCATGGTGTGTTGGTAGTTTCGTTAGTTTAATCTGCATCTATTTTTCTTTATTTCATCTATTATTATATTCGTAAATGTGTAATACTGTCAGATTCGATGTTTCTTTACATCGGAAATCATTCGATTTTACTCACATAGTTACGATTGATGAGAATCAACTCAGGAAAAACGATCTTAGTTAATGTTCAAAAATAAAATTATGTCAATTAAAAATTGAATTTTTCAACATCAATAATATCAACTATCATATTTTTTTATGGAATTATTATTTTCATTCCAAAAGTGGGTAAAGGGAACAAAATAAAAAAAAATATCAACTCTTTTCACAATAGTCAATTATTTTGTTTTAAGGGTTGGACCACTCCGCTACATTCTGGTCATTGTGCTTAACTTTCTCTATTTTGAACATTATAAAAAACCAATATAGCTTTTTAAATATAGGATCACAGTTGTCATTGTTAAATATTTTACCTTTCCAGCTTTGAGATATAGCGTTTATTAAATTTATTATTTGAAATTGTCAAAATACGCAGTTGATATCTGTTCGGTAGCTCAGTGTAGAGAAATAAATCGATAAGTACAAGCCATATGCAGTTTATTTACACAAGTGTTGAAGATCATCGCACAAACAACAAAACCTTAACCTGTACAATCCCTTAAATAGCCACCTTCGTGGGAGTGGATAACTTCGTACAAATGAGGGAAACACAAGGGGCAAACCCAACAATATCGATATTTTTGTATGGTCTGTGGTAAACACGAATATCAGTATAAAATGAAAATTCATATAAGTGAATATGGATCTTAATATTATTACTTGTAGGCGTTCTAGTAATATTTGTATTTTTGTTATATGACTGTAAAACTGCAATGAGGAAATTAGATGCGATGTATCCGAACCCAACATAAGATTGGGAAAGGCCGTGTATTCACTCTGTACCAGAGTTGCAGCATAAAAATCCGATTTTTTAAAAAAATAAGAAACAGATTTTTTTATTTAATCAGATTTTTCTAATTTTTTGAAAAAGGTTTATTATACTTGAAAAATGTGTTTCACAAAAAACATTTATTATGAAAGAGACATGTTGCGAAGAATAAGTAAAGATTTTAAGAAACAATAATAAACTACAGTAAAATCCATATATAACGATACCGCTTATAGCGACAAACTGGTTAAAACTCCGAAATTGTGACCACTTGTTTGTAAACCCATATACGATAACATTATTTTACATTAAACGGTTATAGCGACTTCCGGCTATAATGAATGGAATTCCTTCGATGTCATTACCTATAGGGTAATTCCGGGTGAGATGGCCCTGCGGGTGAGATGACTCGATCCCACTATTTCCATACTACTTGAAATTTCCGCTAGTGTCGGTAGTGTGCAGGATTGTGTTGATACGTCATATCACATATTGTGTTGTTGTACTTTCAGCTGAGAAATTAGGTAACTTATGTAGAATTATAAAATTTGTTACCCTCAGAAATTTTCTGCTTGTTTTTCAACTTTTCACTGAGTTGTATTTCGCAAAAGAAAAATTACTTTTTCTTGATGTAATATGTTGATGTAGTATAAAGAGGTTATATCTATATTTGTGTGTTGATATTTCCTCGTGTCATTCATGGAAAAACAAACAGAGCCATCTCTCCCGTACTTTCGGGTTAGATGGCTCTGTATTTTAGGGGATAGATGACTCAAGATTAAATTGTTCATAAGTATTGTTTATATGTATTTTGTAGTAATGCCGACTGATTATAAAAGAAAACATGATGGATCTAGAAAACCATGGACACAAAAGACACTTATAAATGCTGTTGAAGAAGTTCAAAGTGGCAGAATGGGTGTGAATGCTGCTTCCAGAAACTTTGGCATCCCAGCTCCTACTTTGAGGAGAAGAATGAAGAACAATGACGTATCTGAGAAATCATTGGGGCCACCTCCATTACTAGGAGCAGAAAATGAAATGAAACTAAAGGCTCATATAAAAAAATTGCAAAAGCACGGCTTTGCACCAACACGCGAAAGCGTTAGGTCTATGGCATTTCATTTGGCCGAAAGCTTGGGCATAAACCACAAATTCAACAAAGACAAAGAATTGGCTGGATATGACTGGTTCAACTCGTTTTTAAGACGTCATCAAGACCTTAGAGTTCGAAAATCTGAAGGTGTTTCACTGGCTCGCTGTCAAGGCATGAACAAAGTAGAGGTTGACTCGTACTTCCAGCTTTTGGAGAGAACCTTACTTGAAAATGATCTTATGAACAAACCAGCCAACATCTTCAACATGGATGAGACGGGCCTCCAATTAAACAACAAAGCAGGATTCGTAATTGCTGAGAAAGGATCTAAGAACGTTGCAGCTATCACATCATCAGGTGAAACCATCACAGTTATTTCTTGTTGCAACGCTGAGGGCTCATTCTTACCACCTGCATGCATTTTTAAAGGGAAGAACAAGAAGGCAGAGTTTGAAGACGGAATGCCTCCCGGTTCAGTTGTATATATGAATCAAAAATCTGCTTACATCAGCACCAATTTGTTTCTTCACTGGTTGAAAACACATTTTACACCTAGAAAACCAAGTGGAACAATACTTTTGATATTGGATGGACACTCAACTCATTGTAGCTCTGTCGAAATGCTAGAATATGCGGAAGAATGTGGAATAATATTGTTGTGTCTTCCCAGCCACACCAGTCAATTTTTACAACCACTGGACAGAGCATTTTTCAAAAGTTTAAAGTCACATTTTGCTAAAGCTTGTAACTTATTTATCAAGACAAATCCTACCAGAAAAATCAACAGGATGATATTCGGGAAACTATTATCAGAAGCTTGGTCCAAATCAGCCACTGTGGAAAACGGTATATCATCTTTCAGAGCAACTGGCATCTACCCGTTCAACCCCGACGCCATCCCAGATTACGCCTTCTTAAATTAAGGTCATCAGCTTGATAAACAACAGCCCGAAGAATATCAACATGAACAATATCAACCTGAACAGAATTTACCTCACGCTTTAGAAGAAGATAAGAATGAACTTATTGAACCAGAACATCCCAGTCCTAGTTGTTCACAAGCAGTTAATGAGGTGACTCCTGTTAAAGATAAAGACACTCCAAGTACGATGCTCAACAAAATTAATCCTATTCCCAGTACATCAAGCGCAGTTCAGCAAACCAGGAAACGTGGGAAACAAGTAACAGCCCTTTTGACATCATCCGCCAACATTGAAAAAAGAAAAACTGCCGAAACAAGAAAGCTTGAGATGGAAAAATCTAAAACAACGAGAGCAGCAAAACGTGCTAATATTTCATACAGACCCAAACCAAAAAAAGTTATGGATGATTCATCTTCGGATGAAAATATTTCTGATTTTGTTTCTCAGGAGAGTGATGACAGCCCTGAGGATGATGACAGTGCTGAATGTGTGGGATGCGGGGAGCATTACTATACTACACAGAAACAAGATGATTGGGTTAAATGTGTTAACTGCGCAAAGTGGTTCCACGATGGATGGTCAAAATTTGTTAACCTCTGTGATTCTTGTGGAAGAGTTATAGCTCTGAAGAAGAAATAATAACACGCTAATTTTTTCAAAATATCCATGGGTCATCTCACCCGGACAGTCCGGGATAGATGGCGCTATGCATGAGTTGCAAATTATTTTTTTTTATAAGAAAATGTATTACTTTTTTTGTGTCTTACTAGGGCATTATAATTTAATATTGTATTTACTTTTGCGAATAAATTTTTCTTTTGGAGTATCGGTTCAATTCAAAGTGTTCTAATTAAAGAAAAAAAAGTGGGTCATCTCACCCCGAATTACCCTAACTAGATTTTACTGTATCATATTTCAAAGTAAATTAAACAAAATATCATTCATTAGCGCAAAAAATTTCTTCGTTATAAATTCAAAATAATATACCAATAAAATCGTTTTCCGATGAAGTTAAACAGATTTGATTATTCTTGAAAGTATTACTACATGATAACATTACTTACACTCTTTTTCCTCCAATTTTCGTGAAAATGAGATGTTAAATAACTATTACAAGACAAGTAATTTAAATGAATGATTTAAATCATTGCAACCCTGCTCTATACACGGCGTTCTTGTTGTTTTGGGCACAACGTTTTTTCTAATGTATCGAGGGATAAGAATACTACTACGTAGTAGTACGTTATTCCCGAATCATTAAATGTGTATGTGTGTTTTAGAACAGAAGCATTTCCGTCCGCATGTTCTGTTGTAAATGTTCATAGATTTTTTTTGTTCGAGACAGTACCCATTCAAGGGAATAATGTTTAATATTAAAATATTTCTTGTAAAATTTCTCTAAAAGCCATGAAAATAAAGTATCATTTACTTTTTAACATTATTTACACATCTATAAAAAAGAACATATATTTTAGATTAATAGTATATTATATGTCAGGTGGGAAATGTTTCATTACAGCCGAGGGCTTATTATATGACCGAGAGGTGAAGCCTCGAGGCTCAGATATAGCGCAAGGCTGTAATGAAACTCCCACCGAACTATGTATACTATTTTATTCACAATTATCCAAATTAACTTCTACTCGTATATCGCCTTTTTCCAATAAACTAAATTAATGTACGGTAGTAGTCTATGAAAACAATTGTTTAAATTTATTTTAATATGTTTGACAGCACTGATCACCTTACTTTTAGAGATTTATGACAGTATTACTAGGCAACCATATTAAACACTTCCCAAAGGGATTTTAAAGTATTTCCCACCCGTGAGATTGCCATTGCAGTTAAAAATGACATACGTTTTCAACCTTTGACAGGTTAGGAATTGACATATTACAATAGTGGTTGTGAATAATAACTATTTAAAGAGCAGAAAAAATTGTTTATATACATATAGGCCCAGGTGCGTAGCCAGAAATATCAAATGAGGAGAGATTTCGGAAGAATAATAATTCAATAAATTTAAAAAAAAACCCTTTTCTTTCAGATTTAAACAAAATAATAATTACAATTACTCTAATAATTGAAAAGGAAATATTTATAAGAATTTTTATTTTACTTTATTGTAATTAAAAATTAAAAAATAGGTATGTAATTTGTTCAGTATGCAGTCCTGTTTAGATTGCATATTTCTTTAGTTTCCAACAATTCACATTGAAATATAAAAGCATACTGCATAATAAATGAAAAAATAAAAGCGATTTATATTAAATTAAAATTGGAAATTAATTAATGCTGTCAATATGGAAAATTTATATTGATAGCTTTGACTTCATTCAAAATTCATATATGAATATTACAAAAAAATCTCATCAATTTTGGTTTGTTTACCCATTACGTAATTATTATATCGACATGTACGCATATTTTCTCCCAAAAATTCAGATTGTTAACATTAATCGATCGATATAATTCATTTGACATTTTATTCCGATGTTATATTGCCCGTTTGAGGAAAACTAAAATTTATGTAACAACGTTGTAATATTATATTTCCTAGAATAATTATGGAGTTATGTATTTAATAAAATGAGAATGAAGAAATATGCATTTATAGACCTATTTATCCTATTAGTTATAGTTAAACAAATAAAACTAAATATATACAAGACAGATTCTTATTCAGAGATAACGAGATACGAACTACAAAAATTATTATAAAAGTATGTTTCTCATGTTTTTTGACTTAAGAAATTGTCAATCTATTCATTGTAACCAATCCTATTTATGATATTATTTTTGATAATTTATTAAATTACGTAATTTTTATTGTAACTTGTTTTTATTTATGTAGATGTTTTTAAATAAATTATTCAGACTCGTTTTTTACTTGTCGGATAACTCATAATTGCAAAAGCAGTCAATACATACATCATTTTTAAATAATCAAATAAATATATAACTTACAGCTTACAGCTTATTAGCCGATGCTAATGGATGTACCAAATCGACTTTATCGCATATATCGAAATTTTATTGCAGATATCGCTGCAGAAGTTGTTTTCCAGTAATGGCTGCTCGTGGATAGGAGAAGCGGGTCTGCTGCTTTGAGTACCAAAATTGAATCGTTCTGTTATTTTATTGATATACATTAAATAATCAACAAAATCAAATATGTATAAATATAAAAATATTTAATAAAATTTAAAAACTATGCGCCGGTGAAAAAAGGTCCACCGAGAAATATAGAGTTAAGGAATCTATTCTCTAAGTGAAACGGTGGCATTACTTAGATTCACACTCATACAACAAAAATAATTAATTAATGAGACCGTTTCTTGGCGTTGGTAATTCATCTACGGGAATAATTATTATTGTCAGAAAAAATATTGTATTTCAAATTCGAAAAATTATGTTTCTCCGTTATCTACATTTTCATTTGTTTACCAATACCAAATATAAAATTAGTGTCATCAATGCCTTAACGGACAGAGCTATAAAACTATCTAGCCCACAGTTTCATAATAGTAATCTTAATAAAATAAGTAACATGCTTCTTACAAATGGTTACCCAGCAAAATTCATAAATTATAACATAACAAGGAGACGTCGCGCCTTGGATACCAATAGCATCCAACAACAAGCTCCTGAAATTACTCAAACAGATCCCACAATATATACAAAAATTTCTTACAACCCATCGTTAAATTTTAGCATCAAGAACGCACTTAAAGATTCAAATATAACTATTGCTAATACTAATAATAACACCACCAATAGTTTGTTCACAAATTAAAACATAAAACTGAGATAAATAAACAGAGAAATGTCATTTACCTGGTTAATTGTGGAGCCTGTGATAAAATTTACATTGGTGAAACCACCCAACCCATAGAAAAATAGTTATTTTTTATACAAGACGATAAAATAATATTTTATCGACAAGCGGAAAGTGTGGAAAATTTAATTTTATCGTCGTGTATAAAATTCTATTTTTTTCTATAGCAGGTTTTCAAGAGAAAAGAATTAGAAAAATTAAATTATTATTTAAGAACAATTCTAAAATGTCAGTAGTGTGCGTTGTTATGGAAATGTACTTCTAATAAACAAAAGTTAAAGTACTTTATCTACCCTTGCTGTTAAAGTGTTACTTTACCTACCCTTGCGGTTAAAGTGCTACTTTATCCACTATTTTGAGTTGATAAAATTGCACTTTAACATCTGCTATAGAAAAAAGATTATATCAACATAAATTTTATTGTTAAAAACAAAATGATAATCACAATGCGTTGTGTAAACATCATTGTGAAACAGGACACAAATTTAATTTCAACAACATTGAAATTAGAAAAATTAAATTATTATTTAAGAACAATTCTAAAATGTCAGTAGTGTGCGTTGTTATGGAAATGTACTTCTAATAAACAAAAGTTAAAGTACTTTATCTACCCTTGCTGTTAAAGTGTTACTTTACCTACCCTTGCGGTTAAAGTGCTACTTTATCCACTATTTTGAGTTGATAAAATTGCACTTTAACATCTGCTATAGAAAAAAGATTATATCAACATAAATTTTATTGTGAAAAACAAAATGATAATCACAGTGCGTTGTGTAAACATCATTGTGAAACAGGACACAAATTTAATTTCAACAACATTAAAATTTTAGACAAAGTAATACTGAAATCCCACAAATTCTTATATGAAATATGCTATATAAATATAAATGAAGATATCGCAGTAAATCACCACACTGATTACAATAACAACATAGAACATATGAAAAATTTACTTGATATAATCAAAAACGATTAACGATTTCTTTTGTATAAAAATTAAAAAATTCTTTTGTACAAATCCCCCGCTCTTTTATTTAATTCACAAAATAAATACAATATCTGGCGCTGGCATGTTAAAATTTATTCTTTTTGTCAAATTATAATTTCTTTTTTTTTTCTATTTATTAATATTAATTTCTCCAGTTCCGGCTTAACCGCGTGCTATTCATTAGACAGTTTTACGCCAACCATCATGGTAAAAAGGTATCGCACTTTATAATGTTTTTTATCTTACATCTCTATTACTTGTAGCACAATCCAAGTTTTCTTTCTGCTAAAACAAATATTGATTTACATACATCATCAATAATATATTGTTGGTAAGTTAGCGCAAATTAGTTTTCTTATTGACTTACTGTTTTATAAAAATTCACAGGAGTTAATAACCAACAATATGACAACCATGTTAATTGTCTACTGCATTAAAATTGTCGATAATACAATGTATAACAAGGGAATTCAACCCGCCTGACAAATATCATATATGTAAAAAATTGGTGAGTTATAAAAAATTTTACTACATGAATGTATACAATTAAAATTATAGAATTATGTATTCAAATAAATATAGCTGAAGATGGACCAGAGCCACTACGAGGTCCGAAACGTCCAAATTAAGAAATACGTTCTACAATATTGGAATTATACAGCCCAACTTATCCCCTTTTATTTTAAATTATAATTATTGATATATTTACGATTAAAAAATATTTCACATGTAATTTAAATCACGCTAAACTCCCCCATTCAACTTACAGAGAATTTACAGGCGTACGTAGATAGTACCAAGGATAAAAATATAACCATGTAGAATAATTTCCATAAAGATTCAAAAGTGGGTGTTTTCTATCATATTTATCTTTAGTTTCTTTGCATCCTTGTATAATATTATTCTATACCCGCTTCTTCTGCATTTGTGCTTCTCTTTTATCGCTAGACTGCAGTACATGTTATTTTTATAAAAAACTAAAAAGTTAATAGTTATTTTTTATACAAGACGATAAAATAATATTTTATCGACAAGCGGAAAATGTTAATTCACGAGCGATATAATCGCGAGTGAATTAATTTTCGCGAGTCGATAATTTAATTTTATCGTCGTGTATAAAATTCTATTTTTTTCTATAGCAGGTTTTGAAGAGAAAAGAATTAGAAAAATTAAATTAATATTTAAGAACAATTTTAAAACGTCAGTAGTGTGCGTTGTTATGGAAATGTACTTCTAATAAACAAAAGTTAAAGTACTTTATCTACCCTTGCTGTTAAAGTGTTACTTTATCTACCCTTGCGGTTAAAGTGTTACTTTATCCACTATTTTGAGTTGATAAAATTGCACTTTAACATCTGCTATAGAAAAATAATTATATAATCATGAATGTGTTCCATGTTTAAAACATAAGACATCTGAGCATAGAATTTTGGAAATATTGTCTGAATCTAAATTTTATTTATTTCATAATTATTTATATATTTCATACTATACCCGACAGGTAAATGCCCAATTACCAGGTAAGGAATAGAAATTTATAGAAAGTATACACATAGTTTAATGTCTTTTATAGTGTCATGAAATATGTCAATATGATACTGAATCAAATTATAACTTTTCATCATATGCAATACTGTCGATTTAGCTGAAATAATGGAACATGTTGATGATAAATAAAACGTATTGTGATGATGAACAGGTAGTCTGGGTACTGTTGAGACATACGCATACTACGGGACTGTACGAATACGACCTCCGGTACAGTTTAGGAGAGAAGGAGAGCGCAACAGCGCATCCTACGAAAGGAAGAAGAGTTGGCAAGCCGAGGAGGCTGTCAAGAAAAGTCGTGAAGAGACATGTTGTGTCGACTTGCAATAAAATCAACATTATATTTATTATTGATGAGTTAGTTGTAGAAGAACCTCACAGTTAGGCGATCCGCAACAGTACTTGGAAAGATAGTTTATTCAAAAAATATTTGCATTTTATGTTATTATTTAATATTTTGTGTAAGATCTTGCATTTGTCTTCTCTGTGATAATAATTGAAGATTGAATTTTTCTAATAAAATACATTGAGGAGTGCCCCTCTCAGGATATATTCCTACTAAGATAAATGATGCAATTTTAATTTAATTGATTCAGCTGTGTTAATATAAAATGGGTTACAAATTCTTGAACAATATTCAAGGTGAGACCTAACAAGAGAAGAATATAACATTTTTAGCACGTTCACGTCGGTAAAAAATTCGGGGTTGCGCATGACAAAACCTAAATATTTGTAAGCAGTGGCTGTTTTCGTTTCAATATGGTTGGTAAACATTAATTTGGGATCGAAAGTAACTCCCAGATCCGTGAATATTTCAGGCCTATGTAAAACATGATTGATTCAATTATAATTGAATTTAATTGATGTACGTTTATGTGTGAATGATACAACATTACATTTATTTAAATTCAATTCCAGTTTATTTGAAACACACCAGTTGTAAACAATATTTAAATTGGATTGAAGATGTTCACAATCTTGTTTACTGGAAATCTTGTAATAAAGTTTAAGATCATCAGCATAAAAAAGGTTTTCAACATTGACATTATAAGTGATATCATTAATGAAGATATTAAATAATAATGGCCCCAGTATTGATCCCTGAGGGACACCCGAAGATTGAGGAAATAAGTGAGATTTGAAGCCATGTGTTCTAACATATTGTTGCCTACCATAAAGGTAAGATGATAAAAGACTGACAAGATGAGAGGATAGACCATAATATTCGATTTCTGAGAAGATAATGATTTAACTTGTCAAACGCTTTTGACAAAACCATATGTCCCCGTGCATCAATTGCCTCAATAATAAATTGAGTGACACATATTAAATTAGTTACGGTAGATTTGCTTTTGACAAAATAATGCTGATTTACAGACAAAGTATGACATAATTATAGATTCTATCGTTCAATAGGATCTCCAGTATTTTACTAAAGTTAGAGAATATGGCTACTGGTCTATAATTATAAATGTTGTTTCTATCTCCTTTCTTAAAAAAGTATTGACTCGAGATGTTTTCCAGTAGTCTGGAAACTCAGATTGCTGTAATATTAAATTGAAAATGAACGACCAGAATCATTTATGATCATCTCTTATTTCTGTTTGCATCTGTTTACAATAAATAAAATAGCCATTCTTTATTTCAGAAACATTTTGATCTGTACAATTAATTTCTAGTTTTCTTGTAAATATTATATGTTTTATTATTTTTCTTTAATTTTGTAAATAATTGACCCCGTTAATCAAGGAGGATATGATTGATTACAGCGTTGTTTAGGTGGAACATTTTTCAGAAGGCCTGCATTCAAGATAGAATAAAATTTGCCAATACCAGAATTAACATCACTATACTCAGAGAACGCATCCCAGGTTGTATGAAATAAATCACTGTAAAGAAAAGGATAGTTAGCTTTTTAAAATTAAATTCATTTTTATTTGCTGCATGAAATTTATTGTTTAGTTTTAGTTTGAGATCAATTGATAATGAAGGATGATAATTATCTTCACGTAGAATTTTGTAAATTGTTTATGCCGTTTACGTTCCATATTGCTTAAACACAAGCCTATTGCTTCTAATTGGTTTGTTACTTAACTTATGATCTATTTTATGTATGTTCAGAGTATCTAACGTATTTGTGGATAATTGGTTGTTGCGTCTAAAAAACTTTCTTCAGGGGTAATAGCCTGCTGAGATGCCTAGGTATCCCATGGACTTTTCTTTGCAGGTGACCTTGTGGATGCATCGCTTGAAGAGTTTCTGTCATTGCGCTTGTAGATGTTCTCGTCTTTTTGAATTTGAGAATTCTTGCATAAATAATTATATAGTTTATTTTCATATTAAGGCATAGAAGTATTGGTTTTGGATTTTGTGAATTCATATTATTTTTGCCTACTCGAAACACAATATCAACATCGGATTCGGTTAGTTCTATATTTAAGTACTCTTTAACGAGTAAAGTTATAATTTCCTGTAATACATGTTACAACCAACCTGGTTCATTGAACGGTAAGTAAGTTCATGATTAGTACAAATGCACACAAATGATTCAGTAAATAAATTTATTACTATTAAAATTTAAAACATAATTACTAATACAGTATAAATAATGGCACCTTGCAAATTATTTTCGCAGTTATTTTTTAAGGCTCATTCCCAGGTTCTGTCTTAATTTTAAGTTTTAGTTTTAATTGCAGTATAGTGCTCTTTGTTACTACATTTTAATATTTCGTTTTTATATTATTTCATTTCTTAAATGAGGTTATTAAAATATCCCTTTTGAACACGATGTTGGTTTATAGGATGAACACACCATTGTGGTCTATGTTTCACGAATACTTTTTCTTTTCACAATTTTGATGTACAAAACAGCAAAATCCATTATAATTCGATTTTGGATATTATTCATATTTGTTTGTGATACACAATATAAATTTTGATTGCTTATTTTTGCAATTAAAAAATAAAACTGGAATTAAAATTAAAACTAAAACATGTGGAGGGAATGATAATGCATACGTAATTTTTTTGCTATTAAAACAACATTTGAAACTAAAATTGAAAATAAAACATTAGTTCCGAATGATATTTTACACAAAAATTCAATTTTAGTTTTCCATGAATGAATTTGGATATTTTTTTCACTGATATTGAGACTAAGTATTCGTAATACCAATCTCAGATATTAATTGTAGTCGTCGCTTCATTCCCCTTTCAAACAAGAGGATATTACAAGTATTTTGCATTTTTTAATATTCTAATCTCCACATATAAGACCCACATATTTTATTTTCATCCTTCTGGCAAGTTAGAAAAAATCCTTAAAGTTTAGATAAATTGGACCCTACAACATAGACTGATAGCAACTCAGCGCGAAAATGCGATGGCGCGTTCGAATAGTCAATAGCATTTGCTAACGCTTGTCACGCCTCAAACACGGCTGATACAAAATTTTACGCATTTGTTTTCAAAGGTATTAACGTTTCATTTTGATATAAGGGTAATAAAAATCAGAAAATTAGAGATAATATTCACTTTAATATTACTTACACACAATGGACGTTGATATCCAATAACCATTTTTTTAAAAGCCGTATATGCTTGAAATACCCTATTGTCTTCGATCGATACAATACCTTACCGTTCTTAATACTTAATATACTATATTCATATCCCGAACTGCCTTCTCGCAGAGTAAAAAGATCGCATTTGTCACAAATAGTTTTCATTACAATAATAGAAGTGATGGAACTTGAAGTTGTTTCATTGTAAATGGTTATAAAGAATTTAAATATTAAAAAAAATCCTATTTGTTTTGTTTCCCACTTTATAATTTGTGAAATTTTTATCAAATATTAAAGTTCATATTACAAAAAAAAAAAAACTAATGCTCGGTTTCATGAACGCGAGTTAAATTTTAACCCGAGTTAAATTTATTAACTCTAGATTTTAATATTGCAGTAGAGAAAAATCAAAATATTAGTAATATACCTAAATGCAGCATAGTAAAGAATATATGTTTTTAAATTTATTTTCAGTTAATTTTTGTAATTTTCAATTGCATTTAATAACTCCATATTTTCTCTCCGCATTCTCTTCCGTTATTCTATTGGCTATAATAAATATAATCAAATAATTTGCAAGAAATATTATTTATAACTGGAAACAATGCGATACCTATATGTAAATGTCCTGTCACTGTCAAAAGAAAGATGTAAACAATTGAATTTGACGCAATAATCAATGTTGTGAAGTATGCATCTAATTTAGAATAATTGCCAACCTAAACAAGTTGTCAAATTATTTGAGGGTTTACTAAGCCGGGGTTAAAATTTTGGAGACTATTTCATGAATCGCATTTGACTTTAAAACCTAGGTTAAAATTAATCCAGAGTTTGATAACTCTTGATTTAACTCTTTCTCATGAAACCGGGCATAAGTGATTTAAATAGAAGTTTTTGGTCTGTCACGGTGTGACGAGTATGAGAAGAATTCTAATGGAACGTAGTCGTTGAAGGATGGCGGATGAGCTGGGAAGTATGTCAAAGTTGATATGCAGTAGGACAGCAGAGAGTGCCGAGGCGAACGACCGCTGCGTGTGGATGTGTTGGACACGGGCCGCAATTCTACAGCGGCATCCAGCTCCGACCATCGACCGAAGAAAGTGACAGGGTTTGCCCGTCACCGACTTCCATTTCCTGCTCGTTTCATTCATATTTTATCGAACAATCAACAACCTCTTTTAAATAAAGCAAACCGATTTGCTTTTCCACTCTCGGTTTTGTCTTGTTTATTGATTTATAGTGATTTGGAGGTTTGCTTTGTAGCTGTCTAATGAAGGACAGGATGTTTGATGTTACGAATAAATGATACAGAGGAATTTCAAATATTTCAATTTGAGGTTGAGAATTTTGTGCTATAAAATTTAAACCTTTCATGGTTTTAACCGATTTTTTATTTAGGAAAATAAATTTTCACTTCATAAATCTTTTTTTATTGCTTTACTCATATACATGTGTGTAAAGGAACGAGAAATATAAAAGTTCCCTAAATAAGGAATCTATAAGTGCTGTGGTGAGCCATTAGGGTTTCGTACGGGCTCGCGCCCGTAAACAAAAAGAAAATATAATTCTTTAACGCAATTTTCAGTACATTAATTTTTAAAACGACGGTGTCGTTAAATACTGTATGACAGCTTCTAGTTTAAGTTGTAAGTACTTTCTTGTAGTACCTAGTATCTACTTTTTTAGTTTTTTACAACGGCATTTTTTCTTCATTTTATGTAATGGCATTTGTTATTTAATATTTTTTTTGTTTTTATTTGTCGGTCGTAGTCACCCATTGCTAGAGTAAATAGATCATATAATTCTCGAGAATAAAAAGAACGTGCTCCTTGTTAAAAATTTCACCACTGCTCGTGTACTTGTTAAACTTTAAAATTGACAGGTGCTTAAGTCCTTACTTTAAAATAAAACAAAAAGTAGGTTTACAAAAGAAACGTGGTTATTTATTTAACTTATAAACAACAAACAAAATATTATTCAGAGTAATTATGAAAATTCATTTTAATATCACATGACGACATATATTACTATAAAGATAGTTTTCTATTCCTCTAATCACGCGTATGCTGTCATGTAAGTTTTAGATTAAAACTGCAAGAATACAAAGTAGTCAAATTAAATTTTACATTAGAAAAGTTTCATGTAGTAACTAGTTTGCAATAAAATATATATTGAAAATAAAATGTATTTTCATCAGTAATTAAATGAAAATAAAAAATAATACAAAGCATATGATTATTAAATTTGTTCGTGTGCTCAAATAACAGTAACAATAATAATATTATTTTTTGAAAAGTAAAATTTTTTACAAATGAGTGAGTAACATAAAAATTTAAGACACATTTTTGAATAGTTTATAAGCATTCATAATAAATAGTAACAGTACATATTTGATATAATTATTCATTAGGAAGAAATGCTCTGATTTTTAATGGGGCTTGGATGTATTTGCAGAGGTTGTAAATGGTCTCCTTGGTTCAGTTGCCTAGCAAGGTCCTCAATGTATCATTTAAGGTGCTATGGAATAGGTATTTTTTTAAATATAGAATATATTACTATTATGATGGGTTCTAAATTTGTGCTACTCTGAATATATCCGAGCCTGGCTCGTAATAATAATAATAATCTGAGATGCTACATTTAAATTAAACAAGCAAGCAGGTAGCAAGGTCTAAGTATAATACAACAACCAATACACCTGAGATAGCGACTATTCTTCCAACGTAAGAGCTTAACGGGGTGCCTAATCTTATAAGAATGAACATTTTTATAAAAGTTGAACAATAAACGTATCATAATATCGAAAACTAATATATTTTTATTATAAAATGAACAAAAGTGTACACCAGCATCCACGTAAAAAAAATGCCTCTTACTGAAATTTTTTCTAAAAAAAAACAAGTAATTTCTTCTTCACCTTGACATTAAATTGGAACAATTTGCCTAAATAATAATTTATTACAAAATGTTTAATTCTTAAAAGTGTACGTTTCTTTCTATTTGTTAATAATTGCCCGTGGTATTATTTTTATTCAGTTAATGAAATATTTTTTTGAATATAATACTGCATAAAAATTGAAAATAAGAAAACAATTTTGGTAATTATTAATCATCTGACATTATTTTATTACGTATTTTTTACATAACTACATATCCTTCTGGTTTGAATGACAGGTATTACTACTCGTATTTACTCCTGAGATAAGGTAAAGAAACAAAAGAGCATAATAAAAGTGTTTTGGAAAACGTAGAGACATACGGTTATGTATGAATGTATTTTATTTGTTTAGATTGTGAAATACAAAGCTTTTATATTTTGGACAATGGACATTAAAAACAGCATAAAATGGAAATTCCGTAAGTTGCGTAGCCCAAGCAGTCCTACGGTATAAAAGTAGGTATATATTTTATAGTTATGGTGACGTTAATATCAGAATTATAGTAGGATTAGTTTTATCTAGTGGATGCTAATAAAAATGGTCTTTTCTGGAGTTGCAGTCATTTAATAATATCCACTAATGCACCGACGTTTCGACTGTAAATCAGTCATCATCACGGTGATAAATGGTATCAAAATATTATCAAGTGAAACATTTAAATTATTTATTATTAGTTAAAATAGCAAATATTATTAGTTATCTATACTAATATATTTATTAATTTGTTCCCTCTACAAAATTATTTTGCTTGTTATAAAAATGTTTTATTTTTAACTATAATAAATTAAATTTTTTAACAAATTATGCTTTTGTAAAGGTTACAAAATACTACTTGTTCCCGCTATAAATGTGGTAATCTAACAAAAAATATTTGTGGTTGCAACAAAAATTTGCTGTTGACCTGTTGACGACGCACCGGTGGACAACCTGGCAACGTCATTAATTGTTTCATGTAATGTGGGCCTCTTGCTGGCTTCTATTTTCTTGGTGGTAAGAATTTAAAATAAAAGACATCAAAATGGACGATATTGTGCAATACCTATTGATTGATTGAGTATTGGTGTGTTTGTTTAACAACGTACTTACAATTATGTCGTGAAAAAAATAATTTGAATACCGCCATTTATTAGTGTATAGAAATTGTAAAAACTTGTAAACAAGTTTCTATGCTTATATCTGAAAATAGCAGTTGCCATGAATAAATAAAAAAAAAATAAACGTCAAATTCTGCGTTCTTATTACGCTAATTCTATCTCTGAATTAAAAATTCTCGGTAAAAGAACGCAAAATTTGACGTTTGTTTCCTATTTATTCATGGCAACTGCTATTTTCAGATATAAGCATAGAAACTTAATGCCTACATAGGGATTTTCTTTTTTAACTAAAATTTAACTTCAAACATACCATTGGATTTGTAATTTGATGTAAATTTCAAATATGTAGAAATATATATGGGGTTCCATTTAAAATAAGAAAGTTGAGCCCCATATCTTGAGAACCACTAGTTTAAAACAAAATTTGTTTATCTTATGTTAATAGTCTTATAAAATAGAAATTGTTTGCTAATTTAACCGACTTCGTAGCTTTTATAGTTCCCGAGATAGCAATAGTGTACCACTTAAAATGGACACCCTGTATACTACAATAAAATGTCTGCTTAACTCTTCTAAATTATTCTCTTGTCCTTCGTTTCTTGTGTCTTAGGAGGCGGCAAAGTGTTTGTTATAGTATTTTATTTTATCTACCTGTACATTCAATCTTTGCATCAGCGACATATTTTCATTTGTATTCAGATTAAAAAAAAAATAACTATTTCAGCTAAACTAGTCAAGGTCCAAAATAAATTTTCATTTTGTAGTGGTAAAAACTTAATTTGTTCACATACCAATTTTTTTTAAACCAGGGTTACGAAAATTGTACTTGTCATTGTTGCAAATCTGTTATAGCAAATTTACTGTGATATGAATCACAGGTTCTAATTCGACTAAAATAATTTGCTACTGATGCTATTTTGTAGTAATCACAGCAAAGTTTTTTAACGTGTATATAGGTCTGCTTTGGCTTCGCAACTTAAGAAATATCTATTTTATTTCTCCTATGCTGTTTTTAATGTTCATTGTCCAAAATATAAAAGCTTTATATTTCACCACCTGAATAAATTTAATATCAGCAAATATAAAAAGAAAATATGTAAAAGATATTCATACATAACCGTATATAAATACGTTTTCCACAACACTTTTATTATGCTCTTTTTCTTTTACCTTATAGCAGGAAATAAATACGAGTAGTAATACCTGTCATTCAAACCAGTAGGATATTATGTTTAAGTAATGTGCACAAAGTGTGTACGTAACTGAATAGATAGAAAAAAAAAACATTCATTTATTCATCATGAGTAAAGAGCGAATTATATGCACTAAAAATTGTTAAATATGCATGTAATATGCATTAAAATATTATGTATGCAGGTATGTAAAAAAATGCGAATAGAGTAAATACATATATATATATATATATATATATATATATATATATATATATAATAAAATAATGTCATGTGATTATTACTTACTAAAATAATTTTCTTATTTCCAATTTTTATGCAGTGTTATATTCAAAAAAATATTTCATGAACTGTATAAAAATAACATCACAGGCAATTATTAACAAATATAAAGAAACATAAAGTTTGAAGAATTAAACATTTTGTAACAAATTATTTTTTGGCAAATTCGTTGATTGAAAAATATATAGATAGGCAAGCCTGTATATTTTTGCGTACCGCTGTTTTGGAATCAGATTCGTTCATGGTTCCATGAACTACTTTGCGGAATTACACAGACAGAACATCGGATAAATAAAGATGTTTTACATAATTGTTAAATTTTTTGGTTTCTATTAAAATGGTTCTTTTATTAATTCATTAGTATATTTTAACATAGAACTAATTTTTATTATTAATTATTTGACGTTTGCTCTTTTTTCATAATAGTTGACAGAAAACGCCTGATATTAACGCAAATGAAACCATACACACAGTTATGTAGGTAAAACAAATTTTCTCATAAGCTTTGCCTGTCTATATATTTTTCAATCATCGACAAATTGTTCCATTTTCATGTCAAGGTAAAGAAGAAATTGCCTTTTGTTTTGGATAAAAAATCAATAAGAAGCAAACTTTTTTACGTGAATGTTGGTGTACATTTTCGTTAATTTTATAATAAATTTAATTTTGTTTTCGACGTTATGTTTATTGTTCAACTTTTATAAAAAAAAATCATTCTTGTAAGAATTAGGCATCCCATTAGGCTTTCACGTGGAAAGAATAGTCGCTGTTTCCGCTATATTAGTTGTTGTATTATACCTATACCTTGCCACCTGCTTGCTTAATTAATTTAAATTTACCGACAAAAGAACATATTAAGATTTTATTGAGAAAATTCTCATTCTTTTGTTAAACTTGAAAGTTAGCGTATCAGATTATTATTATTATTATTATTATTATTATTATTATTACGGCTCAGGTTCGGAGATTTTGAGACTTCCACAAGTTTGGAACTCACGTGAAAGCAGTTCAACAACTGAGATAAAATACTTGATGAGTCCAACACATTACCTCCCACCATAATAGTAATATAATATATATTCAAAGGCCGTATTTATTTGGTACCTTCAGGTTGAACTAGAAGTTACTAGTTTTACTTCCAAATGAACGTTCAATTTTAATTTAGTATTTATAAAAATTACCACTAAATTTTCATATCATTTCATATTTTTATTTTGTCAAAATTAACGTCAAACCTGCCCTGGAACCTGACACTGACAATTTCCCCTTAATGCAACAATCCTCTACCTTAATGCTTTTGCCAATATCAAGATATCGGTATCAGGCAATATTGCCATTGTTTATTTCGTCATTTAAAACAAGACACCATCGCTTTGAACTTATGACGTTTGAAAAAAAATATATATTTTTGTTGGTAATATAGAAAACTTAGTTTAGGCAAGTAATAATTATTGACAATTAGACTGCTGTTTGTTTCCATTGTATTTATATGTATTTTAGATATTTATTTTATTTGTAATGCCATTTTTGTGATCATCAGTAAATGAAAATACTAAATAAATGTATTTATTATTTATTTTCAATATTAAAAAAATATATTTAAAAATTATTTAAGCATTATATTATTAACATGGTTTGTTTTCAGGCAAAAAGTGAATTTTTTGTATGTGAAAAATTATTTATCATAATTTCTTTTTAAAACTACATCAAAATAGCACAATATTAATATCTTTGAAAAGAGAAGAAAATACCAAATTTTTGAGCCTAAAATCAAATATGGCTTCCATTTAAAAAAGTTTATATTATATCTCAAAATTGTGCCCTTGGCAAAAATTTTATGTGTCTGATGAGACAATAAAAGTATTTAACTTTTTTATTTGAAACACTTTCCCAGTTTAGGAATTATTTGTGGAAGAAAAAATGGTTCAAAATCAGTTTTCCGCCATTTTCTCAAGACCTGTGGGGAATTTTGGAATAACACGGAGAGGGTTAAAATCGCTCCCCAGATAACTCCCATTTAACCGAAGTCGTAGCTGTTTCCGAGTTCTCAATGGTGGCCGATGAAATCTGTAATATTAATTTATTTATGTTTTATTTCAAATTTCCAATTTTTATTTTTAGTAAAAAAACCTACTTACTTTTATATGATGACATTTTTTATGGGGAAGGGGAAAGCAAATTTTTCACTTTGGGTGCTAAAAATGCTAGCTACGCCACTGGTGCAAGCAATTGCCTTTTAGGACTGGTAGAATGTTATTCCATACCATTCTTTATTGTAATATCGATGCTACCGCTAACCTAAACACTGGTCGCCCATCGGGAAAACAGGGTTTATACAACTTGTCTACATTCAATAAATACATTAATATTTTCATAAGAATTTCCTTTATACTTGATATAAACACCATAGTGTGATTGACGAAAAATTAAGTACGATTGTATGCTTTTAGTTTGTAAGAAAAAACATGATACATATATTAAGGCTCATTTATCAAAAGTTAAACCAAAATGATTTTTTTTGTAAAAATGAAATTTTGTTGCAGAAAAATGTATTACAATACAATAAATACATTCATCAAATTTATTGCTATGATAAATTACAAAAAAATGCAGTACTAGCTCCTCTCAGGAATTAGTTAAAATCAATAATCATTTTTCTGAAATAAATAATTTCATATTAAAGTCGTTTTGAAATATGTTCTTTCCATTCATTGGTTTAAATTCTTCACCCAGACAAAGACTCCTCACACGCTCGTTTATTGCCGGTGCTGAGTCTAAAAAAAGGTTAAGAATCACTGCACAGGCTACCTTATGTGTTTATGTTAAAAAAATCTTAAGTCAGTAAATAAAAGCGGAGAATTTATATTCCTTTTCATATAATGTATTGTATGTATACGACGGTTTAAGCATTTTGTCGTTTTTTGTCAACGCAACCTAGAAGATCTATTGTGACACAGCCCTTACTTAGTTTTCTGGAAGTAGTTCCAGATCCAGGAGTCAGTGGTCAGTGAGAATTCCTCTCATTATGTTCAGATCCTTTTTGCTAAGTAGCTCTTTGGCGTTTGTCGAAGCTGGGGAAATGAATTTCCATGTTTGATGGAGGCCTGGAATATTTTTCCAATATGAGGATATGGTAAACTCCTCCCAGTTTTTGACCACCTTCTTATAGTGGCTTTGTGGAAGACATCATAAAGGTTCCGGTCCATGGTATAAAACTTTAGCCCCTTTTTTTCAAGTTCATCAGCTTTCTCGTTTTCTAGGATTTCCTCGTGCCCTCGTACCCACCATAGAGTGACGTGGTTTGCTTTGGATAGCAATTGGAGTGTCTCCCTGCAGTTCCAGACTAGCTTTGATTTACATGTGAAGGCATTCAGTGCCTTTAAAGCTGCGTGGCTGTCTGACATTATATTTATTAATGCTCCTTTTAGACCTTTATCTAGGTTTATGTGAGCACAAAGATTTTTTGCATAAATCTCAGCCTGAAAAATTGTGGAGCAGGGCCTATGGATTCTTTAATTCGGCAATCTGGGTCAAGCAGACCTACTCCAGTTCCTCCTGTGTCCAATTTTGAACCATCAATGAACCAGGACAGAGAATCCCTTACGACAGGTCTTTCCGTTGCCCATTCAAGGCGATTACCAATAATAACCTTATACTTCTGGTCAAAATTGTATTTTGTTGTCATCTTATCACAGACAGACAAGGTCAGTTTATCTAGTTGTACTTCCATTAGAATCTTCGGGCATAAAATATTTCGTCAGTGCCTGTTGCACCACCTCTTTTTTCACATGAATGTGTAGAGGTGTTAGCCCCAGAATCACTTCCATTGCTGCAGTCGGACAGGTACTCATAGCACCTGAAATACTGAGACAGGCCATGCGTTGTAGTTTCCGCAGTGATGCCTGTACTGTGATTTGTTTCACTTTTGGCAACCATACAAGCGACGCGTAGGTGATCATGGGTCTTACAACACTAATATATACCCAATGGGTCATTTTTGGCTGTGGTCCCCAGTTTTTACCAAGAAGTTGACGGCATGTGTTTAACGCCACTGATGATTTCTTTGTAATTTTGTTGATATGTAAGTTCCACGTGAGTTTTTGGTCTAGAACGATTCCTAGATACTTAACCTCTGTAGAAAACTCAATTCTAGTACTCTTTAAGTAGGAAGCTTGAAGATTTAGCTTTTATCTATTTGTGAAGGGGACGATTGTAGTTTTGTTAGGGTTGACACTAAGTTCATGTCCCAGGCACCAATCATGTACTAGATTTAGAGCTTTTTGTGTAAGATACGAGATTGAAGTCTCATTGCTTCCTCTGACCATAATTGCAACGTCGTCTGCGTATCCGTTTCCAAATAGCCGGCTTTATTGAGCCTATTCAGAAGGTCATCAATGACAATACGCCAGAGTAGAGCTGATAAAACTCCACCTTGTGGGCATCTATTGGTTTTTATCATTACTGATTTTCCTCCTATCGAGGCAGTAATCGTTCGACTTTGCAGCATGACTTTTATTCACTCCACAACAGCTGGGTCGAAACCTTTTGATCTAGTAGCTCTTTTAATAAACTTATAGGAGGTGTTATCCAAGACACCCTCAATATCTATAAATATTTCCAGAGCTATTTTCTTTACCAAGGTTTTCTCTATTTTATTGACAAGGCTATGGAGAGCCGTAGTTGTCGATTTTGCTTCCTGGTAAGCAAATTGATTTACGTTTAGTGGTGAAGCAGTAATCACTTCATTGCTGTGCTATAGATCTAAGACCTTTTCCATAACTTTCAGTATGAATAATGATAAACTAATGGGTGTGTACGACTTAGGCTCGACGCTTGGACGCCCTTCACTTTTAGGTATAAAGACTACATTAGTTTTCCTCCACAATTTGGGAATGTATCCTAACTTTAAGCTTCCCTTGGATAGTTCGCAGAGCATTGGCACTTTGGCAGTATATCCTTTTATGTATTTCTGCAAAAGTGCCAGAAAATGTCATCTCCAACAGGTGTCTTGTAGGGTTTGAAAGTATTTATCGCCCATTCAACTCTGCTTTCTGTAAAAATATTATTAGCAGTATTAAGACTGTTAATTAAGCTTAGCTTAGTTGTAGCTCCGGAAGAGTTGTCCTCCTCCTCAACTGGCCACGGCGATCCTGGGAAGTGTGTGCTTAATAGAAGCTCCAATGTTTCCAATGAATCTGTTGTAAAGTCTCCGTTTGGTTTCTTTAGTAGGCCTATTTCATTCGTATGATCTTTTGATAGGACTTTCTGAAGGCGAGCTACCGTGGGCGTTTCTGATAAGCCCTCACAAATACTACGGCATGCATTCCTTTTAGATCTACGAATTTCTTTAGTATATGAGGTTAGAGCACTTTTATATTGCTTCCAGCTCTCGTTGCTGCCACTGGTTTTAGTTTTATTGTATAACCTTCTAACAGTGACATCTTATTTACTTAGCTCCTCGGTCCACCAAAGTACTTTCCTAGTACTGTATCGAAGCTTTACTGTACAACTGTTTTCATATGCTGAGTGTAGCGGATTATGAAAGTCAATAGAGACTGTTTCCAGTTTCTCAATTGAGTTTATATTAATTTTCGTAAGTTCTTCCACTTCACACTTGAAATGGCCTTCGTACAAGACCCAGTCTGTTCGTTTCGGAATACGAATTTTAGTTTTAAGTTCCTTATTAGCCTTTATCTTGAACCTTAAATATCTATGATCCGATATTGTGGCTTCATTTGAAACATGCCAATTATATATTTCAGAGCTAATCTGAAGAGTGGCTAACTTAATGTCCAATACCTCACGCCCGTTTTTAGTTATAAAAGTGGGTTCTTTACCCCTATTTATAAATTCGAAAAGGTACTCACCCTTTGTATTTATGCCCGTACTATCCCAAACTGTATGATGTACGTTTGCATCACATCCCAGGTTCAGGTTTCTGTTTATATGTTTGCAGTAGGAGATCAGGTCTCTTACCAGTGGAGGTGGAGCTTCCATCGTTTCTCCCGGGAAATACGCCGATGCAATGATTACCTCTTGCATTCCTCCTGATATAGGCAATATGGCTTACACAGCTATCAAATCCCTAGATATAAATTTATTTAATGTTACGAATTTAATCGATGTCCTAATGAGCAATGCTGCTCTTGGAGTGACATCTTGTTCGTTGCAGTAGGTTAACTTACCTACTGGTGTAGTAAGTTTCCTTACTATGCCTTTATAGACATAAGGCTCTTGAACTAGCACTATATCGGTGTTAGTGATGGTGAATGTTTTGTTCAACACATCAGAGGTAGTTTTTCAGTGTTGCAGATTCACTTGCAGGATCTTTATATTACTGCTGGACATCACGTTTTGTTCAGAGCCACGTCGCAGCTAGGAACTTGTCTCCCTTTGCGCGTAATTCCGAGGGCCGGTGGTGTCTTGCAGTGTGTAGGTGTGAGTATGGCTTGAAGTTTTGAGGCAGCCTCTTTATCTTTACCTACTTTTAATCTAGAATTTCCAGTGTTAATATTAGTGACATTCCTTCCTGCCTCCTTTTTTATGTCAACCTTACCTGTAGCAATGCTGGTAGTGGCTGTTTTAGCAGTGACGTCGGTAGGCTTTTTGTTGGGTTTTTTACCCTTTAGCCTGATCATTGTCTGGCTAAATTTGTAGCTGATTTTGAAGTCAGCTTTTTTAAGGGTGTTTAAGGACGTCGAGTCTATTGACAGTTTAAGAAACACTGCCGAGTCCTCATCTGTCCTCTTTAAAAAGATTCAATATCTGATGTGTTGGATTGTTTTTACTGTTGGGGAAATAAGCATTTACAATGCTGGACTTCGGCAAAACGTTTTTCTCCACAGCTTTTAGATGGGCTCCTTTCCAAGGCTTTAAGCTATCGACTTTGCCTATTAGCCACTCGGGGGGCGTATACATTTTAACCTCCACACATGTTATATTGCTTAACAATGTACCTTGCATACTTTCAATCTTGCACACCTTTTATCCTCCACACTTTTAATCCGCGAAAAATGTTATCTTATACATATTTTATCTTCCACTCATTTTATGTTCCACACATTTTATTTTTCACACATTTTATTTTAAGAAAAATTTAATACTGAATATTTCATATAATTATAAGTATGTTATTTGCATGGACAATGAAATGAATGGTAGGTATAATTACAATGTTATACAGATGAAACGTTGGCGAAGATAAAATGTGTGGAAAATAATGAATGAAAGATAAGATGTGTGGATGATAAAATGTGTGTAAGATAAGTTTTCTTCGTGGATTAAAAGTGTGGAGGATAAAAGGTGTGCAAGATGAAATGTTTAAAAGATACAAAGTCGAGCAATATAACATATGTGGAGGATAAAATGTATACGCCTCCCACTCGACTGTGACTTCATCGGCGCAGTTGACGCTCAGCCATCCAGACTTGAAGGTTGTCCCAAGAAACTTAGGCTTCACAAAGCGTTTAGCCTCTTTAATGATTAAATGCAGAATTGCATCCTGAATTTTTGTCAGCTGTCCTGTTTCTAAAATAACCTCCGCTCTGTTTCCTTTTCTGCTCTATTAATTGGAGCTTTCCTATAGTCTCCTCGAGTTTGGAAGTGGATGGAGTTGGACTACGTAGGAGTTCCTTTTCCATAGTCAAATCATCCTTGGGACTGGAATCCTTTAGGACCTCTGGGGAAACGTCTCCCTGACTTCCACTCATCCTAAAAACCAGAAGAATTAGCTATAAATTGTGTCACATTGACATAGCAACATGTGTTTTTCTTAGAGTGTGGTGTTATGTGTAGTGCACGTGTAGTCAATTTTTTTAAATTTAAAATATATTGTTGATAAATTTGGAACAAAGTTATGAATATTTAATTATAAATATCTGAATAATGTTTGAAATAAATTTACTAGAAGATTTTGCAAAAAATGTATATAATATATATCAGCTGAGAAAACCAGTGATATAGTCGTACACTACTACTAACGTCTATAAAATTTGTTTTAAACGATATTTCTCTAGAACTAATGATCAGATTTGAAAAATATAAAAACTGTTGAAAAGAGAATTGAAAGGCCTTTCGAAATGTGTCATGATTGACACCCTTTTCCATTTAAAATTTTTGAGGTGCAGTCCACCCCCATTTTAGGGTTGAAGTTATGCCATTGGTACTAATCCATTCAGGTGTCCCCCTTTGTACTAAAATTGACGTGTTCGAGCGTTTTTTGCAAAATTGATGTTAAGTAGCCAAAAATTGCGCTGATAATTTTCATTGGGCCACCTGTATGTGTTACAAATTATAAAGAAACTGTTTACTATGTTTATAAAAAAGGTATCACCGGTTACTATTTCTTGAGAGTATTTAAAATTTACTTACATATTCAAATGATCCCTGTGTTATTATATTTTAGAAGAAATTAATTTAAAAGGATTCATAGAAATGGACTTAAGGAAATAATAGAGAAACTGATGTTTAATGATTTAAAAGAAAAGGGTAGAATGATGAAAATAAAAGAATTACGAAGAAATAAAATACAAATTAATAGTCATAGAGCAGCTATTTAGAATTAATTATAGACAAATCCACTCCAATAGAGGTTATAAAAACCGTAGACATCCTTTCAGCGACATAATGTGGGTAATAGATTATTTTTAAGAAACCATCTTTATTGACTATGAAATTTAATGAAACCGGTAATTTAGAAGCACATTGTCTACACTTCAACGAAGCCGTCATAGAATTAAAATTAAGAGGTGCAAATATTAAAGATATAATTATTGTATGTCATTTATTAACGTTGTCGAAATTATATAAAGCCTTAATTGTAGAATCAAGATGTCCTGGACACAGAGCCCTGGATATGTCTTGTCTATGATATTGATGTTATTGTTCATATAATTGAATTGATTGAATTATCAAATATAATTTATAATAAATAAATATTATAATATAATATCACATAGTGCCAGATAGTCGACTAAAAAATAAGAACATAATGCCAAGAGAGAAGGCAAACATAAATGTAACAATACTTTTCAATAATCCTCCAATTTTGCAGTTTGGAAAATTGAATATTTTTATAAAAGCTATACACAAAAAATACATCAGGACGAAGAAACCAAAATTGCAATATTTTTAAATTACATTGGCGATGAAGAAGAAGAATGCTGAAAGACAAAATTCTTATTGATGTTTCTGATCTCGCCGCATAAGAGCATATGCTTCAAACACCATCATTAAGAATAGAAAAAGCAATTCATATTTGTATTCAGTGTGAAGTAGCAACACTGGTACATTGAATATACTCAAATAAGACTAGAATTTAAATCAAAGTTTTTAGTTTAAATAAAGTGACTATAATTACAAAAAATCTGATGTGTCCAACACATTACCACCCGTCATTGTAGTAATATATTCTATATAAGTTTTTCAGTACACTCAATTTGTAGTTTTATAATTAATTTTGTTATTGCAGTTCAGACTATTTTATCATATGTCAAATTGTGTCAACATATGAATGACTCATATGTTATGTTTTATAGAAATTCCTCAGGCTAAATGATTTGTAAAATTATTATAATTTATATATTTTTTCTGTTTAGCTATAAGTTGCTTTATTTCTTAATCTGCCTGTTGTTTTGTAAGTATAGTATGCCTGTCCCATACAGATTCGTAGCTTTGTTTTTCGTTTTCAATCATATTTAATGGTATTCGCGATAATACGTCAACATTAATATGTTTCTTTCTCGGTCTATGTACGACTTAGAAATCATGTGATCTTAGAGTTAGGGCCCACCTGGCTAGCCGAGAATTGTCACCCTTAAATGTTATCAACCATTTCAGTGGTTTGTGATCCGTTATGACAGTAAATTTGCATCCATCGATAATACTTTACACTCTTGTGTTTCTTATATTAATTATATAAATATTCTTTAGATTAACGAGTATTTATTATTGAATAAATATATTACACATAATATTGACACATTTTTGAATAAAACAGAATCTAACGAATACCTACTATGATCGAAAATCATATTGAATTAAAAAGAGATACAATAATTTTCCCCTACTTAATGATAAAAATGCTTAATACAAAACATAATCTTGAAGATATTGCGGCGGATGTCTTACATGAGTCAATCTTCGAGGTTGTGTAGCAATATGTGGATCCGTTTGTTCATGACATGCTTCTCGCTGTGGTTCATTTCCAAATTGTACATAGTAATCATCTTCATAATTTTTATAGCTGTGTTGTTCGTCATTCGATGGTATTGGGTTGTTAAATGTTACCTTTTTTACACCTGTTTTCCTAAGTTGATTTATATGTTTTTTTTAAACATCTTCCTTCATTCAGTTGAACAATATAATGTAATTTCCCTAGTTTTCTTATGATTGTACCAAATTTCCATTCAGCTTTATTGTTAATAAAAAATCTTGCTTGTACTCTCTCCCACACTTGAAGTGAGCGAGTATACGGTACTTTGTCTTTTGTCTTTTTTGGAAGTTTCTTCTATATGTGAAAACATTGCATCTAGTTTGATACGTAATCGTCGGTTTAAATACATTTCGGCTGAGGATAAACCATTTGCCAATGGAGTAGCACGGTACCTTAGTAATATCTTTTGTATTTTCTGTTGGATTGGTAAATTTTCGGAAGACATTGTTTTCAGTCGTTTTTTTAATGTTTGGACATTTCTTTCCGCAAGTCAGTTAGTTGCCGGGTGTCCCGGTGCAATGAATTTTTGGTGAATACCATTTATTCGGCAATAATTCTTAAATGTATCGCTGGTAAACATTGAAGCATTGTCAGAAACCATGACAATTGGATATCCATGAGTTGAAAAAATTTCATTTAGTGGTTTATGGTATTCGTTGAGTTTGGAGCTTCTCGCAATATTTTTTTGCATCTATGACTACCAAATAATAAAAACTTTGAAATAGTCCTGCATAGTCGATATGAATTCTGTCCCAGTTATTTTTAGAAGTATTCCAATGATGTATAGGGATTGAATTGAAATGAATGGATTAAACAGTAGTCTATAATTTGAAATAAATAGTGAAAAGAATATGTCATCCCGGCGGTTGACATATTCTTTTCACTATTTATTTCAAAAGATGTATAGGGACTTTTATAGGATTGGCTTTTACTGGTGAACATTCTTCACAAGGATTTAACAAGTTGTTCAATATCTTTATCTATTGACTTCCATATACAATATCTTCTAGCCAATTATTTCATTTTAGTGATACTCAAATGGGTAGAATGAAGTTCTTTTAAAACTTCCGCTTGAAGGCTTTTCGGTATTACAATTCGATTGTTTTTGAATAAAATTCCTTCATTGATGATGAAATCGCTTTTAATGGATGATGTTTGGAGTTCACGTTTGATTTTTTTTAACTCTTCGTCATTTTCAGTTTCTCGTTTGATATTTTCTGAAGTTAAAATCTCTGTTGATATTTCTAGAATACTTGATAAGCAAATTTGATGTACTTGTTCGTTGATAATCATATCAGATGATAAATAATTTTGATTTACTGGTGCTCGTGATAAATAATCGACGTTTTGATTTTCAGTTCCTTTCTTGTGATGTACATCATAATCGAATCCAGATAAAAATGATGCATAACGTAATAATCGTGCCGATGTCATTCTTGGTAGTTTTGATTTTCTATGAAAAATTCTATTTATTGAATAAATTAAACAAAATTAAAAGATAACACTTTTTTCTTGATTTTCCACTTTATTAATAAACTCGTAACAATTGTTTCGACTTTGCAGTCATCATCAGACGTGTACCTATAGAAATCAAGAAAAAAGTGTTATCTTTTAATTTTGTTTAATTTATTTAATAAAATGTTCCATCAAGAACCGACAACACAAACCCTTTCAATTCTATTTATTGGTTGATTATCAGTTATTAAAGTAAAATGACGTCCATATAAATATTCATAAAAATAATCAACTCCAAATATAATAGCTAATACTTCACGATCCAGTTGAGAATAATTTTGTTCTGTACGTGATAATGCTCTTGATGCAAAAACAATTGGTCGTTCTTCATTGTCAATTTTATATGACAAAACTGCTGCTATGCCAATGGGACTAGCATCTCTTGTAAGAATAACTGACAGATCTGGATTAAATGACATTACCACATGATTGCTGGCAATTTCGTTCTTCAATTTTCTAAATGCTGCTTCGCACTGTGTTGACCAAACAAATTTTTGATTATTTCTTAACATTTTAAGTAGTGGATACGTGAAAGTTGACATATTTGGTATAAAACGTGAATAGTAAGTAACCATACCCAAAAGTTTTCTTATTTCACCTATGTTCTTGGAGTCGATAATTTAGTAATTGCTTCAGTTTTTCATGGGGATTTTGATATTTTATTAAATTCTACAACATGACAACAGATATTCTATCTTAGTAAAGAAAAATGCACATTTATTTTTATTTAGATGTAAATCGCATTCGTTTAACTTTTTTAAACAAGCATGTAAGTTTCTTTGGTATTCTTCTTTTGTCATGTACAAGAATATCGTCAAAGTATGCTATTGTTTTAGACAATCCTTGCAGAATTTTATCAATTACCCTGTTGAATTCGGCTGGTGTTGTTTTTATACTAAAACTTAATCTGTTCATGCGATAAATTCCCCTATGTGTTGTTATGGTTTGTATAAAACTGCTTTCTTCATCTGTTTTTAGATGTAAATATGCCTTGTATAAGTCCAAACGACAAAAATATTTTGAATTTTGTAAACTGTTGAGTAGGTCGACAATTTTCTTTATTGGATAAGTAGCGTTAACCAGTAAATCATTTACGCCAACTTTATAGTCCACGCAAAGTCTAACAGTGCCGTCGCTTTTTGGTATTACAACATGTGGAGATCCCCAATCACTTACCAGTGTTTTTGTGATTATACCGGCCTTCTCCAAATTGTCTAGTTCTTTTTTAACTTTTTCACGAAGAGCGAATGGAACACTTCTTGTAACTAGGTTTTGCGTTATTCTGTAATTTTAATTTAATAATAAAGTTTGGTACGCATCCAACTTTTTTAAGGAATATTTCTGGAAATGCTCTTTCCACATCTGGTGCATCGTTTATCGATAAAATTTTGATCTCATTAATTTCTTGTAAATCTTTTTCATCAATATCGTTTGTCTGATTTATAGTCTTCCAAGAAGGGGTTCAAATCCTTCGGAAACTACGTACATATCTTCATATGATGCATTATTTTTATATTCAACTTTCACATTAATTTTCCCAAGTGGAAGGAAAATATCTTCTGTGTAAGAACGGAATCCAATGTTGATTGGTTCTAACTCTTTATTAATACCTAATTTTATAAATTGATTCACAGGTAAAAGAGTGTATCCTGCTCCAGTATCTACTTCACATGCTTGTTCATTCCCTTCAATTTTTACTAAAGTAAAATATTTCTTGGCAGCTGGCATTGTTTCATATGTAGACTGATTAAAAATATTGATAATATGATTTACTCCTAATTGTTCATATATATTTAATTGATTAATGTTTTGATACAAACTTTTGAAATATGTCCCTTCAATTTACATGATGAACATTTTCAGGTTGATGTACTGATTCGACAGTTTTTGAATAAATGATTATCTTTGCCACATTGAAGACAAAGGTTATTGATACCGAGTTTCACATAATCAATTGATTTCCTAGATTTTGATTTATTACGTTATCTTGATTTGAATTGGATTCGTTTTTAAAATGTTTACTAGATTTGTTATACCTGGATTGATGTTTAATTTTGTGCACTTCTTCCTATTAAACAAACGTTGATTTCGACGATGATAGTTCACGAGTGTCTATTTTGGATGCTTCTAGGCATAAAGATTTTGCTACAATCTCGTCAAATTGATTTAGTTCATTTTGTAGAATTTGTTCTTTATCCAATATTCTTTAATACCACGGATGAATTGAGCACGAAGAAATAGATCTTCGGCTGAAAGTTTTTTTCAACATTCACATTTAGTTGTAAAATCACAATGGGTGATATCGCGACGTAACGCAGCTACGTAATCAGCAATAGTTTCTTGTTCTTTTTGGTACATTGACACAAAGTAGTGTTGTAAGACAAGAGTACTTTTCTTTAGTGATAAATGTTTCTCCAGTTCATTGATAAGTTCATCATAATTTAAATCACCCGGAATTCTTGGTGCAACTAAGGCTGCTAAAATGTTATAATTTGATGCACCTATTGAATTTAACAATATATGAGCTTTTTTCTTGGTATCTTTATGTAAGTCTTTCATTTGAATGTAATTTTTAAAACGTTGTTTGTAAAATTTAATTTTTTTTTGAGGATTGTAGTTTTCAAAAGTTGGTATATTCGAAATTGTTATTGATGATGGTTGACTGGTGTTACTTTCAAATGATACAGTAGTCTGCTGTGAGTTTGATGTTAATTTCTCTATAAGAATTTGTTGGTTTCGTTTCATTGATTCAATAAATGCTCGAAATTGTTGCGGAACCAGTTTGATGTTATTTTAGATGTAATCTCTTGAGTTTCGTCGCCAAACTGTTGAGTTTCTTATTTTAATTATAAAAATATTCTTTAGATTAACGAGTATTTATTATTGAATAAAAATATTCCACATAATATTGACACATTTTTGAATATAACAGAATCTAATGAATATCTACTACGATCGAAAATCATATTGAAATAAAAAGAGATACAATATTTACATCCAACATACTGCTAAACATTCCCATTCCGATGTTGTATAGATTTTTTCGGCAGTCTGTAATTGTCGTCTAGCAAATGATATTGATCTCGCGTACCCTCTAATTTTTTGACTTAGAATAGCACTAATTGCTGTGCCACTAGCATTCATTGACAAGATGAATTCTTTTGAAAAATCTGGATTAGCTAATTTTTCATATGCTTGCTAACACTTTTCGGTCCAATCCAATTCTTTATCTTCCTTTGTTAACTCAGAGGTTTTGCGATTTCTGCGAAGTTATGAATAAAAGGTCTATAAAATCTCACAAGCTTCGTGAAAACCTGTACCTATTCTACATTTTTAGGTTTTGGATAATTTTGAATGATCGAAATACTGTCGTTATCTAGCTTTATCCCTTCTCCTGTTATTATGTAACCTAAATATTTTGTTTCTGATTTCAAAAATTTACATTTTCTTGGTTGTAATTTCAAGTTTTCTTGACTTAATTTATCAAAAATTTCTCTTAATCGTTGTAAATGCTCTTTTATCCCTCCCCAATTAAATAAAAAGATATCATCCAGATAAACCAAACAATTCTCATCCTGAAATTCTGCTAAAATGCTATTCGTTAATCTCCGGAATGTGCTGGGTGCATTTGCCATTTTTGTGGACTGATAATGCCCTCCGTCATTTAGTAACGCTGTTTTGTCTTTATCCTGTTCATCCAGTTGTACTTAGTAACCTGAAGCTAAATCTAATGTTAGCATTGTCTAATTGATCCAAAGTCTCCTGCATACTAGCAACAAGGGAATAGTCTCTTATTCAACTCTCTGAAATATATACACACTCTTATTTTCTTTTCACCATCTAATTTCTTGGGTATCATGACTGGCGCTATGGCTCCATTACTCCTGCATGTAGCATTTTCCTTATTTCCTTCCTTAGTGGTTCTTTTGATTAAAAGGAACTCTGTTCGGCGCTTTTGCTATAAGTTGCACATTCCCTGCAATTATTCTGTGTTTAATCTTGTGTGTGCACCCCAATTTCGTATCTTTTTAATGAACTATGTCCATGTATTCTTTTAATAAAACCAAAAATTCCTGTTGCACCTCGTAAGGTAGGTAATCGAACTCTAGTTCATCCCCGAACCTTTTCCTATTTTGTTTTCTTTCAACTGTGTTTATCTGAACCTTATATGACTCATTTTCTAATAGTTTTTCCGATTCGTTGTGCCATACTTTCGCTTTTCCGATCATCGTATTTTTTTGTATTGTAATTTATTTGTTTGTTAAATTGATTAATTTTAGGGCTATCTCTTTTTCTGCTTTTGTAAGATTTAACCAGTGAATTTTTATTTCTTCTGGTTCCATTATGATCTCGCCTCCAGGGTAAATTATGTTCTGAATGGCGGTACACATGAATTCACAATTTGGTAAAATTATATCTGTGTATTTCAATCTAACTACCCCACTTTTCCGTGCAGGGGATCCTCCTTATTTTAGCGTACCAATGTCTGCTTTACAACTTTTTGCATTTACGTTTAATGACTTACTTTTATTTATTTTTTTAGCGTTATTATCATGTTATTAGCTGTAGATAAGTATTTTTGAAGTATCATGTTATAGAGTATAACATTTTTTTAATCTACGTTGGGGCCTGGATTGTCTAAGGAACACAGGCCCTTAGCAGCATTGTTACGCCACTGTCTGAACAAACAACACACTTACTTAATGTCTAATTTATTAAAATTAAATTATACATTCGTCACTCCAAAATAATCTAATTCGTAACCCGAGATTGAAGTTAATATTCCAACGTTTTCTCATTCTATTTGTTGCCAATCAACAACTCTATTTTTAACTAGTGAAACTACAAATTCCGTATCTACTAAAAGTTCAACTGAGTTATTGTCTACTGCCACTAATATGAAATTTGGAATATAGTTTTTTTATCGATTTGAGTGATTACTATGGGTTTACTTGAATTTATTTGTATCTCCCGCGGTGGGGCATGTACGAGAGGAGTTATTCGTTTAAAAGTGTTATTTGTTTCATAGCGTGACTATTGTTATACTCACAATAAATATGAACACTTGGTCATGTTTCACAAAGAGAACAGTCAAGGAGTCGGCTATAAGGCTATCATCCAAGACCTTTATTGTGTATTGTGTATTGTGTGTATACAGTGTGTGCAACGAAATGTGGAACATAGGACTTTAACATGGGATTTCAAAAAATTGCGAATACTCTCTCTCCTGATAGATTTAGAGCAAAACTACAAGAGTACAAAGTTGTTCAAAATTAGATTCTACATCAGATAAGATAATTGTTGCAACAGCACGTCTATAATACGAGATATATTAAATATAAACTGTAACATTTTCGTTCAAAATCACACAAAATCACAGCCATGGAAATAAAAGAAAATATTTATCTGTCAGTTTAGATAAGTATCACTGATTATAAATCTTATTGTCTGTATTTTAAAATTATTTAAGTTGAATTTGGGTCCTTTTTCTTAAATAATATACCAATATTATAAAAATATAGAATTATCTATAATGACAAGTTATGAACTGTCACAACTGACACATAGATATTTTCTTCTATTTCCATGGCTGTCTAATTTTTAACGAAAATATTACATTTTATATTTAATATAGCTCGTATTATAGACGTATTGTTGCAACAATTATCATCGTATTTGACGTAGAATTTAATTTTGAATAACTTTGTACTTTTGTAGTTTTGCTGTAAATTTATCAGGAGAGAAAATATCCGCAATTTTTTTATATACTATGTTAAAGTCCTATGTTCCGCATTTCGTTGCGCACACTGTATATTGTAACTGTACGGTACCCCTACTGACTCATTATTCGTACACACAATTACCTTGATCGTCTAGTGGACGGTTTAACTTACCTACGTTGTGTTTATTTAAATAAGTAACTCTTTATCGTCGTAATACAGAGAATCTATTAAAAGTGACCAATCTAATATTGGAAGTCGTTGACAATTGTAAGGGTGTGCGTGTTGATTTGCTTGGATCTTATTTATTGGTTCAGAGTCGTGAAAACATTGCTCTGAAATCTTTTGTTTCTGGGGGCGTTCGGCATTACCTGAGGGCCGTTATGTTATGGTAGACACCCAGCTGAGCTGGCGAGTCGAAAGCGATTACCACTGAGTGGTCGCACGCTCCTAGGAGTGCTGATGCCGCACCACGGCTGTGTATTGTTTATACCCAAGTGAATGTGGATAAACCAACGTTCGTGCTGATACGGCACATTCTTAAGCCTGAGAGTCTGTGCAGAGTACAATGTCTCGCAAATTACAGTTGTTAGACAACTAATATTAGATCGGTTATATTTAATAAAAATATGATATCATTGAGACAACGAAACCTAAAAATCGCTTTACCTTAACTATACAGTGCTTGTATGTCAGCGTTGTACTGGTATAGATTGTGACCCTGTACAAAAATAGATTACATAAATATGTGAGTATACGGCAATGACTTCGCCGTTAATACAGTGATGAAACTCCTGCTCCTGGCATAGCCCTAGCGCAGAGTGTTGGGAGGATAATATAGTGATGATACACGCGCTTCTGGCATGGCCACAGCGCAGAGTGTAGGGAGGATGTTATGGTGACAATACATCCGGTCCTGGCATGACCAGAGCGCAGATTGTTGGGAGATGAAATACCTGGTCCTGAAATGGCCATAGCGCAGAGTGTTGGTAGAATGATATGGTGATGATATACCCGCTCCTGGTAAGGCCTCAGCGCAGAGAGTGTGGACTATGATATGGTGATGATACATCCGCTCCTGGCATGGCCAGAGTGCAGCGTGTTTGAAAGATGATATGGTGAGGACATACCCGCTCCTGGCATGGCCACAACGCAGAGTTTGGGGAGGATCATATGGTGATGTTACATCCGCTCCTGGCATGGCCAGAGCGTAGAGTGATAGGGGGATGATATGGTGATGATATACCCGCTCCTAGCATGGCCACAGCGCAAAGTATGGGGAGGATCATATGGTGATGATACATCCGCTCCTGGCATGGCCAGAGCACAGAGTGTTGGGAGGATGATATGGTGATGATATACCCGCTCCTGGCATGGCCACAACGCAGAGTGTTGGGAGGATAATATAGTGATGATACACGCGCTTCTGGCATGGCCACAGCGCAGAGTGTGGGGAGGATGTTATGGTGATGATACATCCGCTCCTGGCATGGCCAGAGCGCAGAGTGTTGAGAAAATGATATGGTGATGATATACCCGCTCCTGGCAAGGCCACAGCGCAGAGAGTATGGAGGATGATATAGTGTTGATACATCCGTTCCTGGCATGGCCAGAGTGCAGAGTGTTGGAAAGATGATATAGTGAGAACATACCTGCTCCTAGCATGGCCACAGCGCAGAGTGTTGGGAGGATGATATGGTGATGGTATACACGCTCCTGGCATGGCCACAGCGCAGAGTATGGAGAGAATGATATGGTGATGATATATTATCACCTGGCATGGCCAGAGCGCAGAGTGTTGGGAGGATGATGTGGTGATGATATACCTGCTCCTGGCATGGCCACAGCGCAGAGTGTTGGTAGGATGATATGGTGATGACATACCTGCTCCTAGCATGGCCACAGCGCAGAGTATGGGAAGGATCATATGGTGATGTTACATCCGCTCCGGGCATGGCCAGAGCACAGATATATATATATATATATATATATATATATATATATATATATATATATATATATATATATATACGAGTGGCTCACCATAATTTTTCTACGACCATACTGCTAAACGATACAGAACATGAAAAAGACAAACTCTTTTCAACAGTTTTTTTTATTTTTCAAATCCGATCATTAGTTCCAGAGAAATATCGTTTAAAAAAAATTTTATCAGGTGTTCAAAATTGCTATCAAGTAGGCTAAAACAAATGACAGAAACTAAATAAACAATTCTTTCGACAATTTGTTTGTAATAAACAAGTAATTTTTAAGTTGTTTTTTTTTGTGGGGTTATTTGAAGTCTAAAGTTTATGCCACGCTACCCGGATTTTTAGAAGATTTACGGTAACGTACCGTATCCCCAAAATTTTGAGCAAAATCTTTATTATTGTATGGAAGTTGGAAATAGTCATTTTGAACACCTAATAAACTGTTACTTGAGTTTCTGTCATTTGTTTAAGCTTACTTAATTGCAGTTTTGCACACCTGATAAAATTTGTTTTAAACGATATTTCTCTGGAACTAATGATCGGATTTGAAAAATAAAAAAACTGTTGAAAAGAGAATTGAAAGGCCTTTCGAAATGTGTCATGATTGACACCCTTTTCCATTTAAAATTTTTGAGGTGCAGTCCACACCCATTTTAGGGTTGAAGTTATGCCATTGGTACTAATCCATATAGATGTTCCCCTTTATATTAAAATTGACGTGTTCGAGCGTTTTTAGCAAAATTAATGTTAAGTGGCCAAAAATTGCGCTGATAATTTTCACTGGGCCACCCTGTATACAGGGTGAGTCACCGAAATGCCCGTCTTCGATATCTCCCTTGTCGTTAGAAATACAGCATAAGTTTATTAACAAAAGTTATTGGTCAACTCAAGTAGCATAACGTAAAATTATTTTCACATATACAGGGTGTTGCGTTACGGTTCGGCGAAAATTGTTTGTCTTTTATTAAATGGAACACCCTGTATATTTTTATATTTTTTCAAGTGTATTTCATTCCTCTATACGGACATATAAATTTTGATTTAGTTTTCCGCGGCGTTGCTAAGTTATTCCGTTTATTCTCTAAAAAAGACCAAATACACGCATTGCTTTATAATGACGTACTGAAGTTATTTTAATAGTAAAAATTAAGAATTTTTTTTTCTGTACAACTGTAACTACACTCTATGTTCTCACATATATTTTTTTAAATGTAATTATACAGGGTTTTCAATAAAGCGAATCAAATTTACTCAATTTCAAATGAGTAAAACTCGTCATTTTCAAATGGAACACCCTATATTTTATAATTCAGTTGTGCGTGTTTTTGTATTATCTTCATATTTTATAAAGGGTACCCTATGCCTAAAACCAATATTTTTGGAGATGTGTATTTGGTCTTTTTTAGAGAATAAACGGAATAACTTGGCAACGCCGCGGAAAACTAAAACAAAATTTAAATGTCCGTATAGAGGAATGAAATACACTTGAAAAAATATAAAAATATACAGGGTGTTCCATTTAATAAAAGGCAAACAATTTTTGCCGAGCCGTAACGCAATACCCTGTATATGTGAAAATAATTTTACGTTATGCTCCTTGAGTTGACCAATAACTTTTGTTAATAAATTTATGCTGTATTTCTAACGACAAGGGAGATATCGAAGACGGGCATTTCGGTGACTCAACCTGTATATACATAAATGTGACACAAGTTCAGCAAATATTTATTTTACTGTTTCTCAATATTATTTATGAATTACATCAATTGACCTACTAATATACTTTATTGTTGCCACTGGAATGTGCTGACTTTGACTTGCTACAAATCTGCACGAGTGGCTCACCATACTGCTAAACGATACAGAACATGAAAAAGACATACACGTGTAAAAATAATGTTTATTACTATTTAAATTATATAACGAATTGTAAAACACATAAATATAAATAATTTGAAAGTTTTTATTCAAACATCAACCATATAACATCAGAACAATAATTATCAATATCTAACATTCTCCTTGGCGACCAACACCAACTATCTTATTTAAAAAATATCAAAAGCGGCTAGATGTCGGAACACTACACACGTAAGTTATTTGAGCTTAAAAACAATAGGGCTTAGGTTAAATCACAAAAGGTACCGTCATGTATGCGCAGTGTTAGCAATTACTGTTAGAAATGATATTTCTCACACTGTACATGCTCAGTATTGGCAAATACTGTATGACAAAAAAGCTAGTTTCCATAATGGTGGTAGAAAAAATATACCATGTAAATTAAATTATAAATTAACGAATTCGTAAATAATTTGGTGAAAAATTACGAGAAAATTGAATAGAGCACAAGTCCAGCAAATTTACAATTCTTACCCCCGGTATTATCAACAAACATTTAATTTAATTAAAAATTTTATTTAATGAAAAACATTAATAGCAATGTTGGAAATCCTTTCTTATATTTTATGTCTACAAGTATTTATTCATTAAATGCACATTTAAAATTAAATGTTTGTTGTTCATAACGGAGGTGAGTCGCAATAACACATTTGTCATATATAATTGAAATATGATACTTTTATTACAACTAACTGATATTTATGGATTCCGTATTAAGAAAATAACTAACGCTTACTTAGCATGTTCGAGCAGCAACAATTTGATTGAAATATGATTCTACGGTATATTTCTGGGTGTTGGGAATTGTATTATAATAGAATGGTACAGGTAGACATCAGCCTAAGAGCACGCGGATTCAGAGAATGGTGTAATTGGTTGAAGGAAAGTGAATCCAGGAGATCAGGACTTACCTCGGATAGGTTATTGATACGCCGCCATATTGAAACCCTACTTTTGGTCACGATTTTTTGAAGTTTAAGTTCTCTCTGTATTAAATTACCATTGAACCTTTAAACTGTTACATAAAAATTCGTTATGCAAAACAGATATTGTTTCCAACATAGCTTTTTCATAAAATATTTAATACATCGTAGTGATTGTTTCTAATATTGTCAACAACAAAATTGTGCATGCAGGCAGTACTCTATTAATACAATAGTCCGATTCTTGCTAGTCCTTTCAACCTTTTAACAGTTTTTTACGTCACTAACAATAATTAGCAGTACTCTATTAATACAATAGTCCGATTCTTGTTAGTCCTTTCAACCTTTTAACACTTTTTTACGTCACTAACAATAATTATCGAACACTTTACTTCACCCGCACAATATCACACACTCGAAACCTATATTGCGACTTTTCTTCGCACCGTTTACGCTTATCTCATTATTTCTCGTTCATTCCACTTCTGAACTGAGACTAACCGAGCATAAAAAATCAATCCTTGACAAAAAGATCTTTATTTATACAATATAGGGCTGGCTGACTCAATATACGTACTTAATAATTAAATTCAGTTATTTATAGAACTAAATGATTCTTGCAGCTCTAATACATACTACATGCATGCAAATTTTTATTTGTTTACATTTGATGTAAATTAGTGTTGCTTGGAAATATGTAAATATATATGACTGATTTCATCCTTTGAAAAATAAATAGAATTTTACTTTTTCTGCTTCATGATATTAATGGTATACATGAGTCAAAATAACAAGTAGAAGTAGAGGTGGACCCATCCAATTATGAATAAATAATTTGAATCACGCTTGCCTACCACAAAACAAAATAAACTCAAGAGCACGTTTAATTTATAAATATAAATTGTTACTTTTCAAAATTGACTCATGCATCGAAAAGCCACGCTTTTCATTATTTTAAAATCATTTACGAAATAACTACTTGCAAATCAAAGGCAAGAACCTCAAGTTGATGCGGGTTTAAAGCGCGTGCTAGCGAGCCCCGCGATATAACAAATCCACGAACAAAGTTATTGCAAGACGCTTATACGAAATTTTTTGTACGAAAAACATGATATCAACGATTGTTTTTTATTTAATTATTAATATTATGTTTCATTATATTGCCAACAATAATGCAGATGATGCTATAAAAGTCGATGACAAAAGTACAACAAATTTAATTAATAATTATTATTATATGTTGAAATGTTACAAATATATATATTTTTTATTTGTAATCTAATTAATTTTGTTTCTTTTTCGTTGTACAAAATATACTAAAATTTAATATTTTTATTAATATAATATATCCAAGTTTTGTATTTAAATTATCCGTTTAGTAATTTTTACATTTATTACAAAAATGTTTAACTTTCTTCTTTTTTTATATTGGTTTTATATGTTACTAATTTGACACTCTCCTTTCCGATTCATGGATATGGCTACAAGATTATTGTCAACTGGCGTTACGTTCTCTCTTTGTACTCTTCTTTAAATCTATCAGGAGAGAGAGTATCCACAATTTTTTGAAATCCCATATTAAAGTCCTATGTTCCTCATTTCCTTGCACACACTGTATATATGTATATATATATATATATATATATATATATATATATATATATATATATATATATATATATATACAGACTGTCTACTGAACTCGGGCCACTTAAGGGAATTCCTAAACTAGAAGAGGTACGACTTCGGTTAAATTAGGCAAAAGTTGCCTTATCAGGGGGCTATTCCTGTGATGTATTTGTTTTTCCAAAAATATGCATAGGTCACTAGACAGAGAAAAAATATGAAATTAGTGAAAATTAATAAATCGTTTTTATTCTTAAACGATGACAAATAGAGAAAAATGTTCCAGATAAAACTTTTAGAAGATAAAGTGCACCATAAAGAGAAATAATAATAAGAAAAAAATTGCCAACTGTTTGCGAGATATGACAAGAAAAAATATTTTTTTAAATGGTAATCATAGGTGGCTATGGCATCGTTAAAAGTAGTATTTTTATCTCTTTTCAACAGCATGTATTTTTATATCATTCATTTTATAATTTATTGTTTTATTTACATAAATCATAAAACACTTCTTTCTAATAGTATTTTTAAAGTAGGCTTTGGTACAATCAATTTAAAACAACTGATTTTTTTTGTATTTATTTATTTTTTAATCTAGGTTATGCCTTAATTACCTATATAAAACTTAACCATAATCTATTATAATTAATTGTAAACAAATTTACTTATTCCTAAGATAAGATTAATAACAAAAAATGAAACATAAGAAACACTAAATAAATTTTGTTAAACTAATGCAAATTTGGTTAATTAAACTGTAATTATAACAAATGTTGAAAATTTTGTCCATTTTGTTGTAAACATAATTCGGCTCTGATTAAAACACTATGTAGAGTGTTTTCCAACATATTTTTAGAAATTAAATTACATGCCTCAATAATTTTATAAACATAAAAAGAAAGCATATCTGTCTTTTCTTCGAAAGTGAATCTGTCCATAATTATTTTTAATTTAACAGTTTAACACAAAAAACTTTAACAATAAGACAGAAATATGATAAAATCAGTTGTTTTAAATTGTTTGTACCAAAGCTTACTTTAAAAATGCCATTAGAAAGAAGTGTTTTATGATTTATGTACATAAAACAATAATTTTTTAAATGAATGATATAAAAATACATACTGTTTAAAAGAGATAAAAATACTACTTTTAACGATGCCATAGCCACCTATGATTACCATTTAAAGAAATATTTTTTCTTGCCATATCTCGCAAACAGTTAACCAAATTTTTTTATTATATTTTTTCTCTATGGCGCACTTTGTCTTCTAAAAGTTTTATCTGGAACATTTTTCTCTATTTGTCATCGTTTAAGAATAAAAACGATTTATTAATTTTCACTAATTTCATATTTTTTCTTCTGTCTAGTGACCTATGCATATTTTTGGAAAAACAAATACATCACAGGAATAGCCCCCTGATAAGGCAACTTTTGCCTAATTTAACCGAAGTCGTACCTCTTCTAGTTTAGGAATTCCCTTAAGTGGCCCGAGTTCAGTAGACAGTCTGTATATATATATATATATATATATATATATATATATATATATATATATATATATATATATATTATTTTCCTTTGCCACCATGAAACCAGACTAAAATAGTTAAAACATTTTTATAAATTTTTATACATAAAAAAATATAATGAACATAATTAACGTTTTTTACACAATATTTTATTTCACTGTGTTATTTATCCTTATTAAGTATCCGTATTCCTTATTCTAAAAAATATTCGAGTACAAATATTCTGAGTACATTTTCTAGCAAAAGTGTCTTATTCGTTATTCAGTAACCGACCGCTTTTGATTGTATCCGTATCCGTTATTTGCATACATTATACAAGTATCCGTAACCAGCTCTACCGAATGGCAACACGACCCATACACTTCTTCCACTTATTTTCGTACAGGAGAGATGTTAAATAACATTTCCAGGAACATTAATTTAATTAGTGTTTCACGAGAGTATTTTTCTTGGTCTTACTGTAGTCTTGCAAAAAAGACAAGAGTTAGAAATGTCAAAGCAAGACAAGGCAAGAAATTGTCTTACAAGAAAAGGAAGATTATCTTCAATTTTTGTACTCTTGAATTTTTGTTGCTAATTTCAAATCTAGATTTATTATAAGAATTTATCTATAGATAAATAAAAGTACAAAAATATGTAAGTATTAAAAAAAATTAATACAATTTTTTAACATATGTATGTACATATATAAATTACATTTTCAAAAAATTATAATAGTAATAATTATTAACCAAATAATATAATTATTTTTCGAAACCCTGTGACCAAGAGTTAAAACACTAAATGCATTCTTATAACTAGGCAAGGTTTGTAAAAAGCTTTTCTGTTTGTACAGGTGTCGCTGTTGTGTTAGAATATATGTATAATATGTGTAGCTTAAGATTTTTGTTTTTATAATATTTATTTAATAATAATACATAATAGTTTTTCAAGAAATATATTTGATAATTATCTAAACAAAAAAGTTGCACGTGTGATACAAGATTATTTATATGTTCAAGGTCATTTGCGAATATTAATGTGCAAGACAAGAAATATGCAACAAAATGACGATCAAGACAAAAATTATATATACAAGAGTAATGGCAGACAAGATATACTTAAATTTCTTGTCTTTCTTTTCGAGACATGACAAGAAATTACTAAACAAGATAAGAAACTAAATTTTATCGACAATGTAAAATAAATCAATGTGATTTAAAAGTGATAAATTGAAATCAATGCAACTTTGCTTGTAATAAGTAATAATATACATAAAGATAACAATATTCAGATTTATTTTGACTATTATACTATTTTGTTAAATAACAATATATGGTTTAAAAATAAAATTACACATCTAACAATCTAATCACAATTAATTATATACTTGAATAATTTTAAGGAATCTATCACGTTAAAGAAAATTGAATGTCAATCACGCTCTCGCAGTTCGCGTTCTGACTCACATTAACCCACAAAAATGACCCCTGTTCACTTCTAATATGAAGTCAACTCGATCCTACTCTATAGTTTAGGCGGTAAAATGAAATAGATATATATTTATATTTTCTGTGGTTAGTGATTACTCATTAATCAAACCTCATCGTATATTGCAAAACTTAAGTTAAACTCTGCAGGCGAAATGCAGATTGTCATACATTTTATACATATTTCTTGGTGGGGCGTTGAGTAGCTGGTTCAGCTGTCTCAGCACTTTTGGTTGATGTATTAAGATGCGGCCTGACTAAAGCTGACTTCTGGAGGATGACTCGAAGGACCAGCGTTGCGTTGAAGTCAAAATCCCTGATCAGGTGCTAGCGTTCACCTAAAGTATGCTTCGTAAGCGAAAGAACAGTAGCTGGTCGATTGACGTGTTGGTTATTTAGAACGATTATTTCGAGCGTAGCGGCAAAGCGAAGTAGAAACGAGAATACAAGTAGGACTGGATACAGAACCCTTAAGAATGACAGGATAAATTGGTAAAATGGATAATAATAAATGTTGATTAGGATAGCGAAGCTAATGAAGTTCTTATTCCTAACAACAGCGAAAGAGAAATAAAATAATTAGAAAGCGAATACAAATAAATCAGCAAGCAGCGCAAGATGTCCAGTAGAAAGCTCGGTGCTATAAATGCTGTAAATTTTGTACAAAAGGAGACAAAATAAAAGGATACTTTATTTAACATAAGTATATGTTTAACAAATAATGTGCAGCTAAATAATAAATGCAATAAAAAATGTACGCAAGCGTAAATAATGAGTATAAGTTGCATAAAATTCAACGAACAAAGTCCTAATATAATTAAGCAAAAATAGCGAAAATACTAACAGATCAAAGAACAAATAATAAAATAAAACGAATATAAACTTTAAACAAACCTAAACAATCTTAGCGCTTGTAAAAATAATTAGAACAATAATAAAATTAGAGAAAAACCTGTCAAATGTAGTCAAATTAATTTGAACTACATGCGATCAAATGGAAATGAAATATGCAGCGAATGTGCAAAACTATACAATGTTGCAATTAAATAACAATTGAACATGAAATAAGCTAAGCATGAAATTAAACTGTAAAAACATGCTAGTGCGCTTGAATGGCACTAGATGACATATGCGGTCCGAACATTTCTTAAAGAAAGATTACGTCAATATGATAAAAAGTATGTTATTTGTTTATGATTATTAAATAGACACTTATAACATTAAAATTTGAGTGGCGCATTCTGGTGAGTACCGGAGTAATTACGTTTGACGTTTGTCATGTAAATATAACCAAGAGAGAATGAAAGTGAAATTAATGAAGTAAATAAAGATATACAAATACACAATTATTATTATTATATATATACTCGTATATATTTGTAGGATTCTGTGATACATAAATTAGGTTAAAAAATAATAAAATGAACAAAGAAACACAAACATATTTTTACAATGTAGATAAATCCAAACAAACTTATTTTGGGAACAGCAATGCATCAACACAAACAGAAGTAATAAAAAGAAGAAACTATTCTACACAAGTTATTATAAATACAAATAATACATTTACGCAAACTAAAACCTCCATCGCCGGCAACAATTCGACAACAACAACTTAGGCACTGCGGGTAGTAGTGCAGTAAAGAGGGCGGTATACCAAGACCATTAAGATAGCACTTTCGAAGAATTGATCCGATGGGCCTTGGTCTGTCAACTCACTCTCTCTACTAACTTGTTGTCCTTTACTTCAGAAGGCGGAGCTATCTGTTGCGTGTGACGTCAAAAGTATATGTGTCTATTAAAATGAATAGAAAAGCATATTCATTATTATGACTGTACAATGGCATATATAAGACTGTGGTTGGTGTTGGAACCCCTCCCTAAATAATATGATGAATTGAAAAAAATGTACGAATTACGACAACCCCCGTCTCCCCAAAACGTCAGATCTAAACTAAGCCTTTGGTAGAACTCCTACTAAAAGCAACGTCTAGCTACGCCATTGAGTCTATAGTTCAATGGTGTGACAGTACGTACCCCCGCTCCTGTACATACAATTATATTTTAACCAAAGACCGTCTAGTGGAAGGTTTAACTAACCCTACGTTGTCTTTATTTAAATATGTAACCCTTTATCGTCATATTACAGAATAGCTGTTAAGTGTGGAGGAATCTGGACAGGTATTTGATGAAATAAAACAATGATATTCACTCCAAAAGACAGACAAAATATTTGGTTTCATGCATTTATAATTGAAAAGTTAGTAAAGTACTGAAGAATATTACGCTCTCCGACATTTACCTTAAAAACCTTATTTAAGTTTATTAGAGCTCATGAATATGCCTGTTAGTAATGACATTGAATCATCTAATAAAATAATCGAATGTAGAATTTCACGCGATATTATAACTGATTTTATAGAGGACAATAAAGTATGGAATAGTAGCATTAGGGATTCATTAATTAAAAACAAAATAGTCAAAATACATTTCATGATCGGAAATGTAAAGATTTATACATATTTATTAGAATCCGGTCAGAATGTAAGAATACGAAACAAGTTTGGTATATGGGATCGAGTCATAGTTACTAATAAAACAGATAATGATAGATCGTATGAAATAAAAAATGAAACTGGTAACACAGTAGGTAGGAATCTAGTCCACTTATCAATACACACCAAAGATCCTATATCAATTAAACCTAGTCCTAATTTCGAAGGCTCTGAACTTGTAGTTGTAAGTGTGAAGCAAAATAATACAAATCATAATTTTAATACCCCTATGTACATAAACTTTTAATCAAGCAATTAATATGGTTACATCTAGAAACATCAGAGTCAGGAATATATATATATATATATATATATATATATATATATATATATATATATATATATATATATGTGGTGGCTAGAACGCCCCTTATGGGGCTGCGCCGCTTCTTTACGAAGCTCTCTAGATCCTTTTAACAGGGGGATCAGCCCTTCTTTCCTTTATATTATATCTTCGAACTTATCGTCTTCCATATTTTCCTATTTCCTGCTTTTTCTTTCCAATTAGTTATACCTGCATTTTTAAGGTCCTCCGTCACTTCTTTTATCCACGTTGATCTCGGTCTTCCTCTTCTTCTTCTCCTAGGTTCCCAACCTAGTATATTGTGAATCATTGCTTCCTCCCCTGCTCTCCATATGTGTCCTAACCATTGTACTCTCTGTTGCTTGATCATCCTTACTATGTCTTCTCCATCTATGTCTTTTAGTATTTCGCTATTCATTCTTGTTCTGTATTCGCCATTATCAAGTTTGATTGGTCCCAGTATTACTCTCAATATTTTCCGTTCTATTATTCTCATTTGCTCTTCCTCTTTTTTTGTCATTGTTAAGGTCTCTGCGTCGTACAGTAGCAAAGGTCTTATCAATGTCTTATATATTTTCATTTTTGTTCCTTTAGTTAGTATTTTACTTTTTAATAGTGTTTTGTGTATGTGGAATGCTTTGTTTGTCGCAAATATTTTTTCTTTTATTTCTGTTTCTCTGTCTCCTGTGTTTGTTATCATAACACCTATAGTCCATTTTTTTTAAGAATGCAATAACTAGAAACCTGATTTACACTATGACAAATTGACAATCTAGTTACAAAATTTGACGCTAAATTCAAATATAGTTACTTGAAATAAACGAAGATAAATGTTAAATTTTCTTTTTAAAATACTAATTTAAAATGAGAAATTAAATAAATTATAATTATTAAAAAAGCATATGGAAACGCATATATTTCAATTTAAAACATATTTAACTTTATTATAATAAAACTGCATTTAAATAAATATGTAATACTTTCACAAAGATATGATAATAATAATAAAAAAATTATCTTATTATGTGGTATTAGTCTGAATCTGTAAATTCCATTTCACTGGATGAGCCAGTATTTACAACAAATTGCATTTACATTGCTTCAACGGTATTGACAAGTTGATATAATTCATTTTCTTCTTTTATAATATGAGCAATGCAATTTGACCACTTCTCAGCTGTAACTGGCGCTAAGCCATCATGAAATAATTTGGATACGTCGGACATTCTAAATGTTTTATTATTTTATACATAGATCTTTTAGAGATTCCAACAACTGCTGCAATGAGTGCTACAGCTTCAGTTTTTGTGGCACTCTTCCTTTTATGAACCAAATAACTGTTGTAGGCCATTTTTCTTTATATCCATGGAAGTACTGGACGCCTCGTTATCAGCAATGGTAGTATAAAAATCAAAATTATACGACGCCGACGGTGCACACTTTCTTCAAAAAAATAAAACAACAAAACCAGAAACAACGAACGAATACACCAAATGGCAACAATAATAATCAAATGCAAACAAATAAATGGAGAAAAACGCAAAAATCAAAATGATACAAACAGATTAGATGAAACTTGAGAATTGACACTTCAACAATTGACAGCTGACAGCTCAATATGCAATGGTGTACAAACAAAAATATATTTGGAGTTATTGAATTATTTGGTCTTTAAATTTTAAATTGAATATTAAATTATATATAAGACATTATTGTGTATAGTAGTTATTAGCCGTAATATAATTTAATTTATGTGAAAAGAGAGAGATGAGTAGAGAAAGGCTGAGATGGAGAAGTAAATATCGTCGGTGTAAACTTCTCCTCGATTTAAGCCAATCAGAGACCAAGTTCAAATAAGCCCTATCTTCCCTGTACTGCATGCTTAAAAAAAATGAACTATAAGTATTTATATTTCTCTACTTCTTCAAATTCATGCTCTCCTATTTTTATTTTGTTGTCCTTTTTTTGTTTTCCATATCTCATCATTTTTGTCTTACTTTCATTTAGTTTTAATCCAACTTTTTTCCTTCTGTTACTATTTCGTCAATCATGTTTTTCATTATATCTCTTCTTTTTGTTATGATGACAACATCATCTGCATATGCTATCATTTGTCCACCGTTTCGTCTAATTGTGTTTTTGTTTATTTTCTTTGTTACGTGTTCTATTGCAAGGTTGAATAGTGTTGCTGATAGTGAGTCTCCTTGTCTCACTCCCTTGTTTATTGTGAATACTTCTGTGTCCCCATTTCCCGTCTTTATGCATATTTTTGAGTTTTTCATTGTCATTTCTATAAGTCTTCTCAGTTTGGCTGCAATTTTTTGTTCTTTCAGCGCTGCTATCAGATTTTCTCTTTTTATTGAGTCGAACGCCTGTTGAAAATCTATAAATAGCATTTCAATTTCTATTTTAGCGTTATGTGCTTTTTCTACTATTTGTTTCAGCGTGTGTATTGCATCTACTGTTGACCTTCCTTTTACAAAACCGCATTGATACTACCCTATTTTATTTCTTGCTGCTCTTATCAATCTCTTTTGTATTATTGTCGACAGTATTTTATAAGCGTTGTTTAAAAGTGTTATACCTCTATAGTTTCTACACTCTTTGAGGTCTCCTTTTTTGTGTACTGTTATTATTTGTCCGACCTCCCATTCCGTTGGCATCTTTTCTTCCCTCCATATTTTTGCTATTAAATTATGTATTAGTTCATTTATTGCCTCTCCTCCATACTTTATGAGCTCCATATTTATCCCGTCTAATCCAGGTGATTTCCCATTTTTACTGCTTGCAATTATTATTTTTACTTCTTCTATTGTTGGCTCTTGTGTTATCTCTTCATCTGTTTCCTCTTCTTCGTCTTTTTCCTCTTCTTTCTCTTCTTTCTCCTTTACTTCTTCTGTATCTGTGTCTTTTTCGTTAAGAAGTTCTTTAAAGTAATCTTCCCATACTTTTTTATGTTGTTCTTCTGTTTCGGTTATTTTTCCATTTTTATCTTTCATGTTTGTTATACTTATTTTATTCGTATGTTTTTGTCGTCTTATATTTTGATAAAAACGCTTTGTATTTCTATTTGTTCTTTCTTCTTCTATGTGTTTCACCTTGTCCTCCATCCATGTTCTTTTGTATCTCCTTAGTACTTTGCCACATTCCTTCCTTATTTTTGTATATTCTTCTTTGTCTTTTTCGTTTTTTGTTTGTATCCATTTTATTCTTATTTTTCTTTTTCTTTCTATTATTGTTTTACACTCTTCATTGAACCATTCTTTTCTGCTTACTTTTCCTTGTACGCCTATGCTTTCTTCAGCAGCTTTTAGTATGCACGTTTTTATTTTGCTCCATTCTTCCTCTACGCTTTCACTTTTCATTTCATTATTTGTTATATATAATTCTATTTTTTCAGCATATTCACTCCGTCCTTGTTCATTATTTAATTTTTTTGTTCCATTTCACCTGATTTTTTCTATTCTTGGTCACTCTTTTTATTTTCTGTTTTATTGTGGCGCATACCATGAAGTGGTCGGAGTCGACGCAAGCTCCTCGATATGTTCTCACATCTCTTATTGTTGTTTGTCTTCTTTTGGTTATTAATATGTGATCTATTTGTGAGTGATTTTTTTGGTCTGCTGACGTCCACGTTACTTTGTGTTGCCATGGATGTTCATATTTTGTGCTGCTAATACTCATGTTTGCACTTATTGCGAGATTACATAACCTTTGTCCGTTGTCATTTGTTGTTCCGTGTATCGTATGCTTTCCTGCTACCTCTTTGATATATTCTTCCTTCCCTATTTGTGCGTTCATGTCTCCTATTATTAATATTACGTCCTCTGCTGGTATTTTTTCAATTTCTTCTTCCATTTTCTCGTAAAATCTCTCTTTCTCTTCTTTTTTTGCATTTTCTGTCGGAGCATACGCATTTAATAATGATATATTGAATGGGTTTGCTTTTATTCTTATATACGCTAGTCGTTCGTTTATTGGTGTAAATTGCATTATGTTATTTTTTATTTTATTCATTACCATGAAAGCTACTCCGTACTGCCCTTGTTTTTCGTCTCCTGAATAGAGTAGTGTGAAATTATCTTTGTTTATCTGTCCGTTTCCTTTCCATCTCGTTTCTTGTAGTCCTGCTATATGTACCTCATATTTCTTCAATTCTAAACTCATTTCTGTCATTTTTCCTACCGCTAACATTGTTCTTACGTTCCAAGTACTAATCTTTATTATCTTATTTTTATTATTTCTTTTATATTTCTTTTTTTTTGTTTTTATGTCTAGTTTTTTGGAACAATTCCATTTTTTTCCTTTACCCAGGTGTGTATCTTCCCTTCTATTGTTATTTTCTGATATCCAATTTTTACACTTCTTCCAAGTTCTTTGTGTTCTCTTGAGATTCTGACAAGGTTTTTTTGTATGTTTCTCTCTTCTATTGTTAAGTCATTGTTTATGTATATTCTTTCATCCCTCAACTTTGATTTGTTTTTCATTATTTCAAGTTTTTCGGCCCATGTGTCTACTGTTGCAATTATCATATCCTTTTCTTGATTAATGGTTGCTGCTGTTTTTATGCTAATTTTAATTTCTAGTTTTTTATTTATAAATTCTTCGATATATCTGCTTACATTTCTAGTGTTCTTATCCATTTTCAAGCCTATTATAATTATATTATTTTTCCTTTTTGCTTTTTCTTGTTGTTCCATTTTATTTTCCATTTCTTTTAGTCTATCATTTATACTTGATGTTTCTTCCTTGTCTATTTCCTTCTTCTCCTTCTTTTTCTCAATTTCTTCTAGTCGTTGTTTTATGCTTGCGTTTTCACTTTGCCGCTCCTTGTCTTTTTCCTCCAATTCTTGTATATCATCATTTATTTTATCTATATTTCCTTTAATATCTCTGAAAAGTTCCCCCATTTCTTTTCTTATTTCTGTATTTCCTTGCTTTATTTCCTCTTTCACATCTTTTTTAATGCCTTCCACATTTTCAGTTAGCTTCATCAGTGACTCTTGTATTCCCTTTAGCATTTCCTCCATTTCTTTTTCTTCTCTACTACCTGTTCTATTTTTTATTTTTATGGGTGATCTTTTTAGTATTGCGCTTCTTTTAAATATCCTGTCTTCTTCTTCGTCTCCTTCTGTAACCTCTCTTTTTCTAATTGTGCTAAACTTCCCTGCGCTTCCTTTTTTCATTAGGTTTCTGTTTTGTCGGTATTTGTTTTTAGGTGCCTTGCCAGGCAATCCCCGCTTATAACCAAAATTTTTAAAGTATTATTATTAGTAATTATTTTTATATCTATATTACTGTTTGTTTTTTATATTTATTTATTTATCTATTTTTTATTATTATTTTAATAATTATTATTTATTTATTTTTATGTTTATTTATCTATTATTATTCTTATTTGTTTTAAATGTATTTTAGTAGATTTAATTTGGTTTCAGACTATTGGCAACACTGATTTTTAAAATTGATTTACCGCGCGTGTATTGATTTATGTGTTAAGTTAAATACAGTTGGCAACACTTGTTATCTTACTGCGCATGCGCGACTTTGTTTTCTATAAAAACACGTTTTTAACTTAACCTAAGAGTATTCACACTTATTATACACCAAAGCACTTTTGTTTCTTCGAGCACCACACTCACTACACTTTTGCACTGAATATGTATCCTGTTCTATGTATTTAAGTATCTACACGGTTCAATAAAGCGATAATTCCCGAAATACACGAGATTACTATCGGTCACTTGAATCGCAATGTTTACTTCCCGAGAGTAGCACACACTGTTGAATAAACAAAAATATTTGGAAGAATATATATGTTATTAGTCACACTTTTAGTTATTTTGTAAACTATGTATGAATGTAATATAAATTTTGTGAAAAAAAGGAGATGTCAGGATAACGTAAATATTTATGTCGCCATCTGTAAAGAATATAAAGAAGAACTAATATATAGATTTGTAGAACACGTTTGGCTGGCAACTCAAAGAAACCAAGTATCTTGAGTTAATTTTGTTGAAGTAATAAACAATAATTTAATTAAAATAAAGTGTTTTCATTATAAATTGCCTATGTCAAAGTTTTCAGTTTTCACCTTTATATATTATATGGAGAACACATACCACTGAAAATGTGACCGCACTCCAGTGATTACCTAGTTGCCTTCCTCCAAGCTGTGCTACGAATATCTTGACAGCGGAGTCTGTGTGACGGTTCCCACCAGTGTTGTTGCAATTTTTCCTGACCTAAAAAAACACGCCCGGCTTTTTTTTTCAAAAATACCCACTTAAAAAACTCAAAAACCTAAACGAAAAATATACTTTAAAAACTCATATTTTTTGGAAGGTTCATATTTAATACACTCTTCATGTTGCACTGCTTCTTTTGTTAACAAAATGCCGTTTAATGTAGAAGTTATTATTTTATTTCTTTGTTTTGTTTTTATTAAATTCACTTTGCTGAAAACTCTTTCACAATCAGCATTTAAATGGGGCAAAGAAAGTACCTTTAAGGCGAATTCCGCTAGGACAGCAAACTCAAATTGGTTATCAACATCTTTAATTTGCCTTAAATAATTATAAAACTTGTCCGGTTCAAAATTATATACATTTTCATCCATAAATTTATATATACATAGTTTTCTCCATTCATGATCTAAATCTTGATATTTATTTGGAGATAACAATCGCGGTAATTTTAATGCAAGAACTGCAATTGAGGAAAATTTTCTAAAGGCTTCTTGTGTTGCGATTACAGTGCGTTTCAAAGTGTAAATTTCTGATAATACTGTATTATTAAAATCAAACCGTTTTTGTATCTGTAAACATCCAGTGCTTAAAAATTCAACATAACTTGATGTGAAACTTTTTTTACTTGCGCAAAGTCTCACCATTTCCTTAAATCAGAATTAATTATTTCTTTTTGGACTGCAAATCCTAAATATATTTCATGATCGCACATATATCTACTTTTATTTATAAATTACGTAGGTTAGGTTTTGACAAATCAGTTTTATTTATTATGTATTTTCGCTGCATAAAGCTTTAATAATGAATCTTTAAACGCAAAAGCCATTGTGCTAAATTTTGGTAAACACCAGTCTCGAAATAAATACTTAAGTTTTAATAATGGATCATGTAAACATTTGTATATGTCTTCAGCTGCTACTAATCTTTCATTAAACCAGACATCTGTAAAATAAAGTTTCAGCGCTTCCCAATTTTCTATTATTCTGTGCACTACTTGTGTTAAATACAACCATCTCGTCTGTGCAGGGTGAAGAATTTTATGTACGTCTAAATCAAGAAGAGTTTGAAATTTTACAAAAGCTGCTTGCCTTTTTGCATTATTTTTTAAAAAACTGTATATATTTCTTGATAAATTTTCAGTTCTCCTTGATAAAACCTTGCATGCTTCACTAGCACATAGATGCAGAGAATGGCATATGCATTTAATGATTGTAATACCGGCACATGTATCTTTGTGTTGCAGTTGTCACTACCAAAGCCGACTATGTTATTAAAATTTATTTCATATTTGGTAAAAATTTGTACAATTGTCTTGAATAAATGATTAACTGTTGCACTTATTTGTTGATTATTTGTATCATATAATTGGACCAATTCGAAAAAGTAGCTTTGGACTCGACAAACATCTTTATCATACAATCTTACGATAATACAAGCACTTTTTAAAGTATTTATGTCAGTACTTTCATCCGTTAGTATACTTAACTTATTAGATTTTAATTTATTAATTAATTCTGCTTTATAGCATTTTCCTATTAGATTTTTTGTTATTACCGTAGCTTTCGTTCTACGTAAATTTATTTCTTGTGCTCTTTTTGAATCTGTGAAGCAGTTTTTGAGCAAATCAGTTAGATGGTCACTTTGAATAATATTCTTTTTTTTTGTTTGGGATGAAATTGTCAACAAATGATAGTCTGACAAGGCAGCCAACTTGACAGCAAAGAAAACAGAAATGAAGTGAGCTAACGAAACATAACCTCTTAACAGTTTTAGCATAGCAGCACGTACCAATGACAAAAAAAGGAGTAAAAATTAAATTACTATATTGAAAAAAAGTGAAGTTAGTACAGAATATAAATATACAAAATTATATTCATCTTTTCTGGAATGAAATTCGAACATTCTGATTACATAAAATTACCGTACAAATACGGTTATAACAGTACGGCTGGCAACACTGCCAGACACCCACTGGTGTTGCCATCTATGTTATACAACAATAACAATGAAACGAATACGCTTCTGTAATCTTGAAGAGATCACGTAAATATACAAATAGTAATAATATGAATAATAGCGCAAGAACACAAGTTAATAATTTATTTAAGGCTGGCTTATCTGTGCGCCGTGTCGGGATGAAGGGGGATGACAGCCTTCGCACTGGAGATCCGAGCTGACGAGTTGGAATGTGACGCAAGCGCAATCGGAAGTGGTAATGTTTGATCAGTGGCGGCGCTCCCAAAATTACTGATGGGCTTGGCGTCCCTCCCTTTTCACTCGCTGGTAATATCGTTCCCATATCGTTGAATCACCAGGATATCAACACAACTAATTCGAAATGCGATCGAAAATTGCAAATCGAAGTAGAAAAAATCAGCAACAAGGAAAAATAGAAAAAAATCCTGAAAAGATTCACGATCAGCATTTGCAAAAAATTAGTACGTACGCTAATGAAATTTACATCAAAATGATAAATATGCTAATTGAAATTCTACAATGATTTTAACTACGAATTTACTGATCCTATTATTATTAAATTATTGAAACTATTGAAGGTATTTTTAAAGAAAAACCAATAAATAAATGGAAATATAAAAGAATTATACCTGCGTTGGCGGGCGGCTTTAAAGTAACAATTTAAGAAAGTTTAGAGTTGATTACTTTTTAGGCAAGTAAAAACTCCTAAATTAAATTCCCCGTACTTGTTATATTTTGGTGGCAAAGCGCTGAGATCTAAATATTTTCTAAAACTAAACCCACTCAAACCAGTAAAGTCTTTAATTGTGGTCATATTTGAATAACTAATAATTTACTTTGTGTTGTTGTTACGAGTGCAGGTAGTTTTGGCTCAGTAAAAGCGGGAAAAGTCTCTAACGGTATTTTTTGTGTATAGTCACCCTCATAGTGTCGTTAACGCTGAAGCAGGTAGTCAAAAAGAAAATTTGTAAAAGAGATAATAAAATAGTTTTTGTAATTATTACGCGTGCATTGAAAAAAAAAATTTTAATATTTAAATATGGCATTAAAATTAGAAACGGTCAGTTGTTTAGTTGGAGCGGTAAGTAAAATTCCAGAATTTAGCGGCAATTCAGATACTACCGTAGAAGAATTTATTGATAAAGTCGAGTTATTTTTTAAAATTAGTAAACAACCGGAGGATAGACAAGTAACAATTGCAAAATTATGTTTTGGTGAAGATGCTGTAGAATTCGTCATAATAATAACTGAGAAAAATGCATGTTAGATTTATTTGTATTTTATTTATATCTGGCTGAAATAAGAGTGCTTTGGATAGAAAACAATTCATTTTCTTCTTAAAACTGACAGTTTAAGAACATAAAATTTAACAAAAAATAATTAAACAATGTCAAACAGAACATTATGTCTATGTTTTTACCCATAGCATTCTTGTTTCAGCCAGATATAAATAAAATACATATAAGTCTAACATGCATTTTTCTCAATTATTTTGTTATATTAGTATATGATATATTTATACAGCTGAATTCAGAAAAAAATACTCTATTGAATAACCTAAAAATAAACATACGTTCCCATTTAAAATAAGAAAGTTGTGCCCCGTATTTTGAGAACCACTGATCGAAAAAAATTTTTTTTTTGCTCATTGTATTAGTCTTGTAAAATGGCGGTTCTTTGCTAATTTAACCAACCTCGTAGCTCTTATAATTCTCGAGATAGCAATGGTGGCACACTTAAATGGAACACCCTGTATACAAATGGAAAGTGGCGCATAGCGATTTCAATGTTATTTTTTTTCAACTGCTGTATTTCTTTACCTAATCATTTTACCGCAAAAAGCGTAAGAGTATAAGTTGTTCAGAAATTTAAAAGGCATCCTATAAAGTCATCTTACTTCCATAATTATTAATATTTAACGATTTTTTAATCAAATAAAATTTAAGGTTTTTTAGAAAAAAAATAAGACTGCCTTGATAAATGAAACAAATTTTTGAATAAATTATTCACAGTGACAATTACTTGTCATAGAAAATTTTGATTGACTCTGAAAATGGCAAATTTGATTACCAAAATTCAATGCTTGAAATGGTATTTTGCGGGAAATTCTTTTGTACAAGTACGAGATTTATTCAGCACTGCCTATATGGACCGGCCAATTCCTTTAGTAACAACAGTTCGTAGAATTATTCACAAATTTAGGACCACTGGTAGTATTTTACCATTGTGTAAAAAGTATAAAAGGAAAATAAACTAAAAATAAACATAAGTTCCCATTTAAAATAAGAAAGTTGTGTCCAGTATTTTGAAAACCACTGGTCGAAAAAAAAAATATTTTGTTTATTATATTAGTCGTGTAAAATGCTGGTTCTTTGCTAATGTAACCAACCTCGTAGCTCTTATAGTTCTCGAGATAGCAATGGTGGCACACTTAAATGGAACACCTGTATACATATATATATATATATATATATATATATATATATATATATATATATATATATATACCGGGTGTCCCAGCTCGACCGACACATGGGAGTTTTACATGGGAAATCAGTTAATTACGAATAGTATCTCCCCAGTGCAAGATATTAACTTGAAGTTTTGTATGCTTATTGGGGAATATTATTTCTATGGATTACAGTTATTTGAAATATGTAATTTCGTCTACAAGAAGAGATTTATTAACTTATAAAATCTAACATTTTCGTTCAAAATCAGTCAGCCATGGAAATAAAAGAATATATCTATGTGACAGTTCTGACAGTTAATGACATGCCATTGCAGATATTTATATTTTTGTAATATTGGTATATTATTTAACAAAAAGAAACTAAATTCAACTTAAATAATATTAAAATACAGGGAATAAGAATTAAAATCAGTGATACTTCACTAAACTGTCAGATAAATATTTTCTTTTATTTCCATGGCTGTCTGATTTTGTACGAAAATATTAGATTTTAAATATAATAAATCTCGCCCTGCAGACGAAATTGCATATTTCAAATAAGTGTGATCCATAGAATTAATATTCTCCGATAAGTATACAAAATTTCAAGTTAATATCTTGCACTGGGGAGATACTATTCGTAATTAACTGATTTCCCATGTAAAACTTCCATGTGTCGGTCGAGCTGGGACACCCGGTATGTATATATATAAGGTTTCTTGGCATCATTAATTTATTTGGGGAATACTGCAATTTTCCAAAATGTTTCTTCCATCAACTGCTAACAAACTACTTTGTCGAATTCAACTACAACAATGTTTACTTTCGTGTCTTCTTCAAAATTTGGAGAAGCAATACATAAAAGCCAATGTACTCTTCGCAGAATAAGACAAAATCATCTGCAGTAGCGACCACACGTTTTATTTCAGAATCAAAATCAGATTGAGGATCGAAGTTTTCTCCACAGCAACTTCTGCAAACTGTCTTATAAGAATCCTTTAACTACCTGTTTTTTTTTCTATAATTCACAATTTTACTTAAAAATGTGTCACTTTTGAAGGGCGACGGATCTCTTTTGAACATTTATTTTAAAGAAATTGATTCTTTAGCTCGAATTTATCGTACACACGAAGCTCTGCTGTTACTTTTGCTTTGATAGTGCAAATTTTATTTTTCGCTGCACTTGTACGTAACCAATAGCTTCATCGCTATACTCTTCTCTAGTTGCTCTGTAAATTTTATTCCTGGATTTACTTTGTAAAATAAATGCAACATAACAGTATTTAAACATGATAAATTTCGGCAGGATCCATATTCTAAAGAAAGTAAACGCAACAATTTTTATATAAATAGTATTATTGATTTCTTACTTTACTCACGTATTTTTTTAAAATATTCTTCAATAAAAATCAAAAGTAAATTCGATTCACATTTCTACTAACCTAAATGTCAAAACAACGCGTATTCTTACTTGAAGGTCACGCAAAACCAGCGTGAAGCTATACCAGAGTGCCATTTACGTCACAAACATGGCTGATACTGAATTTTACGTACTCGATTAGAATGCATTAAAATTTTATTTTGATATTAGGGTAATAAAAATAAAAAAATAAAAAAATATGTTTATCTAAATATTACTTATACATGACGAACTGTGATATTCTACAAGTATTTTCTTAAAAGCCGTTGGCTTAGAATACCCCATTGCGATATAGTCTGTAAAAAAAATATTATTGTAAATCTAGTTCAACTATGGTTTCAGTTTTGATGAGTAATTTTTATGGTTATTTATTCACCGGGTAGGGATAGTACATGTACTACAGTCATTGGGACTGGTTTATTATTGTAGTATTTAATTTATGCGCTTGCAAGCATCTCGCGAAGATCAATTTCCGCATCTGATGCGTCGTTGCGCTCTGTTCATCAATTATCATTGCGACTTTTCGCTATCCGACGTATTGTAGTTTAGGTCACTGCCTGTGTGCGTGAGTTAAGATTTATTTTATTACCTAATAAGTTACTGATAACGCAAGTTGGATTTGGTGTTTAGTAGTAAATTGTCGTTCGATTAGGTATCTAAATATAGTAAATTCACTCTATAGCCGAATTCCTACAATCATCTGTAAGCGTTCTACGATATTTTCGTAATTGTGTTTCTTTTCTCTTCTTGTTACATCAATGTGGCGGCCTCTTTATTTTATCGTCGAATTAAAACCACTCCTTCTTTACTATTTAAACGTTAACCGCCACATTTCCGAACAACTGCGAATGTGTAAATCATTTTATTATTAATTCATTAAAAATTTTATCTGGCAACCTCTCATTTTTTCTCTCAAATTTTTATAATTTTACCTATAGTGAAATTGTGCTAAATATCAGAAAAAAAAATTATATTATCATTGAACTAAGTTAAATTCAACATAAAACGTAAAATTTTCCTACCACGTTAAATGTAGTATATTAAGTATTAAGAACTATAAGGACATTTTACCGATTGAAATGCTTATATAATTTTTGGCACTATCAAAATTAAAATTCCCTAAATTTCAATAAAAAAAAGTATCCAAAATGAGGTATAAAAATTCATTCGTCAAAACTAAAGTTTTGTAATATGTCAAAGACTTGTCATTTGTGTCATTTTTAATGAATGACTGTGGAAATAATAATAATAAGTAAGGTACCATTAAATATCAGTAACTATTATTACTAACTGAACTTTAATTTTAATAGCAATAAATGAATGAATGCATTTTGTCTAACCATAAACCTACTTACTGTTTAGTAAACATTATGAAATACTTAGTGTCTTGTTAGACCTAACAACCAGTACCAACCTACTGTCTTGGAAACCTAACCAATAAATCTTTTCTAATGCCCGATCGTGCAAAAAATAATATTACAGACTAATATAATTAAAATAATTTTGTGTGCTATCTATCAAAATTGTTAAGTATTCAGTTCTGTCTAAATCACTAAATGATTAGTGCGTTACAGAAACAAAGATATAAAAATTCCCATTAGAAGTGAAAAGTATAACAAAATTTAAAATATTTCCACATTAAGTTGAATAATATCGCATAAAATTTAGTTTATCTAGTCTTTGGAAATATTCATAATATCATAAATAACGAGATGAATAAGAATATAACTTGCAGCTGATCTATTTTCTTGGAAAATATATTTCAACTAATAGCTCTTCGTAAGTTAAAGCACAGGAGTGTAGGCGTAACAATGCATCAAGAATCTGTTACAACATCTCATTATAGCACCATTTGATCGTTCCCACAACTATCAGAATCAATATCTTCAAAGCGGTGATATTACGTAGCAAATGACATCACATAAATTACTTCGTAGCTCCGAGCGTCGCGTTCTTGTTGCACAGTGTGACAATGTTGCACTTCAGCCCATGATGATTACCTCCTTCTTTATGTATCCCAAAAGTGGACTATATTAAACGTGTATAAACATAAGATACTTCCTACATATGGCATGTACAAGTCTTGTCCCATATTAATTCATTTAATTCTGCTCGTATTAATCCTCGAAATTACCTGACCAAAATTTTAATGAAGTTAACAATAAATGAACTCAAATGCAATAGATATATTGAAGCAAAACTGCTAGCATGTATAATTTTCTTATTAATATATAGAATAATCGTTATTTAGATAATTTTTTTTATTATTACTATCCTTTGTAAAAATGTATTGTTTCATTTTTCCGCATTTATTGTAAGCTGATGAGAATTGCAGTATTCGTTTAATGCAGCAAGTTTCCTCTGTATATCTGGTTGTGAATGAGCAAGTAATGCTAGATCATCTGCGTAATGGATTGAGAGAATGTCAGGTTTATTGTTGAAATAAAATATCTCGTACGTTTTTTTTTTTGCCTTATAAAATCTTACAAATCCGAGATTTAAACGCGAATAATCAGGGACTGGTTATTTGTATTTGTTCAGATAATTTGTTATTTATGCTAATTTGCAACACTGCGTTATTGTACATATATTTGTATAATTTTGTAATTTTACTGCTAATATTCAATTGGTATATTTTGTGCCAAAAATTGAGTGAGGTACTGCGTCAGAAGTAGATTACGTAAACTTCAATTTTACTGGTTGGAGTTCAAAACGTTCTCTATTCAAGATCTACGTTTGCTAAATCCTGCCTGTGCTTATTTTAATATGGTTTTACTTTCTACCCATTATTGTAACTTTTCATTTAGGATAAATGTAGATAATTTTGTTATAGCATTTATAAGTGTGATTCCTCTATAGTTGTTTAGGCTATTGCGATTTCCTTTCTTGTATAACAATGTTAGGTTTACTGTTTTTAATTCTTGTATATCTTTCGATGTTGGAAATTAATTTAATAGCTTTTGTAAATATTCTAACCGATTATGAGATAAAATTTCAAGTTGCATATAAATTATTTCGTCAGTTGTAGATGATTTGTTACTTTTACTTCATTTACAATTTTCACATGCTTGGTTGTTTTCCACGTATTATACAATCCGTATTCCCTTTCATATTGAATCTTCGATTTCCGCGGCAATAAATTCATCTTTACTTGTTCCGGTTGATCTAAAATATCTTGAGGAATATTTTTTTCGGTCATTATAACAACGATTGATAAAGAAACCGGTGCACAGAACCGTCAATGAATATTTAATTATTTATAAACATACTTCTGTTGTTCTGATGCTCGCGTTGCTAGTTGCTAGGAGATCGTGAGGAGATCCGAACAGTTGCGTCTTAGCCTCCTTACTTAAAACTAATATTGCTAAAAATTGCTGGAGATTTCTTTTAATAATTTAACAACTTTAGAAACCAGTATGAAATAAAATTATGTATGTACCTCAGACGAAAAGTGTCTCTAAGGTACTTGCAAGTAATTACGGCCGAGGCGGGTAGCCGAGGCCGTAAACAACTTGCTCTTACCTTAAAGATTCACTTTTCGTTCTAGATACATAAAATATTATTATTTCATTTATAAATAGATCGATATTTTGATTGGTAGATTATATCATAATCATAATTTTCACTTTATTTTGCTCTGATTTTTCTGATGCAAATATGCAATTACGTGAGTGGGCAGTTCGACACCAAATACCATATGGTGCTTTAAATGATTTATTGAAAATTTTGTCACAGACTCCAGGTTTTTCTTCTTTGCCAAAAGATTCGCGGACTTTTTTGCAAACACCTAAAAAAATAATATTACGTGTAGTTAATCCGGGTAAATATTACCATATAGGTATCCAAAATTCTTTAAATATGTTACTTGATAAGTACACTTTGCCGGAATTACCTGACACAGTAGAAATGGCAATTAATATTGATGGCATTCCAATAAGTAAAAGTTCTGGCAGTCAGTTATATCAAATTTTAGGAATTTTATTAAATTTTACTTTTGAGAATAACATAATGGTTTCCGGTATATATCATGGATATGAGAAACCCGCTAGCTTTAATTCATTTCTTGAAGATTTTGTTAATGAATCTGTGTCATTAACTCAAAATGGTACGGAAACGTTTACGGAAATTTAGTAAAGTTCAAAATAAAAATGTACCTCTTTGATGCTGTACCTAAAGCCTCCGTATTATATATAAAAGGGCATTCTGGGTACTTTTCTTATACAAAATGTTCTCAAGAAGGTGAATATAAAAAGAAGGATGTGCTTTCCTGATCTCATATTCAAAAAACGTACTCATAAAGATTTTCTAGAGAAAGTAGATGCAGTTCATAATACTGGTACAACAATATTAACAAATATTCCAAATATTAATTTAATTACTGAAATACCATTACATTATTACATTTAATTTGTCTAGGTGTCGTCAAGAAGTTATTAGTTTCAACATGGTGTTTTGGTGCTTCACCACATAAATTACAAAGTATTAAAATAAATGAAATGTCTGAAAAATCTATAGGCGATTTTTGGCGAGGTCTGGTCAGATGTGGTAACCTGCGGTAACCTCCGGTCAGATTTTCTGGCAGGCCAAATAGCATACCTGGTATGTTCCGGTAAGTGATCGTAGCTGATCGTGCTTGTGAGCTGGGTAAGCTGCCCGGTTACTATCTCTATTTCTTTTTAGTTTATATCTTCGTCTCACTCTTCGTCTCAGCTGTCATTAGTTTGGTTAGAAGGATTATTGTCGTGCAGATATGGATGTAATACATTTTTTAATTAATAATTTTTCATAAAAGTCTGCTATTCTCACATGTTTTTCACGAATAAAATTTATAGTTATATTTGAATACAAGTTTCAAAATGACAAATTAAATAATGAATTTACTAGAACAGCATTATTGTTTATAACTGGTTGTTCAAATTCACTTTGCATTGCTAAACTCATACAAAGTTTATTTTTTTTCCTTATATGCATTTTTACCCGGCGCAAGTTCACAAATAACTAGGTTATGACAACAAACAAGTGTCACCAGTTAGGTGACCTAGTAATTTTTGGCGAGACACCTTACCTAAGCATACCGCAACTTACCGACTTCAGTGACCCGGTATGTCGCCAAAAATCGCCTCTTGTCTCTTGCATTCTACATGCCTTCTGAATTTGCAAGAAAACCCAGGTCTCTACTGGAAAGTAAAAGATGGAAGGCTACAGAATTTAGAATGTTTCTTTTATATACTTCCCCATTAATCTTAAAAAAATATTTGTCACAGACAAAATATATTCATTTTTTAACATTGCATGTAGCTGTTCGTATATTATTAAATGATAAAAATATTGACGAATTTATAGACTATGCGGAATCATTATTGATACATTTCGTTAAATCTACTAAAATCATTTACGGTTCACATTTTTTGTCCCACAATGTACCTACATAATTTATTACATGTGGTAGATGATGTACGAAAATTTGGTAATTTGAACAAATTTAGTAACTTTCCGTCTGAAAATTATTTACAATACTTGAAAAAATTGATTAGGAAACCTGACGATATTCTTCCACAAATATTTCGTCGTTTGACCGAATTAACAATGATTAAACTAAGAAATACTAACCACATAAATTTAAATAAAACTAAATATGTACTTAAAGAGAAACATTTTGGCATGCTTGTTAAGGATTGTGCAGATCCTCAATATAAATGTGTTATATTTAGTAAATTCAAAATTTTTCTTTTAAAACGAGATTGTTGTTGTTTAATTAAAAACGATGGTATTGTTGAAGTGAAAAATATCGCTTATTGTAAAAATATTGACGATTATGTAATAATTGGTAATAAATATCGGTCAAAATCTGATTTATACAAGCTACCATGTCCATCTTCACTATTGGGTATATACGTTGCTGGTGATATAGACAGCGAATTAAAATATTGGCCTCTAAAAACTGTATCAAAATTTGTTCGTTTTAATGAAAAAAATCGCGTTATTGTTTTTCCTCTTCTTCATACATAGATGAAAATTATTTTTTTAGATATTATTTGTTGCTTATATACATTTATTAATTTTATTAATATTAAATAAATTAAGTTCAATAATTAGCGGTTGGTATATTGTCATATTCACGGAAGAAGAAGACCTTATCGAAGTTGTGCCATCGAATTGGATATTAGAGAATAAAAACTTTTGTTTATGGCCTCCATACACTAGAAATAATTTGTTTAATGCAATAAAACGTAAAGAAACTCCTGAAAAATCCTGGACAACACATAAAATTAATATTGTCGGATAAATTGTATACCAAATTTATGGTAGCTACGTCAAGAGCCACAAAAGCCAAATTTACGTCAGATTTATCATCAGAAAATGATGAAACCATAGGAGAAAAAAGGAAACGAATTTCTAAACGACAGATATCATTCAGCAGTAGTGAAGAATCAGACAGTATCGATCTTTTGCCAGAGTTGCCGAATATATCTAAAAAAGTAAAGCTGTTTCACACCGTCAGTACTACAATTGGAAATACTCCTCGTACCTCTCCGAAGGTGACTGCAGGTAAAATTTTCGTAATTTATTGTTTACACATGATATTGAAACTGTTTTTTTTTTTAAGAAACTTCGTTCAATATAACTGCCCTGGATAAAAATGATTTATCAAAAAATCATCGAGCTAGCATTTCTGCTTCTGAAAACAGTTCAAGTATCACAGTAACTCCCCGCTTCGCTTTAAGTATTGCTACACCTTCATTAAAAGAAACTATTGACGATAAGAAAATAAATATTTGCTACTAATTTGATGCATCATCAAATAGACATATTCACATATGTACATACATATACATGCATGTACTGATTTATATTTTTTTGTAGATGAGTGGAAACAACAAATTATTCGACAGCTCGTTGTTATTGACAAAAGACTTAAAGAGCAAAATAAGTTTTTTGATTATATAATTAATTATATTGAAAAGGACCATAATAATACTACAGGCCTCGTAAATGTAGATGAGGATATACTCAATATCATACCTCTAGAAAGTGAAGACAATGTCACTGAAATGGAAGATTTATTGAAGCAAGAAAATAATTACAATTTATTGGTACGTGAAAGACGTCGTTTAGTTCATATATTTGAAACATTAAATTGCTGTTTTTTCTACACATTTTCAAAGAAATATATTTTCTCCACCATTATTTATTATTTATTAATATATGTATTTCAGTCCACTATGTAATTAATAAACAATACTAATTTTCTCACGAGTCAAATCACAAAACATCAAATACTTATATTAACCGTTGGTATCTCGTATATAGTAGTGAAAAGAATATATAGTTTTCTACTTCGATTCGTTTGGCAATTTTTGTCAATACCATACTATTATTCTACTTCGCTCGTTGTTGAATATACTACTATTTTCATTTTCGTTTGAAATAAAATGAAATAATAATTTTAGGTGAATATAATGGCACACGTAGGAGGGGAAAACACCAGTGAAATTGTAAGACGAATAATGAGTCGTCTTTTGTCTAACGGAACAGCAAACCTATACAGTTGGCACGGACATAAAGGAAAGAAAAAATTTAGAAGTTTGAAACTAGCTTCAGTTTTACAAGGTATTTTGCTTTTAAATTTCACATTATTTTTCTGTTTAAATTATTTATATTTACTTGAACAACACTTGTATATTAGCAGTTTTTAGCTTAAGATGATAATAATGAACGCGATACAAATAAAAGAACGGTTGTTATATGTTTTGTTTGAGAATTTATAATGATGATGGGAATTTTTATAAATGCCGTAAAACGAAGCAGCCTTAAAAATACCACAGCAAGGCATTTGAGCGAATGAAGAAAAAACATAAATATATTTTGTTATCCACATATACCGAAATTGTATTCTCTTGTTGTTTTCTATGATAGTTATATTTTTTTCTCGAATCATTGTAGCCTTACTTGTACAATAAATATTGTATAACAATATACATACGTATATATAGGATATTTATTAATCTACAATTTCGTATAATCCCTAGTTATTCCTTAATATATTCCCTGCAGCAGTGAGAAATATTCCATAATACTTCGCAAATTGTACGTGGAATATTCACCTAATTTATACGACGGTACATTCTGTGTATATTTATTCCCGGGACATCGAAATATTCTACCAATATTTTATGATATTCCAGGACATAAATAGACTAAATCTAGTATATTCGAATGTTCTCTGTGAATGTTCTAGGAATAAGAACAGATTATATTTGTGCTATCTGGGACTTGGTCTATAATTAAAGATCTAACTAATAAATCTAACAAATTTTCAAACAAAGAAAATAAATCCTTAATACACAACAATGTTACATTCACCTATCCTACAGATATTGCTAACTTATTTAACAATCAGTTTCTACATAATCTACGGTGAATCAACAAATTAACAAACTCAACTTCACAATTAGTAGATACTTATATGCAAAAAGGTATATTTTTCGACCCCACAACTAAAGATGAAATTTTTAATTGAATATACTCCTTTAAAAACACGTAGTCAGCAATGAAATATCTACAGTTATTCTAAAAAATGTGCAACGAACCTGTTATCTATGCAACTTAACTTTCGAGAAAGGATTATTTCTAGAAATTTATAAAGAAAGAGTTGTGTCCTCCTATCTACAAGAAAGGTTATTTTCAGTGCGCTAATATCTACAGATCCATTTCCGTCCTCTCAGTTTTTCTTTGAGTAATTTATATGCAGTCGACTAATTTCATTACTTAATACCAACAATATATTAAGACACTATAAACATGGCTTCACAAGAAACAAATCTACGATTATTGGTGCTTGTGATTATAGCAACCATGTGCTATGTAATATAGACTCCAGAAAATATGTAATGACTCTTGCTTGCGATCTGTCAAAAGCATTTGACACTGTTAACCATCCTTTGCTAGTATTGAAATTTCGGAAATAGAGGAGTAACTTTAGATTTCTTCAAAACTTATTTATTACAAAGATTTCAGGTCAGTAAAGTAGCTTACAAAGATAATGTTGGTTCACTGAGCGAATTTCTCTAGTTCCAATTAGGTAACGGCAGAGGTATCGCAGAGTTCTATTTTGAGCTCTTTGATGGTTCTATTATATGTCAACGATATGTTAGTAAATATATCTTCTAATTTACCTATGCTGATGATACTTACTTTCTTCTTACATATGAGAAACTGACAGTTCTTCAGCAAATATGCTTTTGCTAATTAGTATTGCAGAATAATGCTGTTCTGATAATTTTCTCAATTTATACTTATCAAAAAATTATATAATTGAGTATAAGTTACGTTCTACTGATACTACTAGCAATATTATTTAGTATTAACAAATGAAATAAACTCCTTCTATTTATATGTTAGATTTACATATTGATAATAATCTTAAGTATAATACATATGTTAATATTTTATTCCTAAACTGAAAAAAATGTCTGTATTGCCTAAGAATTTTAAGTAAATCTACCGATCTCGTTTCATTAAAGTCGGTATATCTTGGTTACTTTTATTCTGCTGCAACATACTTATATGTGGTAATTCGTCTTTAATTAATGACGTATTTATCATTCAAAAGAAGGCTATACGAATTATGTGTAATATAGGACCTCTCGATTTTTGTACAGTAAAATTTTAATTATTAAACCTGCTCACTATTTTCACTTGTTATATATGACCAGTTAAAATTTACACTGTGTAATATTCATTGTTATAAGTTACTTTCGTCTATTAACTACAATACTCGTTTTGCGTATAAACTACAGGAAATCCCGTGTCACAATACCCAGAGCTTATGAAAAAGATCACTTCTATTCAAGAATATTATTCTACAATGCACTACCCAACAGCTTAAAACAAATGGATATTAAAAGGTCTCTCTCTCTCTAATAAAAAAAAATCTTATTCATAGAGAATATTATAACAGTGTAGAGTATTTCACTGATTGTATAAATGGCAGATTTTGTATTGAATAATATTTCCTTAAGTTTACTAGTTTACTTTATAAGTATGTATATTTCAATATAAAGAATTCATAATATAAAATTAAATTTTTATAGATATTGGATTAAAATTATATATTATATTATTATAAAGCAGTTTTTAATTCTGTGTTTTGGCGTTCCATACGTTGAATTGTACAACTCTTTTTGAATACAAATGATTATTATTATTATTAATATGTTATTATTCTTATTATTATTATTATTAGTATTATTATTATTACTATTTGTTAATACTATTTATAAACTCCCATTAAAACGTGGAAAATTGTTCGTCCGAGTAGTGCATTGAAATTTGATTCTATACCGTTATTAAAATCAAATGTTGGGTTATATTTCACAATCTGATATGCACTACGTTCACATGTAAAGCTGTCGTAATTTAATATCTAAAGTTTTAATTTCAAAGCTTTTTCTCGAAATGTTCTTAAATAACTGCAGTGTAAATTAAATATGCACCCTACAATTAAATTTTTTTAAAACCTGTGTATCGGAGTTCATATTAATAGCACAATATTGTATAGTATTCTGTAAAGCTTTTTGTACAGTATATTACCTTAGCCTTTGTATACATGTTGGCTTTTCTTATTTCCTCTACACGGCTCTTTTATTTTTTAGTTTTTGGCTTTTGCCTATTTATATATTGCATTAATAAGCACAAAAGTATTTGAGTAAAAATGTAGCCGGGTATTATTAAAAAATATATTGTTATAATAAAATTGTAATAATAGTATATTATTTAACAAGCATAATATGTAGGCTATATTGCACGAGGGTGTAATTAAAAATACGAGCGGTAGCGAGTATTTTTAATCATCCGAGTGTAATGTAGCCATATTATGCGAGTCAAATACTATACTTTATCTACAACTATCAGGCATATAAAAAAATCTGATATTATTTGTTAAATATTCAGTTAGGTATGAGTAGTTCATATATAGCTTAACAGATGGCGCCACAGTAGCACTTAAATGTCAAAATAACTATTCAAATTGTATTTATTATACTTTTATAATCATTTATATTGATATTTATAATAAAAAATATATTATTAATAAATTAACAGTTTATTAAAATGTTATTTGTTAAATTATATGCTCTATTTATTACAGAAAAGTGTAGCGTGTAATATAACTTTTCATATTACACTTGTGTAATATGAGTAGTATATTATATGTAGTATCACACGTATAATGTACCCATATTTCAATAGTTGTAGATAAATTACTTTTTAGAATAAGTAGCCATTTCGTTAAGTTATTTACAGTTTGTAAAAATGAGATTATGCTTTCAGTCTTTGCGTTTCAATTCTTGTAACATCTCAAGTAGGTATTCTACAACAGAAAATGCTGTTACGTTATATAGCTTGAAATAACTAGTCCCTGATTTTTAACTTTCTCTTGAAAAATATGTTTTTTTTCTCTGTTGTAGCCTTATTAACCAAATTGGTAATATTGTCGCTGAATTTAACTTTATTTATATTTCAAAGAAAATAATAATTAAAAAGAGACTATAACAACGAAATATCAAAGATAAAAAGTAATTACAGTTTTTAAATAAGACAATATAAAAATAAAACTAAGTACAAGAAAAATGAATAACGAAAGACAGACAATGAAAGGGAGAATAAAAATACTAGAAAAACTAAAAAAGAAAGAAAGAATTGCAACAAAAATTAACATAATAATAAAAGGTGCACAAATACACTGACCGTCAAAAAAAACCGGCTACTTTGAAATATTTTATAAAAATCTTCTTAACCAAATCTAACAAGGAAGATGAACTGGTTGTGTTTAATTATTAATACTTTAAGAGGCTTATTTCATTCTATAATACCTTTAGTTTTAATTTTAACAGGTTAGTTTTACTAGCCGACAGCATTACTTTTTTCTTTTTTTTTTGAAAATTGCCGATTAAAAAGCGGTTATAATGAAAATTAAATCTCTCAGCCTTTGTTTATTTTACCTGCGAATAATACTGGTTATAATATAAAAAATTGAGTTTTGGCAATTGTATGATTAGATATTTAACTTAGATTGGTCCATTTTAAACAAATTTAATAACGTCAATGATGCACTAGATGAATTTACAACATTACACATATAAATATTCCATATGTTCCATCAAACTAAAAATATTTAAAATATGCCGACTTTAATGAAACGAGATGGACAGATTTACTTAAAATTCTTAGGCAATAGACATTTATTCAGTTCAGGAATCTGATTTTTCACATGTATATTCTACTTATGGTTACTGCTATACGTAAGCTTAATATACAAATAGAAGGAGGGTATTTGATATGTAAGAATTGGTGTTAAGCGACTGGAGGGATGATGGAGTGAAGAAATAAGCAGGATTGCAGTCAACTGATGAATTTTATTAGTCTAAGGCCAACGTTTCGCTACCAATTGTAGCATCATCAGGGCAAAAGACTATTTTAAAATATTGTGATCATATACAATAATAGTCTTTTGCCCTGATGATGCTACAATTGGTAGCGAAACGTTGGCCTTAGACTAATAAAATTCATCAGTTGACTGCAATCCTGCTTATTTCTTCACTCCGGTATTTGATATGTTTATAGTGAATAATACTGCTAGAAGGATCAATAAATCATAAGTTATACTCAATTATGTTTTGTAGTTATGCAAAAATTTTAATTATCAAAACGCCATTGCTCTACCTTACCTATTAGCAATAACATAATTTGCTGATGTACTGTCAGTTTCTGTTGAAATAAAATGTTATTTTTATTTTAACATGTTCAAGTTAGCCTTTAGATCCCCATGACTTTAATGTAATAATATAAAAAGTAGTGTGCTATATAAAAAATTAGATAATGTTTTTAATGTTTTTTGCAGTGGCGGCTCGTCCAGGGTGGCAGAGTGGTCAGTGCCCCCTCAAATTAAAATAAAATATTTTTTTCTATTTCACATGAATATATTTTTATTATTAATTATTATAAAATAAATTTCCTCTTATACTACTTATCATTTAACAATGTACTATGTTAGTGGTCTGTTTAAATAAAAATTAGCGCGGCGCCGCAGTGCAACACAATATTATATGCATCCGCCAGACGAAACTAAGATGGTATGCTACTTACGATACGTTCCAAACACAAATGGGAACAAGATGACTGTACAAGTGAGACAGCGCTTTGTACGTGAGTGATTTCGTGCAGTATACAGCGGTTGACAGCCCCCTCGCCATCTCGAGCGGTATTGTACTTGTAACTACCAATGTTTAAAATAGTTGAAATAAAGTCTGTAATCTGAATGATAAATAAAGAGGTGCACAGATTTAATTTGTTTATAATAAAATAATAATTTAAACTAAATATTAGGAAAATTGATATAACAAAAATAATGCATATTGTGACTAAAAAATGTATTTAAGAATAAAAATAAATATGTACATGTAAAATATCATCGAAGAGTTTTTAAATATTATTAACATTTTAATTTTGAAACAAATGCTTTGCTTACTTTTAAGTTTGTAAATTGCTTCATAGAAATAATACGAATAGTCGAGTGTTGAGCTAGAGGAGGCATGCATACTCTGAGATTCAGAAACAATCGGACGTCATCGGTGAAATATACTCATTGCATGTTTTATTTCTAAAATCGCCGGATCGTCAGTCGTGTATAAATTGTATTAAGCGTGTAAGATTTAATTAAACATTTAAAAAAATCTCCAGATTTTCTTGATAAAATAATTGATCATTTTGCTGAAACTAAAGACAGATGAATGGATATACCGGGTGTCCCAGCTCGACCGATACATGGGATTTTTACATGGGAAATCAGTTAATTATGAATAGTATCTCCCCAGTCCAAGATATTAACTTGAAATTTTGTATACTTATCGGAGAATATTAATTCTATGGATCACACCTATTTGAAATATGTAATTTCGTCTGCAGGGCGAGATTTATTAAATTTAAAATCTAATATTTTCGTTCAAAATCAGACAGCCATGGAAATAAAAGAAAATATTTATCTGACAGTTTAGTGAAGTATCACTGATTTTAATTCTTATTCCCTGTATTTTAATATCATTTAAGTTGAAATTAGTTTATTTTTGTTAAATAATATACCAATATTACAAAAATATAAATATCTACAATGGCATGTCATTAACTGTCAGAACTGTCACATAGATATTTTCTTTTATTTCCATGGCTGACTGATTTTGAACGAAAATGTTAGATTTTATAATTTAATAAATCTCGTCTTGCAGACGAAATTACATATTTCAAATAGGTGTGATCCATAAAATTAATATTTTTCGATAACTATACAAAATTTCAAGTTAATATCTTGCACTGGGGAGATACTATTCAAAATTAACTGATTTCCCATGTAAAACTCCCATGTGTCGGTCGAGCTGGGACACCCGGTAGATAGATATAGATAGTAAAAAAATCAAAATTTTCCGGATAAATTTTGATGTTGCTGTCAGGAGTCTTATATAGAGATACTATAGTAATAACTTCTTCCGTTTGCTGCAAATTAATAATTGAAAATTCAAAATTCATATCCTGATTATCATATTTACTGACTTTACTGTAACAAATATCTTCTAACAAAGAGGAAAGAACTACCACGATGTTGAACAGATCCCTTAGAAAAAGATGCAAGTTTTTAGTTTAATAGGCTAATTGCCATTTCATCTAGCCAATGTTCGTTGAATGAGAGTAAACAAGTTAACGTTTGAAGCTCATTTAAATAAAGTTCTAATTCGTCTATTTTATTCGCAATACCCTGTATATTCCAAAAGTAGATAGAAAATACTTGATCTTTCTTTAATTGCTATTGAGATTAATCTTTCAATGTAAGATTAGTCGAGTTAGAGACAATAATTGCAGTATTAAAAATGAATCTAATTATCGATTTTTGTTTGCTTTGTTGAATAAGTTGTTTAGTTCTTCTTTAACTTCGTTTAATTATTGACGTTGAGCTATAGTTTGGTCTGCGCTGATATTTATTATTGAATGTTGATTTTTTTTAATTTCTGGCACACAATTGGCATTCAGTTTACTTGGAAATATTATTTTTAATGGGCTGGGTTTATTACCATTGTATTTGTTGAGACGCCAAAATACTGTAATTAATTATTTCTTGGTTCCGAATATTTTGTAGAATTTTAGACAATGATTACCATAATTTTTGCAATGATCTGTGCGCATATTTAGTAGATGATTGTGAGAAGATGTATATTCTTGTATAATATATATATATATATATATATATATATATATATATATATATAATTATATTATTTGCTCGACTAACTCTATCTACAATTTCAGAATGTATTTGCTCAACGCTGGTCGGTAATAGTAATCGATTTTCATCAATTTTTGTAGCTTTATTTTCTAATGATTCTATACGATTTTCAAGTTGATTAATTGCATATAATGAATATTTATCTGGCATGACGTACTTACTGCAAAAAGACAGGTGACAACTTATGTTGATTTACTCTGTAATTTTACGTGATTAGCAACCTTAACACTGACTTATACCAGCAGACACTAAAATTGACGTACACACATATCAATTTTTCACATAAATAATCCTTCGTTTGCAGTTCCTTTAGTGATTGCATCCGATTTATTAGCATTAATGGCTAAGCTTCCTAATATTACCTATAGTGGTTAATACCAGCATTTTTAATTATGAATTGTTGATTTATTTTAGCTTCCCTTGTAATTTAATTTTGCCATTAAAACTTCAGTGTTTCCTCAATGGTAGAAGAATACCCGCAGTTTTCAATTCATAAAAAAGTCAACATATCTGAAATTAAGAATTATCAATCCATATTTACCTTAAATAATTTTACTAAAATATTTAATAAAATAATTTACAACTCCATATTTTTTCATACTAACTACGTGATTTCTATTAAACTACATGGTCTTCATACCTTGACGGTCAACTACTACCAACCTAGCTTCTTTTTCTCAATATATTTCAGAAGTTATCGATACTAGAGAACTTGCTGATATTTTTATAGCGATTTCACTCGTGCATTCGATTCGATAGATCACGGCTTGTCCAAAATCAATTCTTTTGGAGCCACTTCAGTCCTAATATCTCTTTTGGTTTCTTATCTTAATCATCGTATTTGTTACGTTTCTTATAATGGTTTTTCTTCTTTTTAATTCATTGCAATTTCTGGTGTACCCCAAGGTTCCAATTTCACCCTCTACTATTCAATTAATATGTTATTTAATTGTTACTGTCTTTCATGTGCTAGGCAATAACATACGCTGACATTAAACGATAAAAAGGAATTTCTTTTTTCTCTGACGTTTTCGATCTTCAACGTAATATTAATATACTTATTATTGTGGTGCAGTATTAATAAACTCATTGTTAATATTTATAAATGTTTTATTGTTTCCTACACTCGCAAAATCAATTTTATTGCACATGCGTACGTTATGGAGAATATAATACTTCAACGTAAAAACTCCATTAAAGATTTAGGTATCACGTTCCGTCCTCAGTTTCAATGATCATATTGGTCTAATATGTTCTTGTGCCAGTAAAACTTTAGGCTCTATTCTTTGTACCTGTAAATTGTATCAAGACGTTTCCATTCTTAAATCCTTATATTTTGCGTTTGTTATTACCAAAATTGAATATATCTGCTTTCTATGGTAGCTCTTTTCCAGCCAGTGGTTAAGTTTAGGGGCTCTATTCTCCAAACCGTTCATAAATTTACATTTACATACGTTAAGAATACTTTAAATACGTATTCTTAAATTTTGCACATTACATTTATGTTATCGAACAGCCTTCGCAAAGAGAAACGTATATTTATATTTGCATCAATCGAAAATGAAAAAAGTATGTGACAACACTATAATTTTATGTGAAATGAATGACACATGGGAAGTTTTTAGGTGGACGAGTTTGTATTTTCTTTTATAAGTATTATATTTTTTTAAGTCAAAATCAATAAATTGTCATAAGACACGTGGTGCAAATTCTACAGAAGAACAAAAACATTTGTTAAGTGGAAAATATAATGAATACTTTGTATTCGTATGTAAAAATTCTATAGTTAGAATTATCCCAAATTTTGAATAGTTGCAACGGGGCAAATAAAGGCGGACGATGTAGACCAGTATTTCTCAAAGTGGGTACCGCAGCAACTTGGTGTGCGTTTCAATTTCTTGTTGTGTTGAGTATTGAATCATGTTTACGAATTAAAAGTAGAACTACCTACTCATTTTTTTTAACAAGAAAACACTTGAATTTTGTGAATTGTGGAAAACTGTATTGGACGAACTGCATAAAGTAAATTCCAGCATGCAAAAAATAAGAGATGACAATTTCTCAAAATCGTCCGATACAACTAGAACTTTGAAAGACAAAATATAATTTTAAAATTGATGTAAGTTGGAAATGTCTACAATAACACCTAAAACCACTTGGTAAACCTAAGAATACAGGATATAATGGTGTACACCCAAGTGTGAAAATATAATAATAAATAAAAGAACTGTGTGAATAAGACTGTGGTGATTTTTGACATCACTCCCCAACATTTCTAAGAATACAGATTTGCTACTATTTTCCAGATATTTCTATTGATATTGTTGACTGGATACTAAATATGAGCTATATTTTAATTTATTGAAATTCCGTAAACCCAGTGTAGAATTAATAAGGTAGGTATATAATATGTCAATATGGTATTTAACATTTAAGAAAACTCAAGTCTGACAGATAACGATATATTCAAAAACATTCAAAACATAATACAATTTTATATAGCACACTATTTTTTATATTATTACATTAAAGTTGAACATGTTAAAATAAAAATAACATTTTATTTCAACACTTGCCCTAAAACTTTAGTTTTATTTTAACATTGAAACAATTCCTAGCATATTACAAAGTTTAAGAAATTGAACATGAGGAATTGGAATTGTCAAAATATCAGCAAGTTGATTTTCAGATGACACATGCGATATTTCCAATTGGCCAACTTGCAACTGCTCCCTGACGAAATGGAAACGAACATCTATGTGCTTTGTTCTTTTGTGGAAAACAGGATTATTTGCCAGCTTGATAGCACTAGCATTATCAATTAAAATCATTGGTACTTTCTTCAAGGGTGAAATTTCTGTGAAGAGTCTGTGTAGCCAAATCGCTTCTTTTGCTGCCTCGCTTGCAGCCACATATTCAGCCTCTGTGGTTGACAGTGATACACACTGCTGTCGCTTACTTGCCCATGTAATGGCACCACCACTATATTTAAATATAACTCCACTGACAGATCTTCTTGACGTTGGATCACTTGCAAAATCTGCGTCACTATAACCTATCAGTTCATTATCTTTGGCACTATAAAGAATACCCATTGATGCTGAACCTCTTATATACTGCATAATCCTTTTTACTAGACTCCATTGTTGTTCTTGAGGCTTTTCCAGAAACTGTGATGCATAATTGACAGCAAAGGAAATGTCTGGCCGTGTAGCAACAGCCAAATACATTAAACTACCTACAGCTTCTCGGTATGGAGCATTGGTTATTTCACCGTCTTCTTCTTGTATGTATTGCTGTATTGGGGTAGATACTGGATTTGAATCAGTCATATTGAAACGTCGTAATACACCTTTAGCATAAGTTTCTTGATTGATGAAAATAGAACCATCATCTTGACGTTTAATTTGTATATTCAAAAAGTATCCAAATGGCTCTACAGTTATTTGAAATTTCATTTTCAATTGTTGAAGAAACATGTCAATATCACTTCTTTTGTTTGCAAGAACAAGGCCATCGTCAACATATAAAACAGTAATTAATTTCTTACCATCTAGATTCCTATAAAACAAACAAGGATCTGCTTTACTTTCTTGTAAACCAAACCTCATCAATACTTCCTTAAATCGATGATTCCAGCATCGTGGACTCTGCTTCAGTCCATACAAACTCTTTTGAAGCTTACAGACGCGGTCTGTACCATCTTCAAACCCTTCAGGCTGTTCCATGAAGATTTCTTTTTCTAAAATCCCATTTAGAAAAGCTGTTTTGACGTCAAATTGTGCAATTTCTAAATGAGACTTTGCTGCGATTCTCAAGACTGTTCGTATCGTGTCAAATCGTGCGACAGGACTAAATGTTTCGTTATAATCAATACCTTTCTGTTGACTAAATCCACGAATAACCAGTCGTGCTTTATAACGACTAATTGTGCCATCAGGTTTACGTTTGATGCGATATAACCACTTGTTGGAAATCGCTTTTCTATTTTCTGGCAGCTTAACTATCTTCCATGTACAATTTTCTTTTAACGAAGCCATTTCTTCTTCCATTGCTGATTGCCAGAACTTGTAGTTTCTCGAGTTTACAGCTTCTCTGTAGCAAGTGGGCTCATCTACTTCAGCTAGCATAGTCTCTATTAGTCTTTCTGGTACCTTGATATTTGCACGATTTCTTAGTCTTGTATCTGTAGAATTTTCTTCGTTACTTCTTGGTTCTAGTAATTGAGAATTATTTTCTATGACATTAACATTGTTACTATCTTCTTTGTTTAACTCGTCACTGTTCTTGTCTAATTGAATTATTGCCATAGTCTTCCCTGCAGTCTCTGGTTCAAATATGACATTTTTACTTTTTACGATCTGATTTCCATTTTTCATCCAAATACGAAAGCCGTCTATATAATCGGAGTATCCAACAAATACGCCGTGTTGTCCTTTCGCATCCCATTTTTTTCTATGCACATTCGGTACATGTACATAACATCCAGTACCGAAGATATGGAAATTTTCCAGATGTGTTTTCTTCCCTGTAAATATTTCATATGGTGTTTTTCCAATTGTATTGCTTGGCCCCGTAAGATTTAGTACGTACACTGCAGTGTTCACTGCTTCCGCCTATAGACATTTTGGTAAATCTTTTGCTACAAGCATTGTACGAGCCAGTTCTACAATTGTTCGGTTACTCCTCTCAGCACAACCGTTTTGCTCCGGAGTGTATGGATTAGTAATAAATAACAAGTTTCGTACCTTTCGAACTCAATAGTTTCTTCACGTTACCGTTATTAAATTCTAAGCCTCCATCACAGAAGAATGTCCCAACTTGACTTCCACATTGATTTCTCATTAATTCTAACATATCTTTTATCTTCTCAACAGATTCTAACTTTTCTTTGAGGAAGTAAACCATTCTAAACTTGGAGAAATCACATATAAAACAAAGAAAATATTTTGCTCCTCCCAGCGAAGTATTCTCCATGGGACCACAGATATCGGCTTGAATAACTTCACCACATGCATTTGCACGCTGCTGACGTGACTGAAATGTACTTCGGTGCTGCTTGCCTTCAACGCAGGCTCCGCAAAACTCGTCATTACCTATTACATCAATTCCATTTTGTTTTAAAATTTGTTGTACATGACGTTTATTCTGATGACTGAATCGTTCATGCCAAATTTGCAGTGAATGTTTTGATGTCAAATTTACTTCATTTGATGAATTTTCTTCTTTCATGAGAATTACCATTCGAAATAATTGTCCAACTCGTACTCCACGTGCTTTTATGATACCATTTTTACTGAATTCACAAGTGAATTTTGATGACTTACACTATAGACCTTTATCAAGAGTAGATGTTACGGAAAACAAATTTCTTCTTGCTTGTGGAACATAAAGAACATTTTCCATAAAACAAGGCAACCATTTTCCATCAACAGCAGCCTCAAATTTAATTGTTCCTTTTCCTAATGCATCCATAGTTGAGTTATTACCAATGTGGATCTTGACAGTTGTAGTAAATTTCTGGAACAATGAATACCATTCTCTATGACTTGTCACGTGATCTGTAGCGCCGGAATCAACAATCCATATGTCACTGTCAATTTCGACATTCAAAATTTCACTGATAAATGCCTGTTCTTATTTTTCATCATTCGAGGAATTTCCTTTACTTTTCTTCTTAATTTGTTTAGAAGGACAATTTCTTTTGATGTGGCCTAAGCCACCACAGCCATAACACTTAAAAGTAATATTTTTCTCATCACTTGAAAATTTCTTTTCATTCTTTAAGTGTTTATCACTTTGAGTTTTGGTTTTAGCAGCCATCAGAGCTACTAATTCCCCTTGTTTCACAGTTCTTTGTAATCTTCTGTTTTCTTCTGATGTCAGTACGCCAATCAAGTTCGCAAGAGTTTGCTGTTCTTCTGGTCTTGCCCACCATGCTTGTCGAAGACTTTCGAATTCTTCTGGTAGTGTATCCAGTAATTTAACCATTAAAGATGACTCGTCTGGTTTCACATTTAACTGTTGCATTCTAAGAATCAGTCCTTCGAATTTCTTAATATGCGTCACCAAGCCATCATTTGGAGCCATATTGAATCCAAAAAACTCTGCTTGGACAGTATGAGCAGCTTGCTTTGTTTGCTGTTCAAATATCGAATGTAGTTTCAACCACATTTCTCTAGCAGTTTCGCATGTGACTAGAAGCGCAATAACTCTAGATTCCAGGGATTTAACAAGAATTTGACTCGCAGCTCGTTCTGCCTTATCCCATGCTTTTAACTGTAAGTTATGTGCTTCCTCATCACCACCTGCTACTTGTACTGGTTTTTGAAGTTCTCCTGTGCAGACTTCGAATGCTCCTTCTATACCACGTAATACGTTTCTCACGGCAAATTTCCAAATACTCCAGTTTTCAGCACCTCTTAACTTTTCAATCCCGTGAACATCCATCCTCAATAATTAATATTATGCAAAATTCACGATAAGAACAAATCGAGTACACGCCGAATACTGATACAAGTACTACTCGCCACAAGTCTATCTTCCACAAGGGTAACCACGCTCTGCTACCATATTGAAATTCCGTAAACCCAGTGTAGAATTAATAAGGTAGGTATATAATATGTCAATATGGTATTTAACATATAAGAAAACTCAAGTCTGACAGATAACGATATATTCAAAAACATTCAAAACATAATACAATTTTTATATAGCACATTATTTTTTATATTATTACATTAAAGTTGAACATAATAAAATAAAAATAACATTTTATTTCAACATAATTTTATTATAGATTCAGTTATTATATTAACCTTATAATGTAACAACACTTCTTTATCATCGTTATTGTAGTATATTCTTCCTCAAGATTTTTTTTGTGAAGTCGTATAAAGTAGTCTTTAATTCAAAAATATGTCTTTACGGAATTCTGCACTAGGTGGTGATTGTCTATCTCTCTTCTGGCCCATATTTTCCAATTAATCTTTCTCCTTTTATAGCAACACTTGAAATATTAATTGTAGATTTCCTCATTTTTAAGCGTGTGATTTGAGACAAAACGTGCTATCGAGGTGAATGCGAAGTTTTCTGTTTTGTGGAATTTTGGAAATATTTTTTCGTCGATTTTTCAATTTTTGAGTCGTCTGGAGATTATTATTTTGGCTTCTGTGGGGGATTGGAGGAGACTTCGGAATTTTATGATAGAGGCCACATTATTCCATTTGCCGTATGCATTTTACCCTCATAAACTTTCAAGCCGCACAACAACCGAGGTAAACTACAAAAATTACTAATTTCTAAAATTTCAATGTCTCTTCTTTTGAAACCATGTACTCTGAATAGATTCAATAAACTATTTTCAGACTTGTACTTTCCGTTTATTTAAATCTTCTGCTTATTTTATTTATTGGCACCTTTATTTTGGTACCCGTTTACCAGTCATAATGCTACTAAGTATTTCTTTGGGAAAAATTCGTTGTACCGTGAAGGAATTCGAAGTAATACTGGACGTTAAAGCTTGAGATTCGCTTCGAGAACGGAAGTCTGATCGGCCATTGGTACAGTAGAAGTTTAGGTATATGAAACTGACTTATGCTGGTTTTACAATCTTTTATGGAAGGGTGTGAAGCTTTGTGGTCAGCAGTTATAAATTGTCCCAACTCAAAGGTATCACTGGAAAAATAAGAACAGGTCCGTATTAAATAAATTCATACTGTTCTTACTTTGTATAAATAAATAATTCTTCTTAGTTCTTAGAATATGTAATTAGAAATACAAAGATCGTCCAATGAAAAGAAAAATCTTCTTCCTGTCTTTGTTCTTCTATGTATAAATACTAAAATTTTCTGTGAAATATATTTATTAGTATTTCCTGTTAATGACCTTAAAAGTCGAAATATCAATAAAAAAAGTATTTCTTATATTTATTTAATAACTGTTTGTATTTAAAATTTACGGTTGAATTTATTTTAATAATTTAATAATTATTTGAATAATTTACTCTAGATTTAAAAGTATATAATTAGGAAACATTTTGAAAGAAAATTTCTGGTACGGCCCTTAACATCATACGACAGAAAAAACTACCTGCCTAAAAGTACCAATACCGCAAGTCCTATAAAACTTTATAAGGGCCAGTCGGCTTATTCGAAAGTGTATTTCATATACCTAAACTTCTACTATACTACGACATCCGACGTCACGTCTACGTCACTGGATCAGCCACATTGCCATATAAGCCTTAACATTTTATTGTGTATAATTTTTTCATTATTATTATAACTCAGAGCTATTTGATTATTAGTATTTTGAAGTTTATTACATCATTTATTATTCTTTATTATTAATAACTTAGATCTATTTGATTATTTGTATTTTGAATTTTATCGTTTATTATTTGTTATTATTGAAATTCAGCATTCGTTTATTTTGTATGTTAACAATGTACTAGCTCAAGCGAGTTTTATGCCCGGTTGCACCACACTTCCTTAAAATGCTACTTATAACACTAAGGAATCCTTATATTTTAAGTTTGTTGCACGGGTTGAATTTAGATTGTAGATCTAAAAATTCATGCAAAAGAAAAAGAACCTTTAGTAACTTTGGCGAATTTTCAATTTCCAATGTTTTATATCTAGTCAGTTGTAAAAGAACTGTCAAATAGTGTTTGTACTTTATTTTAAATCACAACTTGTAGGTTTTCTGCCACAATCATCCAAAAATAACAATTTTTATGTATATAGTAATATATTATTTAATAATAATAAATACGATTATAGAACTACGATGGAATCTAAAAAGAGTGAGAGCAGCTAATTTTACACCTGACGGAAAACTGTTCTTACTGCAACTTGTTGCTGACGACAAAAATATAATTGAAAATAAGACAACTAATGCAGTTACAAATATGCAGAAAAAACAAACGTAGGAAATAATAGCAAAACAATTTAATGCCACACCACCCGGACGCCATACTCCGAACCGCTGAATCTTATACTATATAATATATATTATAATATACTATGATAATTTCAAAAAAAAACACGGCAAGACGTTTCAAATAAAAGAATGTCTATTGTAAAAATAGGCGGTGGAGAATCGTACAATATAATTGATAAAAGTTACGAATTGGCAGTTTTATTAATGAATAACTAAACTGTTCATGAATTAAAAAACAGATTTGCTGATGATATTGTTATACCTGCTGATTTAAATAAGCAAAAGATTTAAAAATCAAGTATGTAAATCCTACAAACAGATTTTACAAAATTTGCCTAAGAATTATACTCGTGGAGGACTGTTGCTATCTTTAGATATCACAGATATATAATTCATTGTAATACATTTTTAAAAAATGCACAAAACTCGCATATAGGTCCATTTGAGCCATATTAACCTATTGGCTCTGACCTGCGTCACATCACAAGATATAATTATATTACGTAACAGATTCTTTTTATCTCCCGCCTATCAATATATAGATAAGGGAGGTATTGTTTTCGGTCAGATTTCTCGAGTGTGAGTTTTCAACATATGAGCACGAATTAGGGTCCCTAGAATACGATTTTACTATTTTTACCGTGATGTCTGTATGTCTGTGTGTGTGTGTGTGTGTGTATGTGTGTGTGTGTGTGTGTGTGTGTGTGTGTGTATGTGTGTGTGTGTATGTGTGTGTGTCTGTGACGATTTTTCGTCCACGATAATTCCTGTACGATACATGTAAAAAATATAATATTTGGTATTTAAGACTTATATTCAAATATGATGAACTGATTAGATTTTGACTACAATTGGTTAACCGGAAGTAGTACTTTACTTGAAGCTTTAAACAGTTTTTCCAAAAAAATATCTCTAATACCATTTTTTCGCAAATTACGTTATTATTAATATAAAGATTTTTCAATTTTTTTCCGATCTGCATAATTACGTTTGTATATAACTTCTAGCTAGATAGAAAAAAATATATAAATTATAATCATTTTACATATCGTTTAGGCTGAGGAATTTCGATAAAACAGAGTTATTCATATGTTCACAAAATTTGACATATGATGTCAAATATGATGTAAGTGAGTTAAAAAGATATACAGTGGTATTCTACAGTCACTGTTAAAGTTGCTTAGAGACGATGTCTAGCTAGAGGTGACTGTTAGTTTTTATAGGTGATGTTATTCTACTGTCAGTAACATAGCGCTGCTAGTAAAAGATGCTCTCTAAGCAAAATAATATGTGGCAACACTGTATTACCTGTCAAATAAAAATTAAACATATTAATAATCAGTAATAATAACGAATTAAACTATTGCCTTTTATAAAATAACTTTGCTTGGCTACAAAGAACAAATCGGTTATAATATATAATTTATTATTATATAACAGAGTACAGAATTAACCCATTACAGGTATTATATATAAAAAAAGTAGTAATTATAATATTACATGAACTTATATTAAATTATTTATTTATTCTTAATTTAACATTTGAAAATACAATGAATAAAGAAAAACGTAGCATACCGAAAAAAATTTCAGACATGGAGAAATTATTAATTGTAGAGTTCGTTAAAAAAAATTCATCAATATTAGAAAATAAGGGAAACACTCCCTGCGTTAATTTAAAAAAAATATTGTGCCTTGAGTTGAAACTACATGCCACGGGCTGCATAAGAACGGTACCAGCGATAAAAGAACTTTAAGATTAAAAGTTCCAGCCAAAACGGTTATTTGTAACTTTAAAAAATACTCCTCAAGAACTGGTGGCGGCCCAAAATCCAAAGATCCTTCAGCGTACAATGTTCCCATATACGTGCATCGTGTACACTTCCTCGCCATCTCGCCACTATATCAATGATTCGACATTTCGCGTCGCAAATCACTTGCACATTTAATGAGTGAAATCCTTTCCGATTACAATATTGCACGGGGTGTTCCTTATCCGGATTTTTAATACGCACATGTGCACAATCAACACAACCGACTACCATGGGAAAACCACCAATGTTATAAAATTCCGTCTTTAGCTCGTCCAGACGATCTGGAAACTTTACTAAATCTTTCACTCTTGATGCCAAAGTCCGCAACACTCTTGCTACGATTCTTGTTACAGTGGCTTGATTGACACCATGCAAATCTCCTTAAATTAAATAAACCATTAACATTATAACACGAGCACTACAAAAACCGAAGTGATATTTTGAGGTTAGGTAATATATTAATAATTATTTATATTTTCCTACCTGATTCTACTTGATAGCAGCCTTTCGCAAAGTACCGTAATGTTAACAGCACTTGTAATTCCGCGATATTTTTTTCTTGCTGCGAAATTGGTTTTATTTCTAATCCAATCAAATCAGTGACGAAATTCACAGTTTCTTTCCTCAGTCGATATCTTCTTCTGAATTCTTCATCATTGTAGCATTCAAATGGGTTTATTCTTTCCCGTACAATTCTAATTTGTCCTTTTTTAATATCAAAACATCCCTCAAATCCCGGTTTTCTTGTAACTCACGATGTTCGTCCGCCATATTGGAAAACTTAACAGAGCTCTGCTAAACGCTTAAAGGTACCCCTAGCTACATCTATGGTTACAGAGCAATATTTGCGCTAACAGCGGTAAAATTTGACTGAGGAATACGTTTTTCTTAGAGACCACCTCTAAATTCAGTTAGAGACGATCTCTAAATTTAACAGTGACAGTAGAATACCACTGAAAATAATTAAAGATGAAGCAGTTTTGTTCTAAAATTTAAAATGGTAGAAAAAATATATAAGGAATGTATTCGCAAGCATGAATCAAGGTAATTTTGGTTCCGGTTTTAGTAACGTCAAAAATAGCTGTCATATTGGTCATACAAATTTTATGAAGGAAAATTTTGGTATGAAATGAATTAAACGTATTCTCAACTGCAATAGCAAACTAATTTTAAAACTACAAATTAAATGTACTGAAAAATTTATATAGAATACATTTCGACAGTGGCGGGAGGTATTGTGTTGGACACATCAGATTTTTTCATTAATAATTTAAAATTATTTTTAACAAAATGTAGAAAATATAATATGTTGGAGAAAACACTAGTAATATAACGGTAATTACCTATTCGTACATGTATTAACCATGGCCCATGTAATAGAAGGTTGAACTTACTCTAAGTTTATTTAAATAAGTTACCGTTCCTCATCGTAATACAGAGTAGACGTTAGAAGAGGAGGAACCAGGACAAGTATTTGATAAAAGATAGATAAAATAATATTGTGGAATATAATGATTTTATTATGAAGTTGTGTGAAAGCAAAGCCAAAATCTCATACAAAAAGATCAAATAACAGATTGATAATTGTATAAAGAATGCATTTAATTCCTTTTTTTATAACCAAATTTGGTAAAATTATTTGATTGAAACTAAGAGTGATGTTATTGAACACATCAGAGTTACAATAAGTAGACCCTTAAGCTCTCGGTTCTCTTCACCTAACGCAATCAAACAAACTTGCCACGGCGGTCAAAGCGATCAGAAATAATTGTTCATAGTTTGATTTTACACAGACACCCATCTGAGCTGTCGACTCTCTTACATTTGCCAATAAATAGTGCCTGAACTTAGTAAATATCACAGCTGTATAGTTGTAAAAATTATACTCAAGCGAACATGAGAGTAGTGCAGTCCGCAAATTGACAATCATTGTTAGTCAGTCAATCCAAGCGCGTGACCGTAGAATTTTCTAGAATACGAGTATTTTGAACATTCTATCTCACTTGGCTACAAGTTAACTTCTTTCACTCAATCCTTCCTCAATGTCGTTATCTCAAGTGGCTGAACCCTACACTGATATTTCTATCTTGACCTGCAGTTATCAATATTTTTGTTATACTGTTCGAGTTAAAATTATAAACGGATCTCACACAACAATTGCATAAAATTGTTATTGAAGTGTTTACCTTATCATAGGGTTTAATTCTAATATTAATAACAAAATTATACATGCTACTTCAAAGATATAAAATGTTTCACATTGCAGTTGTATTTCTAAAAAAGTACTTTTTACGACTGGACATATGATGTCTCATATAGGTATATCCCCAATTATTTAAATATGTTAACAAGGTAGACTCCATGAATATGTATCATGCATTATTATTAGATTAAGGATCACACGCAAATATCATTACTACTCGTAATATATGTAAAATATTCCTAAACTAATATTACCCAATATAAGCGTATCGAGACTTACGTTAGCAGTAATTATTGATAAAGTACAATCAATTTTCATGTATGTTCTTATAAGAATTAATTAAAATTGATTAAAATTATTATGTTCAAGTAATATTTTCAATAATAAATTTAACATTGCGTTGTAAATGTATGCACCTATAATAAACGTATCGGGCGTTAAGGTGAAAGGATTCTAAAAAACCTAAGCAATTTTTGCTATGATAAAAGAAACGACAGAGGAGTAAAAAACTATATAAGTGCATAATGTACCTGCTGTACTTTTAACAGTAAACAAATAGGCTCGTATTACGAGCTCAATTTTATAATAAAATCGCGATTTTAACGCCCACTTTTACATTATAATCTTATGTAAAATTGAAATTTAAAATCACGATATTATTATAAAAGTGAGCTAGTTCGCTTTTATAATAAAATCACGATTTTAACGTTCGTTTTTACAAAAGATTTTGATGTAAAAGTGAGCGTTAAAATCGCGATTTTATTATAAAACTGAGCTCGTAATACGGGCCATAATCTTTGATTATATTCTCACAAATAATAAAAAATAACGGCGTTTCAAATTCAATAGGAATCTTCTAATAAGGTCTTGCAAAAAATTAAGTGAACCTTTTTTTTTTGTTTAAATCAAATGTTTATGTATATATATATATATATATATATATATATATATATATATATATATATATATATATATATATATCAATATTATATAATCTTTTAAAATCTCTTTTACGCTTCCGGGTGTCTATTGCGTTTATTAGTTCTTTCTACTCTCCTTAAGTATTTTATCTCTACTGCCTGTATTTTACTTCCTAATCTTTGATTAATGGTCCATGTTTCACTTCCATATATAAGTATAGGTTTATAAATCGTTTTATATAGTATCATCTTTGTTCTTTTTGTGATTTGCTTATTATTTAGTATTAATTTGTTTAGCATGAAATAACTTCTATTAGCTGCTAGTATTCTACTATTTATTTCGCCTTCTAAGCTTCCTTTATTGTTCAATGTAATTCCTAGATATGTAAATGTTTCTATCTGTTCTATTCCTTTTCCATTTATATTTATGTCTGTCAATATATCTTGCCTCGCAATCACCATTATTTTTATTTTTTCTATGTTTATGGTCATGCTATGCTTGTTTAGTTTTTTATTCCATACATTTATGTTGTATTTCATGTCCTCTTCACTTTTTGCTATTATTGCGAGATCATCCGCGAAAGCACATACAGATATTGTCATTCTTTATAGATTGTAATATCCTTCTTTGTTTTGTCCTTTATATTTTTAATTATGTTGTCCAAGAATAGTATGAAAAGCATAGAGCTTAATGCTCCTCCCTGTCTTAGCTCTTTTGTGATTATGTACGTAGTTGATTGTCGATCTGTATATGCTTTTTATTGCTCTTTATAACTGTTTACTAATTTTTTTTCTAATATTTCCCATATTATTTCCTGTTGTACCCTGTCAAAAGCCTTTTCCAGGTCTGTAAATGTAATAAATAATTTGCCGTCTTGTCTTATAGTTGTTTCTATGAGTGTTATAAAAAGTAATGAGCCCACTTAATTTTGCAAATAAAAAAAAATAGTAATATATGGATCAGAGATAGTAGAAAACAGAGTTTATTGTGACGTTGATAATTATTGTATTTTAGTTTCATTGCTTTCATTTTGTATTGAGTTTATTATTAATAAAAATTGTATGTTTTAAACGTAAAGTGTCTTTTCTGTCTGTTATCCAACATCTGGCGACCGTGACAGGACTCTTTTTTTAAGTATAGTAAAAATGGATAGTCAGGAAATCTCGAAAATCATTCAGAGTTCATGCACCAAGACATTTATCTGGTTAAATGTGCATAAACTCCGAATGATCTTATCTGGTTAAGCACTTTGCTCATGGAAGATGAAAAGGAAAATCATGAGATAAGAGCAATATTTCAGTTATTAGAGAAAAGGTGTAGTAAAATGTCACAGCTAGATTCTGAAATCTTTAATATTGTAACGTTTTATTTATTTATGTGAAGTGTAAAATTGATTAAAACACTAATATTTATATAACTAAGTTTAATTAAAGAAATATGAATTATAAAGAATAATGACAAATAACTAACACTAAGAATTAACAAATATAAACACTATTTTAGAACTAATTATTATTACTAAAGACTTAAACACTAAGATAATTTATTTAACAATTATAACTACGCAATATTTATTTTTACAATATTTATATCACTCTTTACTTATTTATATCACCGTCTGTTCACTACCCGTATCGATACAAGACTGTCCTCGCGATCTTTTGGTCGGGGTATTTATATTAAAATACATCATTCTAGAAGATTCTTTGATTCCCTGAAAATCAGAACAATGGGAAGCGAACGGACGTGTTCTGACCTGCACGCTAGCGGTCGCCGCCCGCGCCGCCGCCCGCGCCGCCGCCCGCGCCGCGACCCTGGGTTCGCTACATTGCCCCCTCCTTAAGACTGTTTCGTCCCGGAACAGTTCGTTATGACGAAATCTGCATGCATCACCCTTGGTGCATCTGGAAGTCTTGAAGAAGTAACAGTCGACGGTCCGTTTGAGCTCCTCTTGGCCGGTAGAGTTGAAGCTGCAAACTAGAATTTCCACTCCGGTAAAGCGGAAGACTGTTTCTAACATGCTTCTAACAATCCTCCAATCCAAACCATCTAGTCCACAGCCTATCTTCGGTACTGCCAGTTTCATGATGTCGTTTTCCAACAGATGGTCCTTCATGTCGCACAGCGAGTCCCATAAATTGCGGTATGACGGCTTCTGATGTGAGTATTGTTTCGTAACGAGATAGTAAATGTACCGCTTGTGTTCTACGTTATCATCCTTCAGTTGTAGCGTTTTCCCGACAGTTGGACGTTGGTTGGCCAGTTCTTGTACTCGTCCAAATTTTCTTTTAAAAACTGAAGCGATACCGCGGGACATTTTAATGTCTTTCGCTACACAGTGAGCGAAGGAATATTCTGGGGACACGGTGAACAGATCTCGTTGTTCTTCTCGTGTCACGCCATACCGTGCTTTGTGACCAGTGGAATGACTTTCCATAAAGTCATCAAATATGGGTTCCTCAGCTATAACCCGGCGAACCGTCGCTCCACGATGATCGTCAAAATTATCACCAGCAAAAGGGGCTAACCGATTGAAGTGGACTACTCTCGGCTTTCCATTAGGTGATTTCCTAATTCTGTAGACCACATCATTTATTCTTTTTACGATCTCGTAGGGACCTTCCCAATTCTTTTGCAGCTTCGGTGATAAGCCACGTCGTCTTTGTGGATTGTAAAGCCACACCAAATTCCCAGGTTGAAAACCACCTTTTTCAGCCTTGACGTCATACTGGTCCTTCATCCGATCGCTGGCACCTTGAATGTTTGTGCGGACTTGTTCATGGATGTCATTCATTCTTCTCCGTAAGTCCGTTACATAGTCCTCCCCGGCTAGATCTTCATCGGGTTTACTGCCAAATACCAGGTCGCATGGTAAGCACAACTCCCGCCCGAATAAGATGTTAGATGGTGTCTGCCCTGTTGTCTCATGCACTGATGAACGGTAAGCCAACAAGAACAGATGAAGATGTCGGTCCCAGTCTCGTTGATGGTTAGAGACTACCTTTGACAAATACCGATTTATTGTTCTATTCATCCGTTCAACCATGCCATCAGACTGCGGGTGTAATGCAGTAGTTCTGGTTTTCTTTATTCCTAATATCTTACAGATATTTTGGAACAGGGCGGACTCGAAATTCCTTCCTTGGTCGGAATGTATCTCTCGCGGTACTCCAAATCGGCAGATGCATTCTTTAACCAAAACTTCAGCGACCGTTACGGCTTCCTGGTTGGGTAATGGGTAGGCCTCAACCCACTTAGTGAAGTAGTCCATTACTACCACTATGTATTTATTTTTCTCATCAGTTTCTGGGAATGGTCCGGCCACGTCAATCGCAATGCGTTCGAAGGGACTTCCAACATTATATTGGCGCATTGGGGCTCTTCTTTTCCTATGTGGCCCGTTACTTCCCGCGCAAACCACACATTTCTTGCACCACTCTTTAACATCTTCTTTGCAATTTACCCAGTAAAATCGTTCGCGCACTCTCTAAAGGGTTTTATTCACTCCAAAATGTCCAGATCCGTCGTGGATCTCCTCCAATACTTCCGGTACTCTATTCCTAGGAATTATCAGCTGGGTCCTACTCACAGTACCTTCAGTATTTTCTACGACACGTTTCAGGAGGCCCTCTTCAACCACAATAGAATCCCATTGCGCCCAGTACGATTTTACACTTTGTGAGTGTCGTGCAACATCTTCCCAAACTGGTCTGCTATCGCCACGTTTCCAATCCAGTATGATTTTCAAGTCCTAATCATTCTCTTGGTCCTTGCGAAGGTTTTCCGTTTGCCAACTATCATTTACTACTGTTGTTCTGGCGATGGTAGAGAGTTTTTCTTCTAGACGACTGCAGTCCTGGCAAGGTCTTCTTGATAATGCGTCAGCATTACGATGGCTTGTACCTGCTCGATGCTCAATAACAAAGTTATATTCTTGCAATCTTTCAATCCATCTAGCTGCCTGACCTTCAGGATTCTTAAATTGTAGCAGCCATTTGAGAGCAGCGTGGTCAGTTCTTATAAGAAATCTTCTACCGTACAAATATTTGTAGAAGTGCTCCACGGATTTCACGACAGCCAAAAGTTCTTTTCTGATGACGCAATAATTCCTCTCTGGTTTTGACAAGGTCTTACTAAAATAGGCAATAACCTTCTCTTGTCCGTCTTGTATCTGGGAGAGAACGCCACCAATTCCAACGTTGCTGGCATCTGTATCTAGAACGAATTCTCCTTCTGGTAAAGGATAACTTAGAACAGGTGCGCTTGTCAAGGAATATTTAAGTTGTTTGAACGCAGCTTGACAGTCCATCTCCCAGATAAATTTTCTGCCTTCTTCAGTAAGCCTTGTCAATGGCTTCGCTATGTTGGCAAATCCAGGTACATAACGTCGGTATTATGTACAGAGACCAAGGAAACTTCTCAATTCATGTTTGTCCCTCGGTACTGGCCAGTCACTCACAGCCCTTATTTTCTCCGGGTCAACTGCAATACCCTTACCAGAAACTACGTGTCCAAGATAATGCACTTCTTTTTGAAATAAGTGACACTTCTTTGGACTGAGTTTCAGGTTAGCCTTTCTCAATCTTTGGAAAACCTCTTCCAAGTTCTTCATGTGATCCTCGAACGTTTTTCCTACCACAATAATGTCGTCGAGATAGACCAAACATGTTTTCCACGATAGTCCAGCCAACACGGTTTCCATAAGCCGTTCAAACGTTGCAGGGGCATTGCAGAGCCCAAATGGCATAACAGTAAATTGCCAAAGACCGGTACCGATGGTAAATGCAGTCTTTTCTTTGTCTCTTGGGTCTAAATCCACTTGCCAGTATCCGCTCTTTAAATCAAGAGTAGAGAAAATCTTTGATCCTGCCAATGTGTCCAGAGTATCGTCTATTCGGGGTAGCGGGTAGCTATCCTTCTTCGTCACGTTGTTAAGTTGACGATAATCGACGCAAAATCTTGTAGAGCCATCCTTCTTCTTGACTAGCACTACTGGTGAAGCCCATGGACTGTTTGAAGGTTCAATCACACCTTCCGTCCTCATATCCTCTATAATTTCTTCCGCTACTTCCCGCTTAGCCAGTGGAAGTCTTCTTGCTGTTTGGCGGATGGGTCTTGCGTCTCCGGTGTCTATTTTATGATGGACTACATTGGTTCGCCCTTTGTCCTTCTTGTCAAATTGGAACACATCTTGAAAGGTCCCAATTAAGTTCTTAGCCTTGGTTTTCTGATCGGCAGTCAAGTCCTGGAACGATGATGACAGCTCCTTGATTAGAATATCTGGAACTTCACAGGATGTGTTGTCTTTGGCCTTTACAGTTCGAATAATTGATGATACCGCTGAACATTCACCTACTACGGTCCCTTTTTTTAGTATAACTGGATAAAAATTTATGTTCATCACTCGAACTGGGATTATCTTGTCGGTTTTGAGCAAGGCTTTTCCAATTACAACTCCAGTCCCAGTTTTGGCATCATCGTTTTTCGGCTGGAGCATGACAATGTTTCCCTCATAGAAGCTACCCTCTAGCTGTGCTTCCACGATTGATTCACTCCGTTCTGGGAGGGTTACATCTTCCGTTATTAATACTCGCATGGCATTGTCGTCTCGTGGATTTAATACCAGTTCTTCATCATTGACCATCATCACTCCATTCTTCAGGTCAAGTTTAAATCCATGCTTTTTCATAATGTCCATGCCGAGAATGAATTCATCTTCTACATCAGCTACCAGCACGCGATGTTTAATGCACTTTTTTCCAACAGTGATGCTCAAATCTATTTCTCCAGATGCGGTAGCTTGTTCTCCGGTGGCTGTGCGTATCTGCCACTTTGTTGGAAGTAGATGTTTTCTGCACAGTTTTCTTGCTAAGTCGGGTCTGATTATTGTTTTTGTCGCACCCGTATCCAGCAACATTTTAAGCGGCCTGCTGTCGATAGAGCCGTCTACATAGACACTGTTAGCTTGATGATGAAGGGATGCGACATAACTAATGGATTCTGGGGCTACTGGAATACGGGTCGACGATTGCCCCTTCGCATCAACCCGACTTAGTTTCCCGACTCTTTTTCTTCTTTTCTTGCTTCTGCTTTCCTCTGTTGTTTTCTGCAGAGCCTTTGCGGGTGACCTAATTCACCGCAATTCCAACAGCGGAGTTTCTTTCTTCCCGCGCCGTGAATTTCAGATGAAATTCGTCTTATCCTGTCATCTAGATCCTCAGTGTCTTCATTCCTCTCAGCATCGATAATTCGCACTCGCGATTGTTTACGTGAAGCTTGTTTTGCAGCTTCATGATCTAAGGCATATGAAAGTGCATCAACCAGAGTTTTTGGTCGAGCCAATCGTAGTGCCTGCTGAGTTTCATTGTCTCGGACCCCATAGATAAATGCTTGTGTAGCTAGGCATTCCAAGACGCTGTCAGGAGCTGTAGGGTGTGCAAGACGAACCAGGCGAGCTATGTCGGCTTCAAATTCTTGCAAGTTCTCTTTAGAATTTTGATACCGGTTTCTTAATTGCGTTTGGTATACCTGCTCCAGATGCGCATTGCCATATCGCATATCCAACCGCTTGACAAGTTGGTCATAATCTTCCTGTTCATCCTCTTTTAGCGTCTGGAGGATATCGATAGCTTCTCCACGCAGCGAAACTGTCAGCGCTGTAGCCTTTTCTTTGGGAGTCCAGCCATTTGCTTTGGCAGCGGCTTCAAACTGTTTTACATAATTCGGCCATGATGACTTGCCATCGAATTCGGGTGTTTTAATGTGCAGTTTTGAATTATGTTCCGCTTTTACTGTTTTATTTTTTTGAATTACATCAGCCACTTCAGAATTTGACACCGTTGGCCTAATTTTAGAGAAATTTTGCTGTAATTCTTCAACTTTCTTCTCGTAAATTTCTATTCTCTCTTCCAATATTCTAGAACTGTCTTTCAATTGCTCGTTTAGTTTCTCTTCCAAAGTTCTAGAATTTTCCATCAACTCTTCTTTCAATATTCTAGAACTTTCTTCAAACTTCCTAGAATTTTTCTTCTTTTAATTTTTGTTCTAAACTTCTGGAATTTTCTATTAATTCTTCTTTCAATGTTCTACAATTTTCCATCATTTTTTCTTCCAAAGTTCGAGAATTTTCTAGAACTTTCCTCTAATTTTTGTTCTAATGTTTTAGAACTTTCTTTCATTTGTTCTAAAGTTCTAGAATTTTCTTCTAATTTTTGTTCTAATGTTCGAGAATTTTCCATCATTTTTTTAACAAAATCATCAATTTCGAATAAAAACTCATCTGGATTTTCACCAACTTCTATTAAGGATTGGCGTAGACGAAGTTGTAGAACAGACTTGGTTCCCGATGTCTCCAAATCTCGTTCTTCCAGTTCCCTCTTGAGATCGGCCACTTTTAATTCACTTAATTTTACTTGTTTAGTCGCCATTTTATTTATTTTTATTTACACTTCACAGTTTATTAACCCTCACACCTGACACCAATTGTAACGTTTTATTTATTTATGTGAAGTGTAAAATTGATTAAAACACTAATATTTATATAACTAAGTTTAATTAAAGAAATATGAATTATAAAGAATAATGACAAATAACTAACACTAAGAATTAACAAATATTAACACTATTTTAGAACTAATTATTATTACTAAAGACTTAAACACTAAGATAATTTATTTAACAATTATAACTACGCAATATTTATTTTTACAATATTTATATCACTCTTTACTTATTTATATCACCGTCTGTTCACTACCCGTATCGATACAAGACTGTCCTCGCGATCTTTTGGTCGGGGTATTTATATTAAAATACATCATTCTAGAAGATTCTTTGATTCCCTGAAAATCAGAACAATGGGAAGCGAACGGACGTGTTCTGACCTGCACGCTAGCGGTCGCCGCCCGCGCCGCCGCCCGCGCCGCGACCCTGGGTTCGCTACAATATGTTGTTAGACTACGATTCATCACAAAAGGATCTTGAGAATGAGCAAGACACTGCAGACAAGTACGCATTGCATTTTAATAGAATAAAAGATACTGTACTCTCATTAAAAGAATGTCAAAAGTCAGTGGCCGTTGTAAATGACATTGCAAGCAATAGCAGTCATTGTCAGAAACTATAATTTAAACTGTCCTTTCTTGAGCTAAAGAAGTTTAGTGGAGATATCAAAGAATGGCTTTAATTTTGGACGCAATTCAAGAACATAGATGAAGATGAATCTATAGTAGCAGGTGACAAATTTTATTACCTTATACAAGAAACGGTTTTAGGGTCAACGGCTAGAGAATTAGTTGATAGTTTTCCTGCTACCGAAGGTAATTCTCCTAAAGTAATAGCTGCTCTTAACTCAAGGTATGGTAGAGAGGATTTACTTATTAGAGAGTTATTGACACTTATTCTACAGAATACGTTATCAGTAAATTCAGTATCGCTTGTTTTTTTGTACGATAACTTAAGAGCTCTAGAAACTCTTAATATTACTACAGAAAAATGTACCTCTATGCTTTTACCTCTAGTGGAATCATGCTTGCCTGAAGACTTATTGCGCTTGAGGCAAAGAAATAATACCGTAAGAACAGAAATGCAAGAAACGGGTGCAATCAGCTTGATTTATGCTGTTTCAGCCAAGAACAGTCTAGAACAACTAATGCGCTTTATTGGAGCAGACATAGCGAACGAATAGATAATTGTCTTAGCTAAAACAGGTTTCGGAGCTATGCTGCATAAAACTGCTAAAAAGAAGATGCAAAATTTTAAGTCATCTGATTTTAACACCGAAGAATTACCTACTGCAGCTGGGTTGTTAACAAGCACGACCAAAGAGCAGATCAATGGTTGTGTGATCTGCGATGGTAATCATAATTCTTTCAATTGTTTCAGGGTTCAAAAAATGCATTTAACAGAAAAACGAAAAATATTAGAGAAGAAAACATATTGGCCCGTATTCACACCTTAATTTTAATTTTTAAAAGTAGAAATAAAAGTACGTTTAGTAGAATACCTATGCACACCTAATTTTTAAGAGATAAAAGTCACTTTTATTTTCAAAAATAAAAGCAGATTTTAAAAGTGGATCGTACCACTTCTAGCCGCTGTTTTATTTTGACATTTCATAAGAAATGGCGGAATTCGTAAATATTCCAGAATAACGTGAAATTAATGATGTGCGGGAAGTTTTAAATTTGCGTCGTCAACATTTGCGCAGGTGCCGGGAAAGAGTAGATCGTTTTGAAATTTATAGTGAAAGAGAATTTCGCCGGAGATACAGGTTAAACAAAGATACTGTTCGATTTGTGATCGATTTGCTGCAGGGAGAACTTGAAGTTTTAAAATTTGCTCGCAAAGATTCGGTGTCCTCAGCTTTACAAGTACTGATAACGCTAAGATTTTTTGCAAAAGGTAGTTATCAATCCGAAATAGGAGATGTTCATGGCGTCAGTCAGGCCACAGTATCCAGAATAGTAGCAAAAGTATCGCGTGCAATTGCATTACTTCTACCTCACTATATCAAATATCCGGATCGTCTGGATAATTTAAAAGTTGCTTTTTACAACATTCGTCAATTTCCGAACGTCGTGGGTTGCATTGATTGCACTCATGTTAGAATTAAAAACCCAAAGAAAGAAGAAGCTTTGTTGTACTGCAACCGTAAAAGGTTCTATTCCTTAAATGTGCAGCTAGTATGTCATGCAAATTGCAAAATTTTGGATATTGTGCAGCAAAAGTTTGAGGATGGACAAATAAGTGGTTTATTATTAGGCGATGGGGGTTATCCTTGTAACCTGTTAACACCATTGTTGAATCCAAGAACTCCTGCTGAAGAACGTTACAACCGTGCCCATATCTCTACAAGAAATGTGGTAGAAAGGTGTTTTGGACAGTGGAAAGGAATGTTTCGTGCCCTTTACAAATCATTGGACGTGTTACTTTCAACAGCTAAAGCAGCTATAATCGCAATAGCAGTACTGTATAATATTAGAAAGTTACATGCTGATGAGGAAAACTATGATTCCGATTCGGACGAATTGGACGACTCTGATACCGAAGATGAAAATGTCGCCGTTGGTAATATCAAAACCCTCTACATCAAACTGGAAACGCATTTCGGATTCAATTTATTAGGGATAACTTTTAGATATATCTGGAGAAATTAAATATATATAGCAGACATACGTTTCCCGCGCTACAGGGTTATACAGTGTCCCCGCCTATGAACGCATAGCAAGTAATGGCAAACATGAGTTTCCCGCGCTTAGTGACGTACGCGCACTATACAGTGTTCCCACCTATGAACACATATATTAGACAAATATTATTAGTTATTATATAGTAATTTTACATTAAGGTAACATTTAACATTAGCCTAATAATTTTTTGACATATGCCTCTGATCCAGAACATTATAAATAAATAGATACTAAAATATTTCATATGCTCTAATGGTTTATTGATTAAAAATTACATTATTGCTGATTATCTATTTTACTTAATAATAATTCTATTTCTAAATTTATTTTTTTAAGTTCGGCTTTTTGCAATTCAAAAGCACCAAGTTCCTTTTCTTTTTGGAGAGCTATTAATTCCATTTGAGCCCTGAGCATCTCAGCTTCTCTATTCTTCTGTCCTCCATAACATTGGAAACATTGGCAGCCAGAGGCTTATCTAGGTCACTCTTTTTTTTGTGGGTTTGGACCAGCAGTTCTTGATGACTGCTTCTTTGAGGTACTCGGTTGGGATTCCTTATTTACAAGGAAAGGTTCTTCAGGAACGGGAGAAATTTCAGAATTGGCGGGTAATAACAGTCTAAAATTTAACAAAATTGTGTTCATTGTAACTAGTTCTTTATTTAATCAAATTACATGAATAATAAAGACGTATCTGGAATTAAGTTTTATTATTAAGCTATCAAAACTACTTCAATCAATCGAAATTAATACTTAATTAAAGTAACTTTATGAAAAGAAACACAATTAAAACTCATAATTTAATTTAACGATTAAAATTATTAGACCAGAATCGATATTAATTTTTGTTTATTAATATAGGTTGCAAATTTAAATACTTACCGATGGTATTCATTGTGAAGTAGTTTAATAAAAAAAAACATTTTATTATAGTATATTTACCCACTCTCCGGGTCCAAAATAAATTCGGACATTTGCTGCATTCCATCGGAATCGAAATTATTGTCGTCTTCTCGGAAGACTACTGCACATATGTCTCTTATCATCCAGTCGGTTTCAGTGGGTTCTGGGACATTTGATTGTCCTTCACCGGTTCTTCGCTGGGATTTCTTATAGGCACTAATTGTGCATTTTGCGTGGTTCTTCAGACGAAACCAACACTCCCCCAGCCGTTTCGCGGTTCGGTTGAATCCATGAGCCTTAAAATGAACGGCTAACATTTCCTATTTCTCAGCCATTCGAGCATCACCACTTTTATTTTCAAATATACTTGAATTTTCCTTAACAAATTCAATTAATATATTTTTTTCTTCCATTTTAAAATTTAATCGTTCGCCTTAGGCATCTGCAATATTAATATAAAATTAAATACAATCTAAAATATGAATGTACATTTTGTTAGACTAATAAATAAATATACTAGTAAGTTTAATATAATACTTACGTTAATGAAGATATTTTTATTTACTTCGTAAAATTATAGGTTAACACGAGAAATCTCAGATGAACACCAAATAAATGTATACTGCGCATGTGCGGTACGCATCAGTGCGACGTTGCCAACCGTATTTTTCAATTGGCATTACTTTTATTAAAAATAAGATAAAAATGAGGTCTGAATAGGTGTACTTTAAAAAGTATGTTTATTGCTAGTAACCCTTTTAAAAAAAGTATAATTAAAAGTGATTTTAAAATTGAGGTGTAAATACAGGCCATTGTTTCTTTTGTTTTAGACCAGGGCATCTTGCACGAATATGCAAGAATAGACAACAATGTGTAGTATGTGGAAAAGGACGTAATGTACTAATGTGTAATAATTTGACAATGCTGATTTCAGGAATGTTTCAAGTACCCCAAATGTATTACTACAAACTATATAAGTTAAAATTAGAGGAAGTGGTATAACTTGTATTGCTTGAGCTGTATTTGATTCAGGTTCTCAACGCTTCTATATTTTGAAAGAAACAGCTGAAAAAATTAATCTTAAATCTGACAGAAAAGAAAGTATCCTACACTTTTTGATTGGAGGTGCCGACGGCTAACGTTTGTAATCACAATGTTTATACTGTATACCTTTCCAATTTTGAAGTCAATTACAGATATAATTTTGAAGATTTAGATAAAGATTCCAATCCAGTATGGTTTTCAAGTCCGAGTCATTCTTTTGGTCTTTGCGAAGGTATTCCGTTTGCAAACTATCATTCACTACTGTTGTTCTGGCGATGGTAAAGAGTTTTTCTTCTAGACGACTGCAATGCTTGCATTCGTCTTGGCAAGGACTTCTTGATAATGCGTCAGCGTTACTATGGCTTGCACCTGCCCGATGCTCGATAACAAAGTTATATTCTTGTAATCTTTCAATCCATCTAGCTGCCTGACCTTCAGGATTCTTAAATTGTAGCAGCTATTTGAGAGCCGCATGGTCAGTTCTTATAAGAAATCTTTTCTTTTCTGGTGACGCAATAATTCCTCTCTGGTTTTGACAAGGTTTTACTAAAATAGGCAATAACCTTCTCTTGTCCGTCTTGTATCTGGGAAAGAACGCCACCAATTCCAACGTTGCTGGCATTTGTATCTAGAACAAATTCTCCTTCTGGTAAAGGATAACCTAGGACAGGTGCGCTCGTCAAGGAATATTTATGTTGTTTGAACGCGGCTTGACAGTCCATCTCCCAGATAAATCTTCTGCCTTCTTCAGTAAGCCTTGTGAATGGCTTCGCTATGTTGGCAAATCCAGGTACATAAAGTCGGTAGTATGTACAGAGACCAAGGAAACTTCTCAATTCGTGTTTATCTCTCGGTACTGGCCAGTCACTCACAGCCCTTATTTTCTCCGGGTCAACTGCAATACCCTTGCCAAAAAGTACGTGTCCAATATAATGAACTTCTTTTTGAAATAAGTGACACTTCTTTGGACTGACTTTCAGGTTAGCCTTCCTCAATCTTTGGAAAACCTCTTCATGTGATCCTCGAACGTTTTTCCTACCACAATAATATTGTCGAGGTAAACCAAACATGTTTTCCACGACAGTCCAGGCAACACGGTTTCCGTAAGTCGTTCAAACGTTGCAATGACATTGCAGAGCCCAAATGACATAACAGTAAATTGCCAAAGACCGGTACCGATGGTAAATGCGGTCTTTTCTTTGTCTTTTGGGTCTAAATCTACGTGCCAGTATCCGTTCTTTAGATCAAGAGTAGAGAAGATCTTTGATCCTGCCAATGTGTCCAGTATATCGTCTATTCGGGGTAGCGGGTAGCTATCCTTCTTCGTCACGTTGTTAAGTTGACGATAATCGACGCAAAGTCTTGTAGAGCTATCTTTCTTCTTTACTAGCAGCACTGGTGAAGCCCATGGATTGCTTATAGGTTCAATCACACCTTCCGTTCTCATGTCCTCTATAATTTCTTTTGCATCTTACCGCTTAGATAGTGGTAGTCTTCTTGCTGTTTGGCATATGGGTCTACATGGGACTACATTGGTTCGTCCTTTGTCCTTCTTGTCAAATTGGAACACATCTTGAAAGTTCCTAATTAAGTTCTTAGACTTGGTTTTCTGGTCTGCAGTAAAGTTCTGGAACGATGTTGACAACTTCTTCAATAGAATATCCGGAACTTCACAGCATGTGCTGTCTTTAGCCTTAACAGTTCGAATAATCGATGATACCGTTGAGCATTCTCCTACTATGGTCCCTTTCTTCAGTATAACGGGATAAAAATTTATGTTCAATACTCGAACTGGGATTATTTTGTCGGTTTTAAGCAAGGCTTTTCCAATTAGAACTCCAGTCCCATTTTTGGCATCATCGTTTTTTGGCTGGAGTATGACAATGTTTCCCTCACAGAAGCTACCCTCTAGCTTCCACGATTGATTCACTCCGTTCTGGGAGGGTTACATCTTCCATTATCAATACGCGGATGGTATTGTCGTCTCGTGGATTTAATATCAGTTCTTCATCATTGACTGTTCTCACACCATTCTTCAGGTCAAGTTTAAATCCATGCTTTTTCATTAGGTCCATGCCGAGAATGAATTCATCTTCTACGTCAGCTACCAGCACACGATGTTTAATACAAGTTTTTCCAACAGCGATGCTCAAATCTATTTCTCAAGATGCGGAAGCTTGTTCTCCTGTGGCTGTGCGTATTTGCCACTTTGTTGGAAGTAGATGTTTTTTTTCTGCATAGTTTTCTTGCTAAGTCGGGTCTGATTATTATTTTGTCGCACTCGTATCCAACAACATTTTAAGCGACCTTCTGTCTATGGAGCCGTCTACATAGACTCTGTTAGCTTGATGATGAAGGGATGCGACATAACTAATTGATTCTGGGGTTACTGGATTACGGGTCGACGTTTGCCCCTTCGCATCAACCCGACTTAGTTTCTCGACTCCTTTTCTTCCTTTCTTGGTTCTGCTTTCCTCTGTTGCTTTCTGCAGAGCCTTTGGGGGTGACCTAATTCACCGCAATTCAAACAGCGGAGTTTATTTTTTCCAGCAGCATTAATTTCAGACGTAATTCGTCTTATCTTGTCTTCTAGATCTTCAGTGTCTTCAGGCCTCTCACCATCGATATTTCGCACTCGCGGTTGGTTACGTCAAGCTTGTTTAGCTGCTTCATGATCTAAAGCATATGAAAGTGCGTCAACCAGAGTTTTTGGTCGAGCCAATCGCAGTGCTTGTTGAGTTTCATTGTCACGGACCTCATAGATAAATGATTGAGTGGCAAGACATTCTAAAACACTGTCAGGAGCTGTGGGATGTGCGATAAGAACTGAACGAGCTATATCAGCTTTGAATTCTTGAAGGTTTTTTTAGAACTCTGATATCGGTTCTTCAGTTGCATCTGGTACACTTGCTCCAGATGCGCATTGCCATATCGCATATCCAATCGCTTAACAAGTTGTTCGTAATCTTCTTGTTCATCTTCTTTTAGCATTTGTAGGATATCGATGGCTTCTCCACGCAGCGAAACACAAGCGCTGTAGCTTTTTCTTTGGAAGTCCAGCCATTTGCTTTGGCAGCAGCTTCAAACTGTTTTACATAATTCGGCCACGATACTTGCCGTCAAATTCTGGTGTTTTTATATGCATTTTAGAATTATTTTCTTTTTCGGGTTTCTTTTCAGGAATTTCATTCCTCTTAGCTATATCAGAATTTAAAACTGCTGATGTAATAAATTTTCCTGTAATTCTACGATTTTCATATCATATTCTGTTTTTAAATTTTTCAAATTCTCGTCTAATTCATTTTTTAAAGATTTAGAATTTTCTAATAATTGTTCTTTTAAACTTTCTTCGGTTTTTCTAGAATTTTCTATTAGTTTCTCTTCTAGAATTTTCTGTTAATTTTTCTTTCAATTTTTGTTCTAAACTTCTGGAATTTTCTATTAATTTTTTTCAAAGTTCGAGAATTTTCTTCAGATTTTCTAGAACTTTCCTCTAATTTTTGTTCCAATGTTCTAGAACTTTAGAACAATTTTTTTCAGAATTTTAACAAAATCACCAATTTCGAATAAAAATCATCAGGATTTTCACCAGCTTCTACCAAAGCTTGCCGTAGATGATGTAGTAAAACAGACTTGGTTCCCGATGTGTCCAACTCTCGTTCTTACAGCTCTCTCTTAAGATCGGCCACTTTTAATTCACTTAATTTTACTTGTTTAGTAGCCATTTTATTTATTTTTATTTTACACTTCACAATTTATTAACCCTCACACCGGACACCAATTGTGACGTTTTATTTATTTACGTGAAGTATAAAATTGATTAAAACACTAATATTTATATAACTATGTTTAATAAAAATAAAAAAGAAATATGAATTATAAAGAATAAAAATAAGTAACACTATGCATAAACAAATACAAACACTAAATTAGAACTAATTATTATTAATAAAGACTTAAACACTAAGATAATTTATTTAAACAATTAAAACTACGCAATATTTATTTCCACAATATTTATATCACTCTCTATTTGTTTATATCACCATCTGTTCAATACACGTATCAATATAAGACTGTCCTCGCGGTCTTTTGCTCGGGGTATTTAAAGTAAACACTTGATTTCTGGAATATTCGCGGACCCTCTGGAAAACAGAACAATGGGGAGCGGACGGACCTGTTGTGACCTGTCCGTTAGCGGCCGCCGCCCGCGCTGTGACCCTGGGATCGCTACAATGTACCCTGCTTACCTAATTATTTTAGGCAAAAAAGATTCTGCATCCGAATCAATATGCAAAATTAATTTTACATGCTTTGTAAGCTCAGAAATTATGTATGTAAATTTAAATCAAAAAATTAACAAATATTTAACGGATTATCTGTCAAGTCACGTCAAATATACTATTTTTTATTTATTTTAGTAAAAATGCTGAGAAATATTATTAACGGCACGTGTCAGCATTTAATTTGAAATATTATTTGAGTTTTTCAAACTATTTATGTCATGTTAATGTGGCAGTTCTGTTATTTATTTTGTTTTACATTGTATAATTTTTTATATCATATTTTATGGATTTTTAAATTAATATTAAAATTTGAATATTTAAAATTAATTATTATTATATTTAATTATAGTGGCGCCATCTTTCAAGCTTAATATTAACTAAAACGAAATCTTTACTCATATGCAAATTTAATTCTGACAGCTGTTATTCATATTTATGTAATAAGAAAATTTTGAATAAAATGTTTCATAGCCGAGTGCGTAATCTATAGCTTCATAAACATATTTTTTTTCTTTTCCGTATCCGCAAGCACCAATTAAATTTTGTATTTCCAAAAATTAGCTACATCAATTGCCCTGTCATTGTCTAGCAAGAGATACTCCTTTGTGTATAATTCTTCTAAATTTGGATGTTTTGTCACGCTGAAACTAGTCAAAATGGATTCAAGGATGGCCAAAGTGAATATTTCCGTTGAAAACTGAAACCGAAATTTTTCGCGATTACAATACTTTCTTTTACTTCATACAAGTAAAAAGAAAGGGAGTGTTCGTGTTTAGTACAGCATGTCCTTTGTATAAAGATACTTATACTTACAGTTAGATTTCTATGTATTTTTCTAAATAAAAACTGGTAAATTTTAGGCCTATAAGATATTCGACGTTACTGTAAAACGAAATACGAAACTTAACAAAACGTACAAATTATGAACTCTAGAACTAAATAATCGTTATAAAAAGACTTCATTTTAGAAGTAAATATACGGAAGTAGGTAATATTTCTGTGAAATACGTAAATAAAGTATGTGTTTACGGATTCGTTTCTACTTTATTTATTAATTACAATCGTGAAATGAAATCACAAATAAATCTGTATTCTAAACGACACGTTAGTAACAACGTAATGCTTTATGGATGGTTTCAGTAAATATGATGATAGTTGTTTCCTTTTTTGTTGAATTTTTTAATTGAATAAAATTACAATGAGGAATGTGACTAATTTTTGATTTTTATATATATAATACAGAAAAAAAAATATCCATACTTTTTGTAAATTATTAAAAATTTGGGGAGAGGATACTATGACTTCATCGTAGCCGAACCGTAAAAGAAAGTAGGTAGACGGCTACTGTAAGAAACAGTCTACCTAGCTTTTGTCACGGTATGGCCGCACTGACGTCACGCGTCCCCTCACCGGAACATGAAATTGCTAGTAACTTTCTTCTTATAAACAATTGTTTAGTTTTTATTACTATAATGAGAAGTAAGGGTGGTTAGTTGTTATATTTTAGGACTTATGTACTAAAATTTAATTATAGTCACATACCCCATTTGTAATTCAAATAACGCGCGCTTCCACAAAATTCTTCTTATTGTGCTACAGGGAACACAACATATGCATTCATTTATATTTTAAATTTTACATAGGAAACATGTTGACGATGTGTCATTATTTAAACGTAAAAAATAAATACAACTGATCTCTGGTTTATTAAAAGCATACAAGAAACGGTTGACGTTTACTAACTGGTACGTAACTATCTTCAAGCGTAAGACAGAGCGTACACTATACTTGTGCATACTCAATTCCACCGAATATCAATAGGTATGGGTTTTACCGCCATTATCATACACTCAGGTCAGGTTAATTTTAAGGTAGATTTTTTAAAATTTTCTCTGTCTGCATACGCTCAGTTAGGTCAGGTTAACTTTAGTTTTTTTTTTTAAATTAATATAAACCCTTCGTCGGTATAGCAGGAGGCTGATTCTGTAACGTACGTGAGCATTTGCGGCACCAATTCTATCATAAATATGTCACATGTATACTAGTAAACTCTCTGTCGGACATTTAAAGAACTAAAGTAATGACGTCATGGAGTTGCGTGTCACGGAAATAAGTTACAAGACCTCGGCAGGTCCTGTTTCTAGTTGCGGGACTACCTATCTCTTTCTAATACTACATCTATCTTTTTTGTATCTGTCATTTTGCGGTGTTTTTAAACTTTTATAAGAAAATAATTTAATCCATATTTAGTTATTTAATTTTCGTTGCAGTTGAATGCTGAAATAATTTATTTTCATATTGTTTATTATCGAGTTTATTATATTTGTTATTGTTTTCGTAATTTCGGATGAATTTATTTGTTCTACATTTATTTATTCAATTTTCGGTAAGTTGCATTTAAATATTCAAATCATTTATGATTGAAATAATTTATTATAAAAGTTTTAGGATTATATCTGCAACTAATGGCGTTGGTTGGAATTTTTGTAGCTGTGGATGAAGAGGGCATAATAGAGGAAAGGAGGAATAATACACGGCTCATACGCAGACAATTACGGGATATTCAAAATCCATTCGAAATTGGAAATTCTGAATTCCTAAAAAATTTCAGGTTAAGTAAAGATGCATGTTTACATCTTTTAAACCAAATGGAACCGCATTTGCAAATTGGACAACGCAAAACAAAAGTACCCAATCATATAAGGGTAATAAAATATTTAAAAAAATACGTACACCTGCAAGTAAATTTTATAATTTTTAGTTTCTTTCTGTACTTAATTTCTTTGCTACTGGTAGTTACCAGCGCTCAATAGCAAATAATTATTTGTCCAATATAAGTCAGCCGGTTGTAAGTCGGAGCATTAAAGAGTTTGGGAATATTTTAATAGGGCTATTAATGCAGCGTTGGATAAAGTTTCCCAGAAATGTAGAAAGTAGAAATTTATGCAAGCAACGGTAACAAATTAAGTAGTTGTTAGACAGAATTTATTGCATATTGATTATAGATTTCAGCAAATACATAGAATGCCTCATATTATAGGCACGATTGATGGAACGCATGTGGCCATTGTAAAACCCGTGGAAAATGAACAAGCCTTTATTAACCGTAAAGGCTATCACAGTTTAAATGTTCAAATTGTAAGGAATTTACATTAACATTTTTTTGTACATGCTCCACAAACTCGTTACTTTTGGGACTATACAGAGTATTCATTTCTTTTTCATATGTTTAAATTCCCACTAAACTTATTGGAATCTTATTCATGATGTTTTGACAAACCGTTCATAAATAAACTAGTTTTCGTTCTTATATCATCGCTTACTATTACATTCCGTTTCTTCAAGTAATGTTTTTAATAAAAGTATTTTTGTATTATTTTGGAGAGTTTTTACAAAAAAATGTATGCAACACAATCAAATTAAGTTTTAGCGAACAAAAAGTTTTACATACTTGTTACGTAAATATTTTAATTTTATTTGAAAAAATTACAGATTTGCGATGCGCACAGCAAAATCATCAGTTTAGTATCTAGGTACCCAGGCAGCTCGCATGATTCATTTATTTGGCGAAGTAGCCGAATCAGTTCAATTATGCAAGCTAACTACGAAAATGGGGATCACATCTCAAGATTGATAGGTGTTAGATAATAAATATATAGCATAGCAAAATTTGAACATCTTTTTTTAGGTGATTCGGGTTACCCATGCTTGCCTTGGCTAATGGTTCCAATAAGACATCCTACCACAGAGCAAGAGGAACGTTTTAATGCAGCATTTAAAACTGCAAGAAGTAACGTTGAACGCTGTATTGGGCTATTAAAAGGTCGTTTTCGTTGTTTTTTGAAGGACCGTACTTTACATTATCGCCCTTCAAACGCGGGTAGAATTGTAATGGCCTGTGCAGTTTTACATAATGTATGCATCCATTTTAATGTTGATGAACCACGACGTATATTAGACGATATAGATTTAGAAATAGAAGAGTTACAAAATCCTGACGCTGTTGGCATACAATATAGGCATTTAGGACAACAAGCTCGCGCGGCTTATATAAATGAATATTTTTAAGAATAGAAAAAATATCTGTTTATTTATACATATTTTTGTCATACAAAATAAAATAAATTCTTTAATTAAAACAAAAAAACATATCTAACTTTCGGACCATCTTTCCAGAGCAACAGCAATTCTTTCTAGAAAGCGATTAGTTACTTCGCTGTTCCGCTCTAGAGTGGAATTTAAAATGTCCAACTTGCTGTTGATAGTTGCTACCTGTGTATTTAATTCCGTTTGTTGTTGTAGTAGCAACGAAATGTCATCGCTGGTTATGACTTTCTCTGTAGTAAAATAACATATTATTTAATAAAATTAACAAAAAATGTTTAATAAATAATTGTACTTCTTTTTGAAGATGACGGCGTTAATACCGTATCGGGTAATGATGAAGGCGTTACTGATGTCTCTGCTACAGATGCTGGCGCAATATCTGCTTCAGATGTCGGTGTCTGAATTTTTTTTTTATAATAATAGCTGTCTACATTGATATTGTTATTTAATATAAAGACTTACAGTAGGCATAGATATATCCGTTTCGGAAAACATATCTTGTTCTTCTACATCTTCTTCTTCCGTTCTCTTCCTCTTGAGCGGAATATCGCTCTCCAGAGATACATTACTACCACCAGCTTCAGGGTCAGCCACACCATAAGCTGCTTCTGGGGAAATGAAAAAGAGGACCCGCTCTTCAAAATCGCTTAAAGATTTTGATAGTTGCGGACCACCACCTGTAGCTCCTCGGCTTTTTTTAATTTCTGCAACTTTCTCTTCACTCTGGTCTTCATATCTGACCAGTACTGAAAAATGTGAATTAAATATAACAAAAAAAAAATTATGTAAATATTAAACTAAATGTACATGAAAAAATTAAATACTTACACGTTGCCACTTCGCAGTATCTCTAGCAGGCCCATTTGTGGAATTTAAAGATTGCGAAAGCACATCCCACAATGAATTGTAGGTTTTCTTTCCTTCCACACAATCTATAAATTTAGCTTTTCCAAAATCTATATTGTCTTCTATGAAAGACAATAAAATTTGTTTTTGCTCCTCTGTAGCATTTGCATCTCTTTTTTTATCGGTTGCCATAATAAGAATGGAAACAATTAAATAAAATAAGAACAACAAAAACTTACAAATTAAAAATAAAACGGAAAACTATATTAAAAACAACAAAGAAAACCAACAAAATGGTTAAAATAAAACGAAAAACTTAATAAATACAACAAACAAAACCAACAAAATGATTTAAAATAAGGCAGAAAAGTAAATTGAGCACAATAAATACAACGATGTAAACCAAACAAACTTTTCTCAATATTGACAGATCAAAATGTTTTTGAAACCAATACCAACATAAAACTTGTCTTAGAAACCTATTAACACCGAATTCCCTAGACGGTTACTAGAAAAAAAAAAACAATGACGTCATACAATGTACTCACGCAAATATAGTCCCGCAAGTGCTCACGCCACTTACAGAATCAGCCTCCAGGTCTGACGTAGAGAGGTTAGATTAGGTTGTTTGAATGCCACTGATATTCGCGTGTTCTGCTGCTTGTCAAACGCGTGAAGTTAGTTACGTACGTAAATTTTTACCTGTTTTAAATTAGAAAATTAGAATTTAAATTACGCATTTATTCTAGGTGATTTTTTTATTACTATATTTACATTTCATTTTAAATCTGATACGAAATATAATTAAATATCGTTAATGAAAAAAACTACGATATTACAATCAAAATTATCTTTCACGGAATAAAATTAGTTGTCATTTATTATGATGGTACCCTAGGTACTTAGTTACCGACATTCCGTCAGTGACGTGCAATGTCATTTGAAATTATGCACAAGTACATATTTATTCTTTGAAATAAAAAAGTAAGTAGAGAACTGGCCAAAATTCAGTGTAATGTATTGTTAATAAGAATAGGTTATTTTTAACCGAAAATATGTCAAACAGTCTAGATGATATTTATTGAATTTTTAAACGCCAATCTGGAAATTTTATCATAAAATCTAATTGTTTAAAAAAAAATTTGTATACCATAAAAGATGCTAAATATAATATATTTTTACAACCCTGTGTCGCTCTTAATGATAACTGGTTTTGCATAATACTATTGTCTCAAAATTCGTTTGATTTTGATAACAAATCATTTAGTAGTGAAAGCCCCATTTAATTAACTTACATTGGTTTCTTGAACAAGGTTTTCTTTAATGTCTTTCATTAGTGACATATTTTACATATAACTTAAATATTAATATTTTCATTATAGACTGGCAGTAGATAAAAATTATTTTCGTCATGTCCATAGTAGGAAATATATAGAACTTGGTAATATTTCTACTTTAACATTTAATTATCAGTTACCGTTGTGAAATGATAGGACAACATCTGAAATCTAAACGACTAATTAATAAGAACGCAATGCTTTGTAGATGGGAAAATTTTAGTTAATTTAAATGATTATATAAGTGTCGTTTTCTGTTAATTTTTTAATTGAGGAATATTGGATTTTTTTATTTAAATGGCACAAATTCTTACTTTGCTTAGAGAACAGTGGACAAAAATTTGCTTCTATGCACTAACATACCGCAAAATTTTACAAGCACGTGTTTTGTATGATAATGAACATTGTCATAAAATGTTCATTATTATATTCTATAAAAAAAATTGAAATGAAATTTACAGGTAATTCCAAAATGAAAAATTACAAAATTATTTGAAAAAAATAATTCTACGAAGAATAAAGAACTATGGAGAAATGTCTATAATAATTATAAATCCGAAGACTACAGATACATCGCCGATGCAAGCCAAAAAATAGAATAAAGAATTAATTTCTATTAAATTATGTACGTGTATATATATAACTTATTTATTTGTTACAAAAATTTAAAATTTTAAGTAGAAAACACGTTAGTAATATTTCAATATTTATAAGTTAAAATAAATAGATACAATTGATCTTTATAAAGTGTCTCTGGTTTATTAAAGAAATACTATAAATTACGACAAGTTTTTTACTTTTGAAGTTTAGAACATAAACATAATTAAATGGAAATAATGGGAGCAACTAAGTAGGTATGAGATCAACGTTTTTCTATTTATTTTTATTTATCAATTATTTTAGTTATGAATTTGAGAGATAACTAAATTTCGAACCTAAACAAGTTCTAATTATATCACAATACTACATAGAAAAGAGGAAGAATTTATTGTTTACTGTATGCAATGCATCGAAATTGGTCTTGACAGTGAATGTGAGTATGAATTTAATTTATTTAGATTTATCATGGTTATTATATATTATTAATATTTAATTTAATTATTATCAGCCCGTATGGTTGAGCGAACAAGAGTAGTCTCAATAAGATTATAAGTTATAATAAAACGGTTCGGTGTGCGTTGATCTTACAACGGTTGTAGACTGACTACTGGCACCATTGAAAATGAAATGCAAATACATTTTGTTACAAAACAAACACTTTGGTCCATATTACGAGCTAACTTTTATAATAAAATTGCTATTTTATCGTTCACTTTTATAACATATGTAATGTTAAAACAAGCGTTAAACTCGCTATTTTATTATAAAAGCAAACTGTATCACTTTTACAATAATATCGTAATTTTAACGCTCAATTCTACAAAAGCGGGCGTTAAAGTAGCGATTTTATTATAAAAGTGAGCTCATAATACGAGCCCTTAAGTCTAACAACATATACCAGTGTAATATAAGAAAATTCTATTACAATACAAGCTTCTATGTTGTTAATAATCTTCGTCAGTAAAATGCATATAAATCTTGCAATGAAACAAGCATTGCCTTCATTGTTGTTGTGCAATTAATAAAATCAAATAATTCCATTATTATTATAACACATCTCATACATAAATATTTTACCAAATTTTATTGTTAAATAATTTTAAGTTATCGAAAAACTTCTGTAATAGTGATTACTTCCTTATCTGACGATAAAAATATTGAGTGTCATATAACTGAATGTTCGAAAATGTATTTATTTTCTCGAATTTAGATTTACCAATTTTTAAAGAAAATTTAATAGTACATTATAAATTAGCAATATCGATCAGCTTTTGGTTTTGATTTTGTTTTTTTGCAAGAAATTTGTCGGAGATTTAACTTGTTTGGTATCAAATGAAAGCACTCGATGAGAGCTGGCTTGCATATATAGGGTGTTTCAAAATGAGCGCAAGATTAAATTTTTCAATAAAACACATAATTTACTCGAATATTGCAAATATTTTTATTTTATTATAAAGTACACATATGGCGATTATGTGTGGAAGAGAACATCCAACAAATGGCCGCCACGACTCTGCTGGCACACTCTTGCTCTTTTAGAGAAGTTGCTAATTACATTTTCGCACATTTCTCCTCTAATGTCGCCAATGACACGTCGAATTTCTTCCTTCAGCTCAGGAATTGTGTTTGGTTGGTTAACATAGACGGAAGACTTCAAAAAACCCCACAGGAAGAAGTCGCACTGCGTTAGATCGTACGATCTCGGTGGCCAATTCTGGTCGCCAGTGCGTGAGATTACACGGCCAGGGAATCTCTCCTGTAACAACTGCATTGTCTCTCGCGCAGTGTGACAGGTTGCCCCGTCCTGCTGAAACCACATCTCGGCTAAATCCATACCAACCAATGCAGGCCACAAAAACTCCGTTATCATATGGCGATAACGTTCACCATTCACGGTCACTGTATTGGCAGCGTCGTCTTCGAAGAAGTATGGCCCAACCACTCCACCAGCCCAAAATCCACACCAAACGGTGACTCGTTGTGGATGCATTGCCTTCTGATGAACAACATGTGGATTCTCTGCTTCCCAAATCCGACTGTTTTGCGTGTTCACGTACCCATTCAAGTGAAAGTGAGCCTTATCGCTAAAGATATTTTTTTTAACAAAATCAGCGTCCATTCTTTGGTTGTCCAACACCCAGTTGACAAAGGTACGGCGTTGCATATGATCACCTAGCTTAAGTTCTTGTGTCAATTGAACTTTATACGGATGCATATGGAGATCTTTCTTTAAAATTCTCTGCAAACTGCTTATCGAAATGGCCAGTTGCTGCGAACGGCGGCGAATCGATAAGCCTGGATTTTCACCAACACTTGCACTAACTAAAGCAATATTTTCAATGGACCGGCCTGACCGAGGGCGACCTAATGATTTCTGGTTAACAACCGAGCCAGTTCGATCGAATTTCTCGATCAGTCTCTTAACTGTCGAACAATTTGGTACATTTTGTCGAACAAAAATTGCACGCACTTGACGAACTGTTTCCGCAATATTTTCACCACATTTGAAATAAGTTTTCAATATTAATATTCGCTGTTCGTTTGTGTAGCGTTCCATAACTAATAATCGCGATGCGTCTACTTGACAGTTGTCAAGTTTTTATTCCTGCTCCCTTGATTAAAAAAAAAATGCCGGCCAATTCAAATCTTGCGCTCATTTTGAAACAACTATAACAATTTTTTTGACTATTGGATTTTGTTTCTTGCAAACAACAATGCCAGAAGTATTTCTTGTTTGGTATAAAATGAAAGCAATTGACAAGAGCTGGCTTATAAGATGATTTTAGCCATCAAATGTAAATATTTCATTGACGCCGGAGGCTTAGTGAAGCTCTGCGTAGCTGAACCTTCGCTAGTCCTATATACTAAAAGGCTTAGACATTTATTTCTATGAGAGATGGGATATTTCTTGGCTAGGTGTTGATATTAAAAACGAAGATGGTTACTGGAAATCAGCCACTCTTTATTGAATTCAACCTCTACAGTTTCGACCCCACATGGGTCTTCTTCAGGAGATGAATTTAAATATTTGTGGTTTTATGTTTGAAATAAATTGATATTTTTTCAACATGAAAATAGTCAAAAATCGAAGTAAAATAAATATAAATTATTTTGTTAAACATTAAAATTAACAAATGTCGATCTAATTTTAATTAGAAATATAAGTATAAGTTGTCCGTTAGGGTGTGATAAACCGTTTTTTCATTTTATATATATTTTATATTTCTAATTAAAATTAGATCGACATTTGTTAATTTTAATGTTTAACAAAATAATTTATATTTATTTTACTTCGATTTTTGACTATTTTCATGTTGAAAAAATATCAATTTATTTCAAACATAAAACCACAAATATTTAAATTCATCTCCTGAAGAAGACCCATGTGGGGTCGAAACTGTAGAGGTTGAATTCAATAAAGAGTGGCTGATTTCCAGTAACCATCTTCGTTTTTAATTTATTTCTATATACATTTTCATCAGACGATCGCCAAAATTTTGCAACAGGCTACAGCATAAACTGATCATCCGATTTTCATGATTTTTGCACCATATTATAGGGTTTGATTCGACTTATTTTCCTAGATAGTTTTTATATTTTTACTGTGTGTGGTTTTTGTGTCAAAAATCTTTGTAGAATTGGTACATTGAAACAATAGCTCAAGCAAAAATGTTCTATGGGGATCGGGATTTGTTTTTTGCAAAAAGGTTTCAGAAATATGTCGTGTTTGGTATAAAATGAAAGATCTCGGCAAGAGTTCGCGTAGAGAATTGACAAAAATATTCCATGTTGATCGACTTTTGTTTTATGAAAAAAGTTGTATAAAGTATATCGTGCTTTATGTCAAATAAAAGGTCTCGATGAGAGCTGGCGAGCAGACATGTCAAAAATGTTCTATGATGATCGGCTTTTTTTTCTACAAAAAGTTGTCAGAAGTATATGGTGTTTAGTGCCATATGAAAAGACTCGATGAGGGCTGGTCTGCAGAATTGACAAAAACGTAAAATGTCGATCAGTTTTGGTTTCTTGAAAAAATTTTTGTCAGAAGTATTTCGTGTTTAATGAAAGGTCTCGATTAGGGCTAGAATGCAGAACTGACAAAATTAATCCATGTTGATCGGCTTTTGTTTTTTGCAAAAAGTTCTCAGAAACATATCGTGTTTGGTCTTAAACAAAAGGCCTCGTTGAGGGCTGATGTGCAGAATTGACAAAAATGTTTCATGTTGATCGGTTTTTGTTTTTTTCAAAAAGTTGTCAGAAGTATCTCGTGTTTGGTATATAATAAATGGTCGCGATGAGAGCTGACATGCAAACTTGACAGAAATGGTCCATGTTGACCCGCTTTTGTTTTTTTGGAAAAAGTTGTCAGAAATATGTTTTATTTGGTATCAAATTAAATGTCTTATTGAGGGCTGATTTACAGAAGTGACAAAAAATTGCCAAGTTAATCTGTTTTTGTTTTTTTTTTACAATTAGTTGCCGGAAGTACACCGAGTTTGGTATTAAATGAAAGCATTAGACAAGACCTTCCTTGTAGAAATAGAATTATCTATCAAATGTTTATATTTCACTGACGCCGTAGGCCCAGGGAACGCTCAACGTAGCTGAGCATTCGCTAGTTAAATAACTAAAAATAAAGTTTAAATTGACTTACGCCACTGAAGTTTCTACGGCACTGATGCTGTGCGCTATGCGTGCCTTACATCTGATTGCGCCCGCGCACTGTTAGACTTAACTTCAAAAATGCGTAATTAAATTAAAATGCTATAAAAGGCAGTAAAGGACACTAACGAAGTACTAACAAACTGTATGATTCGTATTTCAATATTTTCTTGGTCGTGTATTGTGAAGTTAGCTGACCAAGTCAAATATTTTTTTATTGTCAATTTGCATAACTGAATTTTAAAATTATAAACAGGAGTAAAGAGCACTAAAGAAGTACTAAGAAACCATAATTTATTTTTTCAGAAAGCTCGTTTATAGCCTGCTGACGTAAAGTTATTAGACCATTTCAAAATATTTTTATTGGTAAATAGAATACATGAATTAAAAAGTACCAAAAGCAAGAAGGGGCACTAACGTACATAAAATTATTTACATTTCTGCTCAACGTTGGCCTGCCTACTTTACACAGCCGCAATATTATATCCGAATAAAATGACAAATGAGCTATATAATATTGTTGTCAAAATTTCGGTAAGCATTTTTTTGTTTAAATGTTTCTAAAAATTTAGCAACTGGGCCTTAGTGTTGTAAGGTATTAGATACATTAAAAACATCTCTTGCATCTCTTAAGTTTCTTATTCCCTTACTTAGGTGCACTAGTAATAAAAAACAAATTCTGTAATAAAAATATGTGCATGTTAAATTATAAAGAACAATTAAAGTTTACATCGTTTTAAAACGATCTGATAATGACGACGAAGAATGACATGTTTGTTGTCATGTTATTTGAAAAGCCGCTTGATGGCAAAGCAGATTTTCGAATCGTGTTCTTGTTTACGTTATGTATTTTATGCACACTGATCCTCGAAATATTTGCCCATTTTTGTACAAAACAATATTTTGTACGAATACTACTCCTCTAACACCCGAATATTTACAAGCTTATTTCTTCATTTGGTACTAGCACCATCTAGCAATTTTGCCAGACTATTTCTATGTCCTTGTTATTTGACTTTTGCTTTGTCACCAAGAGAGATAAATTTAAGGGACAATATTTTTAAAAATGTTTTTTTAATGAAATCGGACGTTGTATATATATATATATATATATATATATATATATATATATATATATATATATATATATATATATATATATGATACTTGGATTTTCCTTCCGGGTTTCTTCTCGTGTTGGTCTGGTCTTCTCTTCTCCTTCGTTTACTTGACGACGTTTCGGCAAGGTCTCACTTGTCATCTTCAGGTCTTTGAATAGTTTCTTGTTCTCGATCTGGTATTCGGTCTCGAACTGACATTCATTGGCGATGGTGCAGGTTTATATGCCGTGGTTGTGGTTACGGTTGGACGTTTCACTGAGCTGCTCCTGGTTGTTGGTCCTGATTGGTGTGCTGACTCTTTCTGCGTCGCTGGTTCTGTTGCTGGTGTGGTGTTCGGCGTCTGTTTCTTTCTCTTTCGTGTCAACTTGTTTAGTGCTGGTTTCCATGTGAGTGGTAGCCTTTTGTGTATCGTCCCTGGTATTCAGATTGTTTGGTCGTTTTTCGATTTCTATGGCTTCTCTAATGATTCTTCTGGTGTTGTGTTCGATGTTGGCTATCATTTTTGTGTTTTCGAAGTCGATTGTGTGTGATGTGGCTTTCACGTGCTGAACTAAGGATGAAGTTTGCATGTCCTTTCTCACTGCATTTTGATGTTCATCTCTCCTGATGTTAATTCTTCTGTTAGTTTGGCCTATGTAAATGTTGTCGCAATCCTGGCAAGGGACTTCGTATACACCTTGGCTCTCGAGGTTGATCTTTGTCTTCGGGTTTGGCAGAATCGTACTGATTTTCTTGTCTGTGGTGAAGATGGTCTTGATGTCATTTTTCTTTAGTACTTCGCTTATTTTGTCGGTGGTGCCTTTTATGTATGGAAGGTAGGCTTTGGTGGATAGTTTTTCTTCATCTTCCTGTTCATTTTTTTTTTGTTTTCGTGGCCTCAGAGCCAATTTTATGTTCCTCTGGCTGTAACCATTTTGGAGTAGTGTTGTCTTAATGGTTTCCATTTCCTTTTGTTGGTTTTCGTTATCCGCTAAACGTTGAGATCTTGTGATGAGTGTTTTCACTACTGACTGCAGCTGGGCTGGATGGTGATGAGAGTCAGCCTTCAGATAACGATTAGTATGTGTTGTCTTCCTATATACTGTATGGCCTAGGCTTCCGTTTGTGCGTTTCTTCACAAGTACATCAAGGAATGAGAGTTGGCGTTCTTCTTCGACTTCCATGGTAAACTTGATGTTAGGATGGATTCCGTTAAGGTGGTCCAAAAATAGATTCAGCTTCTCTCTTCCGTGGGTCCAGATTACAAACGTGTCATCAACGTAACGTAACCATAACTTTGGCTTCTGGTTGGCGGATTCGAGAGCTCTAGTTTCGAAATCTTCCATGAATAGGTTTGCCAGGACTGGTAAAAGTGGAGAACCCATAGGGGCTCCTGCCACTTGTTTGTAACGCTGTTCTTCATATATAAAGTAGGTGTTCTTCAGGCAGTGTCTCGTTAGTTCCAGGATGTGTTCTGCAGGTTTGTATTTCTTTTTTATGATGTCCAATGTTTCTTCCACCGGTATGTTCGTGAAGAGTGATACTACGTCGAAACTGACTAATAGGTCTCCTGGTTGGACAACTTCTTTCTTTAGTAGCTCGATGAAGTGACCAGCGTTCTTGACGTTGGATTTTATTTCTTCGACGTACGGTTGTAGTTGTTTAGCCAGGTATTTTGCCAGTTGTTGTGACGGTGATCCTATACAGCTGACTATGGGTCTCAGTGGAGTGCCTTCTTTGTGGATTTTTGGTAATCCGTATAATTTAGGGCATCTCGATGATTTCTCCCTTGGAATTAGCTGTACTTGTGTTTCGTTATCAATCTGGCTTCCTTTGATCTTCATCTTTGTAGTCTTCTCCAGGTATGTAGTTGGATCAGAGGATATTCGAATATATGCTGGATCCTCCAGAAGTACTTGTATTTTGTTGCCGTAGTTCATCACAACTGTTGCGTTACCCTTGTCTGCTGGTAGGATGGTGATATCCGGATTTTGCCGTAGCAAACGTAGTGCCTGGTGTTCTTCTGTTGACAGGGTCTTCTTTGGTGGGCGGGCTGTTCTCAATATGCGTGAGACATCTTGACGGATTTCTTCAGCTTTATTCTTCTCTATGTTGATAATAGAAGATTCTACGCCACAAATTATTTCTTCCACTGGTATATGTGTTGGAGCTACTGCATAGTTTAAACCTTTGGCTAATACGTTTTGTGATGCTTCATCCAGTTGTACTTTTGAGAGGTTGTATACAACTTTCTTGTTTCTTCTTCTTTGTTTTCTGTTTTTCTTCCAGGAGCTTCTTAAACTTCTGTATGTGTTTATTCTTCGTCAGTTGTAAAGAAACAGACGCCGAACACCACATCAGCAACAGAACCAGCGACGCAGAAAGACTCAGCACATCAATCAGGACCAACAACCAGGAGCAGCTCAGTGAAACGTCCAACCGTGACCACAACCACGGCATATAAACCTGCATCATCGCCAATGAATGTCAGTTCTAGACCGAATACCAGATCGAGAATAAGAAACTATTCAAAGACCTGAAGATGGCAAGTGAGACCTTGCCGAAACGTCGTCAAGTAAACGAAGGAGAAGAGAAGACCAGATCAACACGAGAAGAAACCCGGAAGAAAAATCCAAGTATCATCAACAACACTCGTGGAAATATCAAAATCAACATATATATATATATATATATATATATATATATATATATATATATATATATATATATATATATATACCGGGTGTTCCAGCTCGACCGGACACATGGGAGTTTTACATGGGAAATCATTTAATTATGAATACTATCTCCACAGAGCAAGATATTAACTTGAAATTTTGTATACTTATCGGAGAATATTAATTCTATGGATCACACTTATTTGAAATATGCAATTTCGTCTGCAGGGCGAGATTTATTAAATTCAAAATCTAATATTTTCGTTCAAAATCAGACAGCCATGGAAATAAAAGAAAATCTTTATAGTCATCTAGGTAAATGACGCATTAAATTTTTTTTTACTTATTTTTAATTTATTTTTCTTACCGTGTAATCTAAAGCAATCAAATCTTAAATTTCTTTAAAATTAAAAAAAAACTTTCTTTACCTGATTTGAACTGGTAATTTCAAATAAGAAATTCATTTTATAGCGCATTACTAAATTCGACTGTATACGTACATTGGCGACAAAAACATGGTCGCTAGAAGTTTTTCTGGAGACAAAGAGTGTCGAATCTGGTTACGTAGTATAAGTAATCGGTGGTATTATTATCGTGGTGAGATGGCGCCCCTCTGACGAAGCGTCTTTGTGCGGGGCACAACCTGCACACCCACACGCTACAGTTCTGGTAGTTGGCGCTATTTACTAGTGTGTCAAATCTTTCAGTGTAATGTGTGATCGAAATATAGTCAAATAATAGTCGTAGAAAAAGCAAAGTACATATTTCGAGTTATAAAGCAATAACGCACTTGTGGAATTACAAACTCGCCGCTTCGCTAACTTTTCCACTTCGGGCGTAACATGCATCTTACAACTCTTAATATGTAAACATAAAAAATAATTTTATGCAAAGGCAAAATTACTAAGAATATTTAAAAAATGTGAATATTATCAAAATTAAAAACTTTCGTGCCTACAATCAATTACTAAATCTAACGTTAAAGTAACTTCACAATACTCTTTTATATTACCTTAGTTAGAGAAAGTAAGATAAAATTAGACACTAAAAATAGAATCCCCATTTTTATTACTTTATTCATATAGGTATAAAAATATATTGTAAACATTTTTTTTAAATTTAGTATACTTAGAAATATTAGATGGTAAGTAAGTATTCCAACAATTATTTCATGATAATGAGATGAATATTTGCGAAACATAAAATTTATAAAAATTAATATTTATTAATTTAAAATATAATAATTTAGAATTATGTTTATTAAATAAATATTAATTATTTGCAAGTATATTATAAATACACTCACTTTGAGACTCTGTAGAAACTTGAGACAAGACTAGGCTAATCTAGGTCAACGCGAGACCGAGTCGGGATCAGCCTAAGTCTTCTCTCATGTTAACTCGTAGCAATAGTAAGCTCAAGCTCAACCAGACATAGACATCTTATACTTTGACACCCTTTCTATTACTGAAATACAAGAATACAGATATGACGTTAATTGTATATCATACAACAAATGATATTAGTCGTTATGTAAATGAAAATTGGCAGAAAGTTGTAATGTTAACTTTGAAACACACTTCGTACAAAAATTAAAGTTTTTATAAATTCCTGTGTTGCTATTTTAGTCTAATGGCGAATATTTTTGCAAAAATGTAACCGAAAATCTCATGTTGCGACAATTCTATGATAATATATGTCAGAGATGTCAACCATCTAATTTCAAAACCACATTTCAAATGCAATCCTGCGACCTACCGCCCTGAATTTGAAGTGTTGATATTACAATCTAGCACATACTTGAATGTGTAGTAATCTTTCATTCAAATTTCGTATTCATTTTTACAGTGGCACATTAAAACTACACAATCAACATAACGATTTTTTTGTCTAATTTTCTTATAATTGAAAACAGTGGCAACAGGGAATCAAGTGAGACAGCTTTTCTTTCTGCTTCAACCACAGCCGCCCCAGGCGCCAAATTGAAAAAAGGCGCCAAAACGAATCATAACTAAAGATAAGATCCATATTCTCACCTACCTTGAAGAAGCGCACTTTGAAAAAGTGAAAATAAAGAAGCGAGCGAAGTAGCGGTCTAATTCTCACCTCGAAAAAGTACGTGAAGTAGCGCTACTTCAGCTTGACGAAGAAGTGAATTAAAGAAGTGGTTAGTACCGTGTTTTCGCGTGTTACTTTGTTGTTTCATAATTCATAATGGCGCAAAAATTGTACTATCTACCAGAATTAGACGAGTTAAATGAAATTAACGAAATAATAAATGTGAGAAGAAGGCGTTTGAGACGTATGCGAAACCTATATGACCCTTTTACGGTTTTAAGCAACGAAGAATTTCGAAATAGATAACGTTTAAGCAAAAAAACAGTACGGTACGTTTTAAGTTTGATAGGGGACCAATTGAATCCGTTAAAATATTCAACAAAATCTTCAATTTCTCCTGAATTGCAACTCTTAATCGCATTACGTTTTTATTCTAAGGGAAATTATCAAAGTGAAACAGGTAAATACTACTTCTACAATAAAATAAAAAGTAATATTTACATTATACGTAGATACTTGTTCAACAATTTAGAAAAGTAACTATTTGCATAAATTATTACTCAAAACTTTTTTTTTAATATAATAATTGTTTATGTAAATAATGCATAATCAATCTGTAATTGGGACATAATATATCCTGTTGCGTTGATTGTTGAAATAAAAATTACAGCTTGAGATTATTCTATCCATACCTACCTACATATTATTTCATATCCTCTCTTATAATTATTGTATACATTTCTTATTTTGGGTAAAGTGCACATTAAGTTCATACAAAGGATTTGAAATTTCTAGCGCATGCGTAGTTGCTATTTTCTTTGACAATTTCCAATGCTTCTCAAACAAACTACCTGTAATACTGCAAAAGCTGCTATTATAGCTATAGCAATATTAAAAAAAATAGTGGTGAAGACAATACTTACGGTACACTACACATAACTTGGATAGGTATATCTCATTCGTTTTATATTTAATCTTCACAGAATCTGATTCGGATAACGAGGAAGATGAGGATAATAATGTCATTGATGCTCAGCCAACAAGTTCAAAACGCAGAAATATATTCCGAGCACAATTTGCTCGGCAACGTTTTTAAAATTTATGAAATATATTTTCCCAGTATTTCCCTCCTAATACTTCCCCGTATTTTTTTAGTTTTTAACTTAGATCATATAACTTACAGGATTGGATGTCAAAAGATTTTTTGCTTTAATGTATAGCCTACGTAGGCTGCACTTAAAACTTTTTTTACAGTTTCTCGCGCAAGCGCCTTTAGTTATTGGAGGTAAAGCTATCTATTGCTATTTCTCAATCCTATGCGTTGAAAGGTTCTGATATCGAGTTCTGTAAGCTATGTGATTTAAGTTTAAGGTTTTTAAATAATTCTTGTAACGAATGATTAGATGTAAAAAAATAATATTATATATATACAAAATTAAATAAATCACTACATATATAATTATACTATAGTCTTTTTCACGAAAATGTGATCGTACGTCATAATGTTCCCTGATGCAACGTTGCCAAGTATTTGTAGGGTACATTCAAGTGTTGATGGTTGCATAGTATACCATGTGTGTATATATCATATTGTGAATTATTTACATAAAATAAATTAAATTTATTCAGCATCCCCCTCTGTATCTTCGTTTGTCACGTTCATGTTCGAAATACCTTATTACAGAATTCACCATATTCTGTGCACAACTTCCTAAATTTTTTGCTCGATTTTTTGACATTTTTCAAAAATAATATTTTTTGACATTTCGAGAATGGCAACGTTGTACAGGATTACCAACCATTGATTAGTAAAAGACACTAAGTTCCATGTATTTTACTGGGTATATGCTAGGGATAGTAACATTGCTGTTTTGGCTACAATTTTATTACTAGGTATGACGTACGATCACATTTTCGTTAAAAAGACTATATATAAACTAAACTAAACTAAAATACAACAAAAAATATTAATTTAATAAATGCCTTCTTAATATTTCTTTTTCCATTTCTGTTTTTTCTATCAATGATTTTTTTAATTCTATATCTAATTTTTCATTTTCCTGCTTTAATTTTAATAAATCTAATTTCCCTCAATTTTTAATTGTACATTATACATATTGTTTTCCCTTTCATTTCGGGCTTTAAAAATTGTACTAACTTCTCCACAAATTACTTCGTCAAAATTGCCCAATTTTAACTTTTTGTGTGAAGATTTACGTGGGGTATTGGTAGGTTGGGAATGGGTTTCAATGGGTAGTACAGGATTTGGCAATTCTGTTGAATTCAGTGTTGAAGTGGATAGAGGTTCTTTATTAGTAGGAATAAGGATTCTATAAAAAAATATTCCAAATGTAAAGATATTTCATATATTTCAGTATAAAGGTACACACAGTTTATCAAGTTTATAGGTAGAATATGTAAATATTCATGCATCTCATTAGTCATAGATTCATTCATCATTCAAAATTAGAAAAATTCATAGGCATATTTTGATTTTATATAATATATCATGCATTCATAAATTCATACGTAACCTTACGTGCAATAATACAACACTTTGCATCAAGATTTGCACATTATTATATATAGGTACATGTAATATATCATTCTCTGCAGTGAAACCTCATTTTAAAATTTAAATAGACACTGAAACAACCCTGTCCCCGGTGGGATTCGAACCCGACATTAGTGCTGCCATAATTTATATAAAACTGTTGACTGTTTGTTCATCAATATTTTTAATTTCAAGTTGTTATTTCACTAATGCTTTTGTTTTTGTTGAAAAATGGAAATTACAAGACCAGAAAGATAATGGCGGGAAAAATGTATATATAGATTTCACTGTAGTAAGTGTAGACATAAAAAACTTACCCAGTCTCTGGATTGAATATATACTCATTCACCTGTCCCTGATCTCCATCTGAAACAAACATATTGGTATCTTCTGTAAAATCATTTGGACATAAACTACTAATGAGCCAGTCTGATTCACTCGGTTCTTCTTCTGATGGTCCATTTCGAATATTTTTTATAATTACAAATGTTTTGTTTCGCATTCTCTTTCAATCTAAACCAAAACTGTTTTATTTGTTTCGAGTTTCTATTGAACCCCAATACTCGAAATTTCTGGGCCACTTCCTCCCATTTAATTTTACGGGCTTTTATTGCCTTTCCATCATTTGATTTGTTTTTAAATATATTTATATTTTCTTTGATGAAATCAAAGAAAATTCCTTTTTCATTTGATGAGAACGGTGTCCTCTCTGTTTTAGGAGGCATCTAAAATAATGGCATAATTACTCGTACCTATATTATAAAACTTAATTTTGTACTAAATCTTTATAAAAATTATATAAATATATAAAATTTACTTACCTCAATATATTTTGTTATAAATATCGTCTAAGTACGAAGATTCAGTGAAATTTACTTTTTGACAGCAGCTATCTAGTTGCTCCCTGGCAGCTACTTATGTCACACGGGTGAATTCAGTTGTTGTTTCGAGATTGGAGTAGCGCTACTTTGAGAAGCGGTAAATACAAGAGGTAAGAATTTGAACTTACGAAAAATCACTACTTTGCGAAAAATTACTTCTCTAAGAAGTACTTGAAGTAGTGCTTTTTCAGAATAGGTGAGAATACGGGCCATAAAATTTTAATAAACAGTTGAAAAAAGATATTAAAAACCTGAGAAACTTATATAAAATTAAATTTAAAAATATGTATTTACAATCAAATCTTTTTTCGCCATTCTGTCACTAAGCAATCAATCATCGTTCGTCTTCGTACAGGCCACTAACAAAAATCCATGGTCGATGTTTAAAATGGGAGCATTCTTCTACACTTTTCTTTCTCTTTCTCAAATGTAGAGAAATAAAATGTTTAAATTACCCACAATTTTAAAAATTATATTTATTAAATATAAGATAATTTGTGTACATTGCTTTGAAATTATATTGAATATTTATACTTTTTAACTTCTCTTCATAGAATTTTTAGTTGGTTATCATACCTCCAAAAAGAAAATTATCTATGTATGAAAAATAAAAAAAAGTACATTAGATAAAAAATAAAAGACAAGCTGGGGTTTTAAACAAATTTCTTAAAGAGAATAATGTAAAACAAGATTAAAATACAAGTAAAAATAAAAACGATCAAACTTTTAATACAGAGAAAGACGGTACTGATCAAGAACCTGAAGAAATGATCAAAGAAGAGAAAAGCGGAGAAGAAACTTGTGGAAGTGGAAAAAATGAAGAGCAGGGTGTGAATTTAAGCAAGAAAGTCAGTGGATAATTCAAATTCAAAATGTAGAAAAAAAATAGTAGGCGAGATTGTTGAGAATATTTTTTTTAATTTTGAAGATTGCGCACTGTGGCCTAAAATTACATACAATATTAGACAAATTCTACTTAAAAATGGTCCACTACAAATAAAAGAAAATTTTCCAATTAACGATTCAAGGAGTCATTTTTCAACAAAACATTACAAGCGGTAACTTAAAAATGGCTAGGAGATAATTAGAATTTGACTATCACGAAGTTAGGAAGCTGTTTATTGTTTTTGTTGTTTCCTTTTCGAACAAAATAAATTGTCGGAATAGCCTACAAAAGGTTCATCAGATTGGTGAATTGAACCTGTTTCGGAGTAGTGGAAGCCAAAGTTGTGTGGGTGGTCAAGAAGAAGGAATCGTACTGAATTAAGATGGCAGGAAGTAATGTTAGGAGGTGTGGAAAGGTGGCAATCGTTTGAACAGGTGGGGTTCAGGGAAATTAGTTGTTTTATTTAATAGGTTGTCATTTTGAAATTAGCTATTTGCCTCACTACTGAAGGAAGTAAATCAAGGTCATCGTTAGTGAGAAAAATGTCTAATTTTGTATTAAATGAAGTAATCAACAAAATTAAATTTCACAAGCTATGTTGGAAAAAATAATATGCTACACAAATGGGAAACAGTAAACAGGATCAAAATAGATTTGAAAAAGTAATTTTTTTATTATCCAAATTTATTTTTTTGTTTACATGGTTATTACTAATTTTACTTAGTTAGATAAACCAAACAGAGTATTATTTTTTTCCTTACACGTGAAAATTTTTGTTTAAAAATAAGAGAGCATTTACATTTGAGGATTTTAAAGCACTTCGCCGTTCTGATAATATTCGTCCGGTAGTAGAGAAAACCCGTTAGCTTGCTACCGAAGTAGCTGGTATACTTAGATTTTTTGTTATAGTCTCTTTAAATTTTGAAATTGGTTTGCAATTGAACTTTTTCAAAACAAAGGATATCGGTAGGTTCTATTTTAAAATATAAGTATCTTTTAATTTCAGCCGGAGCTGTCTGCAAATTCTTTGAAAAATTGTTAGTTTGATTCTTTTTTCTTTGTGGTGAATTGTTGTACATTTAATATAATTGTCTGTATTTACATTTAATTTTTCTAATTTTATTTCTTTAATAGATCGCGTTACTAAATCAATTATATTCTGTTTTTCATTTTTAAATAAAAACTTTAGTGATTTAAAATTGGGATCTAAAAATATTGCAATTTTATGTAAATCATCGATTTGGAACCTATTTTTTAATGAATCTCTTGCAATACTCTTTCAATATAGCTGAATCCTCCGGTTCATCGGCACAATGCTGTCCCAATTTAATGTACCACAAGTATGTTTCATTTAAAGTTGGAATTTTCTCGCTACTTAATCTTTCTGAGCATTCTTTAAATAAACCAAAAATTTAATTAAAATTTTTGTAATCGACACGTCGATGTTTCCTAAACAGTTCAGTTGTTTTTCTGCGAACAAAATATGTTGTATGTCCTCGTACATATCATCAATACTTTGTACCATTATGAATAAAGAATTCCATCGCCTTGAGATATCTTGTTTTAAATTTGTCGTTAATTTTGCGTTTAAACCAGATTATTTAAAAAATGTTACGATATTTTTTATTCCTAAAAGAGTGGAAGTAACTTCCTCTGGAAAATTTTTAATAATATCGTGGACAATGAAATTTATGTTATGACAAATGCAGGAAATTCGTTTATATGATCTAAATGCACTAACGATGTTTTTTTTTATGTTTGCGGCATCGACTGCTAGGGTCATTAGCCGTTCTAGCGGTAAGTATTCATAATTATTAGTTATACATCACAACACGTTAAAAGTTCCGTTTATTGCCCGTCGCCCTTACAAGGTAAGTTAAAATATTATTATTATCTTAAGACTTCACAACATGTTAAAATAATATCACAGGTAAGTATCACCGTTTAAAGCCCGTCGGCATTGTCAAATGTTAAAATTAATTTGTTGGACAAACACAAAATAAATTAACATATATCTGACAAAACAAAATAAATTAACACGTTAAAAAACGAAACTAGATTTCGCGGTACAAGTCACAATCTCTTAGTAAGTGTAGAACTTCCTTTATCTTCCCAGGTTCAGCCAGAACTTCTGCTACATTCCTACCAAAGGAATATAGTCGTCGCACCGGTTCTATTGACGGACAGTCGAAAAGAATATGAGGCACAGTGACTGGCACTTGGCAATGCTCACATGAGCGAGGCTCTTGCCTTGCCAATCTGTGCCCGTGCGTCAGTCGCGTGTGACCTAATCTTAACCGGTGGACTTTCACAAGCTCCGTTCTGGACAGTCCTCTGGGAAGGACCACTGGTGCTACCGATGGTTTTACTCGCCGCAGATGGTTGTCGACCATCTCCCACTGCCTTTGCCATTTGTCAGATAACCTCCGGTGCAGAGCATTTCTGACATCCGTGTATGTCTGGATTTGAGTATCTGAGTGTTCCAGGTCTGCTGCGTTACGAGCTGCCTCATCTGCCAATTCATTGCCCTTTATCCCGACGTGACTTGGGATCCACAGAAACAACACACGTTTCCCTACGTCATCCAGGTGTGCGATGGTGCACAGTACCATCTGGATGAGTGGGTCGTCTGTCTAAGGGTTCTGAATGGCAGTGAGAACGCTCAACGAATCACTGGCAATGATGAACTCGACTGAGTTCCTTTCATACACGGAGTACAGAAGAGCTTGCCAAATGGCATATACTTCTGTACTGTATACGGAGGTATCTTTCGGCATGGTCCACGAGTGTGGGGTTTGGTCAGCCACGATGGCTGAGCCGGCACCATTGTTGGTTTTCGAACCATCGGTATATATGACACTACAGTGTCTGTAGTCGTCGAGGATCGGCTAAGAACTTCTGTCGAATTAGGACAGGTGGAGTTTGTGCTTTGTCAAAACGAGTTAGGTCCTGGATTACCTAAACTTGGGGTACAGTCCAGGGTGGTATTTCCAGGAACCCAATCTGAGTGATCTCAGGTAACTCGTACTGTAGATTCTCCAGAAGTTCACTAGCTCGACTACACAGTGGTTTACATAAGAGCTGTGACCTGTATCCGCTATTAAAAAGAATGTTAAAATTCTTATGACTGCGTTGTGCTGCTATCTTCTTTATGTACGAAAACACAAACTTCTCTCTTCGGATGTTGAGAGGAGATAGACCCGATTCGCAGCAAAGGTTTGCTGATGGTGTGCTCGGGAAGGCACCGATGCAATATCGGATGCCCAAATGGTGCACCGGGTCTAGGGTTCTCAAAAGCGTCCTCGACGCAGAAGAATACACAACGCAACCATAATCTAGTTTCGCTAAAACGAGGGATTGGTATACGCGCAGTAAGGTTCTTGGTTCTGCACCCCACCTCGTGCCGGCTAACATCTTAAGGAGGTTCAATGTTCGGATACATTGTACCTTGAGGACCTTAAGATGTGTTTGCCAGGTAAGTTTGCTATCAAACTTTAAGCCAAGAAACCTTACACTCTCCTTGCAACGTATACCTTCACCCTTCAAGAATAAAAGTGGCCCGTAATGTGGTCGATTAAGTTTGCAGAAGTGGACACAGTTGGTTTTCTCGTGGGAAAACTTGAATCCTATAGCGTCGGCATTGCGGGTAACCTGGTCAATCGCTGATTGCAGTACTTTGTTGATGTCTCCCATTCTTTTAGCAGAGTAAAAGATGCAGAGATCATCAACGTACAGCGATTTACCCACTGAGTTATTGACACCGGATATCAAGTCATCTACCGCTATCGCAAATAAGACAACGCTTAGAGTCGAGCCTTGTGGTATGCCGTTTTCCAACTCCCTCTGAGTGGACAGGCTAGTACCGACTCGAACTCTAAACTTGCGATCTCGCATAAAAGAAGCGATGAAGAGCGGTAGGTTCCCACGGAATCCCCTTCTGTGCAGCCATTCCAAGATGTGGAATCTCCAGGTCATGTCATAGGCCTTTTCCAGGTCGAAGAACACTGCGACACAGTGTTCGCGGTTCTTGAACGCCAACCTGATGGCATGTTCTAGGTACACTAGCAGCAGATTGCTTGTTTCGAGACACCACATAAGCCTGTTTTTGACCATTCGTTCAACTAGCTTCCCTAGACATGACGTTAGACTGATGGGCCTATAACTTGACGAGTGGAGTGCATCTTTTCCTGCTTTTAGGATGGGGACTACGACAGCCTCCTTCCATATTGCAGGATACAAGCCAATGGACCACATTCTATTGAATGCTGAGAGAAGGAGCGATTTGAACTCAGGAGGTAGGTGTTTGAGCATCTCGTTGTGAACGTTGTCCTGTCCTGGAGATTACGATGTAGAGATCGCATGATCCAATTCTAGCAAGGTAAAGTGTAAGTTGTACTCGTGATCTTCGAATGTGTCGAAGTTTAGCACAACTTCCCTTTCCTGCTTAGTAGCTAAGAAGTCTGGAGCGTAATTCTCCGAGCTACTCGCGCTTTGAAATTGGTCTGCCAGACGTTCGGCAATGCGCTTTGGATCCCTTGTGACCGTATCTTCATCCCATTTCAGGTATGTGATAGGGGGAGAGTATCCTCTACCCATCACACGATTTGCTCTACTCCATACCTCCTGTATAGTTGTATCCGACGAAATTCCGGATACATAGGTGTTCTAGGATTCTCTCTTACTCTCAAGCATTGTTCTTCGAGCAAAAGCTCGGGCCTTCTTAAAACAAATAAGGTTGTCATGAGTAGGACACCTTTTAAATCTATTGAAGGCTATCTTCTTCTTCTTGACTGCATCTTTCACTGCCTCGTTCCAACACGGTATAATCCGTTTAACGGGTTTCGCGGTGGTGTGAACGATGCCAGCCTCTGCAGCTTTCAAGATGCATCCAGATAGCACTTCAATATCATGGCACACATCATCGGTTGGAGGTGGATACTCCAATGCTGCGGTGAAAGCTGACCAATCAGCTGTATCGAAATGCCGCACCTGTTCCCTGGATTGGGTGTCGGTGCCGATGACTATAGGGAAGTGGTCACTCCCGTGTAAGTCATCAAGGGCTTTCCAGGTGTATCTACTATGTAGTCGGGAAGATATGATGGACAGGTCAATGGACGAAAATGTCCCAGAGCGAGCGTTGAAGTAGGTAGGAGAGCCTGTGTTCATGAGAGCGATATCTGGAGATTCCAGTATTCGCTCTATGATCCTACCTCTCTGGTCTCTGTGCAGTGATCCCCAAATCTCATTATGGGCGTTGAAATCGCCCAGTAGCAGTATCGCTGATGATATTAAGAATATCATCAGCGTCCCAGTTGTCATCGGGTAGATATAGGTTGCAAATTGATATCTCAACCGGCACCGATATTCTAACTGCTACTGCTTGCAGATTGCTTACAATGAAGATTGGTTCACACCGCACATCCTGCCTAACGAGGAAGGTTACCCCTCCTCTCACTCTGACGTTGGGGTCCATATCTTTCCGAAATACATAGTAGTTCCTAAGGGCATACAGCTGACCTGGTTGAAAGTGGGTCTCTTGCAGACATGTAACCATAGGGTTATATGCTGCAAGTAAAGCTTTCAGACCGCAGAACTCAATATAATCTCCCTCCCTTGCCCTTTTATGGGACGATTCGGAGGGAGTTTGGCTGCCTGTCCTCTGCCGCAGAACTCGTGGTTCTGGAGCAGCAGGCTGCCTAAAACTGTCTTTGGTGACAAAGACAGTTTTTAAGACTGCTACCAGTTGTGGTAGCAGTTCTTCGACTATAGTCGCGCTATCGGTTTTCGCAGGTTTATTACTAGCAACAGTGGAGTATGAAACTCCGAGTAGTGGGGTTCTGACGACGACCTTATTTCTAGCCTCAAAATACGGTATGTTTTCGCGGACTTTAATTTCCTGAATGGCCATTTCCTGCTTGTAGGTGGGGCAGTTGCGAGAGCGAGCCGAGTGATTGCCTTTGCAATTCACACAGGTCATTGGCTCTACGCAACTACTGCCGTCATGCGCTTCTTTCCCACAAGCAGAAATTGCAGGATTTGTACATCTCAGTGATGTGTGGCCAAACCTCTGACATTTAAAGCACCGCATTGGTGCAAGTATGTACATCCGTACTTTGAGGCTATGAAAACCTGCTTTTATATTATCTGGTAGTACTGGCGAGTTAAAGGTGAGAATGTGATTTGGTGTATCCACCAGCTCACCATTCTCCCGCTTTTCCATACGTCGTACTTCCGTCACCCTTTGATCCCGGAGTTCCTCGCAGATTTCCTCCACTGTGCAGTTAAGGAGATCTCTGCAAAACACTACCCCCTTTGCATAGTTCATCGTTTTATGACCAGAGACTTCTACATCTTGGTTTCCGATTTTTTTGCAGTTTAACAGCCGTACAGCTTGCGCCGCCGACACTGTTTCAATGAACAGACCTTCTCTAGTATTCCGCATCGATTTGACATCGCCTACCAGTCCAAATATTGCTTTATTTATCACAAATGGGCTTACTTTATCGAAGTTTCCTTCTGCACATTTCACGACCAGGAACCGGGGTGCAACCACCTTTTCCTGGCTCGTGTTCTTGTTTGATACACTACTCGCAGGAGTAGTCTTCTTAACAGTCCCCCCTTGGGGAGTTTTGTTTGATGTCGGAGTTTTCTCCCCGGGCGCTTTTATCGTCTTGCCAGACGTGTCGTTTTTTTGGGACGACGTACCCGGTAGCGGCAAAGGTTTACCATACATAGTGTATAGTTATTCGGTCCTGGGTATCCCCACCCTCCTTGGAGCCTCAAATGGGACGCTAGAACCGCAAGCCGGTATAGCGCCAGGGCTTCCCCACGACTATAGCAATCCCAGGGGGAAGCAGGGCCATTCCACGGATAAGATCGCGTCGGGCCGCTAAGTCGACGCGCATGCCCGCTTCCTGGTTATCCCGCCCCACTCCCTAAGACTACTCACCCCCCAACCTCGCAATGGGATGGGGACCGATTGATCGCAGATGGGCTAGTCTGCGACCTCCCGTTTAGCTGAATTCGGAGCCAAAGTGGAGTGTTGGGGCTTCCTCAGCCACCAGGATCTCCTCCTCCAGCGACACGGGTGTCCATGCACGGCCAACACGCGGGTAGGTATAAGAGAAACAGTTCTCGAAACGGCCGCCTACTAACCGTTCGGTATAAGACAGTGTGACCCGTTAGTTCCCCCTCTGCTAGCAACAGAGGGGTACTAAGCCCCCCCACCACGACAAGGTGGGTCCACGGGGGGGATTAACGATGTTAGAGCCGTTATCCGTAACAATAACGTTTTTTCTTAAAAAAAATCATCTGGATTAATAACATAATTTTTAAGTGACTTAAAAACAAAATTAATTATACTGGGTGGCGCAAAAGTTGTCACCCGATGTTCTTTGGCTGCAATTTTTTTTATGAATGAAAAACTTTGGTTCTGCTTTTTGATTATGTTTAGTTGATGTCTTAATTTTTTTCCTATTAAGTCGAGAAAATGATATCGGCCAATTGGCCGCCGCCAGAATGGATGATCATACGGGCCCGATTTATAGCATTTTCCATTACTCTTGCCAGTACTTCCGGCGATAGGTTCTCGCATTCTTGACGGATATTCTCTTTGAGGGCTTGAAAAGTCTGAGGCTTGTTGACATAGACTCGTGACTTAAAGAAACCCCACAAAAAGAAGTTTGGAACGGTTAAATCGGACGACCTTGTCGGCCAGTGCAAATCACCAAAACGAGAGATTAGGCGACCCGGAAATGTAGCCCTCAGAATTTCCGTTGTGGCTCGTGCAGTATGCGCCGTTGCTCCATCCTGTTGGAACCACATGTTCTCCAGTTCAAATTCATGCAATTGAGAAAGAAGAAAGTCGTTCATCATGGCTCTGTAGCGCTCGCCGTCCACAGTAGTCGTCTTCAGCCACAGCCACGATATTCTGAGCAGAACGGCTCCTCCGGGGCCGGCCAGACCTGGCAGCATCTCGTGTTGTACCATATTCTTCTAGGCGAGCGGCTGAACGCCGCAGTGTTTGCCCAGTTGGTGTCAGGCGACCGGGAAATCTGCGCGTAATTTCACGCTGCACCAACACCAACGACGAATTATTCCGCGAAAAAATCGAAGTAATTAAACCGCGTTTTTGAGGAATATAGCGATTCATGTTTTATGGACATGTATTTTGCATTTGTTTACTTCACAAATGTCAAAGCAGATTTGACATTTGTCGCTATTTGCAAAAATTATAGCATGTTTCAATAGGGTGATTACTTTTGCGCCACCTTGTATTATCAGCAGTTTTCAGTTCATTAAATTCTTTGTTTCCAAAAATGAAAGTTTTTAATTCGAAATCATTATTAATGTAATGTCCAGTTAAAGTTAAATAACTTCTTTTTTTAAAATCATCGGTCCATAAATCGCTTGTTAAAGCAACGTTGTCAATGTTTGGTAATTGTTGTTTGATGGAATTTTTGATTTCTTCTATTTTTCGAGGTATTAATTTACGCATAATTGTTCGACGGCTATATAGTACATCGCCCAAATTAACTTTTCCATAATCAGCTACTAAATTAATGAAAGCATGGCATTTTTTTTTAAATCCATCGCCTTCTGCTGTATCTACATGTCGTAAATCGTGTGCAATAAAATAAAGATGCATATTTGCAATTTCTTCCTTTTTGTTCTCACTTATTTTTTTTTATTTTCATAAAAGTATCGATTTGGGACTGATTTTCACTTTTCAGGGCCAAAGAACTAGTGCTTTTACGGCGTAATAAATTAGAAGTACCTGAAAAAATACATATACCTGAATACCATTTTCAATTTAACAATTTTATTAAATAGAAGTTTAATTTTAAAAATTATGTTTTTCTTATACCAAAGAATAGGATTTAAAAAAAAAATATGTATAAAAAGTTCACAATAAAAAAGCACAACGCCACTGATTTATCGAAATGTCGGTAAAGTAAGTACCATAATTAAATAATGAATACTAACTTTACTCCGTAAAACATAATTTTGATCATATACGAAGTTGATACGTGCCTGTCAATAATTTTTAATAAAATAATATGAAACTAATATGTCTTAAGTAATAAAATAATACCTCTGCACATTCAATTATATTAAACAAATGTTGACATTTTGTAATAAGATGTTTTATAATTTTTAACTATTTTAATAATGTAGGTGAAATTATACTAAATAGATCAGTCATAAAGAGAATATACAGTACACTTTCCAAATATAAAAAAATATTTCATAATAAATAAAAGTACGAAGTTGAAATTGTCATCAAATTGTAAGAGATATAAAAATTAATGATATTATTATTACTATTAATACAGGTATGAAATCAGTTCTGCTTACCAGTTTTACTTCTATATGATAATAAACATTTACATTTGGTACATCTAACAAAATTTTGTAGAATTTCCTTATAATAAATTAATTTATAATTTCCTCATCTTTTGTTTTAGCTGTATCTTTCATTTCGAAATAAACATTTTTTTCTTTATCTTTTTTTTTAAAAAAAATTTTCTATTTCCTGTTTTGGTAGAATTAAATTATTCGTGTTTTGCTCCGTACTCATTTTTTCTTTCTAGCAACTTCACAAATGGGAATAACATCGAAATCAAGCTCAAACTAAAACTGTGTTATGTACAAGTTATGACTTATCCCCTACCATTCTACAAGTTAATCTAGTCTAGGCGCAGGCGCAGGCGGGTAAAGATTAGATCGGTCTCACAACTTGCATTACATATAAATATATAAAATAAACCTATATTAAAAATACGAGATATTAAAAATTTAATCTATATTGTCATATTTTGATTTAACAAATTAAAACTAATATTAGTAACAATATAGCATAGAGTATAATGTATATATTTTACAGGAAAATTAACAATACAAAATCGGGACCCGAACGTGCTCGCAGACGTGATCGTGAATTTTTCTAGTTATGTTGTGCGTGAAGAAGCGTGATTCAAATTATTTATTCGTAACTGGACTTGAGCGTAATTGAAAAGTCACTCACGTGCCCACCTCTAAGTGTAGATCACAAAATTTATTTTATATGGTATGCCGTATTCTTTTACAGAAAATAGAGGCAGTGGCTAATTGAAAACAAAATTAGTATTCATAAATGATTCATTACGCTGAACGTATATATTTGTGTTGTATTTAATGCCCATAGTATTTTGATTCTGATGGAAAAATGGAGAAACAACAAATGTGAACTGTTACCATAGCTATATAGTAATCAACCATACGAAAAAATATTTAGTACAACCCGATCCATGTCCACAATTTTCTCTAAACTTGTAAACTTTTTGGACTTATTAAGACGCTTAAATAGAATTCAAACCATAAATGAAATTAATACTGATCTTGATAAGTTTGTTACGTTTTATTCTATGAAAAATCTCAACTAAATGTGTTTTTTCAGTGTATATAAAGTGTAAACCTTTCATTATTATATTATATTACCAATGATGATTACACTTGTTGTAGATAAAGATTTTGAGTTTCCAAGAGAAAAACATAATCGATTAGGATGCAATCAAGCAGGGAATAAACAGTTAATCCCTTCTCAAGATATTATATTAGAAATAATTTAGAAATGATACTTGAAAATAATGAAAATTCATGTTTCGAGAACATAACTGTTAATTTAATAGAAGCAGTATAGTCCAAGAACAGCGACTCCGAGAGGGACCCAGAAGAGGATACAATTTAGGAGAAAATACCAAATGATAGCTAAGAAAGTAATGTGATATCTGATTCTGATAAAGAGGAGCTACAAAATAACATTTCATTGTTAACTTCCTACAACGATCTCAACTTAAAAAATTACGGCAACTTAGTGAATAGGAATAACACCCAAAATAATTCATATTTAAACATTTTAATAAACAATGTGAAACAGGTTACTGTCCGAAAGTTGTCTCTGTGTTGGATGATGACTAATAAAAATAAATTGTCCAGTGATAGAATTTCAAGAGTGAGAAGCACGAATTCTGAAAAAAATAGCGCTATTTCAAGGCGCAAAACGCCAAAACCCCATAATAAAAATGTCAAAAAAGCACCTAAAATACAAAGAAAAGTTACTAAATCTAGTGACACTTCATCAGTAACATCAATTTCATTACATTCCGAAATCAAGGAAGAGTTAGATTTTAGAATTTCGGAAAATGAAGATGAAATACTGATGAAAATTGAAAATTATTATGCTATATATTATATTAATCAGTATTACCTTGGTCGAGTTATATACAGGGTGCGGCAACATAACTTCCTTTTTTAAAATGCGCGCCATTCAGTTAGTTGATGTCATAGCGGAGCGCTAGTGGTCTCGTTCAAGAGGGGGTACTGTAAAGTTTTGTCCCGACACGGTTCAGTCGCCATCATGCGTTGGAATAGTGAGGAGCGTGCCTTTGCCGTTGAGGCCTACTTTTCAAGCGGATGTTCGGTTATTGCAACACAGCTCCTGTCCTGTTGATTATTTAGCAAAGTGGTAAAAGGGAAAATTCTTCGCAATTTGACTGTCTACAACATAGGCTAGAAAAGAAATGAGAAATAAATATTATTTTTTTTCGCAGTAGTGGACATTTTTTTAAAAAATCACAGCTCCTGTCCTGTTGACTATTTAGCAAAGTGGTAAAGAAGAAAATTCTTCGCAATTTGACTGTCTACAACATAGGCTAGAAAAGAAATGAGAAATAAATAATTGTTTTTTTAGCAGTAGTGGACATTTTTTTAAAAAATCACAGCTCCTGTCCTGTTGATTATTTAGCAAAGTGGTAAAGGGGAAAATTCTTCGCAACACCTAACAGATTTGATCTTCAAAACAATGTAAATAAAAACTTTAGACATGTACCTACATTATAAAAAATAAATAAATATTTTCCGATGCACACAATAGTTTTTATTGAGTTTTGAAAAAAGAAAGATATGCTGCCGCACCCTGTATATTGACGAAGATATGTGTACTGTAAAATTTCTGCAAGCTGATCTGGATGAATTTAAATACTCGGAATTACCTTGCAATAATTGGGAATACCTTGGAATATTACGGAATATTTCGGAATTTGTGGGATTATGTGGGAATACTGAGGTATTCCAGGAATACCTTGGTACTTCGAGAATACCTTAGAATACGTTATATTTTATGAACATACAATTATTTTAATAATTTGTTATAGGTACAAGAAAGAAACGTCATAAAATTTAATTCAAGATACAAGCCCGTTAATAGGTATAATTGACGGGTTCTGACTCACTTCTGTTTGGTAACTTCCGCGCAAGCAGCATTGAGGCGGCACGCAATAATATGCGCCCAGTGTGTTGTACTGCGCAGCGCAGCGGCGCTGTTGTGCCTGAATTTTATGCAACCCAGATGCGTTGTTTGTATTGCAGGTAAATAATAGATGGTATATGAATTTATATTTCGCGCGCTCGTGCACACCGATAATATGTACTTTAATTATCTTCGTTTTGAGGTTTTGAGATTATTTTTTTTGTCAAAGTAAAAAAACACATAGTTTAAGAATATATTTTATTGTGTGTGATTGGATGTGTGTGGAATACATAATGGAATCAGTTTGTATAATAACAATATATTTATATATTAATAATTATTAATATCTTCTGTCAATAGCAGCTTGGAACCATGGACCACATCGAGGCAGATTTATGTGCAAATAACCATACAAACATGTGATGAATTAATCGTACTCTTTTCGTTGTTCAAAATAATTTGTTAATCAACAATCACAACAAAAAAAGAAAAAACAATAAAATAAACATTGTAGATATATATATATATATATATATATATATATATATATATATTAATTTATTAACGTATTACATAAGTACACGTTTGCATTATAAACTTTTTAGTATTATAGTATAAGGCTTTACGCACTATAGATGAGACTGTCCTAGGCTATTAGTTTTTTTTTTATTTTTCTGGCATTCCGCGTATTCGTTTTCATAATCTTCAACTTGTTCATTAAAGAAGAGTTCTTCAGAACTCATGGAATAGCAACTAGATCATCTAATTTTGTATGTGTGTTTAACAATAAAAATTCTCTGGTCCTCTGCTCCATCTCTCCTTAGCATAAGAGGTCCATCTGTCCTAAGAGCAGAGGTTTAATGGACCACTAAATTACTTATGACTGCACAAATAGAACCAAATTTTTAGGTTACGTTACATCTTATGCACATGTTTGTACAGTATGTATATAAATAAATATTTTAAACGTACCGAAAATTCATTATAAAATATGGTGTTATGAACAATACCTTTTAACAACTTGAAATAAGGCTTTATTCAACTAAGAAAACAGATAAATTTAAATATATGTCATTTAGAACAAAACATTAAGAGAATGAATTTTGGTAACTTGATATTTCATTACATTCTTCCTCTCTTCATTTAAGAACGTAGTCTTTCAAATAGTTCGGTAGGCGTTTTTGTCTAGAAGATCTGCGAAGACCTACCGTTGTCCAATCGTCAGTTTCTGTCTCTGTTTCTGTAGATGTAGATGATGGGGTCTTTTCAACAGAGTCCGAGTTTTGAAGATCGTATTTAGAAGTTATTTCTTGATCTGGTAGTTCGTAATTCTGTTCAATTTGTCTTTTATCTTCTTGGTCTTCTGTCTGACTTTGGAGATGATTTCCTGTTGGTGCAAGATGTCTAAGGTTTACAGTAGTTTCTCTACCGTCAGGGAATTTTACAAGAGCGTAGTCAGGATTTGTTTCTAACAAAGTGACTTCTTCTACTAGTGGTTCGAATTTACTTTGTCGGTATTTCCTCAAATTCTATACGACAAAGATTATTAGAGAACGTTACATTAACTTTAGATGAAGCTTTTACTAAAGTTCGCTCTCTTGAGTCTGCTTGTATGTTTTCAAAGTCGTACATAAATTCACAATCTCAACAATTAGCCCAATTAGCACCAACTACACCTAATTCGCCAAATGCAGTACTTTCCCCAGAAAAAGAGGATTCATTATCAGCTGCGATCAATTCTACTTGCTACTTTTGTGGATATAAAAAGCATCCCCGAAACTCCTGTCCAGCTCGTGATGCCATTTGCAAGCATTGTGGTAAAAAAGATCATTTCATCAAAGTATGCAAATCTTTTAAAAAATCAACAGTTGCTTCAATATTAGCCGCTTCACCTAACTGTCTCTCGAAATCCATTATTAAAATGAAAATTAATGGATTTGAAGCTGATGGTTTAATTGATACTGGTAGCTCTGACAGCTACGTGAGTGACAGTTTTGTGTCTAAATACAAATTAAAACGATATCCAAGTGATAGTAAGGTCTCAATGGCATCTTCCTTACTGGTAACTCCTATTAAAGCGTACTGCATTGTAAAATTACAAATATTAGATAATATTTATGCAAATATAAAATTTAGTATCTTACAAAATTCGTGTGCAGATATCATTTTAGGTCACGATATCTTACAACAGCACTCAAATCTATCTATAGCGTTTGGTGGAAACAAACCTACACTCAAAATTTGCAGTCTTGCCTGTGCGAAAATAACACCAGTTTCTTTATTTGAGCACCTTACTCCAAACTACAAGCTAATCGCTGTTAAGTCTAGACGTCATTCAAATGAGGATGAAAAATTTATTCTTTCTGAAATTAATAAATTATTGGCCGATAAAGTTATCGAAGAAAGTAATTCTCCGTGGAGAACACAAGTACTTGTAGTCAGTGGAAAGCATAGGAAACGCATGGTAGTAGACTATTCTCAAACAATAAACAAATACACTATGTTAGATGCTTATCCAATTCCTTCTATTGAAAAATTAGTATCAAAAGTTGCAAGCTAAAACGTCCATAGTACAATAGATTTAAAAAGCGCTTACTATCAAATCCCTATTCTCGAAAAAGATAAACCATACACAGCTTTTGAAGCAGGTGGAAAACTTTGGCAATTCACAAGAATTCCTAGGGGAGTAACCAATGGTGAAGCAGCTTTCCAAAGAAAAATTGACGAAATTGTAAAGAAACAACAATTAAAAGGTACTAATGTATACTTAGATGATGTGACAGTTAGTGGAAAGAATGAAGAAGAACATGAAAAGAATTTAAAAAAAAATTATGGGAGTATGTAAGAAATACAATTTAACTATAAATAAAGAAAAATCTAAATTTAACTTAAATTCAAGAAATTTGTTAGGATATCACATCGAAAACAATACACTCAGACCTGACCCCGATCGCTTAAAACCCTTAGTAGACCTCCCTTCCACAAAATAATAAATCACTAAAAACAGCATTAGGAATGTTCTCTTATTATTCAAAATGGGTACCACAGTTTTCAAAAAAGATTCATGGACTAATTAATTGTAAAGAATTCCCTATGAGTTCCCAATTAATCACAGACTTCACATATATCAAATCTTGCATCCAAAAATCATTTGTAATTAATATAGAAGAAGATACCCCTTTTTGTGTAGAAACTGATGCTTCAGAATATGCAATAGCAGCAATTCTTACACAGAACAAACGGCCTGTTGCTTTCTTTTCAAGAACATTATCGACAAACGAACAAAAACATTCATCTGTAGAAAAAGAAGCTTACGTCATAGTTGAAGGCCTACGTAAGTGGAGACACTACTTAATTGGACGCCATTTTCAACTTATTACAGACCAGAAATCTGTTTCTTTTATGTTTAACGCCAGACATTCAGGAAAAATAAAAAATGAAAAGATTACACGATGGCGTTTAGAACTTGCTGCCTACAACTACGATATAATATATCGACCAGGGAAAGATAATATACCGGCTGATGCACTTCCAAGAATTTGCAGTACAACGCGCAGTATAAACAAATTATTAACTTTACATGATCATTTATGTCATCCAGAAGTGACACGAATGGCTCATTGGGTAAAAAGTCAAAATCTACCGTATACCATTGAAGAAATAAGGAAAATCACTTCTTCTTGCAATGTATGTGCTGAAATCAAGCCTCGTTTTTATAATAATAAAAATAATACTCTTATAAAAGCAACACCACCTTTCGAACGACTCAGCATAGATTTCAAAGGTCCGATACCTTCTGAAACTCGCAACAAATACCTTCTTACCATAGTAGACGAGTATTCAAGATATCCATTCGCTGTACCTTGCACTACCTTAAATACTGCTACAGTCATTCAAGTTCTGAAACAAATTTTCTCCATGTTTGGATATCATTCTTATATTCATTCCGACAGAGGAATGTCATTTATGTCAGAAGAATTAAAACATTATTTGCATTTTAAAGGCATAGCAACAAGTCGTAGTACTCCTTATAACCCTTGTGGAAATGGACAAGTGGAGAGATACAATGACATCGTATGGAAGACTATTTCTTTGTCTCTAAAATCCAAAGAAATGAAGATCACACATTGGGAGAGAGTACTACATGAAGCTCTAAATTCTATTCGATCTCTGCTTTGTACTTCAACAAGTACTACTCCACACGAACGAATGTTCTACCACAAAAGAAAATCAACTTCAGGAATAGCTCTGCCATTATGGTTGACAACTCCAGGGAAAGACTTCATGAAGAAACAAGTTCGACAAAGTAAATTCGAACCACTAGTAGAAGAAGTCACTTTGTTAGAAACAAATCCTGACTACGCTCTTGTAAAATTCCCTGACGGTAGAGAAACTACTGTAAACCTTAGACATCTTGCACCAACAGGAAATCATCTCCAAACTCAGACAGAAGACCAAGAAGATAAAAGACAAATTGATCTACCAGATCAAGAAATAACTTCTAAATACGATCTTCAAAACTCGGACTCTGTTGAAAAGACCCCATCATCTACATTTACAGAAACAGAGACAGAAACTGACGATTGGACAACGGTAGGTCTTCGCAGATCTTCTAGACAAAAACGCCTACCGAACTATTTGAAGGAGTACGTTCTTAAATGAAAAGGGGAAGAATGTAATGAAATATCAAGTTACCAAAATTAATTCTCTTACTGTTTTGTTCTAAATGATATATATTTAAATGTATCTGTTTTCTTAGTTGAATAAAGCCTTATTTCAAGTTGTTAAAAGGTATTGTTCATAACACCATATTTTATAATGAATTTTCGGTACGTTTAAAATATTTATTTATATACATACTGTACAAACATGTGCATAAGATGTAACGTAACCTAAAAATTTGGTTCTATTTGTGCAGTCATAAGTAATTTAGTGGTCCATTAAACCTCTGCTCTTAGGACAGATGGACCTCTTATGCTAAGGAGAGATGGAGCAGAGGACCAGAGAATTTTTATTGTTAAACACACATACAAAATTAGATGATCTAGTTGCTATTCCATGAGTTCTGAAGAACTCTTCTTTAATGAACAAGTTGAAGATTATGAAAACGAATACGCGGAATGCCAGAAAAATAAAAAAAAAACTAATAGCCTAGGACAGTCTCATCTATAGTGCTGTGAAGGTGGCACAGCCATATTGGCACAATTAAAAAAACTATCCTATTATTTAATACTAGTTAATTACTAATTAATTACCGCAAAAATAAATTCATTACCCTTGCCGTTTACAAAAAAAAAATGGTGGCTGTGCCAGTTTTTCAGTGAAGCTAGCACACCACCAAAAAAGGCTAATTTTTATGTTAATATTTAGTACGAATTAATTACTACATGTATAAATTAATAACCATTATCATTAACGAAAAAACGCAACTTTTCCAGATTTCCAAATTAAGCTAGCGCACGAACGCGAAAGAACATATTTCCTTTGTCAAAATGCTTCGAAAAATAAAATAAATGAAGTTGATAACTATATCTAACAACAACAACCTAATTGTTGAAATAAATTATTTAGGAGAGATTATGCTGGAGTAATAAATTGTTAAATATTGTTTAGCGAACGGTTTCGAATAAAAGATAGATTTTCGAAGAGATTTTAATCTCAAACTAAATATTGGCAATGGTAATTTTTGTAAATCAAGTTGCTAAATATACCCAACAATAATAATTATTGTCGATAAAAACTATTTACGAAAGATTATGCTGGAGTAATATATTGTTAAATATTGTTTACAGAACTATTTCCTTGAAAAGATAGATTTTTAGAGTTTTTAATCTGAACCTAAATTTTGGCAATGGTAATTTTTATAAATCAAGTTGCTAAATATACCTAACTATAATAGTTGTCGATATAAACTATTTAGGAGAGATTGTACTGGAGTAATAAGTTGTTTAATATTATTTAGAGAACGATTTCGATTGATGAGGTATAACATAGAGATATGGCATTGCCCAAATATATTGTCGAAAGATCTAAGGTTTAAAATCGCTTGCAGCCAGCAGTGTGAGAACAGTGGACCAGTGGAGTAGTTATATGGAAAATTCAACTAAACAAATAATGAGGATAGGTGACTAACACTATGACCAATATTTCGTTCGTCTAACTGTAAGTGTGCACTACTCAGCCGGCGTTAGGCGATTCTCGAACATACATGTTTTGCTTGCTCAGTTGTACGTAGCTATAGGAGTGTGCCATATCTCTATGTTATACCTTATCTAAGGTTACGACCCAGATATCATTGATAAACATATATGTAAGAAAAATAGGAAACAAATCTCAAACCAAACTTATAATGCAAAAGTAGTAAACGAAGATAGTAAACAGTATCGTAGATTAAGCTATATTGGAAATAGCAGTTTAAAAATAGGTCATTAAAAAAACAGTGTAATAAAGCTGCAGCTTATTATAACAAATATACGATTAAAAACCTTTTAGTAAATAATAAAAATGTAATGATTCTAAAGCCTTTATGTAGGTCACACAAGTAAGACGTTTAGTATTAAGTTTAATGATCATATGAGATCCTATAAAAATAACAAATTAGATTCTTGGCCAAACATTTGAACGAAGTGAACCATATTGTAAAAAGAAGAATTTAAAAATTCTACGTATAGCCGATAAAGGCCCGAAAATTGAATTTTCTAGAAGCTTATGAAACACAATACACAAAAGGCCATTAAAACTGGCTCCAACATTCTAAATGATCAGGTATCAGGTTATAGATTTAGTTCATTCAAATGTCTGGCAAAACCTAATTGTAGAATTTGTAAACTAATCTTTTTGTTGTCAACGGATGTCAAATAGTGTTTATGAACATGTAACTTTATTTGTATTTAATGTAATTCTGTACGTCTTCTGCAGAATGTCTAAGTAATCGAAATCGATTAACTAATCAATACATTTATTTTTGAAACGTACATTAAGTGTGTAATTATGTAATTAATTACCTGTTACTTGATATTTTGTTTAATCTAAGATTGTTGCGCTACAGGTAATGATGCGGGTACTAAATAATTTTCTTACTAAGACACCATATTTAATGTTTATGTGCAAACTATATAAATAGTTAAAGTTAAAAAAGAACTTGAATTGCTGATTGCTTGATGTTATATTTTATCATACTTCTTTTATTTTGAATTATGTTACTAAATAACAGAATGAAGTACATCATATTTAACTATTCTATCTTTTCTTGTTTTCTTAATTCAAAGTAAAATTAATGAGGAAGATATCGATACATTACATTTCTCAAATGATGTTTTACTTTGAAAAAAGATTTTACTAATAATGTTGCATGTGCTAAATATTATGTGTTTGTCGGAAATGTTACTTTTTAATGTTTGTTGAAGCGTGCGTAAAACTTAAGTGGCGATAAATATTTCAGACATGCGATTCATAATTCTCTTTGTAAGTAACCACAAAGAGCGGTGAATGAGATGTCAAATTTGTAACGCACAATTAAATTTTAAAAATGTAAGCTCAAGAAGACTGACTGCTTTAGAGGAGCACGTTTATTTTCAGGGCGTATGTGTTTAACAATGTACGCCGCCACCCCTCCGGGCACATTCGCGGGAAGTGCGTGACTCTATCGTCCCAGAGGTAGAAGCACGGCAGGCGGTAAGCTCTCAAGAGACGCGTAACTTTTAAAGCTTACTTAATTTTACCTCTCAAACACTTTCATTTTATTATATGCTGTTAAAAACCTGCAGTTAAAAATCTACTTTTTAAGAACGTTTTTATATTGTTTAAATAATTCAATTAAATTGAACCGTGCATTTTATTATTGCAATAATTAAAGTGGCAGTTCCCAAACTCTTCCTAATACATTTGTAAAATATTCATATTTCTGTCGCAATATCACAAATACCATGCAAATTCTCACTATTTATTTTACCATAAATTATTGACAGAATTTTTACATAGTTCCTAAAATTGTAAATTCCTTTGATGTTTATAAAAATACATGGATATCAAGCGGTTTCACAATTTATCACTTTCTAATGTAACCATTTATATTACCTATATATGACTATAAATTATCTTTATAATTAATTATTACAAAAATGAGGAAATAATGTTGAAGAACTTTCACATTGTCACATCATTTCCCAAAATTATAAACTCTTTAAAGATACAAAATTTTAAAATATCTACAATTCTGTAAGTTAGTTATATAATACTTTTTCTAATGTATACATATGAAGTATCACTTTTCAAAACTAACCGGCATTTTAAAAGGCCAAATTTTTCATAACCAGTTAAGAAATAAAAGTTTTCATCACTGTTTGTTGGTTCGTATCATAGTAATTACATTATAAAACCTCTACTCTATTTTTCTTTATTAATTGTTGTTATGAAATGTCATCTGTAATAGCTATTTTTAGTACAAGTGAGCAAAATATGTCTTTTTCTCACGGGCCCAGAAATTGGCCAAACGAGCGAAGCGAGTGTGCCAACTGTACAAGTGAGAAAAAGATATGCTCACGAGAAAGATATTATTTAACTTTTATAGACGATTATAGCAAGCTAGCTTAAGTTTATTGTATATAATCAAAATCTGAAGTCATTAATTGCTTTATTAATTATGTGAACCTCGTAGAAAACTTAACAGATAAAAGAATTAAAACTTTAAGATGTGATAATGGCAGGGAAAATTTAAATGCCAATGTTTATCAGTTTGCTAGTAAGAAAGGTATACGTATAATTCCTTGTTTACCATATGAACATGAATTAAATGGAGTCGCGGAAAGATATAATAGGTCAATTATGGATATTAGTAGATGTTTACTAGCAGAAGCAAAAGTTAATAAAATGTATTGGCCTGAAGTAGTAAATGCAGCAGCTTATTTGAAAAATAGAACACTTGCCAATACCACTGAAATAAAAACTCCCTATGAAATATTTTTTTATGAAAAACCAAATGTGAAATATCTAAGGTTGTATGGAAATAGAGTCTTAGTTAGGGACCAGAACAATTAAGAAAATCAAAGTGTGATAAAAAAGCCGAATTAGGAGTATTACTAGGATATACTGAAATTGGTTATAGAATATTAGTAAATAATAGAGTAATTGATGCTAGACATGTAGATATAGTAGAAGATATACGATGTATAGGTTTCAAAGACAACGAAAATGAATTTGATAATATGAGTGAAGATGAGTCTTGTCAAAATATGAATTCGGAAAAGAATAGTGGTATTGAAGAAGTATCAAATCAAAATAATGAAAATAGTAATGAGATTAATATAAAACGTTCATCCAGAACTGTGCGACCTAACAGTTGTTATTTCAATGAAAATTTTATAAGTCAGTTTGTTTATGTTAATTATTGTGATGCATTGATACCTAGCACATTTGAAGAAGCAATACAAAGAAAAGAAGCAATAAATTGGAAAAAAGCTATGGATAGTGAAATAAAAAGTATAAATAAAAATAATACGTGGATAATAGTTGAAAAACCAAAAGATAAAAAAATTATAGATGTTAAATGGGTTTTTAGAAAGAAAAATGAAAATGTTTATAAAGCTAAATTAGTGGTTAGAGGTTTTCAGCAAGAAGAGTATCTTGAAAATATTAATTCACCAGTTGTATAAATGCAAACTTTAAAATTATTATTAGCTTTATGTTGTCAAAGAGGTGTCATGATGGAACAAATGAATGTAGAAACTGCTTTTTTAAGTGGCACAATAATTTCTGAAGTTTATGTAAATCAACCAAAAGGATACACAGATGGATCAAATCGGGTTTACAAGTTACTTAAATCTTTATATGGATTAAGAGAAAGTCCGAGAACTTGGTATGAAAGTTTTAATAAATACAAGGAACAGTTAAATTTTAAAAGAAGTAATTAAGAGTATTGCCTATATTAAAAATGTGAAAATAATGAATTTACCTATATATATTATTGTACGTTGATGATATGTTGATTTGTACTAAACATCAGAAAAACATTAATGAAGTTAAGATAAAATTATCAAATCGTTTCAAAATAAAAGATATGGGCAAAGTTAAAAACTATATTGTAATAAATATTGATTATAATAATAAAAGTAAGATATTGACATTATGCCAAAAGAATTATATATTATCGCTAGCAAAAAAAGTATAATTTAGAAAATGCAAAATTATATAACACACCAATGGAAATCAATTTAAAATTAGAATCTGTTCAGGCAATAAACACAAAAATTCTATAAAGAAATATAATCGGTGAACTTTTATATATTAGTACAGGGACTAGACCAGATATTGCTTTTAGCGTAAACTATTTAAGTAGATTTCAAAGCTGTTACGACGAAACTCATTTTAAATATGCTCTAGGAGTTTTAAAATATTTGTATTTATCGAAAGATTTAAAATTAACTTACAACAAAAATGATAAAGTAGAGATTTTAGATTGTTTAGTAGATGCAGACTGGGCTGGTGATACTATTGATAGAAATTCTACAGCTGGGTACATAATAAGACTGTTTGGAAATGTTATATATTGGAAATATCATAAATAAAATTCTGTAACTAAATCATCAACATTTGCTGTGTATATAGCACTATTAGAGGCTGTAACTGATATTAACTTCATAAGAGAAATGTTAAAAGATGATTTTAACTTAGATTTAAACAACCCCGTTAAAATATATGAAGATAATTCTGGAGCATTACTAATTGCAAAGTATGGTAACTTTTCTAAAAATGCCAAACACATTGAAGTTCAGTATCATTTTATAAATGAAAATTATGATAAAGGTAATATTGATATTGTTAAAATAGACACTGATCAAAACATTGCTGATATATTAACAAAGTCATTGTGTAAAGACTAGTTTGTAAAGTTTAGAGAAATGTTGAAGTTAAAATAATAGAAAAATAAAAATGTAAGGAAGCATGTTGAGTATATGTACATTTATATTTTATTTATTATAATATGTATTTATTTAATATGTAGTTATCTATGTAAAATTGTACTGTAAAATATGATCTAGATATAATATAGTAGCTGCAAGTTGTTATATAAAAAAATCTGATGTGTCCAACACAATACCTCCCGCCACTGTAGTAATACATATATTCTATATAAGTTATTCAATACATTTAATTTGTAGTTTAAAAACTAGTTGGTTATTGAGGTTCAAAATATTTTTAATGCATTTCATACCTAAAATTTCCTTCATAAAATTTGTATCACCAATATGCCAGCTATTTCTGACATTACTAAAACCGGAGCCGAACTTACTTTGAATAACGCATGCAAATACATTCCTAATATACTTCTTCCATCTTTTTAAAGTTTACAATATAATTACTTCATTTTTACTTATTTTATCTATTACACTTACTTACATCAAATTTGAAATCACATGTCAAATTTTGTGAACATATAAATAACTCATCTGTTTTATCGAAATTTCTCAGCCCAAACGATATGTAAAATTATTGTAATTTATATATTTTTTTCTATCTACCTAGAAGTTATTTATAAACGTAATTATGCAGATCAGTAGAAAATTTAAAAATCTATATATTTAATATTAACGTAATTTGTGAAAAAATGGCATTTGAAGATATTATTTTGGAAAAACTGTTTAAAGCTTCAAGTAAAGTACTACTTCCAGTTAACCAATTGTAGTCAAAATCTAATCAGTTCATCATATTTGAAGAGAAGTCTTAAATACCAAATATTATACTTTTTACATGTATCATATTGGAGTTATCGTGACCGAAAAATCGTAACAGACACACTCACACACATACACACACACACGGATATACAGACATCACGGTAAAAATAGCAAAATCGTATTCTAGAGACCCTAATTCGTGCTCATATGTTGAAAACTTACACTCGAGAATTCTGACCAAAAACAATACCTCACTTATCTATATATTGATAGGCGGGAGGTAAAAACAATATAAAATGTGTCAATATTAATAAAAAATATAATTAGAAAAGATTAAGTTGTCCAGTTATTTTCACAATAATATTTCTAGGAATTATATGCGTATTACACGAAGAAATTTGAGAGATAATATGAATCTATTTCATATACAAATTTTAGACAAATGTTTCGATTAAATAAACAATGTGTAATCAATTTAATAAATAATTTAGGTCCTCGCAATCGTTATCCAACTTTCCGTATCCCTTTTCACATTCAGATTAGTATACCTACTTCATATGTATAACAATGACATACGACTATCAGTATATCTCATATTTGTAAATATTTCATTCTAGATTCTTACAACGTTACATTTTGTGTGATGTGGTTCATTTCAAAATTCGGTTGGCCCTAATACGGGGGCAAGTTCAATCATCAATTAGCAGAATTATTTGAAATATATATAGCTTAATTGCCACATATTTAATTTCAGAAATAGTAAAACTGACTACCACAGAAGACCAAAATATTGTAAAACAAGGGTTCGCATACAGCTATAATTAATAAGAGTGCAAATTGTAAAAAAAAAACATATTTTACAAATTTTACGAAAAGTGGCGATGTCGAGGAATAATTGACGGCACCCACGTAGAAATTCTGGCTCCCTCATTTACTGATGAAGAAAATCGTCCTTTCGTTTATTTTAATAGAAAAGGGAAACATTCAATAAACGTTATGATGGTAAATAGTTTCTTATAATTTAAAATGAAAGTTCAGTTCAAGTTATAATATTTTTTTAATATAGATATGTGACCCCAACATTAAAATTACTGGCTGTTCTGCAAGTTATCCTGGGTCTGTACATGACTCAGCTGCATGGCTAATGAGTAATATAAAAAATTATTTAAAGGAAACCTATATAAATGGTCATAAATTAATTCATTTGATCGGTGAGTAGTTGCTACATTAGGTACATATAAATATAATGTATAATTATTAATTACTATATGATAGACGATAGCGGCTACTCACTTGAACCGTGGCTTATATATATATATATACTTTTACCCAAGGTCGTAGAGCTCGTGACTTATACATTCAGAAAAATATTTTAAAAATGATTAATACAATTAATATGCCAAAGTAAATAGTACAAAAATAAAATGTTACTCTTAATTATAATATATCATTTATTTATGATAAAATAAATTGTATTCGTACAAATATACATCTATTCGCACATCAACCAAGAACTACAAATTGAATTGAAAATTAGGGTGAACTAATTTGAGATTTTCAGCTTTAAATCTAAGTCCAGATTTTTCTAATTCAATTTTTTTTCTCAACACTGACGTAATTCTCGTTGAATGTTTGAATAACACAAACCAATTTCCCATTATTTACATTACATTCATTTTGATACTCTATTAATTTTTCTGCCAATGTTGATAATGGTTCTACCTTTGTCCTGTTTTTGTAGGTGTAAAAGTTGGTAATTTCTACATAAAAATACTATGTTCTTCATTATTTTCCTCGATGTTTACTACATTTACAGGAATGTCTAAAATGACAAGTAGATAGATCTACTTCTGGAATAGCCGGTATTTCCTAAAGTATTCCATCGTATTCTGTAATAATATCAGAACCTGTAACCACCACTTTTCCCCATAATGATTATGCACGTTTTTCGTTATCATTAATTGTAATTCCACTGTATGGTCCTGATCCCGTTTATTTTCTATGTTCTGCCAATTTTCGATATTGACTTCTGGTGCTATATTTCCAATCTGAAAATCTCTATAACAAAAAATGGTAAAACTCCAGTATAATAACTTGTCTTTAAAAACTGAGTTAGAAATAAATATAATAACCATAATATTTACCTTTTTCCACTTTTCTTGAGATAATTGGGGACCGCCACCTCATGCATTTAATTTTTCGGATCATTCGAACCATTTTTTGTCTATATAGTTTTCACCCAAAGTTGGGCTAATTGTATTGCTTCTAAAAGCATAATAATTTTCAAGAAATTATAAATATATATCATATTGTTCTTTTGTAGTGTTTATAGTCCTCTTTCTTTTCTTTTTACCTCCCACCTATTAATATATAGATAAGGGAGATATTGTTTTTGGTCAAATTTCTCGAGTGTAAGTTTTTAACAAATGAGCACGAATTAGGGTCTCTAGAATACGATTTTAGTATTGTTACCGTGATGTCTGTATGTCCGTGTGTATGTATTTGTGATTGTGTGTCTATGATGCTTTTTCGTCCACGATAACTCAAATAAGATACATGAAAAAAATATAATATTTGGTATTTATATATAACTTCAAGCTGGATAGAAAAAAATATATAAATTATAATAATTTTACATATCGTTTAGGCTGAGGAATTTCTATAAAACAGATGAGTTATTCAATATGACATATAATGTCAAATTTGATATAAATAAGTTTAAAATATAAAATAAGTAAATATGAAGTATTTTTATTGTAAAATTTAAAAAGCTGGAAGAAATATATAATGAATATATTTACATGCGTGAATCAAGGTAAGTTCGATTACGGTTTTAGTAATGTCAAAAATAGCTCTTTTTTTATATCACACAAATTTTATGAACGAAATTTTAGGTATGAAATGAATTAAAAATATTCTGAACTGCAATAAAAAACTAAAATTTAAATGTAATGAAAAACTTCTATAGAATAGGTATATTATTACAGTGGCGGGAAGTAGAGTGTTCGTCATAATTGCCAGAACTGTAAATCAATAAATAATGTGTTAAAAATGTCCGTCTTTAATTTCTTTAATTATTGGTATTTTAGATAGGTATTTCGGATTATGATTTGAAATTCTTAACTAATAACGGTATTTTAATTTTTTTCATAAGAATAAATAAGTGTTGCCAACACACAAAAAAAAATTAAAAGTTTTGTCATCCTAGCTCGTTTTTTTTTATTTGAAAAATTTACCGGAAAAGGCGCTATAATAAATAATATAGTGTATTCACAAAAAGGCTTGTGATTTATATATTACGTACCAAAATCACAATTCTTGATAACGCTGAAAGTATGTTCCTAAAGTAATCTGCGTATTTCGATGTGCACCATGTTAAACTTCTAATAAATCCCACTTGGTCTCATTATTTATTATTTTATCAGTAAAATTCACAGAACCTTCAATTGTATTAATTAGTCAAAGTTTTACACAAAACAGTGTTTCGAAAACATACTTGTAAAATATAAAATTGTTATTTGTGTATCAAGGTTCTAAAAGTAATATTTTTTGGCCGAATTCGAAGTTTGCAGCCGAGGCGAAGCCGAGGCTACAATTCAGACGAGGCACAAAAAGAACTTTTAGCCGAGGTGCACACAACATTTTTTAGGCGATTACAACAAGAAATTATGAATTTTCATTCAAAATAAATTTTTGACATCTGTCAAAATTTACCTTACGGCCGCATTTACCTAACGGCCGCATTTACTTTACGGCCGCTATTTTTACTCGCAAATTCATTACTTTTTCATTAATATTTGTAAAGGAATAGTTAAAATTTTACGTACACTTGTTATTATATTCTAAAATAATTAATCACATTAATATGAACTATGTAAATCAATAATGAACAAATAAGTGGCCAAAAATTTTTACGTTGACAGATGTCAAATAAAAATTGATACTTTAAGGTTGCCAACAGATACGAAAAACAACAATTTATGTACCAGTCGTCTAAAAAAATATGTAAGATACCTGAAACAGATTATTATTTATAGAGATTTAAAAAAGTTTATAAATGAGTCCCGGCTTTACTAAAAGAACAAAAAATTTAAATAATTAATTATTTCGCGTTTTTCAAATTTAATTTATTATCCTTATCTTATAGGTCATCATAAGTCGTTGTTTAAATTACTACGTTTTAGCTTGTATTTTTAAGATGCAGTAAGCTATAAAATGACAACTAATACCAATAGGCGGTTACTTGTAGTCTGTTCAACTTAACAAACTCTTTTGTGTACGTTTTCATTTTGTTCCATATCTTTTCTAATTTTTCCGTTTCTATTGCAATTGATATCTTCCGTGTATTGTTCACTCTGATTATTCATTTATGGGTTCCAGATGAGAGGTTATTTAGTGAAATTTAAATATTCTTTTCAGAGAAAGTGTTTAATGCAAAACTATAATTGAAATGGAAATGTTTCATATTCTTCTTTTCAACAAATTGATATGAATACTTTTCATGAAAGTCGTATTTTTCTTTAAAATTTTAAATAACTAACGTTCTGAATTTAGATTAATATTTTTTATTATTATAGCGACATAATGATTCGTTCTACCATAACGAAAGCATACTAAATAAGCCTGAAAGTTTAGATGATGACGGAGCCTTTAATTATTAAAACAATGAAATATTACAAAATTTTACAATATACCTAAAATTAGTTTACTTATAGATATACAATTTAGAAGTTTATGGAATTAATGTTGAAAAACCAGTGAACCATGGATGTCTACAAGGATTTTGCGGCCCAGGTTTTTGGAACTTTTAGATAATTTATGGTGAATTAAATCCACAAGAAAAATACAATATCAATAGGCTTTGCAGACGACGTACTAATAGTAAAGAACGGCAAAATATACTGGAATTCAATATCATATCTTAAAAATGCTTAAGCTATTCGTACAATAAACTTAAATTCAAAAAAGTGAAGAACCAGATTAATTTTGATGAACAGTTTACCTATGTGACAGAAAAGTGCCATATATTTATATAAAAAACTTTAAATAATATTTATAAGGGAACAATCCTACCAAATATATTATACTGAAAAGAAGTATGAAAAAATGACGTGAAGAAGAAAACAATCCAGAAGAAAGTACAAAGACTAATTAATATAAAAAAATTAAAGTTATATAGAACAATATCATACTAAATATACTAAATGTAAACAAATTAAAAATGTGCCTAAAGAAATAAATACGGAGGAAAGAACAAGAAAATGAGTAATGATTAAAGTAGAAAGTAAAATAAATCATACAAAGTAACTAAAACTCTTAGTGGTCATGATAATTACCTCAAGAAATATAAAATTAATGATAGTGCAAATGAAATACCATACGGAATATTGCAACAACATAATAAATGGCCGGCGACTAAAGTTGATATTGTTGATAAATAAAATAGTTCATTAAAATTAAGTACCCCTGATTTAAATGTAATATGAACAAAGTACATAATTTAGTAAATTAATTTATAGCAATTTGCCCCGTGTAAACTATGCATTAAAAAATAAAAAAGAGCCATCCTGAAAAGCAGTCAAATTCAACTACTTATAACTTTACTATATTACAACGTGATGACTAATTTTTTTCTTAATTTTGTTCATAAAAATTGTTTATATACAACATCAATGTTTTAATATAAATAAATAATAATATCTTCAGTAGAGAACACTTATGAATAATTTAATCATAAGAAAAGTGCAGAAGGCTTTCCAAACGTGGAAGTCATCTTAAAAATCTACCTTATTTTCATAATAACAAATTGCACTGCAGAAAGACCAATTATTAAAAAAATAAGCGGCGAACAACTATTGACCAAACAAAGCCTAAATCATCAATTCTGAGCACTAACAGTGAGATTTAAAGAGTATTATCATTTGAAAATATAAAAGATTTTGTACAGAAAAAAGCAAAGAAAGTGTCAATATAAAATTTTATAGAACTAAATCTAAAAATATTGGATTATAAATTTATCACAAAAAATTATATTTATATATAATAAATTAATTGTTGCAAAATAGGTACTTCCAAGTACTGCGCCTCACTATAGAATAGATAACCTTAAATATTTTAAAATACTTTTAATACAATTTGGAGTTATTGTAAATTGTAATTATAAAATCCAATATACAAAGCTAATTTAAAGGAATATTAAAATTTCGTAGGTCTTAACGTATATATTTTAAATTATTTCACAAAATTAAAAACTGATCAACACATCTAAAAAACAAGATAATAAAAATTTTGTTAATTCAGTCAGTTTAGTTCGTTAAATAAAATTGTTTCAATTCCTGAAAAGGTCTGTGTTTTATTTACGTATCAGATTACCCACAAATTGGTGACCCCGACGTGATCTTTGTGCAATAAACTTATATATGATCTGTGCGTAGTTCATTTACAGACAATTTTTCAGTGACATTATACATAATTTTTACTCACGTTAGTCTATAGTGCCCGTGATAATTTTACATCTTTTTATTAATAGTGACACACCCGGTGAATCAGTTGAACGCGTAGCAGTGAAAGTGCCTCCGCTATTAGAAAATGAACCCCTAGGTGACAGGAAACCGCAGAAATTTGTCAAGTGTCAGATTTCCAGACGAGATTTTGACAGCTCTGTGGTCGGGTCGCTTGCCTATGCATATGCAGGCACTTTTAGCACCCCATAAAGATCTCTCAGTTGACAAGAGAGCGGAGATTCTAGATTCGGTTGCGGATGCATCCGGCCAACACGTGTTTATTGCAGAGACTACAGTTGAAACCAACACCTCTTCATTGGATACACGGCTGGATCACTTAGAACAAGCAATTGCCACAGCTCTGCAGAAACTCGCCGCCATAGAGATCAATCAAATAAGTAAATCTCAACAGCTACAGGCATCACATTCAAATTACCGTCCACGATCTCGTTCCCGCTTGCGATCTTAATTTCGTAGATCTGCAAAATCCGGTATTTGCTAGTACCATTGGCAGTATGGTGATACAGCTAGGAAATGTGTGACACCATGCACATTTTCTACAGATTCTTCGGGAAACGATAGGGGCAGTCGTTAATGGCGACTCACGACATCAGCCCAATAACATCTCGCCGTCTATTTCATCACGATAGAAATACCAAAGTTCAGTTTCTTGTTGATACTGGTGCTGATCTTCGAGTATATCCGTGTATCTTGTTACCACTACCGCGACCTAAGTCAAAATATGAACTTTTTGCAGCAAACGGTAAAATAATTTCAACTTACGGCACTATAACATTGACTCTGAATCTTGGGTTAAGGCGACAATTCACCTGGAGATTCGTCATTGCAGACGTATCCAAGTCAATTATTGGGGCATATTTTCTGGAACATTACGACTTACTAGTGGACATCAAAAGCCAACGCCTGCTAGATTCAAGTACTTCAAGTGGTCAGGTAATTGAGTGCGAAATATCCAGCATTAAGATTATATCAGGCTCTTCACCATTTTACGAACTCTTTCAAAAATTCCCTGCAATTACTCTACCCGACGGTAGACCCGAGACTATACTACATTCGACAAAACACCACATAACTACCACACCTGGACCACCCATCGCTCAAAAACCTCGATGACTAGCTCCAGACAAACTTAAAGCGGCAAAGAAGGAATTCGATGCCATGTTGCACATATGCATTGCTCGTCCATCCCAGAGTTCATGGTCTTCTTCATTATATATGGTATCCAAAAAGAATTATGAATGCCGACCTTGCGGCGAGTATGGTGTTCTAAGTGCCAGAAGTGTTCCAGATCCATATCCCGTTAAACACATTCAAGACTTTTCACAATCACTTCACGGCCAAACCATATTTTCGACAATAGACCTAATGCGAGCATACAACTGAATACCTGTCGCTGAGGAAGATATTCCGAAGACTGCAATAACAACACCTTTTGGACTCTTTGAATTTACTTACATGACTTTTGGAATAAGAAATGCAGCTCAGACATTTCAGAGGTTCATAGACGACTTGCTGCAAGGTCTTGAATTTTGTTACACCTACTTTTATGCTATCTTAGATACATCTTCTTTGCAGTTTTTGGTGCGTAGTCTGTTTACACGCCCTGGGAGACGATGACCAGTTAGATTGAGAGAATCACAAAACGGGAGTAAATGTTGTAATGGGGTGTGTCGTCAAAAGTAAACGGTAAGAAGAGTCAATCAGGAGTCATATTGTAAACAGAAATTATTGTAAATAACTTTATTATATCTCTCATGTAACCAAGCTTTAAATTTAAACTACTAAGAACTTTTTTTAATATGTAGATATATCGTATATCATATTTTTAAAATTTGTAATATTATACTTTATTTTTGTTTTATTTTTAATATATTTTATTTTTTATGTTTACCCCAAGTAAATAATTTCCCTAAATTTAATTTGGTTATTCTGCATTATAAAAATAAACTAATAGCAGCATTCAAAATCCTACCATTTTCGTTATTTCACTTTAAAACTATAAACTATATTTTATTAATTCAAATAAGTAATTATTATTGTAACAGGTACGGTCGCCTAAGACGAAATCTAATACCTGACATACAAGGGTTTTAATTTAGGTGTTTTACTTGCCTCAAAAGTAATTCACAAATTATATTAATGAACAACTTTTAAACGAGACAAGGGTAACGATAATCGCTGTTATCACTATCACTATATTTAAAAACCTGCCGTGATAGAAGCAGGCTAGAGAATGTTAATAATGATAACAGACGCGGTTTACTATATGGTCAAATTGGTGCATGGTAGTAATATTAAAACAAAAGAGTTTTATCTACGCGTTGTGCTACCATGTCATAAAGACAGGGATTGGAATAGGATGGGTTGAATCAAACACAAAATTCCAACCATAACAAAATTATATAAATTTTAATAATCAACCGCGATCAAAAACATTTATATATTTCAAATAAACTATAACGCGTAACTTGTTTCTATATAAACTCTATATTCTTACTTTTCTAATTTACAAACAATTTTGAAAACCTTTCTATACCGATCTACAAATTAATATTAATCCACAAAGAATGTAATAAAAACTACTTACAAACTTATACTACAATGAGAGAACCTTTACACACAGTAAAACAACTAATTGGTTATTTCACTAAGAAATACCAAGGGTATGTCTGGCATTCAGTCAAGACATCCACAACAGTCAAAGATTACAACAAGAGAGAGAGTTTTCAAACATCAATCCATTTAATGGTAAAAATCTCAAAAGTTCTCAACCTATGTTTATCCGGCTCTTCTCAACCCCTAAGTATGAACTATACTAAAAATAACTCAACTACTGATGTCCACAGAGGGCATGACGTACCGGAAATGGACAGTTATTTCTTTGAAAACAAGGTTGAAGGCGCAAAACGTGCATCCTTCACCATAAATCTGTTCATTTCGTAACATCTGGAGTACTACAATACCAAAAATTTACAAAAATGCACAGCCGCCAAGCGAACTTGTTACATTATCGACATATTTCTGTTGCCTTAACGCTTGGACTACCTTTTCAAAATTAATTTGTTAAAATGAGACAACAAGTAGTATTTGATATAAATAATTGTATATCATCATTTGGCGGTGAATGTGTGGGGAAATTCGTTTCAAATTATGAAATATTTCCGAGAAACACTAACATGTCGTTTTAAAGACAGCGATATGTACGATTATATACTGATGAATTCAAGGGAAATTGCGAGCTTTTCAAAAATAGAATGAGAAGCAGATTTGAGAAAATATGCAATGGTACTGTCTCATAATATTTGCGAATCGCATGTGCTTCAAGTGTCAAAACAGGGAGAATATACAGAAACATTGCCCATTGAATAAGGCACCCCGAGTGAAAGAAAAATTAGTAAGCAACACATTTGAGAAAGAAAGGTTAGATAATCTGTGTAATAAATAAGAGTGTATGAGTCAAACGAGTGTTAATTATTATAATTGTATTAGTGATAGCAGTAAAATTAAAAATGATTACCCGGACTCAAACAATAAATGAAACGAAAGTGAATGTGAACGGACTGTGATTTGCAATGACAACGAGCGGAACTACGCGGAGGAGACAAAAGAAGATTTCGACCCCACAAGCAATTCAGTTCCTAGCGTCGAAGAGAAGCTAGAATACGAAATCGAGGTAGAGATCTCCAGGATAACGGACGGAGTTGTGAAGAGCAAGGTGAAGTATGGCTCAGATTCTGGGACGAGAGTCGTAGAATTCAGAATTATGGCTAAAGAAGAACATACTGTCACTTCTTCTGAGTAAGAAATAATCGTCGAGAGTGTTGAAACAGATATTGTGATGGAATTAAGTGGTTTTAAGACGCGCGAAGAGAATTTATTAGTTAGGGTTAAGGAAGAACATTCGATGTGTTATCTTGGTAAAGATGTCGGCGTTTAAGGAAAAATAGAAGCAGATCTTAAATTTAAATAGATTAACAGAGATTCAGGTTTTTTTTTGTATTTTGTCGACAATAACGTCATAAAAGTTGTATGCATCCAGGATATTCGCACCCCTCCCCGTGTGATAGCCAACGTATATCTTAGGCTGGGATATGAATGATGAAAATTAGTTACCTTAAATGCGTGCCAAAATAAGATCCGCTGTACAGTTTTATTTAGTGAGAATTAATTGAAAATAAACTAAGTATTGGTTTATAGCTAATTTGTTATTTAGATAATTCAGAAAAAAATGTTGAAATGAGAGATATTAAAATAAAATAATTGTAGTAGCAAGTAAATTTAGATAAAAAATAGTTGGTAACGAAATTAAACAAATATAAGAAATAAGTTAAAACAAACTTAAGATTTAAATTCAGGCAATTAATTAAATATAAGAAATTGTTAATTCGAACGTAGATACTGCTGAGACATTTTTGTTGCAGCCATATATCCCGCAAAAATGTGAGATTATGATGATCTAAGGACTTTCTTAAAACGATGGCGAGCAGACTTGGCATACAGAGATCCGAAAAAAGTTGGTCATTTCCATGAGTTCGTCGTCACCGAAGCCGAAATTAATGGTGTCGCAAGAGCTGTTGTTCATTCATAAGATTTTTCTCTACATTGAGTGATCTTTGGATTTCCAATTACATATTCTAAGAACTCCATTATTAGTTATACAAAGTAAGTGCAGTATGAATTTATTTAATACGGATTTGTTCTTACTTTTCAAGTAATACCTTTCAGTTGTAATAATTTTATAACTCCTGACCACAAAGTTACCTACCCTTCCATAAAAGGTTGTAAAACCCGCATAAGTGTTTACAAACAACATATTTTATTATAGCAACTAAATAACTTGTACCTTCCTGAAATGTAACCAAAAGAACTTTCAAGAGAAGTAAGTAATGTATTTTATTGAATAAAAACTGTTTTATTAACAAGGCATGTTGGTAATATTACAAATTCTTCTTCAAATTATTATAATTTGTTCCCCAAAATTATCCATTCAAAATGTTTGTTCATTAAATGCAATACTTTTATAATTTTATAAAACTTTAAATTTGATTATATCAACCACAAAGATTTTAATTAGTCCTTTTTTGGGAACACAAATGAACGGACTTATAATTAAAGTTTAAAGACTAAAAATTTGATTATAGCAATCAAAAATTTGTCTGAGGAATACCGTGTTTGGTATTAATAGAAAGTACTTGTGTTAAATTATAATTATTATTTAATACAATTAGAGAACTCTTTCTTATCGACATTTATTTATTTTTATTTTTACGTTTCATATGTAACTACATTTTTCGTTAATTTTTCTTTTGTCTGTTGTCTTGACCGTGACGTGTAATGTTTTGTATATATTTATGTTCATTGAAATAATAAAAATAGTCAACGGTTATTGTAAACATAACGCAAAGGGTTAAGCCCATTTGTCAGTACCATGAAATAAATATTTTGTACTTTCAGCGTTATATAAAATGTGATATAAAATGTTTTCAATGCTTAACCACAGATTGTTCTGGTTTCAGGTATTAACAATTGTATCTGGTCTTAAGAATTATATTTAATAAAACTTCTTTGCAAATATGTGATTGACAATTTTTTTATTATATCTTTATATCTCTGTAACTAATGATCGGATTTGAAACATAAAAAACTGTTGAAAAGAGAATTGAAAGGTCTTTCGAACTGTGTCATGTTTGACACCCTTTTCAATTTAAAATTTTTGAGGTGCAATCCACCCCCATTTTAGGGTTGAAGTTACGCCATTGGTACGAATCCATTCAGGTGTCCCCCTTTATACTAAAATTGACGTGTTCGAGCGTTTTTTGCAAAATTAATGTTAAGTGGCCAAAAAGTGCGCTGATAATTTTCACTGGGCCACCTTGTATAAAAACAAACACGTCTGGAAATTGTCTTGATACTCTTTTTAGATTTTCAGAACATAAGCAAAGGAATTTTGTTCCAAAGGAATGCATAATGTATTAGAGAAATTGAAAGCACATTAAATAGGGCTGGAAGTGCAAAGAAAAAATGAGTAGAAGGTAGAAGACAAAAAATAAAAAACGTAATAAAAATTTCATACGATAGACTAATTCGCAATAATACTACATATTCTACAATGAACTCTTTGATTTTAGATGTACATATCTACCTTTAGAATTAGATTGGTACAGAAAAAATATGACAATGATTATTATAATTAAAATGTTGTTGATAAGAATCAATGGCAACTATTTTTATTGTAATCAAGCTATGCGTTATGACTTGGAAACCGAAAGTGAAGCGAGATCAGTATTTCAAGCATCAACTAATATCTTATACATGAAATTGTACTTGTTGTGTTATAATATTATCTAACCAATCATACTTAGTATGTAGTGATGATGGTTTTATCAAAACAGAAAACAAATTTGAACTTCTGGAAATAAAATGTCCTTATTCCTGTCAAAACAAAATCATTTTAGATTTACAAAATAAGAAGTCAGCTGTAAATGATTTAGAATGCCATGAAAATAGAAACGTTAAACTCCATAAGTCCGACAAATATTACACACAAGTCCACTTTACAAAAAGCACATATTTTATATTACCGTTTGCCATTTCATTATTCGTAGAAAGAGATGAGAAATTTCTATCCACATTAATTCCAAAGATTCGTGACTTTTTTTTAATAATTCATACAGATTGTTCTAAATAAGTTTTAATTGTAAATTTATGTTACCAATGCATGAAATAATGGCTATAGTAATCAATTTTTGTGCATAGTAATCAATTTTTATGTATTTTGATCAAATATTTCATAACATTATTTTCAATATTAAACAACATCAAAGCCCTTTAGATTTACTCTGGAGATTCAGTTTTTTTTCCTTTCCACATCATACTGGTGATTTGGAAATAAGTAAAACAACACTAGCGCCAAGAGTTAATATAATAATAATATTTTAATTCATATACATATAAAATTAAATATGAAAATGTTAAATTAATTTAATAATTATATCGATTACTTCCTTAGCAGATGCAATCAAATTCATAATTAGTGCCATATATGTCATTTTTTTAAACTATTAAAAATATTGATTATGTCGGATGTACACAGAAATTTTTTTTACAAAGACTGGTTTAAACGGTATTGTTAAACCTATAAAAATTATGTGTATATATTATTTAAAAATATAGATTTATCAATTCAAAAATATTATTGTATAGTAATTAAATTTATAAACAAAGTTATAGTTATTTTTAATCAGGGCATGTAACCGAAAAATATACTGGTTAACGGTTAACCCTTATAGAGAACGTTATAATAATAACGGTTTTAGTTCGAAAACCGGTTTTTGAAAATTGGAAACCGGTTTAAACCGGTTAATATATCGGTTAAAAAAATAATTAAAATTAATTAAAACAAATTAATTATAAAAATTTGATTAAAAAAATAGAGAATAATTAATTAAATTTTTTTTTTAAATATTATCTGAGAAAAATATCACAATTAAAAAAAAGCAATTTAATTAATGAATATTTACAAAAATTCCCGTAATATATTCAGCAAAACGCAGGTCACTTTTCAATTTTAAACTTGCCTGTGTTGACAAAGGCCGTATTTATTTGGGACTTTTTAAGTAACCTTAACGGCCAAAGAAACTACCTACATTTATGACTCTCAAATAAAATGTTAATTGTAAAAACTGTGATGACTCATGTTCAAATACAAATAGAAAACACAGATATAAAAAAAATATATTAAAATTTTTCTTCGCTAAATGATATTAAAATAAAGGTTAATGTTCGCTAAAACCGGTTTATTTTTTTTTTGGTTAACGGTTACCGGTATTTTCGACCTGAAAAATATCGGTTAAAATTACGGTTAAAGTTCGCAATTTTTGTTTAAAATATCGGTTACCGGTTTTTATTAACCGGTTTTTTTAACCGGTTACATGCCCTGTTTTTAATACAAGAATACAATAATTTTAAATAAAATAATAAATTATCAATGAGCGGACAGTGTTAATAGTAAATTTATTCAAAAATTTGTTTCATTTATCAAGGCAATCTTAATTCATTTTCTAAAAAACCTTAAATTTTATTTAAATAATATATCGTTAAATATGAATAATAATGAAAGTAAGTTGACTTTATAGCATGCCTTTTTAATTTCTGAACAACTTTTATTCCTACGCTTTTATGCTTAAATGAATAGGTAAAGAGATACAGAAGTATGAAAAAAATAACAATGAAATCTACACCCGGTGGATATATGCTCTCTCCTTATATATTTGGAGCAAAACTACAAAAGTACAAAGTTGTTCAAATTTCAATTCTACATCAGATAAAATCATAACCGATGGAACCGCACGTCTGTTTTATGAGATATATTAAATACAAAACGTAACTATTTTGTTAAGAATCAGACAGTTACGGAAATAAAAAAATATCTATCTGAGAGTTTATTATTGTTATTACGTCATTCTAGTTAATGTTATATTTGATATTAATTATTAGTTTTTGTTAAAATCTAAAATTATTTAAAAATGGATGCTTTCTATGTAAATGTTTTCTGGCTTGCATAAATGACATATATTTTACGTCGACCGGCTTTTTTTTCAAAAAATTGTTAGAAATATGTCATGTTTGGTATCAAATGAAAGGTCTCATTGTCGGCTAGCGTGCAGAAATGACAAAAATGTTCCATATCGATCGACTTTTGTTTTATACAAAAAGTTGTCAGAAGTATGTCGTGGTTAGTATCAAATGAAAGGTCTCGGAGAGGACTGGTGTGCATTAGTGACAAAAATGTTTCATGTCGATCGGCTTTTGTTTTTTGCAAAAAGTTGTTAGAAGTATATCGTGTTTAGAATCTAATGAAAGGTCTCAGTGAGGGCTGACAAGCAGATATGAAAATTTTTTTTAATGTCGATCGGCATTTGTTTTTTATACTGGCAGCGCTAGTCACTATACTAAACGATTAGATTCACTATATATCTATATATAGATTCATCACGAGCATCGAGTGACATATGTAAAGGCTTACAGCCTGAAGCATGCAAGTGATTATTATAATTTTTTTTTTAATATGTGGGGGCTAATGAGATCTGTTGCTTTTGGGTTTCGCATATTTTTACTGTGAGTGATTCCTGTGCAAAAAAAAAATCTGTAGAAAAATGGTGCATTAAAACAATGGACTCCAGAGACCATGTCAAAATTTAAGAAGAATCACGCCGTCATCCGTCACATTTGACAATCTGTCTATAAACCTTAAATGATTATATCTTTTAATAGAACATTGATATCAAATATTTAAAAACAGTATCATTAATAATAGTCCTGAGCAAAGGTTTTACCAATATTTTAAGTTTATAACACAACATATTTAATTATTTTAAATTTGGGGTTTTGAATTACATAACTCAATGTTGCCAAATGTGTGATGAAATAACTAAACAAAAAACAAATATTCCTAAATGAACTTCACTGAAGACAGTGGTTAATTAGGATTGCCGATGGTAATTTATAAATTTAAAATTTAACTACAAAATTTTAATATAAACAGAGTTATCAAATTATGAAGTAACTAATTTGTTAATTTCTTATTAATGTCAGATTTAAATTTCAAATCTTCATCTAAAGATAACCCTAATACGTCGATAGCTGGGCTGATGTTTACGACTTTTTTTTCGACATTAATAATTGGTTTGATGGTATAGTTTCCAACAGCTAATAATTTGGTTTTCTCAGAGTTAATTAGTAAACCATTATTTTTGACCCAGACAATTAAATTTTGTAAATCTGCATTGAAAATGGACATTTTTTTCACCATTAGCAAAGGAATCTTTTAATGCGGACGGCGAGTCAGCAATAAAATAATAAAAAATAACGGTCCTAAAATAGACCCTTGTACTACCCCACGAATAAGAGGAAAAGAAGTGGAAATGTGGGTGTTTTCATCAGAGGTCATGTGAACATAAAATGCTCTTTTACAGAAATAACTGCTACATAGTTTAATTGCATCGTCTGAAAAACCATAGTAACGTAATTTAGCCAACAATAAATCGTGATCAACTAGATCAAAAGCCTTGGACAAATCAATTTGCGCGATTACACTGACTTCGGATTTATCAAAATTTCAAATAAAATTGTCTATCAAATTTAATAAACATGTTTGAGTGCTAAAACCTTTCCTAAATTCTGACTGATTAGGAGGTAAAATTTGTGTATAAGTAGCATACCACATAATTTGGTCAAAACAAACTTTTTCAAGAACATTTGATAAAGTTGGAAATATATTTATTGGTCTTAGATGGTCAAATGAAGTGGGATTGTCTTGCTTGACTATGGGTTTAACTATGGCGGATTTCCATATATCGCGGATTACTCCTTCCATCAAACAGCAGTTTACAATATGCGTAATTGGCTTGATTATCGATGGCAAAACAAGAAGTAACATTTTTATAGAAATTCTATGAGCACCAACTGCATTACACTTAACTTTTCTGAGTATAGACTCGATCACAGATTCAACAATACAAGAAAATTCGAAAAAAAGCACCACCATGATTTATGAAAGAGTTGTTTCAATAAAATTCCCGGATATTATGAATTAATGGAAGTCGTTCCAATTTTGTTAAGCATGCATTCACCGTATTTTGTTCAGTTACAAAAATCTTCAGGTAACATTTTGTTTGGTTTCGTATTAATACCTACTTTTTTGAGGCTACTCCGAAGTTAAGTGGAATTATTAATATTTTTATTAATACTATGTTGAAAAAATTCATATTTGTCTCTACGTATGGCAGCGTAGTAAAGTTTCTTAGATCTTTATAATACTTCCATTTCGCTTCAGTTTTATTTTTTTTTTGTAATCCAATAGAGCTTTATTATTTTTTGCATAATTTTGATTACTGGAGTGATCCAAGGGCAATAATTCTTACTGATTTTAATTGATTTTAAAGATACATGTTTATTATATAAATTCAGAATGTTATAATTCAGGTACTGTAATTTATCGTTTATATTATTGAATTGGAAAATTCAATTTCATACAATATTGTCCACGTCTTTATAAAAACGGTCCATATCCAAATTTTTAAAATCTCTGTATGTAATAGTTTTTTTTTTAATGTCTGGACTGGGGATATTTATTTTACAATTTACAATTTTATGATCAGAAAGATTAGATGGAATAGCACCAGAAATTGCGCAAACTGAAGGATCCGATATTAATATATCAATTAGAGTATTTGACGCAGGTCTCGTGCATTCCTTGATTAATTGGTGCATATAATTTGATACAATAATATCTTGAAAAAACTTGGAATGAAAATCATTTGAGAACATATAAATTTTTATATCTCCAGTACAGATCATTATATCACAGTGAATATTAAATTATGCAAATATTCTATCTAAAATGGACAAATCTTTATACATATTTACGTGTGTATTATAAACAACACCTAAGCATACTTTTTGTCTTGAATACTAAATTGTATCCACAAATGTTCAACATTATTGGCCTGCACGTAATTGGTAGAGTTACCGATGGTAATTTATAAATTTAAAAATTAACTACAATATTTTAATACAAACAGTATTGCCAAATTATGAACTAAGTAAATAAAAATCAAATATTCCTAAATTAAATAAATTGAAAACTTTGCTGTGTTTGATATCAAAAGAATGAAAACCATAAGGGCCGGTTTTGAAATGACAAAAAAAATGTGTCATGTCGATCTGCATTTGTTTTCCGCAAAAAGTTGTTAGAAGTAGGTCGTCCTTGGGTTTTAATGAAACGACACAATGTAGACTGGTATGCACGAACGACAAAAATGTTCTAAGTCGGTAATTTTTTTTTTTTTTCAAAATGTTGTCAGATATATGTCATATTTGGTATCGAATGAATGTTTTCTGCAAGGGCTCGCGTAGAGAATTGACAAAAACGTACCATGTCGATTGAACTTCGTTTTCTGCAAAATGTTGTATAAAGTATATCATGTTTGATCTCAAATGAAAGGTCTTGTTGAGGGCTCGCGTACAGAACTGACGAAAATGGACTATGTTAATCGGCTTTTGTTTTCTGTAAAAAGTTGTAAGAAGTATATCGTGCTTTAACAGATAATTTATTCAAAAATTTGTGTCATTTATCAAGGCAACCTTGATTAATTTTCTAAAAAACCTTATATTTTATTTAATTAATATATCGTTAAATAAGAATAACTATGAAAGTAAGTTGACTTTATAGAATGCATTTTTAATTTTTGAACAACTTATATTCCTACGCTTTTACCGCTGAAATGACTAGGTAAAGAGATACAGAATTATGAAAAAAATAACAGTTTAATCTACACCCGGAATACAGCTGTGCAATAAAACAAAAAACATAGGACTTTAACATGGGATTTCAAAAAAATTGCGAATACTCTCTCTCCTGATAAATTTAGAGCAAAACTACAAAAGTACAAAGTTGTTCAAATTTCAATTCTACATCAGATAAAATCATAACCGATGGAACAGCACGTCTGTTGTATGAGATATTTTAAATATAAAATGTAGCTTTTTCGCTAAGAATCAGACAGTTACGGAAATAAAAAAATATCTATCTGAGAGTTTATTATTGTTATTACGTCATTCTAGTTAATGTTATATTTAATATTAATTATTAGTTTTTGTTAAAGTCTAAAATTATTTAAAAATGGATGCTTTCTATGTAAATGTTTTCTGACTTGCATAAAAAACATATACTTCACGTCGACCGGCTTTTTTTTTTTTCAAAAAAATAGTTAGAAATGTCATGTTTGGTATCAAATGAAAGGTCTCGTTGTGGGCTAGCGTGCAGGAATGACAGAAATGTTCCATGTCGATCGACTTATGTTTTATACAAAAAGTTGTCAGAAGTATGTCGTGTTTGGTATCAAATGAAAAGTCTCGGAGAGGCCTGGTGTCCATAAATGACAAAAATGTTTCATGTCGAGCGGCTTTTGTTTTTTGCAAAAAGTTATTAGAAGTATATCGTGTTTGGAATCTAATGAAAGGTTTCAGAGAGTACTGACACGCAGATATGAAAAAAAAAATTTAATGTCGATCGGCATTTGTTTTTTTACACTGACAGCGGAGCTTTAGGGAATTCGCTAGTTTTACAATACCATTAACATGAGACAAGTAATTTTTTTTTAAAACCAGTGGTTCTCAAAATTCCTTTCCCAACTTTTTTATTTTAAATGTGAACCTATTTTTTTATTTTCTTATTCAATAGAGAATTTTATTCTGAAGAGACACACAAAGATACTTTTACTCTGAATAATACATTTTATTTTTTCTTCAAACTTAGAAATTTAAAAAAAAAAATACTATTTGACGTTTAATATGTAGGTTACCTGTCAGTTATTCATAATTTTGAGTAACTTTATTCTTAGGTTATCTAGTGTTTATAGTGACATTTAGGGCGATATTACAGATTTCTACTGTACAAGTTACTTCTTATTGGCTGATTCTACATACGGCGGCGAAAAAATTAAACGGCGGCTAGAATAAAAAATTATATTACGACGGCATAGAAATTAAACTTCAACCTTGTCAATCAATTGTACGACTCGCCTCGCTCGTCGTGCAAACTTCCATGCTCGCCACACAAAATATCACTTTTACTCTTAATAACACAATATACTATTTTGCACTCATTTATTTAAAGCGGCGGCATAAATAGTGTGCAATATTTTTCTTAATACACGAATACGCAGCTTGACAAAATTTTGAAATATTTAAAAATATTTATTTAAACATATGTATTGCTTGCATCTATCAGATAAGCTGACTTCCGGTATATTAAAATTGTCCGTCACGTCGCACTTGATTTTCTCGGAATCTCGTTCTTATCATATATATATATATATATATATATATATATATATATATATATATATATATATATATATATATAAATTATGTAGACGCCCATCCATTATTGCATCATTTTATGTAAGTTTCCACTCTGTAACATTAAACCCTACACAGCATAAACATCATACGACACAAAGGTAATAAATAGACCAACTCTACTAGAATCCGTTAGATTATGTAAGTCTGTAGAATAATTAACTTCGTATTATTCTAGTTGTATCTTGTATGTTAAATAAAAACTTTTTAAAAACATTAAATCATATTTCATTGATTTAATTGGCGCAGTCGGGTTGGATTGCTAAAAGACTTTTACTTCGAAGACCTAATAAATTAGTGTCCAATTCGTTTAAAAGTGAAGTCGTCACTTTTAAGTGTTTATTCGGCATCCGAATCATCGTTCTCCAGAGTGTTACAAAAATCTGAAGTAAAATACAGATTTTACACTCAGAACACAAACGCAAGTGCAACACACATCTACAAAAACTGCATAACCTCCGACGAAGAAAGGCTCAACATATCGTCGTTAATTCCGTGAGTCCCGAGAGGCCTGACCACCGAGAGTACATCGGCAGCAGACGGCACCTCCAGCTCCTTCATCCGCTGAGCGAACATCAGTGACAACCAAACTTTCGTCTCCTGGACACCTGGACCATGAAGTTGGCCTTCATAATGTAAAGTATACCTATTTATTAATTATTTTAAAATACAATTATAAAAGAAAATAACATTATGGTTAACAAATATATCTCCCAGTCGACGCTCCCTTCTCGGTCATCTAGTTCTGGGGGCCTTCTGGGCTGGACACACTCGAAATCTGAAATAAACAGAGATATGAGAAACTCTTCGCTCAGTGAGTGATCAGTACCAGTTCCTAAACCCTAAATGAGAGAATAGGTGAGAGAAAGGATATAGGTATTAGGATGGCAGCCTCCGCAAAGTACTGCCCCACACCCCCGCAGTAAGTGTGGCAGTCCCAGCCGCACTGTAGACTCTTCCTCAACCGCAGAAGAGGGGATAGCTAAACCGCAGAATAGCTCTGTCTCAACACCGCAGCGTGAGCACGCCTCAACCAAACTTGGTATGAGGTTGACAGCCTCCGCAAAGTACTGTCCCACATCACCGCAGCGAATGTGGCAGTCCCAGCCGAACTGTAGACTCTTCCTCAACCGCAGAAGAGGGGATAGCTAAACCGCAGAATAGCCCTGTCTCAACACAGCAGCGTGAGCACGCCTCAACCAAACTTGGTATGAGGTTGACAGCCTCCGCAAAGTACTGTCCCACACCCCCGCAGTAAGTGTGGCAGTCCCAGCCGTACTGTAGACTCTTCCTCAACCGCAGAAGAGGGGATAGCTAAACCGCAGAATAGCCCTGTCTCAACACCGCAGCGTGAGCACGCCTCAACCAAACTTGGTATGAGGTTGACAGCCTCCGCAAAGTACTGTCTCACACCCCCGCAGTAAGTGTGGCAGTCCCAGCCGCACTGTAGACTCTTCCTCAACCGCAGAAGAGGGAATAGCTAAACCGCAGAATAGTCCTTTCTCAACTCTCGACACCCTATACTCAACACCCGCCTCAGGGGAGGCCATTCTAGCACACACACATATATAAAAACTGAATGCTGACACCCACCTTTTACAAATGATGAACACTCACTATCACTATTGAAATACCACTGTGCTCACGTCAACAATCAAATCACAACTGAATAAATAATTGAATAGCCCCTCTCTTAAACATACCTGCTTATGTAATTCAACTCTATCATTAATAAATTTTATACTTACATAATACCTAAATTTGCCGTTAACAATCAACTCAATCCTAGTGTTACTGTGAGTTATTATAGAAAAATTTATTATTACTATTTTTGAATTGCTGTACGAATCACTGACTAACAAATTAACGTAGCATCAATTGTAATTTGCATAACTCAATATTATTAAGAAACTTACTGTTATAATAATTATAAAACAAAACACACATAACAATGCCTAACAACACAATTGTACAACCCGTTACACTTAACCCCTTACCCAAAATTCCTTCAGAAATCAAGGAATTAATAGAAATAATAACCGAGTACGATGGAAGTACTGGCACACTACCCCATTTCATAAATATGTGCGACGAAATTCTCGAAATAATCGATAAACAAAATTTATCAATCATTGTAAAACGAATTATCTTACACACTATAAGAAAGAAAATTATTAAAGACGCAAACATAAAACTAGCGACAAAAACATATCTAGATTGGAAATCCTTAAAAGACCTCTTAATTGAGGAGTACGGAGACAAGCGAAACGAAGTACACTTCCTCACAGAATTATCACACTTAGAACAGAAACATAATGAAGATATCTTTAGCTACTTTGATAAATATGAAGATATTTACAACAGACTTATCAGCTTACTAAAATTGAATTTTAGCAACAATTCAGAAAATATTATAATATTCATTTCTTCATATGCTTCACACAATTTCATAATAAACTGTAGAGAACCATATAGAAGTCAGTTGGCTGCTCGAAATCCAAAATCTTTAAGTGATATTCAGAACTTAATCAAAAATGACTTCCAGTACATTCACACAAACATACACAAGCAGAACACTATCAAACCGAAGATAAACGTTCCAACACCTGTTTACAAACCTGCAACACAAAACCAAAATCCAAATTTAAATCCAAATCAATACCAACATCGATCACCAATGTTCCGCTATCCTCAACAACAATGAAACTTCCCGAATCAATCAATACATCCAAAACCGAGAGTAAACAATTATCCTCAGCCTATGTCCATCAGTACAAACACTTTTAGACCACAACAAAAAAGACAGAGACAGGACTTACAAATGCTAGACAGTAATGTCGAAGCCTTTGTTGAACCCAACAATGATAACGAATTATTTGAATATTATGACTATGACCAAACAAACGATGAACAAAACATTGAAGTAAACAACGAACTAGAGTCACAAACTGAAAATTTTCCCATAGAACTTTTAGAAGATTCGAAACCCTAGCAACCTACACTTCACGTCTACCATTTATCCAATTTAAAAATTGCCGTGTTTTAATAGACACTGGCTCCTCTGAAAATTTTATTAGTCAAAGTTTTGATGAATATTTTGAGATACAAACCGCAAACGCTGTTTCAAATGGTACTCAATTTACATTTGTTGAACTACTTAAGAAAAATTTAAAATGTTTCATTTTTGAATTTCATAAAGATTTTGATATTGTAATAGGAAATTCTGGCTTAAAATTATTAAATGCGAAAATTAATTATTCAGATGAATCTATTTTACTAGAAAAACGTAAATTTAAATTTAGCTATTTCCACAAAAACAAATTAGAAATGAATTGTCAAGAAATTACAGAAAAATTAAATTTAAGAACTGATCATTTAAATATCATAGAAATCAGAGAATTAAATAAAGTTATTAAAGAATTCGAAGACTTGATTATTGACGACGACAAAAATTTAACTTTTACTAATGTTATAAAACACAAAATTAAGACAAGCGACGAAAATCCAGTTTATCAAAGATCATACAAATATCCAATTATTTACAAGGAAGAAGTTGACAAACAAATTAATAAATTATTAGATCAAGAAATAATTAGACATTCATACTCTCCTTGGAGTAGTCCAATATGGATTGTTCCGAAAAAACAGGATGCTTCGGGTGAAAACAAATTCCGTATGGTTATAGATTACCGTAAATTAAATTCTAAAACGATTGATGACAAATTTCCGATACCTGACATCGCGGGTATTTTGGACCAACTTGGTAAATGTGATTATTTCACTACAATTGATTTAAAAAGCGGCTTTCACCAAATTGAAATGGATTCTGACTCAATAGAAAAAACTGCCTTTTCAACTGATCAAGGACATTTTGAATTTCTTAGAATGCCTTTTGGTCTCAAAAACGCACCAAGTACATTTCAGAGACTAATGAATTTTGTTTTAAAAGTCCTCATTAATAAAATATGTTTCGTTTATTTAGATGATATAATAATATTAGGCAAATCATTACAAGAACACATTCAAAATATCAAAATTGTTTTCCAAAGACTAAGAGAGGCAAATCTTAAATTACAACTCAATAAGAGCGAATTTCTTAGAAAAGAAGTCGCGTATCTCGGACACATGATTACCACCGAAGGCATTAAACCGAATCCAGACAAAATTGAAACTATTAAAAAATTTACCCTTCCAAAGACTCAAAAAGAAATAAAATCATTTTTAGGCTTTCTTGGTTATTACCGCAGATTTATAAAAGATTTTTCCAAATTAACTAAACCGTTTACCAAATGTTTAAAGAAAAATGCCAAAATTAATATTGAAGACAAGGAATACATTTCAAGTTTTGAAAAATGTAAATTATTACTTTCGAACGCACCAATATTACAGTATCCTGACTTTTCAAAACAATTCCGTCTAACGACCGACGCTTCAAATTATGCTTTGGGTGCAGTCCTATCCCAAAATATAGATGGAAAAGATCTACCTATAGCTTACGCAAGCCGGACACTCAACGACCATGAAATAAATTATTCAACAACCGAAAAAGAACTACTTGCTATTATCTGGGCTACGAAACATTTTCATCCCTATTTATACGGTCACAAATTTAAATTAATTACAGATCACAAACCCCTTATTTGGCTAAACAGTTTAAAAGAACCAAATTTAAAACTTGTTCGTTGGAAATTAAAATTATCACAATATAATTATGACATAGAATATCAAAAAGGCAAACAAAATTACGTTGCAGACTATCTATCCAGAATTCCGAAACCTTTCGAGATAAATTATAAAACTTCAAATATTTTTGACCACAAAGAACCCATAATACATTGCATTTTCCAAAGATTTTGAAATGGGTCAAGGCTTCGCAAAACAGATCAATGAAAAATATCATACTAAGAACGATTTAGATAAAATAAAAATAGTAAATAATATTGCCATACAAACATCACCTAGATTAATCATACATTTAATTACAAAAGAAAATTATTTTAATAAACCAACTTTAAAAAGCATCGAAGATAGTTTAAAACAATTAAGACATTACTTAATCGAAAATAATATTAATTCAATTAACATGCCAAAAATTGCATGTGGTTTAGATAAGCAAAATTGGTTAGATATAGAAAATTTACTAAGACAAATTTTTGAAAATACAAACATTCAAATTAATGTTTTTGCTTCAAACAAAATCGAGGACTACGCTAACTCCGTTATCGCTGAAAAAGACACGGACAGCTGTACTCAGCATTCTGATGACGAATCTCCTATCAACGGCCTTCATTACAAAGACACTTCAATAAATTTTGGTAAAAATCAAATTATTTTTAAAGAAACAAATTCGAAAAGCTCTGTAGAAATTAAAAAAATGTTTGGACATGAAAAACAAAGAATTTATATTTACCTAAACAAAACTAATTTTAAAAATACCCTCTTAAAATTTATCAAAGAGTACCTCATACCTGGAATACATTATTATTGCATTGTTCCGGTACAATTTCAAAAAATGTTAAATTCAATTTTACAAATTTATTTCCAACCAGGCACTTATATTTTAACTAGTTGTAAAAATCAACTACAAGACGTAGAATTATCAGACGAACAAATTGATTTAGTAAAAAATTATCATTTAGGCAAAACGAACCATCGTGGCATAATTGAAACCTATCAGAAACTAAAACAACAGTACTATTGGCCAAACATGCAGCAAACTGTTTCTAAATTCATAAACAACTGTGATGTTTGTCAGGAAAACAAATATGAAAGAAATCCCATAAAACTACCCATTATAAAAACACAAACAGCGAACAAGCCCCTCGAAATTATTCATATTGATATTTTATCATTAAAGAAAGAAAAATTCTTAACAATAATCGACAGTTTCTCCAAACATGCACAAATTTATCATTTGTCAGAAACCAATACCGTAACTATTATACAAAAATTAATAACATATTTCTCCATTTTCGGCACTCCTAAATTAATAATATCAGATAATGGTTTACAATTTAATAACCAATTGATATATAACTTTTTATCAACTAAAAATATTCGTATTCATCTTATTAGTGTCAATAATCCAAAAAGTAATGGAAATATTGAAAGGTTCCATTCTACAATAATAGAACATGTTAGAATATTAGAACAAAATAAAGATTTTAACGATTTAACAATTAGTAATAAAGCTTGTTATGCTCTTCAAGCATATAACCAGACTATTCACTCAGTTACAAAACGTACACCGAATGAAATACTTTTCGGCCATTATAATGAATTAAAAGAAGAAATTTCTCCTGAAATTGTTACTGACAACTATGTTCAGACTCACAAAGAAATTATGAAGAAAATTTACGATGAAACTAAATTGTTATTAGATAGCAGTAAAAGGAAGTACGCTACGTCACAAGTAGATAGTATTAAATTACCTGATAAAGCATTTGAAGAACAAGCCAAAAGAAACACCGGTAAAGTCGAGAAACCCCGCTATAAGAAACAAAATATCAAAACATATGTAAAAGACAAAGCTCAAATAATAACTGACAAGAACAAAAAAATAAAAATTGACAAAATAAAACCTCACCGTCACTTTACAGACTCATACGAACAGCAACAACCATCAACCTCAAAGACGAAACACACAACCCCGGAATTAACGTCCTGAAGCTAGGAAATGCCCTAATTTCAACTAATAATAAGTACATTTATGTTAAGCTTAATTTAGATAGAATTAAAGAAACGTATAATAACCTTACATATTATTATAACCAATTAAAATTAGAATTAAATAATAAATATAAGAAATATGTAGAAGACTTAAGTAATAGCTTTATTATGTTAGAAAACTTCTTGGACATTGTAAATAGTAAAATTCAAATTCTCTTGTATGACAACAAAGAGAAACGTGGACTTATAAACGGAATAGGTTCTATAATAAAAAGTATCACTGGCAATTTAGACGCCACTGATCAAGAAAAATATGATAACGCCTTAAGATTAATTCAAGAAAATGAAAATATCCTGAAAGACAATCTAAATCAAGTAATTACTTTTAATAAAAACATTTCGGAATATTTCAATAAACAAGTAGAGAAAATTAACGTTAATAACAAAATTATTCAAAATAAAATTAATGAAATGCATATTGTTTTAGGAAAAATAATAGATACGAACGATAAACTTTATATAGAAAATATAATAACACAACTAACATTTGCAGCCACAAATTTGATAAGTATTCTTAACGAAATTGAAACTACCTTCGCTTTTTGCGAAACAAACACTTTATATTTTGGTATTTTATCGAGAGACGACGTTAAGAGAGAAATTAACAAATTATTACCAAACAGTCTAAAACACCTTGTAATCAAAAATTGGCAAAACCAACAATTAGTTAAAACATATTGTAAATATGAAAAATTCACTTTGGACATAATAATAGACATCCCTATTCCTCTTGTACAAAACGAACTTCTACAAATCACCCCCATTCCTACTTTACACGACAACACTTATGTTACATAACCCCTGGCTATTACACTAAATCTAATACACACATTAATAATTTGAATAAGTGTACTTTAGTAGAAGATAAGCTTTATATTTGTAATAATGAAAATTCCCTACCAAATAAATGTGAAGAAAATTTGTATTTTAATAGAAATAGTAATAACTGTGAATATATTAATGTAATTAACCACAATGAAATCATTCCAATACCTAACTCAAATATTGTATATCTCTTTTTACCAAATAAAGAAGTAATAAATATCGAATGTGATCACGAAATTCAAGATAAAGAAATTTCCGGAATTTACTCTATAAAAGACTGTTTAATAAACAAACAAAAAATGTTTAAAAATATTAAGTATGATAAAATTATTAACATAAATAAAATATCGGGCAAAATAAAAATAAAATAATTCTTAATAAAACATTGAATATAAAAAATCTAGAATCAGTTAAATTTCCAAGTCAACAAATAACACACTTAAATGAAATTAATAACTTTGAGTCACATTCAATATTTTTTGATATAATTTTATGTATTGTAACCATAGCTGCAATCATGTTCCTATTTTATAAAATTTATGCAATAATTAAGAAAAGAAATTTAATGAAATCAAATAAAAATAAACTAACAATTGAAACAATACCTATTGAACATCCAACAGGTATTCTTTCATCTTAGGGGGGAGGAATTATGTAGACGCCAATCCCTTATTGCATCATTTTATGTAAGTTTCCACTCTGTAACATTAAACCCTACACAGCATAAACATCATACGACACAAAGGTAATAAATAGACCAACTCTACTAGAATCCGTTAGATTATGTAAGTCTGTAGAATAATTAACTTCGTATTATTCTAGTTGTATCTTGTATGTTAAATAAAAACTTTTTAAAAACATTAAATCATATTTCATTGATTTAATTTATATATATATATATATATATATATATATATATATATATATATATATCTTTTTATCTTTTTAATCTGAACACATTTTTACACATTAGTATGATAAACACGAGTTTCAAGCTATATAGATCGCGACTTCACATAGGTTAAATAAGAAACCCAACATGAACCTTCAATACAGGGCAGGTTAAGTAAGCATGCCAAAATATTTTATCAAATTACGTTTACTATTTTAAGGCAGTAAATATTCATGAATATTTTTTTACAACCCATTACTCAAAATATTGAAAAAAGTACTAGTGAGAGGTTATTAGCGAATAATAACTAGAAAATCATAGAATTGATAATACCATTTTTTAAACATTTACCACAAAAAAGTTGTAAAATCTTGGTTAAGCACCCCAATCTTAGGATTAATTAACTTAAAAACAGTAACACTTGGGTAATCAGAGATAAGTTCTCTTTTCACATTAGCCAACTTTTTCACTACTTCAATTATGTGTCACACATTGTTTTAACTAGTTTGCTGTTTGCAACGATATACGAGTAAAAGATAATAAAGTTAATTATTATTGGCAAGAAAAATTTAATCACAACACAGTCTTATAGGAATTTATAAGATTAAACCGACGTTTCGATCTAATTAAAACATACAAGAGTGCGGCCTGACTGAATATGTTTTTGCCTATATCAACACCCAGTCGTTAGTTATTATTACGTAATTACATAAAATTAAATCATTTCAACTTTCTCAAATTAATCAAATATAAAAGTTTTAGACCACTTTGGCTAATTTTTCAACTTGCACCACGCACATCCGAATAGTACATTCTCCCACTACTTTTTCCTACGCAGCTAATTTAATTTCAACATCCGTTGTTTTGGTCACGTGATAATTAATGCATAGTTTATGTTTGTTACCTAACCAAAATGCACACGCAAACTGTTACCGAATATACCGTAACACGTATGTAAACGTCGGTTAATATTTATTGTATTAAAATTTATCAAATCATAAATCTGTTACTAGTATTTTACCTAATATATAAAACAAATTATTTCTTATGGCTAAAGGAATCCATTTTTTAAAAACTTAATTTTGAAGTCAACTTAAGCAGATTTAGATTTACTTTTCATCATCTACAATTTTCCTTTACAGGTACCCTCTTTTCAGAGATACACGTGAAATATAAAATTGTAGTCTTTTTCCAACAAAATATCGATCGAAGAAGCCTTTCTATACCCAACTGGGGTTAAGAGGATGAAACATATTTATCTTTTTAAATAAAATTGAAAATTGGACGATAGTAGAAATAGAAAAATTGTATTAGTTTTCTATTTTTAATTTTAAAAAATTAGCAATTAGCAGTACCAATTTCAAATAACATTGGGTTACCCTGTAATTATTTTAAAAATAAGAAATACGCCTGATAATCTACAATATACGACATTACAGAATACAAATATGATATACATACATTGAATTGTTTTAATTAATGTAATTGCAATTTGAGGAGAAAGAAAGTAAGGAGAGAATTAAGAATCAAACGTAAACTAACACGTAACTAATTTAATTCTAGAAATATTATTCTGCGTCATATTAATTAATCTGTCTCTCCACTTTTCTTGTGTAAATTAACAGCAATAATTAAACATATTTCTTGTGCTGTTTGATATTGGCTCTGTACATAAATAATCAACTTTTACGATAAATATTTTAATGTCGCCGAAATTACTAAATTCGTTTCCGAATATAAATAAAAATATAAATATAAACAATACAAGAGATTTCCCTATTAGTAACTTTATTACATAGAGTGTACACCAAAAACCACCACTAGTATTATTTTCTTTATTATTATATTTAAAAATAAAATACTACAGGGTAAAAACATTTTTTTAAGTAAGTGGTTCTGAAGATACAAGAAAAAGTTATATTTTTTTCGAAGAGATCCGTTGTAACAGTTCCCGCAAGTCGAGTGCCCGTCTTCAAACCAGAACACAGTGGCCACAACGTGAGTGCCCGTTCCAAGGAATCCTTAGCAGATTCACCCTCAAGTGAGCATCATCCGTGACTTCTGAGATCCATTAACCCCAGGTGATAACGCCCCGAGCCCGCAACGCGAATGCCTGTGATGAAAATAGCATTTTTTGTTAACAAACGAAAATTGTTAACCATTAAATATTATAAATTTCAATTAATTACTATAATTATTTCAAAATTGAAGAATTAATTAATACTTTAAATAATTTATAACTAAGTAAGACTAACTCAATGGCTAGTGGATTATCTGATTTCAAAGCTGGTTTACAATTGTTGCCTGACTACGATGGCAAAATTAAAGCAACTCTTAATCTGTTTATACAAAGTGTTGATGAATTTTTTACATTTGTGAATGCTGCAAACCCTGCATTAAAGGAAATATTAAAACAAATAGTCGGTGAAGCAAGAAAATTTATTGCAAATACAGGCAGATCAGATTAGAATAAAATTAAAGATACATTAAAAACACAATTTTTAGTATATAAACATTATACCACAGTATTCTATGAAATTAAAACTTTAAATATCAAAGACCCGTATCAATATTTCAAAACTGTTGAAACTAAATTTAAAGAATTAAAAGATTTAATTGAATTTAAATACCCCAGTGACGATCATTTAATTGCTGTACTTGAAGAAATAATTTTGTACGAATATATCGGAAAAGTAAAAAAACCTTTTGCATCAAATATTGCCAACAGAAAGTCCAAAAAATTAAAAGAAATAGGCAATCTACTTATAAAGGATTATAACTTCCTCAAGTCTAGAAATACCTAATTAGAATAATATTCAAAATTTCAGTATCAAACTAGTACAGAATAAACCAATAGAAAGAATATCATCAAATATACCACCCTCTCAATTTCCTAGACAATATTTTCCTTTTCAACCTATACAATCTAACCCAAATCAACAAAAAAACAATTGTACCAAGACAGTATATTATTAACGCTCAAAATACAAAACAAAATATACCAACACAAATGTCTGTAAGTACCATATTTACTTGAAGATCAAATAACAATTATTTCACTAGACAAAACGCGCAATTTGGAACAAATTCTCAAAGCTTTGTTTCTGACAAATTATACAATCAAGAACAAGATATTATAGAACCAGAATATGAAAACACTAATGACAATGAATACGAGACTTACCGTACATAAAATTAATATCTGTTTAATTTTATTAGAGTCAGGTAGTTCAGTATATTTAATTTCTCAAAATTGATTTGTACAAAAGATTTTAATTTACTTTTAGGAACAGATGTTTTAATTAGATTAGGTATAATTCTAAAGAGAGAAGAGACCTTGATGATATAATAGTTTTAGAAACAAGTCTCCAGGAACATTTAAAACACATTCGCAAAATTGTTAGAACTACAAAATTATAATTTAAAAATACAAATGAATAAATTTGAATTTTATTAAAAGAAGTAACTTATTTAGAACACATTATATCACAAGACGAGTGAAACTTAACCCACAAAAAATTAAAGCTTTAAAAGAATTCTCGATTCTAAAAACAAATAAAGAGATTAAACAATTTTTGGGTCTAGTTGGACATTACAGAAAATTTATTCAAAATTTTGCAAAAATTACTAAATCATTAACACATTGTTTAAGAAAAGGAAAAATTATTGACAAAGGAATATAGAGAATCATTTGCTTTGGCAAAAAATTTACTAATAATTAATGAACCCATTTTGAAATACTCTGATTTTAACGAAGAATTCACATTAACAACCGATGCTAGCGACTACGCAATAGACGCCGTTTTATCCAAAAAATCAAATAATAAAGTTATGCCAGTCGCATACGCGAGCAGAACACTTAATGAACCTGAATGTAATTACAGTACCGACGAAAAAGAACTATTAGCAATAGCTTGGGCAACCAAGTACTTTCGTCCATATTTATTCGGCAGAAAATTTAAAATAATAATGGATCATAGACCTCTAACATAGCTTATGTCTCTAAAAGACCCCAATTCCAAATTAATGCGTTGGAGAATCAAATTAAAAGAATATGATTATGATATAAAATACAAATACGGAAAATTAAATAGTATTGCCGATGATTTATCTTGAATTAGACCACCATTCAAAATTAAATATACTACCGAAAATATTTTTGATTATAAAAATACAGTTCAATGTGTTTCAAGAGATTTAAAATTAGGACTAAGATTTGCGAAAATTATTAATTAAAAATTTAAAACTTCAGACAATTTTAAATATAAAAATTTAAAAGATAAAACTTTACTTATCCAATAATTACAATATAATAATAAAATATTTCATTTAACAACAAAAGAAATTTATTCAGACAAACCAACACTAAAATCTATTAGTTTAAGCTTAAACGAATTAAAAAAGTATTGTTTACAAAACTATATTTTTGACATACATTCCCCAAAAATCGCTTGTGTACTAGAATAGGCAAAATATTGAAAATCTTATAAATAAAATTTTTAAGGAATCTCATATTCTTTGGGTCGATCATGATTTTAAAAAAAAATTTCGACAGAAAGTTTGGAAAGTTTATTAAATAATATTAGCGAAGGAACTATAGAACATTCAGACAAAGAAAATTTTATCAACGGTAATACATACATAGACTCACCCGTTAATATAAGAAAAAATCAACACAAAATGAAACCAGATAATGAAAATAAAGTTGAAATAGAATTTTTTTGGAATAAAATGCGACTACATGATACAATAAAAGATAATAATTGTTTACGCGACTTTATTAAGGTATATTTACAACCAAACATAAATTACTATTTATTTTGTGAAAATGATAATATTATTAGAAGCTTTGACGAAACTTTAAATAATGTCTTTGTTAAAGATTCTTATAAAATTATTAAATTTAAAAATATAGTAAAAGATATAATCTATACAGTACAACAAAAAATAATTCAAAATTATCACCTGGGCAAAATATTACTGGCGAAATATTCAAAAAGACATTCCAAAATATATTAATAATTGCGAAATATGTCAATTATGTAAATACGAAAGAAACCCCTACCAAATTCCTAACCAATGAACACCCACACCCAATCATCCTTTTGAAATAATTCATTTAGATATATTAAATTTAGATTAAAATAAATATTTAACTTGTGTGGATCCATTTTCTAAATTTGCTATAATTATATCATTAAAAAACACCACTTCAATTGCTATTGTTGATAAATTGATTTCAATATTTTCGGATTATCTTGTACCATCAGAAATTATAACAGACAGTGGCGTCGAATTTAAAAATGAACTAAAAAAATTTCTTAAACGAATATAAAATAAAACTACAAATAATTTCAGTCAGTAATCCAAAAATCCTTTATGCACTTCTGCAATAGTGCAGGAAAAATGCCATCTCCACCACCGTCTTGTAGGGTTTGAAAGTATTTATCGCCCATTCAATTTTGTTTTATGTAAAAATATTATTAGCCGTGTTAAGACTGTTAATTAAGCTTAGCTTAGCTGTAGCTCCGAAAGAGTTGTCCTCCTCCTCAACTGGCCACGACGATCCTGGGAAGTGTGTGCTTTAAAGAAGCTTCAACGTTTCCTTTGAATCTGTCGTAAAGTCTCCATTTGGTTTCTTTAGTAGGCCTATTTCATTCGTGTGATCTTTTGATAGGACTTTCTGAAGGCGAGTTACCTTGGTCGTTTCTGATAAGCCCTCACAAATAGTATGCCATGCATTCCTTTTAGATCTACGAATTTCTTTATTATATGAGGTTAGAGTACTTCTATAGTGCTCCCAGCTCTCATCGCTGCCACTGGTTTTAGTTTAATTGTATAGCCTTCTAACAGCGACTCTTTGTTTACTTAGCTTCTGGGTCCATCAAAGTACTTTCCTAGTACTTTGTCGAAGCTTTACTGTACAACTGTTTTTATATGCTGAATGTAGCGCAATATGAAAGTCAATAGAGACTGTTTCCAGTTCCTCAATTGTATTTATATTAATTTTCGTAAGTTGTTCCACTTCACACTGTAAGTTTCGGAATACGAATTTGAGTGTTAATTTCCTTATTAACTTTAAATATCTATGATCAGATATTGTGGCTTCATTTGAAACATCTAAATTATGTATCTCAGAGCTAATTTGAGAAGTGGCTAACGTAATGTCCTGTACCTCACGCCTGTTTTTAGTTATAAAAATGGGTTCTTTTATTGTATTTATGTCCGTACTACCCCAAACTGTATGATATGCGTTTGCATCACATCCCAGGATGAGGTTTCTGTTTCTATGTTTGCAGTAGGAGATCAGATCCCGTACCAGCGGAAATGGGGCTCCATCGTTTCTCCCGGGAAATACGCCGATGCAATGATTACCTCTTACATACCTCCTGATATAGACAGTGTAGCTTCCACAGGTACCAAATCTCTAAATATAAATTTATTTAATGTAACGAATTTAATCGATGTCTTAATGACTAGCACTATATTGGTGTTAGTTGTGGTGAATGTTTTGTTCAACACATCAGGGGCAGTTTTGCAGTGTTGAAGATTCACTTGCAGCATCTTTATATTACTGCTGGATATCACGTTTTGTTCAGAGCCACGTCGCAGCTAGGAACTTGTTTCCCTTTGTACGTGATTCCGACGGCCGGTGGTGTGTTGGAGTGTGTAAGTGTGAGTTTGGGTTGAGGCTTTGAGGCAGCCTCTTTATATTTACCTACTTTTAATCTGAAATTTCCAGTGTTAATATTGGTGGCAATACTTTTTGTCTCCTTTTTTATGTCAACCTAACCTGTAACAGTGTTGGTAGTGCCTATTTTAGCAGTGACGTCGGTAGGCTTTTTGTTGGGTTTTTTACTCTTTAGCCTAATCGTTGTCTGGCCAAATTTGTAGCTGATTTTGAAGTCAGGTTTTTAAGGGTATTTAAGGACGTCGAGTCTATGAACAGCGTAAGAAACACTACCGAGCCCTCATCTGTTCTTTTTAGAACCCTCCACTACTGCGTATCCAGGCCTCGCTTTGGCCCTCTATCTGATTTAATATCTGATCTGTAAGATTATTTTTGCAGTTGGGGAAGTACGCATTTACAATGCTGGACTTCGGCAAATCCTTTTCCTCTACAGCTTTTAAATGGCCTTCTTCTCAAGGCTTTAAGCTACTAACTTTGCCTATTAGCTACTCGACGGTGGCTTTATTGGCGCAGTTGACGCTCATCCATCCGGACTTGAAGGTTGTCCTTAGAAACTTAGGGTTCACAGAGCATTTAGCCTCTTTAATTATTAAATTTAGGATGGCATCCGGAATTTTCGTCAACTATCCTCTTTTTAAAATATCCTTTGTGTGTGTTTAAAGCTCACAGACGGTGGGGCCTTATCAGGTAGTGGCGGAGCACCACTGCTGGGTTGACCTTTAGCATCTGTTTTTTGCCTTTTCACAGACATTTCGGGCGTTGATTCTTCGAACCGGGTCCGTTTTGGATCCTTCTCGTTCACGGGTTAAAGGGCTTTGACACGTGCTTTGTCAGCACTAAACCCTTTTTTTATGAGCCACTTAAAACGTTTTCTTGCGGCGCCGCTCCGTTTGCCTTTCTGCTCCTTTAATTGGAGCTTTCCTATAGTCTCCTCGAGTTTGGAAGTGGATGGAGCTACGTAAAAGCTCCTCTTCCATAGTCATTTCATCCTTGGGATTGGAATCCCTTAGGACCTCTGGAGAAACCTCTCTCTGACTTCCACTTATCATAAAAAGTACAAGAATTAGCTATAAATTGTGTCATATTGATATAGCAATATGTGCTTTTCTTAGAGTGAGGTTATATGTAGTGCACGTGTAGTGAAATTTTTTTTAATTTAAAATATATTGGTAATAAATGTAGATAAAAGTAATGAATAGATAATTATAAATACCTGAATAATATTTATTGAAAATGTATGCAAAAAAATTAATAGTATAATGATTCTCAGCTGAGATTAAAGTGTTGACAAATACTACTACCAACCTTCATTTCTCTGCCAAATTGTAGGGAGAATAGTACTGGGTATAGTGCTCGATAGAAAGGTATTGTTCTCCAACTTTCATTTTACTTTTTGTGGTTGGAAGAAGTTGTGGTCTACATATTTATTTTTTGCTTGAAATTTTTGCTTTCTCTCTAATTATTCTTGAAGTAGTACTACCTTCATGTATAATTATGTTAGAATATTATTTTTTTAGAATTAATCTCTATTATATTGTAACGTTTTATTTATTTAGATGAAACGTAAAATTGTTTAAAACACTAATATTTATATAACTATGTTTAATAAAAGAAATATGAATTATAAAGAATAATTCAAATAAGTAACACTATGAATAAATAAACATAAACACTATTTTAAGACTAACAATTATTAATTAAAACTTAAACACTAAGATTATTTATTTAAACACTTAAAACTACGCGATATTTATATCCACAATATTTATATTACCAACTATTTATTTATATCACTAACGATCTCTACACGTATCAATATGAGACTGTCCTCGCGATCTCTCTGTTCGGGGGTGTTTATAGTAAAACATTTAATTGCTGGAATGTTCTCCAATCCTCTTGTGACCTGTCCGCTAGCGGCCGTCGCCCGCGGCGTGACCCTGGGATCGCTACAATATATTAAATATTTTATAAACCAAATATTTTACGTTGAATATCTATTTTGTATAATGAATTTTTGTATGACTATACAGCACGAGACTGTAAGTATATGTTTATTATTTGTCTAGCGTAGGTCAAGGTGTCACGACCACTTGAAAAAACGATATTTCATAGACGGTGCGTCGGCGTACGTGTGAGAACTGTATACAAATAATCAACTTTAGGAAAGGATTAAGGCAAAGAAGGTATCATGCAGCTAGTGAGATGGAATATTTAAAATATAGAAGCTTCTACGATCACGCGCTCGGATCGTGTACTACCCCCGAAACACCGTAGTTCTGAAAGAGTGAAGAGGGATAATATTGTATATCATCATCATCTATGGCACAACATTTCTGTGTGGAACAGGGCCTCAAGTATCTAAAATACTTGTTTTTTTTTGCATATAATCCGGGATAACATCTGTACTCGGGGAGTCGAAACCACGTATGTTTAGCTTATCCGAGATATGTTTTCCTGGTTTCTTTGACTTCACTTCTCTACGTCCCTAATCCTTCCCTTCTATGCGTAACTCGAGACTGGTGTCTGGCACCTGGACGACCTCGTATACCCTCTGAATCAGCTGTCGTAAGTAGCTCTAGGCTCTGTCTAGTACCCCAATGGATTTTCCTTCCCACTAGGACCGTCTATGATTAACTCAAGACTGATATCTGGTACCTACATGACCTAGTACACCCTCTAAACTCGCTGTCGTTTTTAGCTCTTTACTGATGTCTGGCACCTCGATGGATATTCCTCCCCTCAGAGACCGTCTATGAATAGCTCAAGGCTCCTATCTGGCCCCTCGATGGATATTGCTTCCCGCTGGGATCTTCTATGAGTAGCTCAAGGCTGATGTCTGGCAACTCGATGGATACTTCCCCCACTGGGACTGTCTGTGAGTAGCTCAAGGCTGCTGTCTGACACCTAGATGACCCAGTGTATTCCCTGAAATCATCTCCGCGTTTATTTCCAAATTCTATTAAATTCTCACTAACTAAGGCGCTACTCGGACAAGCTAGGTATGTATTTACTACATTTTTTTTACAAATTTTGTTTTATGGCCATCGCATTGATACCACGTCTCAATTAAATATAACCAATTTGATATTGACTGACTAATAATTGTAAATCTGGGTGTCTGCCACAAATCAAACTATCAATAATAGTTTCTGATCACTTTGACTGTGAGCTCGCCGTGGCCGATTCGTTTGGCCGAGTGCTCTAATAAAACAGAGTACCCTATAAACAAAACAACCAAGAAATCTATGCAAACTAGCGCGCACACACAATTGAAGCTGTGAGCAACAATATCAGTCTGGATCTCAGTCATATAATTTACCAAATATGTTTATAATTAATTATGGGGACAATCATTAGAAGTCAAATGCAAGTATTATATATTTGTGTTGGAAATGACAAAGGATTTAGCAGGCTGTGAGTAGTTTCCAGTCATGAAGAAGAAATCAAGGAAGTAATGAAAAACAAGTATTGCATAAGTTATCTGTCTGTCATATGTGTTTTATGTAATTTTGACAATAAAAAATAATATCGTTCTATATATAAAATATAACTGTATTAAAGCCTATGTACATTTTTACTTAAATACGCATTATATAACCACTGAAAGTACAACAGGTTATGGGCCCAGGAATTTAAGTAAAAAAAAAATTAAAAATGGATGCAAAAGTAATTTTTGATAGATTAGCTGGTAAAAATAATTATACTGCCTGGCGTTTTAAATTAAATTTGCTACTGCACTCCAAAAATTTATATGAAATATCAGTAGGTGAGACAGTGAAGCCATTACGAAACGAAAAAGGATATGCAGAGTGGTGTAAGGGAGACAGAGATGCACAAGTACTTATTGGATTGAATGTAGATGAAAATATAGCATTAAAAATCAGCACATGTACGACATCAAGTCAAATGCTTGAAAGACTTGAAACATTATATGGAAGTAAAGCACAATCGTCAGTAGATGGTTTAAGAATGAATTTTTTTAGTTTTGAGTATGATTCAAATAAATCTGTTGTTGACAATTGTCTGGAAATTGATGGAATCGTACAAAATTTACGAGCTACAGGAGAAGAAATAAAAGATGAATGGATAATATCAAGAATTCTGAACTGTCTTCCAGAAAACTTCATATATTTTCACTCAGCATGGGACTCTATGTCTGAAATTGATAAAATTGTATCAAAATTAATATCAAGAATTCTGAACTGTCTTCCAGAAAACTTCATATATTTTCACTCAGCATGGGACTCTATGTCTGAAATTGATAAAACTGTATCAAAATTAATAGAACGTCTTCAACAAGAAGAATTAAGAATGAATAAAACCCAAAAAGCAGTTAGTAATGCATTATTGTCAAAGGGCAAAGTAAATAAATCTTGGAACAGTAAGAATATTCAAGAAAGGGACCAGTCTAATAAGTCAAGTCAGTCAAGTCAGTATGGAAATAGAATAAAATGTTTTAAATGTGGCAAGCTAGGACATAAAAAGAGTGAATGTCATGGTCAACCTTGTCAGGAATATATAGACTATTGCAAAAAAACTTACAAATGTAATAATTGTAACAAGACAGGTCATTTTGCAAGAGAATGTAAGACTGTAAAAGTAAGTGAAGCAAAAGGATTTGTTACATTAAGTTTATCGTCAACAGAAATAAATATGATGTCAAGAAATCAAGAATCTTGGTACAAAGACAGTGGTGCGACGCATCATATGACAGGTCAGCTGAAATGGATGACAAATGTAAAACCTCTTAATAATAATTTATTAGTCAAAATTGGAGATTCTACTGAATTGGAAGCTATTAGTATGGGTGATGTTTATTTATCTGCTTATGATGGAGAAAAATGGTACCCGATTGTACTATGTGAAGTATTGTTTGTACCAAAGTTGTCATTTAATTTATTTTCATTAACAACTGCATTAGATAAAGGGTACACTCAGCGAGCAGACGCTAACAAGTCAGAAATCTTAGAGAAAGGAAATCCAGTTATAATTGCTGAAAGAAGTGGAGGATTATATCGTATGAAATTTCGCCTACAAACAGAACATTGTTTATCAGCTATCTCAATAAAAACATGGCATGAACGACTTGCCCATCAAAATATCAATTACGTCAAAGAAATACTGAACAAAAATAACATATCGTATATTGATGATTGGAATGGATATATCTGCGAAGGGTGTGCTTATGGGAAGCAATGTCGTGTCACACATAGAAATAATCCTACTGTAGCGGAGAAATGTCTTGATGTTATACATGTAGGTTTGGGTGAAATGAATCAACTATCTCTGGGTGGTGCCAAATATTTTTTAATGTTTAAAGACGATTATTCCCACTTCAGAACGGTATATTTTCTGAAATATAAATCAGAAGCTATAGAAAAACTACAGAATTTTCTGAATCTAGTTGAAAATCAGTTTGAACGTAGAGTTAAGAAGTTGAAATCAGATAATGGAACTGAAATTAAAAATGTAAGAAGCAGGGACATATTCAAAAAGTTGGAAATACTTCATGAAAGATCTACAACACATACCCCTCAACAGAATGGTAGAATTGAGCGTGAAATGAGAACAATAGTCGAAGCAGCTCGTGCTGAAATCTACGCAGAAAAATTAGATCTGAATCTGTGAGCTGAAGCTTTAAATTATTCAGTATTTACAATAAATTAAACTGGAACAAGCTCAGTAAAAGCGAAAAGTCCAGCAGATCTATGGTTTGTTCGTCGCGTAAGCATAAAATCAATGAAACCATTTGGTTGTGAATGTTATGTACTGACTCCAGAATGTGAACGTCAAAAATTAGACAAAAGGAGCAAGAAAGGTATATTTGTAGGCTATGTTATAGAAGAAAAGGGATATAGAGTTTACGTACCTGAAAAGAGAAAAGTTGAAGTTTCGTGCAATGTATTATTCAGAGAAAAATTTAATTTTGAAGAAAACACTACTGAAGTTAATTTCAAGCTAAATGAAAACGAAGCTGATACATCTTTGAAGAAAGAAGACGATATACGACAGGAGGAGATTAATACTGACAGTGAAAATGAAAATTATAAAAGTTTAGAAGAAGAAAACTTAAATGAAGAGACATCAAATGATAAAAAGGAATCTGACAGAAAATTAAGAGACAGACGTAAAATCAAACCTCCTTCAAAGTATTGTCCATATAGTTTCATTGGAGAAGTAGAAGATATAAGTGTTAGAGATGCATTAAATGACCCAAAATGGAAACATGCAATAATTGAAGAAGTTAACAGTTTAAAAGCAATGAAAACCTGGGAACTTACTGAACTACCATCAGATAGAAAACCTTTAACATGCAAGTGGATATTACGAAGAAAAGGAAATGGTCGTCTAAAAGCCAGATTGGTGGCAAGAGGATATGATCAACAGTATGCAATAGACTATTTTGACACATTTGCACCGGTAGCATGTCATGCTAGTATTAGATTGCTATTAAGTTATGCTGCAAGTAAAAGGTATCTTATTAAAACTTTTGATGTAAAAACAACCTTTTTAAATGGAGATTTACGAGAAGAAATATATATGACTCAGCCGGAAGGATTTGAAGATGGATCACAGAAAGTATGTAAATTGTTAAAAAGCATCTATGGTCTTAAACAAGCTCCAAAATCTTGGAATTTAAAGTTATGCAGCTATTTGAAAGAGTTTGATTTTGAGGCAACCGATGATGACCCATGTTTATTTTACAACAAATCAAGAACAGTAATTATGACAGTATTTGTAGATGACGGTCTAGTTATTGGTGAAAATGAGAAAGAAATTGAAGAATCAATATCAAAATTGGCAACAAAAGTTCAACTAATATCAGAATGGCCAAAGCAAGGAAAATGTCAATATCTTGGATTGGAAATCGGACTACTAAGAAATGGCATTTTTGTAAGCCAATATAAATATACCAAGAAAATATTGGAAAAATTTGGATTTTCGGAAGCATATGAAGTCTGTACACCCATAGAACCTGGAATGATCACAAGAAAAAATGAAAATGAAAAAAAACTGAAAAGTAAACCTTATCGTGAAGCTATAGGTAGTCTTTTATATCTATCAATGATGACACGTCCAGATATAAGTTATGCAATAAATTACTTAAGTCGTCAAATCAGCAATACAAAAACACATCACTGGAAAATGATCGAAAGAGTATTTCGTTATCTAAAGGGAACTGAAAACTTCGGAATATTCTTTGATGGCAAGTACAAACTTCAAGTTTATACAGACTCAAATTACGGAGGTGAAGATGAAGACATGTGCTCAACTAGTGGCGTACTAGTAGACAATGGAGGTCCTGTGACATGGTTCGCCCGGAAGCAAAAAGTAACTGCAATTTCGTCAGCCGAAGCAGAATATAGAGCAGCTGTATTAGGTATACAAGAAATAAGTTGGATTCGTCGTTTGTCAAAAGAAATAAATTTGCAAGATGTGTCTAATCCTTCTGACATATTAATAGACAATAAAGCAGCTATACACATGCTTGAAAATATTGAAGAAGGTAAAATTACAAAAGGCAAAAAGCATATCGAAATTAAAAGAAAATTTATAAATCAACATATTGGCAAAACAGTACGTCCAATATACGTCAAATCGAAGGAGCAAATAGCGGACATCTTTACTAAACCTTTGAGCAAAGGACCATTTTTATATCTTCGAGCAAAACTACTCAAGGAGTGTTGGAAATGACAAAGGATTTAGCAGGCTGTGAGTAGTTTCCAGTCATGAAGAAGAAATCAAGGAAGTAATGAAAAACAAGTATTGCATAAGTTATCTGTATGTCATATGTGTTTTATGTAATTTTGACAATAAAAAATAATATCGTTCTATATATAAAATATAACTGTATTAAAGCCTATGTACATTTTTACTTAAATACGCATTATATAACCACTGAAAGTACAACAATTTGTCAATTTGCCTCTCTACCTGAGGTTTTGGCTGTGGTTTTCCTTAGGTTAGTAAGGGGAGTTTAATTTTCCATAGCACTTTACAATTTTTTTGTATCACAAAAAAATATATATTTTGTCTTTCTTTTGCAGTGAATGTCATTCTTCTATTTTTTCCAAATATCTGTCCAGATTCCTCTACTAATAAAAGCTACTCTGTATTACGACGATGAAGTGTTACTAATTGCAATAAACACAACGTAGGATAAGTTAAACTTTGCATTGGACGATCAATGGGGGAGTAGTACATTCTAATGTTTTTGTCATCACGTAAGTTTAGACTTGAATGTACCATGGTGCGTTTGTTTGTCTTAAGGTTTTTGATTGATTTCTTTGTAATATTTCGATGTTCGAGTTACTAGCAGTTCCCTATAACTGCACTCCATTTATTTATATTATTTTTAATATTATTTTATAAAATACAAGTTTATTATCCAGTGTAAGTTTGGATTTAGGCCCTTGTCATATTACTGTCTTAATTTGAAGTGTAATTTTAGTCATTTACTTTTTATGTATTATTCCAAAGCAGGGCCGTCGCGGGAGGTGGGCCAGGGAGGGAACTGGCTCACCGTTAAAGCAGCTGTGCCCACCCAATTGTAACTGAAAATTTTTGAATTAAATAAAATGGGGAAATCTGACTATAATCTGATATATCAAGAGGCAGTAAATGTAATAAATCAAACATACAAATTGCAATGCGTACAATTCCTAGCATTATATCTTAAATTAAAGTATTATATTATGATAATAAAAATATTTTAATGAGTTCATTCAACTATCAATGTAATAGGTATTAACATACCTAATTCTGGTGTCATAGATTGTAGTGATATTTCACTACTACTCCAAGGAAGACTTTTAAATTCAGAGATTTTAACAATTTTAATAAAGATAATTTTGAATCAGTAAATTGAAATAAAATTTTTAATATTATAATTATTAATGATAAAGTTACTTTTCTCAATGAAAATATAATCTCTATTTTTAATAAACATGCATCAATTAAATGTATTTCAACCAGTAAAAATTATACACCTTGCATTACTCCAGTTAATAAAATTAAGCAACGAACACGCGACAAAGCTCTTCAGGATTATAAAAAATACAAAACAAAGAGTAAACTAAATTATTATAAAGAATTGAGCAACTTAATCACTGGTGCAATTAGACGAGAAAAGCTAGCTTATTTACATTATAATATTAACAATAACTTAAATGATTCCAATGAACTAAAGCGACTTGGTGTAAACAAAACTATATCAAATACCATAGATAACTCTTTTCTAAAACCACAAAAATATAGGCAACATTTATTAGACAAAGTTAACACTACTCATATCAATCCAGAAACCTTGCATTATTATTTAAAAAACTCATATTCAAATATTAGAAAGGAAAAATTACAGCTTAATGTTATTCAACGTTGGAATAGACGAAATTTCTCGTAAAATGATCCTAACAATTCTACGAGTTATTATGGATTATACACACATTATAAATACTTGTTTACTAGAAGAAATATTTCTTGATTGTTGGAAATTTGTAATTGTGAAACCTATTGCTAAAAACAAGAAACTCTTTACTTTTGATGAGTTACAACCGATCAGTATTTTACCAACATTATCCAAAGTACTAGAAAAAGTATCATTTTGATCTAAAAACTTCTTGTCGAGAACGGTAACTAGTAACTTTCACAATAACAGGTCGATTATTCTTTCCAGTTGACATACTTTTACCTAGTCTATGACATCTATCAATTTCTTTTAAGGAGATGTCCATTTTTAATTTATTCCGGAACACGTCGATAATTTTATTGTCTATATTCTCGTTTTTTTCCTTCGGTAAACCGAATATGCGAATATTATTACGGCGAGTGTATTGTCCTAAAATATTGAGATTTTTTTCATAAGTTACACACGAGTTTTTAAGATTACAATTCCTTTTTTTTAGTCATTAATTAATTAATTAATCTCCTTCTTTAATGCTTCAAGTTTATGGTTATACACTTTGTCAACCGCATACGTAATTTGAGTCACAATAATTTTTATAAAGTCTTGACTATCACCAAGTTTTACACGAGAATCACTAAACATTTGTGAAATTGTTACCTTATTGTCGCGGGTCAGCATTCTACTAAATTTAAAAGAAATAGCACTCAAAACTAAAAATATTTCAATTTTTAAATATCGCCAGAACATGCACAACACGTCTATTTTATACGGCGGCACATCTATCTATCAAGGTTAAAGTGCCGGTTATCTTAACAATCGATTAATAGAATAATATCGCATCGGAAAATTGTCGTAAAATAAATTTATAATTATCCATCTAGTTTTTTTTACTTATGTTACACGGTCGCTTGGCGGCTGTGCATTTTTGTAAATTTTTGGTAGTGTAGTACTTCAGATGTTACGAAATGGTCAGATTTATGGTTGAGGAGGCACTTTTTGCACCTTCAAGCTTGTTTCAAAGAAATAACTGCTGTTTCCGTACGTACATAGTGCGAATAAGTAAAATTAAGAAATTAAATTGAGGAAAACTAGAGTAATAAAGTTGAGTTCTTTGTGATTTCGAAAATTAAGTGCAGGTTGTAAGAATGGTTGAAATCGATTACTTAGTGTTTCGATAAATCAAAATTATTATAAATATGTTGTGAACTTAAGCTGGATTGAAAGTACTGAGTGTACTATTGAGTAGCGTAGCTTGTTGGGACACATATCTGCGGGAGACATTTTGTTATAGTTGTTCTTTGTGAACACTCCTATGCTACTGGATGGCGGATGCGTAGACGCAAGAATGCTGGCGTCACCTCCACGTCGAGTCACGACGGGCTAGGAGTTGAGGTGGATTTCCAACAAGATCCCCATTGAAGATTGGACATTCCAACTCAAAGAAGTGGATTCATCGTCTAGAGCGGAAGTTAATAAATTATATTTCCTTCAGAAATGTAATTTATTTTAAGGGGAAAGGGAAAGTAGTAACACGATCGCTTGGCGGCTGTGCATTTTTGTAAATTTTTGGTAGTGTAGTACTTCAGATGTTACGAAATGGATAGATTTATGGTTGAGAACGCACTTTTTGCGCCTTCAAGCTTGTTTTAAAGAAATAACTGTCCGTTTCTATACGCGATGCCCTCGGTGGACATAAATAGTTGGGTTATTTTTAGCATAGTTTATACTTAGGGTATAGAGCCGGATAAACATAGGTTAAGAACTTCTGGATTTTTACCATTAAATGGTGCTCTCAAGTTTGAAATCTTTCTTTCTCTCTCTTGTTGTACTCTTCGACTATTGTGCATGTCTTGACTGAATGTCAGACATACCTTGGTATTTCTTAGTGAAATAACCAATTAGTTGTTTTACTGTGTGTAAAGGCTTTCTCATCGTAGTGTAAATTTGTAAGTAGTTTTTATTATATTCTGTGTGGATTAATATTGATTTGTAGATTGATGTGAAAAGGATTTCCAAATTGTTTGTAAATTAGAAAAGTAAGAATTTAGAGTTTATATTGAATCAAGTTACGCGTTGTAGTTTATTTGAATTATATAAATGTTTTTGATCGCGATTGATTTTAAAAATTTATATAATTTTGTTATTGTTGGAATATCATGTTTTATTCAGCCCATCCTATTCAACCCCTGTCTTTATGACGTGGTAGCACTACGCGTAGGTAAAATTCTATTGTTCTAATATTACTACCCTGCACCAATTTGACCATATAGTGAACCGCGTCTGTTATCGTTATTAACATTCCCTTGTCTGCTTCTATCACGGCAGACTTTTAAATAAAGTGATAGTGGTGGAAGCGATTATCGTTACCCTTGTCTCAAGTGAAAGTTGTTCATTAATATAATTCGTGAATTACTTTTCAGGCAAGTAAAAACATAAATTATTCCCCCTGTACCGTGTTACACTTATTTAAGTATAGAACTATCCCGACAGGACGAGCCCAATAGAGAATAGCAAAAGTAACATTAACATGTAGTAAAAAAGCATATTAATAGATAAAAAAAATGCCAAAAATCGATTAAGTCTTGTTCAGTAATTTTAATAGAGTAGTTCTCACGGCGTTGGAAGAGGGTTTTAATGTTGAATATATGGCAAAGATTAGGATAAAGAAAATTGCGATTAGGGTAGAGAAGGTGAAGTTTGTAATACAAATATTTTTTTTTACTTTTTAATAGACTCAATAAGATAATGCTATACTTTTTAGATGGAATTCCATATAATATTGCAATACTCTAGTTTAGAGCGGACGTAGGCATAGTAAAGTGCTAAAATTGCTGAAATATTATGGAAATCCTTAGTGTTTCTAATTACAAAACCCAGCATATGAGCTGCAGAGTTATGGACATCACGAATGTAGTCCGGGAAGTTAAGTTTAAAATCAAATTTCATACCAAGATCCGTGATAGTTTCAGTGCGGGACAGGGCAACATCATTAATTGCGTAATCGAATTTAACTGGCGATATTTTCCTACAAAAGGACCTGACTGAATATTTACTCAAGTTAAGGTATACTTTATTTTAGGAGCAACAGGATGATAAGTTATCTAAATCTTGTGTTACAAGAAGGCAGTCACTAATCGTCGAGATGGAATAGAGGATTTTGGAATTATCCACAAAGAGCAATTTTAGACAGCGCAGGAAATTCGTGATATCATTTATGAAGAGAAGGGATAGTAAAGGATCAGCAGAGCACCAGAAGAGACAAAATAATTAAAAGAGATAGAATCATAATAGTTCACGAATAACTCACGGCCTTGAAAATAAGAAGATATTAATTTAATTAAAGCAATGGAAAATGAAAATGATTCAAGTTTACCTGTTAAGATGTTTTGATTTTGTTTGAATTTTTAAATTCAATCTTAACATACCTATAGTCATGGGTGACGAATAATGGTCTCAAAATTAATACAATTAAATATACTCTAATGGTATTCGGACGTGAATTTGTACCAAATATTGTAACAAGGTGGATTTTGAGTCGTTAAACAAATTCAATTTATCAATTAATTATTAAAAATTTCCTAACCCAGACACATAAATAGTTTTACAGTAATAAAAGTCATTTTCGTAGAAATTATTTAGGCCTTTAGGTTCCTGATGTAGGTTTTATTACATTAGTCGAGATCATAAAATACAGGACGTTTCGAGCAATGTTAGCCCATCATCAGCTATAATATAAATTTTTACAAAAAATTACAATATTACAATTCAAATTTTTATTAACAACTCACCAGATGAAGGAGGTTAAGCAGAATTACATTATTTAATTCTTGCCCTTGGTCCAAAATTCAGTTTTAAAGATTCTAATCCCAAAATAAATAAACAGTTAATAACAGAATGCTTTGTCAATATATCAATAGCAATAGACAGAAGTAATGTTACAAACAAAGACATTTTAAAAAATAAAATAGCCAAACTATTACATTACAGATATTCCAACTTAAAAAATTCAAAACTCACTTACCAAGAACAAGAATTGTTGAGATGGATACGTCAAGCTAAAATATTTGTTAAATTAAATTCAAATAAACTAATAATCACCAAAGCTGATAAAGGATCAAAAACAGTAATCATGAACAAAACTGAATATGATAATAAAGCCTCAGAAATTTTATCAGACCAAACAACTTACCAAAAATTAAATAAAAATTCTATCAATAAATTAGATTTTAAATGTAAAAAATATCTCTCTAAAATCAAACATACACAATTAATAGTCCAACACCCATCATTGGGTCGTATGTACATGCAGCCTAAGATCCATAAAGAAAACATCCCCTTGCGCCAAATCACATCAACAATTAACACACCTACATATTTATTATCAAAATATTTAAATAGTATAATTAGTAAAGTCACATCTGCTTCAGAAAACATAATCAAAAATTCATTTGACTTGGTTTACGACATCACCAAATTAACTATCCCCAACAACTGCATTATTTTTTCTCTAGATGTAGTTGCTCTCTACCCTTCTATTCCTCAACATCTGGTTATAGATTGCTTGACAGAAATTTGGACATCCATTGAACAATATACTGAGCTAAATAAAGAACAATTTATAGAAGGAATTAACCTATGTTTTGAATCATCAGTTTTTACTTTTAACAACCAAATTTATTTTCAAAAAGATGGCTCTCCTATGGGGGCCAGTATCAATAGTAGCTTAGCAGAACTCATTTTACAAAACTTAGAAAAAACCGTCTTTTCCAATAAAAAATGGAATATAATTTACTACAAACGTTATGTCGACGATTGTTTAGTAATTGCCAACAAAGATTTTGTGAATGATATCTTGAATGATTTTAACAGTTTCCACCCTAGAATCAAATTTACATTAGAAATAGAAACCAATAATCAAATACATTTCCTAGATACTACCTTAATTAGAAATAATAACAGAATAACTACAAATTGGTACAATAAACCGACCGCTTCAGGCAGATATTTAAATTTTAATTCACATACTAATTTCAAATATAAAAAAAGTGTTGTCACATCCCTCGTAGACAGGGCAATCCTGTTATCACATCCAAGATATCATACACAAAACTTACAGTATATTTATAACACACTTCACAATAATGGATATCCTTACGAAATCATCAATAACATTATTAGACTCAGACTTAATAAACAACTATCAGCTAATACAGATATTGTCAATGGCGAGAGCAACATACAGCTAGAGAAAAATATATATGCCAAAATCCCTTACGACAGCTTCATAAATCAATCCATGCGTAAAATACTAGATCAAACAAACATTACAATAGCCAATAATAATATAATAACTACAAATATACACCTTTGAAAGACAAAATTAACCCACACTTACAAAAAGATGTCGTGTACCAAGTCACATGTAACACATGTAATAAAATTTATACCGGTGAAACATCTCAACCCTTGGCCAAACGTATTTACCAACATAAATATCACTGCAACAAAAACAACCCCGATCATAGCGCAATATCCAAACACAAGTGCCAAACTGGTCACGAAATAGATTTTGATAACCCCAAAATATTAGAGAAAGTACAATTTAAAAATCATAGACTTTTATATGAAACATTTCACATCACAATCAATAACCATAATGTTCTAAATTACATCACAGATTACAACAATAATGTGCAGCACATTAAAAACATAATTAATTCATAAGTTTGACTTCGCGGCTCATTTATTTTTCTTTCTGCGCACGCAACATCATTTGTTCTTCCTCCCATCACTATATTTTTTAAACAGAGTTCCACCAGACATCATGCTGTCGACACGTGTGTTTACTATCGGGGGTACAAATATCTACGAATGATAGTCTCTTAAAAGTTATAAAATGTACCTTCTAATCGTTACAACGACTTCTCCTTTATCAAATAGAATGTACAAACTTCACATGTGTTTTGGAATGCATCAATTCAAAATTTTGTTTAAATAATGTAATTCTGCTTAACCTCTTTCATCTGGTGAGTTGTTAATAAAAATTTGAATTGTAATATTGTAATTTTTTGTAAAAAAAATTTATATTATAGCTGATGATGGGCTAACATTGCCCGAAACGTCCTGTATTTTATGATCTCGACTAATGTAATAAAACCTACATCAGGAACCTAAAGGCCTAAATAATTTCTACAACCTTAACCACCGAGTTCCTAAAAATTCTCAACAAAAAAGTCATTTTCGTTATCCCAAATTATCAACGTCTCAAATATCCAACTTATTATGTTGCAGCTGAAACTACAAACATTTGGAAATCAAATCATTCGCCTATAAAAACCACATAAACAAAATTGATAAATGGGCATGTGAACCAAATTTTAGGGTTTTATCATAGCTGTGGTCGATTTTTTTAACAGGGCTGTGGGGTTAAAGTCTCACGGCGAGAAAAAAGGAGGATCGTTTTATGCTTTTCTGACAGTTGTATTATTTGTATTGTGTACCGTTGTTATACATATTTTGTGTTGTGAAATTAAACATTGTGAACACTTGCGTTGATAAACTATTTAAAACCCCTGAACTCATTTTCTAACGGGTAGTTGTAAAGTGAGATATTATATGAACATTTGGCGACCATGACAGGACTCACGTGAGTTAGTTTGATATTTTTTTTCGCATTTCATCAATTTTCCAAAGCGTGGCTGCGTTTTTTACAGCATAATTGTAAAAAAGGTAATATTTATACTGATCGGGTTCTTTGCGTCTATATTTTCATAGAAAGATGGATCAAGTAAAAGAGTCTCGAAAAGCTGTTTGTACTGTATTAAAAAAAACGGCCAATGCTATAAAAGAACTGTCAGAGAGTCCAGATGTTTAAGTGGAAGAAATAAAGTGGATTCTGCTGGAATTAGACCAACAAATTTCCGAAGGTTTGGTAGTTACTGTTAAGGACGAGACAGAATTAATCCAAGAGATCGAAGTTGCAGATACCTATGAAACACTATATCAAAAGGTAAAAGCTAATATTTCTAAACTTCAAGACAAACAACAAGATGGAGTTACTTCAACCGTAACAGTGTCAAATGACATGTTTGTACGTAAATTCAAGCTTCCTGTACTAGAAATACAAAAATTTGGAGACGATATAAAAGATTAGTTGCCATTTGGAACCATTTTCAAAAACTCCATTGCGACCCCTCCATAGTAACAGAAGGCAAGTTCCAATATTTGCAACAGGCAATCGTTAATGGTACGAGAGCACGAGAAGTAATAGACAGTTTTCCCCTTTCACGTGAAAATTATGCAAAGGCAATAGAGGCATTACAATCCCGGTTCGAAAAGGAAAAGCTATTGATTGAAATGTACATAAGAGAAATGTTGAAACAAGTATTACATAACGCATTATCTTAAGAAAAACAAGGTTTTTTTACGACAAATTAGAGACACAATTAAGAGCACTTGAGTCATTGGGTGTTATAACAGAAAAATATGATGCTATGTTATTTACTTTCGTTGAACCAGCGCTAATAGAAGAGGTACTGAGAATTTGGCAACGTTCATCTCATTTTTCACAGTCACAAGATAGTAAAAGAACTGGTCGTTTGAGCAGCCTAATGAACTTTATCAGAAATGAAGTAGAGGCTGAGCAATGAATAGCGCTAGCCACTAAAGGATTTAAACTAGACAGCGAGAAAAATAAAAGGCGTAAGAAAGTATCTGAATATCTAGTTCCTACTGCGACTGGGTTAATCAACTACACTGAAGGCAAATGTGTGGTTTGTGAAGGAAATCATGCGTCGGGAGATTGTTTCAGAGCACAAAAGATGTCTCTGGAAGAAAAGAGACAAGCTCTTTCCCGGAAAAAGGCATTTTTTTGATGCACTAAGATCGGACACCAAAGAAAAAACTGCCGCGAGCGAGTAATATGCATAATATGCGGAAATCAGCATGTGGTAATGATGTATTCGGAGCTAAAGTTAAAAAACTCAAAAACAGAATTAAAATGGTAATAAAACAAAACTTTGAACAACTTTGTGCTCTTGCAGTTTTGCTCTAAATCTATTAGGAGAGAGAGTATCCGCTATTTTTTGAAATCCCATGTTAAAGTCCTATGTTCCGCATTTCGTTGCACACACTGTGTATATATATATATATATATATATATATATATATGTATATATATATATATATATATATATATATATATATATATATACACTCAACACCTTTCTACCCGGAGGAGTAAGATACTATATTAAAATTAAAGGTAAAAAGTTACTTCAGGACAGGTTAAATCAGACAACAAACAGAAGTTGATTGCCGGAATCATGTACCGGGAGACAAAAATTCGGCAGATTTATTGTCGAGAGGGTGCTCTCCAAAAACGCTAAAAATTTTAAAATAGTCGGAAGGGCCAAAATGGTTGTATGAAGAAGAAATTTCGTGGCCAAAGCTGAAGATTATCGACAATGAAGAAGAGATAAGTATAGAACTAAAGAAAAAAAGCTGTTAAATCGATGTTGTCTACTGTTTCATATTTAAGTATTTATGCATACTTTTCTAATTATAAGAAGAATGTACGTATGGTTTCTTGGATGTTGCGTTTTGTATTTAATTGTAGAAATCCTGATTATAAAAAGAAAGGTGAACTTTTAACCGGCGAAATGAACAAAGCAGAATAGATATTAACTAAAATTGCTCAAAAGCCTTTACTGCCCTTGAAGAAAAGCCAGGAAAATACACTTAAGGTACATCAGGATGAAAATGAAACACCAGCTCACAGAAAGACTCATCTACTATATTGACGTTAAAGCATGTCATGTGAAAGGACAAAGATTAATGGCCTACTAAGAAAAAGATTCTGGATTCTTGGTGGACGTCACACAGTACGAACAGTAACAAATCGTTGTATGAAATGCAAACGATATGACGCAAAGAGAAGCGAAATAGAAGCTCCGCCGTTACCAAAAAATCGGGTGCGTGACGCAGATTTCAAGTGATAGGTATTGATATGGCCGGTCCGTTGTTTCTAAGAGACAAAAGCAAGATGTGGATTTGTCTTTTCACTTGCGCGGTATATCGGGCGGTTCATATAGAAATTGTTAATTCGTTATCAACCAATGACTTTTTAAGTGCCTTACGAAGTTTTATAGCGCGACGCGGATGACCTAAGTTCATATATACAGACAATGGGACAAATTTTCGAGGTGCGAAAAATAATATAAACAAGTTAAACTGGGATATAATCCTGAAGAATACTTCTGCACAAAGGATCGACTGGCGTTTCAGTCCACCATCCCACCATCAGCAACTTGGTGGGTCGGTTGGTGGAAGCGTATGATTGGGTTCCTGAACCAGCTGTTGAGGAGGATTCTCGTACGTGCGTGTCTCACCAGTGACGAGTTATATACTGTCTTGTGTGATTGCGAAGCTGTCATAAATTCTCGACCGCTAACGTAAATGTCAACCTGCATGAATGACTTATAACCTTTAACCCCGTTTATGTTTATAAATGAGTTAAAAGAATACGGTGTTCTGGTCTTAATCAGAGCAGACTCTAATAATTTAAATCGTCGGTATAATTATCTACAGACATTAAGAAATGAATTGCGTGAGCCTTTTCGGTCAGAATATCTCGGACTTTTGGTTCATAAATAATTGAGTTAAGAATTGTCATAACATTCGTGTCGGTGAAATAGTGCTAATTGCTAGTGACAATGTTAAGCGAATAGACTGGCCTTTAGCCCGAGGTATTGAACTTTTCTCTGGAAGAGACAACGCAGTTCGTCTAGTACGACTACAAACTGCACATGGGCAGCTTTTACAGCCGGTGCAGAGGCTCTACTCGTTGAAATGTGTTTCAAATACGCAGGGGGCAGAGAAAACTCCTGACATCGAGTACAGAGATCCAAAATATCCTAAGATCATCAGCAGCCGGGAGATCGAGCCCGTAGACGAAGAAGAAGAAGGGTTCAGGTCAAGTGAGGTGGTAATATCAATGCATATGCTGTCAACCGAAGTAAAAGTAAAATTAATAAATTCTTTCACTTTGTCAATATTACGTTATGATTAGATTTAAAGGTCAGGTATTCCTCGCTACTTAAAAAAAGTTCAGTTTAAAAATGTATGATTATGGTTTAAGTAGTAAAAATTTATATGCTGTACCAACTTGCAATAAATTTAAATTTAAATGTTGTTTCTCTTACCTTGCACCTTCGCTGTATAACTCTTCCAAAAGAATTAAAATTTTTGAATATACAGTGTTTTAAAAGTAAAATAAATTCATTAATTTCTTATTTATTTTATTGTTTTATGTTGCATATTTGTATCGTATTTCATAATTATTATTGTTGTATTACATAACATTTACATTGTGTGTGTCTATTTGTGATTTCTATTGTACTTTATTGGCATTTGATTATTTTTCTTTGTAAAATGTAAATATATTGGTTGAGTGAAGGAGCAGTTATTGGCTGAACCCCGCCATTCACTCAAGTCAGTTATATTACTTTCATTATTATTATTATTATTATTAACCAAAGGTGAAAAAACCTGGTCACTGAGTTGTTTATAATGTAATTTTCTTTAATTATTTGTTAAATAACATTTATTTATTAAAAAAAATATTGGTTTTTAATATTTGGACCGCCCTGTAAGCACCCAAATAAAATTGGCTGGTGACGTCACTATTCCCACGTACTGCGTCTGTCGAGGTCGACATGCATTCCTAGATATTTCGCATCGTCTGTTTGTGGCTGTTGAGGCTTAACGTTTTGACACGTTCCGATTATAATATGCACATATTTGTTTTAATTTGTTTTATTCTCCTTTGATTACGCATAATATTGTCTAATAAATGTAATTTATTCATTTTTAGCTCCGCAACTCAGTCGAATCAAACCGGCATAGGCATAGCAAATGAGAACTCATTACTTTCATTTGAAACTGTTGAAATAGTGTAACAAAATTTATATTTTTCGGTTACTGTGGTCAAGCTATTTAAAAATGTATTGCTATCAAGTAATGTTATTCAATTTTAATGGGGTGCTTATGGTATCGTGGGTTAGATAATTTAATTTTGCGTCTAATGCTAACAAATGTTATATAATAGGGCATTTTTAACAGAAATATTTGATAAAATAAATTTTGTTTTGACAGTTACCCTTTATATATTTCTAATTGGAAATTTTCAAACAAATTATTAATGTGAATTGATTACATAATCCCGGTTCGAGAACACCGTGATTCGATTTTGTTTTTTTTTTGTTTTTTAATTTAACTTCAATTTGAAGCCTGAGCCTCTTACAATTTTATAAATATGTAAGTATTGTAATTTTATTAAAATACGCTATTGTAATATAATAAAAATAAAATATAATTTAATTAAAAACAAAATGAATCGAGACGGTTTGAAAGCAGCACAATGTAGTCAATTCATATTATGAATTCATCATCTTATCCACTGTCATGGAGCTTTCTGTTTGAAAGTATATTTTTAGAAAATTATGAAGAGTATCTGTCAAAAAACAATTTATTTTATCAAATATTTCAATTAAAAAAGGTCATATTACATTACATTTGATATTATTAGACGCAAAATCAAATAATCTAACCGAAGATACCAGATGCACTCTATTTTATTTAGCAGAATGGATGAAAACAGCAAAAAACTCTTTTCCCCTGTTAATTCCCTATGTCAAGATTTTCAATATTCTCCCTGTATATAAATTTAAGGTTTATTTTTTAAAACGTGTTATTTTAGTGATATGGGTTTTGAGGTACTTTACCTATTTTTCGAGTCGGCTGGATGGCTGAGCGAGCTAGCGCACATCTCTAACTCGCTGTGACGTCATTCGAACTTGAGATCGTAAGTTCAAGTTCCGGCGACCAACAACGTGTCATTTGTCGTAAAATTAAAAAACACACAACTACTTGTGTATCACTAGGATGCTATAGATTTGCCATGTACAGCTTTTTTCTTTAGTTGTATACCATCTGCCAACAACCGATAGTACGGTAGTTAGAACTGCGGCTCGGTGAGTTCGGTTGCCCTATGCTTCGCTTGGGAGATATAGGGACATATTATTATACCTATTTTTCGTGACTAAAAACAATTATTGATCACAAGTTAGTAAAATGTTTAATTCATTACTGTTGTATTAAAATTGAATAACATTACTTGATAGAAACAAATTTTTAAACAGCTTAACCACAGTAACCGAAAAAAATAGATTTTGTTACAATATTTCAACAGTTTCAAGTTCAATTAATGAGTTCTCATTTGCCATGCATATGCAGGGTTGATTCGACTGAGTTACAGTAACACCGTATTCCTTATTTTAAAATTCGATGTTTTACTAACTAAACAATAGAATTTAGTAAAAAGACATTGGCTAAAACTTATTCTAACCAGGACGTTTTTAACCAGTGGTTTAAACCATAGTGGAAATTGTAAATCATAGGTGGCTAAAACTATGTTAGATCACATTTCTTTAGCATTTTACTTATCAGTAGCTTTTTAGCTCATCTGAAGTTTTTTTCATTTTGGTGCAATTGATAATCTTTTTCTAATCTAGAAAATATATCTCCCGTTGCATTATTACACCCTTTACAAAAATCGCATTGATCTTTTTTAGGGGACAAAATTCAATATAAAATTTCATATGGAATAATCGAGCATAACAATCATAATACGCTGTAAGTTTACCGATACTACTTCGCTTTTTTTAATAATGGCTATGAATTTCGGCCATAGACAATCCATCTATAAATTCTCTAGTTGTGTTAGTTCTTTTATAGTAGCTTTCCAAGTGAGTGGTGGAGTTTATGTGTGCTTTTATGGAATTCAATATGTCCTACTCGACTTTTGGATGTTTCCCTATTTTCCGTGATAGTCTTCTCTAATAATAGCTGGACCAAAGCCATTGATCTAGGTTTCTTAGTGCAAACTGTACTCTATGAACTACACTTCCCAATCAATAAAATACCGTTTATCTGTAATCAATTTATTCCCAACAGATAAACTATAACAATTCGTACAACAAAACTATCTCTGTTCCCTTCGTATTCGGTTGTTTCGTTGTATCATACGCCTAGGGTGTTACGTTATTGTACCTATTAACTACATTAATTAGAAGACGATCTGGATATAAGCGCGTCTTATACAAGTGATTAACATTAGTCTTTTTTCTTTCTTTCTTGCAAAGCTAAACAAGTATTTGAAGATCGCATGGATACATGACAAATGTTAATCGGTTAGTGCTTTCATATTCTGAAAATGTTTCACTTTCTGATGGAATATAGTTGTCGCTGTCATCCTCCCAAATAATTTCTTCAACTTCAGAATCATTACTGTTTTTAAAATACATTGGCTTATAATTTTTTTCAGTTTCCGCTTGATTTCCAATGTTTGCTCAATATTATACGTCGTTCCATATGATGCACTGTTGTTGTAAATCAGTATCAATCCCGAAAAAATCAGTTAAAATTTGTTTTATTATCAATTTATGTATAAATGAATCTAGGTAGATAATTCTGCAAAAACTATTTTTAGTACAATAATAAGTACGGAACTACTTATTACCAAGCATATTCAGTTGTGAAGAATCAAATTATACCACTACAGGACTCGATAATACCAGATTTTCTTTATTTTCCGCAACTTATACACTCTAAATAGTAAGGCGTAATATTAATTTGGTTAGTTTCATTTTGTAGCAGTCTATATTATTGTCTGAAAACATGGTACATATACAATGTACTGTACATTGTAAACAATATTGCCATAACATTATGAATTGGTAAAAACGCAAAATTTATTGAGTGAACAACAGAAACAACTGTTGTATCTAATAAATTACGAAAATTTCAAGTCAACGATGACACAATATACTTATACTTATGGCGTTGTTCCACTAAATGTTGATAGAAAATTGAGATGAACAAATTTGTTGCAACTGTAAGGAACAAGCACTTACGTCGATGTAGAAATAAGAACGATAAGTCACATTTGAAAACTAAAACATAACTGAAAACGAGAAATTTTAACAACGGTGCATCTGTTCTCTAGCGCTCAAGAAAAGAGATTATATAAAAATTGTTGCTCCACCGGATAGAATAATACTAAATGTACTGTCTTTGTATTTATTTAAAACATGATAAAATTGACAGTTGTGACATTGTTCCTCCGGAGAAGTTATATACAAGTTATTTGTTCAATAAAAAAATATTTTTATAAGTACAATGTTTAGGAATTACATTACGTAAGTTAATAATAATATCACTTTATTGACCCAAGTCAACGGCGAGGTTCAGCCATAGACTGCTCTTCCACCTAACCGATACAATAAGAGTTATTACATTATTGTCAACAAGCAATATACACAATGAAAAGAAACATAATAATAACAGTGAAACAATGTCATGAACACAGATATTAAATTGTATATGGTAACAAAAATACAGAGTACATTTACATAATATGATCAACAGTTAATAATTAGAATGAATTTTTTACATGATTTTTAAAAAAACCAACAGATAGAGATTTCAAATGAGAAGGAACATTATTATAAAGGGTTGGAGCTAAATATGAAAAGGAACATTTAAATTTGGATTTTTTAAAGGTAGGGACATCACACAGATCTTTTTCACGTAAAGAGTATTGATAGGTTTTGGCGACAAGTTTTTCATGCAAGTATGGAGGGATGCCAGTTATCCTTATTTTAAGAGTGAAACAATTAAAGGATTTAATTAAATGGTCATCAACAGTATCCATATGAGCTAATGAGCGACAGTGTGATATATAGTCATACTTAGGAATACCATAAACATAACGCAAACAAGCATTCTGAAACATAGTTATTCTATGTTTTTCGGATTTGGTTAAATTAGGTATATATACACATGCACAATAATGAAGTAATGGTAAAATGAATGTGTTGATTAACCGTAATTTAACTTGCGAGGATAAGATGTGCCTGAACTGATATAGATGGCGTGGTTTCAGCTTAGCCGCTGTTAATTTTTTTGTTAAGTGAGCTCTAAAATTCAAATTTTCATCAATTTCCAAACACAAGCTTTTAATAGTAAAACTACGTTTCAATTTTACATTATCTAGCTCAATATCAAGTGCATCATTATATCCAAAGATAATAAGTGATGATTTTTCAGGATTTATTTTGAGGCCGTTACCCTTTATCCACTCTGTAAGCAATACTAGATCATTATTAATTAAATCAGTTTTTTCGACAATTTCAGTGGGATTAACAGATGCTAAAATGTGTGTATCATCAGCATAAGAATGTGCTGAGCAATACTTCATGACAGATGGCATGTCGGCAACATAGACTAAAAAAAATAATGGGCCCAAAATAGATCCTTGAGGAACTCCACACTGCAAGGGAAATAAAGATGACTGAGATGTGTTTGTGTCAGACGACATAGTAACATAAAAAAATCTGTAAGTAAAATAAATGCTGCACCAATTTATAGAATTCTCAGAAAAATTATAATATTTGAGTTTAGCAATGAGCATGTTGTGATCCACCATGTCAAAAGCTTTGGTAAAATCAATCTGAATTAACGTAGACAAATTTGATTTATCCAGATTGGAAATAATGGTGTCTATAATGTTTATGAGACTAGACTGAGTGCTGTATCCGCGCCTGAAACCTGACTGGGTACGTGGTAAAATATTATTTTCAGAAATGTAGCTCATTATTTGATTACCACATATTCTTTCCAAAACTTTAGAGAATGTCGGAAGAATGCTAACTGGGCGCAAATCATCGAAAGTCATGGCTTTACCTCTTTTTGCAATTGGTTTAACTATGGCAACTTTCCAAATATCAGGGACAACTCCCTGCAACAAAGCTGTATTTATGATATGAGTGATATGACCATTTATCACCGGTAAAAGTAAAGTAGTCATCTTTAAAGAAATGCCATCCACCCCAACTGCATTGGTTTTTAGTTTGTGCAGAATGTTGAGTATAGTTGCATTATCAACAAGTTTAAAATTAAAGCATTCTGTTTGTAAGTTTGGACATTTATGATTAATGTAATGTTTCACAATATTATCATCAATACTAGATGTTCCAACCTTATCTATTAAGTACTGAGCATAAGATTCAGAATTGTAAAGTGAAGGTGAAATTGTTTGTTCAGATTCATTTGTAACTCCAACACGTTTTAAATTTTTCCATAATTTATTAGAGTTATTAATGTTATTATTTATATCATTTAATACAATGTATACAGGGGGTTCATTTTATTTTGTCTACTTTTGCTATTTCGAGAACTATAAGAGCTACGAGGTCGGTTAAATTAGCAAACAATTTCTATTTTACAACATTATTAACATGAGACAATTTTTTTAAACCACTGGTTCTCTAAATACGAGTCCCAACTTTTTAATTTTAAATGTGAAACTATTTTTTTAATTGCTTATTTAATAGAGAATTTTATTCTAAATTCAATGATACTATATTATTATACCCTAACATAACGATTTTTTTGAGAAAAATGCATCTTTGCAAGTTTTATATTAATTTGATTAAAATATGACAATAATAAGAAGGCTATGACGGAAAAAACGGAAGACAGTCATTTTTTAACCTGGAATTAGAGGGCCTTGTATTAAATATGTGAATACTTTGTTTTGTTAAGTGATTATAACTGTCAAATGAAATTAAAAATAAAATAAAAATAATAATGAAATATTAAAATAAAAATTATATACTGTTTTATTTTATTCATTATACTTTTATTCATATATTTAATTTAATGCACTCTAATTCTACGTTAAAAAATTATTTGCATTCCGTTTTTCCGTCATGGCACTCTTATTATTGTCATATTTGAATCAAATTAATATAAAACTTCAGATGCATTTTTCTCAAAAAAATCGTTTATGTTAGGGTATGATAATATTATATCATTGAATTCCGAATAAAATTCTCTATCGATTAAGCAAATAAAAAAATAGGTTCACATTTAAAATAAAAAAGTTGGGAACCGTATTTTGAAAACCACTGGTTTAAAAAAAATTGTTTGTCTCATGTTAATAGTGTTGTAAAATATAAAATGTTTGCTAATTTAACCGACCTCGTAGCTCTTATACTTCTCGAGATAGCAATAGTGGACAAAATAAAATGAACATCCTGTATAACAGTTACGAATTTCAGCTAAGACTATATATTTTACGTTGCTTCCTTGTAGTGGACGATAGCTGAGATGTGTCGTGACTTGGTGATCGTGTGATGTTTTTCTAGGTTCATGTGATACACAGAGTGGGGCCGGGTAGTGCTAACTTACATATAATAAACTTTGTATGGGCTGTATTTCTTGCGGAGATTTAATCGGACAAAATTTGATGTACCTCAGTGAGATTTTAAATCAGTGGCGGAACTAAAAGGAAAATATTAGGTGGGCCACGCGGTGGGCACCAGAAAATCTTGGTGGGCCGTTCCATTGTTATATACCGAGTGTCTACTTTAATTTCTGAACATAGGAAATTCAATGTTACTTTTTTCATTTTTCAATATGTCTTTATTACCTATTAATTTAGAACAAACTGTGAGATATGAATTTGTTTAGAAATAAAAACTGCATCCAATGAGGCAAAAATAATTGGCCAAATGTCCTAATATATTTAAAAAATAATAAATATTTTTTAGAATATTCAAGTAATTTTCAGTAGGTGTCATGGAAACTGGAGGACAGTTTTAAATTTTTTTGAAGTTGGCGCGAAAGAATGTATAATGTTAATTTTACTCATTTTAACTAGCACTAATCATCAAAATTCACATAAACTGCATGTTCTGAAAGACATGAAAACTACATGTACACTGATCTATTATAGATGTAGTGACAGATATGAAGACGGTCAGTTGACATCAATTATAAATCAAATCGGCATGCTTTGTAAAAGCGCGGGGCAATGACTATCACAAGTTTCTACGTAAAAGAGCGGTCTCATCAATCGGCTTAGCCCTTAGCGCAATTTTTTGGTTATACAAGCACTACCACCGTGCAGACACAATAATACTAATTAAATATTTCAAGACAAAGATTACGCCGTCTTTTTCTTTTTAGAAATTTTTAGAAAAATTACTGTAATAATGGTATTATATATTTTCTTGATGCCTGCATTGTTTACGGGTGGGCACGAGGGTGGGCCAACACTTTTAAAGGTGGGCACCGGCCCACCCTGGCCCACCTATAGTTCCGCCACTGTTTTAAATTGTGAAGCAAATTTAAATGTTGCTGTGTTCTGTCCCCGGTTCTTAATAAATATTTCAGTTGCTGAAGAATTTCAGATATCTCCGATGACTTTATTTTATTTATGAAATTTCCGTATTGTTTATAATTGTTAGAATTTGAAGCGTGCTACTTTCAAACAATTTACAATAGGCTTTTCAACAAGACGCTTTGAAAAATAATGATATGTCAAAACCAGTCAAAATATTCAAAAAATTATATTTCTCTAAAACTGTATTGAATGATAAATTGCTTTTTCGTACTGACTACCTAGAAACTAATGGTTCCCGCAGCCAACTCACAAGGCCATATTCCCGCTATTGTTTTACTTTCACGCACTAGTGTCTCAATGGAAACTGCTTTGATCGAGTAGCTTAAAAGTGTCGTTAAAAGTGATATTATATTTTTAATTTTTTTGCATATTACTACAAAATTTAATATAAGAACAAGATAATTGAGGACAATTAGTTAAAAGAATGAAAACTATCTAAATTAAATTAGAAATTTCATTGTTAATTTTGACATTTTCGTACTACTATCGCTATCTATTAGCAACACAAACAAACAATAACAACGGTGAACGATGGCATACAGTCCATAGCAGCGAATGTTTATTCGTTTTATTGACGATCAAATGACAGTTTCATATTTTTATTAATTACGTTTTATAATTAATTCGTTCGTTACAAAAAATCTTGTACAATACTTATGCGGAAATAGGTTCCGTGCATTCGCCTAAATGAAATACACGCTCACTTTGCTCGCTCGTACTTTAAACAAAAGCTCATTCTCGAAAATTCATGTTTCCGCATTTGTATTGTAAATAATTATTACATATCAAGTGTGGGAACGACATTTTCCCGGATGAAAGCGAATCCGGGAAAAAAGTTCACACAAGAGATTTGTACAATATTTTTTGTACGAAAATCGTAAAATCAATAATTAGTTTTTTGTTTGTGCAAATATTTTTATTTATTGTATAAACACACCGTTTGTGGTTATGTGCTGTTGCTAACATTGTATATAAAATTCACTCAATTTACTTTTTCTAAATTAAATTTCAGTCAATAACCCACTATATTCTTTTATTATTATTACGCAAAAGAATATTTCGGACATTATATTTTTTTATTGTAAATACAGTTTTTTAAAAAATGCTGTCGAAGTATAAGTGTTTTTTCCAATATTTCCCGTACGTTAATCTGGATTAGACGTGGGAAGTTGAGATTCCGACGTTGCTTAGGTGATGCGAATCACCTAAATAGTTATTTATACAACTAGTGTGTAAGTAAGTTTTTTTTAGTCGACTACTGTTTAACGCATAAAGCTTAACGGAATAAGAAAATTATAGCACGAGATAAAAAAACACTTATTGCATATAACATTTTTCCTACAACCGAAATTTTAATAAAAATTTGTTTCAATAGTAAAAGAAACATTGATAAATGTGTTTACGTCGTCTAGTAATGTTTACTTTTCATGCTCTTGCTCTACACCTAAGCCACATGTGTAAAAGAGACCTATATTATCCACGTGTGTCATAAACTACTATTTTGGAAATATCCATTTATACATATTAAAAATAAACTCTAGTGAAGCAATAATTTCATATGTAGTGTAAGATTTTTCACTGACAAAAAAACTAATTTACTGAACTCAGACAAATATTTAGGACATTTTCCATTTGTTATTTTATATATACTAATATAAAAACTATGCATAGAAATTCAAGTAGTTGTACATCTAACCAAATTGGTTTTTTAAACATTTCTTTTACTATTGAGGCAATACTAGTAAACCACAATCCAATTTTTATTAATTTGAAAAAAATCCTAGTCTATACCATATTAGACGTCACCCGTCACTTCTTAAGGCAAATTTATTGAGTGATTGTGGATCTAATGTGAGACCGCGACTTAGGCCGTGTTCTTCTGACAGGAACTAGGCGTGGTATGTGGAGAAAGGAGAGCATCCCAGACACGCTTATATAAAGCAGAGAATGCCGAAACATTTCTCATTTCTGCGTATTGTATTTACTATCTCGTATAGTTTCAATAACACCATGCGGTTGTACACGGTAAGTACATAGTAGCTATACCATTAAAAATAATTGCCCAGTATCAGTTCCAAATTTTATGTGATAAAGAATAAAAATGAAAGTAAAACATTTCGTGTACGTTTAATTAATTCATTTTACTTATCAGAATCGATTACGGTTTCTTAAGTCATCATTATTGATTAAGAAAAGTATAATAAATTTGTGAAAAGTACATCAAGTGTTTTTGTTACTTCATTTATTTGGAAATATTTTTTGACCAAGTACGTACCGGTACGTAACTAGTAAATTTATTTATTATACCATACAGATATGATTTCAAATTGAATAGATAAATTATAATATATAGGTGTAACTAAAATTAATACTATGTGGTATTGAACGGACCTGTCATGACTAAAAATAGATTTTATTGTAAAAATAACAGTAATTTGGAAATAGTTATTTACAATATAAATGCGCAAACATGAACTTTCGTGCATGAGCTTTTATTTGAAGAACGAGCGAGCAAAGCGAGCGAGTATTTCATTTAGGCGAATGCACGGAACGTATTTCCGCATACGTATTGTACAAGATTTTTGTAACGAACGTATTAATTATAAAACGTAATTAATATAATGTAAAACAGTCATTTAATCGTCAATAAAGCGAATAAACATTCGTTGCTATAGATTGTATGCCATTATTCACCGTTGTTATTGTTTGTTTGTATTGCTAATAGATAGCGCTAATAGTATTAAAATGTCAAAATTAGCAATAAAATTTTTAATTTAATTTAGATAATTTTCATTCTTTTAACTAATTGTCCTCAATTATCTTCTTCTTATATTAAATTTGTTGTAACGTGCAAAAAAATAATAATATAATAACACTTTTAAGCTAATCAATCAAAGTAGTTTCCGTTGAGACACTAGTGCGCGAAATTAAAACAATAGCGGGAATATGGCCTTCCTGATTGTGAGTTGGCTCCGGGAATCATTAGTTTCTAGGTAGTGAGTACAAAAAAATATATTTTTTCTACTCCTGTTTTGAAAATACAATTTTCTGGTTTGTTTTTCATGCTGAAAGTGACTCTTTGCAGCACAGTCTCTAACGCTAAAGAAGCTTCATTGGTCCGTATTCAGCTCTTGCCTTTAGCTCTATCTTTAAGCCTTCTTTAGCTAGAGAATATTCAACAACATTTTCTAAGCTTTCTTTAACAAAAGATGGTATTTTTCTAAATACATTGGGCATCATGTATTTCTTATTGGGTTATTGTTAATATCAAATATCATCAATAACACGAACAAATTTATCCATTTATATGATTCAACAAGAATTAAAAGACGACTCCTCTCATCTTAAAATAATTAACCATAAAAATATGCTTCATTATCGCTAATCATTACAAGTGAATACGATATCTTAGTGAAACGTCTTTACATTATTTAATTAAGCTCCTTTTCGTTAGAGCAGAATACGGACTATTATCATTATGTAATTTAGAGATGTTTCATTAAACCGGGTATAACTCTCTAAAATTGGTCTATTTAAAAAGCAAAGTAGTTTACAGTCAACAGGCAGGTGTTATAAAAAACACGAACCTGCGCGATAGTCACATTTCTGTTCATATTTTGAGCAACCAATCGGGGCGTTTTTTACCAGTGGTGTACTTAGTTCAGTTCCTAGTTCATATGGGGAAACTATATTAGGAATTTATTATATAATATTAAAGTAATTAGAAATTAAGATTTAAAGAACATATAACTGCAATAAACAGAAAACAACATAGGATTTGACGACGATTATATTAGCAGGTAATAATCATTTATGGAAAAGGTGATTCGTAATCTTATATGTATCAGAAAAAGGATTAACAATAATTTGGCTTGAAAATGTTCATAAATGTGATATTTTCTTTTGTTGTTCATAAACATTACGCATTTAAAAATATAAATATTTTCAAAAATTCCATTTGTTATTGAAATAATCACACGCCACTGGTAGATTGCTTTCCCATTTATAGTTTACGCCCCTATTTTATTGGATCAGTGCAGTTTTGAACTTCTTTGATGTGGGGTAGGTATAGCTACTATAACTCAGTACTGCACAGGGCCACTGGTAGGCCAGACATGGGTCTACGATGCGTTTAGCATGTACTGTGCGGCACATTGAACAGTATTAGAAAAAAAACCATATTTATGTTGTCGTTTCCTTCAACTTGTTTTTTGCATTACATGCATGCGAGAATAACTGACAGGCCCATTTCTATTTGAGACGAGCTATAATATGTATATGTATGTATACTAATATGTACAGGTAATGTATAAATAATATTTGTGTTTGTCAAAAATTATGTAATATAATTTTGCATTACATTCTGTGCTCGTAGAACTGACAAAAAATCTTTTCTTTCAAATTTTAAAGCAGATGTAGTATTACTTCGAGTTAAAAAGAGAACACGAAGATATTTGTGATTAATCTTGCTTTAGTGTCCTTAGTAGGAATACAGTTTCAATAGATGTATGTATGTTATCCTGAAGGTCCCAATAGATTCCATTCATTACATTTCCGCATTCAACCATGCACAAAAAGTAATCCAAAAGAACATCAATCCCAAAAATATAAAGTAAATTAAAAAAGTATGTGATAAAAGAAAAATTACTTGTAATAATTAATTATTCTAATGTCATTCATATTTATATATATTTGATATCAGAAAATAATTCTGCATAAGAATAAAAATAAATTATTATAACATTAGATTTTTTTGAGATGACAATTATTCAATGAAAAATGAAATATGTAAGTAATACTTCAGTAATACGTTCATAAAGAGATACGACGGGAGACTAACAAAATATGTGGCTAATGGAAACATAAATAGTGTAAAGGATTGTATCATTCAATAATTGTTGAATAAATTGCATGACAATTTCTTTAGAAAAAAAAGAAATTATATATTTTTTATTTTGTTACAATATTAGCAGATTGTTGTCAATAATATAGTTTACTGATAAATGTTTGTAAGGTACTTGTTTAATAATTGTAACTTATTAATATGTCAGAAAAGTAAATTTCTTAAGCTCTAATTAAAAAAACAAACCCTATGCGTTAATTAAAATCTAATAAATAATCTTTTTATATAGCAGATGTTATAGTGCAATTTTATCAAAATAGTGGATAAAGTTGCACTTTAACCGCAAGGGTAGATAAAGGAACACTTTAACAGCAAGGGTAGATAAAAAACTTTAACTTATATTTATTTGAAGTACATTTCCAAAGCAACACACACTACTGACATATTAAAATTGTTCTCAAATAAAAATTAAATTTTTCTAATTACAATTTCTTTAAAAACAGATACGGAAAAAAATAGAATTTTATACACGCCGATAAAATTAAATTATCGACTCGTGAATAACACTTTCCGCTTGTCTTGTGTAAAAAATAACTATTAAACATTACTAAAATACATAATACTATTTATTAAATTGTAACCTTGGTGGCCAATATAATTTTATGCACCTTTGACATCAATAATTTCCTATATTTTGATTTTCTGTGACTTAATTAACAAACTTGTTTTTTTCGTGTGTGTATATGTTACAAATAATAAAAATTAAAGAACTATTATAAGAAAATCTGTGTCCTTGTCCGCCTTTTTGAAATATTGATTAAATTTCATCTTATGAAAAAACTTCACACTAATGTAACGATATTTTTTATTATTAACCTAATATACAATTTAGGTGATTTAATGTATAATAACATAATAAAACGGACTTGAGCATATTGTGAGATCTGGGGTTGAAATATCTGTGGTCGTGTGGTTCAGAACTCTATAAACTGTAGGACCTTTGCAATTGAAATCCTGACAAATTTTACAGTACCTATATCTATTGTACCTTCATTTTAAATATTTTCATATTTATTTTCGTGTATAATTATCTTATAAACAATTATTATTATTTTCATTTATTTGAAAAATTATTGATTACTTCAACTAATTCCTGAATAACTGACCTGTTAATTATTTGCTAAAAGAATAAATATTATTCAAATTTTCTATTTTTGTCTCAAACTGTTTATTAAGTAGAATTTAATAAATCTTGTTTTTGGCATAACAATATCTCCCGTAAATTATATACAGAAGGCTTCATGAATACAAACGATTTATTTATATATACGAATATATATGTACCATATTTATTGGTGAGAATCAAATATATTACTTTTGAATATTTGAAATTTTGTTAAATATAATTTACATGATAACATTTTTACAGATTTGCATCTTTGTGGCGATATTTGTAGTAGTACAAACATCAGAAAAACTTGATAAGAAAAAGAGACGAGCACAAAACCATGGTTCACGAACAGCAGCGTATGCTGCAGGTCCATCCGCAGCGTCTATATACACTACAGCTTCACCACCGGCTCCTGTATACGCCACCAAAGTAAACTACGTGCCCCAGTCAGCCGGCTACGAGCAGCAACAAATATCCGTGCAACAGCCCGTGAAGCTAGCGTACGCGCAACCAGTGCAAAGCCAGAGGCTTGCTTCCGTTTACACAGCTCCTCAGCAACAGTTTAGCTACTCGTTCGAAGCTCAGCCCGATCTCAGGCTTGCGCTGTCGCAGGCTCAAGCTCAAGCACTCACGTACAACTCGATGCAGTTAGGAGGCGCCGAAAAGAGTGCCCCTCAGCCTGAAGTGCGTTATGTGGCTCAGCCGCAGCAGGAATACAGATACACCTATGCACAGCCTGCTTCTACACCTTCCAAGGTAAGAATCATTCTTTTTCCACATTCAATATAGTTTTTCAACTTCAATTTCCCAAAACAAATGTAATTTATATGCAAATAATAATTACAATAATAATATGTGGCTCATAGTTGGCATTCGATTGAAAGAGATAAATATAAGTAAAATACTTGTCGGATATGCAGTATTTAACTTCTAATTTAAAATATAACAACAATTACAGTTTTCGGAAAATTCTTGTGATAAAATTTTAAAATATGGAAAGAATGTATTCAAATAATTTATTTAGCACCTTTTACGTAACTGACCTTCGATGCATTTTGGACACTTCTTTCTCTTCCGATGTGAAATTCCTTTTATGTTCAGTTCTCGACTGATTGTGATGTGACATATGTTAATACTTGGCAAATATGACATTAAATTGTAAACAATATTGAGGTTTTTTTTCTATGACAAATAGATGCTGTTTTTTTAATTAGTTTACAAACAACGAAATTTCTGAAAACTTTTTTTTTACATACATTAGCAGTTATTTTCTACCAATTAGTTTATTATTTAAAAATATTAGATTTTAAATATTAGTATTATAGAAGTTAATAATTGATAATTTAATGTTTAATGAAAACTACCCTTAAATACGACAGTTTCGTAAATCTACACATGTTATAATTACTCACCCTTAAATTTATGACATTAAGTTCATTTCCGCCCTGTATATTAAACATATATATATATATATATATATATATATATATATATATATATATCTAAATAGTCAGTGTCACAAAAAATATATTTCCAACATAAACGAAAATGCAAGCCAACATAAGCTCAGCTAAACTTTGTACTAAAATACGACCAATTGGTATAAAGAAAGTTCAAGTTTAGCTATACCAACGTATGTATACATAAATAACGAAAGTAATTCCGGGCCTATAACATCATCACCGAACTTCGTAATTTGAGTATAACTAATTCGTATATTTAACATATAACAAATACTTGATAAGGGTCTGTGGCTTTGTGGGTAAAATGACCGACTGTGATTCTGGTAACCCAAATTCATATCTCGTCGAGGTCAAAATGTTCCACTTAGTTGCTAAAAGAAAAATGGACTCTTTTCACAATTTTTAAAAATAGTTTTCTTCAATAATAGCAGGTTATGTATGAATATTTTTTATATTGTCATTTCCATTTTAACACAAATAAATTGTTATAAATTCCCTACAAATTCAAATTAGCTCGTGACATTCTACTACCTTTGACGTTTCGATAGTGCCCCAGTATACATCTGTGGTATCACAAAACAAGAAAATGAAAACTACACTGTTTAACATTGTGTAGAAAGTTGTGGCAATGGAAAGAAATAAAATTATTTACATAATTTTTATTGTAGAACGAGGTTGTTTCGATGCAACTAGCATCATCATCAGCTCCAAAATAGTAGGAAAAAATTACAAATTAAAATATATAATGTAAAAATAACAAAAAGGTTAATTACAAACATACTTTAGATCTAATAAAGATGAGTCAAGGATATGTTCTTTTAAATGTGTAAACTGATATTTGTACATTACTTTTATGAAATATTATAACATTTATTAATAAGGAAAATATCTACGTAATAAAAGTTTTAAATATAGAATAAGCATATCTATGTTCAATTTATTATGTTCTACGGGAGTAAGATATTTACAAAATTATCTATAAGCTATTTTCATTTAGGTACTTCTTTAATAAATGTATCCTTGTTCATTATAATTATACTTATCTATTTTTTAAATTATAAGTAGGTATTTGAAGAATCTGTCATCTTTCGTTGTAATAAACACAATTCCTTTGCTAGAAATGAACAGAAAATGTCCCTGTATCACCATATAACACTATGAATATGAATTGCAATATTTACTAAAAGATATTACATTGTAATTGAAATTTAATACCAAATAATTCATCATGAATTACAATTTCATACAAGATAAATAACGAAGGAATTTTAAAACGGTTTATAATATCTGCAATCTAGTTAGTGACATTACATTTTCCATTCCGTATAAATATGCGACGTAGAAAATCGGTTCAATCACGCTATGTAAACGAGTACAAGGTCACCGTAGGAAAGAGTTTATTTTCTTCGTGATTGGTTGGATCGTCACTTCGAAAGAATTTACTTTCACTGTCACGCAATGAATACTAGAGAGATCGATATTTTCATTAGCTGATCAAAATAATCAAGGTCATTTTAGAACGTCCGAATTTAATGTGAATTTCAAATTAATTTCTTCTATATGCGTGGAGTCATTTAACGGATGGATGAGCCATTGGCTTTCCGTTTTGTAGCCCGCATACGTTTTTCGAATTAAAACTGTTGAACAATCTTAAATAAAAATTATTAACTAATTCACATTAACTATACAAATGATAAAACTACTTTAAAAAAATAAAATAAATTTAATATAGAAATATTATTCAAAAAATTGTTATACCCAAAGTTTTTATATACTTAGTATGCTATGTGCAGTTTTCAGTTTTAATTTAATCGTCTTGCAAAGTAAATAAATATTATTTTATTCAATCATTAGTTTCAAATACAGGTTAAATGTATTATTATCATTTATATATATATATATATATATATATATATATATATATATATATATATATATATTTAATAGCTTTTAACATAATTATAATTGTTATAAGTATTCTACCTGTCACAAACGTTAATTTCATTGAGATCCCGTAGAGTGTGGATTTTAAGACACCTAAGGCTTGATTCATAACATCCGTATTTTATTCTATAGTTTGCGGGTTTCAGAAAATGAAGATTTTTTAAAAATATTATTTTATAGAACTTAATTGTCAATAATGTTTTCGTGGTTAAGTCTGTGTGGGTTGATATGCCTTCTTAGTTTTTGTCTTTGTGTAGAAAACGTAAAGAAGTTTCATTTGGCAAATTATTTACGAAATTTTGCTAATTGCTAAGCTAGCAGATAAACGACCTGGCAAATCATAGGATACATATGGATATTTTTTTTACATTTTCTTTATTGGCCGGCGGGCTATTGCTCTACTGTACCACCCGCTGGGCTACCAACTTTTAGATACAAAGATGTAAACAAACAAATTAAATACGAAATTTGAATACATCTAAAAGCGTAAATCTCTTTTAGCCTGAGGTATGTTTATCGTTTTACGCACTATTGCAACCAAATGGAATGCAATATTTTATTATAAAATTAAAAGATTTTTTGCTTTTTAAATATATATTGGGACCAGAAATTCATGCCAAAAATGATACATTGCATTTGTATGCATGTTGTTTTTGTGTAAGCAAGGTATGATTCTAACAGGTTAATATTTTTCGTATTGTCTTTAACGCCTCGCGAGCTTTTGTTGTAGTTTACCGCCCGCTGGGCTGAAATTTATTGTTCCGCCATTGTAATTAAGATATGTCAAGTAGGTAATATACAATATAAAATGAGATTATACCTAATGAACTACTAATTTTGTCAAAAATGTCAAATACAATATAAAAACAAATTTTCTCTAAAGATTGTAATAGAAAATAAACATTTTTTAGCTGAATTGGCACAAATTATTTATTTTATTTTTTAAACAAAGGAAACTACAAACGTAACAATTACGTTGATAATTGAATGAAGGTTAATGCATTAATCCATGTTGTTCTTATTAATAATATAGAAGTTTACACTAAATACGTATAATTACAAAATTTCCGTCCGAACTATAAGAGAGGTTCGACAATAATCATAAGCATTTGTAACATATTGGTTCAGAACCCACTATTAGCTATTGTCCCTTACTGAAGTTAATTATCTAGTCATAAGTCAAAATTTCTGCTTTTAACATTTAATTTCTGCGAAAGACACTAAACCAGTAGCACTTAAAATACGTATTTTAAAGTAAACCTTAATTTTGTGAATTCTCAAAATATTTTACTTGTTCTGTTATCAAACATGTTTATATACTTTTTTCTACTTCTGCTTTGAAAATACAATTTTCTGGTTTGTTTTTCATACTGAAAGTGACTCTTTGCAGCACTAATAAATGTTTGTTGCATTGTTGCTGCCATGGATACGCATCACTTGCGCATCACAAATACAAAATTTGCAATAAATGTCAAATTATGTTTAAAAAATAATTTTTTATTTCGTTATTTTTTATCTTGCAGGAGTAGAAAAAATAGTGTGTATAACGCGTGTTGAAAGTCCTTTGTCGAACACAAACGATTGCAACCTTCGCTTCGCTCAGGCTGCAACTTTCGTTTTAGTTCGACAAAGATAGACTTTCAGCACTTGATATACAAATAACTATTAAAGTTTGATCCACAGTTAATTAAATACTCTGTGTACCTTTATATACCTATTTTGTGTATAACGTCATTCTAAATTTAATGCTGTTAGCATTATTATTAATTCATGAATTTTGACATTTTTTTAATGAAATACAAAAACATTTAATTTTGTTTTTAATTTGTACTGCTTTTATTTACAATACAATGTGATAATTATCTCCATATTATCCTTTTGAATAATGGACTATTTTTATGACACAAATATATATTTACCGCGTGTTACAATATTTTTATGTAAATAGTTTGTGTTTGTATTAAACTATTTACATTAAAATTCCACGTATACAACAACAAAATTAATTTATATTTTTATTTATTTATGTTAACATTAATTATTGTATTTATCTCATGTTCATATTTTCACAAAGTAAATAAGTACAATTTATTAAACATATCTAACATTTCCGACAACCATACACAAAATTAATGTCACTAGAGATATTACTAATATTTGGGGAAGAAATGAGGTATATGTGCAGAATGTGTTGAATAGTTTTTATTTCAAATATTATTTCATGTGGCGATCGACATTGGAACGATGTCGTTTCTCAGGCCCTCGCAAACTATATAATAAAATTTTTGTCTAATATATAAATAAATTTTTAAGTTAATTAATATAAATATAAATATTTTCTAATAACACATATTGTTTAAAGTTACATAAAAAATGGAACATGTACAAAATTATATGTATAAAAACATGTGCTATCTAATTAAGCAAAAGTTTGGTTAGTACACACATCAATAAATTTATTTATTTGAAAATGAGAAAGAAACTTACCGTCAATTAAATATAATGAAACTCAAACAGTATGAACACAATTTTAAATTGAAGATTATTTGTAAATTGAAGATTGTATTTGGACAAGAAATGTTTAGATTGTACTATCTAGGAAGGAATAGTGGTGCTGATTGGCGGAAATGGCGTATGTTATACAGGTGGCCCAACGAAAATTATCAGTGCAATTTTTGGCCACTTAACATTAATTTTGCAAAAAACGCTCGAACACGTCAATTTTAGTATAAAGGGGGACACCTAAATGGAATAGTACCAATGGCATAACTTCAACCCTAAAATGAGTGTGGACTGCACCACAAAAAATTTTACAGTAATATAAGAAGAGAAAACATGCCTAGCAGGAATGAAATAAGAAAAATTCTAAGAGATTTCAAAAATAATATATCAACTAGAAAAAATGGAGTGACTGCAGAAATGTTGACAACAGGTGGAAACGAATTGGAAGAATCGTTAAGTGAGATCATACTGAAAGTATGGCGAAAAGACGTTTTGCCAAGTAGTCGTAAAGGAGCAATAACATGCCCACACCATAGAAAAGGAGATGTATCCAAATGCAAAACTACAGGAGGGTTTTATTGATGAAAAGCTCCATTTCAGTCTGCCTGTTGATGTAGGAGTATATTAGGTAATAAGCAGGCCGATTTGTAATAATTTTTTTATTATATTATCTTTCGACTATCGATTTCGATTTTTTATAATCATCATCAGGTCACAGCTGAAATTTTATAAAATTATTATAATCTAGTAAATTATTTGTAAATTGTTAAAATCATGTTAAAATTATTTTTGAGAATATGGTTTTTATATACGTAGTTATAAATATAGAAAAATTACTGGGAAAATCGCAAAGATATAAATAATTGTATTAGTAAAAATATTTTAATGTAAATAAATACTGACTGTCCAAAATTTCTCTTACAGTTAAAACATATTTTGTTTGAAGTGTTTGAGCGTTTTTGTGCACTGGGCCACCCTATATATATATATATATATATATATATATATATATATATATATATATATATATATATATATTCTACTTTAGAGATGCAGCTTGCCAGCTTACAGATTTTTTAAGTATCCTACACCTTATTACGTTATGTATTCCTAATTATTCTAATACTTCGGTGTTTTATTAATTAGTAATTAAACGAGCTGTGGAACTACAGATATCATTGTCTGATCAGTAAAAGTCGTAGAACTCTAACCATTGAACCACTGTTCGTCGTAACTTTATTTTCGAGCATATTATAAAAAAATTGAAGGTTGTAGTTTCGATACCTCATACATACGAGTAAAGTGATGACAGTAATGAAATACACATGAGTTAAAAAATTATATTATTATGATATACATGTCTGAGCAACTTTCATAACAGGAAGAACTTACTTAATTAAATAACTGTTTTGATATTTTTGTATAATTACATTCTGTTTTTCATTCAATGTCCGTATTCTTTGTTTATTCGGTCAATTGTCAGATCATAAAGGGTTTCTGAATAAATTGAGCATCCAATTCCTTCATGTAATGTTGTGTGTGGACATAAATAAATTGAGTTTGAAATGAAATATTACCATAAATATACAAATTACGTTCTATTCGCAAGAGGGTTCAATCTAGAATATATAAACTGTATATCCTGTATGTAACGTGTAACACCTTCCCTGATATTCAATGCCTTATTCATATTCAAGTGGTATTTACATAAGCCCTTCTAATATATCGTAACACGTTACAAATAATGAAACAAATTAATATTCCTATGGTCAGTGTGTACTAGATTTTTAATCCTTTCAAACTAATATCAACGAGAGGTGTTATTTATATCCTATGTCAATATTTAATCGAGTAAGTGAGTGAAACAGGTCATTATATATGAGTAGGTTACACGACGCGCATCTGCTTTACTTAGGTGTGATACGTCACGTTTTAACTTACAATAGCGGATTAAAAATAACTGAGATAACGTCAAAAGCCATCTGATTCCTATGATTATGAATTGATTGTTTATAAATAACGTTTTTGTTAAATTTGAAACATGCTTATAATGAAATATTTTACTCACTTGTAAATAATAATTATATTTAATCTTTTAAGCATAAACTACATAATATACATGTATTTGATGTCATTTATCAATCATTATTGTTAGTAAAAACGGAGGGCAACAGCCTGCAAAAAACTGATTACCCATGTTAATCCTATTCTCTTTCTCTCTCTCTCTCTCTTTCTATATATATATATATATATATATATATATATATATATATATATATATATATTCAAAGTTAGGGTTTTATCTAATTAAAGAATTTCTGACAAAATTTGATCCGTAATTCCTACTCTCATGCCCATATTCATAAAACGTTCGTTATAGTTATAACGCTTTGTTAAATATTTTCTCCAATAATATAAGTCGTCTTTGATGAAAAATAAAATTTTTTGTTTGTCTACTGTTTTATAATTTGTCAAAAAAAAATAACGAAGTGTTATAACTATAACGAACCTTTTATGAATACGGGCATGAGTCTATCTCGATTCAGTTCATCTTCAAGATTCACATTTACATTTTTTTGCAAATGTGACTATTGCGTTAATATAATCTGGCTGTTCGAGAATCTGCGTATTAGCCACTAACGCTTCTAATTCATGTATTTTGTTTTCCAGCTTTTCCATTTTCTGAAATGCAGAACATGGGAGTTTAACACAGGATTTGAAAAAATTGCGGATACTCTTTCTTCTGATAAATTTAAAACAAAACTGCAAGAGTACAAAGTTGTTCGAAATTAAATTCTACATCAGATAAGATCATAATTGATGCAATAGCACGTGTGAAGCACAAGATTTATTAAATATAAAATGTAACATTTTCGTTCAAAATCTTTGTGTCAATTGTAACAGATAATGAGATGTTATTATTGGTAATGTAATTTGATATTTATTATTAAAGTCTAAAATTAATATAAAAATTGATGTCGTCCGTAAATGTATCAAAAATTTGTTTTATTCCAAGTAATTGTCTTACATTATATTTAATACTTTTTTTTTAAGTTATATTCGTAATATTTTTATTATATTGGTATGTTATGAAAAAAAAACATAAAAATTCAACTTTTACAATATTAAAATAAAAAATAATAATAAAAGTATCATTGATTCTCCTCTAAATTGACATATAGACATTTTCTTTTATTTCCACCAGAATAATATGTTTTATATTTAACATATCGTGTAGCGCAGACGTGCTGTTAAAAATATTATTTTAGTTGACGTAGAATTTAATGTTGAACAACTATGTACTCTTGTAATTTTGCTCTAAATTTATCAGGGTAGAGTGAATCCGCAATTTTTTGAAATCTCAAGTCCTATGTTATATATTTCGTTTTTCTTTCATTTTTTTTTCAATCTTTTATCTTCTTCTGACTCTTCAATTCTTTTTAGCGCTGTTATTAAATTTTCTTTCGTTCTGGCTATTAATACTAAGTAATCGGCGTAAGCCATTACTAGTAAAATATTAAATAATGTCTTTGATAACGGGTCTCCTTGTCTTAGACCTCGTTTTACGTTAAATTTTTCTGATATACATCCACTTACCTGAACTTTGTAATGCGTTTCTTGCCCCGTCATCCGTACAAGCCGTATAAGTTTGTTTGGTACTTTCATGTCTCTCATTGCTTCGTATATTCTTTCTCGTTTTGCCGTATCACACGCCTGTTTAAAGTCCAAGAAGATCAGGTGAACCGGTAATTTTACTCTATACTGTTCTCCTGAGTTTGTTTGAGAGTAAAGACTTGTTCCATTAATGATCTGTATTGCGGAACCCACATTGATACTCTCCCAATTTTTGTTCTGCGATGTTTGTCAGTCTATTTCTTATTGCTATTGCTAATACTTTGTGTGGCACAATAAAGCCAGCATTCTGTGGTTTTCGCATTTGGATACATCTTTTCTATGGTGTGGGATGTTATTGCTTCTTTAGGACTACTTAGGATAACTTCTTTTCGCCATACTTTCAGTATGGTCTCACTTAACGACTCTTTCTGGTTTTATTTCTGCTCCAACCTGTTTCAACCCCACAAGAACTTCTGAAGAAGACCAATTTTCAACTGACTGAATTCCAGTAATTTTTTACCCTCAAAAATAATTTAATTGAGACATAACATAAATAATTGCAATACAAAACTACTTCATTACGTAAAATAGCAAACGTAATAAACAAATGCTTGAAGTTACGATTCTGTTTTCGAATTTTTTTATCCTACCTTATGACAACTAATACATCATCGAAAATACAAAAAAATGGCACTTTATATTTTATAGTGGCCAATAAAGGTGGTGAATTATTTAGTATTGTCAATTTATAGGCAAAAGATAGGAGCCAGTTTGGTTAATTTGAAATAAAAATTGATTTATAGGTTAAAATTAGTTATTCATAAGATTGTACGTCATACAAATATTAGTATTTTGTTTGGCAAGAACTTTATTTGTTTTACTTTTCTAACAACTTTTTAATTACAGGTGACATACCCCAATCAAGTTCAAGCAGTGTACCGTCATCAGCCTCAAGTGCAGCAGCAGCAAGTTCGGCCACAATACTCACCGGCTAGTAGCGTGTCCAGCTTCAGTTTCAGTAGCCCTCACGTGTCATACAACAACCACGGCGTTGTGTCGCAGCTGATCGGCTCTGCACATGAACAACCCCAACCCCAACAGCAGTATAGGCCGGCGCCGGCAGCCACACAATACCCTGGCGCGTCTTTGCCTGCGCATGGGCAACCCGTGCAGTACGTCTCAGCTCAGAGCCAGTATTCTGCGCCGCAACTAGTCTACGTTCAGGCGCAGAAGCCGGGGATTAAATATGCTTAGAGCTTAGCCTTCAACATAGGAATTATTAATATATAATAACATTTTACAATTATGGAAGTATGAAATACATTTTTGTTATTGTTACAAATAGGAATTGTTAGAAAGTTGCATATAATTTGAAGTTGTATTAGAAGTAGGTTTGTTACTAATAATACATAATTGTTTTTTGTTTCATGTTTCGCTACTTATTTTACAATAAAAAAAAGTTATTAAATATCTCATATAGTCATCCATACCTCATATCCTTTGATTGTTATATTTTTTAAATGCTACGTGTAACATTATCCATACTCGTACGTATTTTATATGTTCAATTGTAAGAAACTTACAGAATCGACATATGTACGTCTTTCCAGGAATTGTTCTAATTAAGTTCTAGTTATCTATAACGAGACCTGATATTGCGCATGTAGCAAATAATATAGTAATACGAAATGCCGCTGAAAATAAAACACAACACAACAAATAATACTTTTATATTGTAAGTAAATTTCGAACAACACTCTACAAGGGTAAAGCTAAATTTTAGTGCAACAGTCTAATGCTAACGTTAGCACTTAGAGTAACTCCTTTGAGAAAATTACCTATTTTTGTACATATTTTGGTAAATTATATACCATTTTAAAGATAACGAGTTTATGTATGCCTGAAAATAATTAGAATTTAATGAAACCATTTTCAATGTACATAGCGCGAAGTCGACGTTGCTAACTGGCTGTCCGGCTAGTTTCGGAATACATCGGGTCGCGTCGGGCTCCGATCCCACTACTAGCGCTGTCCCCCACTCCGTAGCTGCGGCTATATAAGGCCGGACACTAGTCCGGCGAGCACCTTTTTCCTTCCCATCCGCCTCCAGCCTAACTACCTAACATATGGCGTACTGAGCCGTTCCTATGCCTTAATGAGGCGTTCTTACCTGAACCGTATTGAGCTGTTCCCGCTATACGGCGTACTGAGCCGTTCCTAAGCCGTATTGAGGCGGTCTTACCTGAACCGTACTGAGCCGTTCCTAAGCCGTATTGAGGCGGTCTTACCTGAACCGTACTGAGCCGTTCCCGCTATACGGCGTACTGAGCCGTTCCTAAGCCGTATTGAGGCGTTCTTACCTGAACCGTACTGAGCCTTTCCCGCTATACGGCGTACTGAGCCTGAACTTGGTAACGATTCTTAATATTATCATATTAATTAGTACCTAATTCTAATTATGTGTATATCAAAAAGGTGAAGTTCCTAATTATATTAAAAATATATGAAATTATAGTTTTTTTTTGTAATATTTTGCCAACTTTTTTTTTTAATTTTAGCTAACATATTTTATGATAATCAAGACAAGCATGGGGTTAGGTGTCATAAAATACTTTTCGTAAATTATATTCTTACCTATGAATGTCATCCGTATTCGTGATGTTTCTTTATTATGCCAGATACAGACACTTCGTTAGTAATTATATTTCAGTTTATTACTCTACAAGAATTAAATGTAAAAAATCAATGTTTCAAAATGTGACTACCATTCCTGATCTTCCCTAATTAAAATCTGTTTTAGAAACATCATAACTGAAAAACGATACCCTTTATTTTGTAACAAAATATGTATATGAAAAAATTAACCATGACAAGATTTTGTAATGTATCTTTTAGGTCCACAACTGTCTTCAAGGTGGGAACAAGGAACTTAGGACTATTAATTAGCGTAATATAATTAAAAATAAAGTTTTTATAAGAAATATTTTTATTAAGTTTTACATGTTTGAGATAATTTGTAGTTACAACAGTATTGCAGCTTACTAGCGTAACATTTTACAGCACATCGTCCACTCACAATAAGTAATATTTTTTACATGTTAATATTATCATAGGAAACATAATGTCATTATTATCATAAGCGTAAGGTTTCACAGAGAGCGCGAAATTTGAAGAAACACGGAAACAGAAAACCAAGGAAAGGGGCTCAAGCGGGCACGTGCAGCAGTACGTGGAGCTGCGCGTGGCCACAAATTCCTCAGCCCTAGTTTCCGGTTCTTTACAAACGTTTTGATATCTTTACAGTGCATAATTACAACATATTTACAATACGCGAGATACTACTTCATCACACATTATTACATACGGTTTCATCGATTTCTGGAAGTAATATTAAACATATAACCTTAATTATATATACATGGCACTAAATTGAATCCATCAAAATCGTACTGAACTAATAATTTATACGTCTACATTTCAGGAATCTCACAAATCGTTGTAGTAATTTAACGATAGTTACAGAAGCCATTGAGTCAGTACGTTTTGACAACATCTCACTCTAATGTATAAATTAACTTACATTTAAATCACAGACAGAAACGAATTGGAGAAAGGAAGAATTCTAAAAAGTATCACTAATGTCACTTTACACGGGTCATCTGTGAGAAGTATAAAAACTAGTTTGTATTATTATATTGCTATATCATTTATTTTATAATTGTACATTTAACAAGTTGTTAATTGTTGGAGACTCTTATGTTGACAGAATTATAAGTTGAAGCATTTTCTAGAAATTTATTGAATAATTTTTTCTATGACGATCATTACTCTATTCTAACTGACAAAAATCTATATCATATTTTATTTACATTATTACTTTTATTTATATTTTATATTTACATAGAATCTCCCATAAGAGCCTCCATAGAATAAAGCTCATTTATGGTATAGCGTATAATTAATTCAGTATTTTTAATGTGTATGTGATCACTGATCGTTGATCCAACAGAACTGATATATAATGTGACAGATTCCAATATTTGATATGTTCATAATAAATTCGGTATATACTTCACGTCAGAAAGTAGACATATATTGATTTTTAATTGAAATAAAGATGTTAAAAATATAATAATTTTTCACTAATCTTAAGAACAATAGTTCTGTATAAATTGATTTTCATTATTTCTCAAGCATAATATGTCAATTCTACCCTTAAATATGTTGTACTTAAAATTATATTTTCTAATCTAATACTACAGAAGAGCAATAAAGTCTATTCACAAAAAGATTTTGTTGAGCATTTACAAAAATCTTATAATTATAATACTGTACGTAATCTTTTTTTTATACAAAAAATAATCTGTAACGGGATTTTATCAAATAAACAGATATTTCTTATTCTTCATATAATATAAATGTATATTAAACGATCATGGAAGTATTAAATACTTATTATTTAAATAATAAATATATAAATATAGATAGTAAAGAATCAAATAAAATATTATTATGAGCAATATTATATCAAACACAGCTTACTTTATACCAGCATAAGCGAGTATACTGGTGAAATTTGCCTGAGTGTTTTAGAGTATTGATTATAGATAAAAATTTATAATAAACATATATCTGATATTTTAAATGTAATGTAAACTGTATAAAATATGTGTGCATTTATTTCATTTGAAAAACGAGCCAAACATCGGAATAAAATAAAAGGGATTGAATTAATGATATTAAATATATGAAATTGGAATAAATGCTATTACAACAAACATTAAATGCTTAGAATGCAATAAAAATATATGCATCATCCAATTCGTGCTGACATATTAATTTGAATGTGTTTCCAAATATTATTACTGTATTGCGCATAAATTCAACAGTTCTGCTGAATATACAGTATACTAAAAGAGGATCACAAAATATAAGAATATTTTAATAACAATATATATTCAACAAATTAATTTAACAATAACTTACTGCGCAAAGTTTAGTTTATGACTTAGAAATGATTTTTATACAATAAAGAAATAAAAAAATCAATAAACACAATTTGCTCAATTTTTATTTTCAATGTAATAAAAACGTCTTAAATTACCGTAGAAAGATAAGATTTTATAATTATACTCAAATATCATTCTTAAAACATCTTAACTATATTTCAAATGCCATTTGCAAATTATCAATTATCAAGTATGTTTACAGGATATTTTATTTATATTTTGTTATAACTTTACTCAAAGAAATGTTGTGATCCTATTTGTTACACGTTTGTATTGTAATAATTATTTTATTTTCTAATAAAAATTTCTACAAAATAATTCAATTTAAATTAATAAATATCCTAAAATAAGTACTTTTAATTGGAAATATTTTACTTAGTCAACGTATCTGCGGTATGAAATTATCATATTTTTTAAATATTGTTAATATTATAACATACTACTCACATCGTGTGATTTTAAATCAGGAATGTTTAATTTTTAAAAAGACCGAGAAAATTTTAAGTGTAAGTAAAGGGTTATAAACATTTCTGATATGCTGATACGTACCTCATATAATCTTAATTATTTCAAATTAATATGACAACAATCATATCTATTTCGTAATTTAGTTGAAAATGAATAATAAATTTTTTCATTGATCACGTAATCATCAACCTTCATGTTATAAAATATTCACACTCAATTAAAGAGAATAACAACAATTTTACGAAGTGTATTGGAATTGATGTATTTTAAATGCAGTTTCATTGGAAGAAAACATTAGGAATTTTTGTTTAAATGATTAATAAAGTGACATTCAAATTTATATAATGAAAATATCCATGTACCATCTGCGTGTGTTGCCGGAAGTTAAGGTCCAAGGAACATTAGTTTTTTAAAAGCTTTTCGGAACTCCGGGTTAAAGATGGTGTAGATTACAGGGTTCACGAAGCTATTCATATAACCCAACCAGGTGGTGAGGAGGAAGGCTGCCACGCCGGGTTGACACGATAACCCCAACTTGCTACACATAGCGTCCATGATGTTACACGTGAAGAACGGAACCCAGCAGATCAAAAACACACCTGGAAAAAAAACCCATATATGTATAATCGCTAATTATAGAATTGATGACAATGGTTAATAGTAATAGCCAAATTCAAATAGAGTAAGAAACATACAGGAACGTAGGAGAACCAAGCTCAGTCAAACTCAAAAAATACGGTTCAGTTGCTCCTAGGAAAATAATTATTAGAGACAGGATATTTTTGTAGGTGAGTTATGTCACATAGAACAAAATCTGTTTTAAAGAAAATCCTGCCATTTGAACCCAATAAGATTTTATCTATTTTATCTAAAAATTTACCATATCTAATAACTAAGTCATTTAGGGCCGGTACTTTTGCTCCTGATTAAGCTAAAATAACGACCGATTAAATTTAAACAACCATTTTCAGTACTTTTTGTACCGATTAATATTTAACCATTGATTAAAAACTCTTATGACTGATTAAATTTAACAGCACGATTCTAGTCTGTTAAACAAATAATCAGCCGTTATCCGTAACCTATAACTGAGAATTTGACAATTCATCGAACAAATATGAATCTTGAAGAATTTCAAAAAGTTCAAAAATTATAAATTTATATCTCGTTTTATATTTGCGTTTAACGAATTAAATGCGTCAGATATCCTTTTCCATGCCTCATTTTTATCTTTGGCACTTGCTGCATCTGTTTTTTCGTTCTCTATTACATGTATTTCGTCTAATATACATTTCATTAGAGAATCTACGTCTGTTGTAGTAAAGTTCGTACCTCTATCGCGTTTCGTATCCATTTTCAATATTTTTGCATTTGACAGAAACAAATAAACAAATTCAACTAAAAGGTAGTAATTTTGATTTACGTTTGCACTTTAAAATTGTTTTTTGTCTTCTTCTACATTATAGAAATAATCAAAAGCGTACGTTTGTTATAAGTTCATGCAAATTTAGGGATATTTTTATTGTATTGCCAATTCGAGTTAATCGTTGGTTAGTTAATCAGTTAAAAAATTTGTCAAGAAGTACTCACTTCTATTTAATCATGATTAAAAGATGTGATTAATTTAACAGTTGATTATCTAATCAGTCTTTTAATCAGAAGCAAAAGTACCGGCCCTAAATATACCAACTTGCTATTTTTCGAATTTTAATTTAATTTTAATAAATTTACAAATATTTGTATTTTTGAAAGTGGCAATGTTTATCTTGTGTAATTGCTAGTACTCATTTTACAGTCAATAATAATTCATGTCTTAAAGAAAAATCCTGGATTTAAAATTATGGAATTCTAGAAACTTTATCTACAAACAGGCTCGTAGCCAGGTTTTGTAAATGTATTCATGTCAATAAAATTAAGTGATTCAATAAAATGCCTAATTTTTAATCAAGTTTTAGACATTTAGTTAGGTTTGGGTAAATTTAAACTAAAATCGTGGAATTTTCGGGTAGGGGGAGAGGCTTCCACCCCTCGAACTCCGCCGTTTGCTACGTGTCTGTCTACAAAGAATGCAAACAACTTTAAATACGTCTAAGGAACATCTTGTTACGCAGAGCGTTCATAAGAGATACAATTTTTATTTATTTTTATATAACATTTACAAACAAAGTCAATAAAAGTATTAGTAATTATAAATTTATCATCTAAAATTCCTTTTAAATACTTAATTCCAGATTTTTATTACCTAAAACAAAAAATTTTCATATCTAATTATATACCTATTTTTGCTTATTTTATAACCTAGTATATCATCTCAAATAATTATTAACACAGTGGTTATAAACATCGCCCAACTATAAAGCTTATTGCATTCCTGGAAAGTTGGTTTTATACAGCAGTTCTATTCGCATTATTGATCCAAGAAGAAACTTTATAACTTATAAATTAATACAATTGATTATTTGAACATTATGTAATTAATTCATTATTTTTGTGTCAATATGAAGTGTTTTCCATGTTACTGTAGACTTAAACGTTTAGAAATGTTGCATCCAGAATCGGCACGTGTTAATTTTAATAATAAAGATTAAAATGTATCGCCTAACTGGCATTCTCGATTCGTGAGAAAGTGTCCAAAATCAGGTTAAATTTACAAAATGTAGTAATAAGGAGGGCAGGGTATGATTTTCACTCAGCTGTTAAAAACTTACTACAAGACGCACGTATAGCAGAGCAAACGGCTGTGATCGCGGTATAAAGAACCAAACGGATTGTGTTTGTTTTTTAAATCCTTCTTTATTTAGCATGTTCCATACAAATACACTCCATGTATAAAACAAACATTTAAAAAAATTATTCATAATAGAAAATTCTTATCGTTAATAACTCGGAATAAATGTGTGCATGCGTGTGCGTGTGACTTTTTTTTCAAATTTTACTTAAACATATTTAACCAAACTCTAAACTTCAATGTTGTTATTGTTATTTAATTGTTTCAAAAATGAGTCAGAAAACTGTGTGGGTTCTTAATATAAACTTTAAATTTCCAATCGACAAATTGTAAGGAAAAACAAACATTTTTTTGTTGTACGTGGCTATATATGTATTGTCGGCACGACTTATTCTAAAATTAAAGATTATTGTAGGTTTTGGATTAAAAAAAAAAATTCATTTATTTCTGATACTAGTTTGTGAAGAAGTACTTTTATGCATTAGTGCATCGTAATGAGTGCATAAAATTCCTTGACACATGAGTGTCATAGACTATTTTATCTACCTACCAATTAGAAAAAATTAATAGAAATTTAAAAATGTAAATAGGTAGCAAATTTGAGTTTATATTAATTTATTTATATATTTATTTATTTAGAAAGTGGCCTGCACAACAGGATAAATCCCAATTATAGTGCAGCACTAGAAGATTTTATACATGAACTGTGACAAAGTGGTTAAAGGCAAAAATAGTAGGTAAATACAATTTGAAATGAAATCATTAATAAAACATTATTAAAGATAAAGGGAAAATTTTAAATACACAGATTGCGAATAAATGGTTTAAATATTCTAAGAGAACAATTGAATATGCCAAGAAAATTTGAAACAACTGACAATTTATTAGACGTGGATATCATTCTGAGAAGTGGAGTATTATTAGCAGAATTAGTTCTACAGCTTGTCAATGGAAACAGCATTTGTGATCTGGTAGAATATGAAGGTATTCTACAAGATATTTTGTTTAGAAGTACTGGGCAATCTAGTGTGTTATTTAAAAGTTTAAATAGAAAAGTTAAATCTGAAATCACCCTGCGTACTCGCAAAGAAACTAGTGAAATGGAACAGTTAGCAAATTTCATGTTTATGATGTAAATAAAAATACGTTGAAAACCTTCTATACGATTTATATAAGTAAAATAAACTGGAGATCAACATACAGCAGCAAATTCAAGTTGAGAACGATCTAGAGAATAATACAACGATATAAAAGTATTTATATTTTTAAATTTTCATGTCAAAATGTCAAAGATTAGTTTGCTGTCCAAGATAATACTAAACATTAAATAAAAAAAATAAACATTTTTACTATCGAAAGAATAAGCGTAATAATAAGTATTTCTATTACGAGAAAATAAAATTCATGAACATTTGTTAAAATTTAGAGTTAAATCATTTAATGTGAGGTAGTTGTTAAGCCCATTTAGGTCTTCTTGGAGCGCAAAGCAATCCAACAAAGATTCAATAGCCATATAAACTTTCAAGTCGTCAGCATACAAACAAAATTTAGCATTAAGAAAACATCTACTAATTTCATTTATAAAGATAATAAAAAGAAGAGGACCTAGGTGAGAACCCTGCAGAAGAAAGAAGAAATGTATGATCTGAACCATTGGAGTAAGTTGCCATGGATTCCGAGTATCTACAGCTTAGTTATTAAAAGCTAATGATTAATTTTATCAAAAGCCTTGCTGAGATCACGGCATCTACTTGCACCCTATCGTCCATCGCGGAGAGTATAAAATCTGTATATTCAATTATATTAGTCTCAATTGACCTTCCAGAGCTAAAACCATGTTGTTTATAATTTAATATATTTTTAAATTTTGCATATAACTGCTTGTAAATTATTTCTTCAAAAATTTTTCGAAGATACAGTGTTTAGAAATAGGACGGTAGTTATCAATTACGTTTCTATTGCCTTGTTTATGGACAGGAACAACTAAAGCTTTTTTCCAAACATTCGGGCAACAACTTTCAGCAAGCGACTTATCAAAGATTAATTTTAAAGGATAACATAGAGATTCAGAACCATCTTTAATAAATAAGCCAGAGATACCATCAAGACCTGCACCTTTAGTTACATCTAAGTTTGATAATATCTTACGAACGTCATCTTCAGCAACAGATAAAACTGAATCACAGTAGTTATTTGCAGAAGGTACATTACAATTATTGTTATCCAAGAAAGTGGAATGAAAATAACTTGCATACATGTTACTGATTTCCGTGGCATCTGAAGAACTATTGTCTTTATAAATTATGTATGAGAGAATATGAGACTTTTTAACAGAGAACACGTAGTTCCAGATCTTCTTAACGTTATTAGGAATCTGCGCTTCGATATTATTAATATAATTCGCATAACAAATTTGAGTAACTGTTTTTACTTTTCTGCGAAGGTAACAAAATTCTTAATAATATGATTCATTTCTGAAACGCTTAAAATACCAACAGGGATACGGTTGACAGGACTTATTGTCTTTTTTGGAACAAATCTATCAATTACATCAGATAAAATATTATAAAATTCATTTAGTACATCTTCAATGTTTAATTCGTCAAATTCAGAGACCCAGTTTAAATTAGATAAGTAGTTATTAATGGAAATGTAATCAGCTTTCTTGAATAACGAGACATTTCTATGTTTAACTATTAGTGATAAGTTAATGTCAAAATCACAATTAATAAGTAACGAGGGATGATGTTGTACGTCAACTTTACTAAGTGGGTTGAGAGAGCGCGTTGGAGTTCCATTGAACTGTTTGAGATTACAGTAGGAGATATTATCAATAAACTCACAACAAACTAAATTATAAGTATTATCACTATCAAAATAATTAATAAATGGGCGACAATACAAAAGTGGTAAATTAAAGTCACCACAAATCAATAATTGGTCATTGGGATGCGAGTCAATGATAGATGATAATTTACTAGTGAAAATGTTACGGGCTTCATCACATTTAGGGGGTATATAAACACAACAAATATGTAATTTTGTAGAACCTCTATACCCTGTTATCCACACATCTTCAACACGCTCTGGCTTTTGTACAAATTTAATATCACTTTTTACACCAGTAAGCACTCCACCGCCATCGCACTTCTGAGTTGATGTAGACGTCTATCACGTCTTTATTACTGAGTAATTAACATCCAACACTTCATGGTCAAACACAAATGAAAGTTTAATATCGTGCGTTTTAGATCTTAAACCTCTTACGTTCCAGTAATAAATACTTACAGTCATTAGACTGTGTGCCCGTGAGATTTAAATAAGTTTTCAAATTAATTGTTCTGTTCTGAGCAAATAGTGAGTGTTTTAGAATTATCGTAGCATTTTTTGTCTACACATATTTAAAACCATTAGTACGAAGTTCTTCACGTGCGAGTTTAAATAGCAGTTTGTTTTTATTTGTTAAATGATCATTAACACAGATTTTCTGTTCAGAACCTCCGTAACCTAACTCTTTTGTTGTTATTCTATGCAGTTTAGAAGCACTCATAAATTTGTTTTTCACATTACGTGAAATAAACTGAACAACAATGCATTTAGAATGATTTACACTACCTTTGGCAAAGTGATGAACACGATCGACAGCGTCAAGAACATTTTCACTAATGTTGATATGAATATGTCCAGCAAAATTTGTAATTATTTCATTAATATTCTCATTGGGTTTCTCTAGAATGTTTTGAATTACTATATTGTTCAACCGTGAGTACTGTTCTAAATCATTCGCTTTTTTATCTAGTTGAACAACCTGTGACTTCAGCTTCTTATTCTAAGTTTGTAGTTTGTCAAATTCATTATGTTTTTTATTAATTAATTTTAAATCAGTTTCAAAATTAAATATCTTATCGCAGCAGCAATTAACTGATTTTATTATATCTGAAAATTTTATATCTATAGCTGCTAAAATTTCAGATTTGAGGAGCTTCATTTTAGGGCGAAGCAATAGGGGTAGATGAGACTTTAGGAATCCAAAAGTTCATTATGCTCGCGGCTAACCTTGGTGTCGATGCACGCAATATGAAAACGGCGCGCACATTTAAAACAACGTAACCCCGGATACCTGTTGTTTACACTTTGATTGCATTCGCTACACTTCACAGGCATGGTGACAAAGACAGGATACGACACAGCAACGATGAATTAGAAAATTTGCAATTTAAAATTTAATGAAGAACACTAAGTAAGTATATTTATAACGAAATTTTACAATTATTAGAAGCTTCACAAATATCTAGATCACATAATATTATAGATCAAGCTCTTATCTAAAAATAAAGCTAAATAGAAATTTTAATAATTAATATTTCCATTTCAAATCAAAAAATAGAGACTCACAAAAAAACTAGTACCGCACTTCAACGATTGTTTGCTATATAAGCTACTTCTGGGAGGTGAAGAAATTTCTTCTTCATCCGTTACAAAATCAATTCTGTCTAAAATAACGAAACCTAAACGATAAAATATCCTTAAATCTAAAATAATGTATGTAATTCATTTTTTTACCGATGATTGAAAAAATACCCAATGCACACAGCAACATAGACAAACAATATACTGGGTTCCGTTCAGTATTCCTCAATTCTGACAGCGGTACTCTATTACCTATTTGAAAAATAAAACTATCGTACAAATTTCTCACATTTAAAACATATTGTACAAAATCTAAATGTACGATAATTTGAAGTATATTTTTTTACGATACTGTATCGTTGCTTGTACTAACGGGTGTTGTACATGACCATTGTGTCAAAACATGTTTTTTATTTGTTAACAGAAATCGTTTAATAATGAAAGTGCCATTTAATTTGCATTGTTCTTTTACACACGATTTGGTTTGTTTAACATACGATTTAATTAATGACACAAGATGACATACAATAACTTACATAGTAATGAGAACATTCACGTTATTTATCATATATAGAATATGCCCGCCCACTTAAGTAATATATTTTTTTTATGTATCAAAGTTGTTCTTATTAAATATTATCAGGAGAGCTGGCGAAAAAACAATGGCCGCTAGTATGATTAGATGATTAAAGTTTGTTACAGTGATTTCCAAATGACTACCACTTAGTTTATTATGTAAAACCATATTTAGTCACCTGTTAATCAGAGTGACTAACTTTAATCTTACTACCAGTCAAAATATCTGCAGTAAAATATGCAATTTTAACCTTTAATAATGAAACTTTCAATTTAAAACTGTTTGATCTTGAAATTGGCCTGCGGGACATTTTGGTTAAAGTGTGACAGGTTACAGGTTTCGTAAGAAAAAAAACTATAAATTCCTTACCCTAATTTTAAGAATTTCGAAATTTTTTATCATCTATTTTCCAACAACGCTGAGTATGAAACTGTTTTTCCAACTTAACAGTCAGTTCTCTTTTATGCTTCGAATAATCGACACATACCTTGCGATTCGCGCCAACAACAATATTGCAACCAAATCACTTCACTATATTTTTCTATTCTCAGGTAGCATATGGCGAAAAAAAATGCAGCTTCACTGATCAAATAAAAATATTTAATTCTTGAAGTTATACGGGAGCTACGAAATTTGCTACTACATACGTTTAGAGATAGAGATATTTCAAAACAACAACTATTTATATTCATAATATTAGAACAGCAATTTGTTGTATCATAGGGAGTTTCCCTTAAAAAAATAAATTAAACTAAACGTATCATTCAAATTCTCAATGACTTTTGGACAAAATTATCGAATATTTTCAATATTGTCCCTTATTTTAAAATGTTTTGTTCATATAATTGTCTCTCGTGCATTTTATCATAAAAAAATCTTGCATAATAAACTCAAAAGGTGTATAACAGAAATTGATGACCGTTTTTAATTGCTAATTTTGACATCTATCCTTCAGAAAATGAGCTACTAAATGTAATAAAAATTAATTTTAGTTCTAAAATTGTTATCGAAAGATTGAAAGAAGCAGGATTAAAGCTAAGAGAGTCTGTCATAGTTCCGCGTCTTCTTCAAAATCACAAAACTTATCGTTTAGAATTTGCCAGAACAACGTACAGAACTCGTGGAAGTAATTAGACAAATAAATAATAACTTGTATATCGAAAACTTTCTGCAAGATCATGATTTGCTGTTGTTCGGACCGCATATGTCATCTAGTGCTATTCAAGCGCACTAGTATGTTTTTACAGTTTTATTTCATGCGACTTTGCTTAGCGTAATGACGTCTATTCCTGTATTGTCTTCACGCACCTGCAAACTGTGATCTTCCTATTGTATTCGCTATCTGTCCGCTGAGGAGATGGCACGGTTCTAATATTCTACGCTAAAATTGACCACGAGGCTCAATATATTTTTTCTATTGTTGTTTTTCATAATTCAACTTTTGTTTTTGTGGAACACACAATCTACACACGCTGTACACTTTACACGCTGTAAGTACACACATTTTTTACATTGATGAGCACTTTCCACTTGCGCTACTTTTGCAATTTTGTTTTACGCTAAATATAGCTTATTTCATGTTCAATTGTTATTTAATTGCAACATTGTATAGTTTTGCACATTCGCTGCATATTTCATTTCCATTTGATCGCATGTAGTTCAAATTAATTTGACTACATTTGACAGGTTTTCTCTGCTTTTATTATTGCTCTAATTATTTTTACAAGCGCTAAGATTGTTTAGCTTTGTTTAAAGTTTATATTCGCTTTATTTGATTAATATTTGTTCTGAAATCTGTTAGTATTTTCGCTAGCACCTGATTAAGAGATTTTGACTTCAACGCAACGCTTCGAGTAATCCTCCAGAAGTCAGCTTTAGTCAGGCCGCATCTTACTACATCAACCTAAAGTGCTGAGACAGCTGAACCAACTACTCAACGCCCCAACAGCTGTATATTGGTCATATTAAATAAAAATTCCTGTTAAGTAAAGTAGGATAACGATAACGCTGGACCAAATGCAGTTGGCATATTGAGTAATTATCTAGATACGGTCCATATTCAACCATTGATCAAGCACTTGTAGGATCATCTAAATTATCGCATACGAAAAAGAAATCCCACACCAAATACAACAGAAGAGCTTCTTATTGTTGCAGCACAAGAGTAATGGGATGCAATTTTTCAAAAATATATTAAAATTTTACTTAGTAGTATGTTGAGAAGAATGCAAGCAGTAAATAGAGCTCGCAGAGGGAATACTCGTTACTAATTGAAGACTATAAAATCAAAAGGGTCTAAGTGCCAAAATTTAAATTTTAATTTCTTTCGCTTAAATGGATCTAAATGCCATGTTTAATGCCATGACAGTGGTTTTATGTGCCTAGTTTATATTTTAGTTCTTATATACATGCAAAGATGACGCGCTTTTTATTCACATTTTGTGTATAAAATCGAAAGGGTCTAGGTACCAGAGTAAATTATTTTCTGTTTAAACTTGTATTACCGACACTTTATTTAAATTATGGAAAGTAATACAAACAAACAACGTGCTAAAGGCTCAGAAAATAATCGAAATGAAAGAAAATGAAAACAAACTAGTGGTGAAAAACATAATTACTACAAAAACATTAATGTGAACGAAAAGAAACCGCCAGATGTTGAGGTTAGACTATTGCTTGTACTATTTTATTATGTATTTTCTTTACAGATGTATTATTTATCCTGAAGGTTCAATGTAAATGTTACTGCAAAAATGTGGCTCATGCTCACAAAAAAATCTTTTTCGAGAATTATATAAAACGGACAGGTTAACACAAGGGACGTACCTTTTAGGTTTAATACATATCGGTCCAATTAAACGATGAAGACATGGTACTTACGAAAATCCTGCAGAAAGTAATAGGCAATGTACAGTTTGTTATACTATCCCAGATGAGGAAGGCGATCATAAGCAAGAATGTAGAAACACTTTTGCTGATATTTTTAATTTAACATATAAAAGAATACAAATTTTGTTTGAATAGAAAAAACGAGGTGATACTACTTACATATACAGACGCAAGTGGTAAAAACAAATCTGCTTTAAAATTTACTGAAGAAAATAAGAAGCTAGTTATTGAACATATTAAGTTTTCCCAGAGAGGAAAGTCACTACAGTAGATATAAAACGTCAAAAGAATATTTATCACCAGATTTAAATATTAGCAGATTATTTCGTTGTTTCAAGTTAAAATACCCTGACACAAAAGTAAACTACCGGTATTATTCTATAGTTTTTCATAAAAATTTTCCTAAACTTAAATTTGGTTATCCAAGATCGGACACATGCAGCACATGTGATTATCTGAATATACAAATCAAAGCCGCATGTCTTCCACGTGACATAGAGTCAGCAAAAAATAATCTTGTTTTACATCATAGAAAACCAGAAAAATCCATGCAAATAATGAAAAATGATATAAAAAATTCACAAGAACCGACAAGTATACCTTCGTCAACTTTCATGTTATAATCTCGGTATTCATATCAGCGACACAAATGAAGCATTTATGTGATATTGGCATGAAGGAATTACAAGGACGACCATAATACAAATAAAACAATACTAAATAAAAACAAAAACAAAATGGTGTTGTTATGTTTAGTATTTCTGGTTAAAGAAGGAATTTTTGAAAAAATAAACCACAAATTTTTAGTAAAAGGTCATACTTATCTCTCCTGTGACAGAGATTTTGCTTTAATTGATAAAAGAAAACGAGTAACTAAAATATTTGTACCGGATGATATACAGGAAATGATTATAACAAGACATAATAATCCATTTAATGTCGTTAAAATGAATAATGAAGATTTGCTTGATTTTAAATCTACAACCGAATTATTTTTAAATATAACAAAATTAAATATAAGCAAAGCTTGTTGGATTAAAATAAGTGCAGAAAGTCCAACAAAAGTAAATATTCGACGCTTTTTTAATGAAATGGAACAAAGGTCTGAAATTAATATTTTGAAAAAGGGAAAAAAAAATTTTGCTCAACTTGTAGTTCCGCAATTAGAATGCAAGAATGACATCAGCGTCGAAAAGAAAGAAAATTTAAAATCTATTATTGATTTTATGGCGAATGAAGATCATAAGAATTTTTACAAAAACTTGTTGGAGTTAGACACTTTTATATGTTAAGCCTCCCTATTACTGGCCTTTTTGTAAATGTTAACTTTACTTTTAGTATTATAAAAATATTTTTGTTCAAAATTGCATTTCAGTACAGTTTTAAGTCTTTATGTTGTTTGATTAAAAATAAATATTTTAAAATTATATCTATTATTTTATTGTACACTATCAAAAGCTTTTTTCCTCAAAACTTATATTTTGGCACTTAGACCCTTTTTATTTTATAGTCTTCAATTATACAATCATTTTGATCAAAAGACCACGATAATATTCAAGTTTAAACTAAATATTAAACTCTGTAAAATGAACTTTTCTGCCTAGTGCAATATGTTTAAATCACTTAATTAAATGGAATTTATTTTTGAAAAAACATTTAATTCCATTTCCGTGAGTGTGTAATAACTGACTCACATTTAAATTTGCTTGTCTCATAAGGATCGCCGACTTCTGCAAAACTGTACCTATATTTATATAATCGTTAAGTCTGATTCTGATGGGTATATGTTTTAGGATTGTCATTGCAATTTTTTTTTAATTATACCTATTGAATTTTATAAAATTTATTTCTAAAATTACCTAATAGTTGTTATACGTTCTTGACAGGTTTTATGAAAGATATATTAATCAAAATACAAAGGGGAAATGTGCACTGACACATTATTGTAATGATTTGTAAGATCCTTTAAACTTTGACTTACAAATATTGGACAAAGAAAACGAAGGTTCAATACTGGAGATGCTATATATAAAAGACGACGGAAACAATGATAATTTTCAAACTAGTGTTCAAGTATTCAATTCCATACATTGCAGAATATGCAAACCATTTACAACGGATTCTAAAACTTACATAATCTGATGCATTTTTGTAAACAAAAATGTATAATATTTAAGTACATTTATTATTATTATAAAAATATCATGTATATGATATGTTATATTATTTTATATTTATTCGTATTATGGAACAAAAGTTTATAAAGTATATTAAATTTTAATTTATAAAAATATGTAAGCCAATTTACTCATTTTTAATACCAGTGATGTTTTCTTCATATAATCAAGGCAAACATTGCTTATCTTTGTATTTTTAGCTTTGATATATTTCTGTTATATTTATTTATATTTTTATTAAGATATCAAAACTTAATGACATATAGAAATATAAAAAATCTATTCGCTATTGCCTATCGCTAAGCAATGCTAATTTATTTCATTCACTGGTATACGAACTATTATGACTTCACCTTGTTTTACAATTACAATATAGTAAACAAACTATACCGATAACCGTAGCTTCCTAGTGCATTCATCGCTCATAACTAAAGTATATCGAACATTGTCCAAAATGTAACCTCCTATACTGGAAATATATCGCCGTATTGGGATAAGATACGAGTTATATTTATTTATAAATTATATTTCTGTTCGTCTTAATTATATTTTGATACTTATTAAAATTTTTATACAGAATGTAACAGAAATTTAATCAAGTTTAACCAGTAATAAAACTCGTCCAGAGCAACAATATTTATTAGAAACTTTTTAAAAAAATCGTAATTATATTTAGAACTTCTATTCCTTCATAAATTAACTAGTCGTTCAAGTATTTTCATATATTATACAACAAAACGATTAAAAAAAACGTGTTGTCTGCAATTTTAAAGGCAATTACGCGAGCCTGTCGAGAATTTTTAATTGTCGAATTATATACAGTTAAATTATAACATGAATAAAAATTAAATTAAAAAATAAAACAAGAATCGAAACGTCAAATTACACAAATATTTATTATTTTACTGTTTGCTATTCAATTTTTTATTTCAATACCTACTGCTTTGTCGTTTATGTAGATTAAATTAGGTACGTTCAATTATTTGATTCGCTGCACTCGGAGTTGTCAATGTCAGTATCATTTCGTCTACTTAAAACACATAAGACAAATTTCAAATTCACTTATATAGACGACACTATATTTGAATGGATAATAGAACATTAATATAAACAAAACAAAAATAATGGAATAGTGACACCAAACAATAGGGCACGAGCACGAACATAAATATAATACGGGAAAAGATGTGTTATAACTAATATGTGACAGTTAATTTTATCTTCTTTTGTAATTATGATACGAAATTTATTTTGGATTATTATTGAAATTGCGTAATCCCAGTGTAGAATTAATAAGGTATATAATATGTCAATATGGTATAATTAACATATAAGAAATCTCAAGTCTGACAGATAACGATATATTCAAAAACATTCAAAACATAATACAATTTTTATATAGCACACTATTTTTTTATATTATTACATTAAAGTTGAACAGTTAAAAATAAAAATAACATTTTATTTCAACAGTTATTACTAATTGCAGAAATTTATTTATTTTATATCCAGTGGTTGTAATGTACCCTTGGTAACAAGAAAGTCAAAGTAGTAGAAAAATTACCCGACAGATGGAACAGATAGTACATTTTGTAGTCAATTCTTCTCATGAATGTATCTGCATGAACCTACTACACATGCGAGAAACATGTGTAGTGTTACCAAACAGTATCTTTTTCAAATTAAAGTAAAATAATGTCTTTCAAAACAAATCAGTTACTTACGTAGACATGAAAATATAAAAGCTTGAAGGTAGAGAATGAAGATGTGTTTTGTGAAATATGTAGTAAGATGGTAAGTTGCTAGTATAAAACTTGCGAATGCTCAGCTACGCTGAGCATTCCCTAGGCCTCCGGCGTCAGTGACATATTAACATTTGATAGCTAATTTCATTTCTGCAAGACGGGTCTTGTCGAATGCTTTCATTTATTACCAAACACGGTGTACTTCCGGTAACTAATTGTACAAAAACAAATGCAGGTCTACTTGGCAATTTTTTGTCACTTCTACAAATCAGCCCTGAACAAGACATTTAATTTGATACCAAACATGACATACGTCTCACAACTTTTTCCAAAACACAAAAGCGGGTCAACATGAACCATTTCTGTCAATTTTAAATGTCAGCTCTCACCGATACCTTTCATTATACAGGTGAATACTGAAAACCTTGACATAGGGAAATAGCATGGGAAAACAGTTTTTTGCTGTTTCCATCTGTCCCGCTAAATAAAATCGGGTGTATGTGGTATCTTTATTTAGATTACTTATGGCCGTTTGCACCAACATAACTTAAATTTTAAGCTTGCCTTAAATAGACAATATCGAATCGAAATAAAATGTGAAATGCATAATTTAACATTGCTGTCAAAAATTCGATTAGATTTTTTTTGTTTAAGTCTGGCTTAAAATTTAAGCCTTGTTGGTGCAAACGGGCATTAATTTTGCATCCAATAAAACCAAATGTTGTGTAATGTGGCCTTTTTTAACTGAAATATTTCATGAAATAAATTGTATTTTGAAAGATGCACTTCATATTTTTGAATGAGAAACGTCTAAAGAAAATGCTCCATAGCCGAGTGCATAAGAAGGAGGACTGCTAATACCAATTGCTCTGGTTCGAGACCGCCTCGGTCCAAATGTCTTTTTATTAAATTATATTTAAAATATTTTTATTATATTATATCGGCATATTTTAATAAAATTGCAATACTACATTTATATTGAGAATTATTATCAGTTGCACAAATGAAATGATAAATTTAATAAATTATCAAGTAATCGTATAAAAAAAATTCGAAATAGTTAATAGAATTATTATTTACCATCTGTCAAACTTAACAATTAATTCGAATTTAGATTTTGGAGTTTCATTTTGTATTTCTTGTTTCAAAATGGATTTAGTATTAGAAGATAGAATAAATATTATTAAACTTTATTATCAGAGCAAAAGTTTAAGAGATATTAAAGATTATTTTGCTGGTATGTATCTTAATCGACCTTACCCGTCTCATGAAATGATTCGTAACCTGGTATCAAGATTTGAGCATTCTGGTTGTGTGAATACAGATCATAAAAAAACACCTGATTACAACACCAACTGTGACACAGAAATGAATGTTCTGTCTATAGTTGAAAGCAACAAAGAATTAAGTACAAGACATATTGCGAAAGAAGTTCAATGTTCGCAGGGACCTGTGATGAAAATATTAAAACACCATAAATATAAAAGTTATAAATACCAAAACTACCAAGAAATTAATGAAGATGATATGGAAGCACGCAGATTATTTTGTGAATTTATGTCTGACAAAATAAATAATAACAGAAATTTTGTCAAAAATATATGTTTTACAGACGAATGCACATTTTTTTTTGAAAATGAAACCAAATACTCAGATTGCAGGATATGGTCTCAAAAGAATCTGCATTTACAAAATTATAACCATACTCAACCAATCAAAAAGTAAATGTCTGGGTAGGAATTTTTGGTGGAAAAATTATTGGACCTTTTTTTATTGGTCAGAGTTTAACTGGGGAAAAATATTAGAATCTCTTAGAAGAAAGGATAGGGCCAAAATTAGTCGAACTCGCGGGTAATAATGACAGAACTATTTATTACCAAGGATGGCTGCCCTGCACATAACGCAGCCTGTGTACGGGAATATTTAAATTTTTCATTGGATTGGAAATTCAGGTCCAATTCACTGGCCTGCAAGATCGCCTGATCTAAGTCCATTAGATTTTTATTTATAGGGAAAACTGAAAACCAATATTTATTCAGATAGTAGACAGTACTACAGTTTAGAAGAATTAAAAGCGGCTATTTCAGTAGAATGCCAGAATATAAAACCAAAAGAACTAAGTAATATGCGAAGAGAATTTTATAATAGAGTTCACTATTGCTTACCTCATAATGGTTCATATTTCGAGAATTTGTTATAATTTATTTTTTTACGTTTTTCTTGTTTTTTCTGTCATTATTTAATAAATTTTTATTTGTAATTAGTTTTATATAACATTAATATTTAAAACTATCGTTCTTCTTATTTTTACATTTATATAAAATGAAATTTAATAAAAAAAAATTAGAACCTAGGCAGTCTCGAACCATAGCCGAGTGGATAAAATGGTGGACTAATCTTATCCACTCGGCTATGGAGCATTTTGTTTGGACGTTTCTTATTCGAAAATATAAAGGGTAACTTTCAAAATACAATTTATTTTATCAAATATTTCAGTTAAAAAAGGCCATATTATACAACATTCGGTTTGATTAGATGTAAAATTAAGTAATCTAACTAACGATACCACATACACCCGATTTTATTTAACGGGGCAGATGGAAACAGCAAAGAACTGTTTTCCCATGCTATTTCCCTATGTCAAAGTTTTCATTATTCACCTGGTATACCAAACACGAGATACTTCTCACAACTGTTTGCAAAAAATAAAAGCAGATCAACATGAAACATTATTGTCAATTCTGCACATCAGCCTTTAACGAGACCTTTCATTTAAGACGAAACACGATATATATTTCTGAGAACATTTTGCAAAAAATAAACGCCGATCAACATAAATTAATTTTGTCAATTCTGCATTCCAGCCCTAATCGGGACCTTTCATTAAATACTAAACATGAGATACTTCTGACAATTTTTTGTAAGAAACAAAAGCTGATGGACATTGTACATTTTTTGTACATTTTTGTCAATTCTACAGACCAGTCCTCAACGAATCCTTTTATTTGGCTCCAAAAACGATATGCTTCTGACAACTTTTTCCAGAAAACAAAAGCCGATCGTCGTGAAACATTTTTGACATGTCTACTTGCCAGTCCTAAACGAGTTCTTATATTTGACACCAAGCACGATATACTTTTTACAACATTTTGCAGAAAACAAACGCTGATCAACATGGAATATTTTTGTCAATTCTCTACGCTAGCCACGTCGAGACTTTTTTTTGTCATTTCACAACCGGCCCTTATGGTTTGCTTTCTATTGATATCATAGAAAGCAAAATGTTCAATCTATGTTATGTTATTTAGGAATATTTTATTTTTATTTAGTTACTTCATAATTTGGCAACACTGTTTTTATTAAAAAATTGTGGTTAATTTTTAAATTTTAAATTACCATCGGCAATTCTAATATAACAGCTTCTATCTTCTGTTTAGTTCCTATAAGAATATTTGGATTTTATTAAGTTACTTCATAAAACATTTGGCAACATTAACTTCTGTAATTTGAAACGTCAAAATTCACAAAAAATAAATATTTTGCGATATAAGATTAAATTATGAGCAAAAGCTTTACTCAAGGGTATTATTCATAATATTGTTTTCAAATCTTTCATATCAATGTCCTTTAAAAAGATACAATCGTTTACAGTTCATAGACAGATTTTCAAAAGTAACAGATGTCAGCGTAATTCTTCTTAAATTTAGACATGGCTACTAGGATGCATTGTTTCAAGGCACCATTTTTGCACAGTTTTTTTTTTTTTCACAAAAACCCCTCACAGTAAAAATATGAGACACCCAATCGAGACCAAATCTCATTAGTCCCGACAACTTTAAAAAAATTACAACAATCCCTTGCATGGTTTACGCTGTAGTCATTTACAAAGTTTTATCGTTTCTTGTGATGAATCTATAGAGAGTGATTTTAAAGAAAGTGAATCTAATCATTTAGTATAGCAACTAGCGAATTATCGGCTACGCCGAGCAATCTCTAGAGCTCCGCTGTCAGTACAAAAAACAAATGCCGATCGACATGAAACAATTTTTTCATATCTGCACGTTAGCCCTCACCCAGACTTTTCATTAGATTCCAAACACGATATACTTCTAATAACTTTTTGCAAAAAAACAAAAGCCGGTCGACATGAAACATTTTTGACATTTATGCACACTAGTCCTCACCGTGACCTTTCATTTGATACCAAACACGACATACTTCTGACGACTTTTTGCATAAAACAAAAGTCGATCGACATGGAATATTTTTGTCATTTCTGCATGCTAGCCCATAACGAGACCTTTCATTTGATACTAAACATGACATATTTCTAATAATGTTTTGAGAAAAACAAAAGCCTCTCGTTGTGTTGAAAATGTAGTTGTGTTTATATTTCCAATCCATAATCTCATCTATGAGTTCTTCATAATATTCTTTCCACTGCTCCATAATTTTCTTTTCTTCTGTTATTATTTGTCATTTTTGTTGTTTATGTTTTTCAGCATTACAGGTCTCGAATTTCTCATTTGCTTTAGCATTCCACAGAATAGCTTTTGGTTTTCTGAATGTGATTTTGTCATTTTCTCTCCAAATTCTGACCACGATCTTCGTTTACAATTTTAAACTAATTTCTACACAAGTAACCTTTTATTTTTTATTTATTATAGTTTTCAAGTTATTTTTTTTTGTCGTCAGATATTTCTTTCATGCTACCTTTTTCTCTTTCACTATATTTGTTTTATTCTATTATTCTATTCTTTCCACCAGACTTTTCCATTTATTCTATTATTTCTGTCTTTGAAATAATTACATCTAGTTTCTATACCTGTGATACGTTTGTCCCATATAACTTTCTGCAGCTCGGTATGATATTTTTCTTTAACGGTTATCTCTCTTATTCTATATATTCTAATTTGTTCCTTTTTTATTTATTTTTTATTTTCTTCACACTGTCTACTTTTTCCTTTAATCGACATCTTCAGTAAGTAATATATATAGTGGCTTAACACCCCCATGGGGTTGCGCCGCTTCCTTCGAAGCTTTCTAGATCCAATTTTATTGGAGTGGATCAATATCCGTTACTATTTCTTAGATGTTCTTTATAATCTTCCTCCACAATTCCCTATCTCTTGTTTTGTTCTTCCAGTTGCTAATTCCGGCTACTTTTAGATCTTCTTCCACTTCTCTCAGCCATGTTGATCTGAACCTGTCTCGTTTTCTTCTTCTTCCGCTTAGGCTCCACTCGACTATTGATCTTATTGTATCCCTTTCTTCTGCTCTCCATGCATGGCGAAGCCATCTTATTCTTTGTTGTTTATACCTATATTTAAGATTGATATTTTAAAAGGTGTCGTGTCTATTCTACAGTAGGCCATTCTTTCGTTTAGCAGCTATTTCTTGCGTTTTTTTCTGGTTGTAGCATAGTTCTGGCATTCCAGGTACTAATTCTAATCTTATTATTATTTTTTGTTTTTTTACCTTTCTTTCTATTTATTTTCTTTCTTTGACTTGTAATTGCGGGTTTGTGTGTTGGTGCCATTTCATTGTACTTATTTTCTAATTCCTTTGTATTAGCCGTTTTCGTTACCGTGTTTCCTGTTACTTTATTTTTGTTTGGTTGCTATGATTGTTTTGATAAATTACTTTTTATTAGTCTTTCATCGTAGCTATTTGTTTTAGGTCTACTTGTAAATTGAGGTCTGACATTTGAAGTTGTTGGTATATCTGCTTTATTGGGTTGTTGTTATTGCCTCTTTGCATCTTGTTCTTCTTTGTTTTTTTCGTTCTCTTCATATGTTTTTTGACTTTTCTTTTGTTCCTTTTCTTCAGAATGCATTCGTTTTTTATCGTTTTTTTCTTATATTAATTTTGTTGCTTCATTGTTAACAATTTTTATTCCATCAACATATAAATTATTGTATTTCAAAACGGCATGTTTACCCTCTTTTCTTACGTCTTTCATCAGCGGTATCAATACTTTTCTTTCTTCTGCAATGTCTTTTGGATTATCTTCTGATATTATTATTCTTGTTCTTTTTAAAAACTTTCGGTTTGCCAAAGTTTCTATTAATTTCTTTCTATTAGGCCAAAAATTAAAAGATTTTTTTCTCTGTTTATTTTTTCCTGTTCTTTCCAATTTTTTTCTATTGTCACTATTTTACTGGTATGTTTTTCTAAATTATCTGCTTAGATATTGAATTTATAATTTATCTCTTTTTTTATGTTTGCTAATTCTTTTTTTAAATCGGCTATTGCATTTAGGATTATTTGAGTATCCATTTTATTATATGTAGGTACGCAATTCTCCTTACTAGCTGGTTTTGCTTGGTGGTGTTCTATGCGTCGTCAGTTCAGTTTGCGTTATCACCTTACTTTATTCGGGCCGTAACCTGATATCTGCCGCTGGCTCAAAACACTACTTTGCAAAATGCAATTATGCTTTGCTGGCAATGTAGCTCTCTTGAAAGAATATGTGCATAACCTACAAACGTCTAATAATTTTTATTTGCTTTTTAATGTTTTATGTGACGATACTTATCTTTTCCTTTATATCTTCCTTTGGGGTCTCTTTGTAGTATCGTACTTTCTTTTTTACTAGCTCTCTATATCCTTAATTTTCATATATTTTTCTAATTTCTTCACGGAGAACAAACTCATACGTGTTGACACCACGACACACACACTACTTACTACTCAGTAAGTAATAATCACTACCTATTTCAGCTCCTATTTTTACTTATGGATATTTAATCTGTTTCCAAATTGCAAATTTGAGTAAGTAGCAGCCTATTATTAATCTCTCATTTTTATTTGTTTCTTCCCTGGGGTATTTATGTATATCTTTATGCTCAAATTTAATATTTGTAATTATTTGATCATTTTTCCAAGTCATTTTTCTAGCCCTTCATTTTCAGACGTGGAGTCTCCCATTAAAATTTCGGTCTCCCATTACGACTATATTATTTGTTCTGTATATTTCTTTTTGTATCTCATCATAAAATTTATCCTTTTCGTCGGTTCTCTCGTTTTCACTTGGTGCTTATCCTAATATGAAATACCATTTTTCTGTACCGATTAATATTTCCAGAGTAAATCTTTTTCATTTATTTACTTTATAGCACTTTGGAGCACTCAAGATAGTACGAAATAGACAGATTAATTGCGAAGGATGCATTTTTTTACACCTTGAAGCTTGTTTTCGAAAAAATAACTGTGCATGTCCGGTATTTGGTGTTTTCGGTGCACATCAATAGTTGGGTTATTTTTAGCGTAGTTCATATTCTTAAGGGGTGAGACGAGCCGGGTAAATAAAGATTGAAAATTTCTGGATTTTTACCATTAAAAGAAGCTTTAAAGTTCAAAAATTCACTCTCTTGTTATAGACTCTCTTGTGGAGACTCTTGTTGGAATCTTCGGCTCTTGTGAATGTTTTGGCCGAATGTCAGAGGTACCTTGGTATTTCTTAGTAAAATTACCAAATAGTTGTTTTACTGTGTGTAGAGACTCTCTTATCGCAGTGTAAAATTGTAAGTAAGTTTTCATTGTATTCTTTGTGAATTAAAATTAAATTGTAGATCGATGTAGAACGCTTTTTTAAAATTATTGGTAAATAAAAATGTAAGAGTTCAGATTTTATGTAGAATAAAGATACGCGTTGTAATTTATTTGAATTATACAAATTTTGTAGGAAAAAAGTCGAGTCTATCGCAGCAGAGTAATAAATTCGTGTTTCGTTACCTTTGATCATTAATAAGTACATTAATTTAGTGGATTATGTGGGGTCAAATAAATTTTCTAGATAGTTTTGGTATGTCAGGTACTAGATATGGTGTTAGGCGACAGTACCTGTTACAGCTTCCACGAGAATTGTCTACCTTAATTCTTTCAAGTAGTTGCACTATTCATAGCGAACAATTTATGTGTTAATTATAATAGATATTGTCTTTTGCGAGAAAAATAGATTGTGTAGTGAAAAATACGAGCGGGCAGAGCGATCCTCACGACTCCAACCTACTACAGAGAACCAATGTACTGGATTCTACTGTAAGTACATGTCGCTGAGAGGCACTATTATTTATTCTAGTAACGAAAGCTCTGACAATTCAAATGATCCTGACTCCGATCTTGAAATTCAAGGTCGTATTCTAAATTTTACCCCAACACAAAATATTTTAAGACAACCAGTCTTAAACCCACAAAGACCAAAAATGACAGAACTACGTAAAGAATACTTAGATATGGTACCAGAGTTCCACGGTTATTGAAATAGCAAAAAAAATTGTCACTAAATTCTTTAATCAACAAAATCCAAACGATTTTCAGAATGAATATCTGATGCTTAGTATCTATTCAAAAATAAAAGGCGAAGCCGCCGTTATCGTTGCTGCATGTTCAATAAGAACTTGGTGTGACTTAAAAATGCGCTGATCAATACATACGCAGATAAGCGCGATCTTTGTACTCTAAATATAGAACTCACCGAGACCAAACAGAGATAAAACGAATCAGTTTCCGATTATCGTAATAGAGTGTTACACCTACTAAATCACATTAATTCCTATATTGTTACTCAAAAACCCGAAGCCGAACAGGCAGCATTAACAAAACATTTTAAAGACTATGCTCTCAGGATTTTAGTCAGTGACTAAACCAAATAACAATATTCAAAATTTTACACAAAAACAACAACCTCACCACAATAGCAATAATTATCAGAGAAATTTAACACCTAATTCATTCCCTAAAATAACTTATCAATCGCGACCACAACTAAATTTTAATCAGTCACTCAACAGAGCCACATATTCGCAAAATAAACCCGTAAATAATCAAAGATACGAGCCGACGACTATGAGTATAAGTACCAGGAACTCAAGCCAGTTTCGACCAGGGCCATCTCATAATTTTTCTAAAACCACCGCAAGAAACGAATTATTTAATATCGACAAAAACGAACCCGAAATCTATCAAGAACCAAACGAACAAAATTATGATCACTCGGAAGATGCCCCTGATCAAAATTTTTAAAATAATTTTATAGAAGACAGAGTCTCGGAAACGGAACAAGACATTTACGAAATCTCGAGCTAATGAATTTAAGAAACCAAAGTAAACTGCCATATACTGAACTACCCGAACACAACCTTAAAGTATTAATAGATACCGGGAGTACAAGATCCTTTATTAATCCCAACATTGCACACAAATATTATAAAAACTTGATTATCACAGACTTATTCAAAATATCCACCGCACATGGTACATCTATTGAAAAACACAGCACATATGTGCCAATTTCAAAATTATTTAATGCTCCCAAAAATGTTAGTTTAAAATATCACATTTTTAATTTCCATAAATAATTCAACTAGTTACTCGGCCTAGACAATATCAAAATACTAAAAGTAATAATCGACCTTAATCTAAATTTAATTATAACTTCGACATGCAAAAACAAAATGTGTCACAAACATATTGCCAATAAAATTAATGCGAATAATATTTTATCAGATAACGCTATAATAATTGCACCAAAATCAGAAAAAATTGTTAATCTACGAGTTTCACAAAAACACGGGACTATCGTGATACCTGAACACCACACCGATAAAATTATCATTCCAGAATGCATAACGTCAGCAGAAAACTATCAAGCGTTGTGTACTATCACTAACGTTACAAATAAAGAAATCACTTTAAACAAAATAAACCATTAATAGTAGAAAAACATCGAAAACTACAAAACGACTCAGAAAATATAAATGTATATATTAAATTAAGAAGGCATAGTTCGTTTTTTGACATGTATTTTGACAAGTAGTATAAAATTGTTTTTGTTTAAAATACATTAGCATTCAATTATTCTGTCATAGTAAAAGTTGCATTTGTTCAAATATTTTCTTTACATATGTTTAATGTTTGTAATTGTTCTTTCAATTTAATAAACGTTCTTATTCATTTCAATCGACGGGTAGTCGATTAACATTTTTTAACATTTTTGTGGCAACCGTGACAGGATTCGGTGTAGTCTGTATGTGTTTGAAAGAACTAATTCGGGTACGAAGTGTGTGTCGCGCAGTGCGGGGTGTTGTAGCAGAAAGACTGTGCAAGCCTTATCATCTTCGACCAAAAGTTTTGGGAATTTCGTGAATTTTCGTTTTGTGCGGTAATATGGAAGCGGCCAAAAAAGCACGTGCAGTGGCGCGGACTGTATTTACCAGAACATCAAATGATGTTGAGAAATTGCTCGATCACGAAGAGGTAGATTTAGCTGCGGTAGAAATTAAATGGAAATTTTTACTGGGCAAATACCAACTAATGAAGACAGCTGATCGCGAGGTATGGGAACGTCTATTACAAAATGAAGACAAAGAAGAAGTTCTTGTAACTGAAGTCAATAAGTCAGATGAGTATGCTTTAGTTTTTCTTAAGTTAGAACAACGTTATTGAAATCTTCATCTCCAACCAGAAGATAATGGCAGTCAAAGGTCAGCAGTCCTAGAATTAAAGAAATTTTGGAGTCAATTTAAAAAAATACACGCTGACCCTGGTATTCACACGGAGGATAAATTTCAATATTTAATCCAGTCCATGATGAAAGATTCTAGAGCTAGAGCTGTGGTGGAAAGTTTTCCTCCAACAAAAGAAAATTATGAGAAGGCTATTGTAAGCTTAAAAGCTCGTTTTGGACGAAAAGAATTACTGGTTGAAGTTTATGTCAGGGAATTACTTAAACTAGTATTGCAGAATAATTTTGTTGAAAACAAATGTGTGCTTTCAGTACTTTATGACAAGTTAGAAACGCAACTTAGGGCGTCAGAATCTTTAGGAGTAACTTCTGATAAATGTGCGGCCATATTGTTCCCTCTAGTAGAGTCTTGTACACCAGAGTAATCAAATAAATAATCTTGATTTGGTTTTTAAATGTACTAAGAAATGAAGTTAAGGTTTTGCATTTTCAATTTGTCTACGTTTCCAAATGTGTCTTTAAATTGTTTAGCGATTCCGTTTCCCATGAGTAAATCTTTACTAACACCGTAGGCTAAACTTTCTGTCAGAGTAGCGTCAAATGAGTTTCCTTCGATTTCTATTATATTACTGTGTGTCGGCTTATCTGTCAGTTTTGATGTCAAGTATTGTTCGGTATTGTGTTAAAGGGTCTTGTGAATCTAATGGTGTTGGTGAAATTTGAATTTTTCATTTGTTTTAGGGGGAATGTAGCTTAGTGCGTGTGTATTAGTGTTTAATTTACTTTTCTTATAAATAATAGTATAATCAAATTCTTGTAATTTAACTCTCCATCTATTAGTTTTCTCACTACATTGTTTCATTGATAGTATCCATTGAAGTGGTTTATTATCTGTATAAATTTTGAATGATCGGCCGAAAAGATAAAGTCAGAAATATTGTGTGGCCCAAACAATTGCCAAAAGTTCTTTTTCAATTGCGGCATATTTTGTCTCAGAGTCGTTCAGTGTACTGCTTACATAAGGAACCGATAGCGACGTCTAGTCAGCGGTTTTGTCAATTTTGTTATCTATGAACTTTCTTTAGTAACCGAGAAGGCCTAAAAATCCTTTGATTTGTTTAACAGTTTTAGGAATAGGATCATTTTGAATAGCAACTATTTTGTCAGGGTTAGGGCAAACATTTTCGGGAGTTACGATGTGCCCAAGGTAGGCGATAATTCCTATGATTTGAACGATTCTGAAAATTATGTGAAAATAATAAAGAGATAATAATGACACTAAAATAACGAATATTGCAGTTCATTCAACCCCTTAGTAAAAAGATCTAAAAGAGGTGTTATCAATAGATTAGGAATTGTTTTCAAATTCATTTCCGGAAATTTAGATGCCGAAGATTGGCAACGCTATAACGAAATTGTATTAGAAAACCAACTGCAGCGGTCTTATTCAATAAACAATCAAATTATAAACAGATTTAACAATACTCTGCAAGATATACAACATAACGAAAATATTCTAAAATCAAAATTAATCCAATACCTCATTGAAAAGTTTACCTTCACCAAAAATATTTTCGATCAATTAATTCTCCTCTACAATCCCATATTAAACATTTTGCAAGACGTAGAAAATTCCTAAGCATTCTGCAAATTGAAAACACTTGATCCAAGCATTATTCAGCCCTATAAATTATTACAGGAAATCCAAAAAATATATAACCACTATAAAACCCAGTTATCATTTGAAATTAAACTTGAAAATATTTTGGAATACGAACAATTACTAAAAATTTATTGTAAAATAGAAGATTCACAAATAATTTATTTCATATCAATACCAATCAATTTTGAAACGATTTTCGAGCTTTACCATTTAATATTAACCCCAACTAAGTATGGTTCAGAACATATTGAAAAATGACAAAGAAATAATTCCCCTAAACGAAATGTGCATACAAAGCAGAATATAGTCAAATCCACGTAAAAATAGCATTGTTGAAATTCCAATGTGATGACGTCACTAGAGTGTATGTATTAAGTGACGCAAATGCATTAGTAGCTATGCGATTGTTTGGAGTGTTGCTAATATCATAAAGCGTGTGTTGACGTACGTCTGTACTTGAACTGCATAAATATTTTCTATGTTTATATCCGCACTTCATCGTTTTGTAGTTGAATATGAGTGATAAAAAATTATCTAGACATTGCTTCTGCATTCTTTCATGAAGAAAAACGTTTAGTTGGTCCTCTAATTTCATTTTCTTCTTCAGAAGATGTAAGTATTATATTTTGAGGTTATGTGTTTAATGACAATTAGTGTTTTTTATATTTATACATTTTCGATATTGTTATTGTTGGTTATTGTCTTAGAGAGTTTGTGCTGCTTTCGGTGTGTCACATTCCATAATATCAAAGATCCTGATTGAAATGAAATGTAGAACCTTATCATCGCCAAAAAAAAGAAATCGTAAAAAGCAAGTTACAGGAATTGATGAATTTACTTATTATGCAATTTGATGAACTATCTATGATATGATTAGTAAAAGTAAATTTATTACGTTTATTTAATTTAAAAATATCAAATTATGACAGATGTTAATAAATTTTAATTTTTACTACTATCTCTTATAAACGTAGTAAGTGACGTCATCACATTGGAATGTCATTTTTACGTGGATTCGACTTATATATCATTGCCACCATAAATTTTATGCCCATATCAACTCCAATTGTGAAAAAGAAATACTTCTTAATCAAAAAACAACTCAGTGCCAATACACCCAATTGGAGCTTGAAGGGAACCATTTCGAGCTTTTGCCCGAAATTAATCAGTACCTAGTCATTCTGCCCACCGAGGAGAAAATTACCATCAGCGGCCCCGAAAAAACCAACATCGAATCATAAGCTGGCACCCACCTAATAAATAATGATCACAAGTGCGATATAATATTTAATAATCAAAAATTAATATTCGTCGATAAAACGCAAGGATCGCTAATAAACTTTACGATAAATTAAAAATTCTTAAAAATTAGTAAGATGAATTTGAATTAGCTAATACCAATTAGTGATGACAAGTTGTAATTTCACATCCCTAGTATTTGGACAATATAGCCAAACGAGATCGAGCTTCAGCTAATAGGGGGTGCTTCCTTCTAAGTGTGAAGGAATTATAGTGCCATAATTAAGCTGATCTAAACATTATAGTATTACTCAGTACTTTTCTCTAGCTGCGTAATCACATCTTTTTAGTTTACTTGTATAGGATAATTTTCATATTGTAGTCAGTACCTATAGATTATGAACTTGAATTTTGAACACTTATTTTACTTTGTGTAATACATAAATTCCTTTTTAAAATTCGTTCCGTTCCGATCATTAATTTATATATATATATACATATACATGTTTCTTACATCTGAGTGCGAGCCCATTTCGGGTAATTGTTTATTCAAATAATTATTGTTTTATATACTTTTATGAGAATCAACATAATACAACTTTATGTTAAATTATATACAGATTTCTGCTCAATATTTCATCTGTTTAGTCTTTTCATAACGGTGGAATTTTGACAAAGCTTCTAGCTGAATTACTGTCGTAAGAAATAAGAAGTGTTGTTCCTTTTTTTATTTTTTGATTATTATTCTATTTTTTACATACCGCATAATTTTGTTATCTCTACTTATCTTTTGTCGGCTCCCAAAAGTTACCATTTGTTATTTCATTCTGTCGTTGAAACTATTTGTTTCTCGATTTAAACACACTACTGCTGTTACAATTATTTTCTTTCTACTTTCTTCTAAATCGAGGTTTGCTGAATTTGGAGATCTCCGTTCTGGCCCTCAGTGATTCACAGCGGCTTGCAGAATCACGCCCGCTTTACAACTATTCTGCTGTACTGGGTGACACATACACCCAGTAAGGGATATTTCAACAACTTCATTCCAACGGCCCGAATAATTCGAGATCCATCGATATTCTGTACCTTATTTTTAAAGATAAGTATTTGTTATTGGTAGTTTACATTATACTTTTTTTGCACTGTAATTAACCCTATTTATAAATACTTTTAGTGTGATATGTCCACTATTTTCCTTTCGACATAACTGGCGCCCTCATTTTCCTTTCCTTTATGAAAATTCTTTTATCAAGTAAACTACGACCTAGCGAAACCATGACTATATCTGAGCTGCCGGGGTAAGTGTCACATCATAAATTTAAATAATATATATTGTATTTTCTTCTTCTAAAATGAAAAGTCCATACTTCGATATTTTTTTGCATTATGATTGTTTCTATAAATCGCTTTTTCAAATCTGATCAATTATTTTTCAATAGATAAATTTGCACGACAATTCAACCTATTTTATGACATTGTGTTCCTTATAAAAATATTCTTTTTAAAGTTGAAAAAAAGCAAAAAGTTTTTCCAAAGTTTTGTCTAAATTTGTCCTCAGTAATACATTTATTAACTAATATACTAACAATATTTTTAACATCCTCACGTTCAAACAAAATTTGCAATTCGGTTCTCAATTGCTTGATACTTATTTAGAAAGTTTAAAAGTTTTGTCAACTCACGATGTCCAACAAATTGAAAACGATCATTCACTTGTACAATTATTAAATCATATACTTCCTATGCGTCTGCTTCCAATTTTTATGATTTTGAACTTGAAGCAGTATTTTTTACTCTTTCGGATCAATGATCTATATATTCATTTCTTTTCCTACGAACGACATAAAATTATCAATCGCTTTACAAATATGTAATACATTTGTTTGGCGCGACTTTTCGTAATGTTATAAGCTAGTACGATTTCTCTAATTTGAAAATACATTCGATGAGTGCTTCTTTACTTTAAAAAACAACATTCACTACATCTGATTTATAATTCCATCTAGTTGCAGAAACTCGTGGATAATGAGCTAATATTTATAATAAAAACATTACAACAGAAACATAAAGGCCTACTAGCATTCAACAATAGCTTTTATTTACTTCCAAACTAAAGATGAAATTAATTTTTGTTTTTATTTTTTATATACTTTGCTAAAACTAGAAAATCGTATATAACATTAGAACTTATGCTCTGGTTTCAACCGAAAACTATTTATTTAAATATTTAAAAAGAAACAAAATTAATAATAGTCAGATAAATAAAAATAAAAAGACCTATAATATAAAATTAGTTACTGATATCTAATATAACAGCCGAACAAAAATTCAATAATGAACAGCAAAAAAATACAATTTTGACTATATATTGCGTTATTAGCAGCGTATAATTTTGAAAAGTATTACACATACTATTTTTCTCCGATAAAAATATTAATTATACTATATTTAGTTTTATAAAAATTTATTGGCCGATGTTAAAAACGGTTGTTATACCTTTATTTAATCAAAGCAGTATAACTTCAAAATAACACAATTGTTATCCACAATTTGTTACCAACTAATACATAAAAATTGTTAAAAAATTATTTATTTAATCTATGTAACACAACACTCAACAGATTACGTGAGTTATTCCAAAATTGTTTAACATTTTAATGTACAATAGTGTATGTAATATTTTTATATTATCTGACTGGATTTTCAATTGTTACCTAAAGCTGAAGATGGATCGCTTGCGTCCGAAACGTCCTGAAATATAAAATTATTTTATGAAAAAATAAATCGGATCAGTACGGTCTTCATTCATACCTAACCTTTATACATGTTTATAATAAATTACTGGTACCTCTCTTTATGAATTGAAGGTAATCTTTTTATATAATTGTTATATTGTCAAATTGTCTCCGTAGCTGTAGTTTCCCCAAGGTTCATAAGGTGAACACTAGAGAGCATAATATGCCACAGCACGATTTGACCAATTAATTAATTAATATTTTATCAGTCTTTTGGAGTGAATATCATTCTTTTATTTTATTAAATACCTGTCCGATTCCTCCACCTTTTAACAGCTACTCTCTATTACGACAATGAAGGGTTACTTATTTAAATAAACACAACGTAGTGTAAGTTAAACCTTCCACGAGACGATCAATGGCTAAAATATAACTATATGTACGGGAGAAGTGGTACGTACTATTACAATATTAACTTTCATATTTTTGTAATGTGAGGATGATCTACGGCTGGGGCACTGAGACTCAAAGATTACTTAGATCTTTAACACGTATCATCGACTTATGTTTGATGGACTCCATAACATAATGATGAACTTATACAAAATTAAAACCAAACTCATCAATTTCTATAATGAAACTTCTGCTTGCAACTATGGCATCATATGCCTTACAGAAACATGGTTGAACGACTCTATTAATGATAGCGAAATATGTGATCTCTCTAAATACGCTGTTTATAGACGGGATCGCAATAATACAATTAAAAAACAAGGATGTGGTGTAATATTTCTTATTTCAAGAAATCTTCAATCCAGAGTTCATTTCGAATGGTGTTCTGCAGCGGAAGGTAGTTAAGTGTCAGTGTTTAATCTAAACCATCAAAAAATCCTTTTGTGTTGTACTTACATTCCCCCAAAAAGCGATTTAACTATCTATAACAGCCATTTCAACAAAATAAGTGATGTGTGTGTGCAACATCCTAACAATAATGTTTTAATTTTGGGTGATTATAATCTTTCGGACATCCAGTGGTCTCCGGTACAAAATAATACTCTTCTAGCAAACTTCACTTCCAGAAATGACATTTATCACCAATTAATTTCCATTATGTCCCTTTGTAATTTACATCAATATAATTTTGTTCTTAATCAAACTAATTCTATAATTGATCTTGTATTTAGTACTTTCAATTTAAATTTGACTACATGTAACTTTCCATTAAGCAAAATTGATAATTACCACCCTGCACTTGAAATATATTTCTCTCTTTCAAACAATAAAATACTAACTCATTGTCATCCTGCATCATATAATTTTAATAAATGTGATTATGAAAGTACAATTTGGAAGCTGTCAGCAATTGACTGGGACAATAAATTTTCAAATGCAAATATCAATGACACCGTCAATATTTTTATGACATATCATTCAGTCTCCTCCATACTTATTGTCCTCTCAATAATAATAAAAATAAAAAAAACCAAGATGGTTCTCGAAAAGCTTAATAAAGACAATTAAAGAGAAAAATAAATTACATGCAAAATTAAAATTGTACAAACATTTTAATGCATACAATAGTTTCGCAGTTCTACGTAAGCGAGTGAAAATTCAAATGAATACTGATTTTAAAAATTATGTTAAATATATTCAAGACAATATAAAGACAAATGTAAATCACTTCTGGCAACACATTAAATCTTTACAAAAAGACAACAGTCTACCAAACTAGATGCACTACAATAATTCAGAAGCACACAACGGTGAAGATATTAGTAACCTCTTTGCTACTTTCTTTGAATCAGTATACAATACCTCCAATAATAACAATAATAATGTTTTACCTAATTTTGGTTTCAACAACACAAATGTAGCGAATTTACATATCACTGAAGAAGAAATTATTAAATATTTATGTAACTTAAATGTAATAAAGGCAGTGGTCCTGACAAAATACACCCTTTGTTTGTAAGAAATTGCGCTCAATACCTTACTTACCCACTTTTTCTTTTATTTAACAAGTCCTTGAAAGATAGTATATTTCCTGACATGTGGAAAGTGTCATATACGAGTACAATAACTCCAATTTTTAAATCTGGAGATAAAAGCAATATATGTAATTATAGACCTATTTCCATACTTTCTTGCTTCGGTAAAATTTTTGAATCCTTAGTCGTTGATAAAATTAAATCTAATTACAATAGTATCATTATTCCTCAACAAACTGGATTTTGTTCTAAAAAATCGATCTTAAATAACTTAATACCTTTCACAGAATTTATCAGCAGTCGTATGGATAACAGAATTCAGGTGGATGTGGTGTACACTGATTTTAGTAAAGCCTTTGATAAAGTCAACCATAATAAACTAATTGTTGCAGTGTTGTCTTACGGTATTCATGGTTCACTCTTACGTTGGATTGACTCTTATATTAGAAATCGCTCTCAGTTCTTTTTATGTAACGGCTACAAATTTCGGTCATTTTCAGTTTAATTAGGAGTTCCTCAAGGATCACACTTAGGACCTCTCTTATTTAATCTATATATCAATTCAATCTTCAAATGCTTTAACTAATGCAAGTTTTTATTATATGCCGATGACCTGAAAATGTTCCTTGAAATTCATAGTGTACAAGACTGCATCCCACTACAAAATGAACTGAATACATTCCAAAAATTTTGTACTGAGAATGACTTGCATTTAAATGTAGATAAATGTTCTGTCAATTCGTTTACTAGGAATTAAAATACTATAAATTTTACTTATAAGTTACACAATACTGATATAAAACGCCAATCAACAATTAAAGATCTAGGCGTCATGCTCGATTCCAAACTACTATTAAATGAACAAATTGATACCGTAGCTAGAAAGGCATATAAAATTTTAGGATTTATATACAGGTCACTCAATCGCTTCAACAACATTGATTCATTTATATTTTAGATTTAGATTTGAGGTGGAGGGTGGATAAACTCCACGTGCACTGAGGCCTCACATATGGGCCCATTGTACTGCCTCCAGGTGCACAGCTCCCTAGCTATCTTGAAGCCATTCTACGCTACGGAAGAAGGCTAGCAAGTTGGCAGGTGGGGTTGTGCTGAATGTTGCCTCGGAAGGCCACATATCCCCAAGCATGGAACCTCTTTTTAATGATAAAGTGGGGTATTCCTAAAGAATGTGCTCCACTGTTTCATCATCCATATCACATCCTCTGCAAAGTGAGGTGTTTGAGATTTTTATACGATGCATGTGCTTGTTGAAACGACCATACCCTGTAAATACTTCAATAAGGAGTTTGAGATTGTTCCTCGAAAGCCTTATTAGGTAATTAGCCAGCTTGAAACTCGACTTAAAGATAAGAGATTTCGTCTGTTTGCAGTTAGATCTAGTGTTCCAACTAGCTGAAAATTTGTCGAAAGTAATGGTTCGAATGATGTTATGAAGAGTCGATTTACTTAGCGGCAAGATGGGCTCGGGCCCACAAGGTGGGGTAGATGAGCCTTGCTTTGCTAAATAGTCGGCACGAATGTTACCTTCATTGTCACTATGTCCTTTTACCCATATGAGTTCAAGAATATTATCTTGGCATACGTTTGACAGGGCGGTGTGACAGAGTTCAGTTAAACCTGAGGTAAATTTAAATCCATTCAGGCTTTGAAGAGCTGCTCTACTGTCAGATGCTATCCTTATATGCTTATTTAGAACGTTGTGTTCTTTAATCAGCAATGCACTATGCAGGATCCCCAGCATTTCTGCTTGGAAGACAGTAGCATATTTGCCTAGTGGAATACTGACGTCCAGGTTCATTTGTTCAGAGAAAATTCCTGAACCGGAGCCTTTCCCATTTTTGGAGCCGTCAGTGAAAATTAGAATGTCGGGATTTGATGATATCTGACAGTCTAGTATAATCCGATAGAGTTTCTCAAAGTATAATTTTGGAGCAATGCAGTCAGTGTTCATTTGCAGAAGAGGAGCACTTTGAGCTGCTTCTTTGAAAATAGAGCAATGCCTGCAACTTGGTCCTATTTTGGGCCAGTGGCCTAATTGTGAGAGGCGTAGGACTGCTTTCAGCGCGACTTCCTCTATGTGAAGGTTTAGAGGAGGAAGGCATAGAAGGACTTCCATTGCCGCTGTTGGTGTGGTGCGCATTGCACCGGTTATGGCTAGACATGCCAATCTTTGTACATGTTCTAGTTTTGATATTGCTACGGATTGTTTGATTCTGGGCCACTAGACAAGAGCTCCGTAGGTGATCATTGGCCTGATTATGGATACGTATAACCATAAAGCGAGCTTTGGAGTTAGACCCCAGGTTTTACCTAAGATCCGTCGACACTGCCAGAATGCTATGCAGGCTTTTTCAACTTTGTAGTTTAAATGTAGACTCCAGTTAAGTTTGCTGTCAATTATGATTCCCAGATATTTGACGTTACTGGACAAACTTAGAGACTGATTGAATATTTTTGGCATTGTGAGAGTGCCAATTTTCCGCTTTCTTGTGAAAAGAACCATTTCAGTTTTGGCAGGATTTACCGAAAGAGAGTGGTCTTTGCACCAGTTTTCAATGAGTTTGAGAGCAGCGCTTGCTAGATTTGCAAGGATGTTCTCAAATTTCCAGTTTAGCAGGACAGTGATGTCGTCTGCATATCCAATAGAGTGATATCCATTGTTGTTGAGGAGTAGCAGAAGATTGTTTACTAATATCGCCCAAAGAAGGGGTGACAGAACACCACCTTGGGGACAGCCTCTTGTAAAATAGCCTCTTATGGTTGTTTCTCCAGAGGAGAAATCGATCGCCCTATGTTCTAGCATGAACTTTATCCACCTGATAAGAGGAGATTCTACTTCATGGAACTCTAGAGCATGGACTATATAGTTGAAGGTAGCTTTGTCGAAAGCGCCTTCTATATCTATGAAAATAACCAGGGAGGAATTGTTGTGTTCCAAAGAATTTTCGATCCTGCTAACCACAGCATGAAGAGCAGTTTCGGTCGATTTTCCCTGAATATAAGCATGTTGGTTGGGGTGCAGCGGATTTTGAACCAGTGCAGTTTCCCTTATGTATCTATCACAAAGTCTTTCCAGAGTTTTAAGAAGAACTGAGGTAAGGCTTATTGGGCGATATGATTTAGGTGTTGAGTAGTCTACGCGTCCGGGTTTGGGAATGTAAACTACTTTGACTTCCCTCCATCCTATAGGGACATATGCGAGGGTAATGCAAGCTCTAAAGATCCAAACCAGGTAAGGTGTTAATTGCTTGCAGCCCCATTGAAGAAGGGCCGCAACAATACCATCTAGACCTGGTGATTTATAAGGCTTTAGGGAGTTTATTGCCCAGGTTGTGCGTGTCTCATCAATGATTACCTTAGAGAGTTCGAGCGCCTCCTCTGAGAAGGAGTGATCGTTGTCCTTCCAGGTACATTTTTCAGAGATCACACAGCCGGGGAAATGACATTTTAGAAGAATTTCATTGTTTTCAATGATTGAGGAAGCGTAGATGCCATCTTCTTTTTTGAGGCAGCCTAGTTGTTGGTTTGGTTCTTTGCAGAACATTTTTTTCAAGCGAGCTACAGGGGCAGATTTGTCAATATTGCTGACATATTGTTGCCAGGCGTTCCTTTGCCTTTGCCTGATAGCTTTTTTGTATTTTGTTTTCTCCAATTTGTACGAATTTTCACTCTTACGTTGGATTGACTCTTATATTAGAAATCGCTCTCAGTTCTTTTTATGTAAGGGCTACAAATCTCGGTCATTTTCAGTTTCATTACGAGTTCCTCAAGGATCACACTTAGGACCTCTCTTATTTAATCTATATATCAATTCAATCTTCAAATGCTTTAACTACTGCAAGTTTTTATTATATGCCGATGACCTGAAAATGTTCCTTGAAATTCATAGTGTACAAGACTGCATCCTACTACAAAATGAACTGAATACATTCCAAAAATTTTGTACTGAGAATGACTTGCATTTAAATGTAGATAAATGTTCTGTCAATTCGTTTACTAGGAATTAAAATACTATAAATTTTACTTATAAGTTACACAATACTGATATAAAACGCCAATCAACAATTAAAGATCTAGGCGTCATGCTCGATTCCAAACTACTATTAAATGAACAAATTGATACCGTAGCTAGAAAGGCATATAAAATTTTAGGATTTATATACAGGTCACTCAATCGCTTCAACAACATTGATTCATTTATATTATAGTTTAATACGTATGTACGTCCTATTGTTGAATATGCTTCTCCAGTTTGAGTCCGTCATATAACAAAAATATTGTTGGAATCGAATCTGTTCAAAACAAGTTTATTTCGCTGCTTCAGTTTAAATTTGGTTTACAAGAAAGCAACTATGAATGTACTTTAAAAAAACAAAACATGATACCCCTCGAGCAAAGAAGAACTAATGCTGACATGACGTTTTTATACAAAACCTTAAACAATATGGTAGATAGCACTTACATTCTTGACAATCTAAATTTTCATAGTCCATCCGTAGTTGTACGTAACAAACAGTTATTTTACGTCAAAAAATGTAATTCTAATAACCCTATAAAATCTCCTCTGCAAAGACTCATGCATTGCTACAACAATAACTTTCAGCATTTAGATCTTTTCTGTTTGTCTTTAAATAAATTTAAACGTGCCTTAAAATATTTAAATATTTAATTTACGTCTAATGTATATTCTATATGTGTCCCACTTCTAGTTTTCTAAGTTTTCAATTATGTTATTAGTGTTATTTGTAACTCTTAATTCAATCACAAAATTTAGTCTCGTTTTGTACTGCTTACTGTATAGATTTTTAATTTATTTAAAATTGTAATTGTATTTCGTGGAAACCTATAATTGGATGTATCTGTTGGTTTCCCAAATAAATAAATAAATAAATAAATGGTAAATTTCCTTTTGGAATATTGTGAAGAAAACTTTCGTGTTTACCAGATATTGGGGTATAAGTAATACATTTCAAGCAATTAGCTACATAGTCTTTGATTTTCGTTTCCATTTTTGTAAACCAATAATAGCAATTAATTAATTTCATTGTTTTGTCTATTCCCACATAACCTACTTCGTTGTATACATGACGCACATATGTTTTCTCGCTCTGTATTCAACTTGGTTTCATTTGATTCCTATATATTATTTTTTATGAAGGTGTGACTAAATTTTGTTCATTTCTGTTCGTGAAAGTTCATTCACCTTATCTATTACTAGCTATATTGTTGAACTCGTATTAAGTACACACTCTTCTCTATGTTTATTGTATTTATCTTTTGCTTATTTAATCTCAACAATATGTTTAACAATACATGTACTTGCTGCGAAACAAGACCAAGTTATTTGTTCAGTATGTTACAATATTGACTGTGTTGATCTTTCTGCTGTTAAAGCGCGTCTCATCAATTCCTTGGCAATGATATTGATAGTTTGAAATCAATTATTCCTAAAATTCAAGCTGATTTTACAGAATTTAAGAAATCAAATGATAAGTTTATTAATTCTGAATTAAATTCCGCTATGACTAAAACTATCTTATCTGAAATAGTACATCGTGAAAGACACTCTTGTACTATTTTAATTCTCAATTCTAAGGAATACAGTTCACTTTCCAAGCAACTGCAAACTGAATATGATTCAAGTCTAGCAATGCGTCTTCTTAATGAGACTAGCCTCACCTCTAAACCAATCAGAGTTACTAGTTTGGGCAGATATGACTCCACGTTGTCGCCCAATTAAAATACAACTGTCCTCCTCAGATGAAGTCGCAATATTAACATACTCAAAACTTCTCACTTTTGGACGAGCATGTCTGTCTCCAGCGATCGCACTAATAGTCTAATAAAATATTACAAATCATTAAAAATGGAGCTTGCAATCGAATGGTAAAAACAACCTAATTATAAAATATTGCAATGGTTCACCGGAGATAGTGAGTCGGAAATCTAACATCGCTCAACATTTCTATGTCTGTTCTAAATATGTATTATCAAATTACCAGGGGTCTCAATTATAAATGTAACATGTTTTATGCTTATTGTTGTACTGCGTTCTACGACATTATTATTTTATCTGAAATCAGTATATAATTCAGAATTAATATCGCTGAATTATAATGTAGAATGTGATAAAAAAGGTTTCGTACTGGACGTTCTACATGTGGTGGTGTTTTAGTAGTGCTAGCCAGTAACATCTCTTACACTACTTTTGAGTGTTTCTAATATTCGATTACTTAATCCATTAATTAATTGATGTCATTATATGCAAGTGTATGATTTCAAATAAATCTTTTTTTATCTAAATATACCACCGGATATAAGCATTGTGGATTTCATATTTTATACTTGAACATATGTTTATAAATAAAAATTTAATAATTATTGGAGAATTTAATAGACCGCACTTTCATACCTCTTCTACTCGTTATGACAAATCTTTATATCTGCATCAACTGTAATATACTTGATTTAAAACGGTTATAATGAATAATTTTTATAAAGCCAATATTCTACCCAAATTAAAACAGTTATGTTAATAATAATATATATCATCTAATTTTCTCTAATACCTGTAATGTTATAACGTAAGTAAAGTAGATTCACTACTTGTTTCTGAAGATAAATACCATCCAGCATTCTCAGAATTCATTGAATCTACTTCTCCAATACACACTAAATTTTCATTCTCTGGTACTTTATTTTATAATTACAGGAGAGCTAATTTTATCCAATTATATTTTGTCACTTGATTGGTGTTCTTTATATAAGTAAAAAAATGTTAATGACGCATTAGTTTTCATTTACACTAAATTGTATATCTCCTTGAATCTATTTTTTCCAAACAGAGAAATATTAGAAGTAAATTTATACATTGGTATTTAAACGTCTTAGAATACTAATTTAATACTTAAAATAATAACTATACTTAATATGTTAAAACTAATATTCAAACCAATCCATCTGGCCTATGGAAATTTACTGATCTGGAAAAAAATGTAATTCACGCTTATCTGGCAAACTTAGTGTTGATAATAAAGAATATAGGACACCACCGGAAATAGTACATGCCTCTGCTACTCTTTTTTCAAAAGTTTTGTAACGAATGTACCAAAGGTATCTTCTGTAACTCATTCGCATTATAAGCCTTTTATGCTTCGTTCAGTGACAAGTGATCATATTATTATAATTATGTCTAAATTTTCTAATAAATTTACTTTTGGTGAGGATTAAATACTCAACTTCTAACTGAAAAATCTAAAATTTACGCGTACTGAAATCCAACTAAACACATTTTCTCACATGTGGAAAACTTCACGTATCACTTCAGTTTTCAGAAACGGTGTTGCCTCAAATATTAATAATTACAAGCCTACATCCATAATAAATAATCTGTAAAATCGTAATATTTGAATCACTGTATAATAATGTTAAATTCTTACTAAATCACCTCATCAGCACGGCTTCTTGGCAGGAACCACAAACTTAGCTTGTTTCTCGCGGTATGTAACTCAAGTTATTGAATCTCGTGGTCAAATTGATTAATTGTTCTTTTTGTCTCTTGCATTCCCCTTCATGTACCCAGATTTGGTTCTAAATTCCTCAAGGTTTTCTAATTGCCCAGTCCAAGAACTGACGTTCTTCACAAATCTCCAGTTTATACTGTAACGCTTATTTATATGGGTGAAGTGTAAAAATAATTAAAACACCAATATTTATATAACTGTAAGACGCAGATTCTTGCTTAGTCCAACTTATTTAGATCCACTGATATAAACCACTTGAGAAAGAAACCAAAGCCACCTGTAAACATGAACATTCGCTGGCCCGGAGGTTAGTTAGCCAGTGCGTAACAAATAGTGCGGTTGTTATGCAGTGATAAGTGAACTCAAGACAGTGCCTTGTGACCTGGTGTCAATAAGTAGATAAGTAACTAAAGGTGAATGGCAACTCACGGTTATTCTAGTTATAAGTATTGTTGATACTCAATGGTCGACATATTATTAACTATTTCTGTATTTATTGAGCATGGTGTAAATGTATCAAGATGTACTATATGTTTGTAGCCGCAAATTTAGAGAATACCTTCCTCTACCTGGTGGGTATCTAGAACGCCCTCGAACCTACTAACGGAATGGGTGTGGAACTCTATGGAGAGAGACTTACGGTGAGAGAGAGAGTCACAGGAGCGTCTGCAACCCTGGTTTATGAATCGAGGTTTCATTAGTAGATCTACGTGCGTTAGCAAGTCTAAGACTTCCGTGGTTGTAAGTATCTCCGGCAGAGTCGTGAGACTCTGCAGGTGGTTACAGTACTCATGTGTGCAAATAGTGGGTATTGGTAATCACGAGGTGCTAGGCTTTATTCATTATGGAGTCTGCGCTAAGTACTGAAGGAGAACATGCCAGGAGCAAGACTTGACTGGCCCATTCAGCTGCGATGAGTAATAAGTGTAGATACAATTAGCGTTGCTCGCGGAGTACCTCCCCAAGTGTAGAACTAGGGAGTCACCTGTACAACCTCCCTTCTATGTCATGAGTTCATGTGCATACTTGTGACAATTATTGTAACTGAAATGACAACGTGTGTTTTATAACACTTAGGGGAACGCGCCCTAATGGTCCGTGAAAGAACAAGAGGACGCCGCTGTCAGGTCAAGGAATGTGAAATGTTTATTGTTATGTTTTTATAATGCATCATTAGCGCCCTGGATTCTTATTAATAAATAGTAATACTGTAATGCATTGTCTTTAAACGGATTAGTCCTAATCTGCGTGCATTCTGAACATAACATTGAAAGAAAATTGTATATTAATTATATAGTTTATTGTTTTTGAAAACATTTTCAGCGATCGTATATAAGTTAGTTTAATAAACGAAATATGAAGAATAAAAAATAATAAAAATTAGTAACACTATGGTTGAGCAAATATAAACACTAATTTAAGAATAATAATTAATAATAAAGACTTAAACACTAAAAATATTTATTTAAATATTTAAAACTACGCACTATTTATTTACAAAATATTTATTTCCACCAATTATTTATGTTCACTATTCGTATTAATATCAGACTCTCCTCGCGGTCCCCTTTGCTCAGGCTTAAGTATTACAGCAATTAAATTCTGGAATATTCTCGCACCTTCGTCGCATCAGTACAATAGAAGGGTGGCGAGCGAGTCTCGACGTGTGTGCTACCGCCTGTGATTGACCTTGGGATCGCTACTATAATATGTCTGGCAATGCAGAAGCCTATAATGAAGATTTATTTCAATGATAATTGTTTACTTTTTCATGGCATTTCTCTTTCTAATATACCATTTGTATACTTTATTATTGTTAATTTATGTATTTGTCATGGAAACTTGTTTTTGTCCTGTAATTGGTTTAAACTGTTGGGAAAATGTACTTATTATTATTATAACATGTCTTAATTACTTTTCTTTTCACATTATTCATAAACTAAGCTATCTCGTAATTCAAAATATGTGCTTTCTTTCTCCAAAAGTTCGTCTTTATTCTTATTACTTTCGGGATCCTTTTCTTGTAAAATACATAAATTACGTTCGAATGTATTTTCCTTTCAAATTAAAATATTGGTGCTACGGCTAAGTGCATCTACATGCTTCATACTGTTATTTGTTTTATGTTCGAAACTATAATCATAGTTTCCCCAAATTAAAGCCCAGCGTAATATTTTTGAATTTATATCTTTTTTTCTCCAGCATCAACTTCAACCTATAGCAATCAGTGACAATTTTAAACATAATACCCTGTAGATATAATCGGAATTATCAAGGTGATATATAACTGCAATAAATTCTAATTCCAAATAATGATATTTTGATTCTGTGACACTTGTTCTTGGTGGAAATGTCTTTTGATTATTTTTGAAGTAATATCGAAGCGAAACCTATTGAATAACATCACAGTGTAATTTAGTTTCAGCTTCGGGTGAATAAATGGCTTAGACTGGTTTACTACTTAATTTTTATTTTAAATTCTTAAAATTTTCTAATTATTCGTGACCAAATTTATATGCAACATTATTTTTTCAATAGATCATATAATGATTTTGCTATTCATTAATTTTTTTTCGAAGTTCCTGCTAGTGTAAACTTGGCAGGAAAAAAGTCGAATGCTTTTTGTAGCGACATGGTGCCTCCTGCTAAAAACATTTAAGAAGCACCAAAGAGCACTAACGAGGCACTAACTTTGTACATAAGTTGTTTAGTTAGTGCTTTAATTCATTCTGCTAACTTCACGCACCTCATAAAAAGTAGGCTTAGTGCTGACGAAGCACGTGTCAAAGCCCTTCAACCCATGAAGGATACGGGCCCAAAACGGACCCGGTCCGAGAAATTAACGACCTAAATGTCTGTGAAAAGGCAAAGAACAGATGCTAAAGGCCAACACATCAGTGGCGCTCCGTCACCACCTGATAAGGCCCCACCGTATGTGAGCTTTAAACAGGCAATCTCGGCATCCTGCACTATAATCATCCGGAAGATATTTTAGAAAAAGGACAGCTGACGAAAATTCAGAATGCAATCCTAAATTTAATAATTAAAGAGGCTAAAGGCTCTGTGAAACCAAAGTTTCTTGGGACAACTTTCAAGTCCGGATGGCTGAGCGTCAAATGCGCCGATAATGCCACCGCCGAGTAGCTAACAGGCAAAGTCGGTAGCTTAAAGCCTTGGGAAGAAACCCATCTAAAACCTGTAGATGAAAAGGATTTGCCGAAGTCCAGCATTGTAAATGCTTACTTTCCCAACAGCAAAAATTATCCAACAGATCAGATATAGAATCTGAAAAAGGTCCTAAACGAGGGCCTGGATATGCAGCAGTGGATGGTTCTAAAGAGGACAGATGAGGGCTCGGCAGTGTTTCTTACAATTTCCATAGACTCGACGTCCTTAAATACCTTTAAAAAAGCTGACTTTAAAATCAGCTACAAATTTGGCCAGATAACGATTAGGCTAACAGGTAAAAACCTACCAAAAAGCCTACCGACGTCACTGCCAAAACAGCTACTACCAGCACTGCTACAAGTAAGGTTGACATAAAAAGGAGGCAGGAAGTAATGCCACCAACATTAGCACTGGAAATTTCAGATTAAAAATAGCTAAAGACAAAGAGGTTGCCTCAAAACCTCAACCCAAACCCACACCTACACACTCCAAGACCGGCCGTCGTAATCACGCACAAAGGGAAACAAGTTCCTAGCTGCGACATGGCTCTGAACAAAACGTGATGTCCAGCAGTAATATAAAAATGCTGCAAGTGAATCTTCAACACTGCAAAACTGCCTCTGATGTGTTGAACAAAACATTCACCACCACTAACACCAATATAGTGCTAGTTCAAGAGTCTTATATTTATGGAGGCATAGCAAGGAAACTTATTACACCAGTAGGTAAGTTAACCTACTGTAACGAACAAGAAGTCACTCCAAGAGCAGTATTGCTTATTAAGACATCGATTAAATTTGTAACATTAAATAAATTTATATCTAGGGATTTGGTAGTTGTGGAAGCTGCACTGTTTATATCAGGAGGTATGCAAGAGGTAATCATTGCATCGGCGTATTTCTCGGGAGAAACAATGAAAGCCCCACCTCCGCTGGTAAGGGACCTGATCTCCTACTGCAAACATAGAAACAGAAACCTCATCTTAGGATGTGATGCAAACGCACACCATACAGTTTGGGGTAGTACGGACATAAATACAAGGGGTGAGTACTTTTTCAAATTTATTTCTAGTACTAACATTGATATAATAAATAGGGGTAATGAACCCAATTTTATAAATAAAAACAGGCGTGAGGTATTGTACACTAAGTCAGCCACTCCTCAAATCAGCTCTGAAATACATAATTGGCATGTTTCAAATAAAGCCTCAATATCGGATCATAGATATTTAAGTCTAATTAGGAACTTAAAATTCAAATTCTTATTTCAAAACTAACAGACTGGATCTTGTACGTAGGCCACTTAAAGTGTGAAGTAGATGAAGTTACGAAAATTAATATAAACACAATTAAGGAACTGGAAACAGCCTCTATTGACATTCATAATGTGCTACACTCAGCATATGAAAACAATTGTACAGTAAAGCTTCGACAACGTACTAGGAAAGTACTTTGGTGGACAAAGAGTCACTGTTAGAAGATTATATAATAAAACTAAAACCAGTGGCAGCAATAAGAGCTGGGAGCAATATAGAAGTGCTCTAACCTTATATAATAAAGAAATTTGTAGATCTGAAAAGAATGTATGGCGTAGTTTTTGTGAGGGCGTATCAGAAGATCATACGAATGAAATAGGCCTACTAAAGAAACCAAATGAAGACTTTACGATAGATTCAAAGGAAACATTGGAGCATCTTTAAAGTACACACTTCCCAGGATCGTCGTGGCCAGTTGAAGAGGAAGACAAGTCTTTCGGAGCTACAGCTAAGCTAAGCTTAATTAACACTGCTAATAATATTTTTACAGAAAACAGAGTTGAATGTGCGATAAATACTTTCAAATCATTCAAGACACTTGGTGGAGATGACATTTTTGCGGCACTATTGCAGAAATTCATAAACGCTATTCTGCCAATATTTTGCGAACTATACAAGGGAAGCCTAAAGTTAGGATACATTCCCAAACTATGGAGGAAAACTAATGTAGTCTTTATACCTAAAGGTGGAGGGCGTCCAAGCGTCCAGCCTAAGTCATACAGACCCATTAGTTTATCATCATTTATACTGAAAGATATGGAAAAGGTGTTAGATCAATATCATAGGAATGAAGTGGTAACTGCTTCATCAGTAAACGTAAATCAATTTGCTTACCAGGAAGCAAAATGGACAACTATAGCCTTGTCAATAAAATAGGAATAACCTATGTGGCAAAGGAAATAGCTCTGGGAATATTTATAGATATTGAGTTTACTTTTGATAACAACTCCTATAAGTCCATTTAAAGAGCTTCTAGGTCAAAAGGTTTCGACCCAGCTGTTGTGGACTGGATAAAAGTCATGCTGCAAAGTCGAACGATTACAGCCTCGATATGAGGGGAATCAGTAATGATAAAAACCAACAGAGGATGCCCACAAGGTGAGGTTCTATCACCTCTACTCTGGTGCATTGTCATTGATGACCTTCTGAATAGGTTCAATAAAGCCGGCTATTTTGCAAACGGATACGCAGACGACGTTGCAATTATGGTCAGAGGACGTAGTGACACCACTATCTCGTATCTTACATAAAAGCTCTAAATCTAGTGCATGATTGATGCCTGGAACATGAACTTATTGTAAACCCTAACAAAACTACAATCGTCCCCTTCACAAAGAGAAGGAAGCTAAATCTTCAAGCTCCCTACTTGAAGGGTACTAGAATTGAGTTTTCTACGGAGGTTAAGTATCTGGGATTCTTTTAGTTCAAAAACTCACATGTAACTCACATATCAAAAAATTACAAAAAAACAGCAGTGGCGTTAAATACATGCCGTCGGCTTCTAGGTAAAAACTGAGGACTACAGCCAAAAATGACCCATTGGGCATATACTAGTGTTGTAAGACCCATAATCACCTACGCGTCACATGTATGGTGGCTAAAAGTGAAACAAATCACAGCACTGCCTCAGTATTACAGGTGCTATGAGTTTCTATCCGACTGCAGCAATGGTAGTGATTCTGGGGCTAACACCTCTATACATTCAGGTGGAAAAAGAGGTAATGCAATAGGCATTTTATGAGATCTCGTAGGCCACTTGGAAATTCTAAAGGAAGTACAACTAGATAAATTGGCCTTGACTGTCTGTGATACGATGACAAGAAAATATAATTTTGACCAGAAGTATAAGGTTCTTATTGGCAATCGCCTTGAATAGACGACGGAAAGACCTGTAAGAGATTCTGTGTCCTGGTTCACTGATGGTTAAAAGTTAGACACAGGAGGAACTGGAGTAGGTAGGCTTGGCCCAGATTGCCGAATTAAGGAATCCATAGGCACCTGTTCCACAATTTTTCAAGTTGAGATTTATGCAATAAATCTCTGTGCTCGTATAAAACTAGATAAAGGTCTAAAAAGAGCATTAACAAATATAATGTCAGACAGCCAGGCAGCTTTAAAGTCACTGAACACCTTCACATGTAAATCAAAGCTAGTTTGGAACTGCAGAGAGACCCTCCAATTGCTATCCGAAGCAAACCACGTCACCTTATTATAGGTACCAGGGTACGAGGGAATCCTAGAAAAAGCTGATGAACTTGCAAAAAAATGAGAAAAACTTTCATACCACGGAACGGAACCTTCATGTGGTCTTCCACAAAGCCACTATAAGAAGGTGGTCAAAAATTGGGAGAAATCTGCCATATCCTCATATTGGAAAATTATTCCAGGCCTCAGTCAAGCAAGGAAATTCATTTCTCCAGCTTCGACAAACGACAAAGAGCTACTAGCTGTCAGCAAAAAGGATCTTAACATAATGACAGGAGTTCTCACTGGCCACTGTCCTTTAAAGTACCATTTGCATAAAATTGGTAAAGCTGAAAATGAAACCTGTCGACTCTGTGAAGAGGACGAAGAATCGTCGGAACACATACTGTGTGAATGTCCAGCCGTGACTGACTTGCGAATAATATCGTGATCTTCGGTTTAGCCATACTGCGATAACCGCTTCAGTCGAAAATAAAATGGTTTGTGGTTTGTATCAATGACTAATTTTATTTTCCGTATCCATGGTATGTAAATGACAAATTGTATACTTCATTTGATATATAATATGAACAGCTGTGGGTTCTGGCGGTGCAATTTGTTATTTCTAACAATTCCGGAGGAATTTTCAGAAGATCACTACCACTATCCATAATTATGTTTCACTTTACTAATGAAAACCAAAACTGTCAGAAATACCATAATTCTGTCATTTATTAGGTGAATACGAAAGCTACATAGATTTTTGTGTTCTACATTATAAACCTAACATTTTTATTTAATACAGCCTGCTTAAGGATACGAAAAAATATCTTGTGCCCGACAAGAATCTAACTGAATATTTATTACATCCCTCAACTTTTGCTGCCGTCACTCACTACGTTCGCTCGTGCAACAGAAATCATCGGGATGTAATATGCCAGTATATTTCCTTATACAACATACTATATGCTCGATATGAACAAAGCCGGATTAACTACTTTCGGGGCCCTAAGCACGTGACAATTTAGGAACCTAAAAATGTCAGCTCTGAGTTCTGTATGATTATTTTTGTGGATTTTGAAAACAATATTTTTGCACTTAATTTAGTGCATCAAATATTTACAATATTTTTGCAAAATAAGTATTTAAGTCACGTAAAAAACATAATATTGATTCATCTTTAAAATTATGAGGAAAAATATATAATACAATTCTTTCATATACCTATCAGAATTAATAATTAATGAGTGAAAATTATATTTTAATTTTTTAGGATTATACATTTTTCATAAATTTGCTAAGTAAAATATTAGTTCGGATTAAAATTAGGAATCTAATATTTTATGGTGAACTAGAAGCAGGTTAGAATGAGGTCTTGCAAAAAAATTAAGTGAACATTTTAGAAGTTTAAATCGAACCAAGAAACTCTAATTTATCGCTCTAGAAGATTTAATTCATTTTTATTTACATTTTATGTTATATAAAATCAATTTAAAGTATCATACTTTCAAAAGTTGCAAAAAGTCAGCCATGTTGTCACGTGTGTAGGTTCTTTTGGAAGACATATTTGTGTTTTGATAATGTTATTCCTTCAATTGTTCTGTCTATTTATATAACAGCCATCTCAGCAAACATTTCTTATATATATATATATATATATATATATATATATATATATATATATATATATATATATATATATATATATATAGGGCTTTTATGTGCTATTATATTTGCACAAGATTATTCAATTTGTCAGTTTGGAAGTTAAAAACATTATATTTGACGTTTGAAACGAAGTGAAGTTGGTCAAGAACCCTGATACGTCACTAGACAACAGTGGAAGTGGGGTAATTTAGCCGCGTTTTCACTCACATAATTTTTAATTGCAGGTTCTTCATTATTAAAATTAATTTGGGGAAAAATAAAAATACGGGTCTAATATTTTTCATTATTCTATCAATTAAAGCTAAAAAAAACCGTGTAAAACATTATTCATATTCTGTGTGAAGCAGTACTGCTAGCATTTATAATTTTGTTATTAATAATACTAGGAATAATCTAATTACGATAAAATATTTTTGTGAATAATTTATTTTATGAACATCTGTTTTCATTTTTAAACTAGTCAAGGGTAATAGACGACTTAGATTCGTTTACATTTAGCAGGTAGGTGCCTGAAGACATATGAGACAAGGTCAAGGGATGCAAACCAGGTCAGAAAACACTTGTTACATACGGAAATAGTCTAATACATTCCACTATTTGTATTTGGAGCATAGGCCTAGATTTCACAAATTCATATACGGTATACATACCTCTGGGGATTATTATATAAATTATGTTGATCTTTAAGTATGCTCGAATATACCAATCAAGTATTTTAGATAACAGTAATATCTACTCCTATATCACATAGATAAAAACCATGTGTTTTCTACAACATTCGACACAAAAGACTGACAGACGGATCAATAACGCTAACCAGTCACGGGCACCTAGCGGACGAGAAGGTAACCCCCAAAATCGCTACTATGAACAACCCGATATATCGAAAGATGTTACAAGAGTTTAACGGGCTTACTAACCCGACGAGCCTGCCAACTATAGTGAAGTCTGCGACACAGCATCATATTCACATGACACTAGGTGCGCCAGTTGCAAATAAACTACGACGTCTTGCTCCAGACAAGTATGAAATAGTGAAAAATGAATTCGACACAATGGTTCGACTTGGCGTCGCTCAACCCTCAAAGAGTGCATCGGCATCGCCTCTGGTTAGCAAGAATAATAACGAATGAAGACCATGCGGTGATTCCACACATCAGCGACTTCATTTCACAGCTGAGTTATCTTTTCAAAAATCAACTTGGTCAGAGTATATCAACATATACCCGATGCAATGGATGACATACCTAATAAAGCCATAATCACTCCATTTGGCTTATTTGAATTTCCATTCATGATGTTTGGACTCCGCAACGCAGCACAAACATTCCAGCCTTTCATGGACAAAGTTATAATCAGATTTAACTTCTGATACGTGTACAAAGACGACATTCTTGTCATCATAGCTTTCGAAGAGCAGCACCAGCAGCATCTCCACATGCTTTTTAATAGGCTACACGAGTATGAAGTCATATTCAATCTTTCGAAGTGCGTCTTCGGCATCAAAGAAGTGAATTTCTTGGGATACCATGTGTCTGAAAAAGAAATCAGCCTGCTACCAGAAAGAACAGTTGTAATACAAGCATTTCCAAAACAACAATCAGCCAAGCAACTGCAACGGTTTCTAGGTATAGTAAATTATTACCACCAATGCCTACCAAAAAGAAAATCAAGCTCCACTGGATGGCGTGCTAAAAAAATTAAGAAAAATGCAGACATGACATTCAAAACACTGCAAAACCATTAGTATTCTTCACATATCAAAACCAAAACAGAAATATGCAGCTTGCGACTGAGAACTCCTTGCGATCTACCTATCAATTAAAAGGTTTCGCCATCATTTGGAAGGTCGCAACTTTACAACATATACAGACCACAAGCCGATCACGTATTTTTTTAAACAAAAACCTGAAAAATAAACACCCACACAATTCGGACATTCGGACTAAATCAGTCAGTTTTCTACGGACATTCGTCATTTTAGAGGACAGGAAAATGTAGTAGCTGATGCATTATCACGTATTGAATAGGTATCTACAACAAGCAACGAAGAAGAGTTAGCGCCGAGTGAAGCTAATGACAAAGATCTCGCAGCCTGAATAAGAAAGTCTAGTCTCAAACTGGAAAAAATAAAGACAACTGTAGAATTGTACCGCGACACATGAAAGCCCAAATCTTGGCTATATTTAACGCCAGCATTTCGCAAAATCGCATTCATCATGGTGCTCAACCTGTCTCATTCTTGAATAAAGGCAATAACAAAGTTAATATCGGATAGGTACGTTTAACCCAGCATCAAGAAAGACTACAAAGAGTGGAGCCAGCAATGGTTATCTTGTAAACGTAACAAAATTACAAGGCATGTCATTACACCAGTCGGCTCGTTCAGAACACCGTGAACATGCTTTGAACATGTTCATATCGACCTGGTAGGCCCATTACCCATTCCGGAAAAACACCTAAATGTACTTACATGTATCGACCGCTACACGAAATAGCCCTAAGCTATTCCACTTGCAGCCTGTCACTCAAGAATTTTACGAGCATTGGATTACATGATTCGGTGTACCGCTACGAGTAAAAACCGATCAAAGACGGCAATTTGAATCCCAGCACATCAAGCGACTTGGAGATATTCCGGATACTCACGTATCCGAACAACCGCTTACAATCAAGCAGCTAACGGAATCGTGGAACGCTTCCACCAATGGTTGAAAACAGCACTTAGATGTCATGATAATAACCAGAGGACCAAGACATTACCAACTCTAATTCTGGGGATTCGAAACCGTTTTAACAGAACTTCGCCAACATTTCCAGGAACATACGCCGATATCTGGAATGAAGCACGATGAACGAAAGATCTTCATTTTCAAGAATCTCGCTACTTCCTCACACATTTTCGTTTGACATGACGGATACAAGCATTCACTAGAGAATTCGTACAACGAAGCTTATCCAGTGATTAAAAGAAATGATAAGCATTTCATAATCAACAAATGAGAGCATCATATTACGGTTTCCATCAACCAACTCAAACTAGCATACTAAGACACAGTGGTACAAAAGTCGATCCAACAACATACAGCTCCATTACCAGCGGCATCACCGTTACCAGAAACCATCAGAAATGAAAGAGTAACTCGTCTACCAGTACGATTTTTATCGTGATTACTAACATAATCACTGGCGTGGGTACTGTAGAGTCTTGCTGACGAAACGCGCCCCACTTGCGTTCTCTCTACGCTGGATAAACGAAGCGCTCCTCTACTACAGACGCAGACGAAAAACACGTGTCCGAGGAATCCAATCAGAAACCAACCTAATGGCCGCACAGAAATTCTCTAAGCCTGCCTTACAACTACCACAAGGTTGCTTATCCAACCCTGCCGTAAAGCGGATACATTGCCGCAAGGTGGCGACTCTGCCGCAACGCGGGAAACACTGCCGCAAGGCGAAGACACTGCCGAAAAGTGGATAAAAACTGTCGCAAGGAGGGAATACTGCCGAAAGGCGGAACCACAGGTTTCAGATACGACGAGAAGCTGGATGCCGGTCCTCTCCACCGCAACCGGCTGAACGCGGCCAAGGCGAAACCTTCGTCGTGTCTCGAGCGATCTCTCCGCTGCTGCCTACGCCTCTAAAACCCAGACAACGTCCAATTCTACGGTGACGCGACTAGCCCGCCTGCCGAAGTCACCGAGAAAGCGAAGCCTGAAGCGGCGTAAATGCTTCAAAATGTAAAACATACTCTTGGATTGTTAAATTGTATAAAATAAGGTACATAAATGTTTATAATAACTGATTTATTTTTACTATAATTGCCTTGAATTAGAAATACAAAAAATAATTAACTTTGAGGGAGCATACACTAAACATGTCTAACTTAAGGCTTTTAAAATGTTATACTACTCGTCATACTCACAACAGGAAGCTAAGGTCTTCCTATTTTCTCGGTGCCCCTGATTTAATACAATGCAATTGAAATAAATATAACAACAGGCAATATGATAATAATAAATACAAAACATGGTAACATGATATTCATAGTGGGTAAAAAAAAAAAATGATCAAGAAAAACTGTGCTGGCACAAACCCAAGGAAGTTGTCGCTGACCAATACCTCGGCATAAATCCTACAGCCCATTATTGTACCGTTCACCTCCCTGTGGTTATCTCACTTATTCACCCCTTTGACCCGCGATTAAAATTAATGTAAATATGTAAATATAAATAAACACTGATCAAAAATTATTAATAGTGAGTCTTAGTAAGCTACACCAAGTACCACAGATTATTATCTTTGGGCATCATTAATGGTACAGATTATTACATTTAGTGGCATAGATGGTATAGATTGCTACATTGCCATGTGACAAGAGTTCAAATCACCAAAATCATAACTAATTTTGTTCAGTTTGAAAATGATTGTATGTTACTCTCTGACAAAGGTAATATGACAGTCGTTATAAAAAAATAACATTACCAATCTAAATCCTCAAAAGTTTTAAACGATAGTGGCACTTACAAAATTTTGAATAGAGATCCGACTAGTAGAATTCAACAAAAAGCCAATAAAGTAGTTTTCAAATTAAAATATGCTAAGATGACTACCCTTAAAAAAGCATACACTTTGAAGACTTACAATGCAATAGCCCCTAGATACTAAGAGTTACCTAAAATTCTTAAACGTAAATACCTATTAAGAAATGAAAACTTCTTAAAATACTTGTACAAGGTGGCGCAAAAGTAATCACCCTATTAAAACATGCTATAATTTTTGCAAATAGCGGCAAATGTGAAATCTGCTTTGACATTTGTGAAGTAAACAAATGCAAAATACATGTCCATAAAACATGAATCGCTATATTCCTCAAAAACGCGGTTTAATTACTTCAATTTTTTCGCGGAATAATTCGTCGTTGGTGTTGTCGCAGCGTGAATTTACGCGCAGATTTCCCGGTCGCCTGACACCAACTGGGCAAGCACTGCGGCGTTTAGCCGCTCGCCTAGAAGAATATGGTACAACACGAGATGCTGCCAGGTCTGGCCGGCCCCGGAGGAGCCGTTCTGCTCAGAATATCGCGGCTGTGGCTGAAGACGACTACTGTGGACGGCGAGCGCCACAGAGCCATGCTCAACGACTTTCTTCTTCCTCAATTGCATTAATTTGAACTGGAGAACATGTGGTTCCAACAGGATGGAGCAACGGCGCATACTGCATGAGCCACAACGAAAATTCTGAGGGCTACATTTCCGGGTCGCCTAATCTCTCGTTTTGGTGATTTGCACTGGCCGGCAAGGTCGTCCGATTTAACCGTTCCAAACTTCTTTTTGTGGGGTTTCTTTAAGTCACGAGTCTATGTCAACAAGCCTCAGACTTTTCAAGCCCTCAAAGAGAATATCCGTCAAGAATGCGAGAACCTATCGCCGGAAGTACTGGGAAGAGTAATGGAAAATGCTATAAGTCGGGCCCGTATGATCATCCATTCTGGCGGCGGCCAATTGGCCGATATCATTTTCTCGACTTAATAGGAAAAAAATAAGACATCAACTAAACATAATCAAAAAGCAGAACCAAAGTTTTTCATTCATAAAAAAAATTGCAGCCAAAGAACATCGGGTGACAACTTTTGCGCCACCCAGTATATTGATTAAAATTTTACAATATAGGAATGCATGTAATTAAGAATTATCATAGTAGGAATTTTGCATTTTGCAGAAAAATTGTTTGTGTATACTTATTAGTTTACTACTAGCTGCATTATTTACAGAAAATAAATGTTGAATGCGAAACTATCCATTTTTTAATGCAGGTAGTCATATTTTTTTCTATATTTTTGTAAAAATGTGTACTCATTATTTTTTATTGATAATAAAACGACCAACCCTTTTTCTTTAGGGAGTTTTGTAATTTTTTTTCATAAACCGTACTTCTTGGAAAGTCTATTTTGTAAAAGTACTCCTTTATATTATATTGTACTCGTTTGTACTCTTCGCGGTCTACGACATTACCTAAAAAGCGTGGCCAAATGATAGATAAAAATATTTTTGCATATTAAAAATGAATATGTTCCTTATGAAAAGTAAAACAATGGTTACAAAAGACTAGAAAATATAAGCAATATTTGTTGGATGAGACATTAGCAAAAATTATTGGAAGTTCAGAGTGGCTGAAAAATACTTTTTACTCACACATTTATTAATCATTACAATAAAATACCCAATTTGAAGTTTGTAAATATGTAAATATTCACAAAAAAGTAATAAAAATAGAAAATTACGAAAAAATGTACTTAAAATACTAGATTTAAAATCAAGTACAACTTTGAAAAACTATAAAAGATTAAAGAGAAGAAAAAGATTTAGACACTAGAAATAGTTCTACTTTTTTAAGTTGTGAATATATTGACCTTCATAATTATGATAAAACGGATTCGTCAATAAATCCTAATTTTAATGGAACGTACAATAAACAAGATAAATCACAAAGAGTTACATTAAATTCCCGCTTACAAACTTGGACAAATTTCTATGTATATTAAAAGAATATAGATACACTCAACTTTCTAAAGACACTAATAGGTACTCCTCGGTAAACAATAATGTAGTGATCCCAGGGTCCGTCCGCTCCCCATTGTTCTGTTTTCCAGAGGGTTGGCGAATATTCCAGAAATTAAGTGTTTTACTTTAAATACCCCGAGCAAGAGATCGCGAGGACAGTCTAATATTGATACGTGGAGAGATCGTTGGTGATATAAATAAATAGTTGGTAATACAAATATTGTGGAAATAAATATCGCGTAGTTTTAAGTGTTTAAATAAATAATCTTAGTGTTTAAGTTTTTATTAAAAATTGTTCGTCTTAAAATAGTGTTTATGTTTATTTATTCTTAGTGTTACTTATTTTAATTATTCTTTATTATTCATATTTCATTTATTAAATTTAGTTATATAAATATTAATGTTTTAATCAATTTTACACTTCACCTAAATAAATAAAACGTTACAATTGGTGTCAGGTGTGGGGTTAAAAAACAGTGAAGTGTAAAATAAAAATAAATAAAATGGCTACTAAAGAAGTAAATTTAAGTAAATTAAAAGTTACCGAACTCAAGAGGGAGCTGGAAGACTGAGAGTTGGGAACCAAGGATGTACTGCAACTTCGTCTACGGCAAGCCTAAGTAGAAGCTGGTGAAAACCCGGATGAGTTTATATTCGAATTTTGTTAAAATTCTAAAAAAAAATCTAGAACATTGAAAGTAGAACTGAAAGAAAATTTAGAACACAAATTGACAGATAATTCTAGAACTTTAGAACAAAAATTAGAGGAAAGTTCTAGAAAATCTAAAGAAACATTGAAAGAAGAATTAATAGAAAATTCCAGAATATTAAAAGAAGAGTTAATGAAAATTCTAGAAAGTTTGAAGAAATTTCCAGAATATTGAAAGAAAAGTTGATGGAAAATTCTAGAGTTTTAGAAGAAAAACTGTATGAACAATTGTAAGAAAGTTCTAGAAATCTAGAAGATAAATTGGAAAATTTTAAACATGAATACGATATAAGGATTTCAGAATTATAGAAAAATGTCTCCAAAATTATGTCACCAGCGGTTTCAAGTTCTGATATAGCTAAGACGGATGAAATTCAGTTAAAGAAACCAGAAAAAGGAAACAGTTCTAGAATGCACATAAAACACTAGAATTTGACGGCAAGACATCGTGGCCGAATTATGTAAAACAATTTTAAGCCGCTGCCAAAGCAAATGGTTGGACTTTCAAGGAGAAGGCTACAGCGCTGACAGTTTCGCTGCGCGGTGAAGCCATCGATATCCTACAAACGCTAAAATAGGATGAACAAAAAGACTACGAACAACTTGTTAAGCGATTGGATATGCGATATGGCAATGCGCATCTGGAGCAGGTGTACCAGACGCAACTGAAAAACCTATACCAGAGTTCCAAAGAAAATTTACAAGAATTCGAAGCTGATATAGTTCGTTTCTTTCATCTCGCACACCCTACAGCTCCTGAGAGCGTTTTGTAATGCCTAGCTACATAAGCATTTCTCTATGGGGTACGAGATAACGAAACTCAGCATGCACTACGATTAGCTCGACCAAAAACTCTGGTTGATGCACTTTCATATGTCTTAGATCATGAAGCTACAAAACAAGCTTCACGTAACCAATCGCGAGTGCGAATTATCGGAGTGGATTGAAGACTCGGAGGATGTAGATGACAGGATAAGACGAATTACATCTGAAATTCATGGCGTTGGAAGAAAGAAACTCCGCTGTTGGAATTGCGGTGAATTAGGTCACCCGCAAAGGCTCTACAGAAAGGAAGAAAAAGAGTCAGGAAACTAAGTCGGGTTGATGCGAAGGGGCAATCGTCGACCCGTATTCCAGTAGCCCCAGAATCCATTAGTTATGTCGCATCACTTCATCATTAAGCTAACAACGTCTGTGTAGACGGCTCTATCGACAGCAGGCCGCTTAAAATGTTGCTGGATACGGGTGCGACAAAAACAATAATCAGACCCAGCAAGAAAACTGTGCAGAAAACATCTACTTCCAATAAAGTGGTAAATACGCACAGCCACAGGAGAACAAGCTACCGCATCTGGAGAAATAGATTTGAGCATCACTGTTGGAAAAACGTGCATTAAACATCGTGTGCTGGTAGCTGACGTAGAAGATGAATTCATTCTCGGCATGGGCATTATGAAAAAGCCTGGATTTAAACTTGACCTGATCAATGTAGTAATGATAGTCAATGATAAAGAACTGGTATTAAATCCACGAGACGACAATGCCATGCGAGTACTGTTAACGGAAGATGTCACCCTCCCAGAACGGAGTGAGTCAATCGTGGAAACGCAGTTAGAGGGTAGCTTCTGTGAGGGAAACATTTTCATGCACCAGCCGAAAAATGATGATGCCAAAACTGGCACTGGAATTGTAATTGGAAAATCCTTGCTCAAAACCGACAAGACAATCCCAGTTCGAGTAATGAATATTAATTTTTATCCCGTTGTATTAAAGAAAAAGACCATAGTAGGTGAATGTTCAGCGGTATCATCAATTATTCGACCTGTGAAAGCCAAAGAGAACACATCCTATGAAGTTTCGGATATTCTAATCAAGGAGCTGTCAACATCGATCTAGGACTTGACCGCAGACTAGAAAACCAAGGCTAATAATTTAACTGGGAACTTTCAAGATGTGTTCCAATTTGATAATAAGGACAAAGGAAGAACCAATGTAGTCCATTATAAAATAGACACCGGAGACGCAAGATCCATCTGCCAAACAGCAAGTAGATTACCACTGGCAAAGCGGGAAGAAGCAGAAGAAATTATAGAGGACGTGAGGACGGAAGGTGTGAATGAACCTTCAAGCAGTCCATGGGCTTCACCAGTGGTGCTATTAAAGAAGAAGGATGGCTCTACAAGATTTTGCGTCGATTATCGTCAACTTAACAACGTGACGAAGAAGGATAGCTACCCGCTACCTCGAATAGACGATACACTGGACACATTGGCAGGATCAAAGATCTTCTCTACTCTTGATCTAAAGAGCGGATACTGGCAAGTGTTATGTCATTTGGGCTCTGCAATGCCCTTGCAACGTTTGAACGACTTATGGAAACCGTGTTGGCTGGACTGTCATGAAAAACATGTTTGGATTACCTCGACGATATTATTGTGACAGAAAAAACGTTTGAGGACTCCATGAAGAAATTGGAAGAGGTTTTCCAAAGATTGAGGAAGGCTAACCTGAAACTCAGTCCAAAGAATTGTCACTTATTTACAAAATAAGTTCATTATCTTGGACATGTAGTTTCTGGTAAGGGTATTGCAGTTGACCCTGAGAAAATAAGGGCTGTGAGTGACTGGCCAGTACCGAGAGATAAACACGTACGTACATACTACCGATGTTATGTACCTGGATTTACCAACATAGCGAAGCCATTGACAAGGCTTACTAAAGAAGGCAGAAGATTTATCTGGGAGATGGACTGTCAAGCAGCGTTCAAACAACTTAAATATTCCTTGACAAGCGCACCTGTTCTATGTTATCCTTTACCAGAAGGAGAATTCGTTCTAGATACAGATGCCAACAATGTTGGAATTGGTGGCGTTTTTTTCCCAGATACAAGACGGGCAAGAAAAGGTTATTGCCTATTTTAGTAAGACTTTGTCAAAACCAGAGAGGAATTATTGCGTCACCAGAAAAGACGCACGGTACGGTACGATAGAAGGTCAGGCAGCTAGATGGATTGAAAGATTACAAGAATATAAATTTGTTATCGAGCAACGGGCAGGTACAAGCCATCGTAATGCTGACGCATTATCAAGAAGATCTTGCCAAGACGAATGCAAGCATTGCAGTCGTCTAGAAGAAAAACTCTCTACCATCGCCAGAAAAACAGTAGTGAATGATAGTTGGCAAATGGAAGACCTTCGCAAGGACCAAGAGAATGACTCAGACTTGAAAATCATACTGGATTGGAAACATAGCGACAGCAAACCAGTTTGGGAAGATGTTGCACGACACTCACACAAAGTGTAAAACCGTACTGGGCGCAGTAGGACTCTATTGTGGTTAAATAGGGCATCCTGAAACGTGTCGTAGAAAATACTAAAAGTACTAAGAATAGGACCCAGTTGATAATCCCTAGGAAAAGAGTATCGGAAGTATTGAAAGAGATCCACGACGGATCTGGTGGAGGACATTTTGGAGAGAATAAAATCCTCGAAAGAATGCGCCAACGATTTTATGGGTAAATTGCAAAGAAGACGTTAAAGAGTGGTGCAGGAAATGTGTGGTCTGCGCGGGAAGTAACCGGCCACATAGGAAAAGAAGAGCTCCAATGCGCCAATATAACGTTGGAAGTCCGTTTGAACGCATTGCGATTGACGTGGCCGGACCATTCCCAGAAACTGACGAGGGAAATAAATACATAGTGGTAGTAATGGACTACTTCACTAAGTGGGTTGAGGTCTATCCATTACCCAACCAGGAAGCCGTAACAGTCGCTGAAGTTTTGGTAAAAGAATTCATCTGCCGATTTGGAGTACCGCGAGAGATACATTCCGACCAAGGAAGGAATTTCGAGTCTGCTCTGTTCCAAAATATCTGTAAAATATTAGGAATAAATAAAACCAGAACCACTGCATTACACCCGCAGTCTGATGGCATGGTTGAACGGATGAATAGAACAATAAATCGGTATTTGTGGAAGGTAGTCTCTAACCATCAACGAGACTGGGACCGACATCTTCATTTGTTCTTGTTGGTTTACCTTTCATCCATGCATGAGAAAACAGGACAGACACCAGTTAACATGTTATTCAGGCGGGAGTTGCGCGTACCATGCAATCTGATATTTGGCAGTAAACCCGGTGAAGATCTAGCCGGGGAAGACTAAGTAACGAACTTACGGAGAAGAATGAATGACATCCATGAACAAGTACGTACAAACATTAAAAGCGCCAGCGATCGGATGAAAAACCAGTACGATGTTGAGGCTGAAAAAGGTGGTTATCAACTTGGAAATTTGCTGTGGCTTTACAATTTACAGAGGCGTCGTAGCTTATCACCGAACCTTCAAAAGAATTGGGAAGGTCCCTACGAGATCGTAAAGAGAAAAAATGATGTAGTCTACAGAATTAGGAAAACACCTAATGGAAAGCCGAGAGTAGTCCACTTCAATCGGTTAGCACCTTTTGCTGGTGATAACTAAGACGATCATCGTGGAGCGACGGTTCGCCGGGTTGTAGCTGAGGAACCTACATGTAATGACTTTATGGAAAACCATTCCACGGGTCACAAGGCACGGTATGCGTAACAAGAGAAAAACGAGATTTGTTCACCGTGTCTCCAGAATATTTCCTCGCTCATTGTTTGGATTGGAGGATTGTTAGAAGCATGTTAGAGATAATCTTCCGCTTTACCGGAGTGGGAATTCTAGTCTGCATCTTCAACCCTACCGTGCAGACTTCTTTATAACGAACTGTTCCGGGACGAACCAGTCTTAAGGAGAGGGCAATATAGCGATTCCAGGGACGCTAACAGACAGGTCACAACAGGTCCGTCCGCTCCCCATTGTTCTGTTTTCCAGAGGATTGACGAATATTCCAGAAATTAAGTGTTTTACTTTAAATACCCCGAGCAAGAGATCGCAAGAACAGTCTAATATTCATACGTGTAGAGATCATTGGTGATATAAATAAATAGTTGGTGATATAAATATTGTGGAAATAAATATAAATATTTTAAGTGTTTAAATAAATAATCTTAGTGTTTAAGATTTTATTAATAATTGTTAGTCTTAAAATAGTGTTTGTTTATTTATTCATAGTGTTACTTATTTTAATTATTCTTTATAATTAATATTTCATTCATTAAACTTAGTTATATAAATATTACAGTTTTAATCAATTTTACACTTCACCTAAATAAATAAAACGTTGCAAAAATAAAATCGGTTGAACGTGAATATTACTATAACTTTAAAATTGAAATAAGTATTATTAAATGTATAAAAAAATATAAACTTTTTCCTAATAATAATACAAATAGCACCAGTAATTTTTCTAAATTATTATTTCTGTCATTATGAAGAATACTTAAATGATGCTTACCAGTTATTAAAACATTTTATTGAAACCAGCAAAAATTTATATGGTAGTGATTTTCTTTCACATAATTTACCAAATTTGCTACATTTGTATGATGATGTAAAAAGATTTAGGTCTTTAAATAATTTCAATGCATTTACATTTGAAAATATAATACAGTTTTTACTGAGAAAAATTAGAAAAGCTACGAGTTCTTGATGATCAAAATACAGTAATGTGTAAGAACATGAAAGAACATACAAAATTGTTTTCTTTAATATAAGGATGTACTACGACTCAATTCAGCAGATAAATTTATTGAAATAAACAACGGAGATGTTACAGAAATAAAAGAAAAATGCTTATGATATCAATACTACAGATATTGTATATCTTGGTAATGCTTATAAGACTAAATCAAATCTTTACACAAAACTATATGACTGAAAATATACAATGTTCAAGAGATAAAAAAATAAGCATGTGGGATTACCATAAAAATATTGTGTAGGAAGTAGTGAAATGATATATTTATTATTAAAATATAAATGAATTAGAAAATAATACTATGTCGTAGGAAAAGTATAGTGTACAACTCGATTGGAATGTCCATTTCAGTGTCATATAATTTATAGCATTAGCTTTCGGATCATGTTACAAAGTGTATCGTAGCAACATATATAATTTATTTATTTACACTTAAGTAACACAATTCAAATCTATATTAATTACTTAAGTTCCATTAATTATTAATATAAAAATTTAAACTTAATAATTTTTTTTGCATCTTATATTGAAAATACACTAAATGGATTTTTTTTCTTATGTGCACAAGCAACATACATTCAAATAAGGGGTTCCTGTATCTGCTAAGAACAGCATACAACAACTGAAACTCCTTGACCTAACAGTTCTTCCTGCTGCACTTTCCATTGTTTCATTTACCAGCGCTACGTTTATTTAAAATTTGTAGAGGGTAAGTCAAAGTATCCGATGCCCAGTTGCAATAAGGTATTTTAAGCAAAAATTAAACAAAAAAGTGCTGATAAAATTTGTGACAGCAATGTTGAATAGCTCATTTGTCATTTTATTTCATTGTAATATTGTTCATTTCAGGAAAATTTAATTAATATTAGTTCCACGAGTTTAATAAATATAACAAGATTTATTTTCCATTTTACGACAATCACACGTTGTTGGTTAATAGGACAAGAATAGAGAAATAGAGAGATATACGCTACCCCACTTAGCCATCTAGTCGAAAATGTACATTAGAGTAAATTATTGAATTTATATATTGTAGTAAACACACGTACTCGTGTAAGAAATAAAGAAAATTTACTTTACTGACATTGTATTCTATGATATATTTCAGAAATTTTATAGAATCGATGAAGCAATAACATCAAGTGTTTATTTTACCATAATCTAAACATTTATAACATACAGAAATCAATAACAAGATGTTTCCTTGAGAAACAGCATTAGATAAGATTTTTTTTGGAACGTCCATAAAAAAAAAATAAACAAAGATATTAATAAACCGTAAAGAACATATGCTCATATTTACCGAGAACAATAGCGAGAGTTTTCGTTGCTTTCCTCTCTTTCTTAGCAGATGATTTTTCACGTTTCTTGCGGCTCGCCTTGTTGACTTTATAAATGGTGAATCTAGCGGCAGCCGTCGCTTTGCGTTCCTTCTTGGAGCCAGTGTTCCGGTCGCCTTGGTCGGCAGCTGCATCTGATATTGTGCACACGGTCCTGCAACAGATGGCACTGTCTTTACATTACTCCTGAACAAGGATCCCATTCATTTCCTTTCAAAAATTATAATTATTTATTATATAACTCTGCCAAGCAACTCAATATTATAAAAGTAACTGAAGTGTGTAAGCTTTTCTTTTTATATAAGTTTTGTCCATTGTATTCAAAAGTCAAATTTTAATAGTTATTTGTCGAACTAGATAGGAAAGCGTTCTTTGCTTTCGTTTAAGACAATTTTTTTCACGACATATTTCAAAAATCGATTTATTCGAACGAAAAGGCGCAACAACATGATAAGTTAAAAAAAAATAGGTTATGACATTATGACAGAATTCTAAACTTTGACGTTTAGCAGTGCAGTTGTTTATTACCAATACATCAATTCAAGTTGTCAAATTGTAAAATAATGTGAAAAAAGAAAAGAACAAGACATAATTGACATATTTTTTTAAAGACAATCATTATTAAATACAATTTTATAATGTTATAATGAATTTTTCTAATATTTCATTCTAAAATAATGTCCATGTTATACTCTTAATAATACTGTATATTTTCCTCTCTAGAGAGGAAACAGTAATTATCTTATTTATTTCACGAGAAGAAAGTAGAGTGTTTGTTGCACGTCGTGTAAAAACTTACAACAAAAAATTAAACGGTATCTACTGTAAGACGAGCAGATCATGTAATAAAAATATTTTTTTGAAAATTCGCAAAGTTAGGGTAGTATACTTGAAGTAGACATTTTTTGGACTACTGGAATATCTATTAATTAAACAATATTAGACATTTATTAGTACTAGATATTATGTAAACAATTACTTTCATTGTACAAAATTTGAAAAAAATATTCAAAATAACTATTGAACTGTGGCACAAAATGTTTGCTTCAAACACATAAATAAATAATCAGCAGATCGTTCAGTACAGATTCTTTTATTTTTGTCCTAAATTGTAGAACCACCTGTATACATAAAAAAAAAAATAATTAGAATGTGAAATTCTGTAGAAATTATTGGCATAACGTTTTACTGCAGCGCATCAATGTCACCCCAAGGAACTGGCACGCAAAATTTATGCTTTAAATATTATATTCTAAATAAAGAAAAATATTAAAATACTTACACTATTAGAATTTTATGAAACAAATATAATTAAATAATGATACATATATTCTAAACATGATATTTATCATATTTTAACAATAAATTCATGATAATATAACATAAAAAAATAACAAATTGATAGTAATAAAAAATATATAAAAAATGTAATATTGTTGTAAAATAATTAAAAATATATAGGTATATGTTTTCTATTTCTTATTTTATTGGCTTGTTGAAATTCAGGATAGTTATCATTTAAGTATTTTTTAGAATAAAAACTTTGGATGAATGAAGCAAGAGAAAACTAATTGAAATCTCCTGTTTTGGAATGTAATAGAATAATCTTTTATTTGTTACTCACTTGAAAACCATAATTTATTTGAAGTGTTATGCACCAGGAAAATTAATATTTACAAGCTAGTAGTAACCTGTGAAACTTTTAAAAAGCTGTCATTTTCTTGTATTGTTTATATGATTGAAAATTGTTTTTTGTTATGACACAACATTAGTAATTGACTGCATTTGATTATAATCTTAATTTTTTTTACAAGTGAAAAACAAATAATCTATTGTAGATTATATGAAAAGTAATAGTTTTTGTCCTGACTCACCCTCCCCCCAGTCTAAAAACGCTACTGATCATCAGTACAAACAGTTTTATCACGTTAATACTTATTTTGAAATGTAACGAGCCGCTTGAGAAATCTAGGAAAATTATATTTTTCGTCCAAAAGTACTTGTAGATGTTGCGCAAGAAGTTGGGCGAGGGGTAAGACGAAAATGCGACCAACATGCAGCATCAAGCATTAATTATATTTTCATTGTTCGTTTGTTTTATTTTTTTCCGTTTTATTAGTGCGTTGTAAATTTGTTTGTATCCAATAATATTTTTATGTATGTTTTTTTTTTAATAAATATTTTTTTTACCTGGTCGTGTCATATTAGACAAATTAATAAATTCTAAACGGTCTAGCATCGTCACAGAAACATATTTTATTATTTTATTTTAAATAATTGTTTTCTCTGTTGTATATTAGTCAGAAACTCGAAAATTGAAGAAACCTTTATACGATGTATCAAATAAAATATATAGCGAGAAGTGCGCATTTTAACAATATGGGACTAAACATACATTCTTGTATAGCCTTAGGTAAAATTTTATTTTGAATTATAAATAAAAAAAATAATATGCAAAATTTTCGGTACTACAGGTATTCTATTAAACAATTAATTTATATTGCTACGTAAAATATAAACTGAAAAATTGTACTATAGTGATGTAAGCAAATAACGCATTCGCTGGTTTTCGGAACGCGGCCGCCAGCTTTTGAACAGAGAAGATCAGCGGGGTCCATAATAAAAAAAAAAATACGCTTAAAATAATACTAAAAGTGGGCGCCACGTAATTGTTAATCCGGTACACAATTACGAAAATTCCTGAAGCACTAACGAAGATCCTGATATTCGAATAAGGATTGATGACAATAAAGATTGAAAATAATCTACGTGTGTATTATAAATATGTATGGTAATACAGCCGAATAGTAACAACAAGAGTGACCCCTATTGGGTCTTAAAGTCGATAAAATAATAACAAAGTTTGATCGAAATGTAACTCATGCGAGTTAAAAGTTCAAGAGAATATACTGGAAATGAACTATGCAAGTGGGGATTGCGTGGAGCTCGACGAAAGGTGGACTAAGATACAAATCTTCGCATGTGTAAATCAAAAATCACGTAACGCACGTCGGTGGTTCATCGACCAATCAGGGGGGTAGCGACGTAAGAATAAATCATTAACGAGAAAATAAACGTTGACCTAAAGTCCTACTCCTCAGGCCCTAACAGTCCCTACCTAAGATTTCAATTATCTTCTCAATAAAACGAATTACTAAACAGAGTTCACTCGCATGAACTATTACAAAAATTACAATAAATTCAATGATACTAAAATATTTAAAAAATTCAAAATTCAAATATAATCGAAACGTCGAAACTACTACTAATAAATTTCAATAAATCGGAGGTGAAGTCACTGCTTAGTGCGTAGTGACCGAATGAGTTTGGCTGGTAATAACTGGCACCCTCAAATATCCGATAAAAATAAAAAAAACCTGAAAGAAACTTGTAAGACTGATAGGTTCACACTACGCGCAAAATAAAAGCTATAGTTATACATGACTATCGTAAAATATATAACTGGGCAAAATTTAGATATAAAACAAAAACAACAATAAGTTACCTATTTATCTTAATCGGACAATAACTGTCTCAGTTTAAATTTTCACCTGAGAGTAGTGCGGTTTTTGAGACTAGCTCAAGACTCGTGTACTTGAATAAATCCGGAAGTTCCCGCTGAATTTTCAAAATTCAAGAATGAATTCTTATAGAATAAATCCTCAGAACTGAGCAGTGTAGATTAATCCAAAAATGCACAAAATGCACGCCATATAGCAACTATAAAACTTTCACTTCTCTACAGAATTGCACGTACAACGGTCAATGAACGAAAGACACAAATTGCAAAGATCTGTCGAGTTATAACAAACAAGACAAGTTAAGTCTTAAACTTATCAAAAGAAATTATTAGGTATAGTGCACCCATCAGCCACCACATTTCACCAGATTGCCTACCCCAAAGGCCCAGAAACTATAAAAATTACTAGTTCGAAATTTGAACTATAACAATATTTATCAACTACAAGACAATGTTCTTTGCACATATTCAAATGAAGAATTAGTTTTGATACTTGAAATATTATTATTAAGGAAAATATGTTATGTTTCGGTACAAAATAATAGTCAATGTATATCAATACAGGCAACGTGATTTATGCCAGTGGCAGATCCGGACAATTTTCTCGGGGGAGGCATTAGATTCATGTAGGGATGTAAGAAAATAAAAAGTATAAGTAATTTATTTTTGCATCTTTATTTAATTTGAATATTTATATAAAATTAAATTGAATAAACTTACAATTAAATAAAAATATATTTAGATTTTTACTTACAAAATATATATCACTTAAGTAACAAATATTAAGTAATAAATAATTCAAACATGATAAAAATGAAAAAAAAAAGTCGAGAAGTTTTATAAAATATATGTCCAAAAATTAACTGTTTTGTTTCGGAGATATGATAGGTTTTATATAAATTTAATTAATCTAAATACTGATCCATGAATTTATTTACTAGTTACTGCTTATTTGAAGATGCTACTGTAATAGCGAAAGTATAGTCATCGACAATAAAACAAAACCAATTTATTAAGAAAACTTATTGACATTGTATAATGTATTAAAATATTTATTGTACTTAAAAAATCCGAAAAAAATTATTGTACGCTTTAAAATACAAAATTTTACTATGTAAGAGCAGAAACAATATAAGAAACTACTATTAAATTGAAAAAAAAAAAACAAGAAAAAAAGAATCTCATATGTAAAACAAAAATTCTCAAGGGAAGCAATTGCCCCCTGTGCCCCCCGCTGATTCCGCCACTGATTTATGCTATATTAATTGATTAAATTAGCGCAAAACGCTATTCGCATCTGGATTGCGTAAAAACCTATTTCCCGATATTGCCAGTGTTTCAAATACTCTGTTATTATATTACTTTTTCTACGACCATTATGGAAAGTAGAAATTTTCTGACACTATTCGCGATTCAAGCTAAATGATACGCACCAAGCGAAAAAAAGTTGAACTACAGATTTGAAGTCATGAAAGGAATAAAATCATGTGATTAATTTATAATTGTATAGGTTACATATCTAACTTATGTTATCGAAGCTTTTAAATTTTTTATTACTGACAAATATTACATATTTTTCATTTTTCTTAAAATGAATGAAGAATTAATACAAAAAAATCAACAACTAAAACGTAATAGTATATTGTACAACAAGAGTGGATATGATGCCTATATCGCACGAAAACGAATTTGCAGGCACGACCCGAAGGTCGTCACATTAGTAGAACTAGACGTTTTCATCGCAAACATGGTAGGGTTATGTCAGTTTTTCTTGACGTTTATCACTCAATGTTGCCAACGTAAAGTAGAAATGGAGAATTATAATTGCTATTTTCAAGAATAATTAATGTCTTTTAAATATTATATAAGATCGAATTATAATTAATTATGTTTTTATTTTATTTATTTCATGCAATGAGAATAAAAATAATAATTATATGCATCAATAATTACTTCACAGATTTTGCCAGAATTTAATGTTGGCAGTGAATTTCAAATCCGCACATGGTGAGGATATAACATACATATCCGTACATGATAGTAAGAAGGAATGTTGCTAATGTACAGTAGACAGTAGAAAAAAGTAATTTAAAATGTGTACGAATAAAATCAATTCGCAGTCTGATCTTAATTATCACTTTTTTTTAAATGCGTTGAAAAATAAGTACTCGTATAAAGAAAGACTTTGGCACCTTTGGAAATGTTAATAGTTGTGATAGACAAAAATGTAAACACAGCAATCAATGAATTAAATTATTTAAAAATTTTAATAATCGTCTACCTGTACTTTTTTTTTTTATTTTATTGTGGCTAAGCGGACTCAACATCTAAGGTCATATGCCGCCCCGACTCGCTCGTAAAGGTGTTAGTGCTACAGATATACGCTGTGTTTCGCTGATGGTCACCCATCCAACTACTACACGCGCCTACGGTGGCTAACTTGCGTGATCGAGCGAGCCGGTATAGTTGGACAAGAGATCTCGAGTTGACGTTTAAATTATTTTATGGTTGTGGTATCTATTCAAATTTTTTCCCTGAGTGAAAGTATGGAAAGAAATGTGACCTTTATGCGTTCTGCTATAGGGTATAGAATTGTACGAAATCCATTAGAATACACTGTTTGTTCCAGGTACCCAGCTAAGCACTGGATTTGGAAATCCCAAAGTAATATTAGCATACCTTACTTAATATAGATGGATTTCTGTACAACCTGGAAATAACCAGACAGGGATGTATTTAAAATTTTAATACCATGTTTTATGAAAAATACTCTAATAATTGTCACAAGTTGTAGTAACGTTGATGTACTCTTGGTAATAAGAACATTATGTTATAGCAGTTTCGTTTTTATGCAAAAATTGTTTGCAATTCCACGAAGATAATGATTATTGCTAAGAAATTAACGGTATTAAAATTTTAAATACATCCCTGTCTAGTTATTTCCATGTCGTACAGTAATCCATCTATATTAAGTTAGGCATGCTAATATTACTTTGGGATTTCCAAATCCAGTGCTTAGCTGGGTACCTGGAGCAAAACTTTGAATAGATACCACAACCATAAAACAATTTAAACGTCAACTTGAGATCTTTTGTCGTACTATACCTACGCACGTAGCTAGGCCGTAGCCCTACCTGTACATTTATTACCAATTATAAATCACACATTTATAATAGTATGTGGTATTGTTAATTTGCCTCCATCTATTGTAACAGATAATAAATTTATTGATAATAATATTAATGCATATAACGAAACTTACATAAATAAATTTTTCTTAACATAATAATAATTCTGTTTGTAATTCATAACTGGAAGGCATGTATTGTTAATATATGGATAGGGCACCACAAAGGTGCCAGGATAATAATGTGTCCATTTATTCAATCTTAGTAAATAATAATAGTTATTTTTCTTAATATCGAATTTTGAACATTTTTATTATTATAAAAAAAGAAAATAGTCATCACATAATTCTATTTTAATTTCATTTATTGCATTTTTATAGGAAGTAGTATCCAATAACGCATTCGAATTACAATTACAAGACATATAATGTTGGTGGTGTGGAGAGTGAAATACAGGGATCCCAGAATTATACATCCCACTTAATAATAAATAATATAATTTGCTTATATTTGATTTTTTATTTAAAATTTTTATTCTGATAAATAATATGTACCATATGTTGAAAATATTGTATTTTTTTTTTAATAAATCAAAAACACACTCTTTATCAATTGATTTCTTAATTATTTCCAGCTTATCATCGTAAGATGCATATGGAAATGTATTATTTAATAGTACATACTAATGGCACTAATTTTCAAAGAACATGAAAATAAAATATGTAAAGAAATTTATGTAATTTAGGTTTAACTGTTTTATTATGACTTATTTAATATCATAGACATTTATGATAAAAAACAAAATGTTTACTTATTGTGTCAGTTGAGTTATCACAAGGTTTCTTGTTTTATCTGTAATTATGAGTACTATTTTCAACTTTATATTTGATAGTGAGTTAAGGTGTATACTCCAGCAGAAATAAATATGAGATCGACTAGCCGGAAATAACTTTCGACTAGCCGAGAAGTGAAGTAGGTAATTAATGAGCCATTTTCCAATTGTTTAAGTAGCTAGAAACCGACGTATTACTAAAAACGTATTGTTTCATATTTTAAAACTGTCAGTACTGTGTATAATATGGAATTTTACTATATAATAATAGTTAATAACTTTGAACTATTGATTTTAAGTAGGTATTATTTACATTTGAAAATATAATGCGTTTTACTAAATAATAAAATTTGGAAAAACCATTGCCTAAATCCTTCATTTTAACAAGGACGGTTTTAACTAGTGGTTTAGTAGAAGAATCTTGCCATCACTAATGATGTCTCAATTGGTAATAGGTCTAAACTCCTATATGTTCATCTTAACAGTGGGATTAAATTTTTCAAGAACCATTGTTTTTTTTAGTTGTATGGCGCGCAACTCCATTCTGCTGGAAAGTAAACTGCTTGTAACTATTTGTACATTCTTCTAATGTAGATTTAATATAGGTCTGTAATATTGCAATGTACTTCTCTGCGTTGACTGTATCGTCTAGAAACTGAAGTCTGCTTTACTTCTTTTGCAGATATGCATCGCCAAACCATTACCGATACAGAAAACTAGATTTTCTCCTTTAAACAACATTATGGTACGTCTCATCGTCAACCCTGCTGGACCTATCTCATTGATGTTGAGTCCACTTTCAATTATCCTTTTCCCAACGCAGTCTATTGCACTTTTACCAAAGGTTTCTTTGCTTGCAAGTAATATAGGCTTTAGGTAATTTGTAGAATTTTATTAAACCCGAGTAAAAACTTCCCTTTTATACCTTAAAACTTTTGCTGTCATGTAACAAGTGGCTCTTGTCAAACTTTTTCTAGTTGCATAAAATTGTAACACGGTCGCTTAGCGGCTGTGCATTTCTGGTAAATTTTGGTACAGCAGTACTCCGGATGTTACAAAATGGACAGATTTATGGTTGAGAACGCTCTTTTTGCGCCTTGAAGCTTGTTTTCAAATAAATAACTGTCCGTTTCTAGTACGTGATGCCCTCGGTGGACATCAATAGTTGGGTTATTTTTAGCATACTTCGTACTTAGGGGATGAGAAGAGCCGGACAAACATAGGTTGAGAACTTCTGGATTTTTACCATTAAATGACCCTCCGAAGTTCGAAATCTCGCTCTTTTGTTGTAACCGTTGATTGTTGTAGATGTCTTGACTGAATGTCAGACATACCTTGGTATTTCTTAGTGAAATAATCAATTAGTTGTTTTACTGTGTGTAAAGGCTCTCTCATCGTGGTGTAAATTTGTAAGTAGTTTTTATTATATTCTGTGTGAATTAATATTGATTTGTAGATCGTTGTATAAAGGTTTCCAAATTGTTTGTAAATTAGAAAAGTAAGAATTTAGAGTTTATATAGAATCAAGTTAGGCGTTGTAGTTTATTTGAATTATATAAATGTTTTTGATCGCGGGTGATTATTAAAATTTATATAATTTTGTTGTTGTTGGACTATCGTGTTTAATTCTGCCCATCCTAATCCAACCCCTGTCTCTGTGACGTGGTAGCACAACGCGTAGGTAAAACTCTATTGTTCTAAAAAATTACTACCCTGTACTAATTTGACCGTAATTATAATAAACCGCGTCTGTTATTATTATTAAACATTCCCTTGTCTGCTTCTATCACGGCAGACTTTTAAATAAATAAATATAGTGATAGTGGTGGCAGCGACTATCGTTACCCTTGTCTTGTGTAAAAGTTGTTCATTAATATAATTCGTGGATTACTTTTGAGGCAAGTAAAACTCATAAATTAAAACCTTTGTATGTCAGGTACTAGATTTCGTCATAGGCGACCGTACCTGTTAGAAAATACTGAATTCACCAAAATTTGACGTCTATTTTGCTTAATTATTCTTCTTAAAGCACTTTTATTAAGGTCTGATTCGCGAGATTTTTTTCCAATTTTAAGCTTTTCGTCAATGGAACAGACATAGACGAATGATGTTGCGAATAGTTTATCGTATTAACTTTACAATTTCATTTGTTTTGCTGCAGATTTGCTAGATTCCGACAGAGAAATGATTATTTTGTGAATATCTTTTGTTAGTGAAATTCTGCGAACTATTTTCGGTAAATTTAAAGTTCAATTGTAAGAATACTTTTGAGTGATACTACTTAAATTACCTTTAAATATCTTTCTATTATTTTTATATAACACAATTAATTTGATTATACAACGTACCTGATATGATATAAGAAGCAATGAATAGGAAAACCTACTGGAATTTTATGTTGTGCGCAACAAAAATAATTTGTTTTTACAATAATTATTTTAAAAGTAATGTAGCGATTTCAAGGTCACGCCGCGGGCGGCGACCGGCCATCACAGACAGGTTAAGACGCGTTTTAGTCACCTATTTAAGACTGAGCAGAAAAGACTGCGAGAATAGATATTAATACACGTAGTGAACATAAATAATTAGTAGAGATAAATACTGTTGAAATAAATAGTACATAGTGTTAAATATTTAAATAAATATTCTTAGTGTTCAGGTCTTTATTAGTAATTATTATTCTTACATTAGTGCTTATAATTGTTTATTCATAGTGTTACTTATTTTTATTATTTTTACTATTTATATTTCGTTTATTAAACTTGGTTATATAAATATTGGTCTTTTACTATTGATATTTCATTTATTAAACTTAGTTATAAAATATTCGTGTTCCAAAAGGTTTTTACACGTCTAAATAAATAAACGTTAAAGTTTGGTAGTTCTATCATCTCTTCGGCACAAATTTCAAAATTTCAACTTATAAATGAGTGGGTCAAATTCAACTTATTTTCATAATTATTTATAGTTAACGATAGATTAATTAAATAAAACCAAATGTTTTTAGAAAAAATAACTAAGTTGTAGGTTATTGGTTCCAGACAACGAATTTAACTAAACATTGATGAACTTTATGTTGTTACTATGTTAATGTATTAAAATTCATTGTGGTAAAAACCAGTGATTAAAGTAACGCAGCTTTGTGTAACCGTGCAATATAGTGTTACATATACCACGACGCATTACTTGATGTGTATGGGAAATTTTAGAAAATAATTATATCAAAAAAAAAATCTCTTTCTGCGCTATACATAGCGCATGTATTTTTCTTTTATAAAGTATTTTCCAGAATTTGTATTTCTAGTGAATAGATCACAAATTTATGTCCCTGCTAATTCGATTTTCAACTCATATGCTGGATAGAATACTAACAAAATACACAATTATGGACTTAATTTAAACATTTCATAGCGTTTATTAATTCTATTTTACCTTATAAAACTCAATTATAAATTATTATGCTTAAGGCCGTATATAACTGCAAGTGATGTTATCGGTGTAATTATATTATTTTATATATAAACTTCTCATTCAAGTAATTTTTACATTAAAATCATTTTAAATTTTGATTAAGTTTAATAACTTCTGCATATTTATTAATTATTTTAAATAAAACAATTAAGTAAATTGCAAAACATATACCACTGGACCACTGACAATGCATTCTCATTATTTATCTATTACACAATTATTTTTGTCAAAATTCTATTAGATTTATTAATTGTTAAGAATAATATCTTATGCAACTAATTATAAACGTATTTTTAATAACCTTATTTATAATGAAATATAAACTGCAGTAAAAAAAGTTTCCTTAAGAAAAGTCGAATATTCGTTTTTCGATTTTTTGAAAAATTCTTTCACTTTCTTAATCTACACATGTCGTACTAGTATTTTTGACAGATGACATTTCTAAATGACATTCAATGAAAAAATAGAGTAGAGAAGATTTTACAATGTAGTTACTGTGATACGGACCAACAAACAGTGAATTATAATTTATAACCCGCATGTGTTTTATGACCTACTTTATTTATTTAAAAACATCATAGTTATAGTGTTATAATTACACGGTGTTGGATAAAAGAATTGAAAATTCTAATAAAAAGTATTTCTTTAATTTAATGGGTTGCAATAGATTTATATTTTCTTAGCAATTAAGATAATGGTACGAAGTAAATTAAAATGGAAATTAGAACTTTCGTGAAAGGCAGTAAAAGAATGTTTATACATAAAATTTTGATACAATATAAGTAGTTAAAGAAAACCGTAAATTATAAACTCTTGCTTTGCCATAAAAATATCTAGTACCAATGAAATTAAAAAAAAAAACAATATATAAATTCCAACAAACGTAATGTTATTTTGTACCTTAAAAACGAAAAACTGCATCATCTTATATACTAAAAGGCTTGGATAATTTTTCCTATATCGCTGCTCCAGAAGAACAACGACGTAAGTGTAAAAATTTGGCAATTTGAGTTAAGTATGTCATTCGATGCAGAATCACCCATTTTATTCATTACTACAGCGCCATAAATGTAGTTATAATTTTTACCGTTAGATGGCAGATGCGTCATTGTTCAATTATTAAATGTTGGTAACATCGTTTCGGGAGAATACTGACACATTTATCACTTTAGCTTCAGTTTTGGTGGGGTAGTGTTGTTCTCCAGTGCGACAACGACTTAAGTGCGAATTGCAACAGGTGAGTCTTTGTTTATGTGTCTAGTTTTAGAGGAACAACGACGCAAGTGTATTTTGTGTCTCTTTTGCCTCAAAGATGGTTATGACTGACATAATTGTAACTAATGTTACTTGTTTTGGTGGAACAATGACTTAAATGTATTTTGTGTCATTGTTGAATCAAAAATTTGTAACAAATGATAACATAACTGTTCTTTACGTCTTTGTAATAACAAAAACTTTGAATAGTGTTCATGATAAACTTCTTTTGCGATATTGTTTTGTGTAATAATCACCATTATAAAAAGTAATGTAGACTTTCCTTGATATAATTAAACTTGGTCTTTAATTTAATCTGTAAATACTAAAGTCTAAACAGAAAGTTGTAGTTTTCTTTTCTGAAACGCCACGATTTTTATTCATATCACCTGAATTATCATCACAAAGCAGTGTTGAGTTTATTTTTAATAGCAATCATTTATTACAGAAAAAATATTACATTTTGAGCTAGCATGGAAATAAGTAGTAGAGGAAACAAAATTCTAGCCCTTCTAGAAAAAGAATAAAATAACACAACACAGAATGAGCCAAGTAGTATTAGTATGCCAACTACAAAAAGTCAAACTGAATTGACTGAGTTGGTAGAAAGTAAATTGCGTGATACAAATGCAATAAAGTGGAGTAATGAAGCACTTCCCACAATGACTCACACTGTTTTTACGGGTACACACTTGTCTGAAAAAATATCGTGTGATGTTAGTCCAATAAATCAAAGTAATGATTCGCTACCTAAAACATGCCATACACTTTCCATTGATACTGTGGTCAACCAGGGCAATGATTCGTTATCTTCAATAAAGCAAATCCTTTTACATGATTTGTCTCAGAGTAAATCGTTTGAAGCTGAAACGCTTAAACAAAGTGAGGAGTCTGATAGGTACATTATTCAAAGCCGAGGTTCCACAAAGCTGAATCTTAGAAGAGTGATGAAAAAAACGAATAGAGAAACCAGTAACTCAGAAAATGAAGATTTTTCTTCCGGGTCAAGTGATAATTTTGTACCAAGTGATAAAAATTCGTCCAGCTCAAATTCATCTACAAGTTCAAGTTCATCATCGGGTTCAGACAACGAAATTGATAATCCCCTTGCAATTGAATCTAAACCGGACTCCCCAGTAAAGGGTAAAAAACGAATCCGAAACATTAATAGTTGGGCTAAAGTAAAAGCCAAACGATTACGAAATTCTGGCAAGGAATACAAGTCAAGAACGGGAAATGTTGTAAAAGCAAGAAGAATGAAACCTCCATGCCCAGATAAGTGTGTCCTGTCATGCTCAAAAAAAAAACTCAGAGGATTTTAGACTTCAACTTTTCCGGGAATATTGGGGGATGGAAAATTTACATCGTCAGCGTGGTTTTTTGAGTTCTTGTGTCGAACAGCTAGAGCTTAAATATAGAAGAGTTTCGTCTGTCGTGCCCAGAAAACCTAACTGTGCCTTTTATCTCCCCAATAATAGGCAAAAAGTCCGGGTATGCAAATTGTTTCTTATAAATACTTTGGGAATATCAGAAAGAACTTTGCGCACGGTAATTCAATCAAAAATAAGTGGAAATGGTATAGCACCTGAGGATAAACGAGGGAAACACAATAAACATAAAAAAACTGATGAGGAAATTTTGAATGCAATTAGACAGCACATTAATTCAATACCACGTATTGAAAGCCATTATGTTCGAAGTGATACCTCTCGGCAATTCATAGATGGCGGACTGTCGATTGCCGAAATTTATAGAAATTTTTCAGAAAAACGAAGTGCCTATAATAAAGAAGTCGCAAATTATGACACATACGCAAAAATATTTAACACTGAGTTCAATATCGGGTTTTTTGCTCCTAAGAAGGATCAGTGTGATCAGTGTGAGGCGTATAAAAACGCAGTTGGTGATGACAAAGAACAATTAGAAAGTAATTATAAAGAGCATTTGGAAGAAAAAGTACTTAGTCGGGAAGAAAAAGACAAGGACAAAGAGAGAGCAAAAAATCAAGAAATTGTGTTGGCTGTTTACGACTTGCAGGCTGTTTTGCCTGCGCCTATGGGACAAACCTCGGCATTTTTTTATAAATCTCGGTTAAATTGCTATAATTTTACGGTAAGTTAGTAAGTAAGTTATTTCTTGTACTAAATTTATTTCTGTCTAGGTAACTGAAGTAGGTAACGACAGAAGCAAAGCTTTTTTTTGGCATGAAGGCCTTGGGCATAGGGGTGCTGTAGAAATTGGAACCTGCATTTTGATTTATTTAGAGGAACTTTCAAAAATCAGATCAGGCACCGATGTAGTGTTTTTTTCCGACAATTGCGGGGGCCAACAGAAAAATAGGTACAATAATTATAAAGAGAGTTAGTTTGTCAATCTTTTACTTATTATAAATATTTATTTTAGGTTTTTAATCGCTGTATATTTATACTCAGTGGAATGCTTTGCAATCAATTCAATTACACACAAATATTTGGTGTGAGGACACACTCAAAACGAGGGTGATGCCATTTACAGTATTATTGAAAGGTCAATCAAAAATCCAAAAAGTCAGGTCCTATCTATGTCCCTGATCAGTACGTGTCCGTTATCCGAAACGCCAAAAAAAAGGGAAATCCAATAGGTGTAAAAGAAATGGGGTTCAAAGAATTCTTGGATGTAAAAACATTATTTGATGACATGGCCCTGAACATTTCCAAAAATACTGACGGACACGACTTCAAGATTAGTGATGTACGAATTTTAGAATTTAAAAAGAACAATGAATTTTTTAGCTACAAAACCAGTTATAAACAGAAGGAATGGCAAATCGTTAATTTTAGACCAAAGAAGAGACGCTCTGATTACAAAGATGTAAAGAAAATTATCATTAAGCCAGCTTATTCTAAAGAAATTCAATTATCGGAAAATAAAAGAAAAGATCTTAAAAGTCTTGTCGATAGTAACATCATTCCTCAATTTTACAAACAATTTTTTGATTCCCTATACTAATTTTTTTTTATCCTACACATATTGAAAGTAAGATTTTCCTGCGTGTGCGTGCGTAAGAAAGTAGACATTTGCCGGTCTAGACCTACAAAATCTCACTATTCCTTAGGGAAGAAAAAAAAACAGTTCGTGTGCGGACAAACAGATGGCGTTTAATGTGTTAGAACTAATAATCAGAATGAAATATGTGAACATGCTTTGAAAATATTGTAACTTTAGATAATTTTGATACTTACGTTAGATTCAAGGTATTTTTATTATATATTCTGAAAATAATAGAACATAGTAGTTAACCTTATTTATATGTCAAAATAAAATGTTTGTTTTTTGTTCTTATTATGTTGGTATTCAATTTCAGAAATTTCTTTGAGGTTAAGTTAAATGTCAAATTACATAGTATTCGTAAGATGTTAATATTATTTTATTATGTTGTGTTGTTGTGTAGGATAAAAAATAGTGTGTGCTACATGGCAGTAAAGTTGTTTTCTGGTCCTCAAGAAGTATCCAGCCTCGACTGTGTCTCGGCCGTATACATATCCTTCGGACCAGAAAAGAACAACTTTCCTACCTAGCAGCACAAATAACTATTGTCGTTTTTTGTATCTTAGCTTGGTAAGAGTTCAGAATTTTGTATTTTTTTAATCGTATGAAGCTAATAAATATGTTGACACAAATGCTAAAAATAAATATTTAATTTTTTATTTCAGGGTAACAATGACGTAAGTTCAAATTTCTAAGTTAGTTTTAATATAATTTTTTTTTTGCTTATCACAACATAAACTACCCAAATAATACTAGTACGTAACTTAGTTTCACGGGTATCCACGATTTTCTTTTCCTTTAATTGACATATTAAATAAATCTTAATAGTTTTTCCCTCCTCCTGAATAAATCAGGTTTTTACAGTTGCATCAGTGTTCTTCTGGGGCAGCGATATATATTTTCATCAGACGATCGCCAAAAGAAAGAAAACAATAAGCCCGGTTTTAAAATGACAAAAAAAATGTGTCATGTCGATCTGCATTTGTTTTTCGCAAAAATTTGTTAGAAGTAGGTCGTCTTTGTATTTAATGAAACGACACAATGTGGACTGGTGTGGACTGGTGTGGACTGGTGTGCACGAATGACAAAATGACAAAATGTCGAGCAGAATTTCTTTTTTGCAAAATGTTGTTAGAAATATGCCGTGTTTGGTATCGAATGAAAAGTCTCGGTGAGGGCTGGTGTGTAGAAATAAAAATTTTCCATGTTGATCAGCTTTTGTTTTACGCAAAATGTTAACAGAAGTATGTCGTGTTTGGTGTCTAATGAAAGGTCTCGTTGAGGGCTGACATTCAAAATTAATAAAAATGTTCCATGTCGATCGGCTTTTGTTTTCTGCAAAAAGTTTTATAAAGTATATCGTTACTTGGTCTCAAATATGTCAAAAATGATGGGTGCCAAATGAAAGGACTCGATGAGGGCTGTTCTGCAGAATTGACAAAAATGTTTTATGTCGATCAGTTTTTGTTTCTTGCTAAGTTTTTGTCAGTATTTCGTGTTAAGTATGTAATAAAAGGTCTTGATTAGGGCTGGAATGTAGAATTGACAAAATTAATCCATGTTGATTGGCTTTTGTTTTTTGCAAGAAGTTCTCAGAAATATATCGTGTTTGGTCTCAAATGAAAGGTTTCGGCGAGGGCTCACATAGAGAATTGACAAAAATGTTCCAAGTCGATCGACTTTTGTTTTCTGCAGAAAGTTGCATGAAGTTCATCATGTTTGGTCTCGTTGAGGGCTCGCGTGCAGAACTGACGAAAATGGTCTATGTTGGTCGACTTTCGTTTTCTGCAAAAAGTTGTCAGAAGTATTTTGTGAATGAAATAAAATGAAAGGTCTCGATGAGAGCTGACATGAAAATTGACAGAAATGGTTCATGTTGACTCGCTTTTGTTTTTTGGAATAAGTTGTCAGAAAAATATCGTGTTTGGTATTAAATAATAGCATTCGACAAGACCTACCTTGCAAAAAAGAAGTTTACTATCAGATGTTATTATTTCATTGACACTGTAGCTGAGCATTCGCTAGTCCTATATACTTAAAGGGTTAGACAATTTTTCCTGTATATATATATATATATATATATATATATATATATATATATACAGACTGTCTACTGAACTCGGGCCACTTAAGGGAATTCCTAAACTAGAAGAGGTACGACTTCGGTTAAATTAGACAAAAGTTGCCTTATCAGGGGGCTATTCCTGTGATGTATTTGTTTTTCCAAAAATATGCATAGGTCACTAGAGAGAAGAAAAAATATGAAATTTATAAAAATATGAATATTGCTATTTTATTAAAATAGTCTGATATAATAAAGATATTTTAAGCATAATTTAATTTAAAAAAAAATAGGGCTGAGGTGGTCTCGAACCAGGTCTTGTAGATTATTTATGTTATGAAACAGCCCTCGTATCCACTCGGCTATGGAGCATTTTGTTTTTGACGTTTCTTATTCGAAAATATGAAGGATAACCTTCAAAATACAATTTATTTTATCAAATATTTCAGTTAGAAAAGGCCATATTACACAACATTTGGTTTTATTAGATGCAAAATTAAGTAATCTAACTAACGATACCATATACACCCGATTTTATTTAGCGGGACAGATGGAAACAGCAAAAAACTGTTTTCCCATGTTATTTCCCTATGTCAAGGTTTTCAGTATTCACCCTGTATATATGTATATATATATATATATATATATATATATATATATATACATATATATATATATATATATATATATATATATATATACAGGATGTTCCATTTAAAAGTGCCACCATTGCTATCTCGAACTATAAGAGATACGAGGTTGGTTAAATTAGCAAAGAACCACCATTTTACAAGACTAATACAATGAGCAAAAAAAATTTTTTTTTCAACCTTTGGTTCTCAAAATACGGGACACAACTTTCTTATTTTAAATGGAAACGTATGTTTATTTTTAGGTTATTCGATAGAGTTCTGAATTCAATGATATAAATATATCATATTCTAATATAACAAAATAACTGAGAAAAATGCATGGTAGATTTATTTGTATTTTATTTATATCTGGCTGAAATAAGAGTACCTGCTTTGACTTACGAAGCAGGTAGATTCTTAAACAGATACGGGCCACAGAACAGAGTTGTAACGAAATATTTGAATTGCGGCACACGAAAAATTTGTTTGCTTTTAATGGTAATTTAAATTATAAAAAATGCAGTACAAATAATGTGAAATAAAAAGTTATCAAAACATATATTTAATACAATTTACACAAAATTATAATTCAATTACATGTAATGTACTATTGCAATTCAAAATATTTAAATAAAAATAAGTATTACATACATATGTGACTAAATTATTATTAATCCACAATTATGATTTCGTCATTATTACTATTATTACTTACATCACTAGGATTACTATCACTATAATTTATATTTATTATAAAATAATTTACAATAGTATTTACCTTGAAGTTTAGTAGAAGTTTAGTTATATGAAACTGACTTATGCGGGTTTTACAACCTTTTATGAAAGGTTGGGAAGCTTTGTGGTCAGTAGTTATAAATTATCCCAACTCAAAGGAATCACTTGAAAAGTAAGAACAGATCCGTATTAAATAAATTCTTACTGTACTTACTTTGTATAAATAAATAACTAATAATGGAGTTTTTAGAATATGTAACTGAAAATCCAAAGATCACCCAATGAAAAGAAAAATCTTATGAATAAACAACTTGACTTAGTCAAATCTCCATTGTCTCTCCGCTTTAATCCTTTTTAGATATTCTTACCATTGAAAAGGTGGTTAATACAGTTTCTGTCTTTGTTCTTCTACGTATAAATACTAAAAATTTTCTGTGAAGTATATTTATTCGTATTTCCAGTTAATGGCCTTAAAAGTCGAAATATGAATAAAAAAAAGTATTTTTTATATTTATTTAATAACTGTTTCTATTTAAAATTTACGGTTGAATTTATTTAAATAATTTAATCTCTTCTCAACTTACAAAATGAAATTAGAAGATGGCATTTAAAATGTATTATTATTTGAACATTTTACTCTAGATTTAAAAGTATATAATAAGGAAACATTTTGAAAGGAAATTTCTGGTACGGCCCTTAACATCATACGACAGAAAAATCTACCTGCCTAAAAGTACCAATACCGCAATTCCCATAAAACTTTATACGGGCCAAAAGTGAATTTCATATATCTGAACTTCTACTAAATACTAGCTTTCAGTTTGCTTTACATGTCTAATACAGTCTGCCCAATTTTTCTAAAAACGTTCTTAATTTCACGTTTGATTAATTATATAACTGTACTTCAACATTAAAGCTAGAAGGCGGTCTATTCATTCTCCTAATATTTTATTTGATAGTTCTACAGGATTCAGTATACGATAATATAGCTGTAAACGTAACACACCGTGTTCTTTAGCTCTTATGTCGCATATGTATTGTTTTTCAATTGGTTTAGTTTACACGACTTTCATAAGCTGTTTTTACGTATAAACTTCTTCAAAATATAAATAATTTCTAATTAAATATTCTTTTATTTCTAATTTTTTTCTGGACATAGTTGCCACTTTTACAGCTAAACAAGAATGGTAACTCGCATTATCCATTACTATTACACTATTCGGGGGTAAATTAGATAGGAGTTTAACCAAAAATCAACTTTCAATAATATCTGCTGAAAAGTCGTCATAGTTAATCTAAACTAGACTCTTTCACATTCGCAGATAACAGAAGTGTTTCACTGAGCCATCCTTGGTTGCTTCCGGCATGTAGTATTATTAGTATTTCCCCGCGAAACTGGCATATCCACAGCACAATTGGTACTTCCATCTCTCCAAATTTTTGTATCATAGCAGTCGTACCGTGTCTCATAAATATAAACTATTAGTCTATTTTTTTGACGATAATTAAAAATTGTTTTTAAATAATTGTACCTCCACTCACAAATTCTTTTAGACTTTCTTGAACACTCTGTGTAAACTTGTCACTGAACAATTAATATCACATTAGTCAGCAATTAATCTCTGATGCAAAATTCGAAGTTTTTAAATTTACACAGTACTCGCACTTTACCGGATTCACGTCTTTGTCTTTTTGGTTGAATAACTTACTTTAGTTAATTCTGCTGAATTTATCAGGCTACTTCTTTTTAAAAATTTTTATTGCTTTTTAAAGAATTGTATACATTCAATATAGTTTGCTTACAGCAGTCCGATAAGTATGGACTATTACGTTTTCTGCTTATCTCGTTAGAACACTCTTGAGTTTTTACGGTACGAATAAGATATTTCCGGACAAATCGACGAAGGAGCCGTATAAGTAATTTCGAAATGAGTACCGTGAAAATTGTTTAACGGACGTACGACTTATAACGTTTTCATACTGTATCACATTTTTCAATTTAAATCAAAGGTTTCATATTGTTACTTTAAAAATTATTGAGAAAGTAAATTAAAAATCTTAGTTGTCATTGAAAAATTTAATAAGAAAATCACTGTCATCTATCACTTAGACATGTCAATCTCACACTTTCAATAGAGTTATATTAAAATAATGTCAGATTTAAAGAATTTAAATTTAGTACTACAAATAATAAGAATGTACCAATATTTCAAACATATTCTAAGGACGTATAAGTAAAATTTATGAATATATATATACATTGCCGTAAAGAATATTAATACTGTAAAATCTCAATTACTGGATTATATATAATTATAAACATTGAAATACGATACAATACGAAATAAGCATTTATAGACAAGGACTTGTAATTCCAATTGTAGAGTACTTACTTTTGAACAGATATAATTAAAAGCACAACTTTCCTTACGAATGGTAAAATAAAAATTCTCCAATGAAAAGTCAATAAAGTCATTAAGTGAAAACTCGAATACAAATAAAACAAATCCATACGCAGAGGTAGGGGAAAAGTTAATTACACTGGGGAGCCTTGGCATCGTAAGGAAGACGCACATAGTGGGCAGGATCATAATGTTCCATAATTGGGAAAGTTCGTGTTGTCCTACATCAAGCGAGTGGAGTGGAGACGCTGAATACGCCAGCGGTTGATGTTTACGTGGTTGGCGGAGGTACTGCCGTATAGCGATTCATGATAGCTTTGTCAGAATTTGCCACAGATAGCGCTTATATTTGTACCGGAAAGAAATTAAAACTGAATAAATCATTACGGAAATGTTCGTCTAATGCCTGCTGATACGCCATACAAATTTACATTCATATGTCTTTTGTTATTGTTTTCATGAAACATAAACTGCGCTATATAAATATTTTTACTTCTCGGTTACCACTTGTCTGACAAGAGCTATTGAATATCGGTTTGAGGTCCTTAGAATACAATTTTAGTCTCATCGTGTATGTTGTCGGAAGCACAGTAAATTTTAAATTTAGAAGAATTGTATATTGATACCAAAGACATTGGGTTTTCTTAGAAAATAATTTTAAAAGTTTGGCGAACATTACGTAAATTGAAAATAATGAATTTTTTTTATAATTTCTGATTGGATTACTTTTCACTTTTATTAGCTAAAGTTCATTTTATTAATAATATAATAATGAAAATATTTCATAAAGTTTTTTTAACAATATAAAAAGAGCAACTAACAAAAAAGCCGGCCGTTCAGCATTCAGTCGGTAATCACGAATGCGTTTCGGTTTTATTAGAGCTCATCATTGAAGATTGGATTTTAGGCAAAATGTCAGTAAGCACTACCCGGTCCCACGCTTTTGTGCTGACACTACAGTCTGTGTTGTACACGAACCTGGAAACACATCAGGCGACCACCAAGTCGCGACGCATCTCAGGTGTCATCCACCAAGAGGATGAAACATAAAATATCCAGTTTTAGCTGGAATACGTTACTGTAAATATTGTATTAACTTAAGTATTGTAATTCCTAATTCATTGTACTTATAAAAATATTTGTTCTTTAACTGGCGCAGTTGGTAGGATGCAAAAATCGATTTCGTTCGTTTCAATGATTAACTGAGGAAATCAAGAAGATTGTCCGGTCGCGTCGGGCATCAGCTACGAAGACATCGAGGCCGAGGGAACATTGAATCCCAGATCTTCAAGGGTCACGCATCGCTCATCCAGCCGTTGCAACTGATCAGAGTGACACGCCGAGCGAATATCGTCGATCACAGACTTAATTAGAGAATTTAATAGCAATACAGAATTAAGTACCTAATACAGTTACAGAATCGGATTCTGGTGACTCAATAACAGCTTTTAATAACCCTATTAACAATTTAGAATTAGAAATTTCCTTATAAAACAAATTAATAACCTCACCATGGTTCTACTACCACCAATTAAGAAAGAATATCTGGACATGATCCCAGAATTCAATGACGATAGAAGACACTTACTACGATATTTAAAAACTTTCGAGAAATTAGTAAAGAAATTTTATAATACAATAGACGAAACTGATTTTCAAAATAAGTATTTAATGGCAACTATCTTAAGCAAGATCTTAAAGGAGAAGCCGCTAACAATTTAGCAACATCCACCATATCAACATGTGACGATGTAAAAAAAGCATTGTTGAACTCGTTGCAAGACAAACGAGATTGTTTCACATTAACAACAGATAAGACGGAATTAAAACAAACTAACGAATCACCGGTTGATTTCTATACCAAAATTCAAGACTTATTACAATTACAAATTTCTTACATCAATAATAACAAACATACTCATGCCCTAATATTTAACGAATATTTCTGCAAGTACGCATTGAGAGTATTCCTTAAAGGTTTAAGAGAACTCTTAGGTACGTTGATGAGAATCAAAGATCCTAAAGATCTTAATCAAGCTCTTAGTACGTTCACAAATGATTTTAATAAGGAATCATCTACTCGCGGACACTACTATAAACAAATATACCTCTCATAAAAATTTAAACAACCACCAGCACCTCCAAAATTCACACCCCAGAAAAATACACAGCCATTAACTTATAATTACAGACCTAGTTTTAATAATCAAAAACCTTTTACTAATAATCCACCATATAATCCCAATAATCAAACTAACGTGTTTAAACCCAATAACAACCAAAGGTTTCCCAAACCGACTTTTCAGCAGGTCCCTTTTATAAGACACAATATCGTCCAATACAACAAATACAGAGACCAAATTTCATTGCTGAAGAATTGTATAACACGGAAGCAAACAATGTTGTTACAAATAACCAAAATTATGACGAAAATTATCAAAATTGTGATGAAAATTATTATCAAAATTAGGAATGCGAAAGAAACGAAAATTTCGATAATACTGACTTTGAACAAAATTATGATCCAGATTCTTTTTTATCGAAAGTAGCCTCGGAAGAACAGTCGAACTCTTAAATTTAAACAATTCTAATACACAAAGCGAACTACCGTTCATTATATTCCCCGAGCATAACTTAAAAGCATTAATTGATACCGGCAGCACAAGATCTTTCATTAAACCTGAAATAGCATACAAATATTTTGGCAATAAAATTAGAAATGATCACATTAAAGTCACAATAGCTCACGGCACATCTAATGAAAATTTTAGTATATATTTACCACCTTCCAAATTTTTCAAAAATCCAAATTTAACATTAAAATACCATTTCTTCGATTTTCACAATAAATTTGATATTTTAATTGGCCTTGATAATTTAAAATTAATAGAAGCAATAATAGACCTAACAAGAGACAAAATTATAACACCTACACAAGAAATGAACATATCCTACAATAAAATTTTTCCTGTCAAAAAACATGTTAGCACACCACCAAATTCTGAAAAAATCACGAAACTTTACATTAATAATATAGAAAACGGAGAAGTCCTTATCACAGAATTAATAGTGAATAAACTAATCATACCAGCAGGTATCGCGAAAGTTGAGAATCATGAAACAGTATACCATGTTATCAACACAGATAACAACGAGCACGTGTTTTCGCCTGAGTTTGAAATTATCGCACAGCCTTTTGAAAACTTGGAATTAAATAATCTAAATTTTAATATAGTCAGCCAGTACGGTTGTGTGGTCGTGGCGTGTCTTGTCTGATCGTGTAGATAAGCAACATAGCCCGTCCTGTCCAATTGGATGGGTTACCGCACAACGGCTCGGTGTGTGCTGACCTTGCAGAGACTGTAGGCTGACAACCTGCATCACTAAAATGCAAGTAAAACTGTCATGAAACAAGTACCTCAGGTACTTGAGGCCCTATTCCTCTGAGGAATGTTGTGCCATAGATAGATAGATAGAAATTTTAATATTCCAAATTCAAACAAAAATTATATTGCCGAAATTAGAACCAATCACATGAATTCTGAAGAAAAACGTGAAATAACTAAATTATTAAAAGAATATTCAAATTTATTTCACACTGCTGACAAGCCTCTTGTTTCACCAACAACATTAAACATGTCATTAGGACAAAGGACGAAATTCCTAATTACACCAAAACTTATCGCTACCCTGAAATCCATCGTAAAGAAGTAGAAAAAAAAATACAAGAAATGCTAAACCAGAACATCAAAGACGCTCACATTCCCCGTGGTCATCCCCAGTATGGGTTGTACCAAAGAAAATTGACGAATCAGGCAAACGTAAATGGCGAATAGTTATAGACTATCGCAAATTAAACGATAAGACGATAAGTGACAAATATCCTATCCCTTATATGTATTAACACCCTCCTGGACATATTAGGCAGATGCCAATATTTTACCACCCTTGTCCTCGCATCCGGCTTCCATCAAATCGAGATGCATCCTGATGACATTGAGAAAACAGCTTTTCCGACAGAAAACGGACATTTTGAATTTTTACGAATGCCGTTTGAGTTGAAGAACGCGCCTGCTACATTCCAGCGCGTTATGGGCAATGTCCTATGCGGCCTAGTGAACAAAATTTGCCTCGTCTATTTAGACGATGTTATAATTTTTAACACTAGCCTTCAAGAGCATTTACAGAGTTTAAGAGCTGTATTCGAAAGATTAAAAAGCGCCAACCTCAAAATTCAGCTTGATAAATCGAAATTTTGCAGAAAAGAGTTATTATATTTAGGACACGTCGTAACTCCCGACGGGGTTAAACCAAACCCAGATAAAATTAAAACTATAAAAAATTATCCAAATTATCCGATACCCAAAAACACTAAAGAAATCAAAGCTTTTCTCGGACTTTTTGGCTATTAGCGAAAATTTATTAAAAATTTTGCAGACATAACTAAACCATTTACAAAGAAACTGAAGAAAGGCGCACATATTAACTTAAATGACCCAGAATACATTAGCTGTTTTAACACACGCAAAGACCTCCTCATGAATGACTACCGACGCTAGTAACTTTGCAATAAGTGCCGTTATTTCAGAAGGCCCTGTAAGTTCAGATCTTCCCGTAGCATATGCCAGTCGTACACTGAACGAAATAGAACAAAACTATGCCGCTATCGAGAAACAATATTTAGCGATAGTATAGGCAGTGTATTTTCGACCATACCTTTTTGGCAGAACTTTCAACATCATAACAGACCACAAACCCCTAGAATGGATAGCAAATTTAAAAGATCCAAACATGAAATTAATTCGATGGCGTTTACAGTTGGAAGAATATGACTACAACATTAAGCGTAAAAAGGGATCTTTAAATAAAAATGCCGACGCTTTATCGCGAATCGAATTAAACACAAACTCAGTTGATACAGAATTTCAACCATTTTTCGACTATATGAAAAATTTTAATGAACAGCTATAACAAAACCGTGAATCAAATTCAATGATAGCCGATCCAGATGACTCACCCGATTCAGACTGCTACGAAACTACACATTCTAACCCTGAGAACCCGATCATAGGTATCCTTATTTCCGAGTCTCCTATCAATATCGGCAAAAATCTTCACTTTAGTGAAGATATTACAAATTTTATTAAAACCTATATTGTATCAAAAGTTAAATATTATTTATATTTCGAAAATCCTATATATGAAAAATTTTGCAAACAAATTTTAAACATTCACAAAACAATTTTTTAAAATGTAATACGAAACTCATAGACGTAAAAAAAGAGGATGACGTTATTGAAAAGATAAAGAACTATTACGAAGGTAAAACTAACCATCGTGGCATCCATGACGTTCACAATCAAATTAAAAGAATTTATTATTGGCCAAACCAAATTAAAACAATAACCGATTACATTAACCAATGCGATATCTGTCTTGCCTTCAAATACGACCATAACCCATTGAATCCTAAGTACAACATAACAACTCCCACACCATCAAAACTTTTCGATACCCTTCACATTGACACAATTCGTTTAGAGTACTCAAAATTTTTAACGTTTATAGACTCCTTTTCAAAATGTGATCAAGCATACAAATTAAATTCGAATAGAAATCAGTAACAAATTAATACAATACTTCTCTCATCATGGTACACCCAGGCAAATAGTTTCTGATAACGGTCTCGAATTCAAAAACAATGTGGTTCAAGTATAATTAGCTCTACACCGAATTGAAATTCACTTCACAAGTTCCCAACATCCAGACTCAAATGGCTTAATTGAACGATTTCGTTCTACACTTGTCGAACACATTCGTTTATTTAATTTACAAGATAATTTTAAAAGAGAACCTATTGAAGTTAAAGTATGTTATTACCTTAACAAAAAGTAAACCTTTAGATATTATTACCGGACATTTGGACACAAATTTGCTTTTAAATATTGAAATAGAAAATAAAATAACCCAAGATTATGTTCAAAAACACAAAGAGAAAACTAAACAAACTTACAAAATTATTAACGAACGATTGCAATCAGGAAAACAAGAATATATCACAAAACTAAACGAATCCCGCGAAAAATTACCGGAAATTCCAGAAACAGTTTTAGTACATAATAAACAAAAGGTGAATAAAACTAAACATGTCAAATATAAGAAAACAAAAGATAAGAAACAAGCTAAAATTCATTTGACTAGTATTAAAAGACCCCGAAAAATAACAAAGAATTCTAATATTCCAGATTCTTTTGTTCCCACTCACCCACGGTCTAAACCTGATGGACATAACACATAACCCTGGATTGCTGACTCTTAACTTAGGGCAAGCTAAACTACAAAAGTCCACGCACACATTTTTACATTACTACGACTTATTATCATTATTCAATCATTACAATAACTTGAACATCCAATATTTCAATCTAAAATATTTCAATCTAAAGAAAACTCTGACTAACGAAACATCACAAGAGTTCGTAAATAATGATAAAATTATCAATTATATACAAAATTCAATAGGCAACAAAATTCATCATCTATCAAGAAATTCAGGGAAGGTAATATGTAGACAAAAAAGAGGATTAATAAATGGTCTTGGTTCAATTCTCAAAACAATCACTGGAAATCTCGATGCGAAAACGAAAAATTTTATGATGAAATATTAAAACATTTGGAAACCAACCAACAAAATTTAAATAAACAAATTAAACAGCATTATTTAATTACTTCTAAACTTACAGAACAGGTCAACATTACCTTAATAACAATTAAAGAAAACGAAAATATTCTGAAGTTAAAAGTTGAAAAACTAATGCAAATTGTTATTGGCAGATCTTTTCACGAAAATTCATTTTTATTTATCCTTGACATTTACAATCTGTTTGATATACTCTATACGATGATCTTAAATAGTCTGCAAGACATTGTGTTCCTGTATCTCCTAAGCGGAGCATAGGGCAACCGAACAAACCGAGCCGCAGTTCTAACTGCCGTACTGTCGGTTGTTTCATTTGCCAGTGCTACTTCTATTTAAGATGTATAGATGGCAAGTCTATAGCATCCAAGTGTGATACACAAGTAGCTGTGTTTTTTATTTTACGACAAATCACACGTTGTCGGTCGCTGGGACTTGAACTGAGGATCTCAGGTTCGTATGACGTCACAGCGAGCTAGAGATGTGCGCTAGCTCGCTCAGCCATCCAGCCATCCAGCCGACTGCAAGACATTGAAGACTCCTTAACATTTTGTAATTTGCACGTTTTACACCCAAGCATTATACAAAAACAAGATCTTTTAAGAGAACTAAACAAAATTCACAAATATTATAACAATGAACTACCTTTTGAACCTATTCCAACAAATATACAAAAATTTGAAAAATTGATTACAGTTAATTGTAAATTAGAATCAAACAGAATTATTTATTTCATAGAAATTCCGCTCAATTATGAAACAAACTTTAAATTACTCCACTTTATTCCCATCCCAACAAAGCACCAAAACGATTTTGTAACCGTTATTCCAGATAAAAATTATTTTTTAAAATCAATAGATGGTACTATTATATCTTCAATGAAGTATGTACTAAAGGAGTATGAATGTCCAAATAAGGTCAATCGACTTGACGACAATTCCTGTGAGAAGAACATCATCGTGAAGAACAACGCGGAAAACTACTAATACATTAAAATCAACTTCAAAAAGAACCATGCTGAAATCTTAGAAGAAATAAATGAAATATTAGCAATTTTTCCAAAATCAGAAAAAAATAGTCAATACAATAAACGAAAATGTTGTACCAAATGGAGAAAATAGAGTGAACGAGAATAAGCTAAATGTACTTTTATCCGTGACAGAAAACCCAAATAAAAGTGTACGTCACATTGCTGCTGTATTGAATGTACAATCGATCACTGTATACAATGTATTAAAAAAAGAAAAATATAAGTCGTACAAGTATTCCAAACACCAGGAATTATTTGAAGCAGATAAAATAGGCAGTGAATTTTGTGAAAATATAATGAATAAAGCAAATTTGGATCAAAATTTTTTGAAAAACATTTCTTTCACTGATTAATCAACATTTACTCTACATGGCGAACAAAATGTGCAAAATTTTCGATACTGGAGTAAAGAAAATCCGCATTGACTTGTAAACACCCATTCGCAGTATCCACAAAAAGTGAATGTATGGGCCGTGTCAACATGATGGATGACCGGCGCATTCTACCTATGAAACTAGAGTAAACGCAAAATCTCGTGGCACAACTCCGCGCATGGGCGGTGTTATTTTAGATAGAAAAAGTGGTGGGAGGCATATTTTATTAACTAACTTAAAAACGTTTTTCTTTATTTAATTTATCTATTAAGTTGAATAACTTATCAGATTCAAAATTAAAAAAAAAATACATCAATAACAACTCTAGAGACCTGCACCGTACGAACGCTACAAGATAAATGAGAAATTTTACAAGTCAATGTTTTTGTGTTGTACAATAGTCAGTGGCCGGCCTACAATGATGAATTTCGCTTTGCGCGCAGGGCCACGAGATATTGCGTCTACTCTAAGTTGTATTTAGACCAGTATATTCCAAGTACCTGGATTGGTCGAAGAGGTACCATCCATACAGGTACATAATATATGTATATATACTTACAATACTTTTTTTACTTAAAGTACAAAAAGTATTACAAAAAGTACTGTAAGTATTACTTAAAGAATTTTTTGCACATCCAGGCGTAAAAGTCGGACAAATAACATTGTTTTAAGGGCGAAATGACACTCTTTTTCGCCCGAGGGCGAAAAAGTAGTCATTTTCGCCCTAGAGCTTTTCGTGCCCAGTTTTTTGCTACTTTGTTTACTTACTATTTGCTTGTTTTCATTGTTATCCATGACAACGTACATATGTCAAATAGACTACTATGATCTGAATTTGATTTGAACATCGTTTTACTTTGATCGCGGTGATGAAGTAATACTACTTCGGATGTGCAAAAAATATTGTATGTATTACGAGCGAAATATATTTTGGCCCTAGGTGCATTGTAACCCTCCGCTGCGCGTCGGGCTTCAATTTTGCACCGCGGGCCAAAATCTATATCATTTCGCCCTTAATACATAAATAGCTATTTATTGTAAGTATTACCCAGCTCTACTGGCTGTATAGATTTTGTTACTTTTTGAGTCACCCATTTATTTTTTACGCTTATTTGCTGGTGCTGGCTTTCATTTCCAGGACGATTGAGGCGAGATATTCTAGTTTCTCGGTCGCGTTTCGGTCGTACACGGTAGTGGTAGAGATACATACTTAGATCGCGGCCACAGTACAAATACAATTTCCATCGCCCGGAAGACGTCAAAACTAACCAAATTTACCGGGCAAATTTCTATTTTTTTTTTGGTATTCCATAAATTAATTTTAAATCTTTCAATTGGTACAACGTTTGTTCTTCAAAAAACTTTGTAAAAATGCTGTATTACAATTTTATTATTTAAGATTAGTATGCAATTAAAAGCGATAAGTGTGGTATCATCTTGTCCACTCTTATTTTTATTTTGCTTTTTTATAATATTTGTATCTGTTTCTCGGTCTTGCATTTATTTTTTTCTTTTTTCACTTTTAAAGGATTTTTCCTTAACTTCTTTTTTAATATCTAGATGTTATACTTTTTTCATAATTAAAACACATAATTTTTGCATCAGCTTTAAATGCCATTGTTTCATTATTAGTCATTCGGCCAGTGTTATTTCTTCCTCGAGAAGAGAGAGAACTTCTGTAGTTAAGAGTCTTTACAGGAGTAATTACAGAGTCATATTCTTTATTTAACTATAATAATAAGCGACATATTTTATCTGACTCATTAACTTTTAACTCAATATTTTCTAATTTTCGAACAATGGTATCAAAAAATGGTCTTCTAATTTTTCTTCTCTCTCTAATGTAAATGTGAATAGTTTATTTTTAAAAGATAATTTCGGCTGTTTTTGAATCTTTTACTAAATCTACATGCTTATCTATAATACATTAAATTATTGTATATTTAGCTCTCGCATCTTTTACTTTAAAAATATTCCTTTCTTATTGATCAGTTTCTGAGTTACATTTCCCTATTTTTCTTTAAAAGAGCTGTCACTCTAAATTTCCAGTTGTTAAAATTTCCTAAATTTAACTGGGTAATTGCATATATCCAGCGTACATTTTTATACATTCTTTTTATTTAGATATCTGTTACTTATCTTCTTTTTATATACCATTCGTTATATATTTGGACTTTCAGAACACTATGTATAGGCCCCAATGGCGTGCATTTCGTTCTCATATAGTATTGTATTTATAGTGATTCTTGTATTTTTATAAAATAAAAGCGTTATTTTGAACTAATATTAACGCATCCACGTTGAAAACTATTACTTTAGTGAACCAAGAGCGCGTCGGTTTATTAAATTGGGATTTATTTTGTATAGTTAATAACTTTATAATTACATTATATAGGTTGATTTTTTCATTTAATTTTTGTTTTTATTTTTATATTACCTTTATTTCAAGCAATTTAATAACGGATAATAATAATGAAACTTTACTTGTAGTATTGAATATTTATTTAAAAAAAATTTCAATTTAAAACAAAAAAAAGTATGTGCAAAATTACAAAAAAAAATCTGATGGCGACATTTATTTTCAAATTAAATTTAGATTATTTATTTGGACACCGCTTCCCTTAAAAAAATATATTAAAAAATGTCACCGTACGCCACTGCTAGGCCCAAAACGATCGCGGTCATCTTTATGTATATACATCAAGGTATGATTTTGTAAATAGGACAATGAATTATTGTCTTTTGAAAGCTGTAGCAAATATATATATATACAGTGGTTCACAGAATTATTCGTACACCTAAGTTTTCTATTTAAAAAGTGAAAAATAGAGTACTTTTAAAAATGATATTAACATATTACTGACGGGATCATATTCTCTCATATTCCAGAAATAAAATGCAACAGCCAATTACGAAAAAAATATTATTTTTCTTATGTAAATTAAATAAAAACAAAATGTATACAAGAAATAGTTACACAAAATTATTCGTACACTTATGAAATCTTACATAAAACGAGTCAAAATTTATATTTATAAATATAAAACATCTATGATTGCGTAATTTTCATTTGTTTGAGTATTTTGCATAAGGTTTTTTTCAGAAATAGGTCACGAAAAACAAGTAGTTACGGTAGTTGGAAGGCGAATCTGTTTGAAATTACTTTGCCAATGTAAATCTTTAAGGGAGGTCACCGGGGAGATACTATTCATAATAAACTGATTTCCTATGTAAATCTCTCATGTGTTGGTCGAGCTGGGACACCCGGTATATATATATATATATATATATATATATATATATATATATATATATATATATATTTCTGTTCAAATTCGATTAAATCTTCCATTTACACAAAGATTGTATATACAGTTCTTTGGTATTCACGTTAAATCTGCTAAATCACACACTTAACTACCTTAAAAAACAATAGAAATAATCCATTTACTAAATAAAATTCTGATTATTTCATATTGTTGTTTTCTTGTTTGTTTAATTTATTTAATTAGAATTTAATTTAAAATATTTAAATATTTATTGTTGCCGGCTGGATGGCTGAGCGAGCTAGCACATATTTCTTACTCACTGTAACCGGTAACGTGTTTAGACTTGCCATCTGCACATTTTAAATAGAAGAAGCGCTGGCAAATGAAACAACCGACAGTACGGCAGTTAGAACTGCGGCTCGGTGAGTTCGGCTGTCCTATGTTCCACTTAGAAGAAACAGGAACACTTTATTATTATTGTATTATATTATAAAAACAAAAATTCTCAGGAAGATGTACTTTATCAATTTTATTATTCCATCCCATTCCAAATTTGCGCATAAATTGTCAAATTACTTCCAAACCGTACTAGTCTGTCCAGATTTCATTGGCCATCATTGGAATCTCGGAAATTTTAACAGCTACGATAAAATGGGAGTTATTGTGCGCATCTGGAGGACATTTTTACTGGTGTCCTTGTTATCCCAAAATTCCTATAGATCATTAGAAAATGGCGAAAATCTGATTTTGGTCCATTTGTTCTTCCATAAACAACGGGGTAGGTATGTGACCATATTCAAATTCTGTTGGACACACTGTATTTTCCGGTTTTTTTTCAAGTCATTTTACAATTTATGCGCAAAGGAAAATTTGGAATGGGATGGAATAATAATATTATAAAATACATTATTTTAAAATTTTATCGTAAATGGAAGTTTCCAAGAGAACGTATTTTAAAGAAATTTATATTGCAAACTTATAATAAAATTTCAAATATTTACAAGAGAATTTCGAAAATTAAAAAGGGATCATGTAACGTCCTTACATAATATGAAGCATGAACCATAACACATATGTCTTCAAAGTTCTGGAACTTCATGATACCGTGCAGTAAAATAATAAAAGTAAAAGCCAGAATATAAAATAGGGGATGGTGATACACATAGATCATATTTTTGTATAAAAATCAATAAACCAACTAAAATATTACTATTGAATTTTTTATTGTTAAGACAAATGTGCAAATGGCAGGAAATGAATCTTGGAGATATTGGCTTTTTAACATTTATCAGTCATCTTCATGTCTAATTAATAAATCATGGAGGTACAATTTTTTTTATTACAATTTTGTATAATAGTTTCAACATTTAACTTAAAACTGGGAAATTGATCCAACATGTCGACGCTAATAAATAAACGTTAAAAAGCCATTAGTCCAAGATTCATTTCATGTTATAATATTGTTACGGTCATATATATCTTTGACAAAACATTAGTAACTGACATGATTTAGTTATAATTTTTATTATATTTACAAGTGAAAGTGAATAACAAATATACTATTGTACAATATACGCAAGGTAATAGTTTTACTTGCTAATAGTACAAAATACTATATATTTTCGAAAGCTTTTCTTATTACTATAAATTAAATTTTCTAACCATGGAAAAGGAAAACTTGTTTAGAAGGGTCCACGAAACCCTGGTAAGTGGTAAACATTAACGGTCGAGTGAGTAAAATTACATTAGGAGACAATACTAATTGTAACAGTAGGGTCCGGAGAAACTAAATAAATACTTCATTAGTTCATTTAGTTCATTCGGATACTTAATATTATCTACATTTGAAAGTATTGTCTAATGGTAGATGTAATGGTAGACGTAATGCTTTTAAGGAAATAGAACATTATTATAATTGTATAGTTAGCTTATTGTAGTGATTTGTGTTACGTGCAAATAAAAAAAAAAATCACAAAAAAATCTAGTCTGTCAATTTGTGTAAATTTTTGCACTTAAGTTTTGAAAATTATTTAAAAAAAAATAAATGACAGTGAAAGAGAGTAATTTATAAAGTGTACTTCACATGAAGTAATAATTTGTCGAAAGGAATTTAAGGAATTTCTTTACAACTTTTTGCGTATGAAATAGTTACTTACTTGTAAGTGACTTGTAATCCATTATTTATCTTAACTCTTTACTACTAGGTAAATTAATTTTTACAAGCTACTAACCTGTAAATCTATCTGCCAGTTAGTAGTTGCATTGTTTACATTTGTTTTCGTATTGTCATATAAATTATTATTAAATTTTCAGGTGAAGTGATATCGCTTGTGTTTAAATGAGTAGCCATAGAGGTGGAAGGAGTATCATTAGCTGCAGATTCTATCGAAGTAGAAGGCTAACTCATGTGACCGAAACATTTTTTTGGACATTTGAATTTTTTGATTGATGCAATCTTCTACATATCCTTTGGCAACCGCTCTGGATTTCCATCTTTCATCAAATTTTAGTGCTAAATTAATTTCGCCCGCGGCCACAACGATCGTTGCTGTAGACCGACGAAACTAGTGACCTGTATATAATTCTGGTTCTTCTCATCCTAAATATTCCGTTATTTTCTTTGGTACAATAGAACAAACGTCAACTCCCTATTCTGGAAGAACAAAGGCTGTATACTTTCTGTATAAAAAACAAGGTTGAAAACGCAATCATCATATGTGATTGTAAATCTTCTGATTGTTAATATTGTTTTATTTCATAATGTAACAATAATACATTTTCCAGTATGATCCATATCCTTTATGATTAAAGGGAAAAACTCGTCATATCGACAAACTTAAAATTGTAAAAATTGTAAATCTGAGACAAACCAAATATCTACCAGGCCGCCACTGGTCGTTCATTATATATTGTATATACCCAGATGTACTGGACGATTGTAGGCCTACGAGGTTAGAGCACAGACAAATTATGATATTATAATTTGTCTGCGGTCAGTAGCAGATTTACGCACAAGTGGTGGAAGCAGCTGCTTCAGCCCCACAGAGGCTTCGTGCTCAGATCCACTGTTTTTTTCGCGCGAAGAATGAAACATGAAATAGTTCATTTCGACGACGCAATAGACTTTAGTGCGAGAAGGTAAGCATTTAGGTGGATAGGTAAAATTTTATAATATGGTTTCTTACATTATATAAAACAACTGGTGAAAGAGCTCTCTCTGTTCTTAGTGATTAATTTTTTAAAAGAAATAATCTTAGATAAAGTCATTTATAATATTTTTTCATCTTCCCTTTAATAAGAAACTCTTTATTTTACTAATTTCAGTCAGGTTATTGATTCCATTATTTCACTAGTGAAATAATGAAATCATTATTTTATGTAAAATAAAATTGGAAAATAGGTATATATAGAAACATATTGACAGCAACAAAAATAGAATATTGAGTTCTTGTTATCTTTACAAATATTAATAACATAGTTATTACATTTATTAGATTCACAGCGACTGGTATTTTACAATTCAAAAAACTTAAATGACAATTTTATTTTCTATCGCTTATTTGTTTAAAGCAAGTAATTTTGTTGTAGTAACTTAGTAATGCACAAAATTAAGCAGTTCTTGGTATTGCCTTTTTTGTGTATTTTGCAAATGTCATAAAAGTGAAAAAAATCATAATTTCAAATACATTTTTATTCTTATCCAAGCGGAAGTGGGAAAAATATTGTATGAAACACGTAAGGAAACTAGGTGGTTATTTAACTTCTGCTATTATAGAACGAGACGAAGGTGATCTTTGTTTCCTTACTTATTACATAAATAGCTATTCGTTATTAGCAAGGTAAAACAATTTTTACTGCTGGTAGTAGTAACAGATCGGTGAGGCATTTAGGCAAGCCTGTCACATCTAGAAAAGAGAAACGAAAGACACAGTCGATCTTCGCACATATTTTTGTGAGATTCTTTACACGCTTTAAACTAAAAGAAATGAGTATGGTAAAAAAAGCGACACGCAAACCGATATACGAATATAATGAGATCATATTATGAAAATAAAATAACGAAAACGGACAAATTCTAAGTTCAACACCCGTTAAAGCCGCCTCCAGTAATTTTATGTACACACATATTTTTTATATAAAAAAAGTTATTAATTTATTCTATGGGGCCCCATAAATTTATAACGCTTCAGGCCTCTTAAATGTTAAATCCGCTACTGTCTGTGATTAAAGTCCTTCGCTTCACGTCGGGCTTATTTATATATTCTCTGTATGGATGATCCTTTAACCGCGTTAAGGACCATATTCATCTAATATGCTCATGGTTCATACAAAATTTTATGTACGACCAGTTTTTTTGTCCCATTTTGATTGTTTCTCAAGGTATGTCATATAAACAAATATTATGACAACAACCAGTTGTAGTATCAATTTAAAAAAAATAATAGGTCATTGTAACGTGTTATTAAAATAAATAAAAATATGTAACCTGCTCGCTTTATTCGGCCTGTAATACGGGCTCATATTAAGGATCTTATGTAAAGTTATCCGTTCAGTTATTTTGAGATCTCAACGCATACGCGTTTCCACTAAGTAAATACATAAATTTAATCTAAAATTTATAAAATAAAAATTTATTATTATTATTATTATTATTATTATTATTATTATTAACACATAATTATTAATTATTGATAGAAAATAAATGTCAATTTACAACTTAAATTAAAAATCTATCATTACGATTCTTGTGTAATAAATAGATTTATTATCAATCATATAGGCATAATAAACAGTTAATGTGTAACAGATTATTATTGAAATTTAATATAATAATAAACTAATAAGAATGCCTTAGTTTTCGTAGTTACCACGAATCATAGTGGTTATTATTATTTAATGAATATACGAATCTTGGTTTATTCGAATATTTCAACATTCGCATGTTCACTTTAGTTGCGGTTGATAATTTGGTCTATATACTCAATGTCATTTTAAATTCTATATATTTACGTAACTTAGAATTTGATCTTTTTCCTTAAAACATAGTATAGACTGCATGAATGAGTCTGTAATTTGATACCAACATTAACAGCTCCGAGTGCACCAAATCGAATAATTGAACGTTACTTATTTAAACAAGATAAACGACAAGCAAGTAGGTATTGAAATAGAAATTAACTAGTTTCGTTTCTTGTGCCACTTTTAAATTTAATTTTTATTCATGATTGAACATGCTTGACGAGTTGCCTTTAGGAAACCGTCTGATATAATCAAGAATTTTCAACCGTCTTGTTGTACATATGATTATTTTGAAATGAAATAGTCCATTTTCAATACATGTACTAGACGGGTCGCGCGGACTACGTGAGATGGATTAATACATGAATGTAATAAAAGAGTCGTACGAACTAGGTGAGATGGACTGGTTAACCGCGCAAATGTATTGTCAGAAAGAGAGTATCTTCGTGGAATATTATTGACTGCAGCTGTCGTTGACAGGCTGCCTCACCTCAGTTCGGTGTCGAGAGCGGCACCATTGCGGCGAGCCTGCAGCTTGCTGGTGCCAGACCGTCGTCCCGGGTTGTCAGGGCCCGCCGTGTCGGGCTGGCTGGCCGCGTAGCCCGAATCGTTGTTGCCGTTCGGATCCGCGAGCGGCGCGGGTGACGCCAGCGTCGCCACCACACTGGAAATACTACTAAAATACGCATCAGAACAGCGCACCCCAACCCGACATGGGGTAGTTAACCATATCTTCCAATCCATCACACCAGCAACTTTATTTAGATATATATTCGCATCTCCAAATCCATTATTCTTAAACTTTACAGAGTGCATGTGCATGTAATGTATGTAATTTCAAAATGGACTGCTCTAGTTCAATATCTTGTAAATCGTCAGATCCAACTTAATAACGTAGTTCACTAATTTAAATATAGAAAAATTTGAGATACTTTTGCAATATGTGTATAAAATATCGTATTTAAATATGTTCCCCATAAAAACTAAACAAATGAATTTCATAAAATTTGTATTATGGTTAACTACTCCATTTCCATAAAATTTACAATCATGAACTCATGACATGAAATGATTTATGGCAACTTTATTAATTTATCACTGTTGAAAATTAAGCACAATAAATTGACATAAAATTTGACATTTTTTAGTACAACAAAATAAAGCAAAATTACAAAATATTAAAATTTCATGCTTTGTATTGCATTTTTAAGTTTATCATAGTATTTTAGAGTTTTCTACTTGTAAATGTCTGTTGTTTTTAATATTATAATAATTATAAGAAAAATTGAAAAGTAATTATTGCAGAAAATTGTGTACGTAATTTATACTTTTTTGACCTCCTGATGTGTAAACATAACAATTGCATATCGCTGACGTCTACGGTAATTACAAAGTAACTCAATATTTGTTAGCTTTTAGAGGTTCTTAAGACAAAAAAATTCTTTCTAATAATAGAGTGCCTATATAAACGCTGATAAGAATCACATAATGTATTTTTTACAACACCTAATTCTAGCCTTATTAATATAAATCTATAAAATTTGTTTCTAAACTGAATACTGAATTTATCCACGAAAAAAAACCGATAACGACTTAAATTCAACTGTTTTAATGTAGCAAATCCAAACGAAATCGAACCTAACTCAAATAATTTATCAACTAACATCAGAGCGTTCCAAATACATATGTTTATACACATACATACATACATACCATACATACACACATGCACTGAGACTCGGGCTCAGATCTTAATGTTTATATTTATTTAAATTTAACATAATTCATATAAACTCTTGCAAGATTCGTGCGTCTCTCTTGTGTTATATCTTAATCTAGTTTCAATTCATATATATTTTTTCACCATTATCGTCAGCAAACAGCAAATATGGTAAACAAAACACTCTTCTCGTTACAACTACAAATCCAGTTGATTTTTAAGTATATCTTTTTAAATTGTCTTTTATATGGTTTACAAAAATTCCTATGTTTAGTACAGGTGTTGGAAGACCTGGCTGTATAGCTGCCAATGGTTCCTCGTAAGTTTGAAAAATTAATTTATATGTAATGGAATACCTACATTTATTTTAAAACATGTATTTAAATTATAGTCAAAATTAATTTAAGCTAAATTTTAATTTGAAATAGGCGAGACCTTACCGTTGTATGATATCAATTTAAAAAAATAAAAAGTAGCGTGAATTGCGCCAGATACCTGTTTGTGAGCTGCAGCTTTTGCAGCTCATATCGAGCATAACAATGTGTACGCCCAACTTAGACGATGTCTATCGAATCATCTAAAGTAAGGTAGGAGAACACTGTAATTAGTCAGCAATGTTACGGATGTAGCTGGGCGATTAAATAAATATTCAGTGGTCATTTTATTGATTGTATCACGTCTCAGAGCACTTGCGCTTATTAAGCCACAATGTTACATTGATTTCAGTTAGGTTATTATTTGTTGCAAATTATTTATAATTAATGATTTATCTTCGAGCCACACTGACGTCACAAGTGAGTTATGCGCTTGCGCAGAAGGTATGGTGAGACCTGACTTTTTGAACGTAGGTTGTATCTTGAGGCATTACACCACACGCTTCTCTGCTGCCATGGGAACCCAGCGCGCGCTGATTAAGATAGACGATATGTTCTCCGCGAGCCACTTTGACGTCATTTTTTTATAAAATTTTATTTTTTGAGAAATCTTGGCATCTTTGGGTGAAATAAAATGTAGAATATCACTTTTGAGGGCAATCTTGATAAAATAAAATATAAAAAAAATACGCTAAACTTCCCCATTGAGTGTGTACTTTTCCTTTATTATAAATGAACTATAATTGTGAAACGTAGACAGGGTTATATTTTTTTCGATGTTAGAACAAAAAACATGTAAATACATAAATTTCTGTAACAATATTGACATTTTTGAATGGAAATTTTCGTCTTTATCTACTATCAGACATTAGATATTGTCAAACTTTAATTAAAGTTACTTATGACGTGCAACTCAGAATAAATATTTGTATTAGAAAATAATAATAAAAATAAATATCCTTGCACCGTCAACATTTTTTTAATAAATAATACATAATTATAAATCGCACGAATTAGCTTTGTTCCATCTGAAATTGCTAGTTATTTTTCTAACTACCACCATACAACATTAGCATGGTACATATTAATTTTTCTTTAATTGTAGATCTAATATTATTGAGCATCATATCTAAGAAATTGTTACCATTACATTTTAGAAGCTGTGTCCTGGTTGGATGCATTTAATTTTACTCATGAACCAGTATCAATATTATGAAGCCTACCCCTGCACTCTTAAACGAAATTATTTTTTCTCAAACTAATATTCAAATCGAACCTGTATTTCTGATCAGGTTTGCGAAAGTAGCCAACCAAAACAAAATTTCACTGATTATACAATTCATAATTAATTCAGCCAATAGCATTTGATAATTTTACTTAGTTACCATGTATTGATAAGTGAAAATACCCTTGACGACGTGGTGTTACCGTTTTTGTATTTTCGCTGGGTCAAAATGTATGATTTAGATCTAGTAGCATTATCATCGTCACAGTAACCACCAGTAACACGTTGTTTTATTTATTAACAAATGTCAAATATTTTTTTCATCGTAATTTTGTGCAATATTATTCGTATTTTCACCATGAAACGATTTGGAAATATTTCGAATGAAGAAATGAATGAAAATATAAAGAATCTTACACCTATAAATACAATTAAATCACAAAAATATGTTTGGAAACAATTTCAGGAATTTTGTGAGTATCGCAAATATGAATTGTCTGAACAAACTTCTAATGAACAATTAGCTTCCATATTTAAAGATTGGGCATTTAACATGAAAAAATTGGATGGAACCGAATATAAAGAAGGAGTTGTCAAAACACTTTGGAATACTACCGCCAAAATTCTTCAGAAAAAATATTACGAAGATTTTAATCGAAAAATAGACCCATTTAAAGATATAGTTTTTAAGGATGCAAGGAATGCACGGGCGGCTAAAAGAAAACAGCTGCAAATAATTCCTGAAATAAGGAAATCTATTCTGTAAGTCTTACAATAGATGAGATAGATAAGATTGTCAAAAGCTTCGACGAAAATACACCGGATGGCTTGCAGAAAAAAATTTACCAAATTTCTGTTGTGGAACTAGCTTGGCGCGGAAATGAAGCATCTTCCTGTTTAGTTGATTTTTTCAAAAAAGAGGTCGATAATTATGGTAAATTCACAGAACGTTTTGAGTATAATACGATATTTTCTAAGACAAGACAGGGTGGAGAAAAAAACAAGATCAATGTCCAGTGCGCCTGTTAGAGAAGTTGTTGAGCAAAAGATCGATAAATATTAAAACAAATCGATTGGTTTTAACTCCAAATCCAGACTGGAAAAAATCTGGTATTTGGTATAAAAATAGTCCAGTGGGCGTCAAACAACTAAGCCAGTGGACACGTTTAGGTGCGAAAGGTATTGGATTAGACACCAATAAAATTAAAATAATAAATCATTCGAATCGCTCATCTGTTGTAAGTAACTTGACAAAATCTGGAGCAAACTTACAAGAAATTATTCAAATAACTGGACATTCTGCAACAAACTCTCTTAAGCCTTATTTAAAACGTAGTAATGATCATCATAACAAATTGATTGAAAATATGAGAAATGAAACTGTCCATTGCACTAACATGGCAACTTCAAGCACATCGGCAGATAATAATATAACTAATATATATATATATTATAATAATTGTACAATTAATATAAATACAAAATAAATAAGATAAAATAAATTATATTTTTGTCATCAAATTTATTCATTGTATAATCCAACGAATACCACTTGTATGTTCAGGTATTATTATCAGAATATTTTGTATTGATACACTTGTTAACGGTAAATTTAGGTATTATGCAAGTATAAAATTTATTCATGATAGAGTAGAATTACATAAGCAGGTATGTTTAAGAGAGGGGTTATTATATATAACTATGTATATCCTTTCTCTCTCTTATTCTCTCTCATTTAGGGTTTAGGAACTGGTACTGATCACTCACTGAGCGAAGAGATTCTCATATCTCTGTTTATTTCAGATTTCGAGTGTGTCCAGCCCAGAAGGCCCCCAGAACTAGATGACCGAGAAGGGAGCGTCGACTGGGAGATATATTTGTTAAACATAATGTTATTTTCTTTCATAATTGTATTTTAAAATAATTAATAAATAGGTACACTTTACATTTCAGAAGTGGGATAAAGAATACTAAGGATGTAGCAGTGGATTCAGAACTTAGAAAATCAAATCGATATGTCAACAAATATTAATGACCAGATTATCTCGCATAATTTATTCGATTCGCCTACGGCAAGAAGCGATGAAGCAAGCACCAGTCACAGCATCCAACAAATGTCACAGATCATGCTACAACTGACTCAAAGCATACAGCAAATGCAAGCTGCTCAGCCATCTACATCAAGGGATTGTCCAGAGAGTCGTAAAGCTATTCCAGCATTTGATCCGAGCGAGACGAATCTAAATATGTCACAATGGCTACGCATAATTGAAGATTTGCGCGAAGTATACCGTTGGGATGAGATGACAACCATTATGTACAGTACTTCTTAATTAAAAGGTTACGCAAAAACTTGGTATAAGAGCCTACCGAGTCTTAAGCATTCTTGGGAGGAATGGAAAAAGATGCTGTTAGAAGCATTCCCAGTACAAAAAGACTTTTTCCGAATGCTGCAAGAGATGATGGCCAGAGTAAAGAAAGATGATGAATCGGAATTAAAATACTTCTACGAGAAACTAGCATTATTAAATATGTGCGAAATTACAGGCGACAAGGCAGTCTCCTGCATTATTGGTGGATTACTCGACGGTAACATTCGTGCCGCTGCTCTAGCTAGAGATTGTCATAAACCAGAAGAACATTTGTCATTTCTTAAGACAATTCCACAAAAGCAACCGAATACATCACTAGTACCTGTACAGGATAAACGATCTACTGAGAACCGTGGTAAAAGATCGTACTCCACAACAAATAGACCAGTGGCAAAATCATACAGTTCCCGGTGCTATACTTGTAATCGTCCAGGACACAAAGCTTTTGAATGCAGTAAGTGACGCAAGGAAGACTCGCAAGGTAGCAGATTCACACAATCTAAAAATCAATTTTTCCAGCCACATTCTCAAAAGACAGTATTGGCTACTGAGGTAAGTCCTAATCAGAAATATTTTGTACATTGTTGGGTAAACGAAAACGAATTAGAGGCATATATCGACATGGGCTCATCCTGCATAACAATGAAGGAATCTGTGGCAAAACAATTGAACCTGAATTTCACCGAAAAGAAAATATTAACTTTACGTGGTTTTGGTAAAGGGCAAGTAAAATCTTTAGGACGAACTGAAAAAGTTAAGTTGAAAATTGGTGAAGTCGAACTAGGAGTGTGCATAGATATTGTTCCAGATGTTGTGCAATCAGTTTCTATGATAGTGGGACAACCATTTACAGAATCATCTGAAGTTCTAATTTTAAAGGATGCAGATCAACTGAGGGTTATGAAGAACAATACTTATATCCTAAATGAAATTGAAGAAATGCCGAAGGAGAAAATAAAATTAAAACCTAGGACGTCTTCTGTTATCCCTCCAGGATATGTGGGTAACATAGTGTGCCAAATAGAAGAGGAAGGCGAATTTTACATAGATTTAAGTATACGTGCAGCAGAAGGTAAAGAACATGTAATTCCTAGAACGATAACAGATGTCAGTGAATATTTATCGTGTATTGTTCCGCTAGTTAATCTTTCTGATCAAGATTTATTAATTCGTAAGAATAAAACATTAGCCCGAGCGCGGAAGTGCATACCGGAAGAAAAGGAAATACTAACCGTCGACAAGCACAGCTGTTTTCCAAGCGAAGAGTTAAATGTGGGTGATGAAATTACCACGAAGCAACTCCAAGAGCTTATACAATTATTGGAGAATTATAAAGATTGTTTCGCTAAAAACGTAAAAGAAATAAAAGGCACTAATGCAATGGAAGCAGACATTATTTTAACTAATAATACTCCTATTACATATCGGCCATATCGCCTATCTGCACTGGAAAGGAAAGAAGTACAGGGTCTAATTAAAGATCTGTTAGATGCCAATATTATCAGAGAATCAAATTCACCATTTTTCGCACCTATTCTACTGGTTAAGAAGAAAAATGGAGAAACTCGCATGTGCATAGATTACAGACACTTAAATAAAGTAATGGTGAAAGATAGATACCCGTTGCCCAGAATAGATGATCAGTTGGATCGCCTGCAGGGAACCAAATATTTTACCACGTTGGACATGACTTCTGGTTACTATCAGATTCCAATAGCGGAGGATGCGAAATACAAGACAGCTTTCGTAACACCAGATGGACAATATGAATTTAACCGTCTCCCATTTGGAATAAGCAATGGACCAGCAATCTTCCAACGATTAATAAATAAAGTTTTGAGATATTGTCCAAATGCAATGGCCTATCTAGATGACGTTATTTGTCCTTCTTCTACGTTTCAGGAAGATTTAGACAGGCTAAAAACATTACTTGAGATTTTTCGTACGAATAATCTAACACTAAATATGAAAAAATGTTTCTTCTTTCAGAGCTCTATATCTTATTTGGGTTTTGAGGTAAACCGAGAAGGAGTTCGCCCTGGTAAGGAAAAAAAATAAGGCCGTAGAAGCATTCCAGGCTCCCGTCAGTTTTTAGGACTCACCAGTTATTTTCGCCACTTTATTAGAAACTACGCACGCATTGCGCAACCAATTACGATGCTTACTAAAAAGGATTCTCCGTGGGCTTGGAAAGAAGAACAACAAAAAGCTTTCGACAAACTAAAGCAACAGCTAATACAGAGACCATTACTGGCGTTATACAACCCTCAAGCTGAAACGGAAGTGCATACGGATGCAAGTAAGATAGGTTTAGGCTGAATACTACTTCAAAAGCAATAAGACAACAAATTACATCCGGTAGCCTTTTTCAGTCGCCAAACATCAGCGACGGAGATGAAATATCATTCCTATGAGTTGGAAACTTTAGCAGTTGTGGAAACATTGAAAAAGTTTCGAGTTTATTTATTAGGAATTCCGTTTAAATTAATAACTGATTGTAATGTTTTAAGAAGTGCCTGCAAAAAGAAGGAATTAACACCAAGAATCGGTAGATGGTGGCTCATTCTTCAGGAGTATACTTTCGAAGTAGAGTACAGACCAGGTTTAAAAATGGCTCATGGCGACGCTTTAAGCCGAAACCCATTACAAGAAGCTGGATCTATTTCCGATGAGCCGATTCTCCGAATTGCAGCAGAAGATTGGGTCTTGGCAGGGCAACTAACGGACGAGAAACTGAAGCTAATAAAAGATATCTTGAATAAACCACATGAAACAGATTATGAGAGACAAATATACCGAGACTATTGTTTACGTAATAGTCGAATATACCGAATTACAGCTACAGGTATACAATGGGTTGTACCTAAAGGACAAAGGCGTCAAGTTGTCAAAGCTTGCCACGATGACTTTAGTCATTTTGGTTTGGATAAAACGCTTCACAAAATCTCAGAGACATATTGGTTTCCAGGTATGCGAAATTTCGTAAAGAATATATTAAATGCTGTCTGAATTGTTTGTACTATAAACAACCAAGAGGTAAACAACCAGGATTACTACATGCAATCCAGAAGGTACCGGTCCCATTTCATACTATGTACATCGATCACCTAGGTCCATTCATCAAAACAACGTCAGGAAATTCGTACATTATAGTAACCGTAGATGCCTTTACAAAATATGTACAACTGAAGGCAGTAGGAGATACAAAAACAAGACATGTTGTAAGATTTTTAGAGCAAATATTTAATACTTTTGGGTCACCGACACGTCTAATATCAGACAGAGGAACGGCTTTTACATCCAAGAAATTTGGTAAGTTTTGCCGAAACAACGGGTGTAAACATATAATGAACGCTGTGGCTACACCACGCGCTAATGGTCAGTGCGAAAGGGTAAACTCCACGATCTTAGCGGCACTTGCTACTTCAATACAAGAAGACAACAAATGGGACACAAAATTGGCACAAGTACAATTTTCAATAAATAATGCAGTAAACTCGTCAACAAAAAAAACACCAAGCGAGCTTTTATTCGGATACCGACCTAGATCTACTAGTGACGCAATTTTGAGCACCGAGGTTCAACCAGAGCAGCCAGTCATAAATGTGACTGATACTCGGCAAGAAGTGGCACAACAATTATTAAACGAACAACAACGACTTAAAAGTAATTACGACAAACACAGGTGCAAGGGGCGACCGTATAAAGAAGGTGATTTAGTTTTAATTAAAAAACAAGTTTCATTTGAAGGGGGTAGTAAGAAACTTCTAGCCCCGTTTGACGGACCCTTTCAAGTGAGGCAAGTCCTACCAAAGGACAGATATTTAGTTGAAGAGTTTCCTGGTTCTAAACGAACTAAAAGAGGCAAGTATAGTAATGTCATTGCAATAGACCGAATGAAGCCATATGTCGAACCGGAAGGAATATCAGCGTCGTCCAGTAGTGAAGTAAGCGAGGCAGATGACGACATACACGGCATCGTAGATTAGTCCGCGAGGACGCGGAAAAGTCAGGATGGCCGAACTGTTAACGGTAAATTTAAGTATTATGCAAGTATAAAATTTATTCATGATAGAGTAGAATTACATAAGCAGGTATGTTTAAGAGAGGGTTAATTCAATTATTTAGTCACTTGTGATTTGATTGTTGACGTGAGCACAGTGGTATTCAATAGCGATAGTGAGTGTTCATCATTTGTAAAAGGTGGGTGTCAGCATTCAGTTTTTATATATGTGTATGTGCTAGAATGGCCTCCCCTGAGGCGGGTGTTGAGTATAGGGTGTCGAGAGTTGAGAAAGGGCTATTCTGCGGTTTAGTTATCCCCTCTTCTGCGGTTGAGGAAGAGTCTACAGTGCGGCTGGGACTGCCACATTCGCTGCGGTGATGTGGGGCAGTACTTTGCGGAGGCTGCCATCCTAATACCTATATCCTTTCTCTCACTTATTCTCTCTAATTTAGGGTTTAGGAACTGGTACTGATCACTCACTGAGCGAAGAGATTCTCATATCTCTGTTTATTTCAGATTTCGAGTGTGTTTAGCCCAGAAGGCCCCCAGAACTAGATGACCGAGAAGGGAGCGTCGACTGGGAGATATATTTGTTAAACATAATGTTATTTTCTTTCATAATTGTATTTTAAAATAATTAATAAATAGGTATACTTTACACACTTAACGTATTATTTTGGAATACCACTCCTCCTTCGGAGTCGTGATATTCCAAAATAATACGTTTCGTGGCAACACAAAATATTCGATAATACCTGAACACACGTGTGGTATTATATATGAGAAGAGTTTTAGTGGTTGTATCAGCAATATTACTTGCTAGGTTGCTAGGTAAATAAGAATTGTTGATATCTGTCAAAAATTAATTGTTTTACTGTTTTACTTTTAAAATGTCATAGTCAGATAATTGAAACAAAAATAATCGCAAAAAAAAACACCGAATATATCTCGATCAATTGCTACGCGCTCCGCACAGTTGGGTGATATTGTAGCTCCTACGCATCCAAGATGACCAGGAATGCGGACGCCAGCTTTTACACAGTGGAGAAGGGGTGGTTCAAAATAATAAAAATTATAAAATATGATAGGGCGCTACGTAGTTGTTAAAAAAAGAAACCTGGTATACAACCACGAAAATACTACTTACTGCCCTAGAGCGAATATTTATAAACTTTATCGGAAATTGGGTCCCCAAGGAATAATAATTCATAGAACTTTAATTGAATTGAATTTAATAAACAAGGAAAGAAGTTTATAATAATAAGCAAGCATTTATAAAAATAGTATTAAAAAAATATTGTAACTCATGTGAGATAGAAATTGAAATAGAATAAAAAAATTAAACAACTCTATAACTATCACTCGGGGATGGGGTACGCACGATAGGGCAAGGACTACGATGTTTAAACAATGTGCACAATAAATAGGCGCAAAACGACGCACGGCGGATGGTTGGTCGACCAAGCACACGACGGTACAGGCGCATTATTACGCAAACGTACTAGCGTGAGTCCTGACTCTCTCTAGAACCACACAGTCCCGAATTCGAGTTAAGAAAAAGGTATACATAAATTTTTATAAACAGTATGGTAATAATAAACAATTATCGCGCTAGCTTTCACACAAATGTAATACAAGTTATGTATTACGTCAATTTTAAATAGAGTTATTCTATACTCATAAATTTTAAGCTTACGCTTATAAGGAAAGTAATAATAACAATAAAAATTAAAGAAGCTTATCTGTGGCCTTTGATGCAAATGGGTGATTTCTATTAACGGCTCAGGAAGTCCGATGACGTCAAATCCGGCAAGCAATATGGCGAGATCTGGACTGTACAAGAATGCTGCAGGCTAAACTCGAAACTTCCTTCGCACGGGATAGAACCTTGGACCGCCGACAGTTAAAAATGAATTTAAATGCAAAATTAAATCCCAGATACTCGCTCCAGGTCCATTTCGCTATGCCACGTATCTGGCTATAATACTTGTACTTCGTGCACCAGAATTTGAAATCCACAGTAGGCAGTGGCGGCTCGTCCAGGGTGGCAGAGTGGGCAGTGCCCCCTCAAATTAAAATAAAATATTTTTTCTATTTCACATGAATATATTTTTATTATTAATTATTATAACAATATAAATTTCATCTTATACTACTTAGCATTTAACAATGTACTATGTTAGTGGTCTATTTAAATAGAAATTAGCGCGGCGCCGCTGTGCAACACAATATTATATGCATCAAATTCGACCAGCGGGGGCACGCATCCGCTAGAGTGCTAGACGAAACTATGATGGTATACTGCTTAACGATACGTTCCAAACACAAAATACCACGAGCCGCCACTGACAGTAGGGAAATACCAAACGAAAAGGTTCAAAAACGACGGTATCGAAAAAGAACTTGAAAGAGTGTTGTTAATAACTAACCCTTAACAAGCGTGGCATGGACACACCACTGGAATTATTTCAAGAAGAATTGAACATGTTAAAACCATCAATTGAAGTAATGGTGTATATAACAATAATAAATAATACAGTAGAACAACAGAATAAACGAATATGGAGTTCACCTCAGGTGTAAGGCGGTTCTGAACGTGTTTCAATACCACGTATTTAATAAATCCGGATATATCCACGGAAATATGCAAAATTTTCTTGTACGATATCTTCAGTATAGCTGCGTAGTAGCGGACAATTAAAATTGTTCCCAAAAATTTCAAATTTCAAACTTGAACAAAATTTTAACTTTTCCTGCAAGATTTGCAACACACGAGTAAGAGAAAAATGATCGTCACGCTTGCAAAAAAATTAGCCTCCGAACTTGCGCAAACTCATCAATTGTAAATAAATTTTAAAAAGGCTTAAACCGACTTCGCCCTAGCTTTTACCCGAATGCCTAATAAATAGGTGCAAAATTAGCAACAATCTTCACGATAATTTTAAACCGTAACACAATGATAAATACTTTTTTCTACTCTCATTTCAGAATAGCAACATTCTATTATGATTTATAAACACGTAATGGTAAGATTCCAACATACTGTGCGGGAATATTCTCACTCTAATGTTGGAATGAGCACAAATAGCGACATCTCCTAACATTTTGCGATACTAAAGAAATACTAAAAATACTGTGAATTATTATTGTAATAACTGGTGTAGTTAAAATATAACATAATCATATTTAAACTGCACAAAATTGTGTAAATTTACAAATAAAATTTGTAAGCAGAACGTAGTGACATACCAGTATTACAGAATTCTCATATAACGTCATATAAATAAGGTTACGTTCACTGTTGCGCTCAAGGACAAAATAAAACATTCCCTATCCGTCTATACTGAATGTGTGGCGACGACTCAAGAGACAAATAACTATAACACATCACCAAAGCTTCCAACGAGAGCCCAGTGGCGGATCCAGGAGTTTGACTTAGGGGGGGCGATTTTATGTATGTTTATATATATATATATATATATATATATATATATATATATTATTTAAAGAAGACACAAATAATCGGCAAACATTCTATATAAAAAAAGAGACATTATATTTCAAAACAATAGTAAGTTACATGCATAAAATAGGCATTATAAAATAAATTCAATTCTTAAAAACTAAAAATAACAACATGAAATCAAATTATACCACTACATTATAAAATTAAATCTAATCTTCTATTACCGGATCTTGCATATCTTTGAATAACTTTTTTTGGGTCTAAATTCATATTTCTATGAATATTCATTAAAGCAAGACCTGTTAATCTATTTTCGGACATTGTATTTCGCAAATAAGTTTTCAATCTACGTAGTGTGGAAAAGCTACGTTCAGCCGTAGCCACACTTACAGGTAGCGTTACAAATATTTTTAATAATTTGTATATTAACAAATAAATGTCAGCATCGCAATGCCCCAGAATTTCATTTGCATTGAACGGAATTTCATTTTCTTTGTAAATTAACCATTTCTGTTTCCACAATAATATTTCAGAATATAATTTTTGTTCTGCACAATTTTTTTCTAAATCAAGTAAATCACTGTATTGTCTTTGAATACAGGACGCCTTTTCTTCTAATTCACTGTCATTTATATTTATTATATTTTGAGGTAACAAAATAGTAAGATTGCAGGAATTTAATGTTTCTTCTGAAAATCTTGATTCTAGGTCTACAATTACAGAATCAATCATAGGAATATAAATTGTTCTTCTGAGATATTCTTCAATATTTGTAAAAGGGACATTGGCTCTATTTTTTTGCATTCTACATATTCTCGGTATTTCAAGATCGACACCTATTTTTTCTAGGAGAATTTTAATTTTTTCAAATAGTTTAGAAAATTCATTACAGCAATTACTTCGAATATTTCGTATTATATTTAATAAAGATTGTGAAAGAAGACCAGCAGCAGAAAAATCAAGATTTTTTTTTGGAACAGTCTAGACAAAGGTAGAAAAAACTCTGATATTGAAACTTGGCAATGTAATGCAGTAACGAATTGAATATCTGTAATAGCTTTTAATAACATTTCGGCTTTAGACGAAGATGAAATATCATTCCACTTACTTATAGTTTCTAAAGCAAGTACAATTTTTTCAAAATTCTCTAAAAATTGTTGTAAAGACTCTGACCGTTCTACCCAACGAGTATTACAAATGTTCTTTAATTTTGCTTCTACAGTATTCATCAAAACAAAATTTCTTTTTGCTGAAGCATTGAAAAAGCATTAATTTCATTTATGGCACCCATTTGTTCTGAAATCATAATTAAACAACCATCTGTAGCAATTCCGACACAATTTTCTAAATTAAGTCCTAATTCTAACATTTTTTTTACGACATGTTGTCCTAAAATTTTTCCTGTTACTTTAGGTTCTTCTTTAATATTATTAAACACTTGATTGTGTACATCTATAAACGTTACAAAATCTTCATGTCTTTCATTGTCCCAAACATAACTTAAACTTATACTTAATTGAGATATATGAGAAATATCTGTTGTTTCATCGAAAATAACGCAATAATATTTACTACTTTTAATCCGCTCCATAATACATTCTAATATTTCTTCTCCGCAACTCTCAATTATTTGGTTTTGTGTCGTTTTGCTAATATAGGTTGCTTTTGCATTACAGGAATTTAAATGATTTTCCAAACATTTGTCACCACTATTTACGCGATACCGTAAAAGTTCCCTAAAGTTCCCTTCATTCGCTAGCGGATTTTCAGTTCCTGTAAACAAATCTCCATCATCTCGGTGCCCTCGAAATGGAATATTTTGTTTTCCTAAAAATATTATTGTTTCCACAATAGGTATTAATCTATTCACGTTCTCGTCTTTTTGCCTTTGTCTTTCTGAATTTATTTGATTTATTATTTTAAATTTACTATCATTATATGATTTTAAAAAATTCTCGCTCTTTATAATTGCATTTTTATGGTATATGTTTTTTTCATGTGTTATAAGATCACCATCTTGTCCCAAAAGTTTCGCAAAACTTGTTATAGGAACTCTTACTAATTTATTTAAGGGTACTTGTTTTTTTGAACCACCCATTGCGGAAGGAAGAAATAATACACAATATTTGCAGAAAAGGCCTTTTTTGACCTCAGAATATACAACCCACGGGAATGTATCGAGATGAGATTGTTTAAGGTATCTTTTTTCTTCTTTTCCTTTTTTAATGTGTACTGAAAACGGGAATTTAAAATCTTTGTCCGGTTTCCACGATTTTTTTAATAATTCAAATTTTATATTATCATTTATTAAATGAATGGTCTCTAAATAAAATCCTATGTCTTTTTTGTCTCCTATAGTAATATTAGAAGATTCTGCTGCGGAATCGCTAATGGATGTAAATGTAGACGAAGATGCTGAATTTTGAATGTCTTCTGAAAAATGCTCAGCATTTATAGTTTCAGAGTTCTCATCTTTAGTTTTTTGTTTTTTTAAGAAATTGTCCAGTTTAAGTTGTGTTCGTTTCATTCTAAACATTTAATACTTATCACTACACAAAACTTATTTTTTATTTTAAATAATTTCTTACCTGTTAGCAAAAGTAAAAATTTAATAATATATTATATAAATTGAATGTATGATTTGTAAATTTCAACTTATTAATTAAAATTTGCAATAATTAAAATTCAATAAAATGGAGAAGCACTCAGTACTGCTGCTTGCACTTAAATATCTTTAATTTTAACTGTACGCAAGACTTGTAATATGCGGCAATGCGGCTTTGCTCTATTCGTAAATTCGTAGTATTTCACTGTTCCCGAGTCATCTAGGGTGGGCCGGGCCTTTTCTTTTATATATTGCTACCGCGGGTATAAAACATTAATTATTTTTAAAAATAATGAAACAGCGCTACCACAATTAGGTGCAACTACCTTTAATTTACGTTTATATATATATATATATATATATATATATATATATATATATATATATTTATATATACGTAAAAGATTTTTTATTTCAAAAATGATTCTTTACATTTACCATTATGATATTTGTTTATTGTGTTCCGTTGTATTATTTTACTGTTACTTAGAATGAGATTTAATAAAATTTTAAATTTTAAAATAATTTATTATTTTATGTTTTTGCATAGTCCAATTTTTTATTTGGTTATATTTGTGATATTTTGAATTAAGGTATTTACGTACGTTCATTATTTTATATATATATGTCTTTATCACAAATAAAGGTATTATTCTAGAAGAAATATTGTTATTACTTTTTTATGCAGTCAATATTTTAAATTACATGCTACCGTCTGTAGTTCTCTTCACGTACTAGAAAGGTGCTAGTGTAGCGTTATATTACTTTTTTTGACATTGAGTTTTATCTGTCTCTACTTTCTACTCAATACTTTGTGAGTCCCACTATTTATTTAATTTATCTACTATTGAAAAGCATATTTCAATTCTACGTATTGTTTGCTTTACTTGCTTTTGTATCCAAAAAAAAAACAAAGAAAAAATTAGTGAATAAAATATACTAATTCAGTCGAAAACTATTTACTATATTTTAATATTTTAAAGAGTTATTTAAAAAATTTTTTGCACACCCGATTTATGTAGTAATAAATACTAAAACCATGCCTGTCTAAGGGGGGGCGATCGCCCCGTCGCCCCCCCCTCAAATCCGCCACTGCGAGAGCCCAAGCCAAATGATGACAGTTGATACTGATAAGACAGGACTGACACTGACGCAAAGACGCCTACTTTGGATATATATTTTTAGTAATAAAAAACACACCAATTGTTATGTACATTATTATTGTCAGTTAAATGAGTGAAAAATAAACAATATTAAAATTATTCGATTTTGTAAGTGTTTCTTATTTAAACTCAGACGTTAACAACGACGTGATCGGTTTACCTTTTGAAAGTCAAATATACTGCTCTAAATAATGCCTGATATATACCAACCAACATCAGGACGTCGAACGCGTTAGCGTCAAAGTACCACCATTTTGGACAGCAAAACCAAAACTATGGTTTATTAAGATGGAAGCGCAATGAACGACACCGCCGGACGTTGATGGCAGCAATCAACGACGACTCAATACCACGCCGACTGTTCGTTACGGATAAAGGTACTCATGTATCATTTTTAGTGGATACCGGTGCTGATGTCTGTGTTTTTCCACGGCGAAAAATACAAGGGTGTAAGACAAAAAGTTCGTATCAGTTATATGCAGCCAATGACACTGTTATACAAACATACGGAACTATAAAATTAAAATTAGACTTAGGGTTAAGGCGTGACTTTGTGTGGTGTTTTATAGTGGCTGATGTAGAAAAACCAATAATAGGCGTAGACTTTCTTTCTTATTTCGGTTTATTAGTAGATGTGAGAAACAGGAGACTTCTTGACGGAACTACTAGTTTATCAACTCGCGGAGTGATAGTACAGACAAATATTAGCTCAATTAAGACAATTAAAGGAAGTACACCTTATGAATTATTTTGCGCAACTTTATAGAATTGACACACCCATCTACTATCGCTGCAAGAAGAAAACATATCCGATCCCACACATCGAAGACTTCACTTATCGGCTAGCAGGTATGCAGATTTTTAGTACCATAGATTCAGAAGCATACAGTCAAATACGAAATACCGGTAGCTGCAGAAGATATAGAAAAAACAGCGATAACGACTCCATTCGGATTATACGAATTTCCGCGCATGCCGTTTGGTCTACGCAACGCAGCCCAGACTTTGCAAAGATTTATAAACGAGGTTCTCCGTGGTTTAGATTTCTGCTACGCATACTTAGATGATATTATAGTAGCGTCATCTAATACAGTCGATCATGAATTTTATCTCCGTCAACTATTCCAGCGACTAAATGATTATGGTGTAGTAATAAATACTGCAAAATGTGTATTCGGAAAATGTGAAGTTTGATTTTTTGGGTACGCTGTAAATAAAGACGGTCTGTAACCACTTCCAGAACGAGTAGAAGCAATACAAAAGTTTCCTACTCCAAAAACCGTCAAGGAATTGCGACGTTTTTTGGGAATGGTGAATTTTTACCGACGATTCATCCCAGATGCTGCCCGTTACCAACAGCCATTAAACTCATTATTACACGGACCAAAAGTCAGAGGAAATGCACCAATTCCTTGGTCGAAAGAAGCTGAAGACGCTTTTCAAATGATGAAAACTGAATTAGTCAACGCAGCTCTACTATCCCATCCGATTCCAAGTGCCCAGTTATCTATAACAATAGACGCTTCTGATTACGCAATTGGAGGAACGCTACAACAATGGAACAAAAACACATGGCAACCACTAATATATTTCACAAAAGTGCTAAATACAGCACAACGAAAATACAGTGCTTACGATCGTAAGCTTCTCTCTGTATATGCTGGTGTACAACGATTTCGATACGCGATAGAGAGCAGACCGGTAATAATTGTTACAAATCATAAACCTTTAATATGCGCATTTAATCAAAAATCAGAAAAGTGTACCCCAAGACAATTTCGATATTTAAATTTTATTGGACAATTTACCACTGATTTACGATTTATTAAAGGTACAGATAACAACGTAGCTGATGCTTTATATCGTATTGAAGAAATTTCAAGCAGTGTCACAACTAATGAATTAGCAACAGCTCAAAAAGACGACGAAGAATTACCGACATTGTAAAAGTCCTTGGATAGCAAATTGCAATTTTAAAAAATTAAATTGCCAGAGGAAGATGAAGAACTTCATTGCGACGTCTCCACAGGAACTCAACGACCATATGTGCCGACACCATTGCGAATACGAATCTTCAATGGGGAAGTTTAGCGTATTTTTTTTATTTTTTTATTTTATCAAGATTGCTCTCAAAAGTGATATTCTACATTTTATTTCACCCAAAGATGCCTAGATTTCTCAAAAAATGAAATTTTATACAAAAATGACGTCAGAGTGGCTCGCGGAGAACGTATCGTCTATCTTAACCAGCGCGCTGGGTTCCCATGGCAACAGAGAAGCGTGTAGTGTAATGCCGCAAGATACAACCTACGTTCAAAAAGTCAGGTCTCACCATCCCTTCTGCGCAAGCGCATATCTCACTTGTGACGTCAGAGTGGCTCGAAGATAACTACCGAAAGGGTATTAAAAGAGTGGAATACTAATCATAGCGAACTTATCGAAGGTAAGGGACCTGCAAATTTGGAAAAGCTAAATTGTGTTGTGAAATTATGTTGCAAAAATGTAGCATGGCATGTTAAACCATACCTTTGAAAGAAACTGGTAGTATTTCGTCCTGGATAATCAGACATGGAAAAGTTCACACACTATTGTCACAGTGTGCCGAACAATTAATATATATATATATATATATATATATATATATATATATATATATATATATATATATATATATGCGTTCGTGTAATTAATTATTATAAAATTACAGTAAGAAGAGGATCGCAACAACCGTCAAGCTTATAAAAAATTTATTGTTTTGTGACGTTAGTTTTAGCGACGAAGCGCCAGGGTCACTTACGTACTCGAATTGTTCCGAGATACGGCCGCTCGCTTTTAAACAGTGGAGCAGGGGTGGTTCTTAAGGATAGTCAAAAAAAGGAAGATAGGGCGCTACGTAATTTATGCCGAAAATTACGAAACGGAATGTTATAAAAATAATGATTACCTACCGTGGGTCTTATTGTTACCTGAAAGCATCAAAATAGCAGGTCTTGTAATTAATACGCAATACGGAAATCAAAACCAAGTTTAATGGATATTGGGGAAAAATATATATACAAAAAAAGGGTTAAATTGGGTGCTAGAATCAACAACCCAGTAAAATATCAAATTCGAACAACTAAGATTTGTTGTCGACGCGAAAGAGCTCGTAACCCGAACGACAGTTATACCTCCATTGTTGGCCAACTATAGACGCAGGCAGGCTACAGCCAGGTGATGTCGGTGTACGAACCGTTCGCGACGGAACAAACAAATATAAAATTGAATATCGTCTACGCGCAACAATTGACACAACAATGCGAAACATTGGCAGTCTAACAATGACTGCCCAATAATAAACAGTATACCACAAAATAAACAATGTTATTGCAATCTATAATAAAGAATGTAAAACAAAAACTTAAAGGCAGAAAATAGCACCAAACTAATAATCTGTAGTCGACGGTTTCAACGTAACAATAATAAAGGTAATAAAAATAATAACGATAACAAACAAAAGTCTGAATGTCACTTATCCTGATCCGGTGGCGGCTGGTGACAGGACTTGGGGGAGATGGCGGCGGCGACTGGACGGTAGGGTTGTGGACGATGGTAAGCGGCGACGGCAACCCACCAGGTGAAAGGGTCCAAATCGTTGACGTGGGGGAATAAATAAACTAATCCTCCGAAGAGTCGGACTCGCATAACAATCGGTCGTCCTCACAAGATGCACAAGACACTCGCGGGACACCGCACGACAATAAAACGAGTCACTAAAATTCCGGTGTTAAAATCCGCACAATGCGTAACCTCATAGGGTTAAAGAAAAACACTCGAAATAATATTTATTTCCACGTGTGTAGAAAAGTATAAAGCACGCCGGCGGACAACCGTGTCTTCAGACCGTCCGCAGAAGAAGAATCTCTCCAAAATCCCCGGAAATTCTCAAGATTCCCAAAAAGAACTCTCAGCGCACAGCGGAAGAAGAAAGAGACGATAAGATGTTCGTTTTTAACAAGAAAAGAATAAATTGTGAGCTACAGACCCATCCACAACAAGCACTTTAACTTCCAAACAATTGTTAAGGCTGATACAAGATTAATTTTATTCTAGATATAAAATAAACAATTAAGGCTGCTCTAATATTGTCGTTACCTAGTGAAGATGTTACAGTTAAAATATGATTTTATTTATTTAAAGTCTCTATTAAGCAAAACTAGTGAGAACGCACCTTTAGACTACGGCCAGCTGCGAACTCTCCGCAACGTGTCAAAAATTATAAACAATAAACACATGGTAACGTAACCTATGATTTTTGCGGAATAAATTGTTAAATATGAGACAATACTTAAATCAAGCAACAATTAAAAGAATAGGTAAGCTTATACATACTTAACAACAAAGCGCTACATAAATTTGATTATTGCAGCTAAGTATTAATGCGGAAGGCAATACAAGACTGTCTGGATGGATGATCTGTATATTGAAACAGATAAAGGACGAATTAAGAGAAAAACAGTATAACCACGAGGTAATACGCAAAAGAACCGTAACAGTTTCACTGCAGGAGGTAACGGCTAACTTGCTAAGTGCAGTGCCAAGGCAGGGGATAATGGAGTTTTTATGAGATTTATGGTGGTTATTGTAAAGCAGACCTGTTGCGACCCTTCGAGTAAGCATCTCGACTTCGGGGAAGGACTAGAAAGTTTTTGGGGTAAAAAGGCGACAAAAAATTAAGGAATAAAATCTTGTCCTTGCCCGAAAAGTAAGTGGGCGTAGTGCATTTTGTTTAGAAGTTGTTAACGCCCTAGTTATGTAATTTTATTTGTATAAGGGAGGTGGCCAAAGTATTGGCCAATAGTATCTTAAGTAACTTAAAAAGAGGCAGAGTACGTATGCGACGAAAAGTCAAGAAAAGTTGGAAGTAGGCATTCAAGTCCGAGTTTTTGGTGACGAGTGACCTGCAGAGAGCAGTTGCTGGAAGAGACCTAGAGAGAAGTTCGAACCCGGAAACGAGAGTCTACCCAGATGGAGCCAACCTTGCTGATGTCGTGTAAGTAATCTGCCTCGTTTAACTTTGTTAGATTGTTTAGAGTTAATTTATAGATTTTTTTTATATTTTTACGACTGTACAATATTTCATTTTTACTTTAAATACACATATCACTAGTTATTTTGTTATAAGAAAACGTTGTTATTGTTTCGCCCTTCCATCTTACGCCGTCTGTCCTTGGGGTTGCTTAGAGAAATTTAACGTGTGATTTTACTGTAACGTTCTTGGTGGCAGTATTTTGAAAATTACTTTTCGCTAATCGATTTCAAAAATATTCGAGTTCCAGTTTCAATTTCCTAAAGTAACTTTTGTAACACTATAATTTATTATTGAACAATCGTCGGAGTGGCCCTCGTCTCTCTATCCGGGCTAACCACTGACAATAGAGGGTAGGACTGAAATCTTCACATTAGGAAAAACATTCAATGTTATACATTGGTATTAAAGGGGAAATCTTGAGTTTCAATTTTTTTTTATTTGTGTGAACAAAATAAATATTTATTTCTTTTGAACATATCTATCCATATTCAAATGGTGCAGTAAGAGTAATGGTTAAAGCAAACGCTGCACTTGAAGATAATACATACAAAACATCACGTCTGCCGGTGGCACTACAATTAAATATTTTAAAGTATGACTATTTCTATAATTAGAATAGGACCTTAATGTAAAAATTTAACAATTTGATTTTTGTAACATTTACGAATTCTTCAAAAATTTTAATTGCATACTTATATATATATATATATATATATATATATATATATATATATATATATATATATAAATATATATACAATATTTCATATAACCACGAATGTATTGATAGTCTTTAATTTGATAAATACATTACTAAAGATTTTTTTTCTACGACCATTGAGATATTTGCTTGTTGTTTGTTTATTATAGCTTGTGATACATTATATTGCAAGAACATTTTCGTAACTCAAGGTAACTAAAGACAACGTGAGATATAAATTCATATCTAACAGTTCTGTTCAAAATTAGTATTGTTTAGCTTTTATTTTGTAGCTAGTTGCAGTTGCTTTAAAGTAGAAAATGAAGACATCTATTTTATTAAAATATGAATTAAGTAGGAAATAATATCGGGGTAGTTGCAAATGCATGGTGTGCAACACGCTTGGAATGTTCATTACACTCGTATAGTCTTACGATTTTCAGCATTCGCCATACTAGTAGGAGATATACGCTAGCAAAAGTCGTCAAAAAATTTCTTAACCCGAGAAAATGCGACCGATTGCTAGAAATAAGTGTAATCGATGTAAAATTTTCTGCTCTATCGATCTATGATATTTGCAAGTCAATTTGGATTTGCAAAAGAATTGAAAATTGCAATTTTTTTTAGATAATATTTTTTTCGTATTTTTATATTTATTTCGCCATGTCATGGAAACTACTGAACAAATCGACAATTCTTTTTTTTTTCGTAGCTAAATGTATGGGGAACACACAGATTGTATAAAATTAAACAATTTGTGTATTAGAGTAAAGTAAATAAATAAATAATTATAGTGCGCGATACATGTGTAGTGAAAAATATAACCAGTGGACAACACTACGTTCAACTCAGATTCCAGGATACTGTCAGTAGACGAAATGCGTAGAGACGTTCAGAATTATTTTTAGTGAAAGAATTAAGTCTATAAATTGTATAATATAGAAGTAAACAAATTACAAAGTTAAGAGTTGGGAGTGCGTGTGATTGACGCGCGATACATCTATAACACGAAGATTACAGGGGCATTATTGTTAAAGGAATGGCTTGTATTACTAAAAATATCAAAGTTCCCTAAATAGAAAATACAAAATTTAACGAGTTTAGTAATCTTCAAAAAGTATTTTAATGTATCTAAAATAAAGCCGATTATAAGATTCATATTCTTTGCACACGATTTAAAAACTATTTTACTTAATCATTAAAAATATTTTTTTTTCTGTATTGATTTAAGAGAGCATTTAGTGTATTTCTAAATTTGATAATAATTATCATAATATTTAGTATACATACTGGAGCAGTACTGCTAGCATATATAATTTTGTAATTAATAATATTAGAAATAATCTCTAATATGTACAAATATTTTATGAACAAACTTTTTTACGTAGAATATCTAATATGTATAATGCATTTTTGTGCGACTGTACGACATGAGACCTTATCTGTTTATGGTTTAGTCTAGCGCAGGCCAGGGTGTTAAACCACTTGAAAAAATGATATTTCCTAGACGATGCGTCTTCGTAGGTGTGAACTGAAGACAAATAAGTTATCATGCATCCAAGTAAAATATGATATTAACAAGATTATAGAAGCTTCCACTATCACGTGCTCGGATCAAGGACTACCCCCGAACCACCTTACTTCTGAAGGTGTGAACAGGGATATTTTTGTATATAACCCGAGTCCAAATCTGAACTCAAGGAGTCAAATCCAGGACTCCACTATGCTTGGCTTATCCGAGGTAGTTCCTCCTGCTCTTCTTGACACGACTCCCCTACACTCCTTTTGTCCCTCTGACATCGCTATCGAAAGTTGCTCAAAAGGCTTTGTCTGGCACATCGATATATTTTCCTCCCCGCTAGAGTCGTCTCACAGTTGCTCAAAAGACCCTGTCTGGCACGTGGATGACCTGGTGTACTCTCTGACACCGCTATCGAAAGTTGCTCAAAATGCCTATGTCTGGCACATCGATAGATTTTCCTTCCCGCTAGCGTCGTCTCAAAGTTGCTCAAAAGACACTGTCTGGCACATCGATAGATTTTTCCTTTTCGCTAGCGTCGTCTTAAAGTTACTCAAAAGGCACTGTCTGGCACATAGACGACCTGGTGCATCCTCTGTCTACCACGATGGAGTTCATCTATCAATACTCTTGGCTATCCACGACTCAGCTCAGACAAGCTAGGTACACGTGTCTATTATTTTATATAAATATCACAAAATATTAATTATGGTTGTCACAATGATATCATATTTTCATTAAATATAATCGATCTAATATTGATTGTCTAACAATTGTAAATCAACTCCACCAACACAGATTCGCCAGCTCAGCTGGGTGTCTGCCTCAAATATAACTGTCAACAATTATTTCTGATAGCTTTGACTGTGTACTCGCCGTGGCCGGTTCACGATTATGTGTGATTATGTGATTATGTGTGACGATGTGTGCTCTTAGGTCCGGTAGAACTGTGAGCTCATGAGCCGGTCTTTGCGATTCAGACCATCTATAACAAAATAAATAATGGCCCTCTGACAAAACAGAGCGCCCTATAAACAAAAGATATCAGAGCAACGGCATGCCGACCAACAATAAAATTTAAACAAGCTACGAGTACAACACACACAATTACAATTACAACCGAAAACCAATATAAGTTTGGCCTCAGTACTCAATTTTACCATAAATGGTTATAACAAATTATTGGGACAACTCTTTCGGAATTGAATACAATATTTTTATAAAATTGTTATATTGTCAAATTGTGTCTCTCTACCTGGGGTTTTAACTGTGGTTTCCCCAAGGTTTTTAAGGTGAATGCCGGAGAACGTAATATTCCATAGCACTCTACGATTTTCTTAATCATAAATAAATGTACAAGATTGATATTTTGTCTTTCTTTTGGAGTGAATATTATTCTTTTATTTTATCAAATACCTGTTCAGATTCCTCCACTCTTAACAGCTATTCTGTGTTACGACGATGAAGGGTTACTTATATAAAGAAATACAACTTAGGGTAAGTTAAACCTTCCACAAGACGATCTTTGGCTAAAATATAATTGTATGTCCGGAGGAAATGGGTAGGTACTGTTACAATACATACGTTATACGTACATACAATGTCACAATACGTATTTGCTTTTTACACGAGCATTTTTTATCAAATAAATTATTTGGATTTAAAGTTGTACATTAGTTTTATATTTGGCAGAATCTTTAAATTCATCTGCGTTAATAACATTTATGTTTTTTTTCACAGCATCTATTAAATAATTGCGTATGCGTGTGCGTTTGCGTGTACGTGTGCGTGTGCGTGTATTATTGTGTATGTGTGTGTCAATTTTTTGTCCACGGTATATGTAAAAAATATAATATTTGGTATTTAACAGTTATATTCAAATATGATGAACTGATTAGACTGTGACTAAAATTAACCGAAAGTAGTACTTTATTTATTTAAACCGTTTTTCCTAAAAAAATTACCATTAAATTCAATTTTTTCGCAGATTACATAAGGATTAAACATAAAGATTTTTTAATTTTCTACCGATCTGCATAATTACGTTTATACAGGGTGTTAATACAAATTTGTACCATCCGAAAACGGCAATTAGAACTCATTGAGATAAACAACTTTTCTTAGTTCAAATTTTTGTTTTGGAGCCCCAGTTCATAGTTGTTGGCGTTCTTTTGTTTTTCGAAAAATCGTCATTACTCCCTTATTTTAAGAGATATTAAAAAAATACAAAAACTTTCAGCATTTGCTTTTAGTTCTCTAAAACTTTTGTATTTACAATTATTTTCTATTTTATCAAATGACAAAATGGCGACCGATCAAAAATTTCAAAACAAGATATTTTGAAAACCACTCGATCGATTTTTGAAAATAAAACATTTATAAAATACTTATACTATCTACTAACAAATGCCTGAAACATTTTTTTCGATCTGTCGAAAAAAAATTATTCAAATTTAATTACAAGATAAATTTTAACAAACTGCAATAATAATTTAAAGCAAAGTAGGCTTGCTGCCATTAAACAAAAAAATAAACAAGAAAAACAAGAAACAAACAAGAAAAAATACAATGAACAATGAAACTGCAAGGGAGGTACTAAATTTGATTTTCAAAATAGCAGTTTTCGACAGATCGAAAAAAAATGTTTCAGGTATATGTTAGTGGATAGTATAAGGATTTTATAAATGTTTTATTTTCAAAAATCGATCGAGTGGTTTTCAAAATATCTTGTTTTGTAATTTTTGATCGGCCGCCATTTTGTTATTTGATAAAATAGAAAATAATTGTAAATACAAATGTTTTAGAGAACTAAAAGCAAATGCTGAAAGTTTTTGTATTTTTTCAATATCTCCTAAAACAAGGGAGTAATGACGATTTTTCTAAAAACAAAAGAACGCCAATAACTATGAACTGGGGCTCCAAATAAAAAATTTGAACTAAGAAAAGTTGTTTATCTCAATGAGTTCTAACTGCCATTTTAGGATGGTACAAATTTGTATTAACACCCTGTATATGTATAAATTCTAGCTAAACAGAAAAAATATATAAATTATAATAATTTTACATATTTTAAAGAAAAGAAAAAAAAAATTTACGTCTCTTGCGAGCATATATCTCCTTCTATACTGTGGGGGAACCCCTTCCTTTGCTACGTGCTTGAGTTATTATAAATTATTATTCACCGTAATACCAGGAAACAAGAACATATTGGTCAAATAAATAAAATTATGATTTTAAAAAAGATGAAATATTTTTGAAGATTGTGCAAGTTATACCTTGTGCGTTACAGTATGTGTCCCGTATTCTTAATGCGCCTGTCAATGTCAAGATATCGGTACCAGGCAATATTGTCATTTTTTATTTCGATATTAAAAATTCTTTATAAAAAGTTATCTCTTTGTATTTGTCAAGGCAATGTCAATATGGTTTGGTTTTAGTACAGATGTTTAAATGTATTGACATACTAGCCCATATCTAACTTGTGATTAGTAGAGTTTTTAAATATGATTTGTGTTATAGTTAGTGAGACAATATGTCATCCGTCGAGACAAGAGCAGCCATAGTGTACCGTAGCCCAGATGGTAGAGCGACATCCCGGCAGAATCGTCAAGTATCGCTTGTTATCAAAACTCATAAAACACCACAAATGTATTTTTCAAAAAACTAGAAGATAAGACCAAAATTAAACAAGAATTACTAAAAGAGGGCATAGAATTTTGTACATACACTGAAAAAAACGAAATATCCACGCATTTATTATACGAGGACTGGATAGCACTCCAAACATTGATGATATTAAAACTGATTTGGAAAAACACAAAATTTTAGTGAAAAATGTTTTCGAAATGAAAAATACAAAGCGGCCTTTATTTTTAATAATCACTTCAAACAAAATAACCTTGAACTATTTAGAGCAAAATGTTAAATTCTTAAGCCATACAAAAATAAACTGGGAAAGATATTTAAATAAAAAAATAATAATTCAGTGCCATAGGTGCCAGCAATGGGGCCACGCAATGGCGAACTGCTTCGCGAAAACACAATGTCTGAAGTATGCAGGGAACCATTTAACCTGAGTCTGCACCAAGCCTGCTGACACGTTTGCCAAATGCGCAAACTGCGGAGAAGATCACTCGGCAAACCACGCGGAGTGCCCTGTGTACCTCCGCAAGGTCAGAGATCTGCAGAGAGGTATACCAAAGTCGCAGGAAAACAGATTCATTCCAACACTAGCACCCAAAACCAACGCCTGGCAGCGGAGAGGGCTGAGTGCCTCCCAACCTTCTTCAGTCCCATAAAACAGAGATTTCCCTCCACTAATAGCCCCAACAGTGAGAAGAATAGCCCCACACACAACAAACGACGAAACAGTACCCACAGACAACTTTAACACCTTATGCAAAGAATTACAAGAATTGAATAACCACGTGAACATTAACAAATTTTGAAGCATAATTCAAAATTTAAATTAACAACTTTCGGTAGCCAAAATAAAAAACCCAAGAAGGACTAATACTACTTGAATTTACACAAAATTTAGAGCACTATGATTTTTAAACCAATTAAAATAGTTTCATGGAACTGTGTTACTCTCAACGGTAGTGTAGGAGAATTAATACACTTTTTAAATTCCGCTAACACAGACATTATATTTTTAAACGAAACCAAATTACTACCAGATCACACATTTCGGGTGAAAGGATTTGAAATTTACCGCAAACACAGACCACGTGTACATCATGCCGCTGGCGGAGTTGCAGCTCTAGTCAGAACAAACATACCACATCAGCTCATAGACATAGCAAACACAACATTCGAGACACTGTGCATTCGCCTATTGGACAACACACACATAATAGTCCCGTACAATCAACCTCGAAACATTTTTACACAACACGATTTAAATACACTGTTTAATACGTCACACAAAGTAATCCTAACAGATGATCTAAACGCCTTACATCAAATGAGGTACAACAACAGAAATAATTTAAATGGCACAACACTTCACACGTATATCTATGTACACAACACACAATTATTGCACACACCCTCACACACATTACCCACAAAATGGACAAAACTCCTCAACAATAGACATTTGCATATATAAAAATATATTAAATATGTCAAATCTAGAAAATTTAGACTTACTGAGTTCAGACCACACTCCAGTCACTTGCACCCTAAACAACCAATACACGGAAGATCACTCGAAAACAATTACATCATACAAGCACACTGATTGGCGCGCCTTTGGACAAGACTTAAATACACTCATGACTATTAACGATCAAATAAACACTAAACAAGACATAAACACTGAAATACAAAAATTTACAGACATTATCACCACACACAAACATAAACACACAAAACACAAATTCAAATAAACACACATAAAGAACAGTTACCACGTCATATTAAACAACTAATAACACTGCAAAATAACACAGGCAAACACTGGCAGAGAACACGAATTCCTACAATACAGAAACGACATGAAAAATTTGAATATAGACATTCGTAGAAAAATATCAAAATGGGCTTACAAAAAATGCACACAAAAACTCGACACTTTAAACTTAAAAGACAATTCCCTTTGGCAATTTACGGAAGCACTCAAAAGAAAAATAACAACAATTCCAACACTAACACACAACAAACACATATACTTCATGGACAACGAAAAGCCATTCTAATTGCGGACACATTCGAACAAGTACACATATTGGAAGCACACACAGACATTCAACACTTCGAACACGTAACTCAATCAGTAGATGAATACATAAACACTCCACATACCACAGACAAAAAAACATTACACACATATTACACTAAACCATCAAAATTATATATTGTCGTCAAGAAACTTCCCAATAACAAAGCACCTGGTCCAGACCTTATTGAAAACAAAATTTTAAAAAACTTGCCGAGAAAAGCAATAGTAACTATCATATATATTTATTATTTATTAGCATAATAAAACTAAATTACTTCTTAGACACTTAGAAATTAGCTAACATAATACCAATTTTAAACCAAACAAAAACATAAATCATCCTACAAGTTTTCGACCAATATCTCTTCTAAATTCAAGTTCAAAATTGACTGAACGAGTAATTTTTGACAACCTATTGAAATTTACTAAAGATAACAATATTTTACCTTACTTTCAATTAGGCTTTAGACAATACAACAATTAGCGAAAATAATGACAGACTTTATTGAAAATTAAAAAAAAATAAGTCATGTGTTTATTAAATATAGAAAAAGCATTTGATAAGGTCTGGACCAACGGACTATTATATAAATACATCTACTTATACTTCCCGGTAGACATGATAAAACTATTACACTCTTACATATTAGAACGAAAATTTAATGTCAAAATTAACAACACATACTCACAAACTCACCCCACAAACCAATAAGAGCAGAAGTGCCACAGGGAAATATTTTGGCACCACTACTCTTCAAAATATATTTACATTACTTGCCTACCTTTGCGCATACAGAAACGGCACTATTTGCTGATGATACACCGATATACGCACACAGCCATAGCGCAGAGGTGGCAGGTAGGCAAGTACAAATACACCTAAATATTTTGGAAAAATACTGGGCCAAATGGCAGATCAAAATTAACTGTGACAAAACAGACATAATTACATTATTACGGAAATACACAAATATCAAAATTTACATTACATTAAAATACACGGTACCAAAATTCAAATAAAAAACACAGTGAAATACCTAGGCATACAAATAGATAACAGACTAAATTTCCACGCACATATAAAAGCACTCATCCAAAAGATACACTTTGCTCTCAGACAAAATTATTCACTACTGTCAAAACGCAGCTCACTCACACTGAAATTAAAAAAAAAACATCTATACACTACACTAATAAGACCTATAATAACATATAGCGCGCCAATCATTCCACATCTACCAAAAACCACAATAAAACCCTTACAAGTTTTTCAGAATTAAGTTCTACGCTTGATCACATACAAAGACAGATACACATGATTTACATTATTACACGAAGACACAAACATACCATACATTTCAGACTATCTTAGAACAATAGCGAATAAATTCTACACAACACAGACCTGGAACACCGACAGTGACATCATCAAACACATCACCAAAATTAGAGCACAGAATACAGAATAAAACATACATTACCATACCAACACCTAAACATATTTAACGAACCATTCGACCCGGATGACGAGTGACACAGTCCCATGGAACCATACTTTTAACTAATCAAAATTAATAGTATATTGTGTTATTAAGAGTAAAAGTGATACTTTGTGTGGCGAGCATGGAAGTTTGCACGACGAGCGAAGCGAGTCGGACAATTACATGCGAGGCACACAAAGACACTTTTACTCTGAATAACACATGCTATTTTTTCTTCAAATAAAGAAATTTAAAAAAATAAATTACTATTTGACGTTTAATATGTAGGTTACCTGTCAGTTATTCATAATTTTTAGTAACTTTATTCTTAGGTTATCTAGTTTTTATAGTGACATTTAGAGCGATATTACAGATTTCTATTGTACAAGTTACTTCTTATTGGCTGATTCTACATACGGCGGCGATAATATTATACGGCGGCTAGAATAAAAATTATATTACGGAGGCATAAAAATTAAACTTCAACCTTGTCAATCACGTCACAGAAGATGTCACTTTTATGACGTTTGAAGAAAAAATATTTTTTATCATAGGTAAATTTAAATTCTTTGTATATATTGTATATATTGTAAATAATACGCAGATTAAGCATATTTTAATTTAATACACTTAGATTGTAAGTTTTAACTTTTATATTTTAAAAATTGTTTAAAATTAGTAACTAATCAGTTACTAATAAATTTAATAAATATTAGCACTATTTTAAAAATAAAATTATTAACACGGCTGTTTATATATTTTTTAATTATTTTAAATTATTTTAATGTCATAATTATAAGTTAAGTACTTTAGTATAGGAATTTATGTTAATTATTTAGATAAGAATATTTACTGTAAAAAACAAAATTTGAATAAAAAAAACTCTTGTTCAAGACTTCCCGGCAATATGTAGAAACTAGAGAAAACGTTAAAAGAATGTTATCAGAATTCGGAATCATGCTCGAACGAACGAATCAAAATAAATCGGGTTGTTACACCCGCACCGTTATAGGGACCTATGCTCTTTTCGGTGACGGTAATAAAATATTTGTTTTTTCTTTTTATAAATCATCATCAATTGATCTTAATGTTCTGGATGGCTATATTAATTCAGTTTTGTTTGTTTGTTTTTTTTTCTATTTTTTTTCTTTTCCCTTGTTCTTTTCTTCTTTTTTTTCCCTTTTTCTCACTTTCTGAAACAGACCGCTGTCTCTTCTAAGATGTCTACGACTTCCGGTGTCGGATTTTCTAGTGTCCCGAGTAGCATCGCTGGTGGGAATGGATACTTCCTTTTTAGTTTCCTTGTAGCCCGGGGCACTTGAAGGAGAGTGTTACGGAGGGGTTTGGAAGGGGAAATGTTCTTGAGGGTGAAGTTTTTCTGTCGTTCCTTAACTCTCTGGGCAATTGGGACTACGTTCGCCAATTGGTGAATTTCGTCCGATGGATACCACGGGGGCTGGCGGCAAATTCTTCTCAGAATCCGACGTTCAGTGGCGTATAGAGGTGTTAGGACGTTTTCTCTCGTGCTGGCAAATACTATAGAGAAGTACTCCACTGCTGGCCGGACGAAAGTTGAGAAGGTGTATCGCAGTATTCTCAGGCTGCAGCCTCGTAGCCTTCCCGCCAAGGAATATATGAGATTGGCTCTCCTCCGGAACGTTCGCTGCGCTTCTTGAGTTAGGGGTCGCCAAGAGAGTGTACGCGTGAATAGAACGCCAAGGTACGTAGCAGTTGGAGATGGTTGAATGCGCGTGCCCCACAGGTGGATGGAGAGTCTTTCTTCTCTATGTTTCTTCTGGTCCCGGTGTCTAAAGAGTACCAACTGAGATTTTGTGGGGTTGGCGCGCACTCTCCACTGGCTCATCCAAGATTCCAGGAAACAGACTTGCCGCTGGAGCTCTACTTGAACCTGCTCTACGCTTCTTCCCGTTGCGGTGTACACCGTATCGTCTGCATACTGCATAAGAGATATTGCAGGCGTGGCTGGTTGCGGGATGTCAGCGCAGTAGTGATTGTATAAAATGGGTGACAAGACTGAACCCTGGGGTGTTCCGGCGCGGGGGACGTACACTCTGGATTTGGCTTCCCCAACGATGATGCGGGACTGGCGGCCGTTCAGGAAGTTCCGGATCATTCGCACCATGGGCGTGGGAAGTCCAAGCAGGATTAACTTAAACAGTAATCCCTCATGCCAGACCTTGTCAAATGCTTTATCTATGTCTAAAAATATCGCTAGTTGACAATGGCCCTGGTTTATGGCATGAGAGATACTTGACGTCAACTTGAGAAGACAGTTGTTGGTGGATGCTCCTTTTCGAAATCCTGCTTGGCTCGTTGGGATGATTCCCCTCATGGTGATAAATTCTTCTACCCTCTCGTGGATCAGGCGGTCTAGGAGTTTGCCCATCGTGTTAAGGAGGCTAATGGGTCTATAGGAATCGATAAGGAAGGAATTTTTGTGTGGTTTCGGGATCATGGTCACATGGAATAGCTTCCATCTAGGAGGATAGTGCCCCAGCTTTAGGCAGGCTGTAAAGATTATGGCCAGGAAGGAAATGGCAATAGGGGGCAGGTGTTTAAGTACCTTGAATGTAATTCCATCTTCTCCTGGACTTCTATTTGGAGCTCGGCGGATGAGACTGTTCACTGCTTCTTCGCTGATCTCAGGAGACCAGATTCTGTCGGGGTTTTCTTCGGGTCTCTCTTGGTAGTGGGCCACATCTAATAACGGATCCATATTGATTTGGCCGAGGTCTTCATTCACTTCCACGAAGAATTCTTCATCGAACTGGTTGTCGGACGGAATTTGCTGGACCTCTTCCATCTTGTTAGCGAACGCATTGGCTTTCTCTTCTTCTGTAGTACAGATGGCTTCGTCGGTGCGTACTGGATGATTACTTCTTCTTCGTTAATCTCTCTAATAACTGATCTAATATAATTCCTCCCCCGTTAAGACGAAAGAATACCTGTTGTTTCTTCAAAAGGTATTGTTTCGTTAATTCGAATTTTGTTTTACTAATAATTTTCTATAGTTATAGTTATAGTTACAATTGCCGAATAAATCTTGATAATAACAATTATTGCACCATTTACAAATAGCGAATACAATAATACATCGTAGATTACGGAATGTGATTCTAATTTATGAATTTGTTTTAAATGGGTAATTTGTTGATTTGGAATCTTTATAGTTTCTAAATTTCTAATATTTAAAGTTTTATTGAATATTTCTTTTTGTTTATTGTTTTTGATTTTCAAATTCATTATTTTATCATAATTAATAGTTCTGTGAAGTTTTTGTTTATTGATTGAACAATTTCTTATAGAATAAATTCCAGAGAGTTCTTTATCTTGAATTTCAATGTCGCATTCTATATTTAATTATTCCGTAATTGGTAGGTATAAATATACAATATTTGAGTTAGGAATGATGTAATAAGTTTACATAATTACAATTATTATTTTTCTTATTAAAATATAAGTTTTGTAGGCATTTATCGGGAAAAGAGTTATCTTGAGTACAAATATAACGATTCTTTTCTACAAGAGTACATTTATTCAAGTGGTTGATTGGAATAAGAGTAGTATCCTTGTTTTACATTGAGTGTTACAAATGTATTATTGTGCATAGTGGGTATAGGAGTGATCTGCAGCAGTTCTGTGTGCAACAAAGGGATAGGAACGTCTATTATTAATTCTAATATGAATTTTTCATATTTACAGTAAACTTTAATTAATTGTTGATTTTGCTAATTATTCAATATTAGGTTTTTACGGTCATTTAGTAACAATTTAGAAATTTCTGATTTTATATCTTCTCTAGATAGTATTCCGAAATAAAGGGTATTTGTTTTGCAGAACGCGAAAGTAGTTTCAACTTCATTCATGATGCTTATTAAATTTGCAGACGTAATTCTACTGTATTGTATGTATATGAGGGTTTAAGCGTTTTGTCGCTTTTTGTCAACGCGACCTAGAAGATCTATTGTGACACAGCCCTTACTTAGTTTTCCGGAAGTAGATCCAGATTTTTGATGAAGCCGATTATGGCTCCAGGAGTCAAGTTCTTGATCTCAACTGCCGTAAGATACCTCTTACCTAGTTGATTGAGTCTCTGCGCAGTTACGGCTGGACATTCACACAGTATGTGTTCCTCTTCACAGAGCCGACAGGTTTCATTTTCAGCTATACCAATTTTGTGCAAATGGTAATTTAAAGGACAGTGGCCAGTGAGAATTCCTGTCATTATATTAAGGTTCTTTTTGCTGAGAGCTAGTAACTCTTTGGCGTTTGTCGAAGCTGGGGAAATGAATTTCCGAGCTTGATTGAGGCCTGGAATATTTTTCCAATATGAGGATATGGCAGATTCCTCCCAGTTTTTGACCACCTTCTTATAGTGGCTTTGTGGAAGACCACATGAAGGTTCCGACCCGTGGTATAAAAGTTTAGCCCCTTTTTTTGCAAGTTCATCAGCTTTCTCGTTTTCTAGGATTCCCTCGTGCCCTGGTACCCACCATAGAGTGACGTGGTTTGCTTCGGATAGCAATTGGAGGGTCTCCCTGCAGTTCCAGACTAGCTTTGATTTACATGTGAAGGCATTCAATGCCTTTAAAGCTGCCTGGCTATCTGACATTATATTTATTAATGCTCCTTTTAGACCTTTATCTAGGTTTATGTGAGCACAGAGATTTATTGCATAAATCTCAGCCTGAAAAATTGTGGAGCAGGTGCCTATGTTGCAAACGTAAACATTAACTGTGTGTTAATGTTCTCGATGTAGAGTTCATCTCCCATCACGTCTATAATTTTGCCAATACTGTCTTCTAAATTATTAATTTTATCGTGTATTAGTTTGTTGTTTTTATTAATTTTGTCGACTTGTTGGTTGAAGTATTTGGAAATATTTTGGTTAGAAATAATTGCTTGATTTAGGTTTTCTTTTAGAATATTTTCATTTTAGTTTATTAATTTTAAAGCGTTGTCGTACCTTTCTTGGTCAGAGGAATCTAAATTTCCTGTTATTGTTTTAATAATATAACCTAGTCCGCATGCTATTCCTCGTTTCACTTTATCATTAAATAAGACCTGTATTTTATTGTTAACTATATCTAAGAAGTTTTCTAATATTACAAGATTATTATTTATTTCTAGTACGTAATTACTGCTACTATATTTATTATTAATTTCTACTTTAATTTTATTATAGTGTAGAGTGAGATTATTATAAGCTTCTTTAATTTTGTTTGGTTTAAGGTTTTGGTAAATAAACTTATTATTATTGGATATGAGGGCGTCACTTAATTTTAAGGTGTTTATTCCGGGGTTTTCTCTTTCGTCCCGGATGTTGAGGGCAATGCAGGCTCGTATGGCTCTGTAAATTTACGAAAAGCTTTTAGATTATTAATTTTAATTTTTTATTTTCATCTATGATAATTTGGGCTCTATTTTTATTATAAGTTTTCACTTTTTGTTGTTTATAACGCGGTTTTTCTATTTTACCCGAATTGCGTTTTGTTTGTTTTTCGTAAGTTTTTTGGGCAATTTGCACGTGTCCACTTGTAAAGTTGCGTATTTTGTTTTATTTTTGTTTAATAGGATTTTGATTTCACTGTAGATTTTGTTCATTATGTTTTTGTGTGTTTGAATGTAATTGTCTGTTATTATTTTAGGGGAACTTTTTTCTTGTTATTCGTTGAAATGGTAAAAAAGAATTTCGTTTGGAGTCCGTTTAATTACTGAGTGGATGGTTTGGTTGTAAGCTTGTAAAGCATATCGAGTTTTGCTGCAGGTGTTTAAATCTTTGAAATATTTGTTTTGTTCTAAGATTCGCATGTGTTCCATAATAGTCGAATGAAATCTTTCGATATTGCCGTTGCTCTTTGGATTGTTTACGCTTATTAGATGTATACGAATGTTTTTAGAGGATAGGAAGTTTAAAATTAGTTGATTGTTAAATTGCAATCTATTGTCTGAAATTATTAATATAGGATGTCCGAATATTGAGAAATATTTAATTAAGTTTTGAACTACAGTAATTGTGTTCTTTCCAGGAAGATGGTAAATTTGAACATGTTTAGAGAAACTATCAATAATTGTCAAAAACTTGTGTTTCTTTAGGGAAAGTACATCGATATGAATAATCTCTAGTGGTTTTGAGGTGTTTTAATGACGGGGGTTTTGAGTGAGTTTTTTTCGTATTTATTTTCCTGACAAGTATCACAATTGTTTATAAATTTTGAAACAGTTAATTGCATTAATTGTTTTGTCAATAGTAATTATTTTTAAGTTTTTTATAAGTCTCTACTATGCCACTATGGTTTGTTTTGCCATTATGATAATTTTGGATTAATTATTTTTGTTCATCGGTTGATTCAATAGTTATTTGTGTATCAAGGTTCTAAAAGTAATCTTTTTGGGCCGAAACCGAAGTTTGCAGCCGAGGCAAAGCCGAGGCTACAAATCAGATGAGGCCCAAAAAGAACTTTTAGCCGAGGTGCACACAACATTTTTTAGGCGATTACAACAAGAAATTATGAATTTTCATTCAAAATCAATTTTTGACATCTGTCAAAATTTACTTTACGGCCGCATTTACTTTACGGCCGCATTTACCTTACGGCCGCATTTACTTTACGGCCGCTATTTTTACGCGCAAATTCATTACTTTTTCGTTAATATTTGTAAAGGAATAGTTAAAATTTTACTTACATTTGTTATTATATTCTAAAATAATTAATAACATTAATATGAACTATGTAAATCAATAATGAACAAACAAGCGGCCAAAAATTTTGACTTTGACAGATGTCAAATAAAAATTGATACTTTAAGGTTGTCATCAGATACGAAAAACAACAATTTATGTACCAGCCGCCTAAAAAGTAATTTAGTTGGGTTTTGCAATAAATTAGATGGTATGTACCAGGTTGGAAGTATACTTTTAAGTTACTATTTAACATTGATTTTAATGTTTCTGGTACTATGCAGTGATATTTTATACCGGGAGCAAGATACTCTTTAATAAATTTTAATAGAGTGTCCCGAGAATTTATTTTGTTAATATACATGTACATTCTTTTTTTTATCGAGTCCAAATAGTTTCTTAATCTCTAATGTGCTTTTTGAATTTGTTTCTTTAAATACGTTTTGATTTTTGCCGAAATTTATAGGGTGGTCTATACAGGGTATCCATTTTAAGTGGTACACTATTGCTATCTCGGGAACTATAAGAGCTACGAGGTCGGTTAAAGTAGCAAACAATTTCTATTTTACAAGACTATTAAAATGAGACAAACAAATTTTGTTTTAAACCAGTGGTTATTGAGATATGGAGCCCAACTTTTTTATTTTAAATGGAACAAGGCAATAAGTTTCTATGCTTATATCTGAAAATAGCAGTTGCTATGAATAAATAGGAAACAAACGTCAAATTTTGCGTTCTTTTACCGAGAATTTTTAATTCAGAGATAGAATTTGTCGTTTTTTTTTATTTATTCATGACAACTGCTATTTTCAGGTAATAGAATACAAAATTAATACCAACATAGGAATTTTATTATTTAACCACTGGTTCAAAATAAAATTTGTTTGTCTCATTTTAATAGTCTTGTAAAATAGAAATTGTTTGCTAATTTAACCGACCTCGTAGCTCTTATAGTTCATGAGATAGCAATAGTGTACCACTTAAAATGAACACCTGTATAAGATATTCCGTTAATCGGTGATTCGTCATCTGAGTGTTGTGTGTGTGTGTGTAACTGTCGGTGTCTTGTTTCGCGATAACAGAGCTAGCACAATGTTCAATATTTTTTTTAGATGAATACGTTTATTTGAATGTTTGTATTTTTAAATATTTCTTTTAGGCCCGGTTTTTTAATTCCTGGTTAACTCACAAACTATTATTAACTAATAGTTAGAAATTACACAGCGTTTTTCAGTTTTTGCTTAACCAAGATTCATTGGTTAACTAATAGTTATCCTAACCAATACCAAATGTATTAGTTAACTGTTAGTTACTAAATTTATAACCTAAAAAAGTGATGCCGTAATCCTAATATGGACATGGATGATTTTTATATAAATGAATATAGTGACGATGAGGATATAAAAATTAGAAAAAATAAAGTAATTAGACCTAGAATAATTTTGAAGTAGGAGATGAAAACGATTTTTTTCAACGTTTCCGTTTGTCCAAAAGAACTGTTGAAAGATTGATAGAAGAAACAGAAGACGTTTTGCGTTATCCTTTAAACAGGTAATAATCATAATAATTTATTTTCCCGTGTCCCAATATATAATGTTTGATTTATTTTAGACATGACGTTTTATCACCAGCAGATTAATTATTATTAACTCTTCGATTTTACGCTACAGGATCATTCTTAAATGTTACTGGCGATTTAAGTGGTGTACATAAATCGACTGTAAGCAAAACTGTTAGAAGAGTCAGTTATGCTTTAGCTGCTCTTCGACCACGTTACATACAAATGCCTCAAACTCCGGAAGAAATCTCTGAATGTAAATACAAATTTTATTCCATTGCTCGATTTCCATGTTGTATAGGTGCGATTGATTGTAGTCACGTAAAAATTCAATCTCCTGGTGGCCATAATGCAGAGATCTTTAGAAATCGTAAGCAATTTTACTCAATGAATGTACAGACTATAGCAGATGCTGATTTAAAAATTCGGGCTATTGTGTCACGATGGCCAGGATCGTCTTACGACGCTCATATATTTCGAAATTCAGTTATTATGCACTCATTTGAAAGAGGTAACTTCGCCAACAGTTTACTTGTAGGAGACAGTGGTTATCCTGTAAAAAACTATTTACTAACCCCGTTACAACAACCAAGAAATGAAGCAGAAAATTTATATAATGAATCATTAATAAGAACGAGAAATGTTGAGAGGTCGTACGGGGTGTGGAAAAGAAGATTTCTGGGTTTAGCACTAGGTATGAGCTTAAAATTTCAAACAACACAGGCTGTAATTGTAGCCACTGCAATTCTTCACAATATTGCCTGGATATTAAAGTATAAGGGAATTTGAAAGTAATAGCTTACATTTTTCGAAACATTGAATATATTCTTTATCATTTAAATTTATTTTCGCGCTTTTCTTAAGACATTTAGTAAAAGGTTTGGTTAATTTCGCAAAGTTGTGAATAAAACGGCGATAATATCCGAGTAGGCCTAAAAATTGTTTTATTTCATTTTGTGTTTTTGGGGCCGTTCAAATATTTCGTAAGCAGATTTATTGCAATTATTTAAAAATTTTAAAATTTGAATTTTTTTAAAATTTCTATTTTGTCGGGTTTTGGTCGAAAACCTTCAGTTGGAATTAGATGACTGAGGTAAGTGACTTCTTTTCGAAAGAATTCGCTTTTATCAAGTTGTAACTTGAGATTTGCGTTGCGTAATCTCTGGAAAACAAGTTTAATGTTGTTCACATGCTCTTGTAACGTCTTGTAATGTTCCTAAGATTATAATATCGTCTAGATAAACGAAGCAGATTTTAATCACAAGATATTTAAATACAAAGTTCATAAGCCTTTGGAAAGTACTCGGGGCATTTTTCAAGCCAAAGGGCATTCTGAGAAATTCAAAATAACCCTGATCTGTAGAAAAAGCAGTTTCTTCAATTGAATTTGAATCCATCTTTATTTAATGGAACCCGCTTTTTAGGTCGATTGTCGTGAAATAAGTAGATTTCCCCAATTTGTCCAATATTTCCATAATATCGAGAATTGGAAATTTGTCATCGATTGTTTTGGCGTTAAGTTTTCGATAATCGATAACTACGCGAAATTTTTGCTTCCCCTTTTTTTGGTTACAACCCATATTGGTCTACTTCATGGCGAATACGAATGTGTTATAATATTTCAGTCTAGTAATTGATTAATTTGTGAATTTACTTTGTCTTTGTAATTTTATGTTTTATTTTATTCGTATATGTTAAATTTTGATCGTCAGGTATGGTTAGATCTTAGAATTCTTTTATTAGTTTGTTTATTGCGTTTTTTTCAATGTCGTTAAGGTGATCATTTCTCAGATTTACTTTATCGGAGATTTCGTAAATGTTTAATTTTAGTTTATTCTTCTGAAAATAATTGAAATTAAATTTATGTTTGTCTTGCAGTCTTATTGATTCATTAGAGTAATCTATTTTTGCATTTAATAATTTTTAACCGGAATTGCCCATAACGATGTTAAAGTCTTTGTGGAATTCATAGATAAATCATTTTAATTTTTTTTATTAAATAACTCGACAAAAGCGTAATATTTACAGTGAGAAATAGCATTTGCAGTTTGAATTTCGAAGTGTTCGTGAAATATTTTAAATTTGTTTTTATTTTCCATAACAAATTTTTTATTAATAAAATTTGCGGATGATCCGGTGTCAATTTAGTACTCTACAATTTTTAAATTGAATGAAAGGCAGATTAGAAGTATAATTTGCTAGGGATTCAAAACCTTGTTCTAATTCCTCAGCGTTATCGAGGATTGAATTTATACTTATAGACATGGGTTGAGGGAAGTTTTGTTTAGTTCTAACTTGAATGGGTTGACTAGGAAAGTTGTTTCAATACGGATGTTTATGCATTGGAGATAGATGTTGATTAGGATTATGGGTGTAAGTTTTATATTGCGGAGTTGGAACATTTACTTTTGATTTGGGTGGTATTTGTTTATTCATTTATGTATGTAAATATTAAAAATCATTCTGTATTAAATTTTAAACATCTGTTAAAGTTCTAGGGTTTCTGGCCGCTAATTGGCTTCTTAACAATTTATTAGAAAATTATGAGTTACATAACTTGGCATGAATATACTTAAATTTTCAAAACCAACACCAAAATTTAACTATTAGGCCAGTCATATAGTACATTAAAATCGCAAACTAACGGCTAGTTCTGATTTTTTAATATGTTGTTAGGACCACTACCAGTAGTGTATATCCAAGTTTGCAGCTTCGAAAGACCTGTGCCACTTTCGAACCACTCGAAAAACCGCGAAATTTTCGTACTTGTTTCGGTATTTTCACTATATCTCTTAAACTATGCTGCTTATCTTATTTATCTTTTTAAAGTAGATTAAATTTGCGACAATTTAAGGCCAGAACCAGCTCTTTAGGCCTAATAGTTACCAAGATACAGCCCTCCAAAAATTGTCATTTTTTTCCAAAAAAGTGAAGTTTCAAGATTTGGTCAAATTTTGACCCCGAAATCGGGGAAAATACTCATTTTACGGTAAAGTTATAAGAAAAGATGTTGTAGCGAAAGTAATTAGCTTTAATTTAAGCACAGAACACCGTCCGTAGGTCTGATAGTTTCCTCATAATATTAAAAAATCCAAAAAACGGGAAAACTGCATTTTTCGCAAATTTGCTGTTTTGTCCTTACAATGGTTTGAGGGTAATTTGAAAGGAAAACCCATGTACATCCACAACAAATATTTATTTAGCCTAATAATAATGTATGTACAATGGTCCGTATTCAGTTCTTGTCTTCATTTCCTTCTTAAAGCCTTCTGTAGCTAGAGACGGTCTCTATGTAAAAGTATTAATTATAACCAATTCAGCAACCTTCTCTAATCTTTGCTTAACAGAAGATGATAAACTACATTAGGCAACATATATTTTTTATTTATTTATATGTACACCAAATAATTCGCGAATGTTAACTATGTCATCAATATCATGCACAAATTCTGCCATTTTTATGAATAAACAAGAGACGGCCTCTGACATCTCTAAGAAATTAACCTAAAAAAGTTTATTCATTATCGCCCTGATTATCGCTAATTAAGTCAGGTAAATATGAAATATTAGTAAAGCATCTCTAAGTTACTTAATGAAGGTTATTTAATTTTTATTTTAGATTTGCGCGCGAACGAAATAATGTCGGATCCGTCGGCATTTTGTTTTATTTGTTGCAATACACTGGAGGAAGGTGAAGTTACAGTTGTGAAAAAACCCGGAATTATTTCTTTAATTGAAGTGAGTAAGAAACGTGGCCTACTGCAGAATAAACTATTTCTAAAGAGATTGGATGAAGTCAGTGTTCACGACGCATGCAGGAAGAGATACACGGTTGAGAGTAATGTTGTAGCGTCAGTTCGTCGTGGTGGTGATAAAGCTCCTCAATCATCGAAATCTAGAGAATCAAGAGGCTCTTCAGGATCCTGTAACCTGCACAAAATTTGTTTCCTCTGTGGGGACGACATCACTGAGGAATTTCTCAAGTTCCAAAGAAAACTACCAGTGTCTCGACGGAATGTTGTTCACACAGTTGAAAATCTGAGCGTCAGGGCGACCTTGCTTGAAGCAGCTAGGCGTCGAGGGGATGAATGGGCACAGCAAATTATACATCGTCTTGCTTCTGTAAATGATCTAGTTTCAGCTGATGCTAGGTACCGCAGTGAATGCCGCATAAAACTGTACAAATCTCCACCGACCATTGGACTCAAAAGAGGGAATTTTGAGCCGGAAAACATCACTGAGAGTATGGAGTGTATATATTCTTTCCTAGCCGAAAACAGGGAGGAATGTCAGTTCTCGTTAAACGACCTCATGGATCAGATCAAAAGCGATTTTAAGCCTGACGTTAGAACCGTCAAAAGTCACCTTGAAAAACGTTGTGGCGACAAGATTATGTTTTCTGAGATTGGTCGCGGCCGCAGCCACCAAACAGTTCTTTGTTTTCGCGACGTCGGGAAAAAAATCCTGTACGACAACTGGTACAATGAAAGAAGAAGCAACCTTGAAGAAGAGCGTTTGCGGGTGGTCAAGGCTGCTGCAGAGATACTTGTACAAGACATTCGTTCAGTGGTATATGATGTCAGTGAGTATCCTCCATCCGATACTTTCTTACAGGATGCTGACTCTGGCATTCCTGAATCTGTGAAGCTGTTGCTCGAAACCATCGTGCTAAAAAACAAACGTAAGGCTCTCGAAGACTGGAAAAAGAAATGTGTGAGACTTGCTCATTTACTGATATCTGCAGTCAGGCCAACGTCTTTCGTATCTTCGTTGAAGACCAGCTTTGGTACATACTTATACAGGAATTTTGGTTCAAAACATCTCATTAACCTCTGCTCTGCAATGGGGTTTTCATGCAGTTACAGTGAGGTGTTGCCTATAGAAAGCTCGGCCATCGTACGTGGAGAATCCTCACCCCCTATTGAAAAAGGATCCTTCATGCAGTTCGCATTTGACAATGCCGACGTTAATGTCAACACGTTGGATGGGGAAAACACTTTTCATGAGATGGGCGGCATCGTCGTAATCAGCCCATACTCTGCTGTGTTACCCGATAAGAAAATCCCACGCTTGAAGAGCTATGTGTCTGCTGACACAATTGCTTCATTTTCTCTGTCAGAGGTGAAACAATGCAACGTAAGAAAGAATGCTGGTTTGTCAGCTATACCAATCACTGATGTACATGAGATGTACCAAGTTGCTGGTGAAATCCTGCCCTCACCACCAGACCTGTTATGGTTATACGGGAAGTGGTCTCACACTCTACAAGTACCAGGTTGGAATGGGTTCATGGAGCAGATTACAGAGAACCTTCAATTCAACCGTTCCAAGATTCTTTTCCTCCCATTCATTCATGCCCCACCCACCGACTACGACACCATCATGTCGGCTCTGCTTGAGGCCAGTCAAAGAAGTAGAGCCCATTCCCAGAAAACCTGCTTTGTCACTTTCGACCAGCCCCTCTACATAAAAGCCCGAGACATTGTTCAAAGCTGTCCGCTTCCTGAGTTGAGCAGTGTGGTGGTGCGTCTTGGTGGCTTCCACCTGTTAATGTCATACATAGGAAGAATTGGCGCGATAATGGCAGGAAGTGGCCTGAAGGAATTGCTGTTCACCATATACGCCGAAAATAGTGTTGATAAGATTCTCAATGGGCACGCCTATTCTAGGGCTGTACGAGCTCACATGCTCACTAATTTAGCGCTAGCTCACCTGATCTTTACAGATGAGGTTTAGTTTACGGAGGAAGAACAAGAACAAGACAATGACATTTTTAAAATTTGGAGTGCCAAATTTAAAACTGCCCTGGATAAAATGGAAGCAAATGGCCCAACTTCAAAGCTGTGGGTGCAGTATTTTCGTATGACCACGCTAATGAAGCAATTCATCCAAGCGGAAAGGATGGGAGATTGGGAGCTCCATCTGATAACAATTGGAAAAATGCTACCCTTTTTCCATGCAGCAGGTCACTTTTTTTACGCAAAAAGTGCTAGGCTTTACCTACAAGACATGGAAGGTTTAGAAGAGAGACTGGATCCAAAAGAATGGAGCCTGTTCACAAAAGGAGCCTTTACGATTCGCCGCTCAGAAAAATTTTGGTCGGGACTATGGTCCGATTTAACTATAGAACAAGTGTTAATGAGGTCAATGAAAAGCCAGGGAGGGTTGACCCATGGTCGGGGGATATCAAGTAGCGTTCTTTCACGCTGGACTGGAGGCATGGTGTTCATGCTCAATATTTGCGAAAGCCTGGAGAGGTACTGGGACATTTCGTGTACCACCAGTGAGCAGCACGTTGATGAGGGCAGCACAGATTAAAAGAGACACTAGTGATGTGGAGAAACTGAAACACTACCTTGATATCCACTCTCCATTTCCACTAACAGACAAATTGCTATCCATCAGTAGCGGCATCGTTGGAGCTCCTGAAATTAATTGCCACATGGCTCGAGAAATGGGAATAGAAGGTGCCAAGAAAATCACGGGCAACTCATTTGGACAGGTTTCTTTCAAAAGAAAAGACAAAGTGCGAACATTGGCATCAATGAGCACATCCATGAAAGTAAGAGAGAAACGTGTGGATGTAGAGCCACTGACTATCTTCCAGCGACTGTGTATCATCAAGCAGTCGGACAATGAGTTGAAAGAACATTTTAAGTACGAGTTGGCTCCATACCCCATGGCATTGTTCACAGCTGACGGTATGCGCAAAGGAACCAAATCAAAGTTCTACACAACTTTTACTCCGCTCCCTCAAAACATTTCAGTAGGAGCCGACACGTTTGTTGTGGTAGATGGGGGTTACTTACTGCATAAGGTGATATGGCGTCGTAACGACTCTGTGAGGGGTATTGTCACAGGATATGTCAGCTACACCTTTAATAAGTTCGGAAGAAACGTTGCTGTGGTCTTCGACGGATATCCTGAGGATGGGGCAGAGAAGAACACAAAAACTGCCGAACGCATAAGACGTTATGGTTCTCAACAGTGCAACGAAGTCATCTTAGAAAAATCAAATATAATAAAAATGGCCCAGGAGAAGTTGCTGGCCAAAGATAGCAACAAACGACGACTGATTGCTCTGATATGCTCCGCCTTCCAAAGCCAGAGAATTCAGACAAAGCAGGCAGTCGAGGATGCTGACTGCGACATCGTTAAGCTAGCACTTGACAAGAGCACGTCTTTTCAGTCAGTGCTAATCATTGGAGAGGATGTGGACCTCCTCGTCCTTCTCAATGGTTTAGGATCGGCTGTGAAGAACGTTTTTTTCCAGAAAAGTGGCAGAGGTGACTCTGGCCCCTTACAATATTCTTCAAACTCATTTAATCGTGGAGATTTGGAAGTTCCCCCAGGATTTGAGTTGTTTCTCCATGCCTTCACTGGGTGCGACACTACCTCTGCCCTATACTGGTATGGGAAGAACAAACTGTGGAGCGCCATGCAGAAACACCCACGTCTCATCACCACAGCTGAAGTGTTTCTCCAGCCTACTGCATCTCACCAAGCCATCGCAGATGCCGGAGCGCAGTGCCTAGTAGCTCTGTATGGAGGAGACTACACTGAGGATACCCTCCAAAGCCTGCGCTATAAAATTTTTGTCAAAACAGCCGCCTCCGCTGCCCTTGTTGACCTCGCTTGTTTGCCTCCAACAGAAGATGGTGCAACATTTCACTCCTACCGAACTTACCACCAAGTTCAAAAGTGGTTGGGGGTGAAAAAAGATGCCACTCAATGGGGATGGAAGAAGGCAGATTGCCGAAGGAGGAGAAGACGACGACGATGTCGATGATCTACTAAGTATTTTTCAAGCTGAGTTGGACGATTTCGAACCACTCTCGAAGAGGACAAAATGAACCATTACAACAATTTATTTCTATTTATTTGAAATATATGATTTCAACCATTGGTCACTAATCCTACATGATATAAATATATGATATTATTCGATTTTTGATTAATTTTGAATTATTTTTTCACCAAGTTGCGTAGAAATTTTGTATTGCCATTTTTCGGTTACTTTTTCGCTTTTTCACTTGTTTTTTGGTGTTTTTCGCAGAAATTTATTTTCTTATGTTACTAGCATTATCAATTATTGGTGGTTGTTCCTGTAATTTTTAGTGTATGTATTTATTTAATGTTATTCTCGTTCTTTACTTATGGTATATTTTTAATTGTACTCTACTTATGTTACTTTGTACTTTTCTTTTGTAGTCTGCCGGTCTGATGATGACTATTAAATAGTCGAAACCGGTCACAATAAAGTTTTAAGAACAGTGTGTCTAAGACTCAAGGTTTTTACGTTTTTCCTTCCTTCGTTATTATTCGTTACATTTTATTTAGGTCTGCCAGAAAATTAATAAATGACTGCGTGCTCGGTATTTTGTGTTTTGCTCTATGCATTATGTATTTGTTACATTCTTTGATTATATGTTTGACTGTGAGTTGGGTGGTACAGATATCACAAACTTTGGGCTCTGTTCTTATGAGGCAACCAAACAATATATTTTGTAAATATACAAATACATACACAATAGTAAATTAAAATATTAAATTAATTTTACTGTACATACATTATTATTAGGCTAAATAAATATTTGTTGTGGATGTACATGGGTTTTCCTTTCAAATTACCCTCAAACCATTGTAAGGACAAAACAGCAAATTTGCGAAAAATGCAGTTTTCCCGTTTTTTGGATTTTTTAATATTATGAGGAAACTATCAGACCTACGGACGTTGTTCTGTGCTTAAATTAAAGCTAATTACTTTCGCTACAACATCTTTTCTTATAACTTTACCGTAAAATGAGTATTTTCCCCGATTTCGGGGTCAAAAGTTGACCAAATCTTGAAACTTCACTTTTTTGGAAAAAAAAATGACAATTTTTGGAGGGCTGTATCTTGGTAACTATTAGGCCTAAAGAGCTGGTTCTATCCTTAAATTGTCGCAAATTTAATCTACTTTAAAAAGATAAGTAAGATGTTTAATGAAAAAAAGCATAGTTTAAGAGATATAGTGAAAATACCGAAATAAGTGCTAAAATTTCGCGGTTTTTCGAGTGGTTCGAAGGTGGCACCGGTCTTTCGAAGCTGCAAACTTGGATATACACTACTGGTAGTGGTCCTAACAACATTAAAAAATCAGAACTAGCCGTTAGTTTGCGATTTTAGCGATTTCTAGTGTACTATTTGACTGGCCTATATAATAAACTCATCATTCTGTTGAAGATATCTTCATATTTCTCAAAATATGTGAAAATATCCTCATTAGTTTTTTGCTCAAGATGTGATAATTCAGTTAAAAAATTAATTTCATTTCTTTTGTCGCCGTATTCTTCTACTAGTAGGGCTCTTAAACTTTTCCAATCCTTGTAAGTTTTTGTAGTAATTTTTATGTTTGCATCTTTTATATTTTTTTTTTTTTGTATGTAATAATATTCTTTTGACAATTGTCGTTAAACTTTGGTTTTCGATAATACCTAGGATAAAGTTCCGGTACTACCATCGTATTCTGGGATGATATCTATTAGATTTTTGATCTCGTTAGGAATTTTAGGAAGTGGTGTTAATGTGGTAGGATTGGATTTGGGTTCGATATAGCTTACATATGTTATTTTATTCTAAAGAAATTTATATATCTAGATTAGTAGGTAATAAGAATTACTTAATTTGAATGAAACAAAATTTAAGATTTGATCTTGCAAAGTTATGTGGTGAGAAATAAAATTCTAATATACAATATTATAGCAAGATTTATGATGGCCAACTTCATGGTTCTCTGAATGTAGATTGGATGTGTCCTGATGTTCACTAAGGTGGGTGCTGAGACGTGGTCTATGGGCGTTCTGCTCCTGATGACGGTCTCGGGATTGACGACGATATGATTTGCCTGTATTCGCCGATGGTTGGGTAAAAAGTCTGATAGCCTGATGTACTTTGAGTTCTGATTCCACTTTTCAAGGTAAGAAATCGTAAACGAATTTATCTCACCAATACTTGATGTCGTGAGATTTCGGATTCTTGAACATTCTGGGAACGTGTAGATAACTCTTTAATAATGAATTGGGATCTCAAATTTGAGAAACTTCGGAGTTAAAGCTTTTTGAGCATCCTACAGCGACTGCGCCAGTTGAATCAACGAACCATAGATTTAAGTTTTTAAAAAGATTTATTAAGTAAATAAAAGATTAAATACAGGCAAAGATATACAGATGTTTATTCTTCTGTGTGTCTAGACAATCTGCTTTGTTATATATATATATATATATATATATATATATATATATATATATATATATATATTATGATTTTAGGTACGCTTATTGTTAAAAGTATCATAACAGTATAATATTATAAAATCAAGAATTGAATATTGCTATCAAAACATCATACGTACTGAAACGTATACAAGAATATATTTATTTACGTACCTATGTTGAATATTCAGTATTACTTTGGTGCCGTGGTTTCGCACTTGTTACAAGCGTGTACGAACTTGCTGGTGTGCGACTTATGTGTGACGCTGCATCTTTTGCTCGTTTTAGCAAGTGAAACGGTATTTTAATTTGTTAATTGTTGTGTTTTGCCATTTCGACTGAATTTGAGTTAAGTTAAATTGGTTATATACAGCAAGAAAATGACAAATGAATTCGTAGAGAATATTCTGACAGAATGGGGTTTCGAAGAGTATATTTAGTTACTTGAGGATAAGTTATCTCTCTGTACTTCAAGCTTACATTATATCACAGGTGTTTTCTTTTAAAGTATTATCAAAATTTTAAATTCAGTTTAACATTATTACATACTAACATGTCTGATTATTGATTGACTCCTTACAATAACGATAAATTAAATAGTCGCAGGTTGTAGGTAGCTACAACAGGTTCTCGTGTCTTAATAATTAACCATTTTATAACCAAAAAGTTATGAAAACGAGGTTGTAAAGTAAAACTCTACATTAATTTTTTATTAAAAGTTTTAAGTCACTGGTTTATTATTTGCTTTCGAAATTAAAAATTCTTGTGATAAGTTTTAATTACATTTTAGGATTTACGATCATCGCGTCATACACGTGTCTGTTTTAAATATATTCTATTTATTTTAAATATTATAGTTTTTAAATTGTCAGTGAAAATAAATAACTAGAATATGTTTACAATACAAATAATATTATGGTACTGTGAATAGTTAATTTTTATAATTGATAGAAACCGAATCTATTTTTGAACATGATATAAATGACGAAGCCTACAATTTATTAATAAGGCAGTTTTTTAAAATTTTCGTACAAAAAATTGGAAAAAGTTGATATTTGAATCAAAATTAATCTAAGTAAGTAAATGAAATAAGAAATAATTCAACACGATTAAACTTACATTTTTATTTAAATACATAAAACCGTGAGAGTATTCAAAAAATACAGTTCAGATAAAATATTGAAAGTAAAATTTTATTACTTAAATTTATTTATAATTACTTTCAAGATTATCTAAGTGTTCGAGCTTTAAATTAAGTAGTCGCGGGAAAACAATATTCGCGATTTTCGGAATCGAAACTGAAAAATCAAAATCTGAAAAACAGTTCCATGTTAAGAATATTATTTTAAAAACATTTTTCTTTTTTTCTAATAACATTTTTTTCTGAAATGAATAAAAAATAAGATTTTAGAAACATACGAACGACCTTTTGCTGTAGGTACACTATCCCCTAAATAATTATATGTATAATTCCATTTGGAAAATTTTTATTTTATTTTGTAATATGAGAACCAATGGTTTAAAAAAAATATTTTCTTTCCTGATAGGATGTCCCGTTTGATCTCTTACAACTTTATTCTATAATGGCGGTGGTCGGTTTTGGTGTTACACCCTGCATACACATTTTTATATTGGGTAATTCCGGGGGAGACGGCCATACGGCAGAGATGGCCAAGTCATGTAGTTTTAAGTATTAGCTTCAGATGGCAATGCTGCTTTATTTGGGTGAATCAGTTCCACAAACTACTGCTGTTGGAACAGGTGTTTATGTATTATATTCAACCTATCTTTAAATAGAAACATATTTCCAGATAAATGGAAAATATCCAAAATATATCCATTATTTAAATCAGGTGATAAAAGTCAAATATGTAATTATAGACATATATCTAATTTAAATTCAGTGGCTTAAATATTTTATTTAAACATATTCAACTGCAAACAGAAATCTTATTAGTCCATGGTTTTGTTCCCAGAAGATCAACTGTATCGAATTTAACAAATTTTATTCAATTTATCTATAATGCTTTTCACAAAAAAATAAGTAGATGTTATTTACACGGATTTCTCAAAGGACTTCGACTCTGTCACATATTAAACTTTTAGAAAAATTAAAGTTTATAGGATTTTCTAATAATCTGTGTAATTTATGTAAGTCTTATTTGCAAAATAGGGTGCAATTTGTTTAATGTAATGGTTTTACATTAGTAAATTTTGAGGTTCTCTCCGGAAATCCTCAGGGCTCTGTTTTAGGTCCTTTGTTATTCCTCTTTTTTATTAATGACCTAACAACTGTTGTTAAACACTCTTAATTATCTTTTATACAGACGATTTCAAGATGTACAGAATCATAACTGACACGTCAGATTGTAACTGACTACAAAAAGACTTAGATGCAATTCTCATTTGGTCTTTAATTAATAATTTAAAACTCAACATCAAAAAATGTCAAGTAATTAGTTACAGCAAAAAAACATAATACAATAGAATATGATAACAGTATGAACAGTGAAATTCTTAAGCGTGTAACTGTGATTCGAGATTTAGGTTTACTATTTGATTCTAAACTACGTTTAGTTCAACACTTTGAATCTGGTATTGCCTCTTGTAACGAAATGTTGGGTTTTATTTTATGTTCTACTCCAGATTTCACAAAACTTTATTTTAAACTCTAATTATAAATAAATTATTTTATAGTTGTATTATTTAGTTCCCTACACAACAGTACCTGATAAATATTATTGTAAGTATTCAAAAGGAATTCTGTAAAATTGTTTATTATCGATTATTTAAATACTGGCCATCCACTGATTACACATCTCTTATTAATATGTATCATCAATTTGGAATCATTGTCAACTACGCATATTAAACAACAAATTTTATTTTGTACAAAATTGTTAATAATTATGAATTTTCATATTAATGTATGTAATACGAGAACGAATGATACAATTAGGTGCAGTTCTTCCCGCACTAATTACTATTATAATTCGCCTGTAATTGCAATGTGCCGTTCTTACAATTCTGTTTGTTCTGACTTAGATTTATCTTGTAATTTGAATTTATTTTAAACAAAATTAGAAAACTTATTACTTTAATATTGTTTATGCAATCTTTCTCTAATTTTGTAAATTGTTTGTTATTGTTACTTTGTACTTGGGTTTTTTACCTGTTGAGTAATAAATATTTATTATTATTAATAATATTATTACGTTTTATTCTTTACGAAACGATTCTTTGCAAAACAAAACAGGATTAGGAATGGTAGATGGTTTTATAAGTAAAATTTCAAAACGTCTTATTTACATTGTTCAGTTTAAAGTGAATAAGACGTTTTGGAGTTTTACTTATAAAGCCATGTACTATTCCTATTCACATCTTCACACTTGGGCATCCACCCTTTCCATCATAAAACAAGATTAATTAGACAACTTTTGTTTTAAATTAGTTAGGCAGTACGTATCACGGACAGGCAGTGGCTCGAGAGTTCTTGGGAACAAACTGACTAGGAGAAGGAAAACTCCGAAATAAAACCACAACATAGAAACTAGTTAAATGCAATCCTGTTTTCTGTTACAGGCGACAGGACTAGACGACGGGGGTAGCAGCAGCGAAAACTCGGGAAACTTGAGCGGCCCTCTACGACCAGTACACGATACGGATTACCCAGCTAGGCGAAAGCCTGGGCTATGTTGACAAAGGCGCCGGGGTCGCTGGTCGGTTGGATGGTAGACCTCGGTTAGCCCTACTTCGTAGCCTTACCGGGGATTGGGAAGAGTCTCCATTGGTGCTGGAATCCGTAAATGACTGTGCTGCGGCTATGGTTTAGCGCAAGTGCACCGGGACGAGTAACTGTTGAGACCAAGGCCGTGACCAGCCGGAAGAGACGGTTACCATGGATGGCCCAGCCATGGCGACCACGGTGAGCTCGGAGGGGGAACCCGCTAAGATGGAACCGCCTAGAGGAACGTCAGCCTCTTTCAGGACGTTCAAAGGCATGTATTTTGCGGACCAGAAGGAGGGCTGTAACTACGCGCGTCCATAGGTGGATCTGCCCAGAGCATGCGTCGGAGCATTCCGTGGTAAGTGGCCAAACTTGTTTAAATATGGCTTCTTCCAGAATAAACAGCGGGGGTAGGAAAAAGGGGGGACAAAAGGACACAGAAGGAAAAATGACATTACTAACGACCAATGACCTTGAAAAAAAGATAGATGACATCACAGAATCAATCATTAGCATTGAAGAGTCGATGGACGCAAGTGGGGAATCTAATAACAGTATACTAGACTAGACTAGTATGTACCCCACCCAAGGCAAGGAGAATGTCTTTTATGGACGAATTGGCACAGGCGCAGAGTCTGCAGCCAGAAGATAGAGACATTACTCTACCGGCACATAAGTTTAGCCCAATAGACTTGAAAACAAAGGGCAACAAGCGTAAAGCAAAAGACACGAGCATGGTACAAATAGGGGCCGCAGAGGAAACGCACTGCGACAAAAAGAAAAGAAATAGCGAGCCGCTCATGAAGAAAATGAGCCAGGTCCTAGCTCAACTTAACAACTTGGTTGAGCACAAGTATAAGAATATGGCGGAGGAGATAAAAAACCTGACCACGGAGGCAGGGAATACATTCCTCCAAATTAAGAAAAAAAGTGGAAAGGAAACAGAGGAAATGAATAACAAAATTAGTTAGATAGAACTTAAGATGCAGACCCTCACACAGGGAATGCAACCAAATATTCATATCGAAGATATCAAAAGACAGCATAAGAAGGAAACGGATATGCTGCGGCAGGAAATAGAAAGATTAAAAGAAGAAAAATCAGCCTACAAAAGCTACGTTGAGGCTGTAAACAACGATAAAGAAAGGAAATGGCTCACAAATTTCAGGGAAGCCATAGGGAAGAAAGAGAAAGACTTCCAAGAGATATGGCCTCTCATAATGGAGGACTGGCCAATACAGGCATGTATTCCCATCACGAACAAGCATGGGAATATACTTGAAGAAGAAAACAAAAATATAGTTATTGTTCACTGGGATACAGAGGAACACCCAACTTTAAGCACCATCAAAACAAACTACGCAAATGGGAAGCAAATGTTGGAAAGAAATGTAAAAAATGTAAACGCTGCGACGCTCACTTGCAGTAGTGACCTGCAAATAGATGGCGAGGTGTCACATGAGCACAAAAAACCATCAGAAGCCTCAAAATACCCTCGGGTATAATGACGGAAGAAAGATGGGAAGAGGTGTATAAATGCCTAAGAAAAACAATTCAACAGGCCTTAATAGACAATGGAAACATAGAAATGCAGGTCACAAACAAAGAATATGAGCAAATAATAAAGAAGCTCACAAGAAGTCTTATAAACTCAGAGAACAAAGTAAACTTCTACTCTGCAGAAAGGAAAAGAAGGAATATCAACGTCCTTTTTGCAGACATAGTTAAAAAGCACTCCAAAAGAACTAATACTGACACACAGGGACAGTCGACGCCAAGGTTGCAAAATGTACAACAAGCGCAGAAACTAAAGTCAACGGCAACCCCTAAAAGGAAAAAACAGACAACGGACGCAGTAATTATCCAGAAACGAGAACAAATATCTTATAAGGATATGCTCCTGTTCATTAGACAAATACGAGACACACTGACTGAAAAGGACATACCGATACAAGACATAAAACAGACAAGAAACGGGAACATGGCTGTCCTCCTCAAAAAAGGATCAGACAAGTTGGACGAACTGAAACAGACGGTAGAGAAACATGTAGGAGGAACGGCAACAATTAGACCCGCACAAGACAAGACCATACTAATAGTATCGGGTATGGACCAACTGACGACAGTGGACGAAGTGAGAAAAGCGTTAATAGACATAACTGGACAGACAGACACAGACATAGACATAGACGACTTACGAGACACTTACGGCGGAAAGAAGAGCACAACAATTAAGGTCTCTTAGAACATAGCAAATAAATTATTAAACCTGGGAAAAATACAAATAATTTATAATACTTGCCACATTCGCGAACGAATAAGCGTGCCAAGGTGCAACAGATGCTACGACATTAACCATATCGAAAGCAAATGCACAGCACCAGATAGGAGGACGCAATGTACTAAATGCGGGGAAAAGGCACACGACGCGACGGAGTGCAAAAAAACACCGCACTGTTTTACTTGTGGGGAAAAGCACAGGACAGGCACTATGGAATGTCCCACATTTAGACGACTTATACGAGACACTAGGACAAAGAGACAGACTAACAGACAAAAATCAACACGACTATGACGCTAAACATAATACAATTAAATCTCAATAGGAGCAGAGACGCACACAACGCGACCAACTGGATTATGACACATACGGCTCTATCATGTAACTCATCGTTTATATTAATCGATGTAGCTTAATTTTAACTATCGACTATGTTTTAAGCGAGCATTGCTAAAATGCTTAATATATAACAAGTGTCGCTAAGACAATAGCTACACTTTAAATTTTACCGATGTCGTTAACAAATAAGAGTGACGGTAGTAACAACTTAGGAAAAAATATGTTTGACAACAGTGTAAATTTGTACATATGCGATTGTTTTGACATTTTTCTTGTCAAATTGATTGTAAAAAATAAGGTACAGTAACTCAAGTTAATGACATTTGGTTAGTTTTGTTCTGCCATCTATTGGTTGATTCCCAGAAATTTAATAAAAATAATAATTTAGTTGGCTTTCAATTTTTATAAAATACATTTATTTGATTTTTTTGTAAAAATTGAGTACTTTAGTACGATTGACAAAAATGTCAGAATATACTTCTTGAGAAATAGGTAGCAAATAAGTGAAAACAGTTATCTATTTCTGTGCAAGTTTTTGAGCGATTAAATTTTGTGTAATGGAATAAAGACAAACATTTTAATAAAATTTTGAAAAAGATTTGGGAGGGAAATTGGAATATGTAAAACGAATGGAAGTTGAAGTGATGACACATCTAGCTATAAGGTTTGTTTTTGTTATAAAGATATAAAATCGAACAGTTAGATATTTCTAAATGAATAATACGAAACATAAAGACCGAAAATTTGTAGAAATTGTATACGCATGGAAATCAATGTCACCTTTTATTACAAAAATATAAATTTACTGAAACTATGCAATATTAGACTCAAAATTGAGAAGAGAGAAGAAAATAAGATAAATTTTGACATTTAAAAAATGTCTTTAATATTTTAGAGACAGTTCGTACCTTGTCTTTAATTATTAACATATTAGCGAGTATTATTAGCTATGATCGCTTAAATATTTGATACAATGATAAGATTTTAATACCAATGTCTTTAAAAACGTTTAACCACGTCGCTTAATATAAGCGATGTGTTACATGATAGAGCCGATTGACAGGCGGACATACTGCTAGCGACAGAAACAAACTACAACACAATAACGAACCAAGTAGGCTGGATCTACAAGTAAGACAAGACAAAATGTGACTGCGCGATAAAGATACTTAGTAGGAAACCCAAGGTAAGGAACTTTGCAACAACAAAGAAAATTACCTGGGTGGAAATAGACGACTACAGACTCTACTCTTGCTACGCGTCGCCTAACTGCGATATACAGGAGTACTCTGACATACTTGACTACATGTTAGCTAACTCTGGCACTTCTATCATAACTGGAGATTTCAATGCGAAGCACACGGATTGGGGGTCACCGATAACGGACCGAAGAGGAAGAATGTTGTCAGAGCTGCTATACAGACACGACATGACTGTGATGAATACGGGCGATACACCGACTTTTGCAAATGCAAACGGGACATCGTTCATAGACGTGACAGCGTGTACGGACAGACTGGCAGATCGAATACAAAACTGGACTACTGACGAAGACGAACTCACGTACAGCCCACATAGACTAATAATAACTTTTCAAGTGACACCACGACTAGACACATACGTAGACAAACAACAAACAATGCCTGAAAGTACATTAGGCTGGAACATAAAAACGTTATGTCAGGAGAAATTAGAAAAGGACATAACTGAACTAAAACAAGTAAACAACGCAGAAGAAATGACAGTAGAACTGAGAAAGTTATGCGACAAAAACATGAAACGAAGGACGAAAAATACAAACGACAAACGTAAACCAGCCTACTGGTGGACCTAAACAATAGCCGACATTAGACATGACTGTTGGTACGCACATACCAACGTAAACTACGCAGACAGGACAATGTGACAGAAATAAATGACGCAAAACAGACATATAGGGACCTAAAAAAGAGACTGTCGACAAAACAGAGACAATAGAGGACGATATATGGGGGAAACCCTATAAACTCATTATGAAAAGAACGAGACAGACGACAACAGTTCAGCCGACTGACAAAGACGTAGACCGCATCATACGGCACCTTTTCCCGGAAAAAGACAAAACAGTATAGACAAGATTAACCAATTTGGAGCCATTGACAAACATAACAACTGACGAGATAAGACTTGCAGGACAAGGCATGAGATCGAAGAAGGCGGCAGGTCCAGACGGTATCCCTCCGAAGATAATAAAGGCGATCACAAGGGTAAAACCAGAGTGGTTTATACCAACCTTCGAAAAAGCCCTAAATGCAGGAAAATTCCCAAGCAGCTGGAAAAGAGGTAACCTCATCCTCCTGATAAAACACGGGAAAAAAGACCTATCATCTCCTAATGCCTTTAGACCACTTTGTCTCCTGAGCACCTGTGGAAAACTTTTGGAATCGATTATAAACAATAGGATAACCAAGTTCCTCACAGGAAACGAACTGATTTCTGACCACCAATACGGTTTCTAGAAGGGAAAATCCACGGTTGGTGCAATGACGGAGATAAAGATAAAGGCCGACGCAGAGAGGGATAAGAAGGGCAAAGCAAGGGGGCTATGCACTCTGGTTACCCTTGATATAAAGAATGCCTTCAACACAGTGCCATGGAACCACATCTGCGACGCTATGCTCAGTATGGAGTTCCCACCATACTTGACAAATATGGTGGGATCATATCTTGAAGAAAGACAAATCGCATACAACAGAAGCTATGAGACGACCTGTGGAGTCCCACAGGGATCCATCTTAGGTCCAACATTGTGGAACATATTCTATAACGGGATCCTAAACATTCCAGTAGGGGCAGGGACCCGTCTTATAGCATATGCAGACGACATAGCGGTGCTAGCGCGCGGAAGAAGTGAAGAGGCACTGCAGCTGGAAGCAAACAGAGCTCTGGTAGGGATACAAGAGTGACTGAAGGAAAGAGGAATGGATCTGGCGCCAGAAAAGTCGGAGGCCGTCATGCTGCTGGGTAGAAAAAAGTTTGTTAGTTTGACCTCTCCGTCGAGGACACACGAATAACACCGAAGAACGACATAAAGTACCTGGGACTCACCTTTGATAGGGGACTCACCTTCTTACCCCATGTTCGGGAAGTAGTTCTAAGAGCGTCCAGATCAGTAAACGCTCTCCGGGCAATATTCCCTAGATTAAAGGGACCGACGGAACAAAAAAGGCGCTTGCTCGCAGTAACAGCGCAGGCGATAGTTACCTATGCGGCGCCGATCTGGGGTTCTGCCCTAAAATACGGAGAGTGTAATAAACTGTTGGGCACTCTAAACAGAAAACTCTCCCGTGGAATTAACCGAGGGTACAGAACTATATCAACAGAAGTCTCCCAGGTACTAGCAAGACTAGTTCCTCTACAGATTATTGTGGAGGAACAAATACTAGGACAAGGACAACCTAAACAGACTAAAAACGCACAAAGACGAGACAGACTTGACAAGTGGCAGAACAAATGGAATGCGGACAACACAAGTACATGGCTGCACGAGCTGATGCCGAACCTTCAAGAATGGATGGAAAGGGGATTTGGGGAGATAAACTACCATCTAACCCTAATTCAGAAAAATACAAACCCATACTGATTGTAATCTATTGCAAGAAGACTTAATTCGATTGCAAAACTTCTGTGCTGCGAACGATATTTTCCTAAACATCGAAAAATGTCATGTAGTTAGTTTCACCAGATGTTCAAATACAATAACTTACCCTTAAAATATTGACGGATATATTTTGGAACATAAATCTTCTACTATAGATTTAGGTATCCTCTATGATTCTAAATTACTTTTCAACGATCATATTATGTATATTGTTAAAAAGGCATATAGAATTCTGGGTTTCATATTTCGAGTAGCAAAATCTTATGTACATAAAGAATCACTATTACTGCTCTATAATACTTTGGTTCGTCCCATTCTCGAATACGCCTCCCAAGTATGGAATCCTATGTACACCAAAAATATTATCCTTCTAGAATCTATCCAAAATAAATTCATATACTTGTTAAAACACAAAGTCTCAAAAATGCACTTAACCTACCACGAATCTTTAATAGAATACAACATGCTGACCTTTAAACAAAGGAGATCTCACGCTGACATGATATTTTTACACAAATTTTTAAATAATCACATTGACAACCAATGCATTATAGGTTATGTTTACATACATGTGCTAGCTATACACACACGAAATTGTAATATGTTTTATTTAAAAAAGTGTAATACAAACAATTTCAAAAATGCTCCTTTCAATGAAATGTCTCATTACAATAATAATTTCCAACATCTTGATCTCTTCAATTTAACACTACTCCAATTCAAACGCGCATTAAATACAGACACTGTAAAAAAAATGTTTCTCTTTCTCTGTGCTAATTAATTTCTTAATTGTAATTGTACTTTATTTTGTTATTTTGTATATAAGTCACTGTTAAATATGTTTATGTATATGTTCTCTTCATATAATTAATTTGTAAATGTTTGTTAAAATTTTTTATACTTGTAATCTTGTACAATTGTATATTGTTTATTGTGGAAGTCTTTAATTGGGTTACTGTTGGCTTCCCAAACATCTTATAAATAAATAAATAAATAAATAAATAAATAAACCCAGTTCCTAACAGGGCATGGATGCTTCCAAGCATACCTCCATCGAATAGGGAAGGCAGAGGCAAACACCTGCTTCTACTGTGCTGACATAGACACACCAGGAAACATTTTATTTCATTGTGAAAGATATAAAAACGACAGACAAACACTGAACTCCAAACTAGCAGAACCGATACGAGAGACCAACAAATGACTAGGACACAGGAAAATTGGGAAATAATAAATAATTTTATAATAAACGTTATTTCAGACAAGGAAGCAGAAGAAAGAAAACGGAAACGTAACATGACTTAGAATAGACGACAACCACTAGCCGGCGAAGAATGCCGAAAGCGTACCACGGATTTTGGGGCAGTAAGGGACGGGAGAGTTTAGTGGGTTAAAGTCCTACACTACCTATATCCCTAGGGGGGCGTCCTCTGCGTAGCACGACGTCAGGTGTGCATGATGCATTCTCTCCAACCCAAAAAAAGGCAGCACGTATGAGATTCATCTGGCAAAGCGCGGTGATGCCTCTTGCGAGTTTACTTCAAAGTGGGCACTGTGACGTCAATGAACAGCTGCTATCCCCATACTAAGGAGTAGATCTATTGTACAATCCGACACCTATTACAAACTTTTATCAATCAAGCTATCTCTCCTAGACCCGTCGTCGCGACGCTTCAGAGCGTCCTCCTGTACTTTTACGATACTAACCCCTAGTATACTCTAGTAACCAAATAAAGTCTCGGACGTAAAAAATCGTTGCCCTTGCCTCCGTTGCAACGCCCAATGTCGATGCATCAAATACAACCGTACTTTAAGTCACCAGGTTACGGCAGGTAAAATGATACCTACACTGCGACGTTTATCTAAACAAAGTGAACATTTTTTAGTAAACTGTTGTTTACTTCAACATAAAAACCACATTCTCAGTTCCAGCTACCCGACCATAGACGCTCGAGTACTTTTTACGTCAACGTTTATGCAACGACTAGAAGTATTCGTTACACAAATTTAACGCCCGAACAGAAACGATAAAATATCAGTAAGGTGAAAACCAGTTTATTATATGGGGTCTCTAAAGAAGTATAACAGGAAGAACTGGTGCGCTTTGACTTAAACCCGGAGGGCACGTTAGGAATGAATGGTCAGTTTCGTATGAACTGCCACAATGACAAAATCGCCAACAACCATCGGGGCTACAATCATAAGTGATGACCGAGAAAACAGGCCATATGAACGCGATTCAAATGTGTGAGAGGATAAAGAAGTGGAATGTTCAATTTTATAAAAAGCCTGACCCAACTATGATCCTCAAACGATTTAATGAGTTACAGGTGTACCGAAACTTCAAGAAGGGCCTTACGACATGGAAGTTTTTCGTGACTAATTCACTAGATATTTTATTTCTGACTTTGGCTGGAAGAAAAAGAAAATAACCAACGCACTCCCTGAATTGGAGACACAGGGCAGAACTATGTCACCGAATTCCTAACACTATTAGTTACTAGCGGCATCGTTGCTATAACAAGAAACAATAGTCACACCTGGTTTATAAAAATATCCGACCAGAATACAGCCAGCACATTTGCAGGTAATACTGCCCGATCTTCACTACATTGTTAGAGGAGATTCGATAATTTGAAGAGCTACAACGTAAGCTAAAAACATCAACAAAACGGGTTGCAGAACCAGAATCACGAGCCAGGATACACGCAAGCACCCCGGCAGTAACAGAACTCCAGCGAGTATGTTAGCGCTGATGAAAGAATAACCACTTCCGTCGGTATTGCAGAAATACTCCACGATTATTTTTCTCTCGCTGCGGGAGAAATAATATTATGTCTAGGGACTACTCGTGTGTAGCACCGCCGGAAAACGCCCCGCTGGATACACCAACCGCCCCGGCAACCCTATCCCATAATTTCAGCTATAAATGATAACAGAATTCGAGTAGCCCTTCCCTTGGCCGGGCGTACAATTATGGCTCTCATCGACACCGAAACCACCTTGTCCTACATAGACTACAATACGATAATGCTATGCAAAAAAATACTAACGCCCGATGACCAATGGAGAAGCTGTGGATATCCTAGGTATATACAACGTAGAATGCGAGCAGCAAGGAACTGTATAAGAACATTGATTCTCGGCAGATGCAATCCGGTTGGCCACACTCAGTACTACGTTAACCAACTAGAAATGGCCAGTATCCCGGCAAACGAACTACCCTTGATAGAATTATTTAATTTTATTATTTTATTAATTTTTCTTTATTCAACAGGGATAACTACAATTACAGAATAAATTCCTAAAAATAACCCCTTCTTTGCAAATAACTCAATAAGTTCAACCGGCTACGAGGCACCACACCGCTGGTCGCTCATCACATAAGACTGTAAGATCCTACACCTCTCAAAAATGGTACCAACCCAGGAACCCTTAGGGTTCACACGCTGCCAATGTTTGGAAAAAGGACGGCAAACTACGTTTTTGTGTAGACTTACGCTATCTGATCGAAGTAAATGAAATATAAGCCTACCCTCTTCCATATATCAGCAATATCCTTGAAAAATTAAGGCAAGCCAAAATATTCAGCACATTGGATTAAAAACGAGGGTACGGGCAGATACCACCTTCAGAAACAGGTAAACTGCTGACTGTGTTTACCGTACCCAGACGGGGATTTTTTCAATTCAAAATTATGACGTTTGGTCTACACGCTGCGCCGGCCACATTCCAAAGACTGCTAGACACCATGATTAGCTCCGAAATAGATCTCTATGCTATGCAGCACTTGGAAGATATAATAATCGCAAGCCGCACCATGAAAGAACATGTCGAACAACTAAAAAAAGTATTTGGTCGACTCTGGGCTGGCAACCTCCGGTTCAACCCAAATAAATGCAAATTCGGGAAGACTAGCATCAGGTACATAGGGCATTTATCAGCGCTGTGTGCGCAGACAGCTCCAAAAACCCTCAAACACATAAGACAATTTCTTGGAGCCGGCTCATGGTACCTAGCAACTTTTTAACCATAGCTCGATCACTTACCATGCTATTACAGAAACAACAGAAGTGGACTTGAGCAGAAAAACAGGAGTGTACTTTACAGAAGTTAAAAGAAGATCTCACCACCGGTCTAAATCTTAGCTGACTTAGAATAAACTGTTCGCTTATATTTTTGTATTATAATTACACGTTGTCAGTTTGACAAATTGGATAGTAGGATACAAGAGATACAAAGATTGGAGAAACAGGAAGAAAAATAATTACAGATTAAAAATCTGTTGTGAGTTACAAATACAGGTTGTGCAACGAAATTGTGGACCATATGACTTTAACATGGAATTTCAAAAAATTGTGGATACTCTCTTTTCTGATAGATTTACTACAAAACTACAACAGTAAAAAGTTGTTCGAAATTAAATTTTACATCAGATAAAATCACAAATATTGCAACAGCAGGTCTGTAGTACGAGATAAATGAAATATAAAATGTAATATTTTCGTTAAAAATCAGATAGCCATAGAAATAAAAGAAAATATCTATCTGTCAGTTTAGAGAAGTATCACTGATTACAATAATTATTGTCTATATTTAATTATTATTTAAATTGAATTTATATTCTTTTCTTTAACAATATGCTATTATTACAAAAATATTACAAATATAACTTTAAAAAAATATTGAAAACAAAGTAACAATACTAACTGTCACAATTGACACAGATATTTCCCATGGCTGTATAATTTTGAACGAAAATTTTACATATTATATTTAATAAATCTCGTACTATAGACGTGCTGTTGTATCAATTATGTATAAACTTATCTGTGGATTTCGAACAACTTTGTTCTCTTGCAGTTTTGTTCTAAATCTATTAGGCGAGAGAGTATCCTTAATTTTTTAAACCCCATGTTTAAAGTCTTATATTCCGTGTTTCATTGCTCACACTGTACATTTTGTCAAGTCAGTACATTAATATAATTACTGTACATATACCGTTATGACTTCGTTACCCAGCTTACATTTGTTTGTGTATACAAAGGCCTAGAACTTTAAAATATTATTTTAAAGTCCTAGGACTTTAAAATTTTATCCTCAAAATCAAAATGGTTTATTAATAGCTATTGGTTTATTTGCATTTAGTTTATTACAATGTAGGTTTTCTTTACATATATCGATAGCCTAGTTCTAATACGACGTAACCCACAAAATTTTCGAAATTGACTTTTTGATCAGTAGCGAAGCGGAATGCTATTTTCTATCATGTGACAATACATCGTAACCAACACAATAAAAATAATATACTTTTTCCGTGTTTCTAATAAGTCGTATCAGAATCAGCTGAAATTTTTAATTCCAATAGGACGTATGTCTAAGTTGTATCATTATTTTCGCTAGTCTGCATGACGCAGTGTGTTGGTTGTGCTAAGAACTCAACTTTTTTTATTTCACACGATGAATACTACAAATTTTTAAGTAAGTACGTATAGTTAATAATGTCTATTTTGTAATATTAGTATTGTCAATGTCATTCTTTTATATTTAATTCTTATTAATAAAAGTTTTAAATCGTATTGGGATACATCTTATTAGATCCTAGCGAGTTACTTGTAGTCATAAAGGTTACGACAAATTAGAATCTGCCAATGCAAATAACTTAATTAAAATAAACACTCTACTAGTTACTACACGGTTCTTTTTTTTAAAATCTCAAGTTTTTTTGCAGTTTCATAAAAAGTTATAAACATTTTGTTTTAGATGCACGGAAGAACAGCAAAATTGTTGGCTTTAGCTCTGACAGATAAAAATAAACCAACCCCATCTGCAGTTAATATTAACGATATATTACCAAATGTTGTCTACGATGTAGAAGTTACCGACAATAATGAGCGGAAAATTGATGAGCAAACAATTAACGTTGTAGAAAAGCCTGAAGCTGGCCTTTATTTATTAGAAAACGACTCACCTTCAAAGTCTTCTAAAATATTACCCCTGCTCTTTGAAAACGACCCTATGATCATTATTGATAATTCACATACAGATGGTACTGACGCATTAAACGAAATAGAAATAATGTGTGATGAAGACCCCGGACATAATAGGCATGATCTCAATTTAACACATGACTCGGAGATGGAAATACATAAATTACAAAATAGCTTACCCAAGAATTCTTTAGAAACCGCACACTTTATCAACGATGGCAGCATGTATAGCAAATTAATGAACATTATCGTCGAGACTAATGATGATAATATGGATATAGACCAAAATGAAACCGATTTAGACAAACCCGACGTTGACGACCCTGTTTATGTACCGTTACTGGAATCAGATGCAGAAGACGACATTGAGGAATTTTCCTAAACAAAGAGAAGAAAACATGCTCCTGCTTATGTACCTTTAAAAGAAACAGAATTGAGAACCAACATTAAAAAAAATTCCAAACACACAGAGAAGGAAAGTTGGTAACAGGAAATGTTAGGATAAATATGTAAATCAAAAAAAAAGAATGAACGGCGAAGAATACGTAGGATACACAAGAAAAGAAGGAGTAGTAAAACACGACGTAAAAAAGAAACAAACGATTAATGGGTTCCAAATGTGAATCTAGCTTTCGCAAGTGAGCATCAAATAGAAACTGTAATTTGTTTATGGAGGAAATTAGGCAAGAAATATTTGAAAAATTTTGGGCTATAGGCTGGGAGCAGAAAAGATTATTTATTGTACACATGACTAACTATTCAAAAAAACATCGGAGTTATGTATCCACTCCTTCAAGAAGAACTGGATCGTTCCAGTATTACCTAAAATTTGAAAATGAAAAGCATCAAGTTTGCAAAAAAAAAAACTTTTCTGGGAACTCTCGGAATAAAAGAAAAAATGATAGTAAATTGGGTAAATCAAGGAAAACGACATGGTCTCTTAGATTCTAACGAAATAAGAAACGAAGAAACGAAAGAGAAGAAAAAAAATTCCAGGTTGTCAATAAATATACAAGAAAGGAAGGAACATTTAAAAGCGTTTTTGAAAGAACTTCCTAAAATGGAAAGCCATTACTGTCGGCAAAATACTGCTAAACTATATCTAGAACAGGACTTCAAATCAAAGTCTGACGTTTATGAAATATACAAGGAAAAGAGCTTAGCAGATTCCGTAATACCACTATCGACTTTCACATTTTCTAGGGAAATGGATGAAATGAACATAGGGTTATTTAAGCCACGTAAAGACCGGTGTGATATTTGTTTTGCTTATAAAATAAAACAGTTGGATGAAAGCGATTACCAAAAGCATGTCAAAGCAAAAGAAGCAGCACGAAGTGGAAAGGATGTTGACAAGAAGAAAGCAGAAGAAAATCTTCTACACTGTTTTACCATGGATGTTCAGGCCGTGAAATTGTGCCCTACACTAGAAGTTAGCACCGCCTATTATACAACAAAGTTACAAGTGCACAACTTCACTATCTATAATTTAAAAACACACCAGAGTAAAAACTTTTTGTGGAACGAGACTGAAGGAGAACTATGCTCTTCTGTTTTTGCAATTTGTGTAGTAAAACATCTAGAATTAATTTTAGAAAATGATGTTAAACCTATTATTTTATGGTCAGACAGCTGCGGCTATCAAAATAAAAATAATATCCTCTCGAATGCTTTATCTCTTTTAGCTACAAAGTACAACATAATTATCGAGCAGAAATATCTTGAGAAGGGTCACACTGAAATAGAGTGTGACTCAACTCACAGTCTCATCGAAAGGCGTCTTAAAGGTAAAGATATATTTTTACCTACTGATTACATCGGCATAATTAAAGATGCAAGAAAAAAACCATTTCCATTAGATGTCGAATATTTACATCATTCTTATTTTATAAATTTTGAAGATCCTAACTGTAAGAGATACATTTCAATACGTCCTGGAAACAAAAAAGAAGATTTGAAAGTAAACGATTTAAGATGCCTAAAATATGGATCTAGTGGTGAAATCATTTTTAAATCTAATTTCAAAGATTCTTATATTTTATTACCGCAGCGGCAAAAAAAAAATTGATCTGTACTATGTGCCTGAGCCCCTTTATAAAGAAAGGCTCAAAATTAAAAAAGTAAAATGGACACATTTACAGCAATTTAAAAATGTTTTGCCTGAAGACGTACATTTTTTTTACGATGCTCTACAGTATTCAGACAATGCAAAAGAATGTAAAATACCAAGAAATGTTGAGGGAGGTGAAGATAATAGAGTGGACGACGATAACGGAGTAGAAAACAGAAAATCCAAGAAGTAAAAGATATTTTACACTTAAAAACGCTTTTATGAGTATATATTATTTCTTTTTAGGCTAACAAAAAAACTTGAAGCGAATACCATTGATGCAAAAGGTCAAGTTAAGAAGATTAAAAGCAAACCTAAGATAGAACAGACTAAGGCTAATAAGTAAGATTATTTTTATTAGTACCTAGTTTACAGGCGTTTTTAAATAATTGTTTTAATTTTAGAATGAAAGTGGCAACCAGATCTTCAAATAAGATTCAAAACTCCGAAATTAAAAGTAAAACAAAGCAGTGATTTTTTCTATTTATGTTTTCTTATTTTTTTTTCTTAAGTTTAAGCAATTTTCTTTTTGGAATTATTTTTTAATTTTGTCCACATTTTGTACTAATATAAAATAAAGCAAATATTATACTTAGAACAATTTATTTGAATTATACTAACTATTTCAATTTATATCGTATTTATTTTTAACAAGGCAATAAGACGTAAACAATTCTCCACAGACAAAAAAATCGTATAAAACATTAACTTCTAATGCCAATAAGTTGTATCTAACATGCAGACTGGGATTTTCTTCAATATTCGTTAAAAAATTTATAAATCAGTTATTATTGATTCCAATCATATAACAAAAAGGACTAATTAAATTCAACCAAAATAAATAGTTTTTGTCTTCTCCTGTAAAAATCGAATTCCCAGCACTGGTCGAAATTTCGGTTGATGTTGATGCCTCGATGAAGATTTCATTCCTTTGGACTAAAGACAAAATAATGTATTAAATGAATACTAAACGAATACCTACATTTTTACAAATTACCTTCTCTGAAAAATAGGCTAAAAGGACATCTTCATTTACAATTTTGACATTCTTAGTTATTCCCTTTCATATTGAATCTTCGATTCCCGCGACAATAAATTCATCTTTACCTCTTCCGCTTGATCTAAAATATCTTGAGGAATATTTTTTTCGGTCATTATAACAACGATTGAGAACGAAACCGGTGCACAGAACCGTCAATGAATATTTAATTATAAACAAACTTCTGTTGTTCTGATGCTCGCGTTGCTAGTTGCTAGGAGATCGTGAGGAGATCCAAACAGTTGCGTCTTAGCCTCCTTACTTAAAACTAATATTGCTAAAAATTGCTGGAGATTTCTTTTAATAATTTAACAACTTTAGAAACCCGTATGAAATAAAATTATATATGTACCTTAGACGAAAAGTGTCTTTAAGGTACTCGCAAAGTAATTACGACCTCGGCTACCCGCCTCGGCCGTAAACAACTTGCTCTTACCTTAAAGATTCACTTTTCGTTCTAGATACATAAAATACTATTATTAAAGAGCTATTTTTAACAAATAAAATCAATTAGAAACAGAAACAGCTGAAGAATACATTGTAACAATAAGAGCATCACTGTAGAAATATAATTACTATGTTATGTTGGTTGACAAAATTATTAAAAGATATTTGATGTAAGAATGAAATATGGAATTAAGACGAACGCGAACAAGAAATGATAAGAAACCTTATGTAAAAACCAGAATCCCAAATTTGAATAAAACTCAAAATATAATCAAAAAGATGTGGAAAAAATCAAAACATGAATATCAATATTGTAAAGCCAGAAATATACAATTTTACCGATGATTATTTAGTGTGGAAGAATGAGCAAGACGAAGAATGGAATTAAATAGTAGAAAGAAGTAAAGAAACGAATTCTGCACAAAGTGATATTGAATTGGGTGAGATTAATATTACACTTATGTGTAAAAAAAAAAAATAACGCACATGTGTTTAGTTACTGTGAAGTGTTAACAGGTTTTTGTAAATTGAAGAGATTCTGGTAGACTATGTGGTACCCTATGCCGAAGTTATTGGAGATAATATTACGTTATTGCAAGATAAAGCGAAACCGCACACCGCACGAATTGTCCAAAATTTCATTGAAAAAGTCGGTTTACGAGTTACCGAGTGGCCAGCTTTCTGCCCCGATTCAAACCTAATTGAATATTTATGAGACGGGCTAAAACAAATAGTAAGAGCCAGAATTCCTACCCCAACATCTATCCCAGAACTTGTTCTCGCAGTAGAAGAAGAGTGGTATACCATTTCACAAAAAACAGTCAAATTTAATTAGGTCTGTACCTAAAGTATGCGGGATATTATTCAAGCAAGGGTAGGTCATACTCATTATTAAAAACTAAGCTTCGTTATCATATTATCATGTTTAAATTGTTAAGAAAATATCTGTTTCATTCGTTATAAAATGTTAAATTGTTCATTTCCCAATTTTCTTCTTTAGAAATCCAAAAGAAATCTTAACAAATTTAGGCTATTGTTAATTAATGGTCTTTCAAATTATATAAAAAATTTAAATCTTATATGTACTTCTAAAGTGAAATATAGTCAAATTCAATAATGCGAAGTTAAATCGGACCATATAAAATTAGATTTAGTAGACACAGAAGCAGAGGAAAATATATTTACATGGAGAGTGTATAAAAAATTACGCCATTTATAGAACATTGATGAAAACTAGAGATATTTTAGTTAGACCAATACAAAATAAATTGGATATTAAAGGAAGAACTAAGCTACCTGTAGAGAGAGAGAGAGAAAAAAAAAATAATTAGGGAGAGCAGATATAATAAAACTTGGAATATTTAATTTAACAGTAAGAACAAAGAACTACTTATCAGTACAAGACGTTTCGGTGATTTTAAACATTCACCATCTTCAGCTGTATTTAATATTAATAAAATTAGTACAAAATAATAAATTATATAAAAAAGCACATGTTACCATAAACAATCATCCTTTAGATATAACTAATCTAGGTTATTATACAATATTATTGTTACATGTTTGGTAAAAACTGGAAAAAGACTATTATTAGTTTCAAAAAGAAACATATATAAATGTATAAAAAACATACTTAAAAACGTTGAGGAGAACTATCCTCCACGGTGGAGATTTACAATGTGAAGAATTGCAACTAATGATTAATAATATTGCGCGGGAAATTAATGGGTACCAACGCAACTAAGAAATTTAAAATAGTTACTATTGAAAGTCATCTAAAAGTGGACGCGCGAAATTCAAAATATTATCGAAATTAGTTTAGTGATTAATAGAAATATTTTTATTAAGATTAATATGAAAGGTTTTTAAAGTTAATCGTTTATATTTATTTTGTTCATTAGTGATAATTTTAGTATTTTCAAAATCAAACTTCTTGTTTCTTGATGATGTTTAGTGAGGGCACTATGATGTGGGTTTAGTAAATTACAATGGTAATTGTGTTGGTAAAGTCGTTTATGTAACGGTTGTGATATTTCGTCTATATAAATTTTATTATACGAGATCTTTTTTGTTTTTACATTCTTCTTTGTCTTTACGTTGAGTGAACAAATTCTTGGTTGTGACTATATTGTTGTTAGCAAATTGTATATTAGTATCTTTAAATATTTTATCAAGGCCTTTTTGTATTTTATGATGATAAGAAACTCTAGAATATGTAATGTTTTTATCAGACTCATTTTTTCATTATTATTTTCATCATTTTGTAAATTTATGTTTAATTTTTTGTGTTGTATTCGTTTATTTATAATTTTGGATAGTGATGTTGAGGGGTAGTTACTTTTTGTTAAAATATCTGCAATGAATGCGATATTTTTTTGTGGAATTTAGGGTGTGATAATTTAATAGCCCGATCTATTAATTTATTAATGACGCTAATTTTATATCTAATATGTGTGTAAAAATGGAAATTTAAATATCTATCTGAGTAGGTTGATTTACGATAATTTATCAATGTAACATCTTAATAATTTAATCTTTTGTTTTCTTCCATTTCTATGGAAAATGTTAATCTAGAATGTTGATTATTGAATGCATCCAAAATATTAGTAACTTGATCTTTGTGCATTATTATTATTACAGCAATAATGCAATCATTAACGTATCTCTTGTAATAAATTATTTTAAATTGATTGTTGGTTATTATTTTATTTTCTATATCTTGTAAAATTAAATTTGCTAACTGGTTACTTAAGCTTCAACCCGTAGGGGTGCCATCTATTTGTTTGTATAATTTATAATTAATTGTATAAAAAATAATAAATTTTCATTTCTGCACACCAGCCCTCACCGAGAGTTTTCATTCAGTACCAAACACGACATATTTCTAACAACATTTTGCAGAAGACAAATTCTAATCGACGTAGAACATTTTTATCGCTCATACATACCAGTCTACATTGTGTCGTTTCATTAAAACCCAAGGACGACCTACTTCTAACAACTTTTTGCGAAAAACAAATGCAGATCGACATGACATTTTTTTTGTCATTTCAAAACCAGACCTTATGGTTCTGTTTCTTTTGATATCAAACACAGCAAACTGTTCAATTTATTTTATTTAGAAATATTTGATTTTTATTTAGTTACTTCATAATTTGGCAACACTGTTTGTATAAAAATAATAGTTAATTTTTAAATTTATAAATTAATATTGCCAATCCTAATACAACTGCCACTCTCTTCAGTGAAGTTAGTTTAGGAATATTTGGTTTTAATTTAGTTGCTTCATCACACATTTGGCAACATTGACTTTTGACATTGGAAACGTCAAAATTTATATTAATTAAACATGTTATATTTTAAACTTAAATTAGTTGTAACACCTTTGCTCAAGACTATTATGCATGATACTGTATTCAGTTCTTTAATATCAGTGTTCTATTTGAAAATATAATCCTTTAAAGTTCACAGACTGTTTGTCAAAAATGACAGATGACAGGTTGATTCTTTTTAAATTTAGACATGGCTTCTAGGATTTTTATTTTCAAGATTGTTTCAAGATGAAAAACGACTGTGGTTTTTATTAATTTAGGTACGCAAAAACTACTCGATGTAAAAATATGAAACACCAAAAAGGCACATCTACGCATCATTCTCTACAACTTGATATTATTATACATATCAATTTCATAAATGATTAAGGCTGTAGGTTTGTGCCAAAATTTGGCAATCGTCGTGATGAAAATAAATATAGATTAGGACACATATAGGATTTTAAAGTATTATTTATTGTGTTGTTATTGTGAATGATAGATATAATAGTATCCTGAAATTTTAACTATTTGTTATAATTGCTGTAAAATTTAGGTAAATTTATTATAGGCAACTTGACAGATTTTAGTCGTTTAAAATTATTCGCGTTTTCATTTCAATTTGGCAATGAATTATTTTTGCTGTTAATATTGGCGTTAATGTTTAACAAAATCTTTGCACGAGCAACAAGAGTGCAAAAGTCATCGTCGATTTAATTTCGAATTTCTAATTCATCTGTTAAACAGTCAGTATTGTTTTCTATGTTTTTTTATAGTACCACAGAATAGTTACATACAGAAGGGACACTCCGTGTTGGTACCTTTCATGTTCCCCTACTCAGTTCTATGACCTTGAAGCATTGTGTAGACCTTTAAATTTGTGCCTTCCCCCATCTCTCCCTAAGATGTGAGGAAACTTTCCGATTTTAAACAATGAGCTCTTTAAATTTGTGCCTTCCCCCACCTCTCTCTAATTTTCGTTTCTCTGTCTTACTGTCACTTCTTTATAAACCTATTCTGTGATAGTACATCAAATTTGTTATGTAATTCTTTTGCTTTATCATATTTCAACGATAATACTGCAAATTGTTCCCTAGTTAATTTTTCATACTTTAACACACTGCACATACCAGGATGATTTTTTAATTCCTTGTGTCATGACAAACAAATAGAAGCAGTTCTAAATATTTGTGATAATGTAATGTATTAAGTATGTAAATGTATAATTGGGCAAACCAACGACTCTTTTCCTTCACTTGTGCGATACTGCTTCTGAGTCTATTTCTTCTCAGCTATATATGTCTTCAATTGCATTTCTGCTACTATTATATTTCTTCTATCCGGCTCGAAGGACCACTTTTTATGTTCTGTATGTGATGCGAATAAATATGCGATAATGGTTGAAACTAGATTTATTCACATACTATATGTTGATCGTACATAATTGTGTTGTTTCATTGATATGATATAACAACTCTCATTTTCTTGACAACGAAAATTGCAATCATGTTTTCAATGGTACAATGATAATTTTTTTATACAATAAAGTAAAATAAAAAGAGTATAAAGCATTAACAATGCCCTTTTATTTAAATTCTCTTAATTTAAAATTGTAGTACATAGAATATATAATCCAACATTATAAATATCCTTAATTGAAAGCAAAATATTTTCGTAAAAATTGAGTTGAACTTATTATAAAGGAAGATTATTACCATCCACCTTTAACAATAGAATTCAGTTATAAATCTAATGTCAAACTTAAAAGAACCACGAATAGAGGTATTAATTTAATGAAAGTAATTTTTTCTGGTCTTTATCCTGTTTATCATGCATCAATTAGAATTCTCTTCAAAATTTTAATAATGTGAACCTTGTATTTAATGATTTCTATATTTTGATTAACACTGCATTTCACAATAATGTTCCTACAAACAAGATCAGCTCCTCCTTTTACAGTGTATATTATTTATAAAATTAAACATAAACAATAAGTTACGGTTATTTTTAAAAAATCAGATAAAATTAGTTAAAAACTGGCTATAAAGATTATTTTATTAACTTCAAAAATAAAATTGTTATGGAACGGACAAAATTTTGATCCTTCATTAAAAATCAAAGTAATTCTGCCTGTAAGCCATCAATACCTAATTATTTATACTTTAAAAATTAATTTGTAAATTATTTCTTGGTTCTTTTAATGACAATTTCTTGTTAAATTTTTCGACTGTTACAATTGCTTGTTCCCTTTTAAGGTGGCTTTACACGATCAAAGAATTTAAACTATTTTATGTCATATTCTTTGATCAAATGGCTCCGCTTTACACGTTCAAAATTTTTGAACTATTTTCCCTTATAAAGTAGGGGTATCAATAAAGAAAAGAAAAATATAGGTTGATCACAATAATATATATTTCACATTTGTTTATTTTTCACTTTTAACATTTGATAACAACATAATCCCTAGAATTAACTAAAATTTGAAGTAAATGACCTTGAAATTTAGGACATGCTCTAAGTGAGAATTTCTATGTCATAGCATATGAACTATGAACAGTCAAATTTCTTTGAACGTGTAAAGTGTCAGAATCACATTGAACAATACGAAGTTGTAGAAATTGATGTAAACTTATGATCGTCTAAAACGCTCTTTACTGTTCATTAATTTAATCAGAGCAGGAGATATCAAAAGAGCGATAAATAAAGTAAAGCTCAATGTAACAACGGATCTGCTTAAATCTTCCTATCCTGTTGAAAACTATCCAGTGTTAAACTACTCTATAAAAATTATGACAAAAATTACATAGTTATAGCCCAGTTGATAATGAGAGATTGAAATAAATCATTTTGTGAAAGAAATTCCACTGATGCGTCCATAATTATTTACTTAGGATAGTCGAGAAGACTAAATTCGAGAGAGATCTGCCATACTTACTTACACATTCATTGAGTAATATATATAATTATATAAAAACCTATATACGTGTATGTTATGGTCTGGAAGGGATTATCGGAACGTTTATAGCGGAGTCTCTATCGTTCGAGATGTAAGTTTCGTGTCAGGTGTAAAACGTGCAGCATTCTATTAGCATCTTAGTAAAGTTAAATTAAGTGATATCAACTCCTTATTCACAAACTTTAATATGAACATATATGATAAATTTGAAACCTTACTAATGTCCGTGAATTTTTGTTGAAATAAATACTCTGATCTCTAATCAAAACTAGATAATCTAAAAGAAAATTTAAAACTTTTTGATCTATTAAAATGAAAACATTCAATTAAAAAGTAATTTCAAAATAATGAAAAACAAACTGAACGATTTCGAACAATATTCTCGATTCAATAATATTATTACACACAACATTCCTGTGAAAATGTAAATAAAAATTTAATTGGCGACAATGCCGATATTAAAATAATTAGATGCTACGCATAAATTACCATAGCGAGCAAAATCTAAATATTCACTCCTAATTATTGTCAAATTTACTTCTAGAATGAAGAAGGATGAATTTCTCGCTACCTGCAAACTAAAAAAAAACATTTTAAGTCCTTATTTTTTTCTTCATATACCAAATAATAAAATATTTTTTACAGAAGATTTATTAGGCAACAATACTATTTTATTTAAAGATATTCGAGAAATGTTACGATCGGAAGGTTTCCAATTTATAAATTCCAAAAACAGCAAGATATTAGTTATTAGTAAGGAAAGATAATAATTTCCATACATTTGTAATCATTAATAATAATGACTTACTTTAAATTTAATGAAATATTAAAAGTTAATTGTGTTTTAAAGATAGTATTATTTTCCTTTGATATTTTACATCTATTATCACAATGTGTGCGGACTAAGAACTAAACAAAGTGATGCTACAACTAATTTTTTAATTTGTTTCTATGATTCTATGATTCTATGTTAAGTAGTGATCGAACTTCTTCAAACGCTTCTGAACAAGACGAGGATATGTTCTTATTGGTGTACAAAATGGGCTATAATATTCCGTGGTTAAATAATTAATTAATAATTATAAAGTTTGCAATAATTATATAAAAATTATTTAATATTATTGAAAATGAAATAAATAATACTTTCTTAATATGTGGTGACTTCGATTTCCCATATATAAATTAGATTTTGAATGATAAAATACAATACGCACAGCTTTCAAATGCTTATAAGGAATCAGCCAATTGGTAGAATGCATACACTTTTACAATTTGTATCAATTTAATAATATACTTAATTCTAACAACATAATCTTGGCCCTTGTGTTATATAAGGAGTGATATTAAGGTAACGCAATGCAACATTCCCTTAAGTGAACTGGATGGAAGTCACCATCCAGCTCTTGACATTTACCTTTTTTCTAATAATAATACTCCATTATCAATTAATAGACGTAAAATGTATAAGCACACATTTGCTGATTATGCTACTTACAAGTAATTCTCATCTTAGAGAATATTATTGGATTGAAAGTGGATATAGGAAAGTAAATGTGGAATTATTTATTTTATAGTGCACTTATCCATCAGGGGATACTTCATAAGCTAGTTTGCTAGAATCTTTCAATCTTTAATTTTTATACCAAAAAAGGAACATTCATGTAACTCCCTTCTTATTTGAAATTATCAATAACATTATATATCGTACATCTATACTTATTAAAAAATAATTGAAGTTCACAGACAATCTTCTAGATCTTCATTGGCATTTAAAACTGTAATACTGATGACATAATATATGATACATTTTTCTTTTGATTATTTGTTAGTATTTCTTTGCCCTCTAATTAGTCTCCAGTCTATCGGGTAGTGTAGGTAATAATAATACCTACATTAACACAAATTGGGAATAATTATGGTTACAATTTCGTATTTAGGCAACTAATAGTTCTAGTACTTAATTTTGAAATAGTTTTTTGGAATATTGTGAATTTTTAGCCATACATAAGTTTAGGTTGTCACTCTCAATAAGTTTCGAATCAACATATATGTTAATTAGTCAGTCGTACTCGTCGCTAGAGAAGATTTAAAAAATAAATTTATTATCGAAATAAACTTTAACTTTTTTTATCAAAAACATAAGCTGTACGTTTGAGGAATATGTACAGAATGCTTTTTAATCTAGACAATCAAAGCTTAAAAATACTGATATATATATTATAAAATTATATATATATCAATATTATTATGTTTTCGTAAATATATACAAAAAAAATATTTGTATATTGTTTCAATATTAAACTGAAAATTATAGTGAATGAATGTGATCTAACAAAACTCAGTATTTTGTAATTTCCATTTTTATCTATTAATTTTCATTGCTACAGATACATTTCAACATGTACAGATAATAATTAATTAAAAAAAATGGAGTATCCACAGATCGATAATAATTTACAATTCTATTCTGCTACGACTGGGTACGTAATAATAAAAATAAAACATTATAAATTTTTCAGAAAATTATGTAGGTAAAAGAAAACTATAAAATTTATAGCGTGTGAGTACTTTTTAAGCAAACTACAAAAGATGATGAGTACAAAAAACTGTACTTATAGTATTATTTGTCTTATAAACAGTAATAACAAATTAAAAATATTAAACAATGACTAATTATATAAACTTGAATAAATCTAAAAATGTAACGAATAGTTTTATGAAATTTCAGTTGCAAATTAATTTGAAATTGCACATGAAAATAACCAAGACAATTTATGCACAAGTGTGTTACGAACAGCAGAACATAAACATATAGATAGTAGCAATTACTTACGCAGCCTCTTCGACGACTGTGGCCAGAATGAATTCGGTGCTCTTGTCATTAGGTATAACGTGGCAGTCGGGTTCAGGAGCGTCATCGTCTTCGTCGGCTGAGCCGGAGCCTGTATTTGTAGCTGGCTCGTCTACTGCACTCGGCGGGCCCAAGGCCGTTTCGGCTAGTCTTCGCGTTGTTGCCACATTCTCGATCACCGAGCCCGGCTTGATCTCGCAAGGCAGTGGTTTCTTCGCTAGTCGGGCTTTACGAGCTCGGTTTCTTAGTGCCTGCACAATTAGTAATTATCATTGATATATTATTTAGCGACTTATGTAGCTGTACTACATAAATTTAAATATAATTTCTTAAATTAATCTCGAATAATACAAAAACTTATAGTTAAACATATAATATATAGGTAAGTAGAACATACGCTCGCAATTACAGAAGCGGATTGACGTGTCAAATTTTTAGCAGAAAGAAGTAACACCCATTTAGTTTCTTTCAGTTTTATGATTTTCATTACTTCTTAGTAAATCTAAGAATTTATTTTTTTATTATTATCTAACATATATATACCCGGTTTCACCATTGTAGGTTAAATCTTCAAATAGTTATCTGACGAATAAATTTTATTCATCGAATAGTCAAAGTTTCGTTTCACCAACCAAATGTTTGGATAGTTATTTATTCATAGAATAATACTTTTCCGTAATATTTCTGCATTGAGTGTACAACATCGTCTAGGCGATGAATGTAAATAACAACTATGCAACTGTTATCGAAAATTTAAATTTGTAATAGTTATTTGTATATCAAGTGCTGAAAGTCTATCTTTGTCGAACCAAAACGAAAGTTGCAGCCTGAGCGAACTTTTAACACGTGTTATACACACACAGAAGAATTGAACTGGCGAGTCGAAGACGAGCCTCTTATCCTTCTGGAGCCAGTTAAACCCATTTCCTTGCATGTATTGTTCAATATTTTATTTGTTTTTCACTTGAAAATAAATTAAAATAAGTTAAAAACACATTACTCAAATTTATATTGACACGAGTGCTGCGTGCTGCCATCTCTTACGGATACTATGAACTACATTTGTCAGAATAGCTTTGTTTGTTGTGCTTTTGTTATTTTATTTACTTTTGGTGCAAATCAGGAAAATGGATGTGCCCGAAGCAATAATTAGTGAAGCAAACAGCGTACTTACAAATTTATTACCAGGAAAATTATCGTCAAGATACGAACGAGAATATAAAGATTTCAAAGATTGGCAGAAAAAAAATTAGGTTAATAATGTAACAGAAGAAGTTTTGTTAGTTTACATGAATCAATTATCTGTTAAATTTTGTCCTAATTCACTATGGGTAAAAGGGTCCATGCTAAAAAGTTGTTTAGAACTTAACGAAAATATCCAAAATAGTAGGTTTGCTTTTATTAAAAATTTCCAAAACATAATCTTACTAATGCATTGCATATTTGCAGATTTCAAAAGGTATATGCATTTCTTAAACGAAAGAACGAGCGTTATAATCAAAAAAAGGCCAAAGTCATTACTAAAGAAGAGGTTGAACGATTCTTGTTTGAAGCACCTGACGATCAATGGTTACTTGCAAAAGTTATAACGATATTCGGGATTTTTGGGTGTTGTCGATGTAACGAACTTCTTTCTTTAACTACAAATGATATAGAGGATGTGGGAAAATACATTATTGTAACGTTGCAAGAAACAAAAAGAAGATTTATTATAACCGATGATGGCTGCAGTTTCATGCCTTGTACGTTGTGTAGAAAATACGTAAGTCTTAGACCTCCTAAAACAGAAAGTCTACGATTTTTTTTAACATACCGAAATGGAAAATGTATTTCTCTTAATGCTGGTCAACACACAATTAGTGCTGTTCCAAAGCAAATTGCTAAATATTTAGGCTTAAAAGAACCAGAACTATATACTGGTCACAGTTTTCGCAGAACAGGAGCAACTATGGTTGTGGATGCGGGTGGAGATATTTTAGCTCTAAAACGTGCAGGAGGATGGAAATCTAGCGAAATTGCTACAAGTTATGTCGAAGATTCCATCAGTAACAAAGTTGAAATGTCGAAAAAATTATTTTTTAGTGGTAATGAGTCTTACAATCAAAGTACTATGCCGTTGTCTACTTCAGCACCTATTTTAACACAATCTGCACCAGCAGATAATGCAGTTACAAATATCCAATCATCTAAAGTTTGCGTTACTGGAAAGAATAATTGTACGATGATTTTTAATATTTATGATTCAAACCGAACAGAATTTTCAAATGTAAATAATTAAAATTTAGTAATTTCTCTAATGTATAAAAATGTATAAAATGTATAAAAATGTATAAAATATATAAAAATAATTGTTAATTAAATTATATACATTATTTAATATAAATAAATCCTAACCTATTTCAGTGACAGCTAATCTACTAACCTGTTAAATTTTAACAAGTTAGTAACTTGTTAAATCAAACTTAACTACTTACTAGAGTGCCTTGATAAATTGAAGTTTACAAGTGAGTAACAAATAAACATTTTTACTGGAATGTATCCCAATGATGAAGATTAGCGTATTTTTTTTATTATCAAGATTGCCCTCAAAAGTGATATTCTACATTTTATTTCACCCAAAGATGTCTAGATTTCTCAAAAAATGAAATTTTATACAAAAAAGACGTCAGAGTGGCTCGCGGAGAACGTATCGTCTATCTTAACCAGCGCTCGCTGGGTTCCCATGGCAACAGAGAAGCTTGAGGTGTAATGTCACAAGATACAACCTACGTTCAAAAAGTCAGGTCTCACCATCCCTTCTGCGCAAGCGTATAACTCATTTGTGACGTCAGAGTGGCTCGAAGATAAATAATTAATTATAAATAATTGGCAACATAATTTTTAAGTTATAATTACTCATGTACTTACGACTAAAAGATATTTCACATGTAATTTCAACCACGCTAAACTTCCCCATTGTCGATTTCGTTATCAAATTCGAAATGATTAAAAAAATTGACTCTTCTGTTTTTATAAACGTAGATCATATTAACTTCATCACTAATGAATTAATTTGAGTGTTATTCTTATTTAAAGAATTGTTACAATTCAAAGAGTTCAGGTATTCTATGAAAAATATCACCGAATTTGTTTTAATCAAAGAAAATATTTAATTACGCAACAAAATTTTGATTACCTACTATCAGTGATGTTGATACACGGGGTGAAATTAACATAAAATACGATTCATTTATTGTAATCAAATAAAATATTTTGATATAATGTTACAAGGGTCAAAATTAGTAGAACGTAATTTACATTTTAAATAATCGAAAAACGGAACTGTTGAGGTATCGAATCCCTGCTATGCAATGAGTTATGATTATGGAGCCATAGCATCCACTCGGCTATGAAACATATAGTTTAAAATTTTCTTATTACATAAACAGCTGTCAGAACTAATATTTTTATCCAATATTTCTATTTAAAAAGATCTCATAATACTTGATATCAATAGATGCAAAATTAAATCATCTAATCAATGGTACAACATACACCCCATCATTTTAGCGGAACAGATGATAATAGCAAAAAACTGTCTTCCCATCTTAATTCACAATCTCAAGGTTTTTACTATTCACTCTGGGTTATATATGTAAATCAAATTATAGATACAAATGAAAGGAAAATAAAATAAAAAAAGAGAAAGGAGCAGTAATGTTGAAGAAGAAAAATAAAATGTATTAAATATAGTAGAATATTTGGAAATGATCGAAAATGGATTGTTCATACTTCTTATCGTTCTTTGCTGTTGTACTCGTTAAACAATTTTTTCGTATGAAAATGTCAACGACGATGAAAATAACGATAACATAACTTTCTGATATTGACAGATTTATTATCAGAAAAAAGTAACCAAAAAATATATAAATTTTTACAGTAACCTTCAATTAATATTCCTTTTATACATACTTTTTTGCAAATATATATATAACTTAATATTTTCTATAACAATTTTAAGAAATATTATAATAAAAATTAAAAAATATTTCAAAAGTCACACTATTCGACGAATAAATATTTAAGTGGCCAAAAATCGTCAGTTAACGAACGATTTATTCGTCGAATAAACACTAACTGACGTTGGTGAAACTAAATAAGAGAGTTTTATTCGATGAATAAAATATTTATTCATCGATGGTGAAACTGGGCATTAGTGGTACATTTTTAATATGTGGACTAATATATTATAGTTAAATCATCAAGTAGTCCTTTATTTGTGACAAACCATGGAACATTTATAATAAAACCATGATGACATTAATTCCACCATGAATTTAAATTGGATTCTTTTTGCTTATCCCCATAATAGTTTTTCCTTCATATAATCCAGTACAAGTTTTTTATTTTCAAATGTGAATGTTTTCTTTTGCTTGAGATGTTCATTAAAATTTTTAATCATTATTTAAAGATTATAACAATGATATTTAGTAACTTATCAAGTACGGAAACGAATATGCAAATGAATGCCAGAAATTATTCAGTAGATCCAAGGCTTTTCTAGGTTTTAACATTTTAATATTTGAGTAAATATTGTATTATTATTGAGAGATTTTAGCCAAAATAAAAAAAAAACAACAATCCTTTTTCTTTATGTCATGTAAATATTTCCTTCTATTCCCAATTAGTGCTATTAAAATATAAGCAATTTTCAAAATGTTTGCTGTTTTCTTTGTCTGTATTTTCCTAATCAAGTAATAATCGAACGTTACTTCGATTTTCTATTTAAAATTGACTGACATGTTATAATATGTAAATTATCTGTTTCGTTTTTTCATTACTAGATATTTTTTTTCTCTTTAACTAATCGGTAGTAAAGCATAAAATTGTTAAATTATTCTATAATGATTTTAATTATTTGATATTTCATTAAATGGCTACTCTAAATTACGATTGATTTTATAAGGTATATACAAAATCAACGGTATTGCCAATTTACATAAACTACACTAAACCTTTGAGGAATGAGGATGTAATCGGTCTCAGGAATCCTTATGTTGTTGAAGTTAATATATATTTTCATTAGAATTAGTTGCTTATTTTAAAGACGTTTCAAATATGTCATTTTTTCCATCATCAGCGTATTAATTGCAGTTGATTACAAAGCCTATTGCAATTTTCATAAAGTTTTTAAGGTTTTGAATTAGAAGTGAATTGCTAGAATTATTTACTACCTAATCCTAATTAATTGTGAACATTCTATTAACAAAAAACAATAATATAGTATATATATGAATGAAATCAAACCTAAAAACAATAAAATATGGTATGGCAAGAGTTCCGCAGAAATCATCCGATCTAAACAAAAAGTAATATATCAATTAAAGTAAGATCAATTTTTGCAAACACAAACATCGAAATATCAATCATTTCTTCAGTCCAGTGGCCCAAAAATGTCAGCTCTAAGGAGCAGCGATTATTTTTTCGAATTTTGAAAATGTTCTATTTTTACTACGATCAAAACATCAAATTGTATATGCTCTTATCTTTTCACTCTTTTTTAAAGGCAGCATTCAATAAAATAAATCGAAAAAAACTTATTAACATCATGTATAAAAAAGGGATATATAAACAATTAACATCAAGAATAACTAATATGTACAAAGAAACCTGCAACAAAGTGAGAATAAACGAACAGGAAAAAAACATATTTTGAACCTTTAAAGGACTGAGACAAGGATGTCCGCTTAACACAGCACTATTTATGCTATACATTTACAAAAGAAGAAATTAAAACTAAATATCCAGAAGTTGAAAATAATGGAGTTTAGAAAAAGTGGAGGAATAGATATCATAAAAAATGAGGAATAGAAAAGAAAAACATTAGAAACAGTAAAAACTATAAAAAAAACAATTTTGCCATAGCATAAATAAAGGGAATTGGAGAGAGACAATTCGGAGAAGATTGAAAGACAAAGATAATGATGTTTGATAGTTTAATAAAAAGTATAATACTCTACCATTCTGAAATCTGGAAACGGAGAGAACAAGAAATCCTAGAAAACATGCAATGCAAATATTTGCGATTAATATTGGGATTAGAAATACAAAGACCAAAATATAAAATTCTCGAAGAAACTAGAAGGAAGAAAATAAGAATTAAGGCAAGAGAGAAATGAGATATGAAGAAAAATAAGGATGAATGAAAAATAAACAATGTTAGTAGAGTGCTGGACAGACCTACAAAACGGGGAAAAAAACTAATAAAATTTTAAATAACAAATAAAGCAGAAAAATATTACGAGAGAAACGGTCATTTACAATAGAGACAGAGAGACAACGAGAAAGAGGACAAATGTTATAAGGAAGAGTAACAGAAACCGATAAAAAAAATCAAAGCCAATATTAAATAAGTGGGATAACAGAATCGAACTATAATCAACATAAACATAAGTACTTTCAATTGACCGTGATACTTATACAGGGTATTTCCATACCTTAGGAAAAAAATGGCGGTGTATACTACACGATATACTGATCACAGAACATATTTTTTTTCCAAATTCGCAAAAAAAATCATTGTTTTTAACGTGAACAATTTTTTACTACTGGTTGATGGCTATTCTTAATAATTTTATTTAAATCTGCTACTATACAAGTAAATTGTAAAGGAAATATGTTTTTATTTATGAAAAATATGCAGTCGCCACTGGGGTTCGAACCCAGGACCTCTGACTTTCTGGGGCGCAGTTCTCTAACCACTGAGCCATAGTAACCAGGTAAAAACTGCAATTTTTTGTCAAGTCCGCCGCCTAACATTTTTGAGTCTATTCCTCATGGATATTTGGACACAACAATGGTTGACTAAACATAAATCGTAAATACTACGGAAGTAAAATTGTAAAGGAAATTTGTTTTTATTTGCGAAAAATTTGCAGTGCTCTAACCACTGAGCCATTGCGAACAGGTAACAACTGCAAATTTTTCACAGGTAATATTTACCAATTGTCTTTAGTCAACCATTGTTGTGTACAAATATCCATGTAAAAAAACATTTCCAATTATACTTACGTAGAAAAGTTAAACTTCAGAAATCTTCAATATCATTCACACATGCAAGTAAATGTTTACATAGCGCCTAATAAATGTGTGATGTAGTGTAAGAAATAATCTAATCTGGCAATAGCTATAGATACATACATTCGTTGACACTAAGATAATCTTCTTTCTCTGCTTGTTTGTATGCACAATCCTTTATTACTAGGCTAGGAATAAGATCAGGGCCACTGGACAAGTTTGATTTAAGATTCCTAAGAACAATTTCAATTTCTTCTCTTGAGATGTTCGTCAACGAGATAAGATCTTCAGCACTAGATTCATTGTTAGAGGCGTTATAGTTGTTTTTTGAAGTATATACAGATTGGAAAAAGGAAGCAAAAGCGTTGGCTATATCATCAGGTGCTGAAAGGCTAGTGCCATTCAAGAACATAGTATCTGGAAACGAGGATGAATTTATTTAGATTTAATGAAGTCCCAAAACTTATTAGGATCATTTTGAATGGAAGATTGACAATCATATTCATATTTCTTGAATGCTATTTTTATCAAAAACTCCGCCCTAATTATTTTATAATTTTGTATAAAAGAAGGATCTGCCGGGTATTTTCTTGAAAGACGCCTGAGACGTTCTTTCTTTTTAATTTTACGTTTAATTTCAGGTGTGAACCATTTGTGATACAATGGTTTAAAAGTGCATAATTTTGGAACACATTCATCAAAAAACGAATAAATGGTATAGTAAAAAAAGTCGCACGCTAGATTGACATCATGGAAATCATACAGTTCCAGTCAAATTTGTCAATAAGATCATATAGTTTGATAAAATTTGCTTTCTTAAAATTATAAGAATATTTACCAGATTTATTAACATTGTGCGTTTTAGAATAATGTAGATCTGCAATGATATTTAAGACAGGATGATGACTATATTCTGCTTCTAGAAAAAGGTCATCTGAATGCGTAACACTACAAGTTGTGTTAGACACAACTAAGTCAAGAGTTCTGCAGAGTGAGTTATGTACAGAGTTATATTGAGTAGCATCAAAAAACTCTAGAAAGTTTGTAAAACTGCTTGTACTGCTTGGACGATAATTGCCAACTGTGTCAACAATATTAAAATCACCAACGATCAAGAACTTGTCTTGTAAGAAAGTTAAACATTCAAAAAATTCATAGAGCGAGTTATAGTCATGGTTGTTGAGAGCTGGCGGTATGTACAGAACAAAAATGTATAAGAATTTTTTGTTTATAGTGAGTTTGGAACATACTATGTCAATATTAGGGGGAAGTATATCGCTAAAATCGATCAACAGGAACAGAAATTAAAGTATTTTTGATTAAGAAAAGAACACCACCACCTCTAGTTAGTTGACATGCATTGAAGTTTCTGTCACTACGATAAATTGTATAACTATCCTTGCAAATTTCAGAATTATGAACACTAGAATTGAGCCATGATTCAGAGAAAGCTATACCATCATAATCTAGAGCAGCACTAACGGAATACAACTGACTAAGTTTAGAATTGAGGCCTTGAATATTTTGATAAAAACAATTTAGAGTAGTAGATTAGAATTTTTTTCTATAAAATTGAATTCTGAATCCGAAAGATTTAGGCAAGATGAATGAAACCATTTACCATAGGAGCCTTCACATCCTACCAAGCCCTCATTTTTTTATATTTGCATTTTGCACAAGATGACATGTTGACAAGGAAAATACGGTTATAGATATAATGAAATTTATTTAATAAAACAAAATTGCAAAGAGCTCCCTGTATAAATAGTTTTTATCAATCACCCAGTATAAAACTTGAGCACGCTGTCTAATTAAACAAGCGTAAACAAACTAGTTGACCACGTTTTAAAAATAGCAAAAAATAACTAAAAAATCTGGTGTGTCCAACACAATACCTCCCGCCATTGTAGTAATATATTCTATATAAGTTTTTCAATACATTTAATTTGTAGTTTTATAATTAGTTTGTTATTGCAGTTCAAAATATTTTTAATTCATTTCATACCAAAAATTTCTTTTATAAATTTTGTATGACCAATATGACAGCTATTTTTGACGTTACTAAAACCGGAACTGAACTTACTTTGATTCACGCATGCGAATACATTCCTAATATATTTCTTCCATCTTTTTAAATTTTACAATAAAATTACTTAATTTTTACTTTTTTTTATCTTTTACACTTACTTACATCAAATTTGACATCATATGTCAAATTTTGTGAACATATGAATAACTCAACTGTTTTATCGAAATTCCTCAGCCTAAACGATATGTAAAATTATTATAATTTATATATTTTTTTTCTATCTAGCTAGAAGTTATATATAAACGTAATTATGCAGATCGATAGAAAATTAAAAAATCTTTGTATTTATAATAACAAAATTTGCGAAAATATGGTATTTAGAGGTATTTTTTAGGAAAAACGGTTTAAAGCTTCAAGTAAAGTACTACTTCCGATTAACCAATTGTAGTCAAAATCTAATCAGTTCATCATATCAGAATAGAACTCTTAAACACCAAATATTATATTTTTTACATGTGTCGTATTGGAGTTATCGTGGACGAAAAATCGTCACAGACACACACACAGACACACACACACACAGACATACAGACATCACGCTAAAAATAGTAAAATCGTATTCTAGAGACCCTAATTCGTGCTCATATGTTGAAAACCTACACTCGAGAAATCTGACCGAAAACAATACCTCCCTTATCTATATATTGATAGGCGGGAGGTAAAAAGAAGAAAACTCACCCCTGGAACAATTACTGAGAAAACAAACTATATAACCACAAAGATCACAAAATGCCGAACACACCAACACCAAATATAAAATATATAATAAGAAATAACCATGAAGAATCATCTACAAATGAAGAACAGGAAAACCACATGTCAATCATATACAATTCGAAAAATTTACTCCATTTACATATTTTGGTGGAAAAGCGCTGGGATCTAAATATTTTTAAATACAAAAACCCTTCCATTTCATTCCAGTTAAGCCTTTGAAACCGACAAAATTTAATTTTCAAATTTGTAATAAACTACTATGTGTTATTATTACATTTTGATTTTTGAGGTATTTGTGGAGTCAGTATTTGCATTTGTTGAGAATAAGTACCTGTCGTGTTCATTTTATTTGGAAATTGGTAGTTGTGGTATATATATTATACTTGCAGAACGACAAAAGAGTTTTATATACGTAAGTAAATTCTGCGTGGATTTATTACGGTCAGTTAGGTAGCCCCGAGCCTCTAAGTCGGTAGAAGTGTAAAGCAATAAAGAACTTTGTGTAGTTATTGCTTCATTGTTAATAAAGTAAAGTAAGTAAAATGCCGAACAAAACTGGTTCACCCGATTTGACTAAAACAACAAGTTCACTTCAATCGAATGATCACCAGATGTTGGACTACTTAGTAGCAGTTTCACCCTTATCTGGGGTTAATATGAAAATTCTAACATTTTCGGGAAAATTAGAGGAAAGCGTAGTAGATTTCATAGACAAAATTGAGAGTTGTCAGAATATTGGAAAATGGAGTTCAGATTATTTAATTAGTGTAGTAAAATAAATTTACTTGGAGACGCGGCATGGTATATTAAAAATAATTAAAAAACTAGGGATTCGAAAGATTGGAAAGTAATCAAAAGAGAATTATTGAAAAGATATCAACCCAAGCAAGACTCGAGAACGGTACAAAGGGCATTCAATAGTTGCTATCAGAAAATAGGGACGAAGCAATTTTAGCTTATGTATGTAGACTGCATGCGTTAGGTAACTGTTTTATGGAGAGCTTCGAAGATAATTCGGTTGCGAATTCGGAAAGAGCGCGTGAAGATAATTCGCCATATATAGAAAAACTCCTATTAAATCAATTTGTTTCGGGAATTTTACCACATTTACAAAGAAATTTGTTTTACGAAAATTCAAAAACTTTTGATAAAGCAATTGAAGTTGCAAAGAAATCAGAATCGGCCTTTAACATGATGCGTCGCGAGGATTCAGATTTTGTTAATAGAATAACAGTTAAATCCGGTCGACAATGAAAGTAGGCGAGCAAATGAATAAAATTTAACGGCATCAATTGATTAACTAATTAAAGTTTTACTTTTGAGTCACATGCAAAATGTGGAAAAGAATTTAGAAAAGAACACGCATAAAAACGAAAATTATCGAGAAAGGAATGCAAAATCTAATTTTAGAAATGTAAAAAATTCGGGCATTTTGCAAAAGATTGCCGATATAATATAATATGTAAAAGATGTAATAAGCGCGGACGCCAAGCAGATATTTGTCGTTCAAGTATACACCCGTCTAAATTTCCAAAGAAGGGAATGAAAGAAATTACGTGTAACTAAGATTTAAACTAGATACGGCCGCGTATGTTTGTCCCGATTCGCGTGGCCTTAGTATAGAACCGCGAAAGAATGATGTAGTTAGCACTCTCCTTAGTAGTAGAATAAATAAGAAAGTAGAATTAGTTGTTAATGGTAGAAATCTAGAATTTTTTATTGATACTGGTCCATGCGTTAGTAATATCAAACTGTATGTAGGTGAGGGACAGCGGTTGTTTCCAATCGCACGCGCGCGTATTATTGTAGGTATTTCTGGGAAGGAATTACCTGTAGTTGAGACTACGGGAGTAAAATTACGTATAGGTCGTAGTAATATTTATCATAATTTTGTAGTGTGTGATGATAGTATAAATTTAGCTACCGACGGGATACTACGTGTAGATTTTTTAACGGAGTACAAGGCTCAAATTAATTATGTAATAAGATAATAATTGGTTCGGAACGACTCGCGATTTCAATAATTACACAAGACACTAAAGATAAATTGGGAAGAAAGGCAAATAGTAGCGGTTACGAATTTCTAAGCGAAAAAGCGAATCAAGCAGAGAATCAGTAACTTCATATTCCAAAATTAAACGAAAATCATTTTATTTCAGCGCCTCGTACTGCGAATAACTATAAAACAAAATGATCGTTAGGTTCTTTGTATGACATGGAAGTTCCAGTTCGCAATAATTTGTTGAGTAAGAAGCAAGATACACACAGGAGTATAAAGGCTTAACGTCGCGAAGAACATCGCGTAATACGGTTTAGTGACGAAGAAGGTTCGCGAGTTAGAGAAGATATTCATAGGAGTAAAAAGACTCCACGTTGCGAAGAATATCACGTACGGTTTAGAGACTACCATGGTCCGCGAGTTAGGGAAGATACTCACAAGAGTATAAAGATTCAACGTCCTGAAAAAAATCTCGTACGTTTGAGTGAAGAAAGTAATTCGCGTGATAATTAATTAAATCGTAAAGTAACGAAAACTAAAAATCGTGAAGAAAATCGACAAACGGTTAGCGAGAAAAATGACTCGCAATGTAGGGAAATTAATCGGGAAGAAATAAAAATTCAAAGGCGAGATTGCACTAGCGAAAACATTGACTCGTACATTACAGAGGTCACTTACGATAGTTCATAATTTTGTAGTCATGAAAGCAAAAAAAGTAATTTTGACGAAAGTAATAAAGCTGTAGGTACATGCAGTAAAAATAATGAAAAATTAAATAATTCAAAAAGCGGATTGCAAAGTAACTTTGTAGGGAGCAGCTCACTGTCAAAACATTAGCTTAGAGAGAGATGGAACATCAGGTTCAAGCCCTGAAGATGTGTTGTTACAGGAAAGTATTCTTCCAGTGGTACTACAGTCCATCAGTGGACCTTGACCTCCTGTAGCCTTCGCCTCCATTTGTCCCGATCTCGTGCCTCTGCTTGCCAATTTCTTACGCCGAGGAGCTTCTTCGCGTCGCTTTGGACGTTGTCTCTCCAGCGTGTTCTTGGACGTCCCCTGACTCTAGAATAATAACGCATTTCTTTAATCAGGATTCTTCTTGGTATTTTATCCTCGTTCATCCTTTCAACATGCCCTGCCCATCTAAGACGTTGAACTCTCACAAAGTCCACAATCTTCAGGTCCTTATATAGATCGTCTAGCTCAAAATTGTATCTAATACGCCATCCATTTTCCTCCTTAACTGGGCCGTATATTCTTCGGAGAACCTTTCGTTCAAAGATTGCAAGCATTTCTTCTGTTTTCTTTGTGAGCGTCCACGTCTCAAATCCGTAAAGAACAACTGGTCTAATTAGCGTTTTATATATTAGGATTTTTGTTTTTCTTTGAATTAATTTTGACTTGAAGATATTATGTAGTGCGCAAAGAGTTCTATTCCCCTTCATCACCCTAGTTCTGATCTCTTGTGTGATGTCATTTATCTCGTTTATCTTACTCGCCAGATAAGTAAACTCTTGTACCACTTCAATATTATCATCATCGATACTCCAGCTCTGGCGTACTCTTTCCTTTGTCCCTATTTCCATGACTTTAGTTTTTCCTATATTGATTTCTAGGCCAATGCCTTGTGCTTTCTGTTTTAGTTCTCTATATCTTTCCTTAGTTAGCTGTTCTGTTCTTCCGACTATGTCAATATCATCCGCATACGCTATTAGTTGTTGTCCTTTGTTTATGACAATTCCGCTGGCGTCAATGTCCATTTGTTTTACAACCTTGTTTAGGGCAATGTTGAACAACATCGGGGCAAGTCCATCTCCTTGTCTTAGGCCTTGTTCAATAGCAAATTCGTCTGTAGTTCTTTGCTGTATTTTAACCTTTCCCTTAGAGTTATCCATTGTCATACTCGTTAACCTCACTAGCTTTGTTGGGATGCCTAGTTCTTCCATAGCTTTGTATAGTGTCTCCCTTTGTATACTGTCGTAAGCTTGTTTAAAGTCAACGAATATCTGGTAGATACTAAGGTCATATTCCCAAGCTTTTTCCATAATTTGTCTGACTGTGAATAATTGATCCGTGGTCGATCTACTGGCTCGGAAACCTCCCTGGTACTCTCCTATGTGCTCCTCCACGTATGGCTCTATTCTATGTCTTAATATGTCGGTGAATACTTTATATGTTGTGCATAGCAGTGAGATGCCTCGATAGTTTTCGCACTTTAGTTTTTCACCTTTTTTATAAATCGGACATATTATGGCTGTTCCCCACTCATCTGGCATGCGCTCCAACTTCCAAATGTTGATTATCAGTTGATGAATAATCAATTCTAGCTTTTCACCTCCATACTTCACCATTTCAGCTGGTATATTATCCACCCCTGGTGCTTTGTTATTTCTTAATCGTTTGATAGCTTCTGACACCTCGTCCAGCGTAGGCTCATCAACCATCGGTTGGGCAGCATTCATTAATAGTCTAGTAAGGTGGGGCTCATTTTCATGCGTTCTATTAAGGAGTTCTTCAAAATATGTTTTCCATCTTTCCAGCACTTGCTCAGGGTTTACCAGAATGTCTCCCACTTCATTCTTGCACATTGTTTCCCTTGGTTGATACTGATTCACATTTTTAATAGCTTTGAAAAACTTTCTAGCCTCCTTAATACCATGAGCTTGTTGTACAGCTTCTATTTGCTTGTTTATAAATTCCCGTTTCTTCTTTCTACAGATATATTTGGCTTCTCTTCTAAGGTTCTCATACTCTTCTTTTTTTATTCTAGTCGGTCTTTGAATCATTTTTAATCTTAATAAGTTTCTCATCTCAACTGCTTCTCTGCACTCTTCGTCGTACCACTCATTCATTTTTTGGGCCTTTTGTGTACCAATCACTTCTGTTGCTACGTTATTCATAGTATTCTTTACGTCGTTCCACATATTTTCTATGTTACAATCATTAGTAACGCTTAGTGTCTCTAACTCCTCCTTCATTCTACTTCTATATCTAATCAGCACTTCTTCATCTTTTAGCTTTTCGATATCGAATTTAGTTGCCCTAGAAGCAGTTTCCTTTTTCATTTCGCATATCCTTTCTCTGATTTTTGCCCGGACGAGAAAGTGATCCGACTCTGAGGTTGCCCCTCTACATGTTCTAACATCCATCACGTTTGAATATGATCTACTGTCCACCAGAACATGATCTATTTGGTTGACAGTTCTTCCATCCGGCGATGTCCAAGTTCCTTTGTGAACATCCCGATGTGGGAAAGAAGTGCTTCGGATTCGAAGGTCGTTGCAAGCTGCCAGTTGAATAGTTTTCCCTCCAGCTATATACCTGTACTCTTCTTCTCTGCCAATTTGAGCATTGAAGTCTCCTAGCACGACCTTCATGTCATTATTTGGAATCCTGTCCAGTTCACTTTGCAACCCAAGGTAAAATTCTTCTTTCTCTTCCTCACTTTTTTCCTCTGTTGGTGCGTGTATTGAGAAAATAGACATATTTCTAAACTTTAGTTTAATTCGAAGGTAGCACATTCTATTGTTCACTGGGCGAAATTCGATAATACTCGTTTGAAATTTCTTATTTACTATAAAGCCACATCCCAGCTCGTGTCTGTTATTTGCTCCGCCACTATACAGGATTAGGTATTTATCTTTTCTTAGGGATCCTACCCCTGGCCATCTTATTTCTTGTAAGGCTGTTATGTCTAGATTATACTTCTTGATATCTTGTAGTACGTTAGTTAGGGCGCCTGCTTGATACAAGGAAAGTATGCCAACAAGTAAAATGAAAAAGGTTCATTTCAAGGAAATTGTTAAGGTTGAGCATAATGTTTCAAACGGTTCAGGCAATAATAAGGAAATTACCGGAATTTCTTCGGAAGTTAAAATTGAAAACAGTACGGAAAATGCAAACAAGGATATAAGATCGGTTCGTATTAAAAAGAATATTACAATACCTCCTAGGTAGGCAGAGAGAAATGTTGGATTAAATGTTTTAAATAAAGCAGGAAGTGTCTAAATTTAGCCAGTCCAACTGGAAATTCAAGGAGTTGTAGCAGTTAGAGTGCTTGCTAGGAGCGACGAGACCGTGGTACCGGTAAAGCTCATGAATGTGTCGCAAGACAGTGTGTTTATCCCTGCTAGAAGCATTGTGGGTTTTGAAGAAAATGTCAAAGAGGGCATTAGTATTTAGCGAACCGACTAGCGTAATAGCATCTGTACAAGAAGTTGATTTTCGAACCTTATTTCATTTAGATCACTTATCGAGTAACGATAGGAAAAAAGTTGAAGAAGTGTTATTAGAATACAAATATATATTTATTCAGCCGGAATTAAAGTTAGGTTGCACATCGAAAGTGTAACATCGGATCAGAACAGATGATGTTCACCCAATTGCAAAAAGATCGTATCGTGTTCCATTCACTGTATGTAGACTTCCGCGAGTTAAATAAAATAACGAAGAAAAATTTCTTACCGTTGCCGAATTTACAAGATACAATTTCGCATATAAATGGAGCTCCTTTATTTACAATCTTTGATTTGGCATCAGGGTATAGTACGCGCATAGATATTGTAGCTACCTCATGCTGTGCGTCATGCTGTGAGCCAAAACCGAAGAAGTAAGTAAACAGTCTGCAAAGGGCTAAACAAACAAAACACAGGTACAAAAACAGAGAAGTATTCAGTTTTATATCACTTGTATATACAGAAATTTCAAAATTTTCACAAATTCTTGTTTATATGCAAGTTAATGATGATAAAATATTTGTAACAAGTCTAAGTCAGCACATTCTAGTGGCACCAATAAAGTATGTTAATAGGTCAATTGATTAATTCATAAATAGTATTGTGCAAAGGTAAAACTAATATTTGCTGACTTAGTACTTGTGTCCATAGTATATATTATAGTGTAAGGTAATGGTTGTTAAAAGAGAAGAGAAAGAAAGAAGCCAGAAGTAGAGTGGTATAGTCAGTGGTAGACAACGATGGTGGACAGAAGTGTCATAAGAGAAGAAACCAACTGTAAAACATTATCTATTATATTATTTATATTTTTATACAAATGTGAGTATTCTATTTAATTCAATATCCATCTCCTAATACTTGCTCCGTATCCGGTCTGACAAAGAACCCATTTATATATAATTTGTAACCCCACTTTCGAAGGAGCATGGCGCCATCAAACTGTAGCACATCCTTTCAATAATTTCCTTTACTACAAACTTCTAACAATCTTACAGGACCTCTGCTACCAGTTTGTGACCCGCTCCTCGAAAGGGTAGGTATTACAAAATATATATAAATGGGTTCTTTGTCAGACCTGATACGGAGCAAGTATTAGGAGATGGATATTGAATTAAATAGAATACTCACAATACGCCTACCATCCACGCCCCTAGCTAAAATATCTATGCTCTTACTATATGTTATACCATCAGGTAAAAATTGCCAAGGAAGATAAAGAAAAGAATGGATTTAGTTCGCCGTGGGGCATTATCAATGGTCTAGAATGCAGTGGCGGCTCGTCAGAGGAAGCAAGGGAGGCACTCCCTCCTCGCAAAAATAAAAAAAAATGTGCACGTTTAATAAATATTTTAATATTTTCTACAAATAATAAATGGAATATTATGAAGACTTATTTATTATATTAAAAATATATATTAGTAGACATTCTTTCAATTTTATGTGTTGTTTAAAGAGAGAAATAAATATTATTTAATGAACCGGAGACAAACATAAAATTTTTCTTCACCTATCCACCGTTAAAATGAAGAGAAAGCTAGTTTTGACCTTGAATCAATTTAAGAAGAAAGATGAAATATGTCAGTTGAACAGAGAGAAAACATAGCAAGGGAGGCATGAGCTCCGATCATAGCAACTCTCGTTAATGGTGCAGCGGCTCTTCCAAGAATGTTTGGATTGGGGGGTCTGGCTGTGGCTCAATGTAAAATTCAGTATGTAGTTTCTATGTGAATGATGCGGTCTTCAATCCGAGTAGGAGTATTAGTATTGTTATTTAAGTGTACACCTCCTCGATGGTTCTTGCTGGACAATAAATTATGAAATAATAACAGCGGAGCTACTAGCTAGCAATATATTCCATTATTTTTTGATCAAGCAGGGTTTATAGCTTTAAGTAAATATTTTGCCTCCTCATTCCTTAAAGGCACAAGTCGCCACTGATAGAATGCCGTTCGGATTATGTAATGCGCCAAGTACATTTCAAAGCCTGATGTATTGTGTATTATAGTAGAAGTTTAGATATATTAAATTCACTTTCGGATAAGCCAATTGACCCTTATAATGTTTTATGGGACTTGCGGTATTGGTACTTTTAGGCAGGTAGTTTTTTTCTGTCGTATGATGTTAAGGGCCGTACCAGAAATTCTCTTTCAAAATGTTTCCTAATTATATATTTTCAAATCTAGAGTAACATATTCAAATAATAATGCATTTTAAATGCAATCTTCTAATTTCAAATTGTAAATTGAGAAGAGATTAAATTATTAAAATAAATTCAACCGTAAATTTTAAATTCAAACAGTTATTAAATAAATATTAGAAATACTTGGTTCTTTAAAAAAATTGAATTTAATTTTTATTCATATATCGATTTTAAGGCCATTAACAGGAAATACTAACAAATATAATTCACAGAAAATTTTTAATATTTATACACAGATAAACAAAGACAGAAACTAAGCATTAACCACCTTTTCAATGGTAAGAATATCTAAAAAGGATTAAAGCGGAGAGATCAATGGATATTTGACTAAGTCAAGTTGTTCATTCTTTAGATTTCCAATTACATATTCTAAGAACTCCATTATTAGTTATTTATTTATACAAAGTAAGTATAGTATGAATTTATTTAATACAGACCTGTTCTTACTTTTCAAGTGATACCTTTGGGTTGGGATAATTTATAACTCCTGACCATAAAGCTTCCTACCCTTCCAAAAAAGGTTGTAAAATCCGCATAAATCAATCCCATATACCTGCACTTCTACTATAAGTGGATTAGAGAGGGAAAAATGTTATGATTATTTAGATGATATTTGTATATTTAACAAAAATTAAAGACGTGTTTAATAGATTGCGGAAATTTAATTTAAAATTAAAGCCTAGAAAATATGAATTTGTACGTAGAGAAACCGCGTATTTAGGTCACATTATTTCGGCAGAAGGAGTCAAACCAGATCCGCCAAAATAGACGCAATAGAGATATTCCCGACACCAAAAACCGTGAGAAGTTAGGTCATTTTTGGGATTAGTAGGATTTTATCGTCGGTTTATCCTGATTTCGTAGAATTAGCGAAACTACTAACTACACTTTTAAAGAAAGATATTTCATTTAAATGGGAGACAGAAACAAAATTTGCGTTTGATAAATTGAGAAGCGCGTTAATTAAAGAACCGATATTATTAAACCCCGATTTTAGTCAACCATTTACATTAATAACGGACGCGTCAAATATTGCATTAGGAGCGATTTTGAGTCAAAATCGCAACGGAGTAGAACACCCAATTGCGAACGCGAGCCGTGTTTTAAATAAGGCCAAAACTAATTATCCAACAATACAAAAATAATGTTTAGCAGTTATATGGGCAGTTAAATTTTTCAGATGTTACATATACGGGAGAAAATTTACGTTGATAACCGACCACAGTCCACTTCGATGGTTAAATAAAGTAAACGACCCAAGTAGTCTATTGTTAAATTGGTCGTTAAAATTGTCGGAGTATGTATTTGATATTATACAAAAACAGGGAAAATTCAATATTAATGCGGACACCTTGTCGCGTATAGAAATTAATTGTGTAGATAATTATGAACCAACATGTGATCGAGAAACCATAAAATTAGAACAAGAAAAAGAGTTGAAATTATATAAATTGGTAGAAAATGAACAAAATTCGTAAATTTAAAAGTTTTATAAAGACAGGAACAAATTAATTTATAAATTAAGAGATTCAAATGAGCGCGATGATAGATTAGTAGCTCCAGCCACTATGGTGAATAAAATCATAAGGATTTATCATGATCTGTCGTATGTAGGTCATCCGGGTTTCGAAAAGACGTATAATTTGATTAAAAAGAAATTGTTTTGGGAAAATATGAGTAAGCAGATTAAGGAATATTGTAAGCGTTGTTTATCGTATAACGAAAGAAAAACTTCGCCTCATCTAAGACCGGCACTCTTGCAACAGTTCAATGAACTACCTAAAGTAAACCTTTTGAGCGTACGGCTATGGACATTGTAGGTTCATTTGAAAGAACCAGTCGAGGTAACAAATATATTTTAACTTTTCTTGATGCGTTTACGCCTTATCCCGAGGCAATACTAATTCCTGATGATAAAGTAGACACAGTAGCAAATGTGTTTGTTTCGCAAATTATTGCAAGGCATGGAATACCTAAACAGCTTTTAACAGATAAATTATTTAAGATCGTGTGTCATTTATTCGGTATAAAAAAAATTACAAACAACAGCGTACTATCCTAAGGGAAATGGCTGTATTGCACGATTTCATAGAACTTTCTCAGATATAATGTCGCATTATATTCCGTACGTATTAATGGTTATAAGAAATTCGGTTCAAAACACAATGGGAGAAATACCATTCTTTTTAATGCATGGTTGGGTGTTTGAGATACCACTTGAAGATAATATAGAACAGTTAGATAAAAAGACTGATATAGATTACCGTCAGAGTATCGAAGAAAGAATTAAAGATGCGTATAAAATAGTGAAAGAACGAATTAGCAAAGCTCAAAGTAGGAATCAGGTTCAATACTGTAACGTTTTATTTATTTAGGTGAAGTGTAAAATTGATTAAAATACTAATATTTATATAACTATGTTTAATTAAAGAAATATGAATTATAAAGAATAAATAAAAATAACTAACACTAAGAATTAACAAATATAAACACTAATTTAAGAACTAATTATTATTACTAAAGACTTAAACACTAAGATAATTTATTTATACAATTAAAACTACACAATATTTATTTCAACACTATTTATATCACCGTCTATTTATTTATATCACCATCTGTACACTACACGTATTAACACAAGACTGTCCTCGCGATCTTTTGGTCGGGGTATTTATATTAAAATATATCATTCTAGAAGATTCTTTGATTCCTTGAATTCAGAACAATGGGAAGCGAACGGACGTGTTCTGACCTGCACGCTAGCGGTCGCCGCCCGCGCCGCCGCCCGCGCCGCGACCCTGGGTTCGCTACATTGCCCCCTCCTTAAGACTGTTTCATCCCGGAACAGTTCGTTATGACGAAATCTGCATGCATCACCCTTGGTGCATCTGGAAGTCTTGAAGAAGTAACAGTCGACGGTCCGTTTGAGCTCCTCTTGGCCGGTAGAGTTGAAGCTGCAAACTAGAATTTCCACTCCGGTAAAGCGGAAGACTGTTTCTAACATGCTTCTAACAATTCTCCAATCCAAACCATCTAGTCCACAGCCTATCTTCGGTACTGCCAGTTTCATGATGTCGTTTTCCAACAGATGGTCCTTCATGTCGCACAGCGAGTCCCATAAATTGCGGTATGACGGCTTCTGATGTGAGTATTGTTTCGTAACGAGATAGTAAATGTACCGCTTGTTTTCTACGTTATCATCCTTCAGTTGTAGCGTTTTTCCAACAGTTGGACGTTGGTTGGCCAGTTCTTGTACTCGTCCAAATTTTCTTTTAAAAACTGAAGCGATGCCGCGGGACATTTTAATATCTTTCGCTACACAGTGTGCGAGGGAATACTCTGGGGACACGGTGAACAGATCTCGTTGTTCTTCTCGTGTCACGCCATACCGAGCCTTATGACCAGTAGAATGACTTTCCATGAAATATTCAAATGTAGGTTCCTCAGGTACAACCCGGCGAACCGTCGCTCCATGATGATCGTCAAAGTTATCACCAGCGAAAGGGGCTAACCGATTGAAGTGGACTACTCTCGGCTTCCCATTAGGTGTTTTCCTAATTCTGTAGACCACATCATTTATTCTTTTTACGATCTCGTAGGGACCTTCCCAATTCTTTTGCAGCTTCGGTGATAAGCCACGACGTCTTAGTGGATTGTAAAGCCACACCAAATTCCCAGGTTGATAACCACCTTTTTCAGCCTTGACGTCATACTGGTCCTTCATCCGATCGCTGGCACCTTGAATATTTGTACGGACTTGTTCATGGATGTCGTTCATTCTTCTGCGTAAGTCCGTTACGTAGTCCTCCCCGGCTAGATCTTCCCCGGGTTTACTGCCAAATACCAGGTCGCATGGTAAGCGCAACTCCCGCCCGAATAAGATGTTAGCTGGTGTCTGCCCTGTTGTCTCATGCACGGATGAACGGTAAGCCAACAAGAACAGATGAAGATGTTGGTCCCAGTCTCGTTGATGGTTAGAGACTACCTTTGACAAATACCGATTTATTGTTCTATTCATCCGTTCAACCATGCCATCAGACTGCGGGTGTAATGCAGTAGTTCTGGTTTTCTTTATTCCTAATATCTTACAGATATTTTGGAACAGAGCAGACTCGAAATTCCTTCCTTGGTCGGAATGTATCTCTCGCGGTACTCCAAATCGGCAGATGCATTCTTTTACCAAGACTTCAGCGACCGTTACGGCTTCCTGGTTGGGTAATGGGTAGGCCTCAACCCACTTAGTGAAGTAGTCCATTACTACCACTATGTATTTATTTCCCTCATCAGTTTCTGGGAATGGTCCGGCCACGTCAATCGCAATGCGTTCAAAGGGACTTCCAACGTTATATTGGCGCATAGGAGCTCTTCTTTTCTTATGTGGCCCGTTACTTCCCGCGCAGATCACACATTTCTTGCACCACTCTTTAACATCCTCCTTGCAATTTACCCAGTAAAATCGTAGGCGTAGCCTCTCGAGGGTTTTATTCACTCCAAAATGTCCTCCACCAGATCCATCATGGATCTCTTCCAATACTTCCGGTACTCTGTTCCTAGGAATTATCAACTGGGTTCTACTCTCAGTACCATCCGTATTTTCTACGACACGTTTCAGGAGGCCCTCTTCAACCACAATAGAATCCCACTGCGCCCAGTACGATTTTACACTTTGTGGGTGTCGTGCAACGTCTTCCCAAACTGGCCTGCCATCGCCATGCTTCCAATCAAGTATGATCTTTAAGTCCGGATCATTCTCTTGGTCCCTCCGTAAGTCTTCAGGTTGCCATCTCTCGTCCACTACCGTTGTCCTTTTGACGGTGGCAAGTTTCGCTTCCAAATGACAAGAATGCTTGCACTCTTCTTCACGGGTCTTCTCTCTCGCTAGGCTTACACCGTGAACTACTTTCTTCACTCCTACTTCTTTAACAGCAAGAGGAGCTGTTGCTACTTTTTCACCCGTTTTCTTTTTAAACTTCTTTTCAGTATTTGCTGCAGTATTATGTTTTTGCAGTTTCCCGCACAGCCTTTGCGGGTGGCCTAGCTCTCCACATTTCCAGCAATGAAGTATCTTTCTTTCAGCATGAATTTCAGATACAACTCGCTTTATCTTGTCTTCAATTCCCTCAGCATCGATATTTAGCACTTGCGATTGGTTACGTGAAGCTTGTTTCGCAGCTTCATGGTCTAAGGCATATGAAAGTGCGTCAACCAGAGTTTTTGGTCGAGCCAATCGTAGTGCCTGCTGAGTTTCATTATCTCGGACCCCATAGATAAAGGCTTGTGTAGCTAGGCATTCCAAAACGCTGTCAGGAGCTGTAGGGTGTGCAAGACGAACTAAACGAGCTATATCAGCTTCGAATTCTTGAAGGTTTTCTTTAGAACTCTGATATCGGTTCCTCAGTTGTGTCTGGTACACTTGCTCCAGATGCGCATTGCCATATCGCATATCCAATCTCTTAACAAGTTGTTCGTAATCTTCTTGTTCATCTTCTTTTAACGTTTGTAGGATATCGATGGCTTCTCCACGTAGCGAAACTGTCAGCGCAGTAGCCTTTTCTTTGGAAGTCCAGCCATTTGCTTTGGCAGAGGCTTCAAATTGTTTTGCATAATTCGGCCATGATGACTTGCCATCGAATTCGGGTGCTTTAATGTGCAGTTTTGAATTATGTTCTGCTTTTACTGTTTTGTTTACTTGAATAATATCTGCCACATTAGAATTTAATACAGCTGGCGTAATATTAGAGAAATTTTGCTGCAACTCTTCAACTTTTTTCTCGTAGGTTTCTATTCTCTCTTCTAATATTCTAGAACTTTCTTTCAATTGTTCGTTTAGCTTGTCCTCCAAACCTTTAGAATTTTCCATTAATTTCTCTTCCCATATTCTAGAACTTTCTGTTAATTTCGCTTCTAAAGTTCTAGAATTTTCTATTAATTCTTCTTTTAAAGTTCTAGAATTTTCTGTTAACTTTTCTTCCAAAGTTCGAGAACTTTCCGCCAACTTTTGTTCTAAAGCTTTAGAATTTTCTAGCAACTCTTCTTTTAATGTTCTAGAATTTTCCATCATTTTTTCTTCCAAAGTTCGAGAATTTTCTTCAGATTTTCTAGAACTTTCCTCTAATTTTTGTTCTAAAGTTCTAGAATTTTCTAGCAGTTTTTGTAAGTTTTCATCAGATTTTTTAGAACTTTCCGCTAACTTTTCCTCCATAATTTTACCAAAATCGGTGAAACCACCCGCAATTTCGAATACAAACTCATCTGGATTTTCACCAGCTTCTACTAAAGCTTGCCGTAGACGAAGTTGCAGAACAACCTTGGATCCCGATGTCTCTAACTCTCGGTCTTCCAGCTCCCTCTTGAGATCGGTTACTTTTAATTCACTTAATTTTACTTGTTTACTCGCCATTTTATTTATTTTTATTTTACACTTCACTGTTTATTAACCCTCACACCTGACACCAATTGTAACGTTTTATTTATTTAGGTGAAGTGTAAAATTGATTAAAATACTAATATTTATATAACTATGTTTAATTAAAGAAATATGAATTATAAAGAATAAATAAAAATAACTAACACTAAGAATTAACAAATATAAACACTAATTTAAGAACTAATTATTATTACTAAAGACTTAAACACTAAGATAATTTATTTATACAATTAAAACTACACAATATTTATTTCAACACTATTTATATCACCGTCTATTTATTTATATCATCATCTGTACACTACACGTATTAACACAAGACTGTCCTCGCGATCTTTTGGTCGGGGTATTTATATTAAAATATATCATTCTAGAAGATTCTTTGATTTCTTGAATTCAGAACAATGGGAAGCGAACGGACGTGTTCTGACCTGCACGCTAGCGGTCGCCGCCCGCGCCGGCGCCCGCGCCGCGACCCTGGGTTCGCTACAATACAATAAAAAGATCGCAGTCCGAAATTTTCAAGTTGGAGATTTAGTATGTCTACTTAATGAAGTAGTTAAACAGGGATTAAGTAGAAAGTTTGTGAAGTCATGGATAGGACAAATTTTGTGATCCAGAACGTGGACGGAGGCAAAGAAATATTAGTAAATGTAAATGGGTTGAAATTATATGTGGAGCCAAATCATAGTACCCTAGAAGCAAAGAAGAGTCCAGTTCCACGCGTGATTGACATAAAAAAAGTTTGATTTCGTATATACGCCGCGTCAGAGCGACAATACTCAACGAGAGAGTAAGTAAGCAGAGCCGTAAGTTTAGAATCTTAAATGAACCGGGCGGAGTCACCGTAAATGTAGAGGCGAGCGTGCAGAGTCCACCCATAAATAATAATAATACCGGGCCAAGTGAAAATACCGAAACTCCGCGAAGTAGATATTCATTACGTAGTTACGGTCGGGTTCGTGATGAACGATGGGTAGCTAAAAGTTGGATATAGATCCGCAGTGTCATTGTAACATATTGGTTTTTGTGTTAATCATGTGTGATTGCAGTGTTCAGAGGTCTACTGTTGCTCGCGTTAATGGGCTCAATAACAGCAGAAGATTACGTGCCAGGGATGGACAAGGGACCTGTTTTTATTAAGAAGGAAGAAGTACTGCTAATCGTTAATAATTAGATCCTATCCACGGATATCAATCTAAGTGATTGTCGGCTCGTGTTAGAAGCATTCGAAGATGTTCTACGCGATGTGATGAAGTTAGACGTTTGACTTGGAGAGGACACGGAACCATCTTTCAAGACTACATTAAATGATATAGTAAGTAGATAATTAGGAATTATTAGCAATGATGTTGCAAAATTGAAGGAGAAATTGTATAATTTGTACAAAACAATTGCACCGTATGAGGTAAAGAGAGGCAAACTAGGTCTTATTAAACGGGCGGTAATATTTTGAAATTTTTGTTCGGTACCGCAGATAATGCTGATCTAGAAGACGTTAATGAGATAATTACCGAGTTCATCAATCAAAAATCGGATAGTATTGTAAGTGTAATGAATGAGCAAGTAACCGTAGTAAAGAAACTACAAGATAACGATAAAAAGAGGAAAGAAAATTTCGCGAAATTAAAAACTGTTGTTTCACTATTAAATACGAAAGTAGATCACATTCTTAAAGAAAAAGAAAGTGTACATTTTGATGCAAAATTGATTTAAAGTATAAATTTAAATTCGGCATTATGAACGGCTGAATATATATTGAATGACGTTAAAGAAGTTATTTTGGATTTAGGCATTGCTTTGGAAGCAACTGCTTTACAAAAAGTAAGTCATGTCTTTATCAGTCCGAGTTTACTAAAGGAAGAATTAAATTCAATTAGAAATCAGTTACCTACGGGCTTGTCGCTAATAGTATCTGATTTCGATAGAAACGCATTTGTATATTACGATATCGTGAAGGTTAGAGCAGCGTATTATAACGAAACGAAAAAATGTTGGACAGTCAAGTGACGACTCTAATGTAGAGAATTATGAATTGTTGTTAATTAAATACTATTAGTGTAAAATATCTATATATTTTTTATCAATTATGTGTTTTTTTGTAAACAAATTTGTATTATGTACTTATAAAAATAAAATATTTGCTTTCCTGCTAATTTTTTTCTCTTTTTGTTATTATTTGTATCCCTTTATAAGGACTCAAGTAAAAAATATATTATCAAATACTACCCTGGTAAGTACGGGCTCATAAATTTCTTTAATCCTCTTGCGGATTACTTGCTGAGAAGCCAATCGCCATTTATCTTTAACCAAACTATACCTCAGTCGATTACCACGAGTAGTATGCACTGGAGATATTATGGTAATGTTATAGTACCACCATTGGAGACAAATATTTCACATGTTAGTAATTTTAGTAATAAAGGTGGATCAAAGGATAAAGTAAATGAATTCAATAATACGATCAAATTAGATCAACTTAAGCTTGGCGTAGATTTAAATGATTGTCATTCGGTAATCCAGACTTTATGAACGAGACAAAGTCATAAAGAAGTTACTTACTATGATTCGATTATATTGGGTGTTATTGGATGATTTATGTTAGCACTATTACAGATTTATAAAAAATGTCTTATTAACATTAAACTGTATATAACAAGAACTGTACCTCGAACGGAAATAATTAGTTTAGCAGCACTAGAAGCTGGATCCTCTTGTACCAGATCTGCGGTACAAGAAAAGTTATTGCCTTGGGAACAAGTTCGTGTAAATAATGTTATTCACACTAGAATTCCTATTTTGTAATGTATAAGAATTGTATGTATAATAGTTGCATGTTTTTGAGAGCAATAACATAAGTAGTACTACAAGGGGTTAAGGAAGAAATAAATTTTAAAGTTAAATAGAAAAGGGCAGTTTTTGAGAATAAAAAGGGAAAAGCAATCTTAAGATCACATTTCATAATTGACAGCGTCCGGCGACAAATACTTGGAGGTCTCAAAAAGCCTGTTAGAGATTATTTTGCGTCTTCCAGCGTTGCCGCACGGACGGGAGTAATTCAATGAAACTAACGATTATAAAATATTTGAAATGACCAATAAGGGTGAAGAAACACCTTCTTATTGGAAAAACTGAGGTAAAATTATGTGAAGTTCCTTCCACATAATTTTATCTAAAATGATTCTCTCCGCTGACTTCAAGCTGAACAGATTTGAATGATCTTCTTGTGATAGTCTTGCGCGAATCTTTCCAAATTTTAATAAATAAATTGTCTTAGTGACTTTAGATATTTTTGTGTTGGGTGTTGAAGCCGTCGTCGTCCGAGTCCAATCGAACTTAATTAATAATAATAATATATAATAATAATATATTCTTTATTGTATTAGTGAATTAATACAAAGGCGAGGTTCAGCCAAAGGCTGTTCTTCCACCTAACCAAGAACCAACTATCTACATATACCAAATATAGCATAATGCTAACATAAAAAACATAAAGTAATGCAAAATAGATATGTTTCAGGACAAAAAAGATATAACAGTGAAATACAAAAATATATACTACATAATTACGGCTAACATTAAATGCATAATTAGCGATACATTTTCTTTACAAAATTGATAAATGAATTTACAGACAGAGATTTCACATCGTAAGGAATGGAGTTGTATAAAGAGGGTGCAAGATAAGAAAAGGATCCCTTAAATTTTGACTTTCTATATGCTGGAATTATATATAAATCTTTGATACGAAATGAGTAATTATATTCTCTGTATTTTAGTTTATCCAATAAATAATAAGGAGAGCATGTTTTTATAATTTTATGTACTTGACAGAGATACAATGTTTTTACGCGATTATTTATAGATGTCATATTGGCTAATTCACGATATTTACTTATGTGATCGTATTTACGTACACCGTAAGCGAAGCGCAAACAAGAGTTTTGAATTAATGTAATTCTATTTTTATCTGTTTCCGTCAAGTTTGGTATATAGGAACAAGCACAATAGTCAAAAGTGAGTAGTATAAGGGCATATATCAAACGTAATTTTACATTAATAGCAAGATCATGTCTGAATTGGTATAGATGACGCAATTTAAGTCTCGCAGCAGTAAGCTTTTTATTCAAATGTTCTTGAAATTTTAAATTTTCATCTATTATCAACCCTAAAACATTTACTGATGAACTGCGTTTAAGTATTGTGCCATCTAATATTATATCAGGAAACGAATCTCTGTTTCCAACTATTATGAAGGAGGATTTATTTGCATTAATTTTGAGTAGTAGTTAATACATGAGAGTTCTGGCTCATAGGTGCGGGGGTGAGGTGGTGCTGAGGGTGTCGGGGGGGTGGTGGTATGCGGGTTGCAGTGACGTCATAGCGGTGGGATGCGGGTGCGGTGACGTCATAGCGGTGGGTTGCCGAGTTGTCAAGACGTTGGCGGGTCCTTAAGACGTTGGTAGGGTCTTCAAGACGTTGGCGGGGTTCTCAAGACATTGGCGGGGGCTGTGGTTTAGGCCCGCATTTGACCATATGGTGGGTGACTCATCCTCAAGACCAGCATCTCTACACCGCATTTTTCATGCACCCTGGATTTGCAATGTGACATACCAGCATCTACACATATGTTGTGCGTTGTGACACCTGAATCTGATCGCAAATATTTCGCAAGACCAGCATCTCAACACATGACTTCGCCCAGACAGACAAATTTAATTTATGCACCCTGGAAATCGGCAATCTGACTTACCAGCATCGACACATATGTCATTATCGTGCACATTGTTTAATTTATTCACCCTGTGACGATGAGTTTTATTTTCATTTTTTAATTAAAAGAAATTATTAGTTTTATATTTATTTATTTACAAAAACTATATTACAAACATGGTAAATAAAATATACTAACGTACTACAATAATCGTAGGCATTACTATTGGGTGACATAAAACTTATTCGTTTATTATTATATGAAATTAAAGCTATCTTATTCTGTCTTATCACATATTTTTGACTTAAATACTATTACCATAAATTATTTTTAGTTTTTTTGTTAGAATATACAACACTTACAACAGTATATATCTGTACACAAAACAAATTTACAATTCTTTTTATATTTTTTCATTTTATTTATCCAATTTTTGAAAATAGAGTATGCTTTATGAAAATAAAATCTCTTGAGAGACATGCTCAAGTACACTGATGTAGGACACGCACTCTGGTTAATACTTGCCATAGCAATGCGTTTATCTGAATGTTTAAAAATCGTCATAGCATTCATTATAAGAAATAATTTTAAAAGTTGTTAAAATATAATATCAGAGAGAAAATGTATATTAGCAAACTACCTGCATTTTTCTCAGACAAATATAATTTATGCACCCTATAAATCGGGTGATTAAAATTGGCTATCTCTTTATGGAGGATGCAATATGGGTTGGAGTGGGGGGGGTACATTTTATGGTATAAAAGCTGCAATATTACACATTTTTAAATTAGTTTACATCGAAACATTTAACAAATAACAACTAAGTACATTAAAGCAACATGTCTGTTTTTGAAATATTCAACAAAGTTGCCCAGGTTAAAGAGCCCATATCCCTGAATGATCTGAAGAAAGGGAAAAAATATAAAGTATTGAATATAAGACGTGTGAGTACAAAGTATGGAGAGAAAGTTGTTCTAGAATTAGAGAGCAACATTTTATTCCTCGGTTCACGGTTTAACCAATTAACCGACGAAAATATAGAAGAGGGTATCCAACAAGCTCAAGCTGGGAAATTGTATGTAGTTTCCAATGGTAAAATCGGAAAAGTAGTGGACTTGGCGTTCTGTTCACTATAATCAGCAGCAGCAGCTACGCAGCGGTGAAGTGTGAATAATAATATGAAGATGGTTTATCGAAAAGTGAATTATAGAAACAATTTAATAAGTGATATAAATAAACATTTATTAAAACTGAAACGTTTGAAACAAGATGTTCATAATTACTATGTTTTAAAAAATATACTTAACAATATTAAACAGTTAAACATAAACCATGAAAGTGCAGTTCAATGAAACAGTCAAAGTTCATTACATGTTTGTATGGACATTCGCTTACCAAACAGCGAGACAGAGCCCATGGATACAAATAGCTATTGATAGAGCACACTTTAGATATAAGATTGATAGTTTTTATGAACCACTTTTAAAACCTATATTAGAAAATAGAAATATGAAATATTTTTATGTATAAGTATTATGTAATAATTTGTAACTATTATTCTCAATAATAAAATGATAAAACTGTATTGTTTGATTTTTACATGTGCTTACCTTCATTAATTCAATCCTATCGAAGTTAGATACAGATGTTAGGAGATGGTAAGTAAAATAAATAAAACATGAAATATTTAAAATTAAAATTTATTTTTTAAACTTGTTACATTAAAATTCATATTACATAAAATTATTTATTACATTGAATACAATACTTTTTAATTGGGTAGACATTCCCGACTTGATCAGTGTTGATGTCAGTAATTAGCGGGTGGTCAGTACAGCGCCTATAGTTCTGGAATTCCTTATCATCTTGCCAGTTCTTGGGAAATTTGTCCCATTCCCCATCTATTTGACGTGGGATGCAGGCCATAATAAACTCTTTAGGCAGGCATGATATTTCCTCTTCAGACATAAAATGTAAAATCCCCGTATCATTAAACTTTTTAAATGAAGCCAATGAATTAAAACGTTGCTTGTACCAGTCCTTTAATAAGTATACATTTTTTATAGCACAGTTCTGCAGATGTGATTTACATATATTTAATTGAAAAGATTCACGTAATTCTTTTAATGAAGGACAACCAAAACATTCAATATTAACAATCTTTAATTTATGTAAACCTAAGATATTATTTAACCATTTAATTTTATCAGATCCCTTAACATAAATTTTGCAAGCACCACTAAACATGCCTCGCACAATATTGTTTAAAAGACTGTAATTTATATTGCCTGAAATCCATTCTAAATGATGATATTTATTCGATAGCCAAAGCACATTTTTCTGACTTTTAGTATTTAAATTAGAGAAAGGGTAGGGAGGTAAAAATATTTTAAAATCAAGTGAATTCGTATTAATATTTAAAACGGCAATTTCTTTACATATAAATGTTATGGTGTCATCAGCCTCAAATATTTGAAACCCTTGTAAATCTACTATGTAAACAGTCATGTTTATACAGTTAGAAGTTCAGAAGTGAAATGGGACAGTAGAATACTTTACAAGAGTTATATTATTAGTATTATATTCATCCTTGTTTAGGATGATAACAACCCCCCCCCCCCCCCCTCACTTTTTTTTAATTCTCATTCAACATGTGTTTTACTTATCCAGCTATTATGTTTATTATCGAATCCAAGCCATTTAACAAATACCATATCACCCTTCTTTTTAAGAATTTTTTCAACAAGGTATATATCAGGATACTTTACTTTCTGTAATTCGTATTCATAAAATCCCCCTTTTATAATTTGGCCAGTCTGATCTTTAAGAATATAAGTAAGAGGATTTGTTAATTGAACTGAGTATATAGTAAAAATTTCATTAGACCAATTAGGAGTATAACCTTTTGCAAAAACCCCTCTATATTTGTTTATACGCACAAAATCATTCTCTTTAAATTTTGTTTTCCCAACCATTTTAATATTACTGTAAACATTGTCAAGAAGTAATTGTTCATGTTTTCTACTAACTTCACTAGGTTTCATATTAATGGTTCTGTGTTTTGTATTATTATACTTTTCTGTAAGTTTAGGTAATAAATTCAACCACTTATATGTACCTTGTAAGCTAAACTCTTTCCACATCATTGATTTTAAAGTGCGATTAACTCGCTCAACAACAGATGCCTTTTTAGTACTATAGCTTGAATAATGATTAATATTATATTTATTCATTAAATTTTGAAAATTTTTATTATAAAATTCTTTGCCGAGATCAGTTTGTAAATTTTGAGGAATTCGATTACTACTAAGCAAAATATTTTTCATAGCTATTGAAATTTCAGAACCTGTTTTGTTTTTTATGGGTTTAGTCCACAAAAATTTAGAAAATACATCAATAACAACTAAAATGTAGCGATATCCTTTATTTATTCTAGTATAAGGAATCATTTCAACCAAATCAGCCTGGAATAAGTCATTTATTCCTTTTGTAATTACACGCCTCCTGGGAAAGTGTACTCGTGCTGTTTTATGTAATTCTTCCACAATTTCACGTTTAATTTTCGACATAGTTAACAGATGTTTCTAGTACGATTTCCACATATAAATCACTCGTATTTAAACTTATAGGACTAGGATATATTATCAATTTATCGTCTTTTACAACATGTTTATTAACTATTATTGAGATACGGGGTTCTTTATTAATTCGATAGTTTAGTAGCTCCTTTGGATTACTTAAATTAATTTGAATTATTTTACCAGTACAAGGAAAATTGTAAAAAGATAAATTAGAGCTGTTTATTATATTATAAATGTCACCATCTAGTTTTAATTTTAAATTAATAACAATGGTAGATTTTAAATTATTTTTTACTTTAGACAATTCTATTCGGAATTTATTTTCAAGTATATTTATTTTCTTTATACAATCTGATTCTAATTCCTTAATTTGTTTCGAAACTAAAGGTAATATTTTATTAGTATATTTTTTAGTATTATGATGCTCAATATGACGTCCGAACTTATCAAGAGTCATTATTAAACTGTCACTATTCTATAACTCCCGCTTCTTTTAACTCTTCAATAATGGATATAATTTCATTATCGTGACCTGTATGACCGGCATCACGTGACGCAATTAAAAGACGTAGTCTATTAACCAATTCATTAATATTGTCCCAGTATACGTACTCCACTTGTTTTTTAGTAAACGTTTTCAAATAACTACCACCTGACGTTGAACCTGTTCTTTTTGAAACCGAACTTAATTTTCTAGATTGTAAAACTCTCCTTCGAGGATCTAACATTGGAGCTATTACGGTAGTATACTTATGTGATCTTGATCCTGCTAATTGTTCATTTTCACTATAATTTCGATTGGCGGCATTTGTTCTTTTTACAATATCAATATAATTTTTTTGATCAGCCTGGGTGTATCCCAATGGCTGTTTTTTAAATAAGAGCTCATATAAGCCTGGTGTGCCTAAATATTTCAAATTTTGTAAAACTAAATCTTTACCCTGAATTTTTAACTCAGAATTACCGATATAAAATTTATCTGTTGCAGCATCATGTCGCACGCCATACTTGAAATCAAATAAATCCTTATCATCTTTTAACATATCTTCAATGTATTGTCGCGGTAGTGGATCATACTGCTCCAAATACTCCCTGAATGAAGGTTCCTGGGTTAAATTCAAAATATCGTCTCTAGTTATTGATGGTTGGTCTTCTATCACGGTTGATTGAAATACATCATCATCCCCACTCTCACCCCCTGATTCTGCTATAACACTTGTTTCCAAAAATTTAGGGCCTACTAAAGTTTTATTTTTCTCTGGTATTTCCTCTTCCTCCTCCTCCTCTTTTGGTTCTCTTTTAATTTCATCCTTTATATTGGTCATTGGTAAATTGACTGCAATATCTTGTAAAGATTTGATTATTGGCTTATATTGGAATTCTAATTCAGCTTTTCTATGTAATGCACCACGTTTAAGATTACGAAGTTTTTGTTTTACAATATTTCTTGTTTTAATTAAATCCATTTTTAAGCTCGTATCCATTGTAAGTGGATTAATGAAAAAGATAGGTATAATTATTAAAAACAACCCTGTTCTGGAAAACAGGTACCAGATCAACAATTTAGAACAGCTAAAAACAGCCCTGTTCTGGAAAACAGGTGCCAGTTCAACCGTTTAAAACAGGTAAAACCGCCCTGTTTTGGAAAACAGGTACCCGTTCATTCGTTTTAAACAGCTAAAACAGCCCTGTTCTGGAAAACAGGTGCCAGTTCAACCGTTTAAAACAGGTAAAACAGATATGTTTTGGAAAACAGGTACCCGTTCATTCGTTTAAAACAGCTAAAACAGCTAAAACAGCCCTGTTCTGAAAAACAGCTATCAGTTCAAACCTAACCCAAATCTGTTCTGGAAAACAGATACCGGTTGAACAATTTAAAACAGATGGCAAACAGGTTCAAGTTCATATATTAACTCATAAACAGGTGATTATTAGAGCTGTTATTTGTAGAAACAGGTAAAAAACTGATCCAACGATTGATAACCAGATCATAACCAGATAATAATCTGTAAAATCAAATCAAAAGCAAATATAATTAAAATTTATCCGTTACTGTTCTATTTAACCTGTTTGAGATGTTTACCTTACGGCAACTAACTACCAACTGAAACCTCTTAGCTCATGTCACTGTTATTTATTATAATGTACTGATCAAAGCCTTTACGATAACGCCCTCTATTTAAGTCACTTTCTTTGTCAATAACCACGAATCCATACTTATCACACCAACAAAATGAGCAGAGATTCTTAAATGTTTCATATGACATATCTGTATTCACGTGATCAGAATATACATGTTTTAAATTCATATCGTCTTGTTTAAATAATACTAATAAGTTCGCATTATCTCGTATAAGATGTTTGGGGATTCTAGTATAAGTCTGACATAAATAAAAACAATCTATAGCCTTATGGCGACCCATAGAAAAGTATTCTCTAATTACATCTTGTTTATCACACGCTACATCATCAAATATAAATACTGAATTGTATTGCGCATTGCACGGCTTCTCAATATCTACGTTTTCATTATACGCAAAGTAACCTACTCCTTCTATAGGTTCTAGTAACATTTTTAAATACTCATATTTAGGCTGGAATAATGATTTTGAGTATATGTAGATATTAGAAAAACATAAGCCATTTTCATGTTCTAATAGTGCAATCATAACATTTGTCTTACCGCATCCGGATGGACCGGCTAAAATACATCTTACAATATCTGGTAATAATATACTATGGCGCGGCTCACTACTGACATTATTAAAATCATAATTCTTTACGTTGAGGCTATGACTTTGTTTTACAGTATGCATTTTGATATAAATAAGAAGATGAACGTTACATGAGCACAGTTCGTCATTGACTGCGGAAGAGGTAAGACGTGCGTTCCTTAAATAGTCATGATGCGGGTGCAGAAGAGGAAGAAAACTGGCGGAAGTTTGTCTTTCCGCAACGTGGTCAACCGCGCACGGAAAGCCATAAAGAGAAATACCAGTGGTTCTGATTTAAATAAATCTGCAAGAATAGCTTTACGAACGGTCAAGAGAATAAAGCGAAAAATTAAAAATCCAAGAATTATATCAGTACCAAAAACCGGAGGGTTCCTTCCCCTAATTCCAATTTTCGCCGGCTTGAGCGCTCTCGGCGCACTCGGGGGTGGTGCAGCAGGTATCGCCAAGGCTGTTCACGACGCTAAAGCTGCTACCGAGCAATTAAAAGAAGCTCAGCGCCATAATAAAATGATGGAATCTATAGCTATGGGGAAAGGTCTATACTTGAAGCCGTACCGTAAGGGACTTGGACTATATTTAAAAAACTCCCAATAGATTTACCATCGCGGGCATTAACTAATATTGATCTTGAAAAATATGCTAAACTATTAAAAATCCCTTTCTTTAGAGGAGTTTTCATGAGAAATAATTTACCAAAAAAAGTAAATCATAACGAGTATGCAATAGTTAATTTGGATAACAGTAACGGGCCAGGATCACACTGGGTTGCATACAAAAAACATAATAATTTAATATCATACTTCGACAGTTATGGAAACCTGGTACCACCAAAAGAACTAGTTAATTATTTCGGAAACAGGTGCTCAATACACTACAATTATGATAGATACCAACCTAATAACAGTGTAAGGTGTGGTCATTTATGTTTAGCATTTCTTTATGAACAAATCTGATTACTCCTCAGTATTGGTTGAACCGTCATGTCATACACGTTTACGCTCTTCGGTACTAATTCAATTATAACTCAGACCTTTTATCCACCAATTACACTCGATGAAGATTCGGAGTATGTTCTCGGTTTAATAAATTTTGAAGTTTATAATGCGATACCAAACATTGATAATCAAAATAATAAATTTTATATTGGTAGTCGTGTAATAACTATTCCAGAAGGTTCTTATGAAATTGATGATATAAATAAATTCTTAACCAGTAAGTTAGATGCTGGCACTGAATTAAACATAGTAGCAAATAATAATACTCTTAAGTGTGAAGTTAGAAGCAATAAGGAAATAAATTTTATACGAGACAATTCAATTGGTAATATTCTAGGGTTTAAACCTCGTCGATTAGCGGCTAATATATCACATGAATCTGACAATCCAGTTTCTATAATTAAAGTAAATGCAGTGTGTATTGAGTGTAGCATAACTACAAATTCTTATTCAAATAATAAAAATGTGCACATAATTCATGAATTTTTTCCGCGCGTCCCGCCAGGATTCAAAATTATAGAGGCACCAAATCAAATTATCTATCTACCAATCAGCACACGAGTAATAAATTCTTTAACCCTTAAAATAGTAGACCAAGACGGAAAGTTAATTAATTTCAGAGGAGAAGTCATCACGGTAAGACTACATCTTAAAAAACAAAATGGGGATAAACTTTAATCATACTACTCGCAAACATATAAATACTGTTCGAAAGTGTAATTACATCATTCATAAGAAGACTGTTGAAGGGTTAACACCCGTCAATTATCAGTTTCTAAGATCTCTTGGGTTTAAAGTTCAATCTGGATAATAATAGACCGAGAAAGCGGATAAAAGCATTAATTATTTGGATTGGAGTTAAATATAAAAAGTCTAAAAATTTTATTCTCTGCATTCACCAAAATGAATGCTAATATTTTGAGCGTGTCCGAAAAGGCCTTATTTGATGATTCAATCAGTCATGCGGAAAAACACACACATCAACCGTATGCATCTACAACTTTAAACAATAATGATGAAATTCGCATACCCATACAGCAACAAGATTTGTACACTCTACCGTGGAATAGTTTACTTTATATTGAGGGTAAACTTCTCACACATGACAACAAACCGTCAACTACAGCTAAATTGGTTAACAACGCATTTGCATTCTTGTTTAGTGAAATTCGATATGAAATTGGTGGAATAGTTATAGATAGAGTTCGTAATCCTGGCGTAACTTCTTGTATGAAAGGTTATGTGTCTTATAACACGAATGAAAGCAAACGATTACAAATTGCTGGTTGGTCACCTTTAACTGATAATACAAAACATATAATTGATGACAACGGCAATTTTAACATATGTATTCCATTAAACATGCTATTGGGGTTCTGTGAAGATTTCAAAAAAATTATTTTAAATTTACAACAAGAATTAGTCCTTATTCGAAGCAGCACAGACATGAATGCGATTGAGAATAGCGCAGCAAACGAAAAAATGAAGATTGAGTTAAGTAAAGTTCATTGGAAGATTCCACATATATCTGTAGCTGATGCCGAGCGATTAATGCTTATGAAGTATATGGAGAAAAGTGTTAATTTGGAGATAGCATTCCGCAGCTGGGAGCTTCATGAATATCCACTACTACAAAAAACGCAGCGACACACATGGCCAATTAAAACGACAGCTCAATTAGAAACACCGCGTTATGTCATCGTGGGATTCCAAACTGATCGCAAAAATAAACTAAATAAAAATATGAGTAAATTTGATCATTGTAACTTAACTAATATTAAGTTGTATTTAAATTCTGATATGTATCCTTATGATAATTTAAATTTAAACTTTAAGAATAATCATTGGGCAATGCTGTACGACATGTACACTCAATTTCAATTGTCTTACTATGAGCGGTCATGTGAACCTATTTTCGCGCCAGATGAGTTTTTAAATACAGCACCTCTAGCAGTTATAGATTGTTCCCATCAAAGTGAGACATTGAAGTCGGGTAATGTTGACATAAGATTAGAATTTGAAACTAATGAAAATATACCCGATAACACAGCTGCATATTGTTTAATAATCCATGATAAAATAATTAACTATAATCCGTTAACAAATATTGTTAGTAATATATAAATGTATTTTGTATTATTTTTTGGATGTAAAATAAATGTTTTACAATAATTAGATGACTTTTATTTAAAAACTGTAATAACACCTGGTAATAGCAAAGGAGGCGTGTGTTACTGATGATATCTAAACGAATTACCAGGCGTCACCTCACAGACGACCAATGCTACACATGAAGTATCATCTGCTGTAATGCACTTTGGAATGCACACAGTATAAATAGGGTTAAAAATGAATTTTTAAATAGTATAAAACAATTAGTCATCATTACAACATGGCACGAGTATTTTCTGCGAGTGTTGTTATTCCCGAAGAACTTATCGGGTACTGTGACTGCTGTTCCAATAACTGGCTACAGCTTCAAGAATATAAACAATATTGTGAACACCTCGAAAAGTGCATCACGGATCAACAGGAATATATACAAGCTGCTAATTTGTCACTTGAAGTACTACAAAATTTTGTACAAAAGCAGGCGATGGAAGAGACGATGGCTCAAGAACAACATGCTGAGCACAGACCAAATGAAGACGCAGAAGAAGAAATTGAAGAAGAAGAAGAAGATGCCGAAGAAGACATGGTGTGGATTGTGCACCGCACACCAAACATTGATTTTTTTAAAAACTGTGTATTATGTAAATGTAATATGTGTACAGAAGTAAATAAGTATTTTTAATGTAAGTAAGCATTTATTTTAGAATATATATTATTTTTAAGAATCAAAAAATTAATAGCTCATTTAAATAAATTATTATAATAGCTATGATTTCTAAGGTTCTTTATTCCTTCCCTACTCTTAGCGCAATTTGTAAAGTTGTAGCTTGCAAGTTCAGACATGTATTTTTGAATGATGTATAAATTAAGATAATTAATGGGTAATGAATTATTTATAAATTGGAATGCACTGTTTTGATTGGTTACTGTGTCTGATGCTACACACTCAGCCCTTCAGAAGCGTGACGTCATTGCAAATCAGTCATTTGAGCTCGGTTAGGCGCACAGAACAGATCGCGATGTCAAGCGTTGCTAAAGTAAGCTGCAAAGCATTAAAGACACTTGTCGACGGAATTAAAATTTTAAAAACTCAAGACGAATGTATAAAATGGTTAAAGCTTATTAATAAGTTTATTTTATTAATTAACCGGGCTATAAAACAAAATGGTGATATTAATGGTAATTTATTTCAGTTGGAATCTAATTTAGCTTTATTTAAATTTTACCGCGAAAAGTTAAAACAAATAAAACGAGGTATTTATGGCGGTGGGTTAAAGTCAAAAAAATTAGTTTGGCAAGATCTACAATCCTGTTTTGAATCTCGAATATGTACGGGAATTATCGCAAATTTAAATTACAAAGATCCTTCATTATTCTTAAATAAGTGTTTTAGAATTTTTTCTAATAAAATTAAAGAAGTTCTTAAATCTTCAAATATGAAAGTGAATTTAACCTTCAGTGCAAATTTTATATTACCTAAAACAGGTGTGGTCGAAATAAAATCTTTCAATACAGCCAATAGTATTATAACCAAAACGACAAGTGTCAGAGAGTGGTTTCGTGAAAACGTGAGAAAAATACTAACAAAATTATCTGAGTTTCAGGAGCGCGATTCGGGGTGGGCTTTGTTTGAAATTTTACATTTAAAAATTAATATTAATAAATATACACCTATTTTAGGTGGGGAATATATTGATTTACCGCTTGATATTAAAAATAAACATGCAATAATCAATTTAAAAAATGCAGATGAATACTGCTTCTTGTGGGCTATAGTTTCCGCTCTATATCCTGCAAATAAAAATTCAGATAGAGTGTCATCTTACCCGCATTTCAGTAGAGTGTTGAAATATGAAGGCATAAGTTTTCCGATACATTTAAACAACATTCCCAAATTTGAAAAAATGAATAATTTATCCATAAATGTTTATACATTGGAAAAATTCAGTAAAGAGAAAAATGAAGTTGTGCCGTTGTACTTGACTAAATTCGAAGGTAGTAAATTTATTCATTTATTAATGTTATCTAATAATGATTGTATTGACGAAAATATAGAAGTGGATGATGACACTGTTAAAAGTGTAAGAAATAATACTAATTATCACTTTATGTGGATTAAAAATTTATCTAGACTACTAACTAAACAAGTATCAAAACATAACGGAAAAATATACTTTTGTGATAGATGTTTAAATCATTTTATTACAGAGACGGCTTTTAATCAGCATTTAATTGACTGTAAATTAATCAATAAATGTCGCGTTGAATTACCTACTGAAGAAAACAAATATTTAAAATTCAAAAATTATCATTATCAGGATACTGTACCGTTTGTAATATATGCCGATATAGAATCTATTTTACAAAAAACTGAAGATAAAGATAACAAAAATTCAATCAAAATTCATAAGCATGTTCCAAGTAGCATTGCATATTATTTAAAATGTTCATATGATAACAATTTTTCAGATTTTAAATTAAACCGAAGTGAGCACTGCATTGATTGGTTTTCAAATGAGCTTTACAAAATTTCACAGTTTATTAGTGATAAATTTGATAACCCAGTACCCCTAAAAATGACAAGAGAACAAGAAATAGAGTTCTTAAGAACAAAAATTTGTTACATATGTCAAAAGGAGTTCTTTGTGACTGATATAAAAGTTCGCGATCACAATCATTTTACGGGTTTTTTTCGGGGCGCGGCGCATCAATCATGTAATCTAAATTTTAAAAAATCACATACTATCCCAGTTGTATTTCATAACCTCAGTAATTATGATGGACATTTCATTATTAAAAACATAGCTAAAAAGATACCAGGAGGAGTGTCATTACTTCCAGTAAACAAAGAACGCTACATTTCATTTACAAAATATATTCAGGGCTCAAAAATAAATTTCAGGTTCATAGATTCTTTCCGATTTATGCCTAGTAGTATTGAAAAATTATCATCCTATTTGAAAGACGATGAGAAGCCGATAACACAAAATTTCTGTAAAGACATAAACCAGTTTAAGTTACTGACAAGAAAAGGAGTATTTCCTTATGAATATGTTGACAACTGGGATAAGTTTGAAGAATCTTTTTTACCTGACCAGAATGAATTTTATAGTAGTTTGAAGCATGAAAACATCAATGACCAGGATTATGAACATGCTAAAAAAGTATGGGAGACATTTAACATCAAAACGTTAGGGGAATATTCCGACCTGTATCTAACAACGGATGTTCATTTATTAGCAGATGTGTTTGAAAATTTTCGAAAAAATTGTTTAGAAACGTATAAATTAGATGCTCTTCATTATTACACAGCGCCTGGTCTAGCATTTGATGCGATGTTGAAATTTACAAATATAAAACTTGAATTACTTACAGATGTTGAAAAATTACTATTTATAGAAAAAGGGATTCGAGGGGGTTTAGTCCAGTGTTCAAAGAGGTACGCAAAGGCAAATAATAAATATTTAAATGAATTGTACAACTCCGAAGAAGAAGATACTTACCTTATGTATTTTGATGTGAATAATTTGTACGGGGCAGCGATGAGTCACTATTTACCATATGGAGAATTTAGCTGGGTTAATATCACTGAATTTTATCACATAGACCTTATAAATCTTCCAGAGAATTCTGAAATCGGCTACATTTTTGAAGTTGATTTGGAGTACCCCAAATCTTTACATGAATTACATAAAGATTTGCCATTGTGTCCGGAAAATTTTACACCTCCAAATTCAAAGCAGTCTAAATTAGTAGCAAACTTATACAATAAAAAAAACTATGTTATACATTATCAAAATTTAAAACAGTGTTTGAAATTAGGGTTACAATTAAAGAAAATTCACAGAATTCTCAAATTTAAGCAGAGTCTTTGGTTAAAATCTTATATCGATTTAAACACTGAACTTAGAAAACAATCAAATAATGAATTTCAAAAGAATTTTTTTAAACTAATGAATAATGCAGTTTTCGGGAAAACGATGGAAAATGTTCGAAAACATAAAAATGTTAAATTAGTTACAAAGTGGGATGGCAAACATGGAGCGAAAAATCTCATAGCTAAACCAAATTTTCACAGCTGTACTATACTCGATGATGACGTAATACTTGTAGAAATGAATAAAACATCAGTTCTTCTTAACAAGCCTATTTATGTGGGATTTTGTATATTAGATATATCAAAAACATATATTTATGACTTTCATTATAATTATATTCAGCAAAATTTAAATTCAAATGCAGAATTGTGTTATACCGATACTGACAGTTTAATTTATTTATTTAAAAATGTTAATATTTATAATATTATGAAAAGAGATCTTCATAAGTTTGATACTTCAGAGTACCCTATAGATAATGTATATAATATTCCTTTAGTTAATAAGAAAGTCATCGGTTTAATGAAAGATGAAAATAATGGCAACATTATGACTGAATTTATTGGGTTACGGGCAAAAATGTATGCATATAAAACTTGTTCAAACAATAAGTATGAGGTAAGTATGAAGGCTAAAGGTATTTCGAAAGCTACATTGAAATCAATTTGTTTTGAAGACTATTACAATTGCATATTTAATAATGAAACTATAACAAGACTACAAATGTTAATAACATCAAAACAACATGTTGTATATACTGTTAGACAGAATAAGTTAGCTTTAAGTCCATATGATGATAAACGAATGATAAGTTTTATGTCACCAGATACTTATCCGCATGGATATTGTAGTACACTAGTTTAGTACATAGATATTGTATTTAAAATATTTGTAATATAGTTTCGCAAATAAATAAATAAATATAATAGATGTTTTATTATTTATTCCTTCCCTATTCCCAGTGATAAATAAACAGTGCAGTGGCAGTGCAGATCTTCAAATGCTGGTTAACTTCATAAACAAACAAGCACATACTTGTTCAATGAACACTTGGACATTCAACCACGTGCTCGATGATTAGGGTGCATAAATTAAATTTGTCTGCGAAAACATTTAAGTAGTGTGCTAATTTCTCGTTCCCCCTTTTAATTACATAATAAAAATTAGCTTCGATACGGTGTCGAACACGAACTACTTGTTTATAAAGCCAGACCCTAAATTACTCGACTTTGTGGCTCGTGGCAAAATATGTGTCGATGCTGGTAAGTCAGATTGCCGATTTCCAGGGTGCATAAATTAAATTTGTCTGTCTGGGCGAAGTTATGTGTTGAGATGCTGGTCTTGCGAAATATTTGCGATCAGATTCAGGTGTCACAACGCACAACATATGTGTAGATGCTGGTATGTCACATTGCAAATCCAGGGTGCATGAAAAATGCGGTGTAGAGATGCTGGTCTTGAGGATGAGTCACCCACCATATGGTCAAATGCGGGCCTAAACCACAGCCCCCGCCAATGTCTTGAGAACCCCGCCAACGTCTTGAAGACCCTACCAACGTCTTAAGGACCCGCCAACGTCTTGACAACTCGGCAACCCACCGCTATGACGTCACCGCACCCGCATCCCACCGCTATGACGTCACTGCAACCCGCATACCACCACCCCCCCGACACCCTCAGCACCACCTCACCCCCGCACCTATGAGCCAGAACTCTCATGTATTAACTACTTTGAGTCCATTATTATTTATCCAAACAGATAATTTGTCAAGTTCATCGTTAACAACTTTACATTGTTCAAGTATTTTAGAAGGATGTATAGATGCTAGGATTGTAGTATCATCAGCATATGAATGTGGAGTTGCAAAATTTAGAACAGATGGCATGTCGGCTATATAGATTAAGAAAAATAACGGCCCCAAGATTGATCCTTGAGGTACCCCACAATCAAGGCTATAAAGACGTGAAATTGATGTTAGAAAACAGACCTGGAAGTTTCTGGCATTGAAATAATTTGTACACCATTCAACTGCACTGTCAGAAAAATTATAATATTTTAACTTAGCAATTAACATATTGTAGTTGACCATGTCAAATGCTTTAGTAAAATCTATTTGAATCAATAAGGAAATGTACGATTTATCGAAATTGTTTAATAAAATGTCAATTATATTCAAAAGACATGTGTTGGTACTGTGTCCAGTCCTAAATCCAGACTGGTTCATAGGCAAGATATTTTTTTCAACTACATAATCCATAATTTGAAAATAACAATTTTTTTCGAGAACCTTCGACATTGTAGGTAGGATACTTATTGGTCGTAAATCATCAAAACTAGCACATTCTTTACGCTTCGGTATTGGTTTTATAATAGCTGTTTTCCAATCATCGGGTATAACACCTTCCAAAATGCACGTATTAACTATGTGGGTAATGTAATCAGCTATTTTAGGTAGGATAATTAAGATCATTTTTAAGGAAATATCATCAACTCCAACAGCATTGGATTTAAGATTTCTCAAAATATTAACTACCGTATCCGTGTCCACAGTTTTGAAAAAAAATTGCTGGTCAGGGTTCTCCTTGTATTTATTATTCAAATAAGAATTTAATGTATCGTTATTTATGTCAGTTGTACAAATATTATTTAAAAGGTACTCAGCATAACCTTTAGGATCACATAAATGTTCTGGTATGTGCTTTGCTGATTTCTTATTCACTCCCACTTTATCCAAATTTTTCCATAATTCTTTACTGTTCTGGATATTATTGTTAATTTCGCATTCAAGAAAAATTTGCTTTTCTTTACGTATAGCTGCTGTAGTAAGATTGCGTAATTGTTTGTAATACGAAAGTTTTGCATCAGTTTTATTTTTTTTTTGTATTCAATGAATGCCTTATCTCTTTTCTTTTGCATTATTTTAATTACGGGTGTAATCCAAGGACAGCAGTTACCAGTAATTTTTATAGATTTGATAGGAGCATGCTTATTAAATAAGGATAAAATGTTGGTATTTAAAAAATTTAATTTATCATTAATATTATTGATCAGAACAATATTATTCCAATTAACTTTCTCGAAATCAGCAAAGAACATTTCAGAATTGAAATTGTAAAAATCTCTGTAAGTAATTAATTTTTGAGGGGGAACACATTTTGGCAGATTCAGTACACAATATACACCAAAGTGATCTGAAAAATCGGTACAGTCTATAACTCCCGCATGGGAACTTATATTTTCATTTGACACTGCAATAATGTCTAACAGAGTTTTGGAAGCAGGACGTGTATAATCTCTTATTAATTGGTGCATATTGTGTGCAGCTAATACATTCGTAAAGAATGTTGAGCGAGTGTCTTTTACCAAAAGATTAATATTGATATCACCTGTAAGGATTACATCATCTGCCTGTATTAAATATTCTGCCAAAAGTGGATCTAAAATTGGCAATTCATTGTAAAATTTAGAGTGTGGATTATAAAGTACACCTAGAATTAATTCATATTTGTTAACAGAAATTTGTATCCACAAATGTTCCACATTGTCACATTTGAATGATGAAGTGTCCAAAATTTTACAATGTATGCCACTGCGAACATAGAAAGCGACGCCTCCACCACGTTTATTCAATCTTTCAGTACTAATGAGATCATAATTTTCAATGTAAAATAATTGTGGAGGTGAAGTTTCACTAAACCATGTTTCACTTACAGCTAAAATATCAAAATCATAATCATGTAAGAAATCCTTAAATGTAGTAAAACAATTATTGAGCGATTGAGCATTAATATGTCCAAATGTAAACCTACTATATAATTTTGCATTACAAACAGCTGTGTTTGACATAAAAGTATAAAAAAATACACAAAGAAACGAACAAACCAAAACTAGCGTCAAGAGTTCATTGCACCCATGCATGTTCTGACACTGATCATTGTAACTTCTTATAAATAAAAAACGATATTGCTTAAAGAGAGTCACATTTAAAGAACATTATAATAAATAGCACGAAATTATGAACTCACTTTTTTTAAATTTAGATCACTAAAATTGTTAATATAGATCTTTTTATCTTTATTAATTTCAGACTTTGAATTCACACATACACGGCCATCATATGACCACACATTCTTGAAACCGAACTGATCTGCGGCGGCCTTGAATAATTCGAGCCTACTTTTTGAAAGATCTTCACGGATAGTGATACCAGTACCTTTTAGCATTTTCTTCACACTAAAAACAGTATTCCTTGTCCGGTAGCTTACAAATTTTACAATTATTGGTCGATGTTTATTATTTGAAGGCCTTCCTGTACGATGACATCTATCAATATCATTTTTGGACAATGTCAGATTCAATTTATTTCGGCATAATTCTACTACTTGATCATCCACAGATTCATTTTTCAATTCAGGTACACCAAAAATGCGCAGATTATTTCGGCGCGTATACTGTTCCAGATTATTAACAGATTTTTCACAACTTTCGCATGCAAACTTTAAATCAGTGTTTTCTTGTTTTATTGCCTTTATTTCGTCTTCTAAGCACTTTATTTTTTCACTAAACACTTTCTCCACCGCCGCTGTCACATTGATCACAATTAATTCTATGAACTCTTTGTTTGTACTCAAGTTATGAAATGAGTCAGTAATCATTTTAGAAATGGTACTACGGTCGTCACGAGAAAGCATTTTGGATATCACTTTAAAAAGAAAAAAAAAGCTGATTTAAATCACTTAAAGCAAAAAATATCGGATTCTGCAGAACACACAATAAACACGTCTAGCACAGTCGAACGCTCATACTTATCATGTAATTTTCATTTTTTAATTCATTTAATATTTTTAACTGTAGAGTTCTGTAAAATAAACTAATAAAGTGCTTCATCCGAGGCTGACCAGTGATGAATAGTAAGTAGAATTAACATTATTACTTTGGTAGTAGTAGTGTGTTTTTATAATATTAATTGTTGAGAGTCCAAATTGATAGTACCGTTCTCCCATGTTACAAGAGTAGTTAAGCATTAATAAGTTCGTTGTTAATAACTGTGTGTAAATAAATTGTTATATTGAGCATTTTTGTTTGAATTTCGAAACCCCTAGTTCTTCCTGTTATGAATTAAGGTATTTTAGCAAATATCGACACACTTATAAATTTTGTCGGAAGACAGCCGTGTCTGTCAACATTTTCTTTTGTTTGCTTCTATTCGTGATAATGGTGGCAGCGATTTTCGTTACCCTTGATCATTAATAAGTCTTGGATTAATATAATTAGTGGTTACTTTAGGACTAGTAAATTTTCTAAGCACCCCTTGTATGTCAGGTATTAAATTTTGTCCTAGGCGACCGTACCTGTTACACTAGGTATTTTTTAAATCCTACTTAATAACAGAAATTTACAGGTAACTAACCCATAAAAACAATCGCTCAAGTTTCCATAATGTAAAGCTACCAACTATACACCGTAGATCTGCTGAAGACAGTGTAACAACAACCACATACGCAGATGTCACCATATACTTGCATCATCCAGCGATCCAGCAGAAGCTTCAAGACTTCATTAACAACCTCTTAACAAAAAGAAGTCCTGGACTTATAAATGAAGAATAAAATTAATGAAGATAAATTGGCTCGCATTACTTTTACTAAAATACGGGACACATGCCCTAGGGTAACTTTAAATAATACAATTCTATCTCTAAAAATAGAAATACATACTATACCTAAGGATGCACCTCGAAAAAGAACTAAAGTACATATATTCTCAAAAAGAAAACATCAGGGCACAAAGAAGTTTTGGCTCATAGGATGCTCCATTGTATGTATACATTGACACATAATACAATAATCTACAAATAAAGTCTGCCTACGACCAAATAAAAACATTCGTATTAAAATATTAGGAGGTGATGAATTGTCACCCTCCAAAAATTTAGTAGAAAATCTATTAAACAATGGAAACTAAGTCAAAAAAACAGAAAAGAAAAACACCTTCGATTTAAGCTCAAATTAAAATATATGTAATACTTTAAACTAAAGGAAGGAAAACCAATGGACAACTCTTTCCCGCATGTCACTAATCTTGTATTACATTTACTGGTTGGTTAAATTGACCACTTGTCAATGATTTCAAAATAAAAAAATCGAATGTAGACCCCACATGACTTTCTCGTAAGCCTACTAAATTATACATATGTATTGCTGAACTTGAGAAAGAAACTTATTTGATTTGAAAGTAAGTTATGCGAAAAATTCAAAAACTACCTTTCGAACAAAGTATCCCTTTGAGTTAAGCTGCGTTCACAATCAGGTAATTAGTAATTTCAATTTCCACTTTCAGTTTGCAATTTCTACTTCCAATCAGAACCATTCACAATAAACTACTTAATTTGAGAACGTCAGTGTGATTCAATAAGATTTACGTGCAATAATAACAAAAATATGTTATGTCAATTGGCTATTGTTTTTTTAACAAATGTCAAAAACGTCATCTTTATCTTCTGGATTTCCCATTCTAATTTCCTCTAATAAATTATTGTAATCACTTTGCTGTTTTCTGTTCGCATTAATCGGTCGAACCCACAAACGTCTTCTTCGTTGTTTCTTTTTTGTTTAATACAGAGCCCTTAACATTATAATATTTTCCAAAGTTTATTATTCATAAATATGTTTACAACAGTGCAATCTAACAACAAATGTCATCTGAACAAATGTCAAATATAATAATATACAATAAAAAATGAAATATTCGCATACGTCACTTCAAAGTGGAATTGAAAAGTTTGGATCTTGCCAGGTTTACAGTGAACGTACAAATTGGAAAGTGAAATTATGTTGTTGTGAAAGTGGGTATTACATTACAACAGTTCAAGCTGAACTACAAAGTAGAAATTAAAATTGAGAATTGGAATTATTTGGTTGTGAATGGCAAAAAAATCAAATAAACCCTCCGAGCAAAGGTGCGTAACTAGATATAGTAGTCCCATATAAAAATTTCATCGTCCTGCGGTTAATAATTTTCAATTATTCGAGATACAAATGGATACATATATGCGTACATACAGACGTCCCATCGATACTAGATAAAATGGATTCAGGGTTGGTAAAACTGGAAATTTCCGTTGAAATCTGAAAACCGATTTTTTTTACGATTACAATACTTAACGACTTTGTTTCTGACTTTGTTCTCGTATAATAATAATTTTGCTTTTACAATAATTTACAATTTACAACATTACTTGCGACGTCGCTATTATAAATATCTCCTATTGTATGTATTGTTTCTATTTTTATATCTTTTGGTGGTGGTGCTTTAGAATTTACTGCTAAAAATAACTTATCATTTCTAAATTATTTCTTATTAGATTTAATAATATAAATCTTCCTAATGTAAAGTGAGGTGTTGACGTAGCTCCAGAAAAAGTAAATTATTGTAAAGCAAACTAAAATAAATTAACTGTAGAAAGTATTGAAGAGTATAGAAAAGGAACAACTTGAAAGGAATAGCAAAGTATTAAGATAAATATCGTTGAAACTAATTTATAAAAATAAATAAAACGAATTAGAATAAGTACGTGGAATGTTTGAACAATGCTACAGGGAAAATGCAGGAAATCGCGTCAGACTTCCGAAGATACAAAAGGCAAGTAGCAATATTACAAGAAATAAGTTGGGAAGTACAAAAACGAGTTTACACTCATGTACTCAGTAGAAGATAAACAAGGACAGTATGGAGTAGCATTTATAAAACCGGATAAAAAAGATAAATACAATCCATTCAATTTTTCTCCGATAAATGTATAAGTACCTACAGAAAACGCTAGAATAGAAGAAAGAGAGGATATGTACGAAAAGTTATAAGAAAAAATAGAAATAGTATGGTCAGATTCCAAAGTAACTGTATTGTGTACAGGGAAACATAAGCAAGAAATAAATTCATGTCCGTAAAAGCAACTAAGAACATGAATAAAGGTGAATGAAAATATTGCCTCAGTAAGGACAATCCGATTTATATGTTAACTGGAGGTATATTGGCGAAGAATTTAAAAAAAATCACAAATGAAAATGATATTAATGAAAAAAAAAAAAAACAAATGTATTTTCCAATAAAAACTAAATTGAAAAAAGTTCAAAAGAAATATTTGGGACAACTTTTAATTTAGAAAGATTTGATAAATTAGAAAAATAACTGGTTACTGCATATATTTTCAGATTTATTTGTAATTGCAAATCGAAGGAAATAAAGTTTAGAAGGGTACAGATTAAAGAATAAAGACAAGCAGAAATTTATTGGATCAAATGATTACAAAATGAAGAATTCTTAAACGAAATAAATACCTACATTGAAGAGAGAAAGGAAAATAAGTAATAGTTTATAGTAATCAAACTAGAAAAAATACTGGATTATAAGAAGACAAATCAAATCAGTTTGTGGTCAATATTTAAAATGTCGAAAATTAAAAGATAAGACGGGTATTGGAATATCCAGTCCAAATAACAGGAGTGAATTTTCTTGGCCCGTTGTGTAACACAAAAAACGACAACAAAAAACAAACAAAAGCATATATAATGTCATTAACTTGTGTACCAGTAAGAGCAATTCATCTTGAATAAATTAAAGATTTGACTGCAGAACGCTTGTTGAGAGTTTTATGTAATTTTTTTGTTCGAAGAAGCGTTCCAAGCTTTATATATTCAATGAGATAAGCTTCTTGACGGCTTGTTGTAGGTAAAATAAAAATTAGTCTTTTGAAATTCAATCAAATTATTTTGGATTTATCACAATATGTTTCAACCCCTGACTTCCTTTCCAAGAAGAAGGCACATAATATTAAAACATGTTGTAGTTGTTAAATCCAAAATAATTTCACTCTATTCCAAAAGACTCATTTTTAATTTACTTATTATTTCTTCAGATAATACAAAAACATTTAAAAGAGTACTCATTACTTATTCAGCATTTTAACATCCAAAGAGGTTAAAAAATTACAAGTATATTATAGCGTCTCATTGTTGATCAAGATCAAGACAATGAAGGACGCACTAAAATTTACATTATTAACCTTTATTGACGACAACCTATCTAATTTATTTATCCTATATCTCCGTCAAAATTTTAATCGGAATAAATGAATGTGTATTTAGCATAGATTTAAATAATACACATAATTAAAAGAAATGATCTTCTTCAAATTTGGAAAGGTCGAGAAAGGTTAAAGTCAAAGTTTTGATAGCGGTGGTGTAATGTTTACCTACAATATCTTTGATCTGCGCATCGTACTCCAAAGAGTAAGATCTTTAAAAAGGGGAGATATTGTCTTTCACCATGACCAATACTTGCGGAGGCTACATTTTTCCTCTCTAGAAGTCGGACATCTTCGTGAATCGAACAGTCACTTGTAACTAACGCTGAAACAACATACGCCATATGAAAATATATGGTATTTATTGTAGAATTGCGTATTTTCTAATGCGTTTTATTGTATCTTGTGTCGAAAATATGTATTAGTGTTACCATGAGTTCCTTATTTAAATTAACAAGTGACATTTTTATTAAGTTCTGCCTATTGGTATAGCAAGTTACTTAAAATAGCCAAATCCTGAATTGTACACTGGTCACTGCGTCCGAAGATTCTCAGCAACTCTGTTGCAGATGCTGGTGTCGACATTACAAACATAAAGCAGCATAGTGGATGGAAATATACAGCAGTCGTCGAAAGATACAAATCAAATTCTGCTGACTTCAAGTATCTCGGAGACCATAAATGTAAAATTCGAAGAAAACGTTATGCTTAACAATTAACCTGGAATTAATTTTTACAATTGTGAACATATGCAGCCGAATTTTTGAAAAAATGTTAGTGATAGAATCGGGTTAGTTCGTCGGTGTTACCACTAACCCTATTCTCAAAAAAGTTTAATACCAAACTCCTAACAATCGGCTAACACGGGTGCTACATATGTAAAGCCTTCTCATATCCATGACAATGTAAAATAAATAAACTAATCCTATTCACAAAGAATAATACCGTCTGGTAAGGGTTAAATTTAGCACCAAAATTTAAAACTAGTTCCCAGCAGTTTTAGGGGAAATTTTTTATGTTCTTAATACCTATATTTCTCTCTAAATGTTAAGTTTAATCTCATAAGTAATAAAATGAGACGGTTAAATAACAATGAATTAATAATTAACCGCATAAACAATACATCGCCAAGTCAACATCTACATCAGGGATGAGCAACCCGCCCTTTAAACATTTTTATGCGGCCCGCCAAGCATTTCTTAACTTAAATTTATTTTATCGACTTTCTTCCATCAATATAATGTTATAAAATTAATTATAATAAAATGGTAGTACATACTAAACTAAAACGATTCCAAATGTTCAAAGCTGAGAAGACAGCGGTTTCCATGAAAATGTTTTCCTCGCCATTTAATATCGATGTGAATACAGTTTCAGAAGACTTTCATTTGGAAGTGAGTGACATGTAGAATAATACCGATTTAAAAAATTTCTCAGTAAACATCGAAATTTTTTATAAATCTTTTGTGAGCCCTAAGAAATTTCCGCTTTTGAGGAAAAATGCAAAGCAAATGATGTCTCTGTTCGGAAGTACGAATGTTTGCAAACAATTATTTTCAACTATGAAATTAATCGAAAATGACCACCAACCAAGACTGAGTGATGCACGAATAGAAAGCTGTGTACGTGTAGCTACCTCATCAATTCTGGATGATATTGATCACCTTGTATCGAAAAAACAATGCCAAATTTCTCATTAAAAATTTCAAGAAAATTTGTTTTTCTGTTCTTTTCTTGTTTGTTTTTATTATGCATTAAAATTTGTATATGAAATCTTTACTTTTTTTGTTTAATTTTATATTTTTTTGTTTATTATGAATAAGATTTTGTAAATTATTAATAAGTGTTACTATATGTGCGGCCCGCCAAAAAATTTTAAAATTTAAATTGGCCCGTTGTATAAAAAGGTTGCTCACCCCTGATCTACATCTTAGTGTTGATTACACATTCCTTTTCTGCTTGTCATAAAACGTACAGCCGCCATTACTAAGCAAAATTTCAAAGAAATATTTTTCAAACTTGTTTACTATCGAGCTATAATACACTTTTTTAATATCACTAGAAATTCTAACTATTTTTAGGATTTCGTGATTACAATAAGCCAGTCCTTCATCAGCAATGTGGGCATTACATGTAAGGCCCAGGAAACGATTTAAAAAGAAGGGCGCACTTGGAAATCTAATTATTTAAAGACAATAGTAGTACCAATTACTTATACATAACTACAAGGAGAACTGCCTATCTCAATTCCTTCAAGGTGTCAAATTTTTATGGCGAGTAGTATGTTTTAGAGCACTACCTGTTATATCAATGAAATATTTCATTTTAAACATATTTTAAAGGCGATTAGTTTATTTATTTACTACACATTACAGGCTTCCACCTAATTTTGTTCTGGAAAATTCCATTTGCAGTAAATCTATTATCACACAATTGTTGATGACTGCGATTTTTAGCAAGTAAAGGCTTTTAAAATGTAATGAGAGATGTAATCAATGTTAGTCAAGATAGTTGCTAACTAAAATCGATATAAATATTACCAGTTTCACCAACTTTAGCCCAATACTTTTTTCTGATGATCTGACAGCTGGAATACCAGCCGCCAATTTGATACAGCGCGGTGTTAAGCACTGGGTTAGTCAAATCCCGTGTTTGTTTCGAGAATACGGGGTTAGACTAAATTTTAATAACGGGATAAGGCGGTGCTAACTAATACTTATTTTGGTTTTAAGCTAACACCTTTGCGAGAATTCAGCTGATAAAGTTTAATTATAATGTAAATTTATTATTATTTTAAAATTTTAATCTAAGTAGAATGTGCAGTTTTTTTAATGTAGAAGTATTATTATTTATATATAGGAAGTGTAGTCCTTGTAATAATTCTAGCTTCTAGTAGCCTACGCAAATTTAAATTGTCATCATGATAGTTGTAAAACACAATTTTATTTTTGGTAAACAAACGTGTAAGTATCATTTTAATAGTATAGAAATAATAAGAGCTATTTATATTTAAGTTTAGTAATAATAATTTAAAAATGTAAATTTATCTATTTTTTATAAGATTACTGAAATCTCTAATGAGAGTTTTGATTGTATATTATTTCTCTGGAAATTAATATTTTACTTTTGTTACAAGTTTTGTATCCTAGGATTTAATATTTGCAAATATTTGAATTGTTTTACTTTTGAGCAACAAATTTTGATGGTTAACAGAATTTATGACGTGCAGGGCTCGTACATATAGAGAGAATAGTCAATTAAAAATTTAGAGTGGAGTAACAAAAACATTAGAGTATATATTTTGTGAGAGTATATACATATTATTATAACCTTCAATTGGTGCAATGTGCATTTGTATTTGTTAGAAGACATATGTGTAGATTTTTCCATTAAAACAATATAAAGTTATTAGTGTTTATAAAAAATGTAAACTTTAAATGATGTCTTTGGAAAATATTATTTTGCAATTATTCTGAATTTAAGTTCTTTTTTATAATAATTTGTTAAAGTTGTTGGTTTAAGCTATGAAATTAGTCAATGATTTCGATAGGAAAGTTTTTGTTAGCTATGTGCACAATTTTTTATTTGATGAGTCAAGGACATCGTTCAGACATTATTAGTACTTCAAACAGCAACAGAAAACTATCTATTTTGATTGGGGATGAAAAGAAATCTTGCGGAAACGAATGATTTAAAATTATTGTTATTCATTAGTAATAGAGTAATAACTGGGAAAGCAACTAGATTTTGTTGCGTTGTGCAGAAGTCGAAAGTTGAGTCGAACCTAGTTTTATGTAAGTAATTTTAAAGTTAATTGTTCTAGTTTGAATTTGTTTCTCTATATATTAATATTTGCAATATTTGAATTCAGATTTAAGCTGTTTTTAAATTTTAACAAATTTTTATATTTCTTTGTAGTTAAGTTTATTTTTAATTTGAACATATTATTTTGATTTCGTTTAGTGCCTTGAGTTCATCCAGATTTAAGTTTGCCTTAATTAAATGCTAAACCGTAAGTTCATACAATATTTAATTCTATTTTAAATTCCAAAGTTTCTTTAATTGTAACCCATCAGGTAACATTATAGTAATACCTACATCTTTATTATCAGATATAATGAAAAAATTCACATGCAGTCACTTGCAGAAAAATAATTTTGGAAACTAACTTTGAATATGTTGTAGTAGAGAAACACCATAATGATGCAAGGAATGTAGAAGGAGGACAGACTGGAGTAGATGATGAAGTCGCTGTTGTAAAACAGGCAAGCATCAGGCACACGATCCGGCGTATTGTTGAGACCCAGCACGATGGGCGATCCGATGGCCGCTGAGATCACCCACACCAGTGCGATGGTCAACCACACTCGTCGGTTATTTTTATGTTTCGCGTATTTTATTGGTTGCGTCACTGCAATGTATCTGAAAAATAAAATATTATAATTATAGATTGATGTACGGCTAAATTTTAAATAATAGAGTGACTATCACAACAACTATTTCTATAATTGTGATTTTCCATTTACTGCGAATTCATTTGAGATGTAAACCATTATTGATTTGGTAGACTAACCCAGGGATCACCTAATTAATATTTAAAAAATGCGTTTGATATATCGTATAAATTAAAAAATAAATAAAGATTTTTTATGGTTTTTAATTCCTTTTCGTTCGCACGGCACACATCCCCTATAGTATATAAGTTGCTTTGCATCAGTTTCAATGTTTTTTGATAAATTAATCTTGTAAAAACATAATGCGTGTAAGCCAATCTAAATTAGGTTTATGCATTATTCATAATTTTATCGACATCTAAATCCAATAATAGATCTAAAGAAATAATAATAAGTAAATAGACAATATCTTAACTGTTTGGATTTCAGTGCTATAGGCCAGCAATTCCCATTCAAGATCCTACTCGGTTATATCCGATTGTTGCTGGGTAGACTAAAACGAAGCGTGGAAGACCTTCCGCGAATGGATTTGTCGTAAGCGACATACGACGTTGATGAACACCTGAAGTTTAGATTCTGTGTTCGAATAATTAACTAGCAATATTTCTATTAATAGAATCTAGTTAATTCTAATACTACCACTGAACACTTAACACTAGTACTAAGTATGAGATCTCTAAATCAAAAAATGATTTTTAAGAACATGCAATGGACAATATCAACGGAGAAATAAAAGGACGACGACCAAAAATCTCCCATTATAGTTAGCAATAAAAAATAAATAAAAAAATAAAAACCCTAGAAAAATAACATCGATTAGAGACTACTTCCAAAGAATATATTAGACTGCAATGTGTGTTGTATTCTTTACAAATTTACTCGTGTATGTCGAAATTTATATAGGTGTAGACTTTACACTGAACGAAAATGCACAAAAATATTTTTTAGTTAAACAACTTGCACTATCTGCAGCCGATCGGTTTTTTAATCATCTTCAAAGAGTTTACATATTAATTATAATTCATACAAATGATAATTGATAAGATAAAAATTTGTGAATTTTAGAAAATAGCGTATAATGTCAATAATTATTGATGTAATTTACCGGAATAATTTATATTCTTAGTTGGAATTTATCGGTTTTATTTGTCCTAAAATTGATAAGGAGTATACAAAGTTAAAGATTCTAAAAGCTTCTTAGAATTAATAGAAATATATATAAGAAGAAATACAGATATTTTCAGAAGTAAATTAGTTGAAATACTTATAGCTTGTAGTACTCGTAGAAACTAACACGGACATGTATCATGTACGCTTATAAATATTAAAGTACAAACAAGGAAATTAGAAAGAATGGGAATACGATTTCTAAGGAAAGCGAAAAATAAAGCAGGATAGATAAAAAGAAATAGGAAAATTAAAAAGATTTAGAAAACCATAGTCAGAGACAACAGAGTTGCATACATAAAAGAACATAAAAACGATAAAAATAACAAACACTCTGATTTAAACGGAAATATCAATTATTAAACTTAAACATTAAAACTTCTTTCTTGTCAAACTAATTATTAACTAATATTCATAACAAAATTTATTTATTCGTTATACATATTTTCATGATATCAAAATTTTCTACGGGACTGACTAAAACGGAATGCACTCTAACTCGTGTCGATTCCACTCTATCTATTCCCAGACCACGACACTTTTACACCTGCGGTTAATTAATCTCGAACCTTCTAGAGCCTTCCGGTCAATAGCGGCGTCCTTTTATCTCACTTGACCTATTTAGTGAGACAACCTGACTAGACAGGTCGCTTGCGATAAGTCATGGGAATGAGTCATTCTCGTTACAATGGAATAGTATCAAGCGTACAAGGAAAATATAGAATTGGCCTCCCTGTGTTGCAACTCCTTTACAGAAATGGACAAAAGGAAATTCAAAATGAGAACTAACAATATGAGTCATCGGCAGTGAGTCATGCTCGTTAAACTGTCCCCTCCTTAAAACTATGTCGTTCCGGAATATCTTTTAATTAATGATGAAACCTTAGATGAGGTATAATATAGAGGTATGGCATTGTCCAAATATATTGTCGAAAGATCTAAGGTTTAAAATCGCTTGCAGCCCCCTGTTTGAGAACAGTGAACCAGTGGAGTAGTTATATGGAAAACTCAAGCAAACAAATAATGAGGATAGGTGACTAACACTATGACCAATATTTCGTTCGTCTAACTGTGTGCACTACTCAGCTGGCGGATTAACTGTTAGGCGATTCTCGACCATACATCTTTTGCTTGCTCAGTAGTACGTAGCTATAAGAGTGTACCATATCTCTATGTTATACCTCATCTAAGGATGAAACCATAAAGATAACTGCATGCTACACCCTTGGTGCATCCAGAATTCTTGTAGAAGTGGCAGTTGATGGTTGGTCTGAAGTTTGCCTTTGTCCTAGGGTTGTAGGCGCTGACAAGGATTTTGATTCCGGTACATCGAAAGAGGGTTTCCAACATGTTTCTTACTACCCTCCAATCCAAACCATCCAGTCCAGAGCCATAACGTGCGCTAAGTTGACTTCTGGTATGGATGTGACTTGGTGACCAAGTAGTAGAAGTACCGTTAGTACTCCGTTTTGTTGTCCTCTAAATGTAGCGCCTTCCCGACAGATGGACGTTGGTTGGCTAGTTCGTCTACTAGTTCATACTTCTTTTTAAATACTGAAGCGCCTCCTCAAGACACCTATCTGTCTTCCGCTGCACAATGAGCCAAGGAATATTTCGATGGTACCGTACCCAGCTCTTGTTCTTTTTTCGTCACGCCGTATCCTACTTTATGATCGGTGAAATAGTTCTTTTTCTAAAATCCAAGCAAGATGATGCGAAAGCGAAAGGAACAATTCAGCTCTTTATGGAAGCAAGTCAGATACATCTGACTAAGAATTGTGTTTACGTGAAGGACCTGTGGCTAGCAATTGAAAAACGACACACCTAAATTACGCATGATGCCGGAACGGATAAATCTTGATATTAGAGAACTTGTTCGATCGACTTCAGGAAGCTGACATGGGCCTTCTGAAGGATATGAAACAGTGTTTTATGATGTGAAAACTTCCCAAATCATACGACACATTAGTGCAGATTCTAGACAGTCCTGCAGACAGTGACATTTCGGAAAAGTGATAACAATAGAAGCAATTGATGAATTCCTGCGGCATACAGAGCAAAACGGTGATTCTTGACGTGACACAAGGGCAATGAAGTCTGTGGTAAAACAACAAAGAAAGGAATCTCGAACATGTTTCTATTGTAAGAAACCAGGACATTTAAAAAGAAATTGTCGCAAATTCCTAGCAGACCAGAAAAATGAAAAGTCTGAAAAGATTCCTGAAGCAAAAGTTATGCAAGAAAATACAGATGAACAAGATAAAGCGCTAATTTGTTTTATGACAGGTTTCCTTGGGTTTACGGGTTAGTTAGTCGGTGTTAGCGCTAACCTTATCCTCCAAAAAGTTTAATACTAAACTCTTAACACTCGGCTAACACCGGTACTAGATACCGGAATAAATAATTATTCACAAAGAATAACACCGTCTGATAAGGGTTAAATTCAGCACCAAAACTTAAAACTCGTTTCCAGCAGTTTTAGTGAATATATATATATATATATATATATATATATATATATATATATATATATATATATATATATATATATACAGGGTGAATACTGAAAACCTTGACATAGGGAAATAACATGGGAAAACAGTTTTTTACTGTTTCCATCTGTCCCGCTAAATAAAATCGGGTGTATATGGTATCGTTAGTTAGATTACTTAATTTTGCATCTAATAAAACTAAATGTTGTGTAATAAGGCCTTTTCTAACTGAAATATTTGATAAAATAAATTGTATTTTGAAGGTTATCCTTCATATTTTCGAATAAGAAACGTCAAAAACAAAATGCTCCATAGCCGAGTGGATACGAGGGCTGTTTCATAACATAAATAATCTACAAGACCTGGTTCGAGACCACCTCGGCCCTATTTTTTTTTAAATTAAATTATACTTAAAATATCATGTTTCGAAACATGAAATACCAAATTATACACCAAAAACTAAATTCGTATTAATTGTTAAGTTGGCAGACAGCAAATAATAATTCTATTAATTATTTGGATTTTTTTATTTATAAAAATATGAATATTGCTATTTTATTAAAATAGTCTGATATAATAAAAGTAGAGCTGAGGTGGTCTCGAACCAGGTCTTGTAGATTATTTATGTTATGAAACAGCCCTCGTATCCACTCGGCTATGGAGCATTTTGTTTTTGACGTTTCTTATTCGAAAATATGAAGGATAACCTTCAAAATACAATTTATTTTATCAAATATTTCAGTTAGAAAAGGCCTTATTACACAACATTTAGTTTTATTAGATGCAAAATTAAGTAATCTAACTAACGATACCATATACACCCGATTTTATTTAGCGGGACAGATGGAAACAGCAAAAAACTGTTTTCCCTATGTCAAGGTTTTCAGAATTCACTCTGTATATATATATATATATATATATATATATATATATATATATATATATATATATATATATATATTGAAACGATTTCATTCGTTTTGCGGTTTTTTTTATTTAAATCTTTTATATTTTAATTAAACATACGACATCTCTAGTGCTGCTGACTGCTTGAGAGACGAGCGCGGTCTGTAGAGAGAGTTGAGTTTCTGCAAGCTGAGACAACGGACGTATTTTGATAGCAATTTGTTTGTTCTAAAATTTTTTGAATACTATTTAGGTTATTTTTTTACTGTGGCATTTAGACAGAGCTCACGCTGATTTACTGTCGTAAGTAGAATTTTTATCGTTCCTTTTTTTATTTTTCTCTTTGTTTTTGGATGCCATTAGTTACCTTTTTATCGTTAATTATTTTTTTGGCAGCCAAAAAAGTAAGTAATAAATTTTACAAGTCCCGCAGTCAAAACATTAGTTTTTGAAAACCTTTCAAGTCTTGTTATATTCTTTCTTTCTCTTATTTTCTGGTCTTTTACAGCCTGGCCAGCTGGTAGTTTTTTTTATGATAGTATTTGGAGTATTTTTTTGTGCACAATTTTTTTGTGAATAATAATTTTTGCATTTATTTATTGTTAAATAAATTAGTTGTTCATTTTTTTATAAAATTTTTTTTGTACTTTTGCCACGGCAAGTTATTTTTTGGGGTCAATTATCTGCTTAAATTTTTTATGTTTTATATTCCCTCCTGGTCCTGGATGGTCGAGGTTTGTTGGTAGTGGAGTGTGGAGTTCCAATCCAAGCTGAATAGTACTGCGAAACGTGCACACATACACAGTACCAACTACGCACAGTACTCAGGCATCACGCACAAAAAAACAGCAGTTTGCATTTACACACGAACAACTCACGCAACCGCCAGACACGTTTAGTCCGGTGACACCACGCATTATCCTGTTGTCCTGCTTTACGCTACTACACTGCTTGTGTTCGACATCCTGCGGTGTCGCTTAATACTAACACAAACAGTACACATTCCGTAGACAAGCCGAACCTCGGTACCAAGACGTCCAGAGACTCACTCCAAGGACCTAGCCATTCCAGACCCATCGATATTTTGTTACCCTACAAAAGGTATTTTCTTAGTTTTTTTTTGTAATAGGGAATAATTGTCCCTGTTAATTTCCCTATGTCGGCTGGATGGCTGAGCGAGCTAGCGCACATCTCTGCTCGCTGTGACGTCATACGAACCTGAGATCCTCAGTTCAAGTCCCAGCGACCGACAACGTGTGATTTGTCGTAAAATAAAAAACACAGCTACTTGTGTATCACACTCGGATGCTATAGACTTGCCATCTATACATCTTAAATAGAAGTAGCAATGGCAAATGAAACAACCGACAGTACGGCAGTTAGAACTGCGGCTCGGTGAGTTCGGTTGCCCTATGCTCCGCTTTGGAGATACAGGAACACATTAATTTCCCTATTGTATTTTACTAGCCGTAAATAAAATTAGTTTTATTTTCAATTTGTTATTTTCGGTGTTGTTGTGACAACAATTTTCCTTTCGGCAGTACTGTTTTATCTCGTTCCGCGACTTGCGATCATAAAAATTTAGTTGCCAAATGGAATATTACATTTGATGGAAATACCGGCCTTAATAGTTTTCTCGAAAATATCGAAAGCACGGCTTATTCTCGTGGCGTCTCCCACGAACATTTATTTCGCCAAGCTGGTGATCTCTTTACCGGCCATGCTCTCGTTTGGTATCGCATGATACGCAACTCTATATCTTCTTGGTCGGAACTTGTTTCTAAACTTCGTTCTACCTTTTTACCTGCTAATTATGATCTAGCTCTTATGGATGAGATTCAGAATCGAACTCAAGCTCCTTGTGAGAAGGTAGAGATTTTTATTGCCATCATGGAAAACTTATTCTGTCGTTTAACTAAAACTCCTGACGAACAAAACAGGGCTAATTACATTATTCGTAATTTATAACCGCATTTTCAGAGATTTTGTTCACTTCAAAATATTAACTCTCTCTCAGAATTGATTACCATTTGCAAGAGACTTGAAGACACTGAACTTAATGTCTCGCAGTTTAAAAATCCACCAACTCGTTCCTCACATACTTTAGAACCAGATCTTTCATTTCAAAGTAGTTCTAAATCATCCTGTAAATTGGATAGAAATTTTTCTCGTTCAGCCGTTGCAGCTGTAGGTCAAGGGCGTGTTCTTAGTTGCTGGAACTGTAATAGTACGGAACATCTTTATCCAAAATGTCCAAAGCCTCGTAATCTCTTTTGCTTTTCTTGTGGTAAAAGAAACGTTACCAAACTTAAATGCCCTAACTGTTCAAAAAACGTATGCGACGCCTCGGTCTTGCCCGCTGTCGAGGAAAACGCCACCCCAACGCTGGTAAAGTCGTTAGAAAAACCGACAGAGACGAGTGGTCTCAATGGTTAAACCAAGTCTCTAACTTTTTCTCGAATAATGTCATTTCACCTATTATTAATAAATCAAGTGATGATAACCGACCTTTCGTTAATATCTTCATTCACGGAGTACCTATGACAGCCTTAGTTGATTCGGGTGCTAATATTTTTGTACCTTTCTCGTTGGGTAAAACGAGTAGTCATTTTTCTTTTACTGTCGTTCCTTCTGTAAAACTTCCTGTAATATTAGGTGTGGACTTTTGTCGTTGTTTTGGTCTTAAGTTAGACTTTTCTAAGAATTCGTGGCAAGCCCAAAATGAAATTGCTTCTCTTGGTGGTGTTTCTAGCCGTGAAAACTTATCTTCCCGTCCGCAAGAAATTCTTAATTCCGTTGTTGTTGATTTTGAAAAGCTCGGATCCTTAGGACTCGGTTGTACCAATAAAATTCAACATGTTATTGATACTGGTGACGCGCTTCCCTTAAAACAGCGCCAATATCCTCTTTCTCCAGTTATGATGGAGTTCGTTAATAAAGAACTGGACAAAATGTTGGAATTGGGAGTGGTTCGTCCATCTGTGAGTCCGTGGTCTAGTCTAATATTACTTGTCAAAAAAAAATCGGGAGAATATCGGCTATGTTTTGATGGTCGGAAACTTAATTCGGTTACGCGTAAGGATAGCTATCCCTTGCCTCGCGTAGATTACATCTTAAGTAAGCTGGGTAATGCAAAGTTTCTGTCTTCTGTTGATCTAAAGAGTGCATTTTGGCAAATGCCTTTATCGGCTTCATCTAAAGAAAAAACCGCTTTCTCTGTACCAGGTCGCGGTCTGTTTGAATTCGTTCGAATGCCATTTAAACTTTGTAATGCCCCTCAAAGTCTTCAAAGACTAATGGATTAAGTTTACGGTCCAGAATTAGACTCAAACGTTTTTGTTTACCTGGACGATTTAATTATCGCTACTTCTTATTTTGAAGAACATATCGTTATTCTCTATAAAGTCTTAGATCGCCTCAAAGCGGCCGGTTTCACTGTAAATGTCAAGAAATTCGAATTTTGTATACCTTCTCTCAAATACCTTGGTTTTGTTGTCGATCAACACGGTCTTCGCACTGAGCCCGATAAGGTATCTGCTATTGCAAATCTTCCTAGACCTAATACCGTAACCGAAGTGCGTAGGGCTTTAGGTTTATTCTCGTGGTACAGGAGATTATAGTAAACCTATTAAACCTTCTAAGATCTATGCTGACGGTTCCAATTATGGACTTGGAGCTGTGCTTACACAGATTGGCGATGATTATGAGGAACATCTTATTTCATATGCAAGTCGTACTTTGAATAAAGCTGAGAAAAATTATTCAGTTACGGAAAAAGAATCTTGCCGTAATTTTCGGTATCTTAAAATTTCGTTCTTTTATCGAAGGGCTTCATTTCGAAGTTATTACTGACCACTACTCTCTTTTGTGGCTGCTTCGCATGCAGGATCTGCATGGAAGATTAGCTCGCTGGTCGGTACAATTACAACAATTTGACTTTAGCATCACTCACCGCCCTGGTAAACTCCATGAATCACCTGATGCTCTATCTAGGTGTCCTCTTGAGGTTTGTGTCATAGACAATAAGACTTTTTTAAATACCCGGGTCAATTGGCATTGTCGAATGCGTGAAAAGGTAGTTTTAAGTCCAAACGACTATCCGGACTGGCGCGTGGAAAATAATTTTTTGTACAAAAACATCTTATCTCCCTATTCCCTTCCTTCTAATTTGTCTACATGGAAATTAGTTGTACCCCGGGAGTTTCGTAAAGAAATTGTCTCACGATGTCACGATGATGCAACTGCCGCTCATTTGGGAATCTTTAAAACTTTTCACCGTGTTGCATCAGATTACTACTGGCCTAAGATGCATAATTTTATTGCCGGTTATGTAAAACGTTGCAAGACTTGTTTGTCTCAAAAATATCCTCAAATCCCTCCACCTGGTTTAATAAGCAGGGAAAAGATTATAAAGTTTCCTTGGCAAGCTATCTCGGTTGATCTTATGGGACCATTACCTCCTTCGTCAGCTGGAAATCGCTATATTCTAGTAGTGACCGATTGGTTTTCCAAATTTGTCCTTGTTCACCCTATGTGTGAAGCTAACGCTCCAAAAATTTGTAAAATTTTAGAGGAAAATGTTTTTCTTTTATTTGGTGTACCACAAATTGTCATGTGCGATAATGGAACTCAGTTCGTCTCTAAATAATTTACAGATCTTATCGCTAAATATGAAATACCTAAATTATGGTATAACGCCAAGTTTCACCCCAAAGTGAATTTTGTTGAGCGTACCAATCGGGTAATTAAAACAGCTATTAGGTCTTATCTCGACAATAATCATGGTGCTTGGGATAAAAACCTTCAAGCCATCGCTCAGGCCATTCGTACGAGTGTGCAGGAAGTTACTCGATTTACTCCAGCTTTCCTTACTTTTGGTAGGCATGTTCCAGTTTCAGAAAACTTTTACCGTTCTTTACCTGACAATATCTGTTCCGATTCCCCAGCTCATTATCAGAGATGTCTGAATTTTTCTTAATCGTTCAAGACCGTATTCATCAAGCTTATGAGCGAAACGCGAAATATTATAATAAACATCGTCGTCAGCTCGAATTTGATGAAGGTGATCTAGTTTATAGTAGAAATCGAGTTTTATCTGTTGGTTCTAGATGTTTCTCTTCGGCTCTAGCACCTCGTTATGTCGAAAGCAAGGTTTTTCAAAAACTATCTCCTCTCGCGTATCACCTTCTCGATACTGACGGAACTGATGCTGACATCTACCACATAGAGGACCTTAAACCTGCACCTACTGTCCCCGATGATCCTGACACAACTTTTGATGATTCCGTTACGTCATCATCCTTTTTTGAGGGGGGCAGTGAAACGATTTCATTCGTTTCGCGGTTTTTCTTTATTTAAATCTTTTATATTTTAATTAAACATACGACATCTCTAGTGCTGCTGACTGCTTGAGAGGCGAGCGCGGTCTTTAGAGAGAGTTGAGTTTCTGCAAGCTGAGACAACGGACGTATTTTGATAGCAATTTGTTTGTTCTAAAAAAATTTTATCTAAAGTTATTTTAAAAATCTTCAAGATTCTATTTAAAATATTCTTACTCCGGATTTTTTATTTCACTGATTTTGATGAGTAAAGTGATATTTTTTATTTTACTCAAAATTTTTTTTAAAGAAATATTTAGATATCCACCTTTTGTCAAAGCTTGCGAGGAAACCTCCTCAACTTTTTTTCTTCTTTGATAGATCTTATTTTCAAAATTCCTCGTGTTTCTTTCACAGGAAAGATTCATTTTTTATTAGTTTGCTTAATATTTTTTTTGAATACGATTTAGGTTATTTTTTATACTGTGGGATTTAGACAGAGCTCACGCTGATTTACTGTCGTAAGTAGAATTTTTATCGTTCCTTTTTTTTCTTTGTTTTTGGATGCCATTAGTTACCTTTTTATCGATAATTATTTTTTTGGCAGCCAAAAAAGTAAGTAATAAATTTTACAAGTCCCGCAGTCAAAACGTTAGTTTTTGAAAACCTTTCAAGTCTTGTTATATTCTTTCTTTCTCTTATTTTCTGGTCTTTTACAGCCTGGCCAGCTGATAGTTTTTTTATAATAGTATTTGGAGTATTTTTTTTGTGCACAATTTTTTTGTGAATAATAATTTTTGCATTTATTTATTGTTAAATAAATTATTTGTTCATTTTTTAATAAATATTTTTTTGTACTTTTGCCACGGCAAGTTATTTTTTGGGGTCAATTATCTGCTAAAAATTTTTATGTTTTATATTCCCTCCTGGTCCTGGATGGTCGAGGTTTGTTGGTAGTGGAGTGTGGAGTTCCAATTCAAGCTACGCACAGTACTCAGGCATCACGCACAAAAAAACAGCAGTTTGCATTTACACACGAACAACTCATGCAACCGCCAGACACGCTTAGTCCGGTGACACCACGCATTATCCTATTATCCTGCTTTACGCTACTACACTGCTTGTGTCCGACATCCTGCGGTGCCGCTTAATACTAACACGAACAGTACACATTCCGTCGACAAGCCGAACCTCGGTACCAAGACGTCCAGGGACTCACTCCAACGACCTAGCCATTCCAGACCCATCGATATTTTGTTACCCCACAAAAGCTATTTTCTTAGGTTTTTTTTGTAATAGGCAGTAATTGTCCCCGTTAATTTCCCTATTGTATTTTACTAGCCGTAAATAAAATTAGTTTTATTTTCAATTTGTTATTTTTGGTGTTGTTGTGTCCACCATTTTCCTTTCGGCACAACTGGCGCCCTTCCCTATTATTGTTATTACAAATATCTTAGTGACCCCCACGACCAATTCTGAGCTGTCGAGGTAAGTGTGTGACGCGTGATCACGGTCATTTCTGGGACATTATTTTTAAATTTCTGGCACACGTCACAATATATATATATATATATATATATATATATATATGTATATATATATATAACATAATAACATTAAACCCTACATAGCATAAACATCATACCACACAAAGGTAATAAATAGACCAACTCTACTAGAATCCGTTAGATTATGTAAGTCTGTAGAATAATTAACTTCGTATTATTCTAGTTGTATCTTGTATGTTAAATAAAAATTTTTAAAAACATTAAATCAAATTACATTGATTTAATATATATATATATATATATATATATATATATATATATATATATATATATATATATATATATTAAATTTTAATTTCTATCACTAATGTAATAATATGGGACGGGTTTTACTTTTTTAAAAATAAATGGAAAACAAATAACAATGAATTAATAACTAAACCGCACAAACAGTGTATATCGACCAAGCCAACATCTGCATCTTAGTGTTGATTACACACTGCTTTGCTGTTTGTCATAAAATATACAGCCCCATTACTAAGCAAAATTTCAAAATAATATTTTCCATACTTGTTTATTATAGAGCAATCAAATATAAAACTGGTTTTATTATAACGTCAATTCAACTTTAATTAATGATAAATATATTTTATTTTTACCTCATGGCTATCACTGATATCTGTTCATTGATTTTTCCTTCACTCCTTCTCAATGAACAGTCTCTCTACTGCATTATCATATCAATCATTGTTGCAAATCGGTAGTGCTTCACTTCACACTTCGAGTGGTTTTGTGAGAATATCAGCAGTCATTTGATCTGTGGGGCAGTATTTAGTTTTACCTCTTTACGCTCATAGAGATCACAGATGAAATGTCTCTTACTTTCAATATGCTTGGATCTCTTGTTGTTTCTTTCTGATATAGCAAAACTTAGACATCCTTGGTTGTCTTTCTTTACAAAGGTAGGACCCAACTGCTCCTTTCCAAGATCTTTCAGTAGTCGTCGCATCCATATAATTTCTTGACAAGTTTCTCCAAGAGCTATATATTCAGCATCCATGGTGGACAATGAAACACATTTTTGCCTCCTGCTCGTCTATAAGATCTTCCTGCAAAGAAAATAACAAAACCAGATGTAGATTTGCGTGTATTCTTATCCCCAGCCCAATGAACATTTGAAAATGCAATCAATTCTTCATTATTTCTGTTTCCTCCAAGATTAAGCTTCCAGTCTTTGGTTGCTTTCAAATATCGTACTGCTCTCTGCAGCAATCCAATTTTCTTCAGTAGGAGCGCTAAATTTTCTTCTCAAGATCGATTCATAAATTCGCCATTTAAAATCTTGCTTTCACGATCACATTTACAATACCCCTTATCCATTGGTGTTTTAGCAGTCTTTACGTCTTTCAATCCGAGTCTGTTGATAAGTTTTTCTATATAATTTTTTATACTGAGATAAAAAACGTTGTTTTGATTACTGATTTCGAGTCCAAGAAAGTATCGAACTTTTCCTAGGTTGTTTAATTCAAAACTGTTTCTTAGGGCCTGATAAAGCCAGCGAATTTCTTCTTCGCTATCACATCCAACCAACATATCATCAACATATATGATAAGACACATTTTTCTACCTTTTCTAACTGCTGTAAACTGAAATGGATCTGCTGTACTTGCCTCAAATTCCAGATTCATTAGCACATCTGTCAATTTTCGATTCCAACACCGAGCAGACTAGTAGAGTGCCAGCGGCCGAATAAAACGCTTAAAAATTAATCCCGTGGGGGTTTTGAACGAAAAAGATAGGACCTTCAGAATCTTGAAGCTTATACCTCATATAGTGAAATGCCAGAGTCGTCAAAAAATTGTCCTGTGCCAAAGGGCCCAAATCAAAATTTTGGAGTTACGTACAAGAGTCGATATGAAATGCAGTTTTACACCTACTGTCCAAATTTCATTAAAAAGTCTGTACAGGTTTTCCATTAAAATCAAATTGAATTTTTGATTTAACACGGGTCCTTATGAGCCCAGTCTGAAGAAATCTGCTCATATCTCCGTTCGACTAGCCGCAAAAATTGTGTCTTTTTACAAGTTTTTCACATTTCTCAACTAATATCTTCAAAAGTAAGCGTTAAATCAAAAAATGATATTTGAAAAAGTTTTAGCTTCACTTATTATCATTGTAATAGTACTTGTTCCATAATTTTAGTGCAAACAGTTTTCGTGTAATAGTAATTTTAAGGAAATACTGCACTTTTAACCTTGAGCGGGATTCCGCATCGCTCGCTGCTTACCCCTCACGTCTCCCACCGCGCGCGCTGCCTTTTCCAACAAACTGAAATCATAGCAACTCAACATAAATAATAATAAAAAATATTTCTAAGGCAAAAAAAGGTATTATTACTTGTACGAAATCATATTTTCAATATTTATAACTATGTGAAGTATAAATGTGATACTTTAATAATATTAATGGTAATCAAAAATTAATATTACTGAATCAACAAAACTTTATTTGGAATAAACTTAAATAATTTGTAAAAATCATAGAAATTAAATTATCAGACAGTCGTCGCTTTTTTCTGAAGGTGGTTGTAGGATTTCTTTCTGGAATGCTGGTGTGACATTGTGGAAATTGTTTTGACCCATACACGTACAGGACCCAATATAGGATCACTTGTTTTCCTTACAACTGCAGGACTTCATTCGGCTATCTATTATTATGAAAATTAGTTTATATTTAATAATATATATGTATATGCATCTATGATACTTTTTTACAACCACATGTTGTTAATACGACGATATTTTGTTGGTTGATGATATGGTTTGAAAAATCGAAGTAATTATATTGTCCACCATTTGCCAACCATAGTTTAAATAATAAAGGAGTTAAATTTTAATGCAGATGTTAAAATATGTATTATTGATGACATCAATCATCGTTGTAAAAACATTTGGGGATTACCTAGAAATATTAGCCTTTATAATATTTAAAAATAAATATGTGCTAAAAGAATAGATTTAGTTTTAGACCATTACATGGAGACTACACTAGAATTAAGCGAGTATCAATCAACTGAGTCCATTAAAAAAATACTGACTCACCATCAATACCATTACCTCAAAAATGGAATTTATTTATACACTCCACATTCAACAAACGCCAGTTAACAAATTTTATATCGTGTGAGGTGACAAAACTTTCTGAAAATCAGAGTTTTGAATTTGTTACAACCGGTGGATTGTTTTAAATTTATTAATACAGAAGTTATTTTCAATTTACTGATGAATTATTGGCCATCAAATCATGAAGAGGCCGATACACTGATGTCTTAGTCCTTCTGTGCCTTTTCAGAGAATTTTTAACTAAAGAAATTTGGATGAAGATTGGTAAAAAAGACAATAGATAAGAGATTTATTCTTATCCATGACCTTAAAATTGATCAAAAAATTCTTTTGCTTTCGGCATTTCATGCTTTAACAGGATGTAGTATAAAATGTCAAATTTCTAATATGGGAAAAAAAACTTACAATTGTTGGTAGAATTTGGAGTATATGAATTTAATGAAAATGTTTTTAGAAATATAGAAAAATTGATAATTCAATTATATGGTAAAAATCAAAATATTTCTACATTAAATTTCCTTCGAGGATTGTTAGCTACTTGAAGTATAATAGTTAAGATAAGTTACCACCAACAGAAGAATTCACAACCACCTTCAGAAGAAAGCGACGACTGTCTGATAATTTAATTTCTATGATTTTTACAAATTATTTAAGTTTATTCCAAATAAAGTTTTGTTGATTCAGTAATATTAATTTTTGATTACCATTAATATTATTAAAGTATCACATTTATACTTCACATAGTTATAAATATCGAAAATATGATTTCGTACAAGTAATAATACCTTTTTTTGCCTTAGAAATATTTTTTATTATTATTTATGTTGAGTTGCTATGATTTCAGTTTGTTGGCAAAGGCAGCGCGCGCGGTGGGAGACGTGAGGGGTAAGCAGCGAGCGATGCGGAATCCCGCTCAAGATTAAAAGTGCAGTATTTCCTTAAAATTACTATTACACGAAAACTGTTTGCACTAAAATTATGGAACAAGTACTATTACAATGATAATAAGTGAAGCTAAAACTTTTTCAAATATCATTTTTTGATTTAACGCTTACTTTTGAAGATATTAGTTGAGAAATGTGAAAAACTTGTAAAAAGACACAATTTTTGCGGCTAGTCGAACGGAGATATGAGCAGATTTCTTCAGACTGGGCTCATAAGGACCCGTGTTAAATCAAAAATTCAATTTGATTTTAATGGAAAACCTGTACAGACTTTTTAATGAAATTTGGACAGTAGGTGTAAAACTGCATTTCATATCGACTCTTGTACGTAACTCCAAAATTTTGATTTGGGCCCTTTGGCACAGGAAAATTTTTTGACGACTCTGGCATTTCACTATATGAGGTATAAGCTTCAAGATTCTGAAGGTCCCATCTTTTTCGTTCAAAACCCCCACGGGATTAATTTTTAAGCGTTTTATTCGGCCGCTGGCACTCTACTAGTCTGCTCGGTGTTGGAATCGAAAATTGACAGATGTGCTAATGAATCTGGAATTTGAGGCAAGTACAGCAGATCCATTTCAGTTTACAGCAGTTAGAAAAGGTAGAAAAATGTGTCTTATCATATATGTTGATGATATGTTGGTTGGATGTGATAGCGAAGAAGAAATTCGCTGGCTTTATCAGGCCCTAAGAAACAGTTTTGAATTAAACAACCTAGGAAAAGTTCGATACTTTCTTGGACTCGAAATCAGTAATCAAAACAACGTTTTTTATCTCAGTATAAAAAATTATATAGAAAAACTTATCAACAGACTCGGATTGAAAGACGTAAAGACTGCTAAAACACCAATGGATAAGGGGTATTGTAAATGTGATCGTGAAAGCAAGATTTTAAATGGCGAATTTATGAATCGATCTTGAGAAGAAAATTTAGCGCTCCTACTGAAGAAAATTGGATTGCTGCAGAGAGCAGTACGATATTTGAAAGCAACCAAAGACTGGAAGCTTAATCTTGGAGGAAACAGAAATAATGAAGAATTGATTGCATTTTCAAATGTTCATTGGGCTGGGGATAAGAATACACGCAAATCTACATCTGGTTTTGTTATTTTCTTTGCAGGAAGATCTTATAGACGAGCAGGAGGCAAAAATGTGTTTCATTGTCCACCATGGATGCTGAATATATAGCTCTTGGAGAAACTTGTCAAGAAATTATATGGATGCGACGACTACTGAAAGATCTTGGAAAGGAGCAGTTGGGTCCTACCTTTGTAAAGAAAGACAACCAAGGATGTCTAATTTTTGCTATATCAGAAAGAAACAACAAGAGATCCAAGCATATTGAAAGTAAGAGACATTTCATCTGTGATCTCTATGAGCGTAAAGAGGTAAAACTAAATACTGCCCCACAGATCAAATGACTGCTGATATTCTCACAAAACCACTCGAAGTGTGAAGTGAAGCACTACCGATTTGCAACAATGATTGATATGATAATGCAGTAGAGAGACTGTTCATTGAGAAGGAGTGAAGGAAAAATCAATGAACAGATATCAGTGATAGCCATGAGGTAAAAATAAAATATATTTATCATTAATTAAAGTTGAATTGACGTTATAATAAAACCAGTTTTATATTTGATTAGCTGAATTTGTTTATCTGAAGATGTTTACTCACTGTCTGACACTTCTCTGGTCGGAAGGAAGATCTCGTAGTATTTCGAATCGGCAGATGCATTTCTACACTAGGGTTTCAGCGACGGTGACGGCTTTCTTATGTACACCACTCTTCAACATCTTCTTCGGAATTTACCCAGTAAAGTTGTTGGGGCCATCTCTCAAGGATTTTATTCGTTGCAAAACGTCGTGGATCTCTTCCATAAAAAAGGTATTATCATCTGGGTCCTATTCTTAATACCTTCCTTTACTGCGCCCAGTACGAATTTCCAGAACTTCCAGTATAATCTTCAAGTCCGGGTCATTCTCATAGTCCTTCTGTAAGTCTTTAGGTTTCCATCTCTCGTCCACTACTGTTGTCCATATGACAGTGTAAGTTACAATCGACAGCAGTGCATACAGTATTCTTGACAGGTCTTCTTTTGCACCATGTTTTCAGTGTCAAGTACTTTCTTTACTCCTACTTCCGTAACAGCGAGAGGAGCTGTTGCTACCCTTTCACCAATATTCTTCTTAGGCTTCTTTTTAATATTTGCTGCGATCTTCTTTGTCTGTAGTTTCCCGCACAGCCTTTGCGGATGGCCCAGCTTTCCGTAGTTCCAGCAACGAATTTTTCTTCTTAATGGCATCATTTCAGAGGGCTTCGGGATCTTCATTTTCTCGGCATCCATTTTTCGCACTCAAAATTGATTACCCGAAGCTTGTCTTGCAGCTTCGTGTTGTAGCGCATATAATAATGCATCAATTAGGGTCTTCGAACGAAACAATCTGAATGCCTGTTGTGTCTCGAGTAGGTATAGTATGTATGCTCTGGCTCATTAGGCCCTTTTGGCCGGAAGTGTGTTATCGCTTATCGCCGGAAGTTGATAACGGCTTATCGCCGGAAGTTGATAACGGCTTATCGCCGGAAGTTGATAACGGTTTATCGCCGGACGTTGATAATGGCTTATCGCAGGAAGTGTGGTTATCTTTTATCGCGCCGGATGTGTGTTAGTCGCAGGAAGTTGATAATTGCTTATCGCAGGAAGTGTGGTTATCTCTTATCACCGGATGTGTGTGTGTGTGCTAATCGCAGAAAGTTGATAATTGCGCAGGAAGTGTGGTTATCTCTTATCGCCGGATGTGTGTGTGTGCTAATCACAGGAAGTGTGTTTATCAGTTATCGCGTTCCCCTAGCGGATGCAGCCTTAACCCCTAGCCCCTTAGGGGCAGTTCTTCAGCAACCCCTTAGGACTTAGGGGTGGATTTCTTGGATTTTTTGGCCGTGTGAACCCCTTCTTAGGCAGTTCTTCAGCAACCCCTAACCCCTTAGGGGTAGTTCTTCAGCAACCCCAAGTACCTGGTTTATCCAGGTGGGGGAGACTGGTCAGGTAGACATATAGGTGTGTTGTTTAATTAACCAGTATCAGGTAGGTGTATTGTGTAATTAACAGGTAGGTACCTGTCTTCGGTTATTGTTTAATGAACAGGTGGGTCACTGATACCTGTCTTCAGTCATATAGGTGTATTTTTTAGGTAATTAACGGGGGCAAGTATTAAGATGTAACGAGGACGTCGACTAGTCGTTGCTGTGTCCACAGCGAAATTGAAGTTGAAATGATGTTTTCGAGTAAACAAGTTGATAAGATAACCTTATTGCGTGAACTATCAGCTAATTATAGACTGATCTGAATAATTTATCAGCTCACATTGCGGATGTACAAAAATTTCTAGAACATTTTCTGATGAAATATATCAGCTTATTATTACAACTGCAAACAAATAATTTTCTGTTGCTATGTTTTGTAATTAACGAAGAACTTCTAGAACATTTTGTAATCAATTTTTAACGATAAACTTTAACCTTTTTGGGATATAAGACTTAATGTTTATTCAGTTCGTTTTCTGCTCTGGTCGCATTATGAAGCTAATTAATGTCAAGTGTTGAAGAATGGTAGATGTGGATGAACGCGGTCATCGAGTTTGAGAAACCTGCGCAGAGACCTGCGCAGTACACTACTTTGATGTACAACCGGCATAGTTGATAAGTAAATATAATAGATAGGTGTATATTTTATTATATGTAGGTATATTGTTTTCATGATTAAGAGGTAGACATAGAGGTGTATTGTTTTCGTGATTAACAGGTAGTCATAGAGGTGTTCAAGCATTTAGATGTAGCGACGACGACGACTCGTTGTAGCTGTGTCCACAGCGGAATTGAAGTTGAAAACAAGTCGAGCAGGTAACTTTAGACCATGAACTTTCTGAGCAGCTCATTGCGGGCTGATCAATTTTTGTGTTGTTATGCTGCATAACTACTAACTTCTAGAACATTTAGATACTTTGCAAAAAGAAAGTGGAGTGGTGAAACTAATAAATATAAAGAAAAAACGTAATACATATTATTTACAACTAGGTAACGATAAAAGCAACTCAATATAAAATGGATCAGTCTCAAAATTTAAATAAAAATCCATATAAATGTGTTTGTCGCAAAATAGAGTGTAAAGGTGCACCGAAAAAATGTCCTGGATATGGGGGGAAATTTTGTTGGACATATATGCCTCCAAGTATATATAGCGATGGTACTATAACTTGTTACAAGAAATCATGTATTTATTCAACTGAAAGTAACAAGATATAAAAGTATCATAAAAAGTTGGAGAACAAAGAGCAGAAATAAAATAGAAAATCAACGTATGTATTATTTATTTATTTAAAAATATTGTAAATTAATTTCAATTTCTTTTGTTACAGAATTATATACCTTTCTTGTCTGTTTTTGTTATTACTTCTAATATTCCCAAACCATAACTTTTTGATATTAAATTGTTTTTGAAATTTAATTGCGTTACTGTAATAAAATGGAGGAAGAAAGAAAAAGTGTATTCCGCATTATCTACACAACCGCTGTAAGCGATATGGAATAATAGAAATAAGTAATACGTTGTGATTTGAATAATAATAATAAACTATTTAAATTTAAATATATATATATATATATATATATATATATATATATATAAATGAATGTTATTTACTTATTTTTATAACCTTACATTATGATGGGTGTCAGACGAGATTACTAGATGTTCTTAAGGTTTTTTAAATAAAAGTCGTTAAATTATTTTAATACATTTATTTTATATCTAAAAATAGTACAAAGTAGATTTATATATTACTAACAATATTTGTTAATGGATTATAGTTAATGATTTTATCATGGATAATTAAACAATAAGCAGATGTGTTGTCGGGTACATTTTCATTAGTTTCAAATTACATTGTAATTTCTACATTTCCAGACTTTAATATTTCACTCTGATGTGAACAATCTATGACTGTTAGCGGTGCTGTTTTTAAAAACTCATGCGGTGTGAATATAGGTTCACAAGGCCGGTCATAGTAAGATAATTGAAACTGAGTGTACATTTCATATAACATTGCCCAGTGATTACTTTTAATGTTTAAATTCAAATTATCATAAGGATAAACATTAGAATTTAAATACAACTTAATATTCGATAAGTCACAATGATCAAATTCACTCATATCTTTATCTAATTTATTTTTGCGATCAGTTTGGAATCCCAAGATGGCATAACGTGGTGTTTCTAAATGAGTTTTCGTTTGAATTGGCCAGGTATGTGCTGCGTCTTTGGTAGTAGTGGAAATTCATGAAGCTACCAGCTGCGAAATGCTATCTGTAATTAACGCTTTTCTCCATATACTTCATAAGCATTAATCGCTCGGCATCAGCTACAGATATATGAGGAATCTTCCACTGAACTTTGCTTAATTCAATCTTATTATTATCATTTGCTGCGCTATTCACTAGCGCATTCACGTCTGTGCTACTTCGAATGAGGACTAACACTTGTTGTAAATTTAAAATATTTTTTTTTAAATCTTCACACAATCCCAAGAGCATGTTTAATGGAATACATATGTTAAAATTGCCATTGTTATCGATTATCTGTTTTGTGCTATCAGCTAAAGGTGACCATCCAGCAATTTGTAACCGTTTGCTTTCATTTGAATTATAAGAGACATACCCTTTCATAGATGAACTTATGCCTGGATTACGATCTCTATCTGTAACTATACCACCAATTTCATATCGAATTTCGCTAAACAAGAATGCAAATGCATTGTTGACTAATTTAGCTGTAGTGGATGGTTTGTTGTCATGCGTGAGAACTTTACCCTTAATATAAAGTAAACTGTTCGATGGAAGAGTGTAAAGATCATGTTGCTCTATGGGTATGCGAATTTCATCGTTATTGCTTAAACTCGTAAATGCATACGGTTGATGCGTGTGTTTTTCTGAATGACAGATTGAATCATCAAATGAGACCTTTTCTGACACACTTAATATGTTTGCATTCATTTTAGCGAATGTAGAGAATATTTTTTTATACTTAACTTTAATTTAGATAATTAATGTTTTTATCCGTTTATTGTTTTCCAGATTGAACTTTAAACCCAAGAGATTTTAGAAACTTATAATTAATGGATGTTAACCCATCAACAGTCCTTCTACGAATGATATTGTTACAGTTTCGAATAGTATTTATATGCTTGCAAGGATTATGATTAAAGTTTATCCCCATTTTGTTTTTTAAGATGTAATCTTACCGAGATGACTTCTCCTCTGAAATTAATTAATTTTCCGTCTTGGTCTACTATTTTAAGCATTAAAGAATTTATTACTCGCGTGTTGATTGGTAGATAGATGATTTGACTTGGTATCTATAATTTTGAACCCTGGCGGAACGCGCGGGAAAAATTCATGAATTACGTGCACATTTTTACTATTTGAGTAAGAATTTTTAGTTATACTACACTCAATACACACCGTATTAACTTTAATTATAGAAACTGGATAGTCAGATTTATTTAATTTTTTAGCTTGTAATTGATGCGGTTTAAACCCTAGAATATTACCGATTGAATCGTTTCGATTAAAATTTATTACCTTATTACTTGTAACTTCACACTTAAGAGTATTATTATTTGCTGCTATGTTTAATTCAGTGCCCGCATCTAACTTGTTAGATAAGAATTTATTTATATCATCAATTTCATAAGAACCTTCTGGAATAGTAATTACACGACCATCAATATAAAATTTATTATTTTGATTATCAATATTTGGTATCGCATTATAAACCTCAAAATTTATCAAGCCAAGAACATATTCCGAATCCTCGTCGAGTGAAATTGGTGGATAAAAAGTTTGAGTTATAATTGAATTAGTACCGAAGAGCGTAAACGTGTATAACATGACGGTTCAAGCAATACTGAAGAGTAATCAAGTTTGTTCATATAGAAATGCTAAACATAAATGACCACATTGTACACTATTATCAGATTGGTACCTATTGTAATTGTAGTGTATTGAACACTTGTTTCCAAAATAATTAACTAATTCTTTTGGTGGCACAAGGTTTCCAAAACTGTCAAAGTATGTAACTAAATTATTATGTTTTTTATATGCAACCCAATGTGATCCTGGCCCGTTACTGTTATCTAAATAACCGATTGCACACTCGTTACGATTCACTTTCATAGGCAAATTAATTCTCATAAAAACTCCTCTAAAGTATGGGATTTTTAGTAGTTTAGCATATTTTTGAATATCTGTATTAGTTAATGCTCTCAATGGTAATTCTATTGGGAGTTTTTTTTTTTAAATACAATCCAAATCATGATATTGAAATAAAAAATTATGATTTTAATAATGCTAGTAGTGAGCCGCGTCATAGTAAATTATTACCGGATATAGTAAGATGTATTATAGCATACTTAATATCATCCGGCTGGGGTAAAACAAATGTTATGATCGCATTGTTGAAACACGAAAATGGACTATGTTTTTCAAATATCTATATATATTCAAACTCATTATTTCAGCCTAAATATGAGTATTTAAAAATGTTACTAGAACCTATTGAAGAAATAGGTTACAATTCAGTGTTTATGTTTGACGATGTAGCGTGCGACAAACAGGATGTAATTAGAGAATATTTTTGTATGGGTCGTCATAAGGCTATAGATTGTTTTTATTTATGCCAGACGTATACCAGAATCCCCAAACATCTTATACGGGATAATGCGAACTTATTAGTATTGTTTAAGCAAGATGATATGAATTTGAAACATTTATATACTGATCACGTAAATACAGATATGTCATATGAAAACTTTAAAGACCTCTGCTCATTTTGCTGGCGTGATAAGTATGGGTTTGTAGTTATTAACAAAGAAAGTGACTTAAATATAGGACGCTACCGTAAAGGCTTTGATCAATATATTATATTAAATAACAATACCACGAGCTAAAACGCTTCAGTTGATGATTAGCTGTCATAACGTTAACATAACAGGTTAAATAAAACTGTAGCAGATTGAATTTAAATCAAACTTGTTGTTAAATTGATTATACAGCTATCAGATCTGGTTACTAGCTGGTTATCAGCCGTTGATCAGGTTTACCAGTTAACTCTGATAATCATCTGTTTATGAGCTAGTATATAACCTTGAGCCTGTTTTATAACTTATCATCTAAACTGTTTTTCACAGTACTTTTCAGGAACAGATTTCTTTTTATCTGTTTTAAATTCTTCAACAAACAAGCTTTCCAGATCAGGACTGTTTTTTTCATATTTTTGAGAACTGGATACCCGGAATAAGACTGTTTTAAATTATTTAACCAGTAGCTGTATTCCAGAGCAGAACTGCTTTTATAAAATCTAGTTTTACATTTTATGAAACCTCTTAAAATGGACACGAGTTAAAAAAAGGATTTAATAAAAACAAGAAATATTGTAAAACAAAAACTTCATAATCTTAGGCGTGGTGCCTTACTTAGAAATGCTGAATTAGAATTCCATTATAAGCCAATAATCAAATCTTTACATGATATTGCTGTTAATTTACCAATAACCAATATAAGGGAAGAAGTTAAAAGTGAACCAAAAGCGGAGAAGGAGGAGAAAACACCAGAGAAAAATGAAACTTTAGTAGGCCCTAAATTTTTGGAAACAAGCGTTATAGCAGAATCAGGTGAGAATGGAGACGATGACGTATTTCAATCAACCGTGATAGAAGACCAGCCATCAATAACTAGAGAGCATATATTAAGTTTAACCCAGGAACCCTCATTCGTGGAGTATTTGGAGCAGTATGACCCGCTACCGCGACAATACATTAAAGAGATATTAAAAGATGATAAGGATTTATTTGATTTCAAATATGGCGTCCGTCATGATGCAGAATCTGATAAATTTTATATTGGCAATTCTGAGTCAAAAATTCAGGGTAAAGATATAGTTTTACAAAATTTGAAGTACATAAGAACACCAGGTTTATATGAGCTCTTATTTAAAAAACAGCCATTAGGATTCAATAAGACTGATCAACAAAATTATATTGATATTGTAAAAAGAACTAATGCAGCCTATCGAAATTATAGTAAGAATGAACAATTATCAGGGTCAAAATCACATAAGTATACTACTGTAATAGCTCCAATGTTAGATCCTCGAAGAAGAGTTTTACCACCTAGAAAATTAAGTTCACTTTCTAAAAGAACAAATTCAACATCAGGTGAAGGTTATTTAAAAAAGTTTACCAAAAGACAAATGGAGTACGTATACTGGGACAAAATTAATGAATTGATTGATAGACTGCGTCTTTTAATTGTATCAAGTGATGCTGGTCATACAGGTCATAATAATGAAATTATATCTATTATTGAGGAGGTGAAAGAAGCGGGGGTTATTGAATAGCAACAGTTTAGAAATGACTCTTGACAAGTTCGGACGTCATATTGAGCATCATAAAACTAAAATATATTCTAATAAAGTATTACCACTTGTTTCAAAACAAATTAAAGAATTAGAATTAGATTTCATAAGGAAAATAAATATACTTGAAAACAAATTCCAAGTAGAATTGTCTAAAGTGAAAACTAATTTAAAATCTATAATTGTTATCAATTTAAAATTAAAACTACAAGGTGATACTTATAATATAATAAACAGCTCTAATTTATCTTTTTACTATTTACCTTGTACAGGTAAAATAACTCAAATTAATAAAAGTAATGCAGACGAGCATCTAAATTATCGAATTAACAACGGAGAACGTATCTCAATAATAGTTAATAAACATGTTGTAAAGGGAGATAAATTAATAATATACCCTAGTCCAGTAAGCAAAAAAACTAGTGATTTGTATTTGGAAATTGTACTAGAAACACCTGTTAACTATGTCGAAAATTAAACGTGAAATTGTGGAAGAATTGCATAGATCAGCCCGAGTGCACTTTTCCAGAAGGCGTGTAATTACAAAAGGAATAGATGACTTATTCCAGGCTGATTTAGTTGAAATGATTCCTTATTCTAGAATAAATAAGGGATATCGCTATATTTTAGTTGTTATTGATGTATTTTCCAAATTTTTATGGACCAAGCCAGTTAAAAACAAATCGGGTTCAGAAATTTCAACAGCTATGAAAAGTATTTTGCTTAGTAGTAATCGAATTTCTCAAAATTTACAAACTGATCTTGGACAAGAATTTTATAACAAAACTTTTGAAAATTGAATGAGTAAATATAATATTAATCATTATTCAAGCTATAGTACTAAAGAAGCTTCTGTTGTTGAGCATGTTAATCGTACCTTAAAATCAATGATGAGGAAAGAGTTTAGTTTACAAGGTACATATAAGTGGTTGAATTTATTACCGAAACTTACGGAAAAATATAATAATACAAAACACAGAACTATCAATATGAAACCTACGGATGTCAGTAAAAAGAGCGAAAAATTACTACTTGGTAGTGTTTACAGTAATATTAAAGTGGTGGGGAGAGCAAAATTGAAGGTGATTTTGTGCGTATAAGCAAATATAGAGGAGCTTTTGCGAAAGGTCATACTCCTAACTGGTCTAATGAAATTTTTAGTATACACTCGGTTCAATTAACAAATCCTGTTACTTACATTCTAAAAGATCATTCCAGTCAAATTATAAAAGGGGGATTTTATGAAAATGAATTACAAAAAATAAAGTATCCTGATGTATATCTTGTTGAAAAAATTCTAAAAAACAAGGGTGACATCGTACTTGTAAAGTGGCTTGGATTCGACAATAAACATAATAGCTGGATAAGTAAAACTAAAGTTGAATGAGATAAGTGCTTATTTATCAATTAATCAACCGAGAGAATATAGCACTTTTATAAATTCTACAGATTAATATGATTTCTGAACTATGAACTTTATAAATATGACTGCTTCCTTTCATTTTATTTAAAAAACATAACAAAGCATTAAATAACAAAAAAATATGGGTATCTTATTCTAACATATAACATTATATTTAAATGTATTGTAAGTAAAAAATGTAACATAAATTTGTAAATAAAAATATTTGAATTTCATATTTGTTTTTTTACATATATTCATTCCTATATACAATTTGTACTTTAGCAGAAAAATTCAGTTAGTTTTCCTCAAAATGTAATTTTGCAGTTACCCGAAACTCAACAACACACCTGGCCTGTGAAAACTCTAGCACAATCGGAAAAACCTAGATTTATCATTTTCGGATTACAAACAGGTCGTAAACAAAATTGTCTTCAAGATATGAGTTTATGCGACCACTGTAATTTAAATAATTTTAGAGCTGAGTTAAATTCTTTCCAAATTATAATATGAATTTAGATTTTGACGATAATCATTGGGCTATTTTATACTATATGTTTACACAATTTCAATTTGCATATTATCAAAAAAATAATAAACCAATTTTTTCGCCAGAAAAATTAAAAAAAAAATGTCCTATTATTGCACTAAATATACAATATCAAAATGAAACTATAAAATCAGGTGGAATAGATTTAATATTATATTTTAACACAAAGACGAGTATTCCTGCACAAACTACTGCTTACTGTTTATTAATATATGATAAAATTGTTAAATACACACCTTTAACAAATAATGTACGAATTATGTAAATGTTTATAATAAAATTGTGCAATACATACCTGTAACAAAAATGTATGAAATATGTAATGTTATAAAATAAATAAATAAATAAATATATATATATATATATATATATATATATATATATATATATATATATATATATAATACTTTATTGTTTTTATTATTATTGTAATTACAAAATATTTTAATCTCCCATATCCCTTACAAATATAATTGGAATAGACTGCTTCGTTCATCGCTTGCAGATAGTTGGAATATTCGCTGCGATATTCGGAATAGGCTGCTTCATCCATGCTAAGAATTAATTTTTTTTTAATAAAATATTTGAATTTGTAAGTATTTTTATTTGTTTATCATATACATTTTCTTTTCGTATTAAATTTTGTTTACAAAATAGATCAACATTTTTTAATTTTGCAATTTCTTCTAAACTTTCATTTTTTCTACAATAAGATGATGCTATATGAGTACCAAATATTTCACGATTAATAATTCTCTTGGGAATTGATTGCAAGTTATAACTCACCGTAGGACTTTGCATTTGTAACTGTCTCTACCAAACAAATCACTTATTTTAAATACATTAATTTCTTTCCAATCACAAGAATATTTTAACCTTGACATAACAAGTCCAGGACGTGTACGAAACTCTTCTTCTTTCATATATATTACATTTTTAGATGGATATAAACATAAAGTGATTTGTTAAAAATATACTCCACATCACTAAACTGACTGACTCCGTTCACCGCTATATATATATATATATATATATATATATATATATATATATATATATATATATATTTTCGATATCACTAGAATCTTCAAAGTACGTCCTTGCTTTAGTAAAACATTTGTATAACTTTTTAAAATCACTTTGCTTTATTAAAAAAATTTCACTATCTTTATGCAGAATAAAACTGAATAATAAATCCATACACCCACAACTAGCTGTTAAACCGCCGCTTATTAAAACATTATTTATATGTTGTACTTTTACTGTTACACTTGAGGTGCATTTCGGCAAAGTAATTTTAATTAGCTTCATAATGCGACCAGAGGTTAAAGTTTATCGTTAAAAATTGATTACAAATGATGTAATGAGGGATGGGATTTTTTTTCGACTGTGGTGTAGTGTAGATAAAAAACAATTAATCGAAATTTCAGTCATACAGCGTTTATTCCTACTAAACCGACGTTTCGGTATACACTTATACCTTCATCAGGGTCTACAAACATTCAAAAAAACATCAATATATTACAAAATCACGCATAACAATCACTTACAAGTAGAATCTATAGATTACAATCATGTACACAGCATACATTCGTAGATTCATTCAGTATTACATACATCGTACAAATTTCATAAAAGCAACATACGCATCTAAATTGTCTCACGAACGACAACCGAATAAATCAGAACACATCCAGACATATCCTGCAGACCAGTTTGCAAAACAGTGAGATCATTTAATTGGATTCTTATTAGTCGTCAAACCACCAATAAGTGTATGTTAACATCCAGGAATTTAAATGAAATGTAAAGAATTTTTTAATAAACTTAGTCTGGCTTGAAATTTGCTTTTTCCTTTTTGAACCTTTCTAGGACACCATAATATGTTTTACTAAGGCCTTGTATGTCGGTTCTAGCATTGATATTGTTGCAATCGTCTCTGATGTGCAACATTTCAAGGAACATACGTTTAGCGTAATTCCTTTCTTCCGCTAAGATTTTGTGATGATGTCACTTTTTTGCAAACTGGTCTGCAGGATATGTCTGGATGTGCTCTGATTTATTCGGTTGTCGTTCGTGAGACAATTTAGATGCTTATGTTGCTTTTATGAAATTTGTACGATGTATGTAATACTGAATGAATCTACGAATGTATGCTGTGTACATGATTGTAATCTATAGATTCTACTTGTAAGTGATTGTTATGCGTGATTTTATAATATATTGATGTTTTTTTGAATGTTTGTAGACCCTGATGAAGGTATAAGTGTATACCGAAACGTCGGTTTTGTAGGAATAAACACTGTATGACTGAAATTTCGATTAATTGTTTTTTATCTATTGATTACAAAATGTACTAGAAGTTAGAACATAGCAACACAAAATTATTTGTTTGCAGTTGTAATAATAAGCTGATATATTTCATCAGAAAAAGTTCTAGAAATTTTTGTACATCCGCAATGTGAGCTGATAAATTATTCAGATCAGTCTATAATTAGCTGATAGTTCACGCAATAAGGTTATCATATCAACTTGTTTACTCGAAAACATCATTTCAACTTCAATTTCGCTGTGGACACAGCAACGACTAGTCGACGTGCGCGTTACGTCTTAATACTTGCCCCCGTTAATTACCTAAAAAATACACCTATATGACTGAAGACAGGTACCAGTGGCCCACCTGTTCATTAAACATTACATCCAGGAAATTTATTCGGTAAACGATTGCAGTTTGTTTCACAACAAACACAATTATATATATATATATATATATATATATATATATATATATATATATATTTATATATATATATATATATATTAATTGATTTTTAAATTATTTCGACTGTTTCATTTAAATCATTTGATGAACTTTTTTGATTTACATACATTTTCAAATTTTTTATAATTTATATAACCTTTTGTGTGTGTAACTCAGAAAGATTTAATAAAATATGATTGCAGATTACTAGTTATATATGTTAGTCCTACACACCCACATGCACAGCCTCCCATCCCCACCACCACTACCACGGAAGTTTTTTGTTTTTTGTTTTATGCTCACGGGATTTGAACTTGGGATCTTACACTCTCCTCAAAAAATTGATGTGTTTTAACCATCTGGCCCACCCAAAACATCTCTCTTGATAGCATAAATAATAACTTTAATAATTAATATTGATGTTGATCAAGGTAGTCTAGTCATAACAAAACAATAAAAATAAACAATGTATATATCTGTATTTATTTATTAATAGTATTACAATTACATTTCATTATTATATTTTGAAAACTCAAGTGAAAATTATTTTCTTTTTTATAAAGCTATGTCATCATTATCTGTAGACTCAGGTAAAAAGTCGATTTCTCTAAAACATGTGTTGCAAATTCTCTGTTACTTTTTCATAGTAATACAATCACATGTACAATATGAATAAGATTTACATATCGTGCAAGCGATGTCGTGTACTTGAAATATTGGTACAATAAAACATTCTTTTTCACAGCAAAATTTTAATTTCTTTAAAACAGTACGTGAGGGTTTTATCGGTATATTACCTACATCAAAACCATATATAAAGTGACAAGCTTTATTATATTTTAAATGGTTCTGATGGGGATTATCACCTTCTTCAAAGTTATAAATTTCCAGAGAGCAGAATGCACAGCGAACAATATCTAGAACTCCTTTATAGAAAAAGCCTGTTTCCGCAGATGTCTTTGGATCCACGAATTTGTTTGGCCAATTATGAAAAGTTGCTGACCGCTTTTCTTCACTCTTCATATCCTTAGAACATAATTAATAAAAATTAGCTATATATTAATTAATTAATATATTCACCTCTTCATCAATTTCAATGTGTATTCATAATGGAACTGAGTGAATAATAATCACACAACTGCATTGAAAACTTATTATTTTTTTATAAGTTATAATTTAATCAGTTAAATACACAGTTATATACGCTAGTCTCAAGAACGTATGAAATATTTTATGAACAAACTATTTTACGTAGAATACCTGTTTCAAATAATGAATTTTTGTGTGTTATTTATTTACTTTAGTCTAGCGCAGGCCAGGGTGCTACAACCACTTGAAAAAATAATATTTTCTAAATGATGCATCGACCTACGTGTGAACTATCTACAAATCAGCATCTTTGGGAAAGGATTAAGGCAAAGAAGTTATCAAGCATCCAAATGAGATGGAATATTAAAAATATTTTAGAAGCTTTCACGTTCACGTGCTGGATCGTGGACTACTCCCGAACCACCATAGTTCTGAAGGTGTGCAAAGGGATATTTTTGTATATAAACCGAGTCAAAAGCGGTACTTGGGGAGTCTAATCCAGGACTCCACGTATGCTTGGCTTTTCCGATGTATAGTTTCCTGGTCTACTTGACTCTACTCCTCAACCTCCATATTCCTCCCACTAAGACCGTCTATGCGTCGCTCGAGGCAGATATCTGGCACCTAGACGACCTAGTTAACTCTCTGAACCTGCTCTCGTGAGCCGCTCGAGGCCGTTGTCTGGCATCTCGATAGATATTCCTCCCCACTAAGACCATCTGTGCATCGTTCAAAACAGATGTCTGGCACCTAGACGACCTATTGCACCCTCTGAAACTGCTGTCGTGAGTCGCTCGAGACAGATATCTGGCACCCCGATGATTTTTTCCCACTCATTGTCACCTTATTGAGAGATCGCTATGTCCTGGCCTACTAGTGACTGATTATCCAGTAATCCGATCACTGAAAAGATTAGATTGTCATTCACTTTTGTTCTGTCCGTCTGAATTATATACCCATTTCATATCCATATGTACAGGATCACAGTTTTACCATCGAGACTTTGACGACCTTTGAACAGCGGTGATTTGCAAATTAAATCATTTAAGGTACAGTAATTTTATGGCTGTCACAATAATATTACTTCTGAATTAAATATAACCAATCTGATATTGACTGACTAACTAAAGTAAATCTGTGGATCTGCCGCTAATCAAACTAGCAATAATTATTTCTGATCGCTTTGACTGTGAGCCCGCCGTGGCCGGTTCGATTGACCGAGAGCTCCTGTGGCCGGAAGAACCATGAGCTCAAGGGTCGGCCAATGCGATTCATACCATACAAAATATAAACAATTGTCCTCTGATAAAACAGAGCTATATACGAAAGAACCAACAAATATAATCTATACAAACCAGCACAGACACAATTGCAGTTGTAAGCAACAATATCCGGCTGAATCTCAATCATATAATTTTACCAAATATGTTTATAATAAATTATTTAGAAAAGCAACATAAATCAAATACAAGCTTGACATATTTCTCAAATTTCTCACAGCCCTTTACGAATTTCTTAATTATAAATAAATACACAAGATAGATATTTTGTCTGTCTTTTGGAGTGAAAATCATTCTTTTATTTTATCAAATACCTGCCCAGATTTCTCCACTTTTAACAGCTACTCTGTATTACAACGATGAAGGGTTACTTATTTAATTATACACAACGTAGGGTAAGTTAAACCTTTCACTAGACGATCAGTGGCTAAAATATAATTGTAGGTATGTATGGAAGAAGGGGTACGCACTGTTATAAAAATGGTACCGTCACCGAGTATATAGAATCTTAAAAGTTGTTAATTGAGGAGATGGATAGGATATTTGTTAACATCCGAAGGAATATATACTCTAACGTTAAAATTTATAGTCGGAAACCGCCATTTCGACCAGTTACAATATGCGCAGACCCTCACAAGTTAACATCCTGGTGAATTTGTTACGAGAGTGGAAAGAACAGCAGCAACAAGTTCAGCAGGAACATCAATCGGCTATACAGCGTATCTGCACGGACATGAGAGAATCAATTGTTACCCTGAGAGACAATATTCCAACCACTTTGGAGAGGACAACCGAGATAGCTGAAGGAGTACCAGAATCGGGCGTGGAACAACAAATTCGGGGGAGTAACACACACGTGTAACTATACATGTGAGCTGAAATACTCTTCAGGAATGCAGAGGGCAATAAACAGGTGTTCAATACCTTGGGTGGTGAATAACAGCAATGATATATTTCCTTCGTTACCCAAGAAACCATTATACAAGGGCAAAGAAACTGCAGTACTTTTTTTTAGAAAAATTATTACCACCGATGCAATATCGCAGCAGTTTAATAGATGGAAGTCGCTCGCGCTTTTTTAAGAGAAGACGCTTTAGCATGGGTGAAAGTATTTCACGGCGCGTGGAAATATTATTCTGATTTCCGGGTAGGTTTTCTTCACAATTACTGGTCAGAGACAGCCCAAAACCGAGTACGGTACCAAATAAGAACCAATAAGTGGGATTCCCGGAAATCGACTATAGTAACTTACCTTATGCAGTATGTTTGTCTTTACCGGACGTTGGATAACACCACGTCGGAAAAAGTATGATCAGACACTTCCCAGTTCAGTTGCAAAGTCTGTGGAATACAACTGCAAAATCGAGTATTCGAAAGCTGGCTGAATTTCTGCGTCGACAGGATGGTACCATACGCATCTTCCGAGAATGTCGGACACAAATGCGACAGACCACTGTATTAACGACACACCAACCCACACCATGAATCTCCCGAAACCAACCACACCGGCGGAATCATTCATATTTGGACCAAACTGACAAATCAAACTCAAGAATATAGCAGGTCGTTCCACCGACATCGGAATATACCTCGGAAACGAAGAACCAGAATACGTGTGTTTACCCGACAGAACAAATGTCGGAAAACGAGAGTGTGAGGAAATGAGCGCCGGCTATTTCCTCGCGTATTTAAATTCGAGCGCCCAGACCTCACTTAACAGTGTTCGCAAGATGTGTCGTATGGGTTAGAGACCAGATTTTGGTTTATGTAAACGATTATCTGGATTTACCGAAGCCATAAGCGCATAAGCAAAAACTCGTTCTACGGATGAAACTGCCAGTCGCACGAAATGAAAAATAAGTTCCATGTACCCGAAATTTTTGCACCCCGAATCGTCGCAATGAGAATCCTATTACATATACACCAGAAATTTTAATAACTACAGGGTTTGACCCAAAGCCGCTCTAGCGGATACGGGAAGTGAAGTTCGGTGTATTGCTGAGGAGCTTTGGACCAAGCTAAAGGCACAGGGTGTTGAATTGTCGACATTACCGGTTACTTCAATACAATTGAAAGGTGCTATGGGGCAGCGTAGGTAGAGAATCACTCGGCAAGTATTATTCACCGTGCAAGTAAACTATAATATTCTTCAATTTAATTGTCTGGTCGTCTCATTATTGGAGCAGATTGGTTACAAAATCACCAAGTAAAAATTAATTTCGAAAACCGTCTCGTGTATTATAAAAAAGGTAATGACACATTCAGTATCCCATTCCAGAGTCAGGAATTAAATATAAATCATTTAAAAACTACTGATTGCCCGTACGACGCAGAACAGGGCCACCTACCACAGCTATGTGGAAAGGAACCGCTATTATTTGAGAAGTTAAGGGATAAGGTACGACAGTCGGATTTGACACAAAAAGACAGTGATACTTTGTTTCAAATACTAATATGTTTTCAAAATTTATTTTCAGAGAAACCCGGTTTGACTCATAAATATACACACAAAATTTCAATTAAAGATGACATCCCATTTTAAAAAAAATCATATCCTGTGCCATTTGCCTTACGGGAGGCTGTGGAAAATAAATTAAAGGAAATAGTGGAGATGGGTGTTATTAAAAGAGAAGCATCGGAATACTCAAGCCCCATGACCGTAATTCGGAAAAAAAAGTTTAGACGCTAGGGCATTAAACGAAAAAATGATTGCTGCTTGTGAATCACCAGCTAGTGGCGAAGAATTATTGCAACAATTTAACAACACTAAATATTTAACGTAGCATTGATTTAACTGCGTCTTATTGGCAAATTCCTTTACATGAAGAAAGTAAAAAATACACTGCTTTCCTGTACAAGAGTCGTAGTTACAGTTATCAAGTATTACCGATCGGTTTAAAACTGCTGTTGTGAGTTTTTCTCGAGCGATGGATTTAATATTAGAACCGGAAGTAAGGAAATTCACAGCTAATTTATAGATGATTTACTTATTGCATCCGCATATCTACCAATACACTTAGAGCATCTAAAGTTAGTTTTAGGTAAATTACAAGCGGCAAATTTAACAATAAACATTAAGAAAACAAATTTTCATCACAAAGAATTTAGATTTCTGGTCCACGTCCTGTCGTCTGAGGATATTCGGCTAGAGCCAAAAAAATTGAGTCAATACAAAATTTTCCAAAACCTAATAAAACAAAACATTTACGATCATTCCTTGGATTATGTAATTTTCATCGTCGATTCCACCAAAGTTACAGTGAGTGTACACGACCATTACTTCATCTATTGCACAAGGGCGCCAAGTGGCAGTGGGGAGTGGTGGAGGAAGATGTCATTCGTAAAATTAAATAATCGTTTTTGGCAGAAGTTTTGTTAGTACGCCCCCGTTATGATTAGTCATTTACAAACGGACAACTCTGGATACGGTATCGGAGGAGTATTGGCACAGGATTATGATGACGATGAGCAAAAAGTAATAAGCTTTGCAAGTCGATCTTTAAACCATGCAAAGTTAAATTATACTACGACGGAAAAAGAATTACTCGCTATTATATACTGTCTGCAAAAATTTAGATCACACGTACAAGGTGTCAAACTAATTTTCGAACCGACCACCAAGCATTAAAATTTCTCAAACAGTGCCGACTGTTAAACGAACGTCTCACGAGATAGGTACTCTTTCTACAACAATTTGATTACGAAATACAACATATTCCGGGTCAGAAAAATATTGTTGCAAATGTATTAAATCGACTTCCTTCCTTTAAACCAGTTATTACTGAAAAAATCATATGAAAACCAATCATGGCACACTTTGTAATTAAGAGATTAAAAGAAACTAGGAGAAATTTAAAAGACATAAAACGATATCAAGATGAGGATTATATACTGGGACCAGTGAAAATAATAAAATAATGAACAAATTTTCGAGTCATTACCAAGAATTTGTCAACGATTAGCAAAAAAATTCCGACTTCATCAGGGCGCACTGTTACACATAAATCACTTCACGGCACGCACGGCCCTTGAGATACCAACAGTACTTGTCAAAAAATTAGTACTGCACTATCATCAAGAGCTGGGACACTTCGGTTCCGGACAGGTGTATGAAGTAATGAAAAATTATTTCCATTTTTCAAAGATGGATCGTGTAATTAGACGAAAAGTGAGTGAATATGAATTATGCCAGAAAACTAAATGGCCAAATAGACATTAAGGAGGATCAATACAACTGGTCATTTTAGAGAAAGTGGGTGAGCTAGTGGCAGTGGAATTATTCTAATGGGTCAGGGATATCCATTGAAGAAAGCAACTGCCTGGTCTTGTGTACGCAAAATAACTGACGAGTTCAGCAAAATAATTACACCAAAAACTATTTTAATTGACCACGGAACCCAATTTACTGCATTAGTGTGGCAAAAACAACTCGCATTAAAAAATATACGCTACGTCCATTCACCAATTCGTCACCCAGTTCAAACCCATCGGAGAAAGTTATGTGGGAAATGGGAAGATATTTGCGTCAATTATTGGCACAACCAACACACTAAATGGGCGAATATGATACCCGACATCGAAGATTGCTTTAATGCCGTACCCCATACGAGAATCGGTGTTACTCCTTATGAAATTATTCATGAACAGTCACCACCTCAAATCTTGTATACAAAAACCAGAAAAAAATTCCCAATTGACACGAATAGTAAAACTTTGGACAAATATATTCTTTAAAATTGAATTGTTCACGAAAAAGGCAAAAAGAAAATCAAAATTCAAAATATCTATTCTATTATAAAATCGGTGATTTAGTTTTGTTAAAAACCAATTCATTGGATAAAAGGATTTCAAAATTTGAATTACTGTATGAAGATTCGTACTGGGTCAGTGAAATAGTGTTTCCAAATGCTTATATATTATGGAATTAGAAAACAAATAAGTTAAGAGGTATTTTTAATATTACCAACTAAAAACCATATATTAAGAACCATTGATGCGGAAGAGAACACAACGAACCAGAAATGAAAAGTGGGGACACGTAAGAGATAGTTATAAAGTTGGTCACTAGGGTGAAAGGAAAGTAACATAATTTGAACCACCAACCATCACCGACTGACCACCAACCCCCAGGAAACTCCATTGTGGGAGACCCTCTACAAGGACAAGCTAAAAATCTTGGCTAACGTTATCGTTCAGCACTTGAACAGGAAGAAGAGCCACCCACCATAAGCAGCAGCAGGTAATACACCCAAACCAGCAGGACCAGTTGCGCTGCCCAAATCACCTTCGCCACCACCGGTCACCACATCCACCGTCGAACTAACATCGGCCCCAGTCCCGCCACCACCAGGTATCAGACGGCCGCATTACCGCGAAAAAACACGTCGTGGTCGCCATGCTTGACGTAAATATATACAAAGTCGAGGTGTGCGGCGCCACAAAAGTATGTTTAAGAATTTATTTTAAATAGATAAAAATATTTTGTAAGTTTGCGATAAATAGGTATAGTGAAATGTTAAAAATAGAATTGTAAAACTAGTTTATCAGGTCATTGATAAAAAGAATCAAAATAATTTTTTAGATTATTTAAACATGTGAACTTTAATAGAAACCACAAGTAAATAAAAGTGGGTAATAACGAGTATTGCATGACAAAAAGGGGGAAAAACATTTTAGATGTCGAACTATGTTGACCAGGTAAGACGTATTATTCCAAAAGTGTGCTACACAAAGATATTAGATTACTTACATCAAATGGGAAATTATCACCTCGTAGGAGGAAATCGACCCCAAACACTTGAGCAGGTAGTTCATAGGCAACCGAAGAAAGAATGAGATAAAATAGCTCATGACCTAATAAACAAATTTTATGAAAGCCTAGAAAAGGATCAGTATTATCAACATATCAGTAAATTAGATTAATTGTACGTAAAATTACACTGGAGAAATTCAAGAATCAGGAAGAAATGCAAGGAGTTATAATAAACAAATAATCCAGTACATTGGGACTGTCAAATCGTGGTAAATTGGAAATTGTACCTTTTTAAGATTACACATTTAAAATGTGTTAAATTAATTTCAAAAGATAACGAAAAACAGAAGGAAATAATACCATGAAGATTAGCTATCAAAAAATTTGAATAATATTCTAGTTCTGCTTTAGTTGCATAGCATGATTCCATCTGATATTGAAAAAATAGTTAGTGAATCAATTTATTTTTCGCAACAGTATGTATAATAAACAAATATCATTTACTTGTAGTGCAAGTTAGTGTGATGAAATATATATAAGTGAAATCTAGTTCAGTGTAGTGTAATGAAATATAAAAAAAATATTTTATTGACGTTATCAAATCGACACAAATATTTTGAAGATAATATGTAATCAGTAAAGAAAACAACGTACATCGCAATCATATTTCAGAAATAACAAGGATTGGAAAGTTTACAAATGTAGTATATTATCAGGGCAGTGGAGACACCGACAACCACAAAAGAAAAAGACATAAGTGCATCCACAGACAACCAAAAATTAAGAAGACATAAGGGTCATTTTTAGAATTCAATAAAACTAGTGACTTTCAAAACATGAATACGCCACTACTAATGCCAGTATGTTCCATCAATTCGGACTACATCTAACACAGTAGAAATCAATGTCATTTATAATAAATAAAACACCATCAAATTCACCATCTGCATGACGAGGGAATAAAAGGACATTTCCATAAGCACTAAAGACGCCGCGTCTCTCAAAAATTGTCACCCAAGAAAAGGCATTGGAAAAAAAATCCATCAAAACTATCAACAATCTGCAACAATTTTAGCGTTCAAATCCCCAGTTTAACTAAAATCGTCACTGAAGAAACATCTTGGAAAGAACAGCGATTATTGATAGTGGTAAGTTAAGAAATATTGTGAATTCTTTGTTATAAATTAAAAACAATTGTTAAATAGCAACAACTAGAAAAATATATGTCTCCTAGTCTCACCGTTAGTTTCATTAAACAAGAACATCAATTTTTATTTCATTAGTTCTATTTACTTTTGTGTACAGTATTAGCATTACTAATGCGTGGACATGAGTACAGACTAACAAAATAATAATGCTTGAGATATGTAATGTATTCGCCTATCTGATTGTTGGCTCATACAATTAAATATCTGGGGGAGTTTGACGCAGTACTGCCTGCATGTATAATTTTGTTATAAATAATATGAGAAATAATCTCTATTTGTATAATGAATTTCTGTTTGACTGTACTGCACGAGTCCCTAAGTTTATTGTTTAGTCTAGCGCAGGTCAGGGTGCTACAACCACTTAAAAAATTACATTTTCTAGATGATGCGCCGACCTACGTGTGAACTGTTTACAAAACAGCATCTTTGAGAAAGGATTTAGGCAAATAATTTATCATAAATCCAAATGAGATGGAATATTAAAAATATTCTAGAAGCTTCTACAATCACATGCTTGGATCGTGGACTACTTCCGAAACACCATAGTTCTGAAGGAAGAGGGATATTATTTTTGTATATTAACCTAGTCAAAAGCGATACTTGGGGAGTCTAATCCAGGACCCCACGTATACTTAGCTTGTCCGAGGTATGTTTTCCTGGTCTACTTGACTCCACTCCTCTACCTCCATATTCCTCCCCACTAAGACCGTCTATGCGTCGATCGAGGCAGATGTCTGGCACCTAGACGACCTAGTTCACCGTCTGAACACGTTGTCCCCACTCATTGTCACCTTACTGAGAGATTACTATGTCCTGGCCAACTAGTGACTGATTATCCTGTTACCAGATCACTGAAAATCCTATTAGATCGTCATTATCTTTCGTTCTGTGCATCTGAATTATATACTTATTTAATATCCGTCTGTACAGGATTATAGTTGTACCTTCGAGACTTTGACGAGCTTAGAACAAATACATACATAGAAAATATAAACAATTGCCCTCCGATAAAACAAAGCTATACAGGGTGTAAATGAAACTAGGGAACGCGATTTTTCTTGGAAGTTATAAGATTTACAAAGATATAATATATAATGATATAAAAAACATATAAGATTTTTGACACATGGAATTTCGAAATGACATTTAGGAACAAAATAGTGTGGAGAAGGTTTTATAACGTAGTTACTATGATACGAACCAAAAAACAATGAGCTAATATATTTAGCTCACTAGTGACTTATGACCTACTTTATTTATCCAAAAACAGCATACTTATACCGTTATAATTACACGGTGTTGGATAAAAGTATTTATAACTCAGTTATAATGAAAACATGAAAAGAGTATTTTGGAAAATGTATATAAAATATGAAGATACATAAAATTCTGGACAAAAAGTAAAGTGCTAGTTACATCTGTTTTTTTGAATAGTAATACGTATAGGTATGTAAGTGTAATGACCGTTAGTACAAAAAAATTGATAAAACTTATTTAACAACAATAAATGTAAAGTGCATTTTTCGCTATTGATTCTCACGTCATCAAATGTAACCATACGATTCAAATCTTTTTGGGGGAAGGGGGACTGATGACATTATCTTGTCGGGTGATATCGTGTGATTTCCGAAATAAATAAATGTAAAAAATAACAGTATTATACACAAATATAAAAATTATTGATACACTCGAGAAGAGTTGTACAACAAACAAACGAAACTACCACCTCATAATGAAGCAGTAATTGTCGACGCCAAAATCTCCTTCACAAATGAGAGGAGTGACACGAATGACATACTCAAGTTTTTTAAATATATGAAAATATCCGTTACCCTCGTTACGCTACTGTTCCTATTTAATTTTTGTCATTTATTAGACGAAGATAGCATATATACCCTTCTGTAACGCCTTTTTTCTTCATTCTGTATTTAGAAAGATACATTCTTCTCTTATTTTCTCCAGTTCTAGCCATAATAAATAATAACAATGCTAATTTTTGTAAGTACGTATAAGAAAATTAATGGTTCAACTTCGCTACTGAATAATTCCAATAATGATTACTGTCAATAGTGTCAACATAGAAATAAAAAAAAGACGTTTTCTTCAGATACATACATTCTGTTTTATTTTTTCCGGTTCTAACTACAAACAAAGGAAAAAAAATATCCAAAATTTGTGCATCCGCGCTACGAAGAAATTCTAATTATTTCCAATAAAATGTATTGTGCCAACATAAAAATAAATAATGTTTGCTTTCACGTGAGTGTCCGGAGGGCGACGAGACAACGACCGACCCCACTAATATTAGTCCAAATTTTATTACCCCCACTCTTGCCCTCCGCAACCCGTACCCTTCCTTACCTGAACTAGGAGAGCACATGAAAACGAAAAATTTAAGGTGAAATGATACCTTAAAGTATTTTGTTTCTAGCCCAATAGATGTCGCCTAAAACGTTTTATTAAAATCCTGTAGCATAGGCAATGTGCATAATAGTATTGCTGAGCTATTCAATAAGCGACTACCTAATAACAGATGGCACTCTGATAGTGAGTAAAGACCCCAACCTTGAATAAGGCGGTCGTTCCGAATTCAAAATGCATAAATATATATACGTTAACACCTATTGAGAAATCACATTTAACAAGAATTATACTAGAAATCTTAATTATTTTGTTTTAATACATATTATACTATGGGATACACTTTTCTAACTTCTTGAGATATTATGATTCATTTTTAACATTTTGCAGAAAAATTGTTTCTTTAACACATATTTATTAATTTATTACAAGCTGCATTAATTACAGAAAGTACATGTAAAATGAGAAACTATTAAATTATTGGTAAATATGCATTGTGCAAGTAAAACAATGGTTACAGAAGACTAGAAAATATAAATAATATTTGTAAGATCAGACATTAGCAAAAATCATTGAAAGGTTAGCGTGGTTGAAAAATACTTTTTACTCACAAATTTATTAATCATTACAATTGATTACACAATTTTAAAAAATGTACTTTGGTAATGTCACGACTTCCGATTCTAGAACGTACCAAGAATGTAGGAGGAATCTTTTCGCCGGACATAAACAATAAGGTAACCAAGACTGCACCACTAGATACAAACTACAAAGATAAAATCCGAACATACAACTTTCCTCAATAATATTTGAAACACTACGATTTATAAATTTTTATTTTTTATTTTTTTAGTTGTCTTGTATTTTTTTAAAAAAATGAGCTCGTCCACGTCATTTAGATTTGACTTATTTTGAAAATATTTTCAATAAATTGCTTTACAACTATGTAAACAAATATATAATTACACATATGACTGGTTTTATAAAAGCGAATTAAATATTTTATAACGGTTTATAAAAATAATGCAATATTTTTTATACATAATAGCGTTGAATAAAAATAAATATCTAGTATATAATCTCGGATTGTTGCTGTGAAGGTGGCACAGCCGTATTGGTACAATTTAAAAAAACTATCCTATTATTTAATACTAATTAATTACTGCAAAAATAAATTTATTACTTTGGCGTTTACTGTTATAATATTGTTTAGAGAACGATTTCCTTAGAAAGATAGATTTTTAGAGTTTTTAATCTGAAACTAAATTTTGACAATGGTAATCTTTATAAATCAAGTTGCTAAATAAGTAATAAATTGTTAATTATTGTTTAGCGAATAATTTCAATGGAAAGATAGATTTTCAAAGAGATTTTAATCTGAAACTAAATTTTGGCAATGATAGTTTTTATAAATCATGTTGCTAAATATAACCAACAATAATAATTGTCGATATAAACTGTTTTAGAGAGATTGTGCTCGAGTAAAAAACTGTTAATTATTGTTTAGCGAATAAATTCGATAGGAAAATAGATTTTTAAGAAGTTCTTAATCTATGCCAATAGCAAAATTTTAATGCAAATTTTTAGAAACCTAACATATTCGATCGACTTACATCAGTATAAATTGAGGCAGCACATTTCAGATAAATGTATATATTATGTATGTACTCGTATACCTCTTTTATTATGTTTTTTGCGAGAAAATAATTCTGGCTGCTCACTTGCCATTTTTGCAAGAAAATAAAACAATAATAATAAAAATAATAATAAGAATAAAACACTGAGTAAATAAGTGCTACAGAGACACAATAAGGAAAACCGTAAATAATAATAATATTACCGATACTACGGAAGGTAGAAGGATAACTGACTATAATATATAATATTAATAGTAACAATAATAATATGTAAACACTATGTAACAAAGTACCATAGAAATAAAATAAACATACAAGAAACTATATATATCATATAACCATAACAAAGTATAAACATATATATTAATTGTACTCCAGTGTTATACCAGTGAGTATTTAATTACTTTACTTACTCAATGGTTATACGAAAATTTGACCTTGAAGCAGTTCCGCCTCCCAGTCGCGTAGTTTTCACCCCCACCACTTGCTGCCTGCTGTCTTGATTACAAAAAAGTTTTCAATTCCAAAATTTTAAAAAATATTCCACTGAAAATATTGGTTATAAATTAAAAACTTTGTTAATAAATATAAAATGTCATCATCCATGTCCACAGTTTCAAAATCATTTTTTAAAAATTTATTTAGTAGATTGTTTTATTCATTTGAATTTATAATTAGAAATTTTAAGTAGGCAAAAAGACATTATTGTTTTACATTTGCAAACATAAAAATATTATATAATATATATTTATTTATATTTCACCGATTTTTATTTATCTACCTATTCATTTAGTAAATATAATGCATTATTATATTATATAATAAATACTTATATTTCAATAAATTTAAAATGGAATAAAAAAATCATTTTTATTCGACGTTTACTTAAATTTACCGCATAGTCAGCCAAGAGGCGGAGTTTCCATGTGCTAGAAAGTCTGACATGTAACAGAACATACATAGATATATGTACTTATCATTTATGAATGCGAAATATAAATATACATTTTGTTAAATATCCCGCTGAGCCACCGAATATTTTAGTGAAAAATAAGAAAGTAGCGCCAGCAGCGGTCAGTAGCTAACTATTATTAGTTAGTAACTGACCGCTGCTTGCTTGTGTCGCCACTTCCTTATTTTTCACAAAAATACTTACCGCAATTGTTTAGAAAATTAATATCTTTTATATTAAAAAGTATATATTATTCATATATTCCTAACGATTGTATAACAATATACAGTACGGAATGCAGATGACGTTTCCATCGTAAATATTCACATTACAGAGAAATAAAATTAAAAATTTTTTTTTTTCCTTTACTTGGAATCTAGAAGTTCAATTTACGTAATTTTTTTATATGACATGTATAATAATATTCTTTAGAACATACATAAGTTTAAATCAGATATTAGGTCTAGTACTGGAGAAAAAAATGAAACATATGAAAATTCTATGTTTTTCATATGTTTTCTGACTTTTGAGAAGGTCGTTATTTTTCATTTTTACATATATGATACAGTATTCTATTTGAAATATACCCTGAAATTTTCAACAAATTATTAGGTCTTCGATTGGATATATTTTGAAAATTATATTTAAAAAAATATTTTGGGTGTATAAATAATAAATAATATCAATTAAATAATATTATTTCAATACCGAATTGATGTCTACTTATTTACATATACAAGAAAAACTTGTTACATAAAACAATTTTTAATAAAAGATTGAAAACTTTAATACTGGTTTTAAATTTCCCGCGCTGGGGTATCATTTCACCTTAAGACTGGAGGATAGGCAGACTATTTTGTTTCTGGCTCAAGAGATGGCTCTGCGAGCAACTTAAAAAGGGGCGCGACCTCATATGATTTATGAGATTATGAACCAATCAAAATTGGTTACTTTTCCCTTCGTTCGTTTCTCGGTAAAATGAACAGCCCCTGTTGTTTAATTATCAATTCGCTCTCTATAAGCAAACTGTTTTTGGTCTTATAGTGAGCTAAAGAGTTTCAACTTTCGTTGTATACATATAATTTTCTTAATAACCTAGTGTAGAATTTCACGAGTTGAAACCCATTTTTTTACTAACTCGTATAAGCAATATTCTACAACACCTTTAATTAATATAAATCAATTTTTAATTAAGTATTTTCTACGCAAAATATGTAATTATAAAAATATTCGTGTGTTGTTTTCAAATTTACAAACTCAGAATTCTCCAAATTATAATCTTTTATTTGCTGATCTTGTATAGTTTAGGTTCAATTTTGGCTCTTTTTTTAATCTGTTTTTATTTTATCCTATTTAACCTTAAAATTTATGGAAATTTCTGTAAAAATATTTTTCTCTATTAGTTAGCGAGCTCCGACTTGAACTGAGCGAAGTCAGGTCTGACGTTCAAATACCAGCGCCGATAACCACAAAAATAAAAATACCATAATATACTTAAATATACATATATTACGAGAAATTATGCCTTATAATCATTCGTAAATATGCATATGCATAATTACTAAAGTGATGGTAAATATGGTTAATTAATTAAAATTCATTCATCGTTATAATAATAAAATCAGTTTTTCATATTGTCACATAAATTCTTTTTAAGAACTATATAGAGAACAATTTTGTTAATTATACAGTATGAGTATATTATTATTTAACATATCGCCATACCTACACCTATATTATATATATATATATATATATATATATATATATATATATTACCATTATTTATTAATAGGAAGAAAACTTAATAAAATTAAGTGTCAAATAATATACCTATAATTCAATCGTTTTTTATTAATTAATGACCTTCGTTACTGTCGTTAGTTGAATAATATTGACAGTTTGTTGGCATAATATTATTCAATATTTCAATATTTTTTACATAAAAAACCAATGTTACACTTTATACTAGTTTTGTCATTTTTCATACTTTTCTTTTTTTCTTCAAGCTTAAAGTAAGTTAATAAATTATTAATATATTATTGTATAAGAAATTATGATAGTCATTATTCGCGAAAATGAAATTTACGTCAAAAGTCGTAGGCGAGTGATGCAAATCATTTGGGAGAATAATGACCATAATCCTGTAAATTCGGAATAAACGCAAAAAAAATTTAGAAAATGACAACTTAAAAATATACAATGACTATACCGTCAGCTGTCAGATGGCCGTAGGAAGGGTGATCCAGATGTAAAATAAACGTAAAATATTGAAATCTGGTTCTGATTTCATATTTCACGCTTCTGAAATATGCCTACTATAATTAATCGAAAAAATTGAAAAAATGTGCATATATTTAAACAGGAGTAGAAAATAGTTATTTATGGTACAAGTGTGTTACCTACATTACAGATAAGTCACGTGGGAAAAATTTTTTCAAGTGACTTAGGTAATTAACACACGTGTGCCATACAACATTTTATCCAACACATTTTAATCATTGATATAAAATACATATAAGATTTTTGACAGATGGAATTTCGAAATGACATTTAGGAATAAAATAGTGTAGAGAAGGATTTATAACGTAGTTACTATGATACGAACCAAAAAACAGTGAGCTAATATATTTAGCTCACTAGTGACTTATGACCTACTTTATTTATCTCAAAACAACATACTTATATCGTTATAATTACACGGTGTTGGATAAATGTTTTTATCTTTTATTTACTTAATTTAAAATCTATTAAAAAAATTTTAAATCAATTTATATTCTCATATACGAATCACTGAACGATAATAAATTATGTTTATCCAACACCGTGTAATTTGTTTAGCAATAATTTAAAAAGTATAAACCAAAATAAGCCAAGACTCCATTAACCATATATTCTTATCAGCAAAAAGGGTTGCGTGCTTGACAATAAATATAATAAAAAAACCAATCATAATAACCCACTCCCTATAATAACGTCGAAATCGAATTTTTGTCTTAACGTACATAATATCACTTATATTGAAATTGAAAAATCAACAAAAAGACGGAAAAAATATTTTTTCCAAAATCGTTAGCAAAATACATCATTATTCAACTTAAAACAGTGAGCAAAGTAGCATATTGAATCACAAGTGAGCAAAGTAAATAAATTTCTTCACAAGTGAGCAAAGAAAATAATATTAGTGAGCAAAATACACTAACTCTGAGCACAATGTTTTCATGGGATTTCAGACATTATAATACATTTTACATTAAATTACATTAAATTTAAATATAATTTATAAACATAATTGTACTGTTGAGATTTTCATTATTAAATAAAAAAGTACAATGTTATGTTCTTTTTTAATAATATTTTAAGATTGTGGGAAAAATTATGTTTAGCACACGTGAGCATGTCTTTTTCTCACTTGTCCAGTTGGCATACTCGCTTCGCTCGTGTGGCCAATTTCTGGGCCCGTGAGAAAAAGACATATTTTGCTCACTTATACTAAAAATAGCTATATCTTTTGGGCCCGATCTCATTCCTAATTTACTTATTAAAGATTGTAGCTTTCCTTTATCAAAAGCACTATTTCACATTTTTAACTTAATTGTAAAAACCACAACATTCCCAACTATGTGTAAATTAACTAAAATAATTCCTATATTTAAAAATGGCACTAAAAGTAAAATTGAAAACTACCGTCCAATAGCAATTCTCTCCAATTTCAGTAAAGTCTTTGAACGAATAATTCATAACAATATATACCCCAAAATAAATAATTTATTATCAATTCATCAACATGGTTTCTTTAAGGGTCGTTCCACAACAACCAATCTTACAAATTTCTCCCATTATCTTTCTAATACCATCGACAAAAACGGACAGGTCGACGTGGTATATACTGACTTTAAAAAAGCATTTGATACTGTAGACCACCGTATTTTATTACTCAAGCTTTAATCTTATTCATTTTCGCCTTCTTAATATCACTCTTTCAATCTTATTTAGACAATAGACTAGCTTATGTTGAATTTCTTGGCACGAATTCCAACAAATTCTCTACCACTTCCGGTGTTCTACAGGGTTCTAATTTAGGACCCTTATTGTTTATTCTATTTATTGACGACATTATATCAAATCTGCACTGCCATAAACTACTTTTTGCAGATGATCTAAAAATATACAATAAAATCGAGACTGTTAATGATAGTATATTATTACAACATGATCTTAATCTCGTTGATGAATGGTGCATTGAAAACAACATGTCGCTAAACATTAAAAAATGCAAAATCATAACGTTCACTCGAAAAATCAGTCATCTTAATCACAATTACTTACTTAATGGAGTTAGCATAGACCGTGTAACCTCCATTTGTGATCTTGGTGTAATTTTTGACGCCAAATTAACGTTGAAAGACCACTTTGAAAATATCTTTACTTTATCTCTTCATTCCTTAGGTTTCGTTATAAGTAATACTAAAAATTTTATTAACATAGATGCAATTATTATAATTTATTATTCCCTAGTACGATCACGGTTAGAATATTGCTCCCTTATTTGGACTCCTATTTATTCCAAATACATTAAGTTAATTGAAACTATCGAAAAACGTTTCCTCTGTTTTATTTATTACAATATAATGGGCTACTATCCCGACCGCAACATATCATATGAACTTCTCAGTAAATTATTTTCATTTAAGTCATTATCAAATCGGCGTGATACATTAGCTCTTCATTTCCTGATAAAATTAATTAATGGTTCTAATGACGATCCTGTTTGTTTAGCGCAAATTTCCTTTTATTGTCCAACGTCATCTTTACGTACGAGATCTACTTTTTACATTCCTAAAGCTAGAACTAATATGGCATCACAATCACCAGTAACAAACATGTGCAATTTATATAACAATAAGTTTAATTATATCGATGTTTTCTCCAACAACACTATTTAATGTTTATTTGTCGCTTTTATGTTATTTTCACTAGTTAAGTTTTGTACTTGTTCTATTTTTGGGTTTACCTGTTGAACAATGTATTCAAATAAATAAATAAAATACCAGACCGTAACAACTTCAAAAGAAACTAATTTATAATGTCTAAGTGGTTTGAATCGGTTTAAATTTTTAATGAATTTAGTATTCATTATTTTTGACAATGTTTCAGATAAAAGTTGATAGCTTTGTTAACTTTTTGACAAATTTTGTATGCAAGTGCTTTTTAATAGGAAACTAGGTCTCTTGGGGATATCCGTTTTATGTATTTTGGGTAATGCGTACAACATTAGCGCGTTGGGGTTCATGTTTTTCAGCAAGAACTTATCTGAGTCGTTAGACACACTTTTGCTTTAAGTTAAGACTGACGAAAGTTATGGTTGTTTCGAATTTTTTCGTAGGATCACTAATTTCGGCACAACCACTTTTATTTTTGTGCTTGAGCTTGATGTAGAGAGAAATAAATAATTTGAAAAATAGGTAATGCACATATATAGTAGAAACTAACAAAATAATAATACATGAGGTATTTAATGTACACGCTCATCTAATTGCTGGCTAATACAATTAAATATCTGGGGGAGTTTGAAGCAGTACTACTAGCATGTATCATTTTATTAATAATATTTAAAATAATCTTTATTTAGATCAAATAATTTTCTGAACAATTTATTTTATAGACATCTGTTTATATTTTTAAACTCAGAATAGTGTAACAAATTTTTGTTATCTTAGTTTCATTATTACCTGCGAAGAATATGGGTCAAATAGTCATACCCTCGGCAGACGACAGTTTGCCACATGTGGGAATATTAAATACTTAAACATAGGCGTAGAGGTCACAAATTTCTCTATGATATTAATACGTGGATTATTATACGAATTAGATATTTGTTTAAATATGTTCGGATGTGCCAATCAAGTATTTTAAATAACAGATATATCTATTTCAATATTACATTGGTAAAATCCATGTCCTTTCAGTTTTCATGTACAGATAACTTTAATAACATAAAGTTGATAAATTATTATGTATTTATCATGTAAATATCGATGTCTAGCATTCACAGTGAACAGACGTATTCTACGGAGCTAGTGAGTGTAATCATCAACAAAATAACAAATTAAACAAATTTAAACCATTACGAAAACAATTAATAAACATTAATTCAGTGACACAACATCACATTAGCAAACAACACGAATATACAAGGGTAGTGGTCCTTGGACCTCTACCTCTAAGTCACACAAAATGTCTACAAATTCAAATATTATTTGGCAAAGGGCGAGCCCAGGTAAAACCAAAAGAGAACACGAAGATACACATACTCAAAGGTACGTTAGGCCAAGGCTTTCGCAATCAACACAAAACACAATCATACACACACAAAATAGATTTGATCCACTAACAACACAAACGCAAGAAGAAGCAAACGATAACAAAAATGAGACAGAAAAAACACCCAAACCACCACCAATTTTTGTGCCCGAAATACTGGATGTAAAACCACTGAAAGCAATCATAGAAGCTGAAGTGGAAAAGAATTATACAATAAAGGCAATCGGAAGTAATCAGACAAAAATACAACTCACATCAGCAGAACAATGTAGAAAAATAGTTCGAGCATTAAAAGACAAAGAAGTAAATTTCCATACATATCAAATGAAGGAAGAAAGGACATACAGAGTAATAATCAAAAACCTACATTATTCAACTGACCTAGAGGAACTAAAAAGCGAAATAGAAGACAAAGGCCATCAAGTGACCAATATACATAACATGAAGCAAAGAAACACAAAAGCTCCACTTCCAATGTTTATAGTGGATTTGAAACAAAACAAGAACAACAAAGACATATATAACATCAACAATCTACTCTACACGAAAGTTGTAATAGAACCTCCGCGACCAAAGCGCGAAATTCCGCAATGTGCCAGGTGCCAAAGGTACGGGCATACAAAATCATTTTGCTCACTCCAAGCCCGTTGTGTAAAATGCGGAGAAAATCATTTTACAAAGGATTGTAACAAAGAGCAAAGTACTCCGGTTGTTTGCGTGTTATGCCAGGGCAACCATCCAGCAAACTACAAAGGGTGCACCGTCTACAAGGAAATATTAAAACGGAAATTCCCTCCACTAAGAGAAAGAAGTTTACCTCAAACCAAAACATATCAAACCACTAACCCCGATACAAATTATGCACAAATGGCAGGTCACAAAAATGAAAAAACAAACGAAAATCAACCTTGTACATACGAACAAAACAATACGAAATTAGAGAACATGATGGTCAAACTCATGGAAAGAATGGATACAATGTTAAATCTACTCACAACGCTCGTGTCCAAAATGCCTTAATGTCACATATGCTTAATATCGCAATATGGAACGCCAATGGCTTGGCCAATCATGGCCAAGAGTTAAAACTATTCATTTTAAACCACTACATCGACATTATACTAATCTCAGAAACACATTTCACAGAAAAATCGTACTTTAAACTTCAAAATTACACCACATATATCGCAAATCACCCAGACGGTACAGCTCACGGAGGCACTGCAATCATCATTAGAAACTCACTAAAACACTACGAACTACCAGAGTATACGATGAATCACCTACAAGCAACATCAGTAGTTGTTGAGGACTGGATGAGACCGGTAACAGTATCAGCCATCTACTGCCCCCTTAAACACATTATTAAGAAAGAAGACTTTGAAACCTTCTTCCAAACATTAGGAAACAGATTTATAGCTGGGGGAGACTATAACGCGAAACACACCGAATGGGGCTCGCGACTAATAAATCCAAGAGGAAGAGAACTACTGAAAGCCATGCAAAGCGAGAGACTTAGTCACGCATCAGCAAAAGAACCATCGTACTGGTCTGCAGACCAAAATAAAATCCCCGATCTCCTTGACTTCGCCATAACAAAAAACATTTCACAAAACTACATCTACCCAGAATCAAACCTTGAATTATCGTCAGACCATACACCCGTAACAGTTAAACTAAGCAGGCAAATAGTAAAATCAAAAAGACCTCCAGTACTGCATAACAAACACACAAATTGGGAATTTTTCAGGGAAAATCTAGACAAAGAACTAAAGCTGAATATTCCATTAAAGTGTACTACAGACATAGACGAAGGAGTCGAACATCTAATCAAGAGTATACAAAAATCAGCCTGTCTAGCAACACCACCGACAAATGAAAAAGTAATATCACTTGACTGTCCGAATTATATTAAAAAGACAATTATAGAAAAAAGAAGGCTACGAAGAATATGGCAGAGGACCCGAAACCAATACAATAAAACTAAATTAAACCAAGAACAAAAGAAGGTATCAAAAATATTAAGCGAATGGAAAAATGAAAACATCCAAAACTTTTTAGCTAATCTTGCACCTACCGAAACATCAGATTACTTTTTATGGAAAGCTACCAAATAGCTAAAAAAAGCAAGCAACCATGTCCCACCTATAAGAAAAGCAAATCAGAACTGGGCAAGAAGTGACCCTGAAAAATGTAAAACTTTTGCAGAACACCTCGCAAAAGTATTTCATCCTCACCAATCAGATAATGAAGAAAATGAACAATACATAGAAGATTTTCTAGAATCAGCAGACCAGTTAACACTACCTCTAAAAAACATCAGCATGCAAGAAATAAAAGAAGGTACACAAAATTTAAATTGTAAAAAATCACCCGGTTACGACCTAATAACTGGCAGAATAATTAAGGAACTGACAGAAAAGGCAATAAAACTTATAACCTTTATATTCAACGCCATCATAAGACTAAATCATTATCCATCACAATGGAAAGTGTCCCAGATCATCTTAATTCATAAACCAGGAAAGCCACCTGAAGAAGCTGCCTCATATAGGCCCATAAGTCTGCTACCTATATTATCAAAATTATTTGAAAAACTATTTTTAAACAGACTCAAACCCATCCTGCACCAAGAAAAACTTATACCTGAACATCAATTTGGTTTTAGAGAGCGTCAATCCACAATTGAACAGTTACATAGAGTAGTCACTACAATTAGAAGAAACCTGGAGGAAAAGAAATATTGTTCTGCAGCATTCCTACATATTACACAGGCGTTCGACAAAGTGTGGCATGAGGGCCTCCTCTATAAATTAAAATTAAAATTACCTAATAATTGCTATCAATTGCTCAAGTTATATCTCGCGAACAGGTACTTAAAGTCTGGAGTACCGCAAGGCAGTGTCTTAGGCCCAGTTTTATATACAATATATACAGCAGATCTACCAGTATCAAACAATACTTTTGTAGCAACATTCGCGGACGACACCGCAATCCTAGCCTCAAGTGAAGACCCCCAAATAGCTTCAAACCTTCTACAAGAACATCTCTCGAAAATATAACAATGGCTACAAACATGGAGAACAAAGGCAAATGAAACAAAATCAATGCATCTAACATTTACAACACGACGAGAAACCTGCCCACCAGTCTACTTAAACAATAAACAAATACCGCAAGCTACAAGCACCAAATATCTAGGAATGCATCTGGAAAGAGGCTTAACGTGGAAAACCCACGTTAAAACAAAAAGGCAACAGCTAGGGCTTAAATTCAAAAAACTGTATTGGATGATTGGCAGAAATTCACGAATGTCAATAGAAAATAAATTATTAATATATAAGACAATATTAAAACCCATATGGACTTATGGGATACAAATATGGGGAGTTGCAAGCCAATCTAGCATAGAAATTATCCAATGATTCCAGTCCAAAACGTTGAGAGCAATATTAAACGCGCCCTGGTACGTGTCCAACGCAACCATACATCAAGATTTAAAAATACCAACCATCAAGGAATTACGAAATACAGCACCAAATATCTCAAAAAACTAGAAAACCACCCCAACAAGAGTGCTTCAAAACTTCTAGACAACAGTGCCGACATCTGCCGTTTAAAACGAGCAAACACCCTAGACCTACCTTGCCGATTTAGTTTTTAGTTTATAATGTTTATATGTGTATAATTAATTCGAAAGGAAGGAAAGTCAATGAAGTCATTCTTCAAATAATGTTAAAAAATGTTATATCATTTACTTATTATCCACTTGTAGATAGATTGTAAATATAAAGGAAAATAAAAAAAAATAGTATTATTATAACACATATCAATTATAATATTCCGTAGTAAAATACGCTCGATGATAAAAGATACTAGATTTCAACTAAAATTAAATTTACCTACGTTACGCTAGGACAGGTGACACAATATAATATTTGTAGATGGTATTATTAATTTAAATATATAGGTAATATAGCAGAGAAATTAATGTTTTTATAAGATATTTTGAAATTCACAAAAGTACTCAACGGGATCATCTGCACGTCCTGGCACAAAAGCCAGATGGCAAAACCACTTGAAATTGAAAGGGTCAGACTTCGAGACGCTGAGCCTGCACGTGCATTTTTAATATGCATTTTTCTAGAAGATTCGACGATTCTTTATATAAATATCCCTAAATATTTTATATTTGTCACAATTATATCATATTTTATTAAATATAAACGATCTAATATTGGTTGTCTAACAATTGTAATTTGCGAGACTTTGTGCTCTGCCGTATCAGCACAAACGTTGGTTTATCCACGTTCACTTGGGTATAAATAAACAATACACACCCGTGGTGCGGCACCGGCACTACGAGCAGCGTGCGACCACTCAGTAGTAATCTCTTTAGACTCTGTGACTATGTGAAAACCCTAAAAGAAAGAAAAATGAAAAGAAGTAATTAGGAAAAGTGTATAAAAGCATGGTGTAATAGGTGCGTTGTATCATTAAAAGTTTTAGTCTTAAGAATGTTGATAATAGCATAAAAGTTTCAAATATATGCAGATAGTCTTTATAATCGGATGATTAAGTCAAGACAGGCAGAAGTTGTGTTCTTAAATGAATGGTCGAATGAGTGGTTCAATTTTTGCAAAGTAAATATTTTGGTGAAAATCACCCTTTTATCTAGCATATGGATTTATTTTGAACAAATATATTTTAACTGGATTATATAAACGGCCTATTTGCGAAACAAATAATTGATCGCTAGCTTTAATTGCTCAAAACGTAGAAACGTATCCAAGAGAACGTAATACAACCCACCTTTTTAATATGTGAACACCATGTAACAGCTTCAATCGAGCTTCCCACTATTGAACCTGCAACCAAACGGGTCATATAGCGAATAACAGTGAATATCCATCATATCGAAAAATGGTAAAAGATATGAGTAGAAGAAACTTTGTACCATCCAAAAGTACCAAAGCACTTAAAATTAGGACTGAATAAATCTCAAAGAACGCAGAAGTTTGAAGTTTGCACTAAAGAAGAATAAGTTTCTTTGCTGTGCACTAAATATAAAAACACTTACGAAGCACCGAAGTCATCTGAATAATGACGAATATAATATCGATGTCAGAATAATTAATAAGAAAATATTAAGATATAGAAAAAGAACAGCAATGAGTTTTTTAAATGGATCAATAATATGAAAATTAAACATTTCCAGGGAAATAATCATATTTGCAGTCTACTTTTGAAAATTTTTTTCAAACCAACGTTTCGACTAATACATTATTCTTCTTCAGGGCAAGAAACAGTGTAATTAATTTGAAGTTTGTGGCAACCAGCCATAAGAAACATATTTAAAAAATAATCAGTTGATTGTTGAAAGGTAAAAAAATAAATAAATAACATGCAAAATAATAAAAGACAAAGTAGTAAAATAATAAATATGAGCTATTTTACAAATTGTAGTCAAAGAAATAAAATATTTTTTTATGAAACAGTGTGTGGTACTGCAACAACTTATTTTTTAAGAATGAAAAATAAGTTCATGTTTATTATTTTACCACTTAGACTTTTATTATTTTACACGTTTTTTATTTATTTGGTTTTTTTATCCTTTGCCGATCAACTTTTTATTTTAACAATCTGTTCCTCGTGGATGGTTGCCACAAACTACAAATTAATTCGACTGTTTCTTGCCTTGAAGAATAGTAATGTATTAGTCGAAACGTTGACTTGAAATAAAAATTTTCAACAATAGATTGCTAGTCCAATTATTTCCTTGGAACCGGTTCCCATTCTTCAGTCGTTCATTATCCAAGTAATAGAAATCAGAATTTAAAGTTACTGAATGAGGGTAAAAATTACTGGAATTTAGTCAGTTGAAAATGGTTTTATTTCTGCAACAAATTCAGTCAGTTGAAAATGGTTTTATTTCTGCTTCTACCGGTTTTAATCCCACGTGGGTCTTCTTTAGGAAGTGAAAGTCAGATTATAAATATAAAAAATGTGTTGTATCAGAGATACATATGTCTGAGATATTGAATTATAAACCATTTTTAACTGACTGAATTCCAGTAATTTTTACTCTCATTCTACTACACCAGTCAAGGAAATCCATCTATCATTATTTAAAGTTACTATTACCTTTATTACGAATAGATTTTAAATCAACGAATCCTTCGATAGAAGTACTTTAGTGGAAATGTTCTGGACGGTGGCAATTTCAATACATATTGAACAAAAGTGCAGTACTAAAAATAACAATATTCGAATAAGACTCGACAGGATTTTGAAACATAATGATATCAATATCACAGACCAATAAACAAATATTTTAAATCCGCTCTCATAATAATCATGACATTTTGTATTTTTCCTCTATAGCACTGAATCTAATAGATACTGTGAGTTGTAGAGCTCTATAACTTCGACTCATACAGAATGACGATTTTTATATTCCGTAACTCATTCTATAACTGATCTCTATGAAAAAACGCTTTTATTGAGTAACTAACTTCACGTAGCTATATGGTGACATTTCAAATTGAGTGCAAATTAGAATATTTTCTGAACAATATTTTTTTTACAGAAGGTAAATATGAATTATATATTAATATGATAACTTAAGTAATAAATTAAACATTTCTTTCTATATTTGTGCATACTGGATTTTTTTTCTTTAAATACAGTAAAAAACGTGTAAATAAATAAATTTCTATTTATTTGTAAAAAAATCTCACGTATCTTACGATCATTATGAAGAAAACGTTTCTATAGAATTAGAGTGCCAAAAATTCTAGTATAAATAAAACAGGTTGAAATTATCATGCCAAATAAAATTTTTTAATGGAATAAATAAATAAACAGGACAGCTTTAGGAAATAATTTATTTGGCTAGTTTAGGCCAACGTTTCGCTGCCTATTGCAGCTCCTTCGGGGCAAAGAAAGGCAGCGAAACGTTGGCCTAGACTAGCCAAATAAATTATTTCCGACTGCAGTCCTGTTTATTTATTCATTCCATCACCAACATCAATCGCTTATTCCTCTCTTCAAAAATTTTAAAATTAAAAATAAATCTAGAAGAAAAACAATTAGAATTTGAAAAAACTAAATATAAATTTAAGAAGAAAAATGATTCATGTAATTAATTAAATTACGTCAAAATTAGCAATAAATTTCAAATTAATTTTACTAATAATAACAATAAAATTATCAAGTATCAAATAAATATTGTTCATCTCTTAACAATCTTCTTTTTAATTCGTCCGTAATTTATATTGAAATTTTCTTTATTAAGAAACGTTACTTCTATTTCTACTATAAAAATATATTAGAATGGACATAATATAATTTAAATTCACATTTTAAAGGTTATCAAACTATTCTTAAGTTTATAACTTAATCGAGCTCTATAACAACATACATTGCTATAGAAGCATAGAGAATTACAATTTCCTTACAATCTATAATTAAGCAAGTTCTTACGTTATTTTGCAATATTCTTTACTATAATGTTGATAGAAAAATTCTTAAGTTTCAGTTGTTGCAGTAGGTTTAGTTCTTCATTTCTTTATTTTGCTTTTGAATGATAACTTACATTAGAAAATATATAAATCCGTTCTAGTATAAAAAAAACTTGAAATGGGGCAGACGGAATTTCCAAAATAAAAATAGAGAATGTAATTTTAATTTGCTCTAATAATTTATTCGGAAATTCGAACAAAAGTTTTTATTGCTGTTGACAATGATAGACGGATTTTTCTTGACTGGTCAATTGATGAAGGGAAAGAAAACTACTGGACGGAAAGTCATTTCACTCCCTGAGGAAGACCCATGTGGGGTCGAAACCGGTAGGAGAGGAAATAAAATTTTATCCCATTGACTGAATTCCAGCAGTTTTCTTTCCCTTCAGCTGTTGACAATATCGAGAGAATATCAAAAACAGCAGGTCAAGTTAAATCTCCGACTGAGCTTTTTTGCTTGCAAGTGAGAGGGCATCAGCGAGTTCAAAAGCACATCAAACCAGTAAACTCAAGAATTGATACCTGAAGTCTACAAATTTCCAAGTATAAAACTCTTACAGCCGAATTCTCGAAAGAATGTTAGCGTTAGCCTCGGGTTAGTTAGCCGGTGTTAATGTTAACCCTATTTTTAAAAAAGTTTAATACCAAATTCATAACTCTCGGTTAACACCGGTGCTAGATACGTTACCCTTGCCATATCCATTATATATTATATTACTCAACAGGATAAATCCCAATTACAGAGTAATATTCTCGTATTGTGTTGTGCCGAGTGCAGGTGCTCTAATTTGTCCGCAGAAAAAAGTGAAAATATTACTAAATAAACTAAATTCATGACCTGTAAAGCAAGACATAACATATATTGTGAGTCAACCTAATAAGTGCAATAAAAGTATCAGTGCAATCAAAGCGTAAAGGTTTCAAAAGCCAGAAACAAAATATAAACATAATTTTAGGTTAGAAACCAACATTAGGAAGTATTATTGGTGTAGTGCATTGAAGGGTTTAGGAAATACGGCAATGTCGGTGGCGTAAATGATATTAAATATAGTAAAGTAACGTTTGTACCCATTTGCATCCGGAAAACCAGATATAAAAATAAAAATAAATAATTAACAATATTGATATTTGTAAGGGAACATTCAATGTGTTCTAAAGATTCTTTAGATCTAAAATATTTTTATCTAAAAATTTAAAAAGTTTCTAAAATGCTATAATAATTGGTGGGGACCATGCATGGTGATCTAAAAGTGAGTATTAAAAAATTTTAAATCTTTAAATCCCAAGTATAGTTTCTTAATATCTAAATAGCTACAGTAAAATACATCGTGGGGAACATTTAATTAAATTTAAGAAAGTGCTAATAATAATAATAATAAGAAAAGATCAAGATCAGAGGTAGAAGATACGTCTCCGAAGTGTTGAACTGGACAAGTCTCCTGTCGCCAAACTTATGCACAGAATAGAAACTGACAGCGACGATAATAAAAGGAAACGTGAAACTGAAGAACAAGAAAATATCTGTAAGAGAAGCAAAAAATTAATTAAAAAGGTGACATAGAGGAGAAATTGGAGAAAATGATGGCGGAAGTACTAAAGGAAGTAAAGGAAATAAGTGCCGAAAACCAAGAATTTAGAAATATGATAGAAGAAGTAAAAGTAGAAAACGTTCAACTAAAAGCGGAAGTAACAGAGTTAAAAACAAAAGTAGAAAACATGCAAATACTAGAAAATAGAATGGAAAAAATTGACAAAGAAAACAGAAAAAAACAATATAATCATTAGTTGAATAAAAATAACAGCAAAGAAAGAGGCAGAAATGACCACAAAAATTGCAAACTTACTAAAATTACATATGCAAATGGAGATAAAGATGAAAAACATAATAAAAATCAAAGAAAACCTATACTTACTAAAATTAGAAAATTTTGGAAATAAATTAGAAATATTAAAAAATAAAGCAAAACCTAAAAACGGACCACATAGTAAGGTTTATATAAATTCCAACTATACACTATACAATCAAAAAGAGACATATACAAAAGCAAATTACACTGAAAGCAGACATAGAAAAGAAATAAGGAAACAGTGTACAGATTAAATATTAACACTTATTTATAAATGATGAAAAATGAACATATTTAAAAAACGAAGAATAATCACGGAAAAAGAGAAAATACGAACAGATAACATGGAAACGAAAAAGCAATTTAAAGATACAACGATAAAAGAACATGTTAGCACAAAAAAAAACGCAAAAAGAAAAATAGCTCAAACAACAATAAAATAAAAACAAGAGAAAATTTTTATATAGGTTGCTGGAATATTAAAACAATGCTAAAATACTAGGGGTAAGCAAAACAAGATGGAATAGTACGGGCCATATAAAACTGGGCACTGGTAACACTCTATTATATTACGGAAGTACAGATACAAACGCACGCAGAGAAATGGGAGTAGAAATTATGATTAATAAGACAACAATAAAATCGCTATTAGACAAGAAAGGAGTATCAGAAAGAGTAATGTGGGCTAGATTCAAAGCAAAATATAGAAACTTTATAATTATAAGTATATATGCCTTAACCAACAATAAGGAAATCGAAGAAAAATATCAATTTTACGAAAAATTACAAGGAACTTTAAAAAAATTAGAAAAAAAAATACAAGAGAGACATTAAAACTATATTAGGAGATTTTAATGCCAAAGTTGGAAGAAACAACACAGACAGAGAGACAATAATGGGTAAATTTGGACTAGGAAATATTAACGAGAATGGCGAGAGATTAATAGAGCTTTGTGGCATGAATAACTTTATAACTGGGGGAACATTATTCAAACATAAGAACACACACAAAGAAACATGGATTTCACCGGATAGGAAAACGAAAAACCAAATAGACCATGTACGAATCGACAAGAAATGGAGAAATACACTCAAAGATGTAAGAACTATGAGAGGAGCTGAAATTGGGTCAGATCACATGCTTGTTACAGCAAAGTTAAGAATTCGCCTAAAAGCATATAAAAACAATGCGTTAAGACGACAATACTTTAATTCCAGATAGCTACAAAAGAATGCAAATATGAAGGAAGCATACCAGTCAAAATTATACACAGAAATAAGAAACATAAATAAACTATGGTTAGATAGCTGCGAAAATGTATAGAAAAAATTTAGTAACGCTATGACGACAGCAGCCGAAAAAACCATTGGAATAAAAAAGAAAAACGACAAAAGATAGCTATCAAAATAAACGAGTACAATAATAGAAGAGAGGAAAGAAATTAAAATAAAAATACTACGCACAAGAGATGAAGTAAAAAAAAATCTTATAAGACAATACTGGGAGAAAAATAAAAAAATACAGAAAAGTGCGGGAAACGACAAAAGAATTTTTGTAGAAGAAATCACAAAAAGAGCAGAAATAGCAGCCGCTACAAATGATATCAAAACCCTATATCAAATTATAAGAGAATTGACAGGAAATAAAAACATACAAAGTTGAAAACTAATAAGTAAAACTGGAGAACAAATATGCAAAACAGAACAAGAAAGTAAAAAAAGATAGATAAAACACTTTACAGAAATATATAAACATAACGAAAGAATAAATATAGATGCCGAAGGAAGAAGAACCAAACCAAATTTAGACTTAAACGAAGAGGAATTCTCCAAGGAAAAAATAGCAAATAAAGTACACAAACTTAAAGATGGGAAAGCAGCAGGTATTGATAACATACTAGCAGAACTACTCAAGGCGGATATAAGAACAATTGCCGAGGTCATGTACATGCTACTGAGGAAAATATGGGAGGAAGAAAACATTGCAGAAGATTGGTCGAATGAGATCATATTAAAATTACCAAAAAAGGGAAATCTATCCCAGTGTGAAAACTATAGATCTATTACACTGCTTTGCACGGCAAGTAAAGTAATGACGAGAATAATGCTGGACAGGTTGAAGAAAGTAATATATAATACCCTCAGAGAAAATCAGGCCGGGTTTAGTAACCCTGAAGATGATCACAGTGGTGATCGAAAGGTTGGTTTAATCAAATAAATGAAATCTTGAAGACTGACTCCCGACAAATTTTTTCTTCCCATTATTAACTCCCAGTCGATCATCGATATCACTACAATTAGAACACAAAGATCATGCATCGACCAAATATGCACTCTAAGAATAATAATGGAACAAATTTCAGAGATGAAGGGAGAGGTCTATATCATATTTATAGACTTTGAAAAGCTTTCGATAAAATAAATAAAGACAAAATGTGGGAAATTCTAAAAGAATACGGAATACCCGAAAAATACATCGGAATGATTAAATTATTGCACTATAAATATTCTGCAAGAATTGAACATGAAGGCAAACTTACAGAACGAATAGACATAAACAGTGGAGTCAGGCAAGGTTGTATATTATCACCATTGCTATTTCTAATAGTAATGGATTGGGTCATGACAGGAACAGTGGACGGTAAAACTGGTATACAATGGAACCCATTTATGAAGCTAGAAGATCTTGAATTCGCAGACGACCTGTGTTCACTAGCTGAGAAAAAGAAACATACACAAGAAAAAACTAATAAATTAATAACAATTGCTAGTCAAGTAGGCCTAAAAATAAACGAAAACAAAACCAAACTGCTATCTAAGAAAAATGAACACGCAAGCAGAATAACAATAGATGATAATGAAATAGAAGAAATAGAGGAATTCTGCTATTTAGCAAGTCTAATAAGCATGGATGGAGGCACAAAAAGTGACATAACTAGAAGAATAATACAAGCGCAAAAATCTTTCAATATGCTTAGAAAAATATAGACATCAAACGAAATTTCCCAAAATACGAAAATAAGACTTTTTAAGACTAACGTTAAAAGCGTATTGGTATATACGGCGCTGAAACATAGAACGAAAATAAGCAGGAGTTAAAAAGACTACAAACATTTGTGAACAGATGCCTCAGATTTATATGCTGAATTTTCTGGCCTGAAATAATATCTAACGAAGAACTAATGAAAATAACGATAGAAGAGAAAATAGAAACAACTATAAAGAGACTAAAATGGAAATGGATAGGACACACATTACGGAAAAACCCAGAAAATATAACCAAACAAGCACTTGATTTGAACACAGCAGGAGAAAGACGTATTGGCAGACCAGCAGGAACCTGGAGAAGAACTGTCAACAAATAACTAGAATTAGTAAATACTACGTGGAAGCAAGTAAAAAAGGTAGCAAAAAACAGAAAAGAGTGGAAAAAATTGACATTGTTAAAAAAAATCAACGAAAGGAAAAGAAAAGAAAAAAAAAAGGTGCGCAGACCTAGCAAGTCGGCCACCAAAACAAACGCTAAGAAACGATTTTTTGTCGCCCTATGCTCCAGTAGGAGTAAAAGGAAGAAGAAAGATACAAAAGAAATATGTCAGTAGATACTATGATTAAAATTTTACAATTTCTCTTTTCACATTTAATCGTAAAAATACAGTAAACAATAAACAAAGAAGAAAATGACAGTTATAAGAAACAATACAATAACTAAGCTAAGCTAATTATTTAAGTTGCGAAAGAATCACTGAAATCTAGATCCATGCAATGCTTGTTAAAAGATGGATACATAGAATTTATTGGGTTTGCGTAGAGGTAGTTCGTATTTGAGAGATCACACTGAAAAGCAATTTCAGAGCGAGTATTACATGGTCTGACAGGGAGATTTAATTCAGACAGAAGATCTGGATTATTTACGTAGTTGTTTATTAATTTATACAAAAATCATATTTGCAACTTTTGACGACGTAACTTTAGTATCTCTTAAGTTATTACAAAAGAGTAATATAGTCGTAGGACCGTTATAAAAGCCATATGATGCGCGAAGTACAAAACCAAGAGTTTTATAAGCTTTAGTTGTTATGATGTTAAAATGTAGAGCAAATTCCAGTTTGTTATTAATAGTTAAACCCAAGTCTTTAATTTGCGTTACTCTGTTTAATGTAACATCGTCCATAACATAATCAAACTGTGTAATGTTGACTTTTCGTGTAATATACATAGTACTTCATTTACTGAAATTGAAAGGAATATTATTATCTATCGACCATTGATAAATATTGGATAGGTCCCTTTGTTATTTAAGGCAGTCATTGATACATGAAATTTTATGAAACATTTTGAAGTCATTCGCGAAGAAAAAACATTTAGAGTACTTGACTGCACCAACAATATTAATGATAAATAGGTTGAATAGTAAAGATCCAAGTACCGAAACTTGAGGAATACCCGACGTGGGTGAGAAAGGATAAGAACGGTGATCTTTCACGCTCACAAAATTAGTTCTGTTATGAATGTAACAATCAAAATGTTTAATAATTTCTGGGACAATCTAATTAGCTCTAATTGTTTTATAAGTAGGTTGAATGTTACGAAATCAAATGCTTTAGAGAAATCGGTAAAGTTTACATCAGCTTACTGTTTTGATTAATTGTTTTATTTCAAGCCATAGTCATGGTTCACTATTCTCTTTTCGACTAGGTTTATAAAAAAGTGATCGCCATTTTAATTTTTAATAATGTAACATATGGATTATTTTACATGATTGTAAAGCAAATTTGATGTACTTTTCAAATATGTAAAAAAATATAGTATGTTCTATTTGAAATTTCAAAGTTGATATAATTTACTAATAAACCGGAATTGGTATCATGAATGTACATCCGTCATCAAATAGCTTACATGTTGCTGTATAAATCATGTTATATGAAAGAAATTACTAACTTTATAAATAAGCTAGATATTTGCTGGGTCCATTAAAATATAACATCCTATATATATACAGGCTGAGTCTGGGAAGACGCCCCCCCTCTTAACTTTTTTATTATAAGTAATAGAAAAAAATGACTTATATAAAAGTTTTATTATTTTACATATACTATTTGACGGCAGATGTAGATATTTTTTATAAAATCAGGTTTACAAGATACGACTATCAACTTTTATTTTTCAAATGGCAACCTATAATTATTTTAACAAAATAGAAACCGCCATTTTTTTTTCTTTTCAACGATGTATTAGTTTGTATTAATGTATTTGAAAAATTTCGAGAAAAATGAGATAAAAATAGAGAGAAAAATATACTTTAAGTACATCCATAACAGTTGAGAAAAACATATTTTAAGGTTGAAATTCACATATATCATCAAAATTAATAAAATCACTTGATTTTGATGAAGCATTTAGGCATACTTGACCTATGCTGGAGGCAATAATGTTGTCGGCTGCAGAATCTCGATCTGTAAATCACATCCCATTCTTCATGTATATACTTTCCCATATACCTATTAACCAATATGCCATTAATCCTCCTCGATATACACGTTCAAGAATATAAAATGGAGATATATCACAACTTGTATATACCTAGTGCGTTCAACGCATACTCAAAACCTCAAATTCTATAATTATATTGGCTACCGGCGGGCACAAAAATAACGAAAGAGTGGGATTTGGAAATTGAAATCTGAGGAAGAATGTACTTTTGTAAAAATTGTACTTCAGAAAGCGACAAAAAATCAAATTAGTAATTCTATTATAAATAAACAATTTTAGATTACTGTAATAATAATATTATGTAAATAATTCTTTACTTTTTTGATATACTATATTTATTTATTTATTTAATTTACATATTAAATCGCCACTTGTAAGGAAATATATTCTAGTTTTTTGAGCATACTCACTGGTACTTGTCCTTCCCGAACCAAGTCTGTACCTAAAAGTACTCCCGATAGATATGCTGTTATTATAAATCTTGCAGAGCATATAATTCCTTTCAGGTGCACACATTTCATAGATGGTAGAGAATAAAATATTTTGAGGATGAAATTCGGATACTAAACAAGTAATTTTGATGCAGAAGTGTTTAGCTATGACAGTAATCGGTGGTGGAGGCAATAATGTTGTTGTCCCCTACAGAACCTCAATCTGTAAATTCGACCTCATTCTTCAGGCTGTATATACTTTCCCAACCAAGTCTGTACCTTGTCTTCACTGAAAGTAAACCCTATATATATGCTGTCGAGTTGCTGCACTTATAGATGGAAGAGTTGATAATTTCACCGGTTTGCTGAGTCTTGTAAATTTGATAAAGTGGGTGTACCTGAAGTTTTCCGGAGAATACATTTCATCAGTATAATTCCGTCGTTTGAAATAGAATCCTCAACATATGCGCACATTCTTTTCGGCACTATATCTCGAAAACTGGTCATACGAAAGAAATGCATATAACCAAACTTGTAGAGAATTCTATGCTCTACAAGTTTTGTAATAACCACTAACAACGTGCGATGCATAGGAAGTGAGACATTGGCAAACAAACGATTCTCGTGGCCTTTGAACTTTGATATCTTGATTTGCTTACGCGATCTCATTGTCGAATTTTCAGCCCGTCGTAAGATCTATGCAAAAATTCAACTTATTGAGATTCATTCTGCAGAACTACTCTTATTTCGTCTTGTTTGACTGGACTATAACAGTTTTCTGTAAAACAGAAAGTATTGACATGGGTCAATGAGTTTTATTATTATTTTTATCAGCATTTGTAATGTCTCTCATTCCCCGCCGGAGTTACCAGGGTTCAGGAGCGAGGATGGGAGTCAGGCGAGACTGGTACTAGAGAAATAAGCAAACACTTCTGTTTCTACCCAAAAATATAAATAAATATATATTCCATATTAATAAAATAAATACAATTTATTGTAATATGTATAAAAAATGAGGATGGCTGTTTATTGTTTGGCGGCTGCCAAAGCTAGTTCTCCGGGCTGGGGCAACCTGTAACAAAGCAGATACGGTGATACGGCGTGGCTGCGGTTACGGTCCCGGATACGATAGTACGCGTTCGCGATAGAGCTAAGGGCGCACCTGGCCGTGCTGTACTCGGGTGTTGACGAACGCGATACGGTTCCCACGCGGTGACTCGGGGCCGACGCGGTATCGCCGGCTTAGTACGGTTCAGGTAAGACCGGCTCAATATGCCTTGGGAACGGCTCAGTACGCCGTATAGCGGAAAAGTCTCAGTACGGTTCAGGTAAGACCGGGTCAATACGCCTTGGGAATGGCTCAGTACGCCGTATAGCGGGAAAGGCTCAGTACGGTTCAGGTAAGACCGGCTCAATACGCCTTAGGAACGGCTCAGTACGCCGTGTAGCAGGAAAGGCTCAGTACGGTTCAGGTAAGACCGGCTCAATACGCCTTAGGAACGGCTCATTACGCCGTATAGCAGGAAAGGCTCAGTACGGTTCAGGTAAGACCGGGTCAATACGCCTTGGGAATGGCTCAGTACGGTTCAGGTAAGACCGGCTCAATACGCCTTAGGAACGGCTCAGTACGCCGTATAGCAGGAAAGGCTCAGTACGGTTCAGGTAAGACCGGCTCAATACGCCTTAGGAACGGCTCATTACGCCGTATAGCAGGAAAGGCTCAGTACGGTTCAGGTAAGACCGGCTCAATACGCCTTGGGAACGGCTCAGTACGCCGTTTAGCGGAAAAGTTCAGTACGGTTCAGGTAAGACCGGATCAATACGCCTTGGGAATGGCTCAGTACGTCGTATAGCGGGAAAGGCTCAGTACGGCTCAGGTAAGACCGGCTCAATACGCCTTAGGAACGGCTCAGTACGCCGTATAGCAGAAAAGGCTCAGTACGGTTCAGGTAAGACCGGCTCAATACGCCTTAGGAACGGCTCATTAAGCCGTATAGCAGGAAAGGCTCAGTACGGTTCAGGTAAGACCGGCTCAATACGCCTTAGGAACGGCTCAGTACGCCGTATAGCGGAAAAGTCTCAGTACGGTTCAGGTAAGACCGGGTCAATACGCCTTGGGAATGGCTCAGTACGCCGTATAGCGGGAAAGGCTCAGACGGTTTAGGTAAGACCGGCTCAATACGCCTTAGGAACGGCTCAGTACGCCGTATAGCGGGAACGGGTCAGTACGGTTCAGGTAAGACCGGCTCAATACGCCTTAGGAAAGGCTCAGTACGGTTCAGGTAAGACTGGCTCAATACGCCTTGGGAACGGCTCAGTACGCCGTATGTTAGGTAGTTGGGCTGGAGGAGGATGGGAAGGAACCTTTCCTCGCCGGACTAGTGTCCGGGCTTATATAGCCGCAGCTACGGAGTGGGGGACAGCGCTAGTAGTGGGATCGGGGCCCGACGCGACCCGATGTGTTCCGAGACTAGCCGGACATCCAGTTAGCAACGTCGGCTTCGCGCTATGTAGATGCTGGCGTTACACATTATTAAAAAGTTCCAACATCATAATCCCAGAGGATTTTCCTAAAGAAATTTTCGAAGAAAAGAAAGTTAATACCAATAATGAAAGAATTTCGAAAATGAGTAAAACACGCAATAACAAAGTATAATAAACTTTATGTGGACTGCAATATCCTAGATAAAGCAAATTATCATTGGAAAAGAGAAAAGATGTAAAGAAATAATAATATGGAGGTAAATAAAGAAAAACAAGAAAGGAAGACACAAACAGGAAAAAACATAAAAGTTTTTGACACTAGTCAAGGACCCTTAATTGCAAGTAGAAAACCAATATTTCAATATATAACGTAATAGAGAAAATAGTTATGACGAAATACACATAAAAAGTAGTTCGAAAAGGCCTATGTAGCAATCAAAGATCAAATATCAAAATATGAACATGAAAACGATATTATCAAAGGAAAAGGAAAAGAATTGGACTATAACAGCACTAACACCCACAAACGGAACTAAGAACAAAAATATTGTAAACAGAACAACGAAATTAAATATCTAAGCTTCCAACAAGGGTAGTCGTCACAAGAGTCAAACCAAATAAACCCTCGTCACCCTCCATTTAAACAAAATCCTTAAACCAGTCACTGAGAAGGTGTAAGACTAACACCATCTACTTGAAATTATATATAGGAACTCTAGAAGATAAAGACACAATCATAGAGAATGTAATATAATATAGTTTAGTGAATTAATCTACCGTAAACCACGTGGACTGTATTTAAAATAGATTTCTTGTTACTTTGTTTATAAACATAGCTGTTTTGTTTCTCTCTATCATAATATTACTTGTACTACAACTACTCAATCATTTGAATATATATAATAAAATATTATCTTGTAGTTGGCAAGTACAAATTAAGTGTACAATAGAATACTTGTAGTATCGAAAATTTTTCATATTTTCTTATTAGTTAAATGTAAGTACGTGCTTTTAAATTTATTAAATAATATAAAACTTTAATGCGATGGCATCTTTTGAAGAGTACAAGAATGCATGTTTAGACCCTAATCTGAAAAATGCATATTTCTCTCTTGAAAAATAAAAAATAAAAATTTGCGATTAATTTACCGCAGAGAAAATGGTTTGAAAATTTATCTGTGGCTGTTTAAACAGTTGAATTTTTGAATTTTTTTGTTTCTTTCATTCAAAGTCGGTTTTTGGTAGATTTATTACAAAAATTAAGATTATTGAGGTAAACTTGTAATCTCACAATTATTATCTATTATTACTTATTAATAATATATAGTTTAAATATTCTATTTGTTAATTTTAATTATACTTTATGTATTTTATGTTATATTACAATGAATTTATTAATAAATGATAAATACCAAGTTTGGAATACGTATAACAGTATTTAATTTTTAACGTACCTGAACCCTCAATATTGGTAGAAACAATGAAAGGACTCCGGCCAGGTTCTCGCGGTAAAGAGAAGCGGCTGGTTACATTAAGATAATGTATTTTGATCGCCACGTATTTTACTAATTGTACTGCAGTGGAAAATACGAAACTGCAAGATAGGAGATCAACTGTACTAAGTGAATAACTTACCGGTATCTTGAGAGAATTCTGGGACGGATGAAGCATATAGAATGGTGACCGGTATTCTAAAGCAAACTGCCGCTTATCTTAACTACTACGTGATTATTAACAAAATAAATTGTAGGATACACAAGAATCCTTAAAATTAAATGTATAGCAAACGAGAATGATGCGTAAAATAGAACGGTTTAGAATGCACTATTTCACCGAATATAGCAATTGTATTAACAAAGATCCTCCAAATCAGGGAGTCTTGCGAAGTTCACTGAATACGTCAATATTTCAGTGAAATAACGTAGTCAGTAGGACCAGGAAAATAAAAAAGGATAATACTTCGCTGCCGCGGAATTAATACTGCAACCGATTCTCTCTTAATTCTTGGCTTGTCGTCGGAACTCGACTTACCATTAACGGACGTGAACAAACCGAAATTTCTGTTCAATATTTCTTTGATTCAAGTCGGAAAGGAAGGAATGCTAAAATGACAAAAAAGGAAATTGTACTAACGTATGTAATAAACTAGATTAAGAAAAATAGGGCGTTCTAATTACATTTTTCAATAAAAATATGTAATCAGATTTTTCATTTATTTGTAATATAAAATTCAAATTATAAGTTTTGCGTGGTAAATATTTGTAATAGTTCCCTTAGATAACAATGGTGTGCTGCAAAATTAATTGTGCCAATATTTTCAACAGAATATGACATTTTTATTATTACTTTGTTTTCTATGGACAGAATCATAGAACTAGAGATAGCTTCGGATATAATAAATTGCAGTATAATAAGGTTATCAGAAATTAGAATAAATTATACAGAAATAATTGACGAAAAAACAGCAAAAACAGTCAATATGATACTGGCTGCTGCATAAATGGTAAATGGAAGCACAATATAATGTCTTTTAAAGAGAAATAAACGAATCGCAATTTTAAAACTCAATAGTAATATGAGTTGATAAATATAATAAATGTACGTGTGCCAACAAGTGAATCAGCAGAAGGAAAAATATTCTATAAAGAACTAAATACTATCAATGAAGAATCAAAAAGAAACAAGTTGGACATACATAAATATAATGGGTATATAGAATTAAATTCCCAAGGGCAGCTTTTGACCGATTTTGCCATTCAAAACCAATTAAAAATTGATAGCTCATATCTTACAAAGCCTCCAAATAAGAAATGGACATGGCAGTCGCCATCAGATCAGAAAATTGAAATTGACTTTATTCTGACAAAATATAAAGACAAAATACATTAAAAATAAAATTAATAATAACAGGAAACAACAACAAAGAAAAAAAGAAACATTTAATAAAATACCCCAAGGAAATAGGTACAATAAGAAACCATGACTTCGCCTGCCAACAAAACTCAAAAATTCTACACGACAAATGCATCGCAGTACAAAAATTATAAAAATAATTAGAAACAGCAATTACGGACAGAGTCAATTCTCATTAAAAAACACAAAAGCAAAAGCAAATTTACCGAAGAAATAAAACATGTCATCTTTGTAAGGACGAAACTAGAGAAAATTTAACAATAAAACCCAAACACGAAAAATACAATTAGTAGAAATCGGAAAGCTACTATCACCAGATCTTTATATCACTGTTTTGCAGTATACTATGAAGATCAGAAAATTGCGGAATAAATATTAATGGTAGAATATTATGCGACATAAGGTTTGTTTGCTCTGGTAGCAAACTCGGCAGAAGAATTGCAACAACTAATAAATGAACTAGACAATCCAAATAGAGTACAAAAGTAATTATGTAGTCAGACAAAAACTAAAGCAATAAAAATTAATTTGGAAGAACTAGAATAAGTCATAGATAATTTATGAACAAGTAAAATAATTAGCTTATATACCTTGGAAAAAATATTGGTCACTGTAAAGCAGTCCATAAAAAGAAAACTATAAGACATGTGTGTTAGCCGAATCGTAACTTACAGTTGTCATTATGAAATAGAAAATTACGAGTATGCCACCACAAAATGTAACATAGTATGTTAAATATAACTAAAACTAAGACTCAAATTGCCGATAAACAAAAAAAAAAATCACTAAAATGACGCTGGATAGGACTTCATATAAGAAGTAAAAATAACTATAAATATAATAGAATGGTTTCTATAACATGGTTACGAACAGCATAATCATTTTGTTAATATAATAGCGGTACTATGAGAAATAAAAATAAATATCAAATAATGCAACAATTATGCTAAATAATATATATATACAGGGTGAGTCTGGGAAGACGCCCCCCCCCTTTAACTTTTTTATTATAAGTAATAGAAAGAAATGGCTCTTATAAAAGTTTTATTATTTTACATATACTAGTTGATGGCAGATGTAGATATTTTTTATAAAGTCAGGTTTACAAGATACGACTATCAACTTTTATTTTTCAAATGGCAACCTATAATTATTTTAATAAAATAGAAACCGCCATTTTTTTCTCTTTTCAACGATGTATTAACTTTTATTAATGTATTTGAAAAATTTCGAGAAAAATGAGATATTTAAAAATATTTGAAATAATTAATAAATAAATATTATAGGTGGCTATATGAAAATAAACAAAACGTAACAATGTAAAACAATTAAATTAATGTCAAAAATGTATACATTTGTTTGTTACTTACTGAGAAGGATGTTTACCCGATTTCGAGAACCATAGCCACCTATGATATTTGTTTAAAAATTATTTCTGACATTTCTAAATTTTTCAAATACATTAATAAAAGTTAATACATCGTTGAAAAGAGAAGAAGAATGGGGGGGGGGGCGTCTTCCCAGACTCACCCTGTATATACAGGGTGGCCCAGCGAAAATTATCAGCGCAATTTTTGGCCATTTAACATTAATTTTGCAAAAAACGCTCGAACACGTCAATTTTAGTATAAAGGGGGACACCTGAATGGATTAGTTTCAATGGCATAACTTCAACCCTAAAATGGGGATGGACTACACCTCAAAAATTTTAAATAGAAAAGGATGTCAAACAAGACACAGTTCGAAAGGACTTTCAATTCTCTTTTCAACAGTTTTTTTATTTTTTAAATCATTAGTTCCAGAGAAATATCGTTTAAAACAAATTTTATCAGGTGTTCAAAATTGCAATCAAATAGGCTTAAACAAATGACAGAAACTAAATAAACAATTCTTTCGACAAGTTGTTTGTAATAAACAAATAATTTGTAAGTCAGATTTCTTTTTGTGGGGTTATTTGCACTCTAAAGTTTATGCCAAGCTACACGAATCTTTAGAAGATTTACGGCAACATACCGTAGCTCCAAAATTTTGAGCAAAATCTTTATTATTGTACGGAAGTTATTGGTAGTCATTTTGAACACCTAATAAACTGATACTTGATTTTCTGTCATTTGTTTAAACCTACTTGATTGCAGTTTTGCACACCTGATAAAATTTGTTTTAAATGATATTTCTCTGGAAATAATGATCGGATTTAAAAATTTAAAAAACTGTTGAAAAGAGAATTGAAAGACCTTTCGAATTGTCATATTTGACACCCTTTTCCATTTAAAATTTTTAAGGTGCAGTCCGCCCCCATTTTAGGGTTGAAGTTATGACATTGGTACTAATCAATTCAGGTGTCCCCCTTTATACTAAAATTGACGTGTTCGAGCGTTTTTTGCAAAATTAATGTTAAGTGGCCAAAAATTGCGCTGATAATTTTCGCTGGGCCAACCTGTATATCTGGCTGAAATAAGAGTGCTTTGAATAGAAAACAATTAATTTTCTTCTTAAAACTGATAGTGTAAGAACTTAAAATTTAACAACAAATAATGAAACAGTGTTAGACAGAACAATATGACTATGATTTCTATCGATAGCACTCTTGTTTCACCCAGATGTAAATAAAATACATATAAATTTAACATGCATTTATCTCACTTATTTCGTTATATTAGAATATGATATGTTTATATCGTTGAATTCAGAAAAAAATACTCTATCGAATAACCTAAAAATAAACATGTGTTCCCATTTAAAATAAGAAAGTTGTGTACCGTATTTTTAGAACCACTGCTCAAAAAAAATATTTATTTTGCTCATTGCATTAGTCTTGTAAAATGGTGGTTCGTAGCTAATGTAACCGACTTCGTAGCTCTTATAGTTCTCGAGATAGCAGTGGTGGTACACTTAAATGGAACACCCTTATATATGAAAATCTGCAATATTAGCTTCCTTCGTGAGAAACTGTAATAATTTTTATTTTAGACGTTAAGATTACAATTAGCATGTATGTGGCATCCAAAGAGAACATTTGTAATCCATTTTAAACTTTAAATTTTTTTTTAAACTTGGTTGTTGTTTCCGTAATCTTAACTTATATATACATATTAGCTATATTTTTTTATAATTATTTAAAGAGTAATGCTATACTCACAAAAGTTAAATTGGTAGCCAGTGGCGCACCAATCTAGTAATGTACCTGTGTTCTCTGAGACAATACGGCCCCCAATGTAGATTAAAACAACGTTTTTAATGACCCAAGAACTGGATACTCCACAAAATACTTTTTTAAATGAAATTTAATGCTGTCATTAATTATTGTTAGAGAGAATAGTTTTGGAGTGACATACGAGGTTAAGCCAGGTCGTTCTAATATTCTAATATTGATAATTTTAGAGCCTGCAGGAGAATAAAAAATAAACTCTAATATAATATTGTGTATATTTTACAATTTTAGATTACATTTCGAAGAGATCCTCACTGAAAAATTACCTTGTAGTAATTGGCCATCAAATGAAAACATTCTGTTGTGTGGAACTAACGTGTGTGGAATGATCATAAAAAAGTCAAGAATCCTTTCAATCATGGAAGTTATCTTCTAATCATCTGAGAACAACTATGACAAAACAAAGCCTAAATCATTAATTTAGTACTTCAGAGCATTAACAATGATTTTTTTAGAGAATTGTTATGTGAAAATATAAAAGATTTTGCTCAGAAAAAGCAAAGATAGTGTCATTTTGAAATTTTATAGAATAATAAATCTATAAATATTAGATTATTCATTTATTACAAAATTTATGCCTATGTATTATAAATAAATAAATAATACGTCCACGAGCTGTCAAAGATGTTGTTCGACTGTAAAAATATACAAATTACGTAGGAAATGTACACGGTTAAGAAAAGTTAGGACACAGGGTAGTATTATCTCAGCGTTGTGTTGTAGGGAAGTTTGTGACTGTCAGATGTCATCGGTCCATGCGGTCTCAGTGCTAGGTTATGCCACGTGTTTGTGGTAAAGACGTGCTGGATATGATTTCCTGGGTCTTCTGGTGGTTTGCGATGATGTTGATTAGTCGTAGAGAGATTGCTTGGTGCTTTTGGAGCACATGGTTAGGGAATATAAATACAGGTAAGTTTGCACTTTGTTATTGAGAATTAACTGCAACTTTTAGAACTGCTACCGAACTATTGCTGAAACTGCTATCGTTGTATGAACGAAGTTCGAGCCAGAAAGTTGACAGACTTATAGAAGTTTTTTTTGTATTCAAAATAATTTCAATGAAGATATAGTGTTGACACTACCATCACCTTACTTTGAATTCAAAAGCTTATGGGAGTCAGTTACAAAAGCTAAACGTATTAGCAGTAAGTTGACAGAAAGATTAAGATAGACAGAAATGCGACTTCTAGAGACAAATCAAAGAAATGGTGATGCACTGGTGATCTACAAAAAAATCCAGTAAGGAAACGCTATTGTATAAAAAACAAAATTAAATTTTCGGAAAGAAAACAAAACTGTACGAAAACAGAGAAGTTTGATCCGGAAGGAAGAAAGGAAACTGGACATTTTGTAAGAAAATGCTAGAGCAAAGGATTAAAAAATGCTTCTGGGGAAGAAGGGAATACATTTTGTAATTCGCTTGCGAAAAATAACTGTGATAATTGGATAGCTGCACTAAATGACTAATTTCTTATCCTTCTTTATACGTTTTCATTCCTTGAATCAATACAACAAAAAGGATATGTTATTAAATTACTTCGACAATTTTCAATAGAGTTAAATGTATCCGAAACTAAATTTTCTAAAGCCTGCATCGAAGAAAAATTACAGAGAAAAACAATTTCGTTCAAGAATTAATAATCGACCTACAAGTACAAGAGAACTTATAAGCGGAGATGTTTCTTAATCAATGCAGACTAAGTCTGTAGGAGATTGAAGTAACTTGATGGTATTTAAAGACGAATTTTCTAAATTCCGTCCTGTATTCGTCATGGAAGAAACTTTCTGAAATAAATCCGCGAATATTGGTATAAAAGTAAAAGAGTTTCTTTCTGATAATGAAAAAGAATTTGTCATTGTTGAATTAGAGAATATTCTCAGTTCTAGAGGTTTCAGTATAAAAAGTAAATGCCATAGACTCCTGAACAAAATGGATATGCAGAAGTAAAGAATCGTCCTCTTCTAGGAGTGGAATATCTACGATTCACGCGAAAGAGTTACCAAAAAGACTGTAGGCTACACCTGTGAATATAGCATGTTATGTAATAAATCAGATAGGGCAAATATCAAGCAGAAAATCACTAATTGCATTATGGACATGAAAGCCAGGAAAGAAATTTTATCATTTGCGTGTTTTTGAAACAAGCTGCTATGTCCACATAGAGGTAATCCGGGAATTCCGTTCTTCAACTTGCCTGTGAAGGCTAAGTAACAAGCGTTTGATACGAAACGCGTTGGTTTCAGACCGTTGGACAATTGTTCTGAATCTTTTGCCGTGGTCAGATCTGTCGCAAGGTGATTGAAGAATTTGGATTTTTATTGACTTTAGATCGAGACTGTTGGGGATATAGTTCCTGCGAGTTAAGCTCGGATTTTATACAGCATTAGCACGTGAACCACTCTACTGAACCGCACGCCATCAAAGGTGAGCCACATGGTTGTTAATTCCTTTTTTTACTCCATGGTTATCATGAAACTAATGGTTATCTGGTAAAGTCTCTCACTACACTACTCCAGTGGCGTGCCTAAGCCACAAGCTGTGAAGTTGGTTATTAACAACGTTCTTTCAAGTTCTTTTTGTTTCCTTTCTTTATATCATATTCATATTTCGTCCATTAAATACGTAAATATCTTATTAGGACACGTATAGCATTTATCGTTTTCCTCGATTCGGGGAACTTTGGACAATAATATCGCTGTTCGTATTAGAGAACATCTAGGACAGGCAGAAAATTCCGTCAGGATTTCGAGAGATCTGAGACCGCCGTGCGAATCAGAACCACCATCGTGTGCTGCGTCGTTGCCCACGCCATACATCACCGGAAGAGTCAGATAAACCTTATTCCCAATTTATTGTTTATTAACTTTATTTATTTTCATCATTTTTACAAGTAATTTATTTAGTATTACTCCTTTGTATTGAATTTATATACTTGTTATTATTTTTGCAAGTGATTATTTTCACAATTTATTTAGTATTACTCCTTGTTTATTGAATATATACATATATTTTGTTAGTATTTTTGCAAGTGATTATTTTTACAGTTTATTTAGTATTGCCCTTTGTTTATTGAATTTATATATATTCTTAGTATTTTTGTATTTATATATATTCTTAGTATTTTTGTAAGAGATTATTCTTCACAGTTTATTTAGTATTACTCCTTGTTTATTGAATTTATATATTTTGTTAGTATTTTTGCAAGTAATTCTTTCACAGTTTATTTAGTATTTACTGTTTATTAAATTTATTGTTCTGGAAAGCTCATGCGAGTGATTATATCACTTTAGTGTTTCTCAATTCCCTTATAGGGTTTGTAACGCGCTAGGAGAATTAGGATCTAGCCTGTTAGTTATTTTATATTTGTTACTTGCGCATGCGCCTAGACCGCTTGGTATACCAACCGACGAAGTGCCCTAATTTTGTTGCGCCATTCATTGTTCGTGCGTTGTTATAACGCGAGTTCCTATTCCGCCCGGTACGCCGAACCTTTATACGGAGGCTAATTTATTCTTTTGTTTTTTTTTTTATTTATCGATAACCCCTCGCATGTGTTGACCTATTTATATAAACATACTGTATTTTATATATATATATATATATATATATATATATATATATATATATATATATATATACAGGGTGAATACTGAAAACCTTGACATAGGGAAATAACATGGGAAAACAGTTTTTTGCTGTTTTCATCTGTCCCGCTAAATAAAATCGGGTGGTATCGTTAGTTAGATTATTTAATTTTGCATCTAATAAAACCAAATGTTGTGTAATATGGCCTTTTCTAACTGTAATATTTGATAAAATAAATTGTATTTTGAAGATTATCCTTCATATTTTCGAATAAGAAACGTCAAAAACAAAATGCTCCATAGCCGAGTGGATACGAGGGCTGTTTCATAACATAAATAATCTACAAGACCTGGTTCGAGACCACCTCGGCCCTATTTTTTTTTTAAATTAAATTATACTTAAAATATCATGTTTCGAAACATTAAATACAAAATTATACACTAAAAACTAAATTCGAATTAATTGTTAAGTTTGACAGACAGCAAATAATAATTCTATTAAATATTTGGATTTTTTTATTTATAAAAATATGAATATTGCTATTTTATTAAAATAGTCTGATATAATAAAGATATTTTAAGCATAATTTAATTAAAAAAAAATAGGGCTCAGGTGGTCTCGAACCAGGTCTTGTAGATTATTTATGTTATGAAACAGCCCTCGTATCCACTCGGCTATGGAGCATTTTGTTTTTGACGTTTCTTATTCGAAAATATGAAGGATAACCTTCAAAATACAATTTATTTTATCAAATATTACAGTTAGAAAAGGCCATATTACACAACATTTGGTTTTATTAGATGCAAAATTAAGTAATCTAAGTAACGATACCATATACACCCGATTTTATTTAGCGGGACAGATGGAAACAGCAAAAAACTGTTTTCCCATGTTATTTCCCTATGTCAAGGTTTTCAGTGTTCACCGTGTATATATATATATATATATATATATATATATATATATATATATATATATATATATATATATTCAATACATTGGCTATCTTATTTACAACTACGTGGCGCCCTTAATTTCCATTTCCACTTTAGTCGTTTCCTTTTAAAAGGGAACCACCCCTTCTCCACTGTCTAAACGCTGGCGGCCGCATTCCTGCCCACCGTGGATGCGTAGGGTCTATCATTACGCACAGCATTGTGTTATACGTAGCAACAGAATATATATATATATATATATATATATATATATATATATATATATATATTTTGACACATGTTCTTTTCCCGACAACCTTTCTTTAGTTCGTTTGATAACTTTCTAATTTTCAACTCTTCTTTTATGTTTTCTACATTTCTTCATATCTACTTCTTCGCCATACATGTCCTCCTCAATTTCAAAGATATCGATAATGCTCATTAGTATCTGTACTAGCGAATTCTCGGCTACGCCGAACATTTCCTAGAGCTCCGCTGTCCGTGCGAAAAACAAATGCCAATCGACATGAAACAGTTTTTTTATATCTGCACGTCAGCCCTCACCGAGACCTTTCATTAGATTCCAAACACGATATACTTCTACCAACTTTTGCAAAAAACAAAAGCCGGTCGACATGAAACATTTTTGTCAATTATGCACGCCAGTCCTTACCGAGACCTTTTATTTGACACCAAACACAACACACTTCTGACTTTTTTTTAAATAAAACAAAACTCGATCAACATGTACCATTTTTGCAATTTCTACAGGCTAGCCCACACCGAGAACTTTCATTTGATACCAAACACTATAAACTTCTAAAAACTTTTTGTAAAAAGAAAAGCAGATTAACATGGAACATTTTTGTCAATTCTGCTCGCTAGCCCTCAACAAGACCTTTCATTTGAGACTAAACTCGACATACTTCTACAAAATTTTTGCAAAGAACAAAAGCCGATCAACATTAACCATTTTTGTTAATTCTGTACACCAGCCCTTATCAAAACCTTTCATTTGATACCAAACATCACACACTTCTAACAATTTTTTGCTAAAAACAAAAACCGATCGACATAGCACGTTTTTGTCAATTCTGCACGCTAGCTCTCAACGAGACGTTTTATTTGAGACCAAAGTCGACATACCTTATTTGAAAACTTCTTGCAGAAAACAAAAGCCGATCGGAATGGACCCTTTTTGTTTATTCTGTACGCTAGCCCTCAACGAGACCTTTCATTTGAGAGCAAACTCGACATACTTCTAAAACATTTCTGCAAAAAACAAAAGCCGATCAACATTAACCATTTTTGTTAATTTTGCACACCAGCCCTTATCGAAATCTTTCATTTGATACCAAACACCACACACTTGTGACAACTTTTTGCAAAAAACAAAAACCCATCGACATAGCACATTTTTGTCAATTCTGCACGCTAGCTCTCAACAAGACGTTTCATTTGAGACCGAACTCGACATACTTTTGAGAACTTTTTGCAGAAAACAAAGCCGATCGGAAGGGAACATTTCTGTCAATTTTACACGCTAGCCCTCAACGAGACTTTTCATTGGATACCAAACACGACATATCTCTGACAACTTGTTGCATAAAACAAAAGCCGATCGACATAGATCATTTTTGTCAATTCACTACGCAAACCCTTGCCAAGACCTTTCATTCGATACCAAACATGACATATTTCTGACAACTTTTTGCAAAAAACAAAAGCCGGTCGATATAAAACGTTTTTCTTAATTATGCACGCCAGCCGTCAGCGAACACTCAAGATTATGAAATACAATCCGTAGAAAATTTAGCAAAAAGAAAAGAGTTAGAAATAGAAATATTCTAAAAATATCAAAAAATCAAATAAAATTTGCAATCAAGAATTAGATGCAAACGCCATTGGATGTAAGATTAGAAGAGAATTAAAGAAAGAATAATTACTCTCCCGACAAGTAATTCTAAAAGAACTGCCATATTTTAATGGAGATCCGGAAGACTGGCCCGTATTCATATGTAATTTTAAAGTCTACAATAGCATGTGGTATTTAGAAGCAGTTCGAAGGAGATTACTTCTATCTTCCTCTGTACCAATTGTTATTTCAACTCTAGAACTTCTGTATTGAAAACCAAAAAATCTTATTCATTATTAATTGAAAAAAAATCGTGATATTCCAGCTCCAAAATTAGAAAAAATAGAATCTCTCATAAAATTTGTTTAGATGTACAGAATTTATGTAATCATTTAGAAGCAACTGGCCAAGAAAAACATTTAAGTAATCCTTTACTTTTTCAAGAACTGGTAGAAAAGTTACCTCTTTAGATAAAGCTGGAATGGGCGATGTTTAAGAAAAATGATAAAGATGTGTCACTTTTGACATTTGGAAAGTATATGTCACAAATAATTACAGCAGCAAGTTAAGTAGGTTAATGTTTTGTGGCAACAAGTGAAATAGCGTCATTTACTGATAACAAATAAAGAAAAAACATGGAAATTAAAAGAAAAGACTCTATATTATCATATCAACAGAAGAGAAAATGCAGCACCTGAAATAAAGAAGAGAAACTGATTGGTATGTGACCAAGCACACCACAAAATTAAGGAATGTAAAAAAAATAATAATACGAAAATAAAAGAATGCTGGAAGATTGTTCATGAGAACAATATTGTCAATGTTGTTTGAATTACCACGGAAGATGGCCTTGAAAATTCTTAAGATCATGTGGTTTGGAAAGTTGTGAGAAGAAACATAATCCATTGCTACATTCGCATCGTTCAGAGGATAAGAAGATAGAATTTTCAAAAGACATCTATGCTTATCTCAACTCAAATTTATCCGTTCAATGTAGTATTCTGCCCGTTCCTTTACATGGAAAGAATAAATCTATAAATACATATGCTTTTCTTGATGATGGATTATCATTAACTTCAATAGAAAATAGTTTAGCGGAAGAACTTGTAAAAGAAAGATCTGATCCTTTACGTTTAAAATGGACTAACAAAGTAACAAGATCTAAACCCAATTCTCAAATCATTCAATTAGAAATTTATGAATTTAAAAAAAGTAACAAATATATAATGGGGAATGTACGAACCGTTAATAGCCTTGATCTTCCAACTCAAATGCTTCAATTTAGAAAATTAGAAATTAAATACGCATATCTGAAAAGACTGCCGGTACAAAGTTATGCTGCAGCAGTACCTGGAATATTAATAGGATTAGATAATTGAAAACTGTTAAATTTATTAAAAATTAGAGAAGGAAATAATCATGAACCAATTGCCTCTAAAACAAGACTTGGTTGGTGTTTATACAGAAATTACCAACTGGACAAGAAAATAAATAACTATTCCTTTCATATCTGTAATTTTTCGTTTGATTACACATTTCATGGAAAAGTGAGACAATATTTTACAACTGAAGACATAGGAATTAAAAATTTAAATTTGGATTCAGAAGAAGATAAAAGAACACGAAAAATACAAGAAACAACAACTGTAAGAACTGAAAATGGTTTTGAAATTGGACTTTTATGGAAATATGATTATATTGAATTTCCAAAGAGTTACGGAATGGCTGTACGAAGATTAAAATGTCACGAAAGAAGAATACTGGGAAACCCAGTATTATACAACAAAATAAATAAACAGATTGAAGAATATCAGTTAAAAGCTACAGAAAATGAAATTAAATCTGCAGATCCAAGAAGAATATGGTACTTGCCTTTAAACATTGTCATAAAAAAAATAAAATAAACTTCCATTGGTTTGGGATGCTACTGATCAAGTAGAAGGTGTATCATTTAACTCATTGCTATTGAAATATCCAGATCAATTAACATTTTTACCAATTGTTTTATGTCGTTTCCGACAGCGTCAAATTTCAATTTGTGGAGATATACGTGAAATGTTCTACCAAATAAAAATTAAAAACTAAGATAAACAATTACGGACATTTTTATGGCGTGAAGATCGAAGTAAAGAGCTAATAATCTATGTAATGGATGTAGCTACTTTTGGTGCTACTTTCTCTCTTTGTTCGGCACAATATATTAAAAATCTGAATGCAAAAGCATATGAAAATAGATTTCCGGAAAGAGCTAAGTAACATTGAAAAACCACTATGCAGATGATTATCTAGATAGTTTAGATATCATTGAAGAAACTGTGAATCTTGCTAAACAAGTTAAATTTGTTCTTTTGAAAGGTGGATTTGAAATTCGAAACTGGTTATCAAACTCAACAAAAGTACTACAGAAAATGGATAAAAAAGTTCTGCATGTACGAAAACAATCAGTGACAGTCAAATTAACAATGAAAGGGTGCTAGGAATGATGTGGATACCAGAGGAAAATGTGTTTATCTTTTGTACGAAATTTTAAAAAGAACTACAACCACTGATTTATGATAATATTACACCTACAAAGCGTTAAGTTTTAAAATGCGTAATGAGCATGTTTGATCCACTAGGTTTATTAGCATTTTTCACTATTCCTGGAAAAATATTAATACAAGATATATGGTGTTCAACAATTAGATGGGATGAAAAAATACCCCAGAATCTTATTGAAATTTGGAAACAGTGGGTGAAATCATTAAATAAGATTAAAATTCCACGATGTTATTTTAATGGATACTCAGAAGATTGTTTAAAATCTGTTCATCTACTTGTTTTTTTGATGCTAGTGAATATGCGTATAATTTGTGTAGCCTACTTTAGAATTATGGACAACGGGAAGCCTCATTTTAACCTAGTAACAGTAAAATCTAAAGTAACACCCCTGAAACCGATGTCTATACCAATACTAGAATTACTAGCTACAGTAATCGGAACACGTTTGATGAAGACTATTTGTTCCTCTCATAAAATAACAATTACTAAAAGATTTCTTCATACAGTTTTGCAATGGATACGATCTGATCCCACGAAATATCGACCATTTGTAGCACTAAGAATAGCAGAAATACAAACTGAAACTAATATAAATAAATGAAAATGGGTTCCTACAAAATTTAATATCGTTGATGAAGTTACTAAATGGGGAAAAGGATTATGTTTTGATTCGAATAGTAGTTCACCGGGCCAAAATTTTTATATCAATCTAAAAAATATTGGCCTAAACAAGATATAAATTTAAATAACGTGAAACAAGAACTTCAAAGTACTCACGTCCATCAAGAAATCAATACAGAAGAATTGATCGAATGTAACAAATTTTCAAAATGGGAACGTCTTATAAAAACTATTGCTTTGCTACGTATAACACAATGCTGTGTGTAATGGTAGCCACTACGCATCCAAGGTGGCCAGGAATGCGGCCGCCAGTGGAGAAGGGGTGGTTCCCTTTTAAAAGGCAACGAATAAGGTGAAAATGTAAATGAAGGGCGCCACGTAGTTGTAAATAACAAACGACACACAACTACGAAAGTGTCTCAAGACGTAACAGCAAAATGATCATTAGGGTGGGAGATCATTATATAAAACAGCAAGCGCAGAGTCAGATAGCCAATGTATTGAATATATAAGAAAAATACAGTATGTTATAAAAATAGGTCAACACACGCGAGGGGTTATCGAAAATAAAAAAAAACAAAAGAAGAAACTAGCCTCCCTATAGGGGTTCGGCGTACCGGGCGGAATGGGAACTCGCGTTATAACAACGTACGGACAATGAATGGCGCAACAAAATTAGGGCACTTCGTTGGTTGATATACCAAGCGTTCTAGGCGCATGCGCAGGTAACAATTATGAAATAACTAACATACAAGATCCTAATTCTCCTAGCGCGTTACAAACCCTATAAGGGAGTTGAGAAACACTAAAGTGATATAATCACTCGCATGAGCTTTCCAGAACAATAAATTCAATAAACAGTAAACAAATAAATACTATAAAGTACCAAGAGACAATAATCACTCAGGTAATACTGACAATATATATATATATATATATATATATATATATATATATATATATATGTATATATATATATATACAGGGTGAGTCTGGGAAGACGCCCCCCCCTTTAACTTTTTTATTATAAGTAATAGAAAAAAATAGCTCTTATAAAAGTTTTATTATTTTACATATATTAGTTGATGGCAGATGTAGATATTTTTTATAAAGTCAGGTTTACAAGATACGACTATCAACTTTTATTTTTCAAATGGCAACCTATAATTATTTTAATAAAATAGAAACCGCCATTTTTTTCTCTTTTCAACGATGTATTAACTTTTATTAATGTATTTGAAAAATTTCGAGAAAAATGAGATATTTAAAAATATTTGAAATAATTATTAAATAAATATTATAGGTGGCTATATGAAAATAAACAAAACGTAACAATGTAAAACAATTAAATTAATGTCAAAAATGTATACATTTGTTTGTTACTTACTGAGAAGGATGTTTACCCGATTTCGAGAAACATGGCCACCTATGATATTTGTTTAAAAATTATTTCTGACATTTCTAAATGATCTCATTTTTCTCGAAATTTTTCAAATAAGCAGAATATAGTAAATTTCTTTTAGAGTATCGGTCCCTCGGACATATGGAACGACTTGCGAATGATACGGAACACGAATGTCAAACTTCCTACCTACCGCATCACGCAGTGATAAAAGAAAATAGTGTGACTACAACAACACGCGTAGTTTTTAATGGTAGCGCGCGAACCGTTTTCATAAATATATCATATCTGCTGATATTTCAAAAATGTTCCGACAAATTTTAGTAGCACCAGAAGACCGCGATTTAATACGAATTATATATCGGTTTGATAACTCAGACCCGATGCAAATATTTATATTAAATACAGTACGGACTCAATTGTGCACCGTTTTTAGCTACGCGATGTCTACGCGAATTAGCATATGAAAATTTCTAAAAGCTAGCAATGCAATTATAAATTCATTTTACATGGATGATTTGTTAGTAGGCGTAGACACTATTGACGAAGGAATTAAATTGCGAGATAATATAATTCAAATTTTGAGTAAAGCTGGCTTTCAACTTTACAAATGGGCAACAAATGATTCAAAATTATTACCAAATGGCGATGAAAAAACAACACTAGTTAGACTTGATTCAAAATTTGAGACTAAAACATTAGGCCAGATCTGGAATTGTGAGAAAGATATTTTTAAATACCAATTATCCGAAAACTACCAGAAAAGGCATCAAAACGTACCGTATTATCAATTATAGCTCGAATTTTTGATCCACGAGGCTTATAAGTCCTATTGTTGTTACAGCAAAAATATTGTTGCAAAAATTATGGCAACTTAAACTTGACTGGGATGATGAAATACCACCCGAGCTAAGTAACATGTTTACTAAATTTTGTTCTACTTTACACCTGATTGACGCATTAGAAATTCCAAGAAATAGCTCCTTTAAATCCGCCAAATTGATAGAATTACATGGTTTCTGTGACGCGAGTAAAAATGTTTACAGTGCCGCTATTTATGTCAAAACAATTAAGGAGAACAATGAGCCATATATAAACTTACTTTGTTCTAAATCTCGTATTTCTCCAATAAAACCATGTACCATACCACGGCTTGAATTAGGCGCAGCAATATTATTAGCAAAATTAATAAACAAAATTTTAAATACAATAGATGTAGAAATCAATCATACATTTTTATGGTCTGATTCCATGGTAACTTTATCATGGATTGCCACAGATCCAGGTAAATTAAAGCCCTTTGTTGCTCATCGTGTAAAAGAAATCCAGTCATTAACCAAAAAGGACCAATGGCAATATGTCAACACACAACAAAACCCGGCCGAGGCTATCACGAGAGGTATATTTCCGAAAGAAAAGGACAAGTTTTAAGATGATTTGTAAATTTTTGTAAATAGGTAGATAAGTTAGTTGGAATATAACCACTAGAATATAAACATCATACCGCCTTTTATTTTGAACCACTAAGTGGAACCCCATGGACGTAAACAACCCCGCTGTGGGGGCGATGCGAAGAAAGCAGAGAAGGAACGAACAAAGTATACAGCCAAACTGATGCCAAAATTTGATAAAATTTTTGTATGTTAAATAGTAATGGACTATAGGAATAGTGACAGCCAGTCAGCACCTGGGAACGTGACCCAGAGATTAAAGGAATGGATCGTCGAGAAACGAGGGCGCCGAGAGTAACGTAGCGACAGTAGGTGCCGTCAACACTGCTACAGAAGTGGCGACACGCACCGCTGATCGTCATGCATGTCCAACTACGGCAAACGCAGCGACTGTTCTCAAGTCGAAGGAAATGACAACTGGCGGGAACGAACACGTCGAAGTCACCATTGTCTCCACGCGAGTAACTAGACGATATCACCGAATGGATACCGGAGAACGCGTAGATGGCTCACCAGGCGGACAAAAGGAAGACCGATTAAGTATTATCGTTTTTTTATTGGGATTTTTTTTACGGTTTTGCAAGGGAAGGTAGACGTACTTTTTTACTGTTTCAAATATTTTAATACTATTGCCTAGAATTTTGCATTTGAATCAAGTAACTGCGCAAGGCCAGCGCGCGCATGTCTAGTAATGGCAGAACAACAGTTTTATTTGTTTACATTGTGTTTTTTTGAAGTTGTTCTGCAGACCACCGCTCTGATTTTTTTTATTCGAACACCATGAGATGCAAGACAATGTTCTACACAGTGTAGTGCCAAACATATCGCAGTGGTTTTTGTGAAAGTGGAGTTTTGAAAAACATAACCATCGAATATGTTTGGGTTGTAGTTAAATTGTTCGTTGGGTTAATTTCATGCGGCGAAATTAACTGGTTTGGTGATTTCAGGCAATAGTAGGTGTTTTATTCCTGTTTGTATTGTATTTAAATGTTATTTATTTATTATATTTATATATTTTATATTTGTTTTGTGACTATGTTCACCTCCGATGATGGTTGCGGTGGGGAGGGGGTGAATATTTATAAAAGCGCGGTGGTTGACCAAATGGGGGCTTTTTTAAGTGAGTTTTTGGTCAAATATGGACGTAACAAAGTTGTGAAGCAGAGTTTTTTATTTGAATTATTTTTCGTTTGTTTTCCTGCCCTTCCTCCGGTGAACATAAGTTAGGTGGAAGTGAATTATTTATCGGAAAATTCGAATAGTGTTTTGCCGTTTTTAACACCCGTTTGTAAGCAGAACGTGTGTGTAAGAAAATTGTTCATTTTTATCGTGTACACGACTTGTGCGTAAGTTGCGATAGTTCGTGAATTCCGATTACTAGGAGCGGAAAAGAACTAGTGATCGCATTACCACTATTGAGATAATGAAAATAACATTTATACAAAAATTCCTTATGAAAAAAATATAAATTATATTTTTCGAAAAATGCTTAAAGATAGTAATATCAGAATATCAAACACAACTGTTTCTACAACACACTCCTTGTTCACAAAACTTAAAGATAAAATCCCGAAAAATGAACAAAAAAACGTCATATACAAGATCGAATGTGGCTCTTGCGCCAAAAATTACATAGGTGAAACCACCCATCCTTTAAAAAAACGTTTATACCAACACGAGTATCATTGTAAAAGATTAAATCCAGATCATAGACACAGGACATTCATTTAAATTTAAAGATACGGAAATTTTAGATAGTGAAGCAAATTATAATTCAAGACTTTTAAAAGAAACTTTTTATTAACTTAAATAAAAATTCAAATATTAATAATCAAACAGATCTCAAAAATAACCTTCAATTTATTAAAAATTTCATTAATAATTTCAAATAATACAAATACAAATTTATTTCTAGTTTCTTTCAAATATTTTTCACTTTCATTTCATTCTTAAGTTGGTATTAATATTCCTGGAATTAACATTCATGCAGTATTTCTGTTTTGTCTTCATTCAACATGGAGTGGTGATAGAATCAAGATTGTTTGTTTCAATGGTGAAGGTTCACATACTTTCAGTTTCTTACAATTTTTAATTCATAGTTGTCAAAATTTGCATCAACAATTTTGGTTTTCTACAATTTAAATAAATTTCCTCGAATATTTAACTACAAAAAAATTTAAAATATTTTCAATTTAACATTTTTCAATTTTTCATAATTGGTAAGTATACTCTAAATATATTTTTCCTTTTGAATAATACCACATATATCTTACAGTTCATTCAATTGTCAAGACAACAATTTACGTAATCATTATTGTTCCACTTGCAAAATATTTGGTAATTCCAATAAGGAATCATCTTCAAATGTAAATCTTATATTTTCTTCGACAATTAATGGTAAATTTTTTTTATATGTTTTATATTAAATTCAACAATATTAAATATGTAATAATTTATAATAAATTTTATAGAACTGATGATGTATGTTTACAAACATCCGAAACGTTTTCACAACTTAATTTAATAATTTCACAATAAATATTACATCTTCAAATCACGGATTTCCAAAGCCTTTTTACTAAATTCATCCATATAACAAAGTTAAAAGCAAAAAAAGAAAATCGCTAAATTTACATTTTATAACAAAACACCATAAAAATAGCCTCCTAACGGGGCAACTTTTTTTTAAATTAACCTTCGTAGCTTTTACGGTTCTCGAAATACCAATGCATTCGTACTTTAAATGGGACATCTATATATATATATATATATATATATATATATATATATATATATATTATTTTTATCTCTCATTTTGTTTCTAAATAGTACCTCAAATTTATCTAATAATCAGTGTCGCGTTTACGTTACCGGAGGCCCGAGGCGCAACATCTACATGAGGCCCCTATATTATATATATACATATATATGTATATATATATATATATATATATATATATATATATATTTATCCATAATAATAATAATAATGTGTTCCTGTATCTCCTAAGCGGAGCATAGGGCAACCGAACACACCGAGCCGCAGTTCTAACTGCCGTACTGTCGGTTGTTTCATTTGCCAGTGCTACTTCTATTTGAGATGTATAGATGGCAAGTCTATAGCATCCGAGTGTGATACACAAGTAGCTGTGTTTTTTATTTTACGACAAATCACACGTTGTCGGTCGCTGGGACTTGAACTGAGGATCACAGGTTCGTATGACGTCACAGCGAGCTAGAGATGTGCGCTAGCTCGCTCAGCCATCCAGCCGACAATATATATATATATATATATATATATATATATATATATATATATATGTATGTATGTATATACTTTTTTATCTCTCATTTTGTTTCTAAATAGTACCTCAAATTTATCTAATAATCAGTGTCGCGTTTACGTTACCGGAGGCCCGAGGCGCAACATCTACATGAGGCCCCTATATTATATATATATACATATATATGTATATATATATATATATGTATATATATATATATATATATATATATATATATATGTATATATATATATATATATATATATATATATATATATATATATATATATATATATTGATGTAGAAGCTTCATTTACAGTCTCTGTAGATTTAGCAGAAATATTTTTGTCGTTACATTTTTGAAAAGATATTAAAAGATTTAAGATAGCTTCTCGTTGACTTTCTAACTGCTTTTCTTTTTCTTTTTGTCGTTTTCTTTTATTAGCACGATTCAAATTTCCTTGGCATTTTATTTAGAAAAATTATATGAATATACAGCAAGAATAGGAATCATTCAGAGGAGTGGTAAAAAATCTTCGTCAAATGTGACACGTTGTCTTCAGGCTGATTTTTTTAAAAAGATACTAAAAAATCTGAAAGTTCACAAATGAGAAAAAAAATCTTTTGTCGCCATTTGAAGGAGTTATTATTTTTGAAAGTAGTTATTTTATTTTTTACTTTAAAAATTTACAGCACTAATAATATAATTAAATTCATGTAGGTAGATAACCTTATATTTGAGAAGAGGTAGGTTTTGAGGCCCCTGACGAAAAATGTTAAGAGCCCCGTCCCTAAATAAAGTATTTTCGATAGTTTTCTAATTTAACAATCTAACCATAATAAATGATTACCAAATAGAGATTAAAATCGTTATTTTTGTCACATTTCTCGAAATACAATATATTAGAAATTTTTCTTCTCGAAGGTATAATAAAAAATATGCGTTATTAATTATTACAAAACAAAACACGCTAAATATAATAAAATATTAAATTTTTTTAGAAAATATATATATGAATTGTAGAGTTCAAAAACTAAACTGAATAACTCCTTAAAGTGGAAAATTTTGGATACCGAAATATATGTTTTTAATTTTATCAATTTTGCTTCAATAATTGAAAAAGTATTTAGTTCTATATTTCACAATAGAATTTATTTCTTTTGTATTAGTTTTATAAAAAATATTAAATAGCAATCTGTACTCATCCATTATATGAATGGAAATAACATTAAGAAAAATCCACTTTCTCGTACAAAAACCAAAAAATGTAAAAATACTGAAATAGGTACTTAAATATTTTCGTCACAGAAATAAAAAACAATAAGAAACATTTACTATAGTTATATTATCGGATTACCATCATCAGGAAATACAGTGAGTACAGTATGAGTATATAAACGTAGAATGAAATAGACGGAAACAGACCGTATAATTGTAGGAAAAACTAAAACGGATTAAAGCGAAGAAAAAAATCAACGGAGGTTCGACGAAATCAAGTTGTTCGTTCTTAGAATTTTTTTTCATTCATTTTCTTTGGATTTAAAATGATTCTAATAGATCCACTATTAATCTCGTTTAGCCCAAATGGTTTATATTTAAATTATTAATATCAACAGAATTGGTATGAACAGGTTAAACAGTTTAGCAACGTTAGATTGATATTTATTTAAACCCAGAGGCTCGGGTGTTCTTTAAATCTAAATCAAAGCTACGACCTGTTTTGTCCGACATAAGAATGGCTTCGCAATTGGAACATTTAATTTAATAAATTTCACTTTTATCGAAATTAAAATTATCTTTCTGTTTTAGTTTATTATTTATAGTACACTGCACATATATGAGTTATAAATTATTCCAACTTCAAGAGTAAGAAATCAGCCATATTAATGAAATTAATTTTCAATAACTGTTCGTATTTAAAATTTACTAATGAATATATATTTATCTCTATAATAATACATATAATCTCTTTTTTAGTTACAAATTGAAATTAGAAAAAGTACATTTAAAATGCATTATTTGAATACTTTAATTTAGATTCAAAAGTACATAGTTAGGAACAACTTGAAAGCAAGTTTCTGGTACGGTCTATAATATTATATGACAGAAGAAACTACCTGCATAAAGGAACATTTACCGCTAGACCCGAAAAACTTTACAACGGGGACGGACAATCAGATTATTCTGTAATGAGATTCTAATATTTGTGCGGCCTAGGGCCTTCTATATAAGAGTGTATTTAATAAAAACAAACTATTTTTTACAATATAAAATAGTTGAATGTTTATACGATGGGGCAATATATTTTTTTTCTATTATTTTCTTTGTACTCAAGAGTGGAGGCTGGAGGCCCCCCACAAAGCGAGGCCCCCAACATGCGCCTCATGCGCCTAATGGTAAATGCGACTCTGCTAATAATAGTAGAAAAGTTTTAAAATATTTATCAATTTGTAATATATCTAAGTAAAATAGAGTGATCTAACGTTAGCGTACGTAATAATTGCCCTCTACAATACATATTTCGGAATCTTGCCTCTGGAAAAAAAGGTATATAAATAGAATTGAACTTCACAATCTAAAATTTGCTAATGATATTGTGTTATTTGCAAATTTTCAAAAAATAGAAAGACTGGATTAGAAATCGACCAAAAAAGAATAAGAAGTAGAACGAGAAGCAGCTATTGTGAAATCAAGAAATCAGCAGGTTTACTATGATGCAAATCGCCAGAGTTATAAACCAATGGAAGAAAAGAGATACGACCATTACTAATATTTGAACTGAAATCCTGGTATGTAGTTGATCATAAACTGTATTCCATAAAAAATTATGATCCGTGCCGACTCATCAGGGCAGGCATAAAAACTTTAATCTAAGCGCACCGTCACAAGATCTAGTTTTCAAGTTCTCACTGCCGAATAAAGCATCTATACACCCAGCGCAGTGCCAACTACAAAAGTGTAGAAACAAAAATTCTATTGCCTCGAACTTCATCAATGTGTGTGTACGACTGTGCTGTTTTTAAACTGCTCACAGCGTTTATCGATTTATCTTTCGCTGCACTACCTGCTTCAAAAAAGGGTTCTTGAGATATGCCGTAAGTGCCTGCTGATTGAACTGTTTGTACATGGACGCAGCGAACAGGCGACCGCCCTGAATGCTTTTGAAATTTTGGCCGTTGCTTTTGCAGTTGTTCAAATGAAGAATAAGTGGACACCGGATATCTCTATATTTTAAATTAAGTTTACTTTTATATAGTTTCTATCACCTACTCACCGAAATTTTAGTTCACGAGCCACCACTGTGTGATCATTTTAATAATTATCAAATCTAAAAATTGTAAATATCTGATATATTTCTTACCTATCTATCGATATTGCTACTAAATTAAATATTGATGATGTGGAACACGTGACGTCCATAGCAATATAGAAGTCACATACGAATCCAGGCAGTGCCCATGCTCCATTTACCTGAAATCAAAAAACACCTTATAAGTATGTATTAATAAAGTAGACTAATTCTGTTGTGATTCATAGGTCATTAAAACGTCATTGTAATGACATCATGTAGCATACCGCGAGAATTTCATTTGGTTAAACCTGTCGAAAATTTCAAATTAATCGGCGGTTAATTAGAAATAATGTAGATATGTACTTATTCTAATATTTACCTTGATTTAGCATTTCAGAAGTATTGCAATCAACTTCTACTTTAGGTATGTTTAAACTATAGATTAAGTAAACATACTTGTATTAGATTGGATATTGGCGATCCCCACAATTCAAATTATTTTTACCTCCCTCCTATCAATATATTGATAAGGAAGGTATTGTTTTTGGTCAGATTTGTCAAATGTAAGTTTTCAACATATGAGCACGAATTAGGGTCCCTAGAATAAGGTTTTACTATTTTTAACTTGATGTATGTATGTTCGTGTATGTGTCTGTGTGTCTGTAACGATTTTTCTTCCATGATAACTCCAATACGATGTATGTAAAAAATATAATATTTGGTATTTAAGACTTTTATTCAAATATGATAAACCGATTACATTTTGACTACAATTGGTTAATCGGAAGTAATACTTTACTTGAAGCTTTAAATCGTTTTTCCTACAAAATACCTCTAAATACCATTTTTTCGCAAATTTCTTTATTATTAAATATGAAGATTTTATAATTTTTTTACCGATCTGCATAATTACGTCTATATATAACTTCTAGCTAGATAGAAAATATATATATATATATATATATATATATATATATATATATATAAATTATTATAATTTTACATATCGTTCAGGCTGAGGAATTTCGATAAAACAGATGAGTTATTCATATGTTCACAAGATTTGACATGATGTCGAATATAATGTAAGCTTAAAAGATAAAATAAATAAATATGCAGCAGTATTGTTCTAAAATTAAAAATGGTGGAAGAAATATACAGGGTGATTTCTAACGTACGGACGAAACTGATAGGGCAACTAGAGGGGACCAAAATATAGTTTTTTTTACAATAAACTTTTGAACATAGTCAAATAACAAGAAAGATACAACGGTTTAAAGTTCTTATAAACTTAAGCATTTTTTCATAAAATACTGTAATAACTTACGTTTTGAATTCAAATTTAGAATATTTGAGAGTTAATTAAACAAAGTTCAGTTATAATTTTATTAAAATTTTTATAAAATGAAAAGTAAGGCTATTTAAATTGTTCTTTAAAATATTCGGTCATGGGTGTTCGTTTATTGAGAACCTCTGATTTATTTAAACGTCAAAAATTAAATAGGTTATTTGTTATGTCATTAATTCGACTGAAATGGTTAATTTCATTCGTTTGTATCTCTTGTCATCATTTATTTGATGTTTTCTGCATACCCTAAAAATAATACAACAGAAATGTATCAGATTGTGTGAGAATTGTTTCTAATGTAAACGCGAATACAATAAGCTCAGCGGTACTCAATACGTGGGCGTTAATTTATAAGAACTTTAAACCATTGTATCTTTCTTGTTATTCGATTTTGATCAAAAGTTTATTGTAAAAAAAATTATATTTTAGTCCCCTCTAGTTGCCCTATCAGTTTCGTCCGTACGTTAGAAATCACCCTGTATAAGTAATGTATTTGCATAGATGAATCAAGGTTCGGTTCCGGTTTTAGTAACGTCAAAAATAGCTGTTATATTGTTCATACAAATTTTATGACGGGAATTTTAGATATGAAATGAATTAAAAATATTCTCAACTGCAATAACAAACTAATTTTAAAACTACAAATTAAATGTACTGAAAAACTTGTAACGTGTTGGACACATCAGATTTTTTTATTTTAAAATATACATATTATTGTGAAGTGTTTAGTAAATTTATATTTTTATACTTTTTTCTTATTTTCCAGTCTATTTAGAATTTAAACAGAAAACAAGCGTTTAGGTCTCAATTTTTACATTCATATCTCCTAAATTTTCAAAATTTGTAGATAAAACCGGATATGTGTTTTCATTTTTTAACTAGTCGAGGATTGGATTTGTTTACATTTAGCAAGTACCTAAAAGACATGAGAAAAGGTAAAGGGATACAGGTCAGGTCAGAAAACACTTGTCACATACGGAAATAGTCTATATATTCCACTATTTGTATTTGGAACATAGGCGTAGATATCACAAATTTCTTTATGGAATACATACCTTTGGGGATGATTATATAAATTATGTCGTTGTTTAAATATGTTTGGATGTACCAATCAAGTATTTTAGACAATATCACATAGGTAAAAATTATGTGTTTTCCAGTTGTTATTTAAGGACAAATAATTGCAGCATAAAGTTGATATAAATAAAGTTTTATATTTTATAAAATGGAAAAGAATGCAATGTTTTTTTTAAATATTTTGAAATGCACAAAATTAATCAACGGAACACCCACAGACTATATTTCCTGACGCTAATGCCAGATGGCCAAATCACTTAAAAGTATCATACTGCGAAACGCTGAGCCCGTACCTGCGTGATTCATATGGATATTCTAGAAGATTCCACGATCACGCGTCTGAAGTGTGGCTGTTCAGATGGAAGACACTACTCCCGAATCACCCTAGTTTTGAAGGAGTGAAGAGGGATATTTTTGTACATAATCCGAGTCCAAATCTATACTCGGGAATTCGTATCCTAGACTCCACTTTGTTTGGCTTGCCCGAGGTAGGTCCTCGTGGTCTTCGTAACTCCACTTCCCAAACCCCTTCTCTCTTCCTCTGAAACCGCTATCGTTAGTTATTCAAAGGCACTGTCGATAGAGTTTCTTTCTTTCATTTATTTATTAATTTAGAAATTGGGCTGCACAACAGGGTAAATCTCAATTACAGTGCAGCACTAGAAGATTTTATACATAAACTGTTAGAAAGTAATCAAAGGCAAAAATAGTAAGTAAATACAATTTTAAATGAGATAATTAATTAAACATTAATAAAAATAGAAAGAAAATTTTAAATACATAGATTGCGAATAAATGATTTAAATATTCAGAGAACAATTAAATATGTCAGGAAAGTTTGTAACAACTGACAGTTTATTATACGTGGATATCATTCTCAGAAGTGGGGCATTATTAGCAGAATTAGTTTCACAGCTTGACAATGGAAACAGCATTTGTAATCTGGTAGAATTTGAAAGTATTTTAAAAGATATTTTGTCTAGAAGTACTGGGCAATCTAGAAATCACCCGGCGTACTCGCAAAGCAACTAATGAAATGGAATAGTTCGCAAATTTTATGTTTATGATAAAAATAAATTTACGCTAAATACCTTCTATACGATATATATAAGTATAATAAACTGGAGACCAACCTACAACAGCAAATTCAAATTGAGAATGAACTAAAGAATAATTCAACGAAATAAAAGTACTTATATTTTAATTTTTTTCCAATTCTCAAAATAAATCCTAACATTTTGTAGGCTTTCTTTACAACAAAATTTGTATGCAAGTCAAAGATTTGTTTGCTGTCCAAGATAATACCCAAATCCTTAACATGATTCACACGATTAACATTTTTACTATCGAGAGAATAAACGTAATATTAAGTATTTCTGTTTTGTTAAAATTTAGAGTGAAATCATTTAATGTGTGGTAGTTATTAAGCCTATTAAGGTCTTCTTGGAGCACAAAGCAATCCGACAGAGATTCAATAGCCATATAAACTTTCAAGTCGTCAGCATACATACTAAATTTGGCATTAAGAAAACATCTACTAATATCATTCATAAAGATTATGAAAAGAACAGGACCTAAGTGAGAACCCTGCAGAACTCCGGAGTTAACAGGCAAAAATTCTGAATGGAAACCATTAACAGAAATGCATTGTTTTCTATCAGTGAGATATGATCTGAATCATTGGAGTAAGTTGCCATGGATTCCGAGCATCTCCAGCTTATTTAGTAAAAGCGAATGATTATTTTTTTCAGCTGGATGGCTGAGCGAGCTAGCGCACATCTCTAGCTCGCTGTGACGTCATACGAACTTGAGATCCTCAGTTCAAGAACCAGCGACCGATAACATGTCGTAAAATAAAAAACACAGCTACTTGTGTATCACACTCGGATGCTATAAACTTGCCATGTATATATCTTAAATAGAAGTAGCACTAGCATGAAACAACCGACAGTACGGCAGTTAGAACTGCAGCTCGGTGTGTTCAGTTGTCCTATGTTTCGCCTGGGAGATTCAGGGACACATTTATAATTTTATCAAAGGCCTTGCTGAGATCTGTATACACGGCATCTACTTGCACCCTATCGTCCATCGCGGAGAGTATAAATTCTGCATATTCAATTATATTAGTCTCAATTGACCAAACCAAAAACCATGTTGTTCATAATTTAATATATTTTTAAATTTTGCATATAACTGCTTGTAAATGATTTTTTCAAAAAATTTTTCGAAGTGTTTAGAAATAGGACGGTAGTTTTCAATTACGTTTGTATTGCCTTGTTTATGAACAGGAACAACTAAAGCTTTTTGCTAAGTATTCGGGCAACAACTTTCAGCAATCGACTTATCAAAGATTAATTTTTAATAAATAAGCCAGTGATACCATCAAAGCCTGCACTTTTAGTGACATCTAAGTTTGATAATATCTCACGAACGTCATCTTCAGCAACAGATACATATTCCAGATTTAAAACTGAATCACAGTAGTTAGTTGCTTGCAGAAGGTACATTACAATTATTGTTATCCAAGAAAATGGAATGAAAATAACTTGCAAACATGTTACTGATTTCAATAGCATCTGAAAAACTTGTGTTTTTATAAATCATGTGGGAGCGAATATTTAACTTCCTAATACAGGGGACACTTAGTTCCAGATCTTTTTTATGTTATGAGGAATCTCCGATTCGATGTTATTAATATAATTCGCATAACAAATTTTAGTAACTGTTTTTACTTTTCTGCGTAGATATCAAAATTACAAATAATCAGATTCATTTTTGAAACGTTTAAATTTGGAATGGGCTTTATATTTGATTTTAATAAGGTGAGAATACCAACAGGAATACGGTTTTTCACTTGTTGTTTTTTTCGGAACAAATCTATCAATTACATCGGAAATAAATTATAAAATTTATTTAGTACATCTTCAATGTTTGATCCATCAAATTCAGAGACCCGGTATAAATTAGAAAAGTAGTTATTAATTGTGATTTTAAAATTAACTCATCACTCATAGTCAATTTCAAAATCACAATTAATAAGTAACGGTGGATGGTATTGTACGTCAACTTTACTAAATGGGTTGAGACAGGGTGTAACTTATATATATATATATATATATATATATATATATATATATATATATATATATATATATAGTATATAGTATTAGAAATAGTACAGAAAATTAAATCAAGAAAATGATTGTTTAGATTTGGAGTTGCATTGAACTATTTGACTGATAACGAACTGAATTATAAGTATTATCACTAACAAAATAATTAATAAATGTGCGCCACTGAAAAAGTGATAAATTAAAGTCACCACAAATCAAAAATTATTCATTGGGATAAGAGTCAATGATAGATGATAATTTACTTGTGAAAATGTTACGGGCTTCATCACATTTAGGGGGTATATAAACACAACAAATATATAATTTTGTAGAACCACTCTACACTCTTATCCACACATCTTCAGCATAGGTAGACCACTCTGGCTTCTATACAAATTGAATATCACTTTTTACGCCAATAAACATTTCACCACCATCAAACTTCTGAGTTGATGTAGACTGTCTATCACGTCTAATTACCTGAGTAATTAACATCAAACACTTTCTGGTCAAATACAGATGAGTTCAGGTTAGTTTCAGTCAAATATAAGATGTCTACACCACAAGTAGAAGAGTTTGATTTAATTTAGTGTTTTTTAGATCTTAAACCTCTTACGTTCTGGTAATAAATACTTATAGTCATTAAAAAGTGCGAATAGTGAGAGTTTTGGACTTATCAGTCTTTCGTGCAAAGATCGTAGCATTTTTTGTCCACATATATTTAAAACTTTAAATGCGAAGTTCTTCAAGTTTAAAAAGCAGTTTATTTTTATTTGGTAAATGATCATTAACAAAGATTTTCTGTTCAGAACCTTCGTAACCTAACTCTTTTGTTGTTGTTCTACGCATTTTACAAGCACTCATAAATTTGTTTTTCGCATTACGTGAAATAAACTTAACAATTTATTTATATAGGGTGGCCCGGTGAATATTATCAGCGCTATTTTTGGGCACTTAACATTAATTTTGCAAAAACGCTTGAACACGTCAATTTTAGTATAAAGGGGGACACCTGAATGGATTAGTACCAATGCCATAACTTCAACCCTAAAATGGGTGTGGACTGCACCTTAAAAATTTTAAATGGAAAAGGGTGTCAAACATGACACAGTTTGAAACACCTTTCAATTCTCTTGTTAACAGTTTTTTTATTTTTCAAATCCGATCATTAGTTTCAGAGAAATATCGTTTAAAACAAATTTTGTCAGGTGTTCAAAATTGAAATCATGTAGGCTTAAACAAGGCTTTCGAACTGTGTCATTACTGACACTCTTTTCCATTTAAAATTTTTGAGGTGCAGTCCACCCCCATTTTAGAATGGATATATCCCCATCCCTTTTAGTATATAGGACTAGCGAATGCTCAGCTAGGCTGAGCGTTTCCTAGGCCTCCGTTATCAGTGAAATATTAACATTTGATAGCTAATTTTATTTATATCAGACAGATCTTGTCGAATACTTTCATTTAATATCCAAACACGATATATATATATATATATATATATATATATATATATATAAATATATATATATATATATATATTTCAGACAATTTTTTGCAGAAAATAAAAACCGATTAACACAGAACATTTTCGTCAGTTCTGCACGCGAGCCTTCAACAAGACCTTTCATTTGAGAACAAACATGATATACTTTATACAACTTTTTTGCAGAAAACAAAAGCCGATCGACATGGAACATTTTTGTCAATTATCTACGCGAGCCCACGCCGAGATCTTTCATTCAATAACAAACACTGCATACTTGTGATAACCTTATGCAAAAAACAAAAGCCGATCGACATTGACCATTTTTGTCAATTCTGGACATCAGCACTCAACGAGACCTTTTATTTGACAACAAACACGATAAACTTCTGACAACTTTTTGCAGAAAACAAACGGCGATCGGCATGGAACATTTTTGACATATCTGCTCGCCAGCACTCATCGAGTCCTTTTATTTGACTCCAAGCACGATATACTTCTTACAACTTTTTACAGAAAACACAAGCCGATTAACATATACCATTTTCGTCAGTTCTGCACGCTAGTCCTCAACAAGACGTTTCATTTGAGACTAAACTCGACATACTTTTGATAACTTCTTGCAGAAAACAAAAGCCGATCGGTATAGATCATTTTTGACCATTCCGCTCGCCAGTTCTCATCGAGAATTTTTTTTTAATGCCAAACACAAGAAACTTCTGACAACTTTCTGCAAAAAACAAAAGCCGATCGACATAGAACATTTTTGTCAATTTTGCATGCCCTCAACGATATCTTACATTAGATACCAAACTCGACATACTTCTATTAACTTTTTGGATAAAACAAAAACCGATCAACATGGATAATTTACATGTCTGCACACCAGTCCTCACCGAGACTTTTGATTCGATACAAAACACAACACATTTTGCAAAAAACAAATTCTAATCGACGTAGTACATTTTTGTCGCTCGTACATACCAGTCTACATTGTGTCGTTTCATTAAAACCCAAGGACGACCTACTTCTAACAACTTTTTGTGAAAAACAAATGCAGATCGACATGACACTTTTTTTTGTAATTTCAAAACCAGCCCTTATGGTTCTGTTTCTTTTGATATCAAACACAGCAAACTGTTCAATTTATTTTATTTAGGAATATTTGATTTTTATCTAGTTACTTCATAAAACTGTTTGTATAAAAAATAGTAGTTAATTTTTAAATTTATAAATTAATATTGTCAATCCTAATACAACTGCCACCGTCTTTAGTAAAGTTAGTTTAGGAATATTTGTTTTTAATTTAGTTACTTCATCACACATTTGGCAACATTGACTTTGGACATTGGAAACGTCAAAATTTATATTAATTAAATACGTTATGTTTTAAACTTAAATTAGTTGTATCACCTAAGACTCAAGACTATTATACCTGATACTGTATTCACTTTTTTAATATCAATGTTCTTTTTGAAAATACAATCCTTTAAAGTTCACAGACTGTTTGTCAAAAGTGACAGATGACAGGTTGATTCTTTTGAAATTTAGACATAACTATAGTCTTTTTCACGAAAATGTGATCGTACGTCATACCTAGTAATAAAATTGTAGCCAAAACAGCAATGTTACTATCCCTAGCATATACCTAGTAAAATACACGGAACTTAGTGTCTTTTACTAATAAATGGTTGGTAATCCTATACAACGTTGCCATTCTCGAAATGTCAAAAAATAATATTATTTTTGAAAAATGATATAAAATCGAGCAAAAATTTAGGAAGTTGTGCACAGAATATGGTAAATCCTGTAATAAGGTATTTCGAACAAGAACGTGACAAACGAAGATACAGAGGGGGATGCTGAATAACTTTAATTTATTTTATGTAAGTAATTCACAATATGATATACACACATGGTATACTATGCAATTATCAACACTTGAATGTACCCTACAAATACTTGGCAACGTTGCATCAGGGAACAGTATGACGTACGATCACATTTTCGTGAAAAAAACTATAGTAGGATTTTTTGTTTCAAGATAGTTTCAAGATTAAAAAAGAGTCTGGTTTTTATTAATATACGCAAAAATTGCTCAACGTAAAAATATGAAACAATATAAAGGCACACCTACTCATCATTAACTACAACTTGATATTATTATACATCTCAATTTCATAAATGGTTAAGGCTGTAGGTATGTGCCAAAGTTTGGCTATCGTCGTGATGAAAATAAAAATTGATTAGGACACATGCCTTTTAGTATATAGGACTAGCGAATTCTCGTCTACACCGAGCATTCACTAGAGCTCCCCTGTCAGTGCAAAAAACAAATTCCGATCAACATGAAACAATTATTTCATATTTGCACGTCAGGCCTCATCGGACCTTTCTCTTATAGCATTTTATTGTATCTTTAATAATATAGAAATTATTTGAGGCAGCTCGTTTAGCTATTACACCCTGTATATATATATATATATATATATATATATATATATATATATATATATATATATATATATATATATATATTTCAAACAGTTAAGAATATGTTCTTTCGCAACCTGTGAGTGGTGATATCAGGATGTTCCATTTAAGAGTGCCACCATTGCTATCTCCAGAACTATAAGACTTACGAGGTTGGTTAAATTAGCAAAGAACCACCATTTTACAGCCTAATACAATGAGTAAAAAAAATATTTTTTTTGACCAGTGGTTCTCAAAATACGGGACACAACTTTCTTATTTTAAATGGGAACATATGTTTATTTTTAGGTTATTCGATAGAGTCTCATAACTGTCTAATAATATCAACGTTTAATTTTAAGATAATTTTTATAAAATCCATGATGTTCGGCAATTGGCGAATCATGGTTTTTGTTGAGTATCTTTGGTATGTTGACTGTAGATATTATTACACTATTTCTACTGCTTGTTTCGTACTTATAGGATTATCTGTACTTTCGAGATTCTTGATTATCTTGGCAATCTCTCGATCAGTTAATTCTTGACAACATAACTCATTGTATTTAGTTGTTGGTAGATCTACAGTAGTCAATAAGTATATATCGACTGTAGGTTCATATGCATAAGGTAACCTTGAAAGCGTATCAGCTAATGCATTTGGTGTACCTAGCGTACATTCAATTTGAAGAACAAAGCTTTGCAGTTTTAGAGCCCATCTTGCCAAATGTCCGCCTGGAAATTTGATAGACATTATCCACTTAAGAGATTGATGATTACTTATGATTTCAACCGATGCAGACAACTATATATATTCTAAACTTTTTGTTGCCCGACCACGGCTAAAGCTTCACGTTCTATGGTATTGCACTTTCGTTCTGGGTCAGTCAACAGGCGACTAGCATATTCCACCGGCTGATCGTTTGGAGGCTCCCCATAGAGAAGAGCTACTCCAATTGCACACGCACTGGAATCACACTTTATAACAAAATAATTGCATTTTCGAAATCAAAGGAGTGTTTAAATTTCATTGCATGTTCTGTTAACACGCATTTAAATTTTTTATTTTCTTTAGTTTCATTTCTTTTATGTTCTTGTTTTGTTTGTCCTTTATATTTAGCATTACAATCGTTTCATGTTATCTGATACATGACATTACAATTTTCGTTGTTATCTAAAACATCTATTAAATTAGAAAATAGATTATTTATACTTTTTGTTTGTCTGAAAGTTACTTTTACATTTAAAAAGTTTCTTAAATTGCATTGCTACGCCAACTACATACGGTAAGGTGTAACATGTAGTTGTTAATCCTACGTTTTGATTTATGTTGTTATTTGTTTTGTTAGAATATGTTTTGCCTTAAAAAAACCTGGTATTATTGGATTAGAAAGGTCAAAATATATTTTAATTATACCGATGTCTATTTTAAGGGGCTAACTGTTCCGATCTCCTGATCTTCCTGAGAAAATGTATAGATCAATAGATGTGAGCACAAAAAAAACTGACTAGCCAATATGCTTTTTGAGGTAGAACTTTTTTGTTTCAAATCATACAAGTTTCTAGTTTGCACATTCTAGTACTAATGATTCCGTGTTTTATAAATGATTCTGGAATTGTACAATAAACTTCCAAGTATCTTAAAAATGTTAGCTCCACGATAAATTTTAATAGAAAAGTTAAAGCACATTACTTTATACAAAAATTATAACTTTGTTACTTAGTGTACAAATGTAGTTGATTTATGTATTATGTATGTATTAGCATTTTATTTTTGGCTAAATAAACTACTTACTTACCTACTTCCTTACTTATTCCAAAGACACTTTTTCACGAAGATTTGACACCAGTCTTTCGATAAATTAATGCTAAATTTCAATTTTCATATCATTTCGTATCTCTTACGATTCTCGAGATCACAATGGTTAGCCTCTTGAAACGGACAACCTGTATATATTTATTTTGAATTATTTTAGGTATAAGTAATTCACATTAATTTCTAAAAATTAATTATTTAATTATTTTAACGCAAAATACGAGTACCTTATTAATACGGTTACATTTTTTTCTGTTTTCTTTTACGACGTATATCGACTGACTCATATAGTCTTGCTGGGGGTGTTGGCTTGCTCGCAATATTATGTGTATCTTATAATCATAGTTAATTTATGTTAATATAATATTTTGGATCTACCAAATAATATTATTTTTTTAAATTTGGTTTTTAAAAAAAAAACCGGGTAAATTTTTGGGTCAGGGAAAATTGCAACAACCCTGATCGAAATAGATAGGTGTGATCAATTTTCAAGTTTTTGAGATACTAGTTATTCTTTGAATTCGAATGAGTTTTTTATATAAAATTATGTAATAATTAACATATTTGACCATGTTTTCTGTTGTTGAATTTGTTCCAGATAGCACGGGCCTAAGTGGATAACCGGGTTTATGTACTTGACCTTACTTGAAGAACCCATATATTCTCGGCGTAGATCCAATTCCTGTGGTGAATCAGGTGTCATTTATTTTTATGAATTTTTTTTACATTTAGATTGTTTTTATTTTGTATTTTTTTGTTGGGTCTACATTAACGAGGTTGTGTGTGTTAGTGTCTGACAACAGTATGTTCATTTTTTCTACATAATCTTTTTAATTAATGACAACAGTTCTCGGACAAAATAGGAAAAATTCTTAGGAAAAATGATATCAAAGTCATCTTTAAACCTCCACAAAAAATCTCTGAAATACTCCCACAAACCAAAGATAAACGTGAACCCTTGACATCACCCGGTGTTTATAGCATTCCTTGTTCTTGCGGCACAGTATACATAGGTGAAACAGGAAGAAGTGTTCATACTAGACTTACAGAACACAAACGGTGCCTGCGCAATGGTATGGTATTAACCTCCGCTGTCGCAGAACACCAACATAATACAGGTCATAACATTCTATTTGAAAAATCCCGCATATTAGCTCCTGTTCCCCAGTTTTACAAACGTAAATACAGGGAAGCTGTAGAAATATGGAAACATCCTGATAACATAAATCGAGATGATGGTTACTTCTTGAGCCACATGTGGAAACCAGTCATTCTTGAAACACAACACGCCCAATCAACCACCACGAACTCAACTCCCATTGGTCCCTCAAACTCAACTCCTGTTGGTCCCCATTAGTTATTGCTTTCAACCGTACCCTTCGTAGCATATATAATGACTTCTCTCGCTTTCTCTCGTCACTTGGTTTATTTGGCCTCTAGCGTGGTTTACACGTCGGGTAACCTTATAAACTGAGTCGTCCCTTGCGCTTTTATTGCTTAAACTTGGCCTCTAGCGTGGTTGACACGTCGAGTAACCTTGTTTATCGACAGTAAAACGTTCTTGCTCCTGAAGATGCCCCATACGACTGCGGGCGAAACGTTGAGCTCTGACTCAAAAATTGACACAGTCCATTCCCGGAAATCGAATATTTCTCAGTTTTATTAGATTTATTTCCACCTGCTATATAATTGTCACTTTACAGGCTTCTTGGTAGCTTAGTAAATAAACAGTTTCAGTCACTAACCTGTAAAAGGCTAGCCTTGTAAAATTTTACAATAAAATATAAATAATAAATGTTACAAATAATTATACACATTAATATTACATTTTGATTCACTGGAGAAACTCATTTGTAAATTTCCAAGATTTGTATGTTGATTGTTGCTTTCAATCTGCTATAATAACGTTCTCGTAAGAATTTATTATCTTTTTTAGCATCGAACAAAACGACCAAAGCGACGAAGGTTGGTATTTATCAGACTAAAATCAAATAAATAATATGTGAGTTAGCAAATAAAAACCAACTTATTTAAATAAACCTACTTGCTCATAAAGAAATGCTAGGATTAACTCCTGGTTCACCCCTTTCGTTTCTTTTGCTTTGCGCCATTTGCAAAATACTTCATACTGTTTATCATACCGCTCTTTTGATCGATTTGGTAAGAGAGCCAAACTTGCAGCATTTGCCATTTTATTTCTTTTTTTTTTTCAACTTCCAAAAAATCGCCTGTAAAATTAATTGAAGAATTTACAAAACCGCTGACGCTGACAGTATTTGTTATTTTAATCACAACACCATGAAAACGTCTATCTATAAATTGTTCTACCACCGCCAACTACCTTTGATTCTAAAATAGAGTAATTGTTTTTTCGAAGAATAAAGTAAATTAATAAAAAAAAAATCTGATGTGTCCAACACAATACCTCCCGCCACTGTAGTAATAGGTACATATATTCTATATAAGTTATTCAATACATTTAATTTGTAGTTTTAAAACTAATTTGTTCTTGCAGTTCAGAATATTTTTAATTCATTTCATACCTAAAATTTCCTTCATAAAATTTGTATGACCAATATGACAGATATTTTTGACGTTACTAAAACTAGAACCGAACTTACCTTGATTCACGCATGCAAATATATGCCTTATATAATTCTTCCACCTTTTCTAATTTTACAAGAAAACTACTTCATATTTACTTATGTTATCTTTTACATTTACTTACATTAAATTTGACAACATATGTCAAATTTTGTGAACATATTAATAACTCATCTGTTTTATCGAAATTTCTCAGCCTAAACGATATGTAAAATTATTATAATTTATATATATTTTTTTCTATCTAGCTATAAGTTATATATAAACGTAATTATGCAGATCGGTAGAAAATTAAAAAATCTTTATATTTAATACTAACGTAATATGCGAAAAAAATGTATTAGAGGTATTTTTTAGGAAAAACGGTTTAAAGCTTCAAGTAAAGTACTACTTCCATTTAACCAATTGCAGTCAAAATCTAATCAGTTCATCATATTTGAATATAAGTCTTAAATACGAAATATTAAATTTTTGACATGTCTCGTATTGGAGGTATCGTGGACGAAAAATCGTCACAGACACATACACAGTCACACATACATACACACACACACACATACAGACATCACGTTAAAAATAGTAAAATCGTATTGTAGGGACCCTAATTCGTGCTCATATGTTGAAAACTCATACTCGAGAAATCTGACCAAAAACAATACCTCCCTTATCTATATATTGATAGGCGGGAGGTAAAAACGCTATGAAGGTGGAAATAAAATTTTGTACGCGGCACGCGTGCAATTAATCTTTACTGGGCTATTCTAATGCAAATAGCGGTAGCGAAGCTTCGCTATTCGACTTGAAGCCATCTATTGGTCTTGAAAGGAACATCGCATATGACGTCATAGATTAGCGGAATGTCGCTAGGCATAGCGAAAGCCACAGAGGTCCCGTTATGAGCATAACGCTTCGCTATCGTTCATTTTTGTGATTTTATGATCACACTTTGACAGATAAATAACAATACCTCGCGTCACTGTTTCACAAAATACTTAACGCAAGACAATTACTTCTAGTGTTATTTAGCTACAGTTTAAGCTTACGTAAAACAGGAAAGTATGAAAAATGACAAAACTGGTGTAACTTTGTATTCTGATGTAGAAAAACTTACTTAATAGTAATTTGGTTTTTATTCTTTTTCCAGGTAAGATTTAAATGTTACATAACGATTGAATAATATTATTCCATCTAACTGTCAATATTATTCAATTAGCAATAGTAACAAAGGTCTTTAATTGATAAAAAACGATTGAATTCTAGGAATACTTATTTTACTTGACAGTTGTGGATAAAACGGTTTATACCTGGTTGTTACAGCAAAGATCTAGAGGTAAAAAAAAGTGTCAAAAGGCACTATTCTTTTATGGTAAGACTTACAACGATGACAATTTCAAAGCTAGCTCCGAAGGGCTCGATAAGTTATCAAGAGATGTGACTGCTATTGAGCCCTTTAAAAACGCGTTTTGATATAAAAAAAAGATCAAATTTATAATGCCGACGAAAGCGGACTTTTGTGATATTACATCCTCAAAAAAAAACTTGCTCAACAAGCTGAAACATCAGCTCCACATAGAAACGTACCTACTAAAGATAGAAAAGAGCCTGGGTTACCAGATAAATTTTAAAGGATTGGTTTTACAAAGATTTAGAAGGCACTTTTGATTTTGGACAATGCATCAGGACACCGTGAACTGAATTTATGTTCTGAAAATAAAAAAATTATTGCAATATTTTTGCCGCCAAATGTAACTCCCTTAGCGCAACCGATGGACCAAATTGTAATTCAAACGATCTAGTTAAATTACCGCAAGGGGCTTTTAAAAAAATGGTTACTTCCGAAGGTGCAGATATTTCTGCATGTTATTGGTTTATTAAGAGGATGGGAAGATGTGTGGCCGGAATTTATCCGATAGTACTTGACTAATCTTCTTACTCCACTTCTTGATGATGGTTGCGCTGAAGACAATAATCTTGCACTATTTCAGTGGAGGGACAGTATGGAGTAGGAGGATATAGAAAAACAATTAAACGAGGTTGCTGCGCTAATGAACCAAATTTCTGAAGATGTTACATTAGAAAAACTGTTGAATGGGTTATCGGACATGAAGAATCATGGAAATCCACAAATGATATGGATATTTTGGAACATATTCAGAATAACCCAAGCTCCCACGAAGAAGTAGAAGTGATTCTACGAAATTTAAAGCACAAAGAGGGAGTTAGAAGTTTTGAAACGTGTTTGAAGTGGCCTAAAGAAAATAATGAATCGGAACACTATATTCTAATTCTATCGGAAATAAAAAAAACAGAGCCAAAAAGCAGACGATGCGAACAGTAAATACAACAAAATCACCGAATTTTTCACAGTTTCTTTGATTTACTCTTGACTGTGATATATATTTATATAATAAGCCTGTATGTATTTTATTTTGTTATTCATATGGTAGTAAGTACAGTTGTTTTTTATTTTATGTTTAAAAAGAAAGCATTTTTTATTGTGAGAATGTCAGCATTAAATTAATACTTTGTCACGTCAATAAGAGTACCTACATTATTTTTATTATTTTATGAAATTTACAACTGTTAAGAGCATACGCTTCCAATATTTTAGTTTCTCAGGACCGCAGACGTATGGTGGCGGGAAGACAGTGGGCTTAACTACGGCGAGGGATTGGTTATTAGTTAGCTCCTTAACCCGCTACAAATGTACACTGTCTGCTCTTCCACGATATACTCGGATTGTTATAAAAAGAGGATTCCATAGTTATGTGTTATCTACTACTGACACAAGATAAACTGTCGGTGATTTATAAAAATTTAATGCATTGCTACGTACAATTTGGCTAAAACAAAAAAAATGTAATTGATTAATTTTACCTAGCACCATGTTTTTTTAACTTTTTGGTAAATATATGCTAAACATTTTATTTATTTTTGAAAAATTAAAATAGATACTAACACAACGTATAAAGCTAGTACATTTTGGGATCCACGGTTGTTCAGTTGGGTGTTCCGGGTGGTGAGGGCAGAGACGCAGTGGGGCGTGCCCATAAGGCCAAAATAAAACGACAGCTACTGTTGAGTAGTGGGTGTGCGGTACACATACGGATTTATCCTTTTCTTGTAACTCTGTGTGTGTATATGTGTGAATTTTACTCACTCACTAAGTAGAAATACTTATAGATCTCCTTCCTTCTTTTACAGAACGATCGTTAAGGAGAACTTGGTCTAATATTTGAATATTTTGTTTTGTTTATTATATAATATTTATTAATAAATATTTTCGGGGTACAGATAATTACATTATTTTTCTTTTCTAATTCTATTACAGGTTTCTTTTGTTTACTATATAATACCGTAATATTATTGATTTAGGAACCAAATTTTTTATTTGCCTTTTAGTCAATGTACTGATTTTTTACAGCACAAATTCTCGGTAGTGGGCAGAGCGTTAATATTGTAGAGGGACAACAATGCTGCGACCTTGTTAAATCAGAGGCTGCGGCGATATTTACCTGACTGCAGGCTACCAGCTTCACACCAAAAAGGCGTTCACTAAATTTCGCTTTACAACTTGCATAATAGAGATAAATTAAATATTTTTTCACAAAAATATAGATAAAAGTTGCCACTATGGGGCTTAATTTATTATATTGCATATTAATGGTTATTTACCTATTAAATAGGTAAGCGAAGAACATTTTTTTTAACATTTATTCAAGTTGTATTTTATTATTAAAAATATTATTATTAACTAGAAACTAAGCACCAGCAACCTGATCTTCCGTTATAATATTACATTAAAATTTATATTAATTGGTTGATTACTGCTTCTGAAAATTTATGACCTTAATTGATCATCATTAAACTACAATTAATTTTTAAAGTTAGTGTGACGTAAAACTATAGATGAAATAGATCTCAAACAATGAGATTCGCTCAAAACTATTCTGACATAAAATTAACTAATTTACGATTTAATTAAAACTGAAAAAATCAGTTTAATGATTTTTTATATAATATTGTGAAATATGTATAAAAATAAATTTTAATAAAAACATAATTTACAAATTAAGAGTGTTTGTCTGAGTCTATTTTTGATTGCTATTAATATAATTACGAGGTGCATGTCAATAGCCCCCCCAAGTAAATGTGAGGGCAAATCTGTACTTACAAACTTAAGGTATTACCATTTATAGATTATTTAAGTAGCAATATGGACATTCGTAAACAAATTGATGTAATATACACGGACTACAGCAAAGTATTTCACAAACTTAACCATGATTTACTTCTACATACACTGGCTCAATGCGGCATACATGGCAATTTATTAAGGTGCATTGTGTGTGTTAGTGTCTGACAACAGTATGTTCATTTTTTCTACATAATCTTTTTAATTAATGACAACAGTTTTATTAGATTTATTTCCACCTGCTATATAATTGTTACTTTACAGGCTTCTTAGTAGCTTAGTAAATAAACAGTTTCAGTCACTAACCTGTAAAAGGCTAGCCTTGTAAAATTTTACAATAAAATATAAATAATAAATGTTACAAATAATTATACACATTAATATTACATTTTGATTCACTGGAGAAACTCATTTGTAAATTTCCAAGATTTGTATGTTGATTGTTGCTTTCAATCTGCTATAATAACGTTCTCGTAAGAGTTTAATGTCTTTTTTAGCATCGAACAAAACGACCAAAGCGACGAAGGTTGGTATTTATCACACTAAAATCAAATAAATAATATGTGAGTTAGCAAATAAAAACCAACTTATTTAAATAAACCTACTTGCTCATAAAGAAATGCTAGGATTAACTCCTGGTTCACCCCTTTCTTACTTACTTCATACTGTTTATCATACCGCTCTTTTGATCGATTTGGTAAGAGAGCCAAACTTGCAGCATTTGCCATTTTATTTCTTTTTTTTTCAACTTCCAAAAAATCGCCTGTAAAATTAATTGAAGAATTTACAAAACCGCTGACGCTGACAATATTTGTTATTTTAATCACTACACCATGAAAACGTCTATCTATAAATTGTTCTACCACCGCCAACTACCTTTGATTCTAAAATAGAGTAATTGTTTTTTCGAAGAAAAAGTAAATTAATAAAAAAAAACGCTATGAAGGTGGAAATAAAATTTTGTACGCGGCACGCGTGCAATTAATCTTTACTGGGCTATTCTAATGCAGATAGGGGTAGCGAAGCTTCGCTATTCGACTTGAAGCCATCTATTGGTCTTGAAAGGAACATCGCATATGACGTCATAGATTAGCGGAATGTCGCTAGGCATAGCGAAAGCCACAGAGGTCCCGTTATGAGCATAACGCTTCGCTATCGTTCATTTTTGTGATTTTATGATCACACTTTGACAGATAAATAACAATACCTCGCGTCACTGTTTCACAAAATACTTAACGCAAGACAATTACTTCTAGTGTTATTTAGCTACAGTTTAAGCTTACGTAAAACAGGAAAGTATGAAAAATGACAAAACTGGTGTAACTTTGTATTCTTATGTAGAAAAACTTACTTAATAGTAATTTGGTTTTTATTCTTTTTCCAGGTAAGATTTAAATGTTACATAACGATTGAATAATATTATTCCATCTAACTGTCAATATTATTCAATTAGCAACAGTAACGAAGGTCTTTAATTGATAAAAAACGATTGAATTCTAGGAATACTTATTTTACTTGACAGTTGTGGATAAAACGGTTTATACCTGGTTGTTACAGCAAAGATCTAGAGGTAAAAAAAAGTGTCAAAAGGCACTATTCTTTTATGGTAAGACTTACAACGATGACAATTTCGAAGCAAGCTCCGAAGGGCTCGAAAAACGCGTTTTGATATAAAAAAAAGATCAAATTTATAATGCCGACGAAAGCGGACTTTTGTAATATTACATCCTCAAAAAAAAACTTGCTCAACAAGCTGAAACATCAGCTCCACATAGTAAGGTACCAAAGATAGAAAAGAGCCTGGGTTACCAGATAAATTTTAAAGGACTAGTTTTACAAAGATTTAGAAGGCACTTTTGATTTTGGACAATGCATCAGGACACCGTGAACTGAATTTATGTTCTGAAAATAAAAAAATTATTGCAATATTTTTGCCGCCAAATGTAACTCCCTTAGCGCAACCGATGGACCAAATTGTAATTCAAACGATCTAGTTAAATTACCGCAAGGGGCTTTTAAAAAAATGGTTACTTCCGAAGGTGCAGATATTTCTGCATGTTATTGGTTTATTAAGAGGATGGGAAGATGTGTGGCCGGAATTTATCCGATAGTACTTGACTAATCTTCTTACTCCACTTCTTGATGATGGTTGCGCTGAAGACAATAATCTTGCACTATTTCAGTGGAGGGACAGTATGGAGTAGGAGGATATAGAAAAACAATTAAACGAGGTTGCTGCGCTAATGAACCAAATTTCTGAAGATGTTACATTAGAAAAACTGTTGAATGGGTTATCGGACATGAAGAATCATGGAAATCCACAAATGATATGGATATTTTGGAACATATTCAGAATAACCCAAGCTCCCACGAAGAAGTAGAAGTGATTCTACGAAATTTAAAGCACAAAGAGGGAGTTAGAAGTTTTGAAACGTGTTTGAAGTGGCCTAAAGAAAATAATGAATCGGAACACTATATTCTAATTCTATCGGAAATAAAAAAAACAGAGCCAAAAAGCAGACGATGCGAACAGTAAATACAACAAAATCACCGAATTTTTCACAGTTTCTTTGATTTACTCTTGACTGTGATATATATTTATATAATAAGCCTGTATGTATTTTATTTTGTTATTCATATGGTAGTAAGTACAGTTGTTTTTTATTTTATGTTTAAAAAGAAAGCATTTTTTATTGTGAGAATGTCAGCATTAAATTAATACTTTGTCACGTCAATAAGAGTACCTACATTATTTTTATTATTTTATGAAATTTACAACTGTTAAGAGCATACGCTTCCAATATTTTAGTTTCTCAGGACCGCAGACGTATGGTGGCGGGAAGACAGTGGGCTTAACTACGGCGAGGGATTGGTTATTAGTTAGCTCCTTAACCCGCTACAAATGTACACTGTCTGCTCTTCCACGATATACTCGGATTGTTATAAAAAGAGGATTCCATAGTTATGTGTTATCTACTACTGACACAAGATAAACTGTCGGTGATTTATAAAAATTTAATGCATTGCTACGTACAATTTGGCTAAAACAAAAAAAATGTAATTGATTAATTTTACCTAGCACCATGTTTTTTTAACTTTTTGGTAAATATATGCTAAACATTTTATTTATTTTTGAAAAATTAAAATAGATACTAACACAACGTATAAAGCTAGTACATTTTGGGATCCACGGTTGTTCAGTTGGGTGTTCCGGGTGGTGAGGGCAGAGACGCAGTGGGGCGTGCCCATAAGGCCAAAATAAAACGACAGCTACTGTTGAGTAGTGGGTGTGCGGTACACATACGGATTTATCCTTTTCTTGTAACTCTGTGTGTGTATATGTGTGAATTTTACTCACTCACTAAGTAGAAATACTTATAGATCTCCTTCCTTCTTTTACAGAACGATCGTTAAGGAGAACTTGGTCTAATATTTGAATATTTTGTTTTGTTTATTATATAATATTTATTAATAAATATTTTCGGGGTACAGATAATTACATTATTTTTTCTTTTTTAATTCTATTACAGGTTTCTTTTGTTTACTATATAATACCGTAATATTATTGATTTAGGAACCAAATTTTTTATTTGCCTTTTAGTCAATGTAATGATTTTTTACAGCACAAATTCTCGGTAGTGGGCAGAGCGTTAATATTGTAGAGGGACAACAGTGCTGCGACCTTGTAAAATCAGAGGCTGCGGCGATATTTACCTGGCTGCAGGCTACCAGCTTCACACCAAAAAGGCGTTCACTAAATTTCGCTTTACAACTTGCATAATAGAGATAAATTAAATATTTTTTCACAAAAATATAGATAAAAGTTGCCACTATGGGGCTTAATTTATTATATTGCATATTAATGGTTATTTACCTATTAAATAGGTAAGCGAAGAACATTTTTTTAACATTTATTCAAGTTGTATTTTATTATTAAAAATATTATTATTAACTAGAAACTAAGCACCAGCAACCTGATCTTCCGTTATAATGTTACATTAAAATTTATATTAATTGGTTGATTACTGCTTCTGAAAATTTATGACCTTAATTGATCATCATTAAACTACAATTAATTTTTAAAGTTAGTGTGACGTAAAACTATAGATGAAATAGATCTCAAACAATGAGATTCGCTCAAAACTATTCTGACATAAAATTAACTAATTTACGATTTAATTAAAACTGAAAAAATCAGTTTAATGATTTTTTATATAATATTGTGAAATATGTATGAAAATAAATTTTAATAAAAACATAATTTACAAATTAGGAGTGTTTGTCTGAGTCTATTTTTGATTGCTACTAATATAATTACGAGGTGCATGTCAATAGCCCCCCCAAGTAAATGTGAGGGCAAATCTGTACTTACAAACTTAAGGTATTACCATTTATAGATTATTTAAGTAGCAATATGGACATAAACAAATTGATGTAATATACACGGACTACAGCAAAGTATTTCACAAACTTAACCATGATTTACTTCTACATACACTGGCTCAATGCGGCATACATGGCAATTTATTAAGGTGCATTGAAAGTTATATTAAAAATAGAACCCAGATTGTTGTATGTAATGGATTAATACACGTAACTTCTGGAGTGCCACAAGGCTCTCATCTGGGACCTATTCTCTTTAATTTATATATAAACAGTATCATATATGTTTTTACCAATAGTCATTTTCTTTTGTATGCAGACGACCTAAAATTCTATAGAGTTATAGAACCCCAGAATGATTTCACCTCACTTCAAGCAGATCTTACCAGACTTTCTGATTATTGTACAAGTAACCATCTTTTCTTAAATCTAAATAAATGTTCAATTGTAAGTTTCAGTAGAAATATAAATCCTATCAGTTTCAATTATTCGCAAAATAACATTTCAACAAGAAAATATGTTATTCGTGATCTAAGTATCACATTTGATTATAAACTTTTATTTTTGAATCACATAGATGCCATCGTCAATAAGGCCTATAAACTTTTAGAATTTATATTACGTTCCACAAAAGAATTTACAAATACGGCAGCAATAACTCTTTTGTACAAATCAATCGTACGTCCTCAATTGGAATATGTGACACCAATATGGAATCCACAATATAATAAACACATCAACAGAATTGAGTTTATACAAAGAAAATTTATACATGTACTCTGTTACAAATTAAACATTGAATACACAGATTATAACGACATGTTAAAAATGTTTAATTTAACAACGCTCACACAAAGAAAATCAAAAGCTGATATGATTCTACTGAACAAAGTATTAAATAACGTAACTGATTGTGAATTGTTTATAGATAAATCAAAATTAAATATACCACAAAAGACTACAACATTTTTTAATACTTTCTACATACCATATTGTAATTCAAATAACTACAAAAACTCACCATTAATAAGGTTAATGTTAATACAATGATATCAGCATCTTGATCTCTTTAATTTAAGTATAAGCCAAATAAACATTAATTTTGAAAATTGTAACAGACTGTAACTCACTTTTTTTCTTTTTTTTTTGTACTACTTTGTATTCTCACACCAGATCACATTATGTTATTATTGTTATAATATTAGATATATATAGATAGATATATAGATTTGTATTAAATTTTTATTACTTTTATATTTTATAGTGGAAGCTCATTATCGGGCAACTGTTTGCTTCTCTTGTACATCCAAATAAACAAATGTATAATATGTGCTTGTTTTGTGCCGAATTGTGCTGCAATAAAAAGATTTTGTGCTCAACCTGTTTACGAGATATTCAAAGTTAAATTATGAGGAGCCAATAACATGCTGTGCCTCTTTAAGTTATAATATTAAAAATTTTATCACTATTGTTTTGTGCTGGTTTTGTGCTGAATTGTGCCGAATAATAAAAATTTTGTTTTCCTTGCAGTAAGCGTAGAAAGTGTTTTTTAATAGAAGGGTCTATTGACATAGTCAGCCCCCCACCTCACATTTTTAAAACTTTTTCAATGCTATTATGTTGTGCTGGTTTTGTGTTGAATTGTGCTGTATAACAAAAATGGTGTACTTATCATATAAGGTTAAAAAGAAACAGAAAAATATAAGGGACCATTGACACGATTAGTCCCTCTCAACTTAATAATTTTTAATTCTTAATTAGAAAGTTACTTAAAAATAATTTTTATATATTTTTTTCGCTTTTTTTTCGGCATATTTAATTTAATTTGAGGGTAAGATTTACATCCCACCATTTAAATTAAAAACTAAATAATTAATTTAATGCCATTCTGCTGACTATACGATCTATACAGGGTGTCTCAAACTGAATGGGTCACCATTGGGATCTCGGAAACTATAAGAGTTACGAGGTCGGTTAAATGGGAAATGTTGTGCAGTTTTTAGAGCTTATTTAAATTCCGTTGAAAAATATTTAAAATTCCGAATAGTTTGAATTAAAAAAAAACTGAAAATCGTGATTTTTTAAAATGTTCAATAACTCCGTTATTATAAAAGATACAAAAAAATGTTTTTTATAAAAGTTACATGATTTAATGCGAGAAACTCAAAAATAATGTTTGAACAAAATTCAAGATGGCGGTTTCCAAGATAATAATAGTAACTTTCTTATTTTAAATAGTCGCCATATTGGATTTTTACATGGTTTAATGGATTATTTTTTCTCTTTTCAACGATGTATTACAACGTATGTTTGAATTAAAATTTATTAAAGATATTCAATATTTTAATTTAAAATCAAATCAAAGACTAAAAAACAAATGCAGGTGAATTTTATTTTGCAAATAAATAAACAGAAACGAAACTTCTAAAACTAAAACAATAAATTATAATAAATGCTCAAAATACTGGCCATTATTAGCTAAACATAATCGACAGCGTTTAACAATACGGCCAGTTACTGTTCGCAATGTATTTCTATTAATACTATTAAACGTATTTACAACTGCTTCACGTAGTTCTTCTTCATTATTGTAAATATTACTGCTTTCGTATACTTTATCTTTTACAGTTCCCCATAAATAAAAATCAAGTGGTGTTAAGTCTAGTGATCTTGCTGGCCATGAAACGTCAGTATTAGTAGATATAATACTATTGTTGAAACGTTGATTTAAATAATTAACAACATTTCGAGCATTATGTGCTGGAGCGCCATCTTGCTGGTACCATATTCTAATATTTTGTGTCAAAGGTATATCATCAAGCAAATCTTCTAATGATGTTTGAAGCATTTCCAAATACCTCTGTGCGGTTAAATTACCATAAAATATTATGGGTCCAACTAATTGATTTCCCAGTATGCCACAAAAAACATTAAAACCAAATCGAACTTGGTTTCGCCGTGGAATAGACAAATGTGGATTTTCCTGTGCCCAATAGTGTTCGTTTTTACGATTAAATATGCCACAATTTGAAAAATAAGTTTCGTCAGTCCATAGAATGCAATTAATAAAATTATTGTTTTGTGTGGTTTGTTAATAACCCATCTACAAAATATTGATTTTCGCATATTATCATTGGGTCGTAAAACCTGAGCAATATGTAATTTATACGGACGAAACTTGTGTTTTTTCAGTATTTTTGATGCTTTTGTTTTCGACACATTTACTTGCCTTTCTATTTCGCGAATTGATTTATTGGGATTAGCTGACACACATGCCAAAGTCAACTCTTCATCCGCAGCTTCATCTTCATCATCTATCGCTATCAAATTGTTACGATTGGGTTGTTTTAAACTTCCATATTGTTGCATGTTACTATCTAATCTTCTAAATATTTTATAATTGGGTTGCCTTCTTTCAGGATACTTGTCCGAATAAGTTTGTGCAGCAAGACGGGAGTTTTTGTAACATTTTATGTATGTACAAAACATATCATATTGTTCTAGTATTGGAAAATTCGGCATTTTCTAAATTTAAATAATAATAAATAAGTAGTAAACTTCACTATTTAAATTGAACAAATAAAATATTAACTAATAGTCTTAACACCTGAACTAATTTTATTATAACAGTTAGCTGTTAAAATAAATTTTGTTTTATTGTTGCCTGGTTATTCACCTGCATTTGTTTTAGAGCCTCCTTGATTTGATTTAAAATTAAAATATTGAATTTATTTAATAAATTGTAATTCAAACATACGTTGTAATACATCGTTGAAAAGAGAAAAAATAATCTATTAAACCATGTAAAAATCCAATATGGCGCCCATTTAAAATAAGAAAGTTACTATTATTATCTTGGAATCCGCCATCTTAAATTTTGTTCAGATATCATTTTTTAGTTTCTCGCATCAAATCATGTAACTTTTATAAGAAACATTTTTTTGTATCATATATAATAACGGAGTTATTTAACATTTTTAAAAATCACGATTTTCAGTTTTTTTTTGTTTAACTTTCAAACTGTTCGGAATTTTAAATATTTTTCAACGGAATTTAAATTAGCACTAAAAACTGAACAACATTGTCCATTTACCCGATCTCGTAGTTCTTATAGTTTCCGAGATCCCAATGGTGACCCATTCAGTTTGAAACATCTTGTATATCTATACAGGATATGCAAGAAACCCGGAACATAGGACATGGGATTTCAGAAAATTGCGGATACTCTCTCTCCTAATAAATTTACAGCAAAACTCTAAAAGTATAAAGTTGTTCAAAATTAAATTCTGCATCAGACAAGATCATAATTATTGCAATTGCTCTTCTGCAGCACAAGATATATTAAATATAAAATGTAATATTTTGTTAAAAATCAGAAAGCCATGGATATAAAAGAAAATATCTATCTGCTAATTTAGAGAAGTATCACTGATTATAGTTCTTATTTCCTGTATTTTAATATTATTTAAGTTGAATTTATATCCATTTTCTTTAATAATATTTTTTTATATTACAAATATAAATTTAAAAAATATTGCCTGTATTTTAATATTATTTAAATTGAATTTATATTCTTTTTCTTTAATAATATTTTAATATTACAAATATAAATTAAAAAAAGCATTAAATATAAAGTAAAATAAGTACATAAAATGAATTTTTTTTTTAATATGTTGACGGACAACATATCAATTTTCAAACTAATTTTAGACTATAACATAATTTAATAATTAATTTCAAATAACATTGTCTATAATGACATGTAATTAACTGTCACAACTGACACATAGATATTTTCTTTTATTTCCATGGCTGTCTGATTTCGAACGAAATTGTTACATTTTATATTTAATAAATTTCGTACTGCAGTCGTTCTGTTGCATCAATTATGATCTTATCTGATATAAAACTTAATTTCGAACAACTTTGTACTCTTGCAGTTTGTTCTAAATCTATCAAGAGAGAGAGAATATCCACAAATTTTTTAAATCATATATATATATATATATATATATATATATATATATATATATATATATATATATGCCTGACGACGTCGTCAACCTCTTTAAATAGTAAATTCCACGAATTGTTTAAAATATTACAGAATAACGTTTAATTAATTTTATCTATACTCATTTAAGAATTACATTTCATATGTTGATTGTTATAGGAAAACAAATAACTATCTTTACAGTTTAATTGTTGCTTAGTAACAACTACAACAATGTCAATTCATATGAAATGTAATTCTTAAATGAGTACAGATAAAAATAATTAAACGTTATTCTGTAATATTTTAAACAATTTATGGAATTTACTATTTAAAGCGGTTGACGACGTCGGCAACCATCTTACTCATCCAAAAGTTATGCATTTTGTATAAAAAGTACCGCATCCCATTTAATAAATATATCTTTATACTTAGACTACAATTTTATTTTACCACCCAAAAGATTATGTCCTCTCCGCTGCTTAATATATATATATATATATATATATATATATATATATATATATATATATATGTATATATATATAAATATATATATATATATACATATATATATATATAAATATATACATATATATATATATATATATATATATATATATATATATATATACAGGATGTTCGAAAAATAGGGGACCAAATTTGGAAAATATATTAATCAAGCCAAAACAAGAAAATGATCCTAATATACTTATGTCCGGAAACGAACCATTTCGGAATAAAACACTCTTTTGTTTGAATTTTGAATTTTATTTTTAGTAATGTTTTTTACTGTCAAAATTACAATAGTTACGTTAATACTTGTATTTTGTTTATTCACGTTTCCTTAGTAACTGTCAAAATTTGTTGTCACCGTAATTAAATTATTTTGATATTGTTTTGAAGCTTTTCTATTAATATTGTATTGTTGGAGATGAGTTGATAGGGCTTTATTTTTTGCCTAAGATTAACGGGAAATTTGTACCTACATTATCTGAAAAATAATTTACAAAATTTATTGAAGAATGTTTCACTATTCACACGGCATCATATGTGGTTTATGCACGCCTCCACATTTTAGTTTCCAAGTAAGACAATATCTTCAAAATTTATTTCTTGATCGGTGGATAGGCAGAGGTGGTTCAACTACGTGGCCTCCACGTTCACTAGACTTAAATCCGTTTGATTTTTATTTTTGGGTTCATTTAAAGAGCTTAGTTTATTCGACGCCCATTAATAACGTAGTGAATTTGCGGCAAAGAATCATAGATTGTTTGAATAGTATAAGACTAAAACCAGGAATATTCGAACGTGTCCGACATTCTATGAGAAGACTTCTAGAATGTTGCATGCAACTTCAAGGAGGACATTTTGAACAACTATTGTAATTTTGAGAGTAAAAACATTACTAAAAATAAAATTCAAAATTCAAACAAAAGAGTGTTTTATTCCGAAATGGTTCGTTTCCGGACATGGGTATATTAGGATTATTTTCTTGTTTTGGTTTGATTAATATATTTTCCAAATTTGGTCCTCTATTTTTCGAACACCCTGTATATCAGAAACAAAAGATATCAGAACAACTGATCAAACCCACGAAAAACTAACAAGCTCAACCTTACAATTGTCACTGATTTCCAATAAGTACACGTTTGATCGCAACTATTAAATTTTGCCATTAATGACTTATAATTAATTATTGGGGCAACTTTTACGAATTGAAATATTTATACAATTTATTCCTTATTTTCTATACTATTTTGGCTGTGGTTTCCCTCAGGTTAATTAGGTGAAAACCGGAGAGCGCAATATTCCACAGCACTTTAGGAATTCCTGTAATTATAAATAAATTCATAAGAGTAAATATCATTCTTTTATTTTATCAAATACCTGTTCAATTTTGTCCCCGTTTAACATCTACTCAGTATTACAACAAAGAAGGGTTACTTATTTAAATAAACACAACATAGAGCAAGTTAAACTTTCCACTAGACGATCTTTGGCTAATTATGCGTACGAGGCAGGAGGTAGATACCGTTGCACAATAAAGTGGCAAAATAATATTTAATGAAATAGTTTGAGTTTTCGGAAAATAGGTTTTATGTAAAAATAAAATTGGACTATGAATTAAGTTTAGAGCTAGACGCTTCTATAAATAAAATACAAATACACATCTTTGTAAGCAGAGTAATATGGTTGGTAATATTGTCTTCGACGAACTCAATGTTTTGCATAAAATAAATCGCCTATGTCAGTAGCGCAGATAGTCGTTGTTTTTGTTGGGGGTTCTACCAATGGCTTAGTTTAAACCTTATTTTTGGGGGGAGGAGGGTTGGATGTTTGTCGCGGTTCGTATAATTTTTTTTTCAATTTATAATTCTAACCTCAGCCCCCTTCTCTTATTTATGCCACTGGTCTATGTATCAAAGAAATTGGTATAGCTGAAAATGAAACCTGTCGACACTTTGAAGAGGACGAAGAATCGTCGGAACACATACTGTGTGAATGCCTAGCCGTAACTATGCAGAGACTCAATCAACTAGGTAAGCGGTATCTTACGGCAGATGAGATCAAGAACTTGACTCCTGGAGCCATAATCGGCTTCATCAAAAATCTGGATCTACTTCCGGAAAACTAAGTAAGGGCTGTGCCACAATAGATCTTCTAGGTCGCGTTGACAAAAAGCGACAAAACGCTTAAACCCTCGTATACATACAACTATACAACTATACAACTATGTATCAAAGAAAACGTCTTCGTATATGTCTTTAAGATAGTGAAAAATGAATGTATATTTTCGAAAAAACTGATTGTCTGCAATTTAAAAAAATCGTCTTTCATATTTAGTATACCATATGTAAAACGTATTATTTCTATAAAGTCTAATAAATGAAAAAAAAAGAAATAAAGCGACCGTAACTTACTTACAAACGAATTATCTAATACTACTACTAATAATAAGACGTTTAATGAATTTTTTTTACTATTCATTGACAGATACCAAATTTTTAATTATTTGTAAAAATAATATATTAACCCAAACTATTTTTTATAGATGTATTAATTTGTTTTTTTTTTAATTTTGAATAAAGATAAGTTTTATAATTTGGAATGCTTTGTCAAGACACAAAGTTATCTCACATTTTTGTATATAATTTCATATAATTTTATTAAAGCAATAATATTTTTAAAAGAAATGGACCTGGTAATTCTATGTATGACACACAAACACAAAACCATTGTCACCGAAATTCCATCTTAGTTGCATCAGATCAGAAATTAATATTTCGAGGTAAGCAGTACTGTTGGAGTCTAAGAACAAAATTTAAATTACATATACCTAAACATCGAAGAGAATTATTCAAACATTCTGTGCAGGACCTAGTTTATGTATACATCAATTGTCAGATAATTAAGAAATAGCTAACACCTCTATTTTCCGATCAAAGCTAAGAAAAATGTTATTTGCAAATGTATTCTATAATATTTGATGAATTGTAATAGTTGTTAAATTTACAAACAATATCTGTTTCATATTTACCTCAATTGTTATCAAGTCATGTTCATTAATATTGATTTGCTTGTAAAATTTGTCATATGAACTTTGCTACGGTGATATTGTAATGTTGTTATTATTATTTTGTTGAATTATATTAAGTTAGTTACAGCATGTATTTATCTTTTTTATAAGATTAATAATAAGCCCTGCTGGAGCTGAACTTTATAAAGAAAATGGGTTATTATTATAATTATATAAGAAGTCCTGAAATGTAATGAAATTGGAACAATAATACCTTATGTAAGATTAACCAGCACCCTACTCCTACCCCGTAAGAAACTAAAAAAAATTAAAGAGATTTTATTTAGTGCCGTGTTATCCAATTAAGATACAATTAGACCAATTATAATTACATTTTTTCTTTTTCTTTAATTTATTACTTTTGATATATTTCAATGTTACACGTTTTGACTTATTCCTGTATTATTTTTCATAGTATTTCTTCAATTCTTCCATCTTCGCAACAAAATAAGTTTTAATTTCGTTTGCTATCTTCAACCATCAATATATTTTTGAAAAATCATGTTAAACCTCTATTATATACGTAGGTAAGAGGAGGGTAACACTCAGTTACAGTATTCAACTCTCATCAAAGACAAATATTTATTCGAAACTTTTATCTACTTGAAGACGCTTAAAATGGAATAAAACAGAGCGATTTCTTGCTTTGCACATAAATTTAAATTTACATTCTATGTAAGGGTAAAAGAATAGTTTTAAGAACTTCACAAAGCTAAAGAGATAGAAACAGCCAAAATAGTCGCTAGATAAATTAAAATATTGAAAATATGAAGCACTGCTTCTTCCTTCAAATCTGATAAAACATACAAATAATAAGGTACACTTGCAACAAAATGAAATTGATATACTGTAACTAATTTATCTTGCTTATTTGCTTTTAAATATACTGAAGAATATGTTTCTTATATAAAAATAAGATTACTTGACATTATAATTCACGGAGAGTACACAGTTGAAAACTCTTACAGAAGAATGTGGAGATTTACGTTGGGTTTTCATCCCCTGATATAAAAGTACTAAACACATTTAGATATAATATAAATTTATATAACTGAATTTAGCAAAATATTAAAATTATTTCTAAATAGTTATATATATATATATATATATATATATATATATATATATATTTAACAAAAAATAATCAAACAATGTTAGACAGAACAATATGTCTATTTTTCTAGCCATAGCACTCTTGTTTTAGCCAGATATAAATAAAATACCTATAAATCTAACATGCATTTTTTCAAGTATTTTGTTATATTAGTATATGATATGTTTATATCGTTGAATTCAGAAAAAAATACTCTATCGAATAACTTAAAAATAAATATATGTTCCCATTTAAAATAAGAAAGTTGTGTCCCGTATTTTGAGAACCACTGGTCGAAAAAAATATTTCTTTTTTCATTGTATTAGTCTTGTAAAATGGCGGTTCTTTGCTAATTTAACCAACCTCGTAGCTCTTATAGTTCTCGAGATAGCAATGGTGGCACGCTTAAATGGAACAGCCTGTATATATATATATATATATATATATATATATATATATATATATATATATATATATATAAATAAATGTTCTACTAACAGAGAGAACCCAATTGCAAGAATTCCAATATTCGATAACGCCGGTAATTCTGTAATAAATAAAGTAATCGTATCTGACGAAATAAAAAAGAAATAGGTATATTGCAGAAATTTAGGTAATTAAATTTACTTAACTTTATCCAAAAAGCCATATATACCTATTGTGTATTTCTAAAACTTTAATTAAAATTTAATTAATAAATACAATATTTTTGAGAGAAAGTAATGCCTTGCTTGTTGATTGATAATTAATAGCTCACTGATTTCTCAGCGGAAGATGGGCAGGAATTTTATTTGTAATTCATGTACAAAATTTTGTTGGTAATTTTATTTAAAAGTTCAATATTTCGTTGCGTTTTTGCAACTTTAAACAGGGAATACAAAAATGTACATTTTTTCTGAAGTTTTATGGTAATATAAATTTTGTGATACTTAGAAATTGATTTAACTGGAGTAAAAATTGTGAAAAATTAAGAAACAGAGCATCAGCCTTGAAAATTTACACCTGGAACTGAGTTTATTTGTGCATGTTCACAAATTTGTTACAATGTTTGAAAAGTATTATAAATGTAGAGTCATATGCACGGAAAAATCCTTAAAGCTTACAGAATTATGCAGTTCGTGTAAACGGGGCTTGAAGCAGAAATCTTGGAGTAGTGTGTACTAAATGTGATAATTATTATTATTCCCTGTGCTCAGGCGTTATTAATAAACAATATAAACTACTTAAAAGTTCATCAGTGTATCCAACAAGTCAGCGATTGTCGAATTTGCAGTTGGTGATGCCACTGTATCGACTGACCTTCGCAACATGTTCAACGCATTGAAACAACAAATTTTAAGAGCCATAAACGTTAAGTTTGATTTTTATTATAATCAGTAACATTTTTCAGTGATAAAATTACAGACTTTAAAATAAATTTCAAGGAAACCAATTATAAACTAAAAATGTCTGATGAACAAAACTTGAAAATGTTTATTTAAACAATGAATTCTACAACTTAAATAATAAAATTGAAAATTTTGAGCGGAATTCAAAATTAAATAATGTAATCATAAACAATTTCGACGTAAACACTAGTGAAAATATTGACAATATAATAAGTAGGTAATATGATAGGCTCATAGGCTGTACTATTTTAAAAAATATGTGTACATAATACCGCACAACATTGTTAAAACACATGTTTTCACAGTTTGCCCTAATGATGCTACAGTGGGTAGTGAAACGTCGGCCATAGATTTATAAATTGTATCAGTTGACGGCAATCCTGCTTATTTGTTCTCTCCATCATCCGCTCCAATCCATTTTATCAGTGTGTTTAATATTAATTTACATGTAAAACATAAATATATTTGACAATATTTCATATACTTGCATTGTTAATTAATTACAGTGAGACAATACTACATTTGTTATCTAGGAGAACATTATTCCAGGGAGCAGATTTTAAGAGGCTATGTTTCCAGGATTGTGCCTATAATTTTCTTAGCTTATATACTTATAGAATATAATTTTAATCGTTCTATAATATTTTTGAATTAATTATATCGACTTCTCCTACAATATCAAAACTATTACAATTGTTCAGTTCATCTGTTACTCTTCAACCAATATAGAAAAGTTGGAGGGACAAGTAAATTACGCACCACGGAAATTTGCCATGGAGATGAGCTTAAAGTTAGATGGTTTATGGGACACAGTGGAGAACGGTGTGAATGATGTCGTAAGTACAGAAAACGACAATAGAGCTTCAGCAAAAATTAGTTTATGTATAAATATGTTATGTACATGTATAACATGCGAAAACGGCTGAAGAAATTTAGAACAATCTGAAGAAAGCATTTGAGGCGAAAGACGAATCGAAAATTTGATTTGCAGACACATTTATTTTGCACGAAACGTGAAGCATTTAATTTTATGGAAGAATACGTTAGAGACATTAAGCCTCATTTATACATTGCATAGAATAGAATGGAATAGAATAGAAATATGAAACAATGTAAATGCATGGAACCATTTATACTTGCACAGAATGGAATAGAATAGAATAGGAAATGAATTATTTTTATTTCCTATTCTGTTCCATTCCATTCCTGTTCCATTCGTGTTACTCCGAGGATATTCGTGGAGTTACGTCTGTTGGATTACGCGTTTTGTTGTTATGTTTGGTTATGAGTATAGACGATATAAAAATAATTTCATTTATTGAAAAATACCCCATTTTGTATGATAAATAAACTATAAAAAAATTATGTTGCCATTTGTTTTAGAAAGCCATTTTATTTATGTATATTCAGTTTTACAAATTTGTTGTAAACGTTTTAAAAATTATAGCAAAAAACATGATAATTTATTTTTGTAGTAATAAGAAAATGTAAGCAAAAATAGTAAAAAAGATGGACTTAGAAGAATTTTGATTGTAGAAAAACTTCAGGTAAATACATATAATAATGGACATGTGTGAACAATAATTAGGAAATATTTTAAAAAGTTATTTTCATATATAATATTAATTTTGCTTGTCTATGTGACAATTTTTATAAAATTCCAACTTCTAGTTTAACCAGAGTTTTGATATTTTAGTGACAAAGTGAGGTTATTCTATTCCAAGTTATTCTGTTCTATGCAATGTATAAATAGGTGCTACGTATTTCTGTGCCTATTCCATTCTTTTCCTTATCCCATTCTATTCTATGCAATGTATAAATTAGGCTTTATGTCAACAATATTTTACTTAACAGACATTGATGTAAAAATTGATGATTTTATTGTATTTGAATGCTAAATGTAATTAATTCCGATTACGAAGTGATGGCTTTAACCTACAATAATAAGAATTTCCTTTAGAAGTAAACTACATACAAAAAAATTTTCAACTCTAAAGTAACATAAGCTTATGTACCATCAGGTCCACACTATATTAAGTGTTAAAAATATGAAATTTCAGTGTTAATACAGTGTTTGTATAGAGATGTATACAGTGTCACATTAGTGTAAATTCATAAAATAGTTAGTTTTAAAAATATAAATTATTAATGTGAAAAATAATCTAAATAATAGTGCTAGTAAAATGTTTGTAATTCAGACAGTGTAAAATATACTGTGAATTAATATGTATTTACTTCTTGCTTCATGGAGTTAAATTAAAGTATTTAGAATGCTATTTAATGAAAAATATTTTATTTAAATATAATATTAAAAGGTACATGGCATTATTTATACAAAAGTTATAACAATATTCTTCTTTTTCAATTGATGATGTTACCTATGAAACAGTACTGTAAGCATGTATAATTTTGTTATTAATAATATTGGTAATAATTTTTATTACGATTAAAAATTTGGTGAACAATTTATTTTATGAACATCTGTTTTCACTTTTAAACTAGTCCAGGGTAACAGACGCTTAGTCCCAATTCACAACGGACGTAAGCGTAAGAATAACGTAAGGGAAAACGTAAGCGTAAAGTTGACCTATAGGATATCAATGGCCGTGTTCACAATGCTGTTACGTTTTTCTTACTGTTACGTAGCTACGCAAGAGTTCCGTAAGAAATACGTAAAATTGAAATGATTTTAACTTTACGTACCTCTTGCGTATGGTTCGCATTAAATGAGCAGGTGTCAATATTTCAAAACTTCCAACGAGACATGTTGCATAGTCCAGAGATATTACTGTTCCCATTTGAGGTTAAAGTGAATGTTTTAAAATTTTATCATGTCAGCTAACATAGTAAGAGTTATTTATTAATTTTATTAGGACATACGCATGTCTTTATGAGAAAAACAATAAATATTATAAAAATATATTAGGAAAAAATAAATTTGGAAAGACATTGCAGAAACTTTAAATGCAACAGGTAAAATGAAGTAGATGCTTTTATTGAATTTGTTTCTCCAATATTCATTTTATTTTACAGCAGACCTGTCACTCAAACTAATATCATAGCTAAATATATAATATCCTATTTTAGTACCAACTTACTTTCAATACCACTAAAATCATAATTCTTACGTTATGTCCATTGTGAACATACGTAAGATATCCGTAATATTTATGTTACGTTATTCTTACGCCTACGTCCATTGTGAATTAGGACTTAGATTTGTTTACAGTTAGCAGGTAATTGAAAAAAATATGAGACAAGGCCAAGGGATGCAGGCCAGGTCAGATCACTATTTGTATTTGGAGCGTAGGTGTAGATTTCACAAATTTCTATATGGTATTCATACTTCTGTAGATTATTATACAAAATTATGACACTATTTAAATTTACTCAAGTATTTTCTCATAACAGAAATATCTATTTCAATATCACATTGGTAAAAACCATGTCCTTTCAGTTATCGTTTAAAATGATGTGTTATTGCAACACATCAGTTCAAATATACCGTAATAAAATAAGCCCGAGATAAATCAGATATTAGATTTTGACGAATATAAATTTACCTATGTCACGCTAGGATAGGTGACACAATATAATATTTGCAGATGGTATTATTAATTTAAATAAATATGTAATATAGCAGAGAATATAATGACTTTTATTAGATATTTTGAAATGCACAAAAGTACTCAAGGGATCATCCACATGCTCATGAACTCCACGTCCTGGCGCCCAGGCCAAACGACAAAACCACTTAAAAGTGTCAAGACATCGAGACGCTGAGCCTGCACGTGCATTTTTAAAATGCATTTTCTAGAAGATTTGACGATCACGTGCTTGGATCGTGGATCACCACCGAAACGCCCTCGTTCTGAAGGAGAGAAGAGGGAAATTTTTGTATATAACCCGAGATAAAATCTGTACTCGGGATCCAGGGCTCCACTATAGAGATAGGGTTTTCTGGTCTTTTGAACTCCAAAACTTCCTTTCTGACTTTGTTCAATGGGATTTCCAGGAATGAGTCAGCACCTTCCTTACTGACTTTGTTCAATGGCACTGCCAGGAATGAGTCAGCACCGTCCTTACTGACTTTGTTCAATGGCACTGCCAGGAATGAGTCAGCAATTTCCTTACTGACTTTGTTCAATGGCACTGCCAGGAATGAGTCAGCATCTTCCTTACTGACTTTGTTCAATAGCACTGTCAGGAATGAGTGAGCACCTTCCTTACTGGTTTTGTTCAATGGTTCTACCAGGAATGAGTCAGCACCTTCCACTTTGTCTTTGGATCAGAAATTACTTTGAACACGCAATTTATTTGATATTTTTTTCTGTACAGGATCGCAAGCTATAACATTTTAACACTAACGAGCACGATAGGCATTGATTTGAAAATTGTATCGTTTAAGGTGAAGAAATATTAATTATAGTTGGCACAATGATATCATATTGTTTTATAAAAGACAACCGATCTAATATTGGTTGTTTAACAATTATAAATTTACTCAACCAACACAGATTCGCCAGCTCAACTGGGTATCTGCCTCAAATACAACAATTATTTCTGATCGCTTTGATTGTGTGCTCACCATAGCCGGTTCATAATTACTCTGTGCTCTTAGGGCCGGTAGAACAGTAAGCTCATGGGCCGATCTTTGCGATTCAGACCATCTATAACAATGTGAATAATGGCCCTCTGACAAAACAGAGCGCCCTATAAACAAAAGATATCAGAGCAATGGCATGCCGACTCTGAAACCAACAATAAAACTCAAACAAACTACAACACACACAATTACAATTGTAAATGACAACCAATATAAGTTTGGTCTTAGTCACTCAATTTTACCTTAAATGGTTATAATAAATTATTGGGACAACTCTGTCTGAATCAAATACAATATTTTTATATAATGGTTATATTGTCAAATTGTCTCTCTACCTAACGTTTTGACAATGGTTTTAGTCAGGTTTTTAAGGTGAATCCCGGAGAGATATTTTGTTTGTCTTTTGCAGTGAATATCATTATTTTATTTTATCAAATACCTTTCCGTTTCCTCCACCTTTAACAGCTACTCTGTATTACGACGATGAATGGTTACTTATTTAAATAAATACAACGTAGGGTAAGTTAAACTTTTCACTAGACGATCTTTGGTCAAAAGATGAATGTGTGCGGAGAAGGTAGGTAACGTACCGTTACACCTACTACACGCTGTATTATTTTGTTAAAACAAAAAACAATATTTTAGGAGAATATTAAGATCTTATGATATACAATTTTGATTTAGTTTATATTTATCTTATAAAGTTAAGTTTTAGGTAGTTACTTTTGAAATATTACTTACATACCCCGTGTTTCTAGTTTTATCTTTTAAATTTGGAAGTAATTGCATAATATAGTTTTCAAACGACATTTCACTGTATTTGGCACTTTATTAAATCTTTTTATAGATATTTCTCCAATGTAATTTGCAAATTTTCATCTTTTTCTTTTTTTAAGATTTTTGTTTTGGTTCAGAATTCAAACAAACAAACCTTTATTTTTAAATTTTATATCAAATGTAGGTATCTTAAACATATGTTAAATTAAATCTGGAAATTTTTGAACACATCTATATGGCTTCGATTAGAATATAAAAATAAAGAATAATAGATAATACTCAAATATTCTTATATTCTTATATTACAAGAATTCATTTATTCAGTTGTATTTAATATTAGTAAGTTCCATTTTACACATGTTAAGTTTAATGGAACAATACTCTATTGTCTTTATATCTAGTCCCAACAAACGAACGAGTGCAAATATGTGGAAATGTGCGACGCACGTAATATTAACACTGTTTCAACACTATGGTAATGTTCCGATAACAATGCAGTAGTGCCCTTTTACACTAAAGTAGTGTTATTTAACACTGGGGCAGTGTTAGTTTCATATTTATAAATATATGTACACTACCATATTGTTAAATTTAAAACTAACGCTATTTTTTAAAATTTAAAGTGCACCTCATCAGACACATTTTTATGAATAACTATTGTACTAATTGCACTAAATTTTTGAAAGTTGGTATGAGAATACTATGTATTTAAATAAATGCATATTTATACTTTCTTTTGTTTCTGTATCTCGACCAGAGGCGTCCCATATGGGAGGAGCCATGAAGATTTTTTCTCGTTATTTTTTAACTTGTTAAATAAGGAGCACTTTCAAAGGGCTGTAACTCTATAACGAAAAGTTTCCGGACCTACCTTCATATAACTTTTTTTACTTAAAATGAGTCCTCCAATATATGGTTTTATTTTGGCACACTCGTGCTGAATCACCCTGTAATCCATACTGTGATTTCTTTATAGGTAGTAGCCATTGTTATATTGTTTATTCTTAAACAAATTTAATATAATCGAAGTGTCACTACTGTAGTATCGTTTAAAAAGCGCGCCATGGAAAAAAAAGAAAGAATAATAATGGGCGTTACCTAGGAAGAGGAAAGAAAGAAAAGAGGGGATGAGATGTCCTGCAATGAAATGTGATAAAACAAGTATTTTTATTTTTGTATCTTTGGAGTAATCAATCTTTTTTTGAGAGTAAACACTACACTGGCGTCGAGGTAAAGAAAAGGAAAAGAAGCTGCTGTAAGTAAAATAAACAGCAACGCAAAAATGACTGATAAATTCAACAAACCTGCATCATTCGATCCATATAATGACTCAGCGTCTGTAGATCAAAGATGGACAAAATGGGTACAACGTTTCGAAATATATTTAACAGCAGCAGATATAACAAATAATGCTAGAAAACGTGCAACACTCTTAAATTTAGCAGGAGATGAGGTAGTAGATATATTTCAAGGGCTACCTGACACGGGTACAACTTACGAGGAGGCATTACTTGTCTTAAACAATCATTTTAAACCAAAGAAAAACATTATGTTTGAAATATATACTTTCAGACACGCAACACAACAAAACGATGAAACATTGAATGAATACTACGCCCGTCTCAGAAATCTGTCAAAAATATGTGAGTTCACAAACGTTGAACAAGAAATCAAGATTCAATTTCTAGTTGGAACAAATTCTGATGTATTAAGAAAGAAAATATTAAAAACACCTGCAGCAACTCTGAAAGACATACTAGAATTTGGTATAGCTGAAGAAATAGTTGAAGGTCAGGTAAAAACTTTATCAAAAAAAGATGTGAAAAGAATTGTTACGGTTTAAAATAATACCAAGACTTTATTTTAATTTTATTTAAAGTATCGAGGTAGGCAACCCTAATTACCTAAAAGTAATGTCAATCTGTCTGGTCATAGCATTCGCTCTTTTCACTTAATTAATAGCTTTAAAACTTGTAAGAAAAATTTAAACAAACATTATAATTTTGGCAGTTGAACAGTGTGGTTGTGATTTTGTATCAGTTATAATTTTGATTAGTTTTGGAGCAATTTTGAGAATTGGTTGTATTTTTATCCATTAAATTGGGAATATTGATCAAAATCTATTTTGAGGAATATATTTATTTCCACGGGAAAGCCCGGAGTAATACCACCATCACTGCTATTTTATTCTCATAGCCGCATTCCAACTAAGGTATGATGCGTTTAAAATTTATAGTTCTATCAGTTTATCAGAATGGTATTTTGTAAAATTCATTTACTAATTCTAAATTAACAAGTAAATTCCAAGCGTTTGCTCATTCTTGCGCACGTTTCAGTGGCGTGTATTTGACACTTGACCAGTAGATTAACAATTACTTTTCAGGCTTGTAATATTTGGTACTGTCCACGGTTAATACCGTTACTACCACCAACGTACAAAGTTCCGTCGTTTTGACCGAACCATCTCTATTGACCGAATGGTCTGTCTGTGAATCTGTGGAGGAGTTAGTGAGTGCGTGGTCATTCCATCCCGGATGCGCCGCCGCTGACTCAATACACTGGACAGGGAACTATCGTGCCATCTACATCCGTGGCGAATGCCGAGCCAGATAAGCTTATTTACTTATTTTTTTGTTCATTTAAATTTGTTTTTTTATTATTATGATAGTTGAATATCTTAATATTATTGTTTTGGCGCTAAAACCTTGTTAGTACATTTAATATTTGAATACTATTATCGTTGGCTGTAAATAGCTCACGCGAGTGGTTCAACGAGTTTAGTTACTATTTTAGTTATTTTATTTTCCGACTTATTAGGGTGTGTTAGGCAAATTAGCGTCTCGGATTTTTAGTCTTGCTTTATGTTTTGCGCTAGCATCGTGCATCCATTGATCGATCAACGGATAAACCGTACCTCTTGTTGCGCCCGTTCTCAGACTATTGCACTTGAATTTGATTCTTGTCGCTATAGGCGTATTTCACTCTCTGATAGTCGTTTAATCATTTTGCATTTAGTTTTCAATAGCGTAAGCTTATTTTACACTCTGCTTGAGTTATAGTTTTTTTATGATAAATTATGTCATTGTTTTAATGATATTTAGTATTATCAGCGCATTTATTTTGTACCTTATTTACTTATATTCAACAATAATTCTTGTTATAATTGATCAAGTTTACCTAAATTTTATTAAATTCAATTTAAACCTGAGTGGCGACTTCGTATTATTTGCTTTTGTATGCGATCCCTTCCCGTAGTGCTCGTTGATCAGCATTGTTGGACTCTTCGTGGTCAACTGGCGCCCAAATTAAAGTTATTTGGCTGCGGTGTTTACCTAGCTTACTTATTAAGTGACTTAAAACCCCGACCCGTCTCCACTGTAGCTCAGCCGGAGTTCAACCGTACTTGCGCGGGATTGTCCTTTAGGGGCGTAGCAGAATAACAATTTATCGAACAAATAACAATAAAGGACATGCGAAAATAGAGAACAAAGTAGTTAAAGAACAATCAAGAAACGATAAACAACATAGTCGACAGATGAAACGCAAATGTGGATTTTGTGGTTATGATTGGCACACGGAACTTTCAGCGTGTTCAGCAAGAGGAAAAACGTGCTCATTATGTGGCAAAGTAAATCACTTTTCACGAGTATGTAAACAAAACAAAGCATCCAGCAGAAACAATCCGTCAAAATCAATAAAAATAATAATGGTCAAAGATGAGAACATTGAAGACAGAGAGAGCTTTGAATATGATGGCATTTTCAGCATTTGCACTAAAAGTAACAACGTTCCAATAGTAAGTGTTAATTAATGTGCTACTGACATATCATTTGTTGTAGACAAAGGTTCTAGTGCTAATGTAATAAGCAACAACATTTATGAAAGCCTAGTAAAATGACTACGGTTACAAGACAGCAAAACCAACCTTTATTCATATCAAGCCATAAAAAGTTTACCAATAACGGGCAATTTCAAAGCAGTTATTAGTATCAAGGACAATGAAACGCTAACCCAAAATATATGTGGTTAAAGGAGAATCGCAATCTATAATTAGTTATGAAACTGCAATAAAACATAACCTAATACATTTTGTAAACAAGGTTCGAGAAGGTCCTGAACTCGAACAAGATTTTCCTAAAGTTTTTAAGGGAATAGAAAAATTGAAAAACTAACAAATACATCCCCACATAAATAAAAAAGCTCAGTTAGTAGCACAGCCACATAGACAAATACCTTTTCATATCAGAAATCTAGTAAAACAAGAAATTGAACGACTGGAAAAAGGAGACATCATTGAAAAGGTAAACGGACCTACAACATGGGCCTCACCGATAGTAGTGGTAACAAAATCTCACAATAAAATCAGAATCTGTGTTGACATGCGAATACCCAACACAGCCATTGAACGTGAACTTCATGTGTTACCCACAATAGATGACTTGATTACGGAGCTGAATGGTTCATGCTAATTTAGTAAACTTGATCTAAGAGATGGACACCATCAGTTGGAATTGAACGAGGAATTACGAAACATAACAACTTTCTCAACTCACTTAGGACTGTGGAGTTATAAAAGACTGAGCTTTGGTATCAACTCAGCAGCTGAATTATTTCAAGAAACAATTCAACAACTAATATCTGGAGTAAAAGGAGTCATAAATGTCAGCGATGATATACTTGTGTTTGGTAAGAAAAAATGAGAACACGACAAAGCATTAAAAGAAACATTACAAATCCTACAAGACAATGGATTGACATTAAATATGGAAAAATGTAAATTTTGTTTGGAAGAAGTTATTTTCTTTAGACATAAGTTTTCAAAGAATGGCATATCATCAGATGAAAGCAAAATTGAAAGTTTTGCATAAAAAGAAGCGCCTACTAACGTGACCGAAGTACGAAGCCTTCTAGGAGTAATAAATTATTCAGGAAGATTCATAGCAAATCTAGCAACGTACACCAAACCCATACGAGACTTAATAACTAACAAGTCCAATGATACTGGTTTTAAATGGGGTAAGTCTCAGCAAGAAGCTTTGGAAAAACTAAAAAAATGCTAAGAAACCACACAACAAACAATTATTTTGATAAGAATAAAGAAACCGAGTTAATAGTAGCCGCGGGACCAATTGGAATTGGAGCTATTCTAGCACAACCCACCAAGACATCAAATGTAATTATCGCATGCGCAAGCAAAACACTAAATGAGACTGAAAAAAAATACTTTTAGAATGAAAAAGAACTGCTGGCGATAACTTGAGCCATACAACATTTTAGATTATATTTATATGGTCCACAGTTTGTGATTAAAACGGATCATAAGCCGATCTCAAGTATTCTAAGCAACATCACTAATAAAACTTCACCAAGATTGGAAAGACTAAGATTACTATTACAATGATATGCATACGAAGTAAAACATTGCCCCGGAGCTACCAATCCCACTGATTTCTTCTTAAGACATCCCCTTGAATCTGATGCGGAGGAAGAAACAAATGAAATGGAAGAATATGTCAACTACGTTATAGATCAGGCAGTTCCTATTGCATTAACAAAACAAGAAATAGCTAAAGCAACAGAAGAAGATGAAGTCTTACAAAAACTGAAAAACGCAAAACAAGGCAATAGCAGAAAAGCATGGCAACATCCCGATTTAGTTGCGTATCGCACATTTCAAAAAGAAATATGTATTTCCCAAGATAATATTTTAACTAAAGGAACCCAAATAATTATACCCAAACGACTACAAAAGAGAACAATTGAACTAGCGCTCAGAGAACATCAGGCTATAGTGAAAACTAAACAACTACTGAGATCAAAAGTTTGGTTTCCAACACTAGATCAGCAAGTAGAGAAATTGATAAAAAATTGCATCCCTTGTTCGGCTGCTACTGACTCGAAATCTAGGACACCAATAGAGTCAACGAGTCCAATAAATTTACAACCATGGGAACAACTTTGTGCGGAGTTCATAGGACCTTCCCCAAACGGTAAATACATATTAGTCGTCATAGATGAATATACAAGGTTTCCTGTAGCTACCATAACAACGTCATTAAAACTAAAAACCAAAACAAAGAAAATAGATAACATATTTGGACTCTTGGGCATTCCAAAACGATTAAAAACTGATAATGGACCACCATTTAACAGTCCTGATTTCTCTAAATTTTTGAAAGAAAGAGAATGTGAGCATAAAAAAGTAACACCATACTGGCCGAAAGCAAATGGCAATGCCGAAAAATTTATGAAAAATTTTAAGAAACTAGTAAAAGCGACAATAATTGAGGGAAAGAACTGAGAGCAAGGACTAAATGATTTCCTAATGAACTAGAGAAGAACACCAAATTTGACAGCGGGTAAATCACCGCCGGAGCTAATTTTTAAGAATAATTACCGCAAGATGCCAAAGGTATGGTCTACTAAATCCTATTGCGCACGCCAAGCACACTGTGTTAAATGCAGTGATGATCACTTCACAAATACTGTAAAAAAGAAAACGAAATAGTTTGCGATCTGTGCCAGGGAAATCACCCAGCGAACTATAAAGGCTGTTTAGTCTATAAAGAAATTCAGAGGAGAAAATTTCCCCTTCCTAAAGAAAGAAGCATACTAATACCAGAATGTACCAAACTACCACACCAAGAGTATCATATTCTCAAATAACGAACCCAACAGAAATGAAAACGAACCCGACATCCTCGACACAAAACTTCAACAGGCTAAAAGAAATGATGATTAAAATAATGGAGAGATTCTAAACTATGCTAAATCTTTTAATAACACTCGTGTCCAATATTGCAAAATGCAACAAATAATAAAGCCAGCAATATGGAATGCTAATAGCTTGGCCCAACGTTGCCAAGAGATAAAATCACATAGATATCATGTTAATATCAGTAACTAACATGACTAATAAATCATACCTTAAAATACCACACTACAAAATTTACATTACTAATCATTCCGACAACACAGCTCATGGAGGCACAACCATAATTATTAGACAATCCTTACAGCACTACGAATTTTTAGAATACATGATAGACCACTTTCATGCAACCTAACTTGTAGTAGAAGACTGGAATGGACCAATAACGACATCCGCAATATATTGCCTAGCCAAAAATAAAATAAAAAAATAGGATTTTGAAAGTTTTTTTCAAACCCTTAATAACAAATCCGTAGCAGGTGGAGATTATAACTCTAAACACCCTGAATAAGAATGAAGAATTACAAGCTGTACAAACAACATATTAACCAACAGATAGAAACAAAACCCCAGATCTTTTAGATTTTGCAATCATAGAAAACATCCCCCAAAAATATATTTAGACCTCTTCAAACTTAGGACTATTTACCGACCACACTTCTTTAATTATGTCACTAAGTAGAAAACTTTAGAAAAATCTTGGATGTAGATATAAACCTAAAGGTTCCATTAAAAACAAACACTGATATTGACAACGCTGTTGAACGCCTTATTCAAAGTATACAAAAAGTTGCTAGGAAATCTACTCCAACAATCATTAAAAGAATCGAACCTCTAAACTATCCACCTTATATAAAACAGGCAATTGCTGAAAAGAGACGATGTCGAAAAATATGGTAGAACGAACGCAACCCAATAAGTAAAATCTAACTAAACTAAGAACAAAGAAATGTCACAAACATGTTAAACGAATGGAAAAATAATAATATCCAAAAATATCTCAGCAATCTCTCAAATACACAAAATACAGATTACTCCATATGAAAAGCTACCAGATACCTACCTTAAAAACACAAATTCACATATAACACCAATCAGAACACCAGACAATAACTGGACAAGAAGCAACAAAGAAAAATGCAAAGTCTTTGCAGACAACCTAGAACAAGTATTTCAACTATACCAAATAGAAAACGAAAAGCAAGAGACAAAAATTAAGTATAGGCTTAAGCGAAGTTAAAAATACCATAAAACGAACTAACCGTGAAAAAGCTCCTGATAACTGGGAAAGTATTTACAGAACTTCCTGGAAAATGTTTAAAATTAATAACATTTATATTTAATGCTCTTGTTAGACTCAGTCACTACCCATCAGAATGGAAAATAGCAGATTATTCTCATTCAAAAACCAGGAAAGCCGCCGGAGGAAGTAATTTCGTACCGACCCATTAGCTTGCTAGCAATAATATCTAAGAGTTTTAAAAAGCTTGTTATAAAAAGACTGATACCAATAATCAAAAATGAAAACTTGATACCTGATTACCAATTTGGATTCAGACAGCATAAATCTACAACCGTGCAAATCCACAGGTTTGTAAACATAATTCATAAGACCTTGGAAGAAAAAAAATATTGCTTAGCAGCATTCCTGGATATAATCCATGCATTTAAGAAGGTATGGCGCCAGGGACTTTTATATAAAATTAAAAAACATTCCCAAATAATTATTTTCAACTACTCCAATCATACCTAACAGATCGACTCTTCCAAATAAAATATAACAACGAGTATACTGAAATGCGCACAATAAAATCCGGAGTACTTCAAAGAAGTGTCCCTGAACCCATACTGTACCTTATTTATACAGCCGATCTACCGACAACAGATAAGACAACTACAGCAACCTTCGAAGATGATACTGCAATATTGTATTTCTCGGTTGGTTTTTCTTCTCCATGTCCCGTCTTCTTCTTTAAACCCTCCAAAAATTCTCCTCCGTACTTTTCTTTCTCAAATATCTAGTTTATTTTTATTGAAAACTTAGCACCCATAATTCACATCCAGACAAGACCTGTGGAGATCACGCAACTTATTTGCATGTCATGCAACTCATGCCGTTATAAGTATGTACGTGATATATCTGTGATAGTATAGGTGCCGCAAATGCTCACGCAGGTTACAGAATCAACATAGTTTCTTTTTATTGTTTTGATTTAGAATTCATAAATCACATCCTTACAAGATTTTCGGTCAAATTACTGACCTATATATTCTTATAATATCTAGTAATACTATCCCTCGATAGTTTTGGCTTAAGCTTAGATCCCTTTCTTTCGGTATAGAGCACAATACTGCTCTTTCCACTGTTCCAACATTTTTTTTTTCAAACTTTAACTAATGGTCGTAAATTCTTGTTTGTAATACTTTTCCAGCTTCTTTTAATAGTTCTGCCTGTATTCCGTTTTCTCCTCCACTTTTATTATTTTTTATAGCTGATATATCATAAAATTTTTGTTCAGTTGGCCCAAAAGTTCATTATTCCCTTCAATGCTATTTACGTCTGTGTCATCTCCTATTTCTTGCTTTTCTTTATATAAGTTTAGCAGTTCTTTGAAGTGTTCTGACCATCTATTTAGTTTTTCTTTCTTTTCCCTTATTAAATTTCCTCTTTTCTCTCTACAGTATCTCGCTGAGTCTTGCTGAATACTTTTATTTTTCTTAACTTTCTAATAGAAATTTCGTACTTGCTTGTTAATAGAGTATTCCTTCATGGTACTAAGTTTTACTTCTATCCAATCCCTCTTCTTCTTTTTGCATAGTTGTTTGACATCCCTTCTCTTGTTTTATACATATATTTATTTAATTTTCTCATTCTGATGTCTTTGCAATTTCTAGCTTTGCTTGGTTCTTTTCTTCTAGTGCTTGTCTACATGTTTCATTAAAGCTTTCTTCTTTTGGAGCTTTCCACTTATTTTCCAGACTTTTGCGCAGCATACGTTATCGCCGCTTACACTGTATTCTATTCTTCTTTATAGCTCATCCAATATAGAAATTAACCTGCGCGAAAGACGCATTTTCGTCCATATTTTAAGCAACCAATGGGAGAAGGTACCTCCCATTGCATTTTTTACCAGTGGCGTACTTAGTTCCTAGTTCATATGGGGAAACTATATAAGGAAATTATTATATAATATTAAGAAAATTCGAAATTAAGATTTAAAGAACATATAACTGCAATAAACAGAAAACAACACAGGATTTGCCGACAATTATATTAGCAGGTAATAATCATTTATGGAATGGATGATTCGTAAAAAATATAAATATTTACAAAAATTCCATTTGTTATTGAAATAATTCCACGTCAATGGTAGATTGCTTTCCCATTTATGGTTTACGCCCCTAGTTTATTGAATCAGTGCAGTTTTGAACTTCGTTTATATGGGGTAGGTATAGCTACTATAACCTAGTACGGCACAGGGCCACTGGTAGGCTATGCATGGATCTAAGATACGTTTAGTATGTACTGTGCGGCACATTGAACACCATTAGAAAAAAAGTATCTTTATGTTGCCGTCTCCTTCAACTTGTTTGTTGCATTATATGCGCGAGAATGATTGACAGCTCCATTTCTATTTTGGACAAGCTATAATACTTTCATTCTGTTTTATTTTTTTGACTTCCTTTGTTACACCTTTAACAAATTTGTCTTTTCTTTATTCTTTAGCTCTGAAATGTTATATTTTGTGTTTGATTTATTTGGCAATAACTAGAAAATGGTCTGAGTCCGCATATGCTCCCCTACAGCTTCTACAATCATGCACACTTTTGGAGTGCTTCTTTTAATGACAAAGTGATTGATTTGATTTTCCGTTTACCCGTTTGGAGAGATCCCTGTTGCTTTATGAATATCGGTCTAAATAAGTACTAATTATTCTAAATTTATTTTCTATTGCAAAATCTACTACCATAATGTTATTTTTATATAGTATTTTGGTATTTTATTTATTATGTTTCGTATTTCTTCATAAATTAATTCTATATCTTTTTCTTCAGTTGACATATGTATATTCAGCATACTTTTATTCTTATATGTTCCCCTTAATCTTAGCAGACAAATTCTTCCTAATACAGGCTTGAAGTCTATTACTAACTTCTTCATTTCTTTAGTTACTAAAAACACAAGTCCAAAATATCTATTTACTTCCCCACTATTAAAAAATGTGTACCTTTTTACATCTGTGAAACTTATACCATTCTGTTTAGTTTCTTGCAATGTCAATATTTGTAATTTGTACTTTTCTATTATTATTCTTAAGTTCTTTAGTGCTCCTTCTACATTTGTTCCTCTTACAGTCCATGATCCTATCTTAACTTTAGTATTAATCGGTTTTTCTCTTGGTTGTGAAATTTTTCCAAATTATTTTTTTTTTATTCCATTTCCATTCCACGCCATTTATTATAATCGTCTGGTACCCTATTTTACATTTTTATCGCTTTTCTTTTCAGTTTGACCTCTTTCTCTGATTGACTTTTATATTTGTCTATTTTTTTAGAAAAATCTTTAACGATAAATATTTTCGCTTCTCTATAATTCTTTAGCTTATTTTTATTAACCATCAATTTTCCTTCTTTGCACTATTTTCTAACTCCAATAAATAAGTCTTTTGTCCCAGTTTCCTTATATCCATTTTATTTGCAGATTATTCACAAAAAATACATTTTTCTACTCCCGTGAAGTGAGTATTTCACGTATAAATTTTCATGTGTGAAGCTTTATTTTTTGTATACTGCATAGTGTGCTTTAAGTAAATGGTTTAGTTTTAACTCATGCAATGAACATTTTTCTATATACGCAAATCATGTGTAGGTAAATGGTCCGTAGAAATAACAACTTCATGGGAAATGTGTTATTAATTTATATATATATATATATATATATATATATATATATATATAATATGTAATTCTAAACTTATAGCTTTATGTCAAATATAAATCTAAGTCTAGCAAGCATTCAAAAACTATAAATAAATAATTTCTAAGCAATCTAGTACAAATTTTATGTTCTTACAAGTCATGTAACTAAAATTGTGTTTATTATTTTAAATATTGCAAACTGAATTGTATTTTAATAAATAAAGCTGTTAAACCCACGTAACGTTGATAACCATAAACATAAGTCGATAAAACAGAGGATTTACGTTAAAAGTATGACAATGTGAAGAAAAAATTATATTTTATTGCGAAGTCGTACAAAAAGTATAGTATGTAACACGTGTGTAAAGCCTATTTTACATACAGGTGGTTTGCGACATGAGCCGAATGCGAATCTCCACCCTCATGTAAAAATTTCAGCTTCACACACTTGCCACATAATATACTATTATCTCTTTAGCTATTAATTTTTGATTTTGTTCTTTTGGTAAAAAACCGTGCATTACAACAATTTTTCGTCTTTTTGCATTTTCTTTGCGCTTAATTTCACTTCTTATTTCATTGATATTCTCTTTTAATTTCTTGTTTTCTATTTTAATACTTATATTTTCCTTTTTTCTTTCTTTCTTCTTCTCTGTACTCTTTACTTTCAGTTCTTAATTTCTGCACTTAATTTGATATTTTTTGTAACATTTTCATTATTTTATCCATCTTATTTTTTGTGCTTTTAGGCACATCCAGAGTGCGTCTAACTTTCATACTTTTTAAGAACTCACCCTTATCTTCTACCTCCTCTCTTCTCATCTTTCCCTCATCAGTTGTATAACTATCACTTGTTTCCATATTCCCCAATACGCCCCTGTTAAAAGTTTATTTACCTGGCTAACTGACTCCACCCACTTCACTTGTCACGTTGAGAATTGTCACCCGAATCGATTTCCCGGAATTTAAACTCTCAAAAACACTGTATTTATTTTCTCTACGGGCCCAGTAGCATTCACAATTTTTACACTACTTTTTCCTTTTATCTTTGATTACTTAATTTGATGCTTATAAACAATTAAATTGCACGGAAATCCTCAAAATTTTGAGTTTCTAAAATTCGGTGCATTAGTTGTACACTTTTTCACTTTAAAAACAGAAACGGGTTTCATATAATAATTTTTTAAAGAAAAATGCAACATTATTTTTATTTATACAAAGAGTGTCATGGAAAAAAATTGTATTGTCAGTATTGTTATTATTTTAATAATTTCTCATTTATCAAACAATAAGTTGATTCACAAATTTACAACTTGTTTTTTTCTGCGGCACTCTTTGTGAAAACATATTTCAAAAAAATTAAAATTTATTTCTAAAATAATGATACATGAAGAGTAACATCTTTGAAATGAGGAAAAATATCTGTCGAATGACGTAATAAAAAATATGTTTTTTTTTTAATAATTTTGCCAAACCAACGTAGTTTGTGTTATACAAGGCAATTTTAAAAATTACATAATTCACATAATCGGACTTATGTTATACATTTAGTAAAACATATTCCCATGACTGTTTTTACAATACGTCTACCTATCTATCTACTTCGTCTTCGCTAGATAAAAGAAGTAAGTCTTGTGGAAGTTTTCTTTTGAGCCTAGAGTATTTTTTGTTAGTGTATATTAATTTCGTACATTCTGGTCTCAGCGATGTTTTCCTGTTTATTATAGGGTATAGTATCCCCAAACTTTTTTTGGCCTCCTTTAATTTTAAGTTAATATGCTGCTTTCATGTGACCCGTTTATCAAAATATACTCCAGGATATTTTACAGTCGTTTCATTCCAGGAATTATCAGTATTGTTAACTTTTATGTTGTCAAGGTTGGTGTATTTTTTAAGGCTGAAAATGTTTGCTTCACATTTAGTAGCATTAAAAGTGATACACCATTTGACTAGACAGACTTCAATTTCATCGATAGTTGCTTGCAGCTTGTATCTTGCTATGTTATTGTCTTCATGTTGAGTTGTAATAGCAGGCTCGTCTGCATACATTGCTAATGTTGCAGAATCTGGTATAGGGATATCATGCACATATATGTTGAAGAGTGTAGGGCCTAGGATGAAATTTTAGCGTATTAAATAAGTAGGGTGATAGATTTAGTTAATTAACTTTTCACTAGGCCTCCGGCATCACTGAAGTATTGAAGCATTTGACGGCTAATTTTATTTCTGTACACAATCCCTCGACGAGACCTTTCAAATGATACCAAACACGACATATTTGTGACAAATTTTGCAAAAAAAACAAAAGCTGATCGACCTGACAAATTTTTGTTATTTCAGTACGGCTGCTCTACTCGAGTGCTTTCATTTGATACCAAACACGGCATACTTCTGACAATTTTTCACAAAAATCAAAAGCCGATCGAATATTTTATGATATCTGCAAGCCAGCTCTCATCAAGTACTTTCATATAATATCAAACACAACATACTTCTGACAACTTTTCGCTAAAACCAAAAGCCGGTCGATGTGGAACTATTTCATCATTTTTGCAAGCTAAGCCCAGTCAAGTGCTTTCAATTTATAACAAACACGGTATACCTCAGACAAATTATTGATTGCTACAATCAAATTTTTAGTCTGTAAACCTTCATTATAAATCAGATCATTTGCGTTCCCAAAAAAAGAACTAATTAAAATATTTATGGTTGATATCATCAAAGTTAAAGTTTTATAAAATTTGATTATATTTTTTTCTACTATCTTAATCGAAATTTGAATTTGGTTTTAGACTATTGCATTTAACGAACAAATATTTTGAATGGATAATTTTGAGGAACAAATTATAATAATATGAAGTAGAATTTGTAATGTGTACCGACATACCTTGTTAATAAAACAGTTTTTATTCAACAAAATACAGTACTTGCTTCACTAAAGTCATTTTGGTTACATTTGATGAAGTTACTACAAGTTTTTTAGTTGATATAATTAAATGTGTTGTTTGTAAACCCTAATAGGATATATGTCCGGATCATTTTACGTGGTCGAATCCCACGCCATCGAATTTTCCAAGCAACCGAGTTTCATTCCAACAATCTTTGCCTCAGACTTGTTTCATTTTATTATATTTGTAATATGCTTCATTTTTAATAAATATAATTAAGTAAAAGTAAGTGAATATTGAATTTATTTTATATTTTCATATAAATAAGTTGAACAATGTGAAATTATTTTTATAATATTTTATTAAGTATTATGATTAAATATTAAATATGATCACATATTATATACATATTTATATTCGCTGTATATGAGCGCACTACATGTTTAAAGTATTATGAGACCCATAACCGGTCACACTCAATTTTTTAAATATAAATTGTACGAAACAAACAACCAAAAGTACACTAAAGCCACAGACTGCATTAGTGTAACGGCCATTTTGTGGTGCCAAATTCAAATTGAAACCCTAACTCGCCTCTGCCGATTTATACGCCCATGTTATTCTTATGGGAATAAAAATATGACATCTTTAAACTGCTAGAAAGTATTATAAAATACAAATCATAACTATTAAACCTTATAAATACTAATCTCTAATATTTTATCTATCTTCTAATGTAATATATACACCCAAAAAACATAATATTATTTAATAAACTTCAATTTAAACAGTAGGTACAAATTTCTGAAAACGTATGTCGTAGCTGTCTTAGTATTCAGTTGAACCTGTCCCTTTAACTTGGTTTTTTTGATCTACTGCACCAAGTAACGACATATGTTACTATATGTAATGTTTTAGAATATAAAAATACCCTATGTTATAATTAGGAAGCGTCAAAATGCTTTAATATCGTGAATTGAAAATGTATTCCTATAAGAAATGCATACACTCAGATTTGAATTAGGGTTTCGCGCCAAATATAAATCTTAACCTCACGAACGTGGTCTATTACAACAATCTACACACAAAACAAAATATAATCAAAGCCAAACTCGTCTCCAATATATTCAAATCAAAGCTCACGAATTTATGAAATTAAGTTTAAGTCTAAAGAAAATATTGCAACCATTTCAACAATATTCAATTTACCGAAGAAGTAACAATTCAAACACAAAACCTAATGTTACAAATCATGATGAACGAAAATATGCGTGCGCATAATTTTGTTAAAATGATATAAATTACATTTTAAAATATAAAATTATAAATTAATTAAAATTGAATAATAAAATGTATGAACATTCAAGTTTAATTTTTTTTAGGAAAAAATTATATCTTCATACGTTCATAAGTGTTATCTTGGTTGTATGATGAGCGCGAAAATTTAAATTTAAAAATATTATAATTTGAACTTCCTATAATTTTAGCAAATTTGTACATGGCATTTTGACGACGAACGTCATAAAAAGTATTATAAAGTTATTCAACGAAAATAGTATATGATTACTTTTGTAAATATTAAATTAACAATATAACGAATATTTAACAACATATTTTAGGCAGATTTTCAACTGTGATATTATTATCTAAATTATTCACGCTCATGCAATTCGTTGGTTGTGTATGAAAGGATATATTCTAGTTCCTTTTTTTTATAACAATATTTATTTCATAAAAAGCTTTAAAATGAATCATTGTATTTTATTCACAGCGGTAATCAACGCATTTTACACCTGTTACATATGACATAAAATGACAAATAATTATCTACTGATATACAGGCTGTTTATTTTAAATAAGCCACCATTGCTATCTCGAGAACTATAAGAGCTACGAGGTCAGTTAAATTAGCAAACAATTTCTGTTTTACAACACTATTAATGTGGGACAAACAATTTTTTTTAAGACAGTGGTTCTGTAAATTTGGTCCCAACTTTTTCATTTTAAATGTTAAGCAATTTTTTTATTTGCTTATTCAATAGAGAATTTTGTACCGAATTCAATGATATAATATTATCATACCTTAACATAACGATTTTTTTGAGAAAAATGCATCTGAAGTTTTATATTAATTTGATTAAAATATGACAATAATTAGAGTGCCTTGACAGAAAGAAGTAAATATAAGTATAATAACCAAATAAAGTATTAATATATTTAATTCAAAGCACTCTAATTTAGGTTAAAAAATGACTTGTATTCCGTTTTTTCCGTCATGTCATTCTTATTATAGTCATATTTTAATCAAATTAATATAAAACTTCAGATGCATTTTTCTCAAAAAAATCATTATGTTAGGGTATGATAATATTGTATCATTGAATTCAGAATAAAATTCTCTACTGAATAAGCAACTAAAAAAATAGGTTCCCATTTAAAATAAAAACGTTAGTAACAGCATTTTGAGAACCATTAGTTAAAAAAAAATTGTTTGTGTCATGTTAATAGTGTTGTCAAATAGAGATTGTTTGCTAATTTAACCGACTTCGTAGCTCTTATAGTCTTTGAGATAGCAATAGTGGCCCTTTTAAAATGAACACCCTGTATAAACATTTATATCATACCTTGCGAGAAATGAATCAAAGATGATTTTAACTAATGTTCATACATTCTTTTGTATTATATCTTAGCAAAATTTGTATTTTCATGCAGTACATTCAGTTTGACTCAACGTACCTGTCATCAATTGACACAATAAGTATGAAGTTAGTTAAAGAATATATAAAAATATATGATTTTGAAAATAATTATCTATTTTATAAATATAAATAATGTGAAATAACATACCGAAATTTATAAACTGATACATTTTTATATTGCCAAAAAACATGATTACATTCATGTTTTTCTGTTGCTATGTTTATTTATATCTTTATGAAGCTGAATTATATATGTATTTATCTACATCTATTTATTAATAATATATTTTTTATTATAAATATCAATATAAATGATTATGAAAGTATAATAAATACAATTTGAATAGTTATTTTGAAATTTAAGTAAAACTGTGGCGTTATCTGTTGAGCTATACATGAACTACTCACACATAACTGAATATTTAACAAATAGTATCAGATTTTTTATATGCCTGTTAGTTTTAGATAAAGTAACCAATTTTTATACGTTCTTTTGCATTATTTCTTAATGAAAATATGGATTTACTTGCAATACAATCACATTCAGATTCGACTAAGAGCAGATGCCATCAGCTGGTAATCAAACGCACTATTCGGTGAATATTTGGTTTGAAAAGGTGTATATTGTTTCATACATCAAATACAAATGGATAAATGGATAGATACTTTGTTTATGTAAACGTTTACATCTGAGAAATCATCTCATTTCATTATAAAATACTACAGAATTTTGAAAAATGTAATCTCTGTTGTAATCAAATGTTGTCATCAGAAATGTTAAGAAATGCGTAAAGGAAGTGTAAAATGCAATTAATTAAAGTTTAATAAGCTCCAGATACATAATTTATTTATATACTAATTATTATACATTAAATTGTTAAACAATTCCCTCCAAAACGGTATGAAGCAAAGGGTTGTCAGGTTTTCCACGTAATCAGGCAAAATCCATTGTCTAGCTATCTAAAATACGTATAAATTAGATAAAAAAAGTATTTATACATAAGGGAAGAATACTGTACAGTATGTATGTACCTTTGGAAGTGTTTGAATTGTAATCAAATATCAATTTTTAAACATAAGATTACAAATCGATTTTGAAATGCAGTTTTCTTGATTAAATAATTCATTCTGGAATAGTCTTCTGAATTTATTTTAAACAATATATTATATTTTCATTTATTTTAAAAATATTTTCCCAATGAATTTTTTTAGTTCATGTAAAATTTCATCTTAGTGTATTTGAGTACGTGTGGGTTATAGTCTTATCTAAAAAATAAAATATTTAACTATTAATATATAAATATATATATTCTATATAACAGTACCCGTATTAGACATGATTTTGTATTTCATTATACATTTTAGTAAAAATACATTTTTCACGCAGATAACTCGCTCGTGTCTCCAACTCAAGTGTCAAATGCACCATTTTTGTTAAATTTTATAATATCGTGCAATTTTTTTGGTTTCGTTTTAAAGGATACGTTATATTCTTACTTTTAATAATGATTTTCATCCAACGATGTCAGAATTCATGTAGGTTAGGATAACTAAATAAAAATGAAAAAAAAGAAATACTATTAATATGCAAATATTTATATCATACCTTCAAGAACATGGTATTGTACTTGTATTTTCATACAATATCTCGCAGTAATTTTAGAAGAAATAGTCTTTTACACCGAGCTATCCGTCACTTCATGAGCCCAGGAAGCAACTGCCAAAAATGCCGGTCATGCAAAACTTTGTAATTTAAAATGTTTTAATTGAAAAGAAAACATATATATACAGTGTGTGCAAGGAAATGCGGAACATAGGATTTTAACATGGGATTTCAAAAAATTGCGGATACTCTCTCCCCTGATAGATTTAGAGCAAAACTACAAGAGTACAAAGTTGTTCAGAATTAAATTCTACGTCAAATAAGATCATAATTCTTGCAACAGTAGACCTGCAATATGAGATATATTAAATATAAAATGTTATACTTTCGTTAAAAATCAGATAGCCATGGAAATAAAAGAAAATATTTATCTGTCAGTTTAGAGAATTTTCGCTAATTGTAATACTTATTGTCTATAATTTTATATTATTTAAGTTGAAATTATATTCATTTCTTTAACAATGTGCTAATATTAAAAAAACAGTGCAAATATAATTTAAAAAAATATTGAACACAAAGTTACTAACTGTCACAATTGACCCATAGATTTTTTCTTTTATTTCCATGGGTGTCTGATTTTGAACGAAAATGTTACATTTTATATTTAATATATCTCGTACTGCAGACGTGCTGTTGCCAAAATTATGATTTTATATGACGTAGAATTTAATTCTGAACAACTTTGTACTATTGCAGTTTTGTTCTAAATCTATCAGGAGAGAGAATATCCGCAATTTTTTGAAATCCCATGTTAAAGACCTATGTTCCGCATTTCCTTGCACACACTGTATATATATATATATATATATATATATATATATATATATATAATTAAGATTTATAGTAATAGACCTAATAATACAAACATTACCTTGTAATTCGCCTTATTTCTCAAGATTTTTCGTTTTAAAATGTACCTGTAACGGCTGAATGCAGTTCTCAAACAAACGTCAAAATGGAATTTATTTGTTTATTTAAAAAACGTTTTTATTGAAAATTTCATTCAGTATATTCTTTATTACTGTAAGGTACGGTCTTGAAATATTCTATTGATACCTTCAAAATTCAGTAAGTTGCCCCAATTTTCTCGATTATTCATGATTTGCATTCCATTTTACAATAACTGTCAAACTTCTTGTACAATTTATAATGCACTTTTATGTTATTTATCCGTAATTCGATGTTATTTCTATTTTATAAATATTTTCTTTTTCGAGTACCATAACCAGTAAATATTATATATAAAATTTAAACACAAAGTTGAATACAGCAAAAAAATATAAAAAATTACATACTTACATAAAGAGTGTAATACTGAATATATAAAATTACATACTTACATAAAGAGTGTAATACTGAATTATTATATATAACATGTTTTCTTTATATTTCTCCAACAAAATACAGTACATGTATTATGTTTTTTTGGTTTATAGTTCACGTTTGGTAAACGTCAAATGTCATGTAAATAAAATATTTTAAAAACACAAGATTTAATACTTAATTGTATATATTTCGCTCACTATTATAATTTAGGAAAACAGAATTCAATTCATAATATATGTTGTCATTTTCAAAAAAAAAACAATTTAAATTTACATATTGAATATTCAAAAGTGACGTATAACTGCATGATATACAGAATGTTCCATTTAAAAGTGCCACCATTGCTATCTTGAGAACTATAAGAGCTACGAGGTTGGTTAAATTAGCAAAGAACCACCATTTTACAAGACTAATACAATGAGCAAAAAAAATATTTTTTTTCAACCAGTGGTTCTCAAAATACGGGACACAACTTTCTTATTTTAAATGGGAACGTATGTTTATTTTTAGGTTATTTGATAGAGAATTTTTTTCTGAATTCAGTGATATGTACATATCATATACTAATATAAGAAAATAATTGAGACAAATGCATGTTAAATTTATTTGTATTTTTTTATATCTGGCTGAAACAAGAGTGCTATGGTTAGAAAACATAGACAAATGTTCTGTCTAACATTGTTTGATTATTTTTTGTTAAATTTTATTTTCTTAAACTGTCAGTTTTAAGAAGAAAATGAATTGTTTTCTATCCAAAGCACTCTTATTTCAGCCAGATATAAATAAAATACAAATAAATCTACCATGCATTTTTCTCAGTTATTTTGTTATATTAGTATATGATATATTAATATCGTTGAGTTCAGAAAAAAATACTCTATCGAATAACCTAAAAATAAACATACGTTCCCATTTAAAATAAGAAAGTTGTGTCCCGTATTTTGAGAACCACTGATTAAAAAAAAATGTTTTTGCTCATTGTATTAGTCTTGTAAAATGGTGGTACTTTGCTAATTTAACCAAACTCGTAGCTATTATAGTTCTCGAGATAGCAATGGTGGCACGCTTAAATGGAACACCCTGTATATGACATATTTCTAACAATTATTTTAAAAACAAAAACCTGTCGATGTAAATTATATTTGTCATTTATGCAAGCCAGAAAACATATATTTTTAAAATTTTTTTAGAATTTTACAAAATTAATAATTAATATCAAATATATTATTAACTAGAATGACATAATAACAATAATAAACTCTCAGATAGAATTTTTTTTATTTCCGTAACTGTCTAATTTTTTCAGAAAAATGTACATATTATATTTAATATATTTCATACAATAGACGTACGGTTCCATCGGTTATGATTTTATCTGATGTACTTTGTACTTTTGTTGTTTTGCTCTAAATATATCAGAAGAGAGAGTATTCGCAATTTTTTGAATACTTGGTTTTGTTAAGTGATCATAACTGTGAAATGAAATTAAAATAAAATTAAAAAAATAATGAAATATTAAAATAAAAATTATAAACTCTTTTATTTCATTCCTTATACTTTTATTGACATATTTAATTCAAGCCACTCTAATTCCAGGTTAAACAATGACTTTTATTTTGTTTTTTCCGTCATGGCACTGTTATTATTGTCATATTTTAATCAAATTAATATAAAACTTCAGATGCATTTTTGTCAAAAAAATCGTTATGTTAGGGTGTGATAATATTATATCATTGAATTCAGAATAATATTATTTATTGAATAAGCAAATGAAAAAATAGGTCCACATTTAAAATAAAAAAGTTGGGACAAGTATTTAGAGAACCACTGGTTTTAAAAAAAAATAGTTTGTCTCATGTTAATAGTGTTGTAAAATAGAAATTGTTTGCTAATTTAACTGACCTTGTAGCTCTTATAGTTCTCGAGATAGTATTAGTGGACAAAATAAAATGAACACCTTTATACACATAATTTTTATAGGTTTAACAATACCGTTTAAACCAGTATTTGTAAAATTTGTTTCTGTGTACATCTGAGAAAATCTATAATTTTAAAAAAATCACATAGATGGCACTAATTAAGAATTTTATTGTATCTGCTAAGGAAAGAATCGATATAATTATTAAATTAATTTAATATATTTATATTTAATTTCATATGTATATGAATTAAAATATTATTATTAAATTAACTGGTAGTAATAGAGTTGTTATATTTATTTCCAAATCACAAGTATGATGTGAAAAGAGAAAAACCTGAATCTTCAGAGTAAATACAAAGAGCTCTTATAATATTTATTATTGAAAATTATGTTATGAAATAAATATAATAATATATATATCAATATGCATTGGTAACATAAATGTACAATTAAATCTTATTTAGAACAATCTGTATGATATATTTAAAAAAAAGTCGTGAATCTTTGGTATAAATGTAGATAGAAACTTCTTATCTCTCTCTACGAATAATGAAATGGCAAACGGTAACATGAAGCATGTGCTTTGAAAAGTGGACTTGTGTGTAATATTTGTCGGACTTCTTGACTTTAACGTTACTATTTTCATGTTAAGTATGGTTGGTTAGATAATATTACAACATAACAAGTCCATTTCCATGTATAAAATATTAGTTGAAACTTGAAATACTGATCTCGCTTTACTTTCAGTTTCCAAGCCATAACGCATAGCTTGATTACAATAAAAATTGTAGCCATTGATTCTTATCAACAACATTTTCATTATATTAATCATTGTCATATTTTCTCTGTACCAATCTAATTCTATTGGTACATATGTACATGTACAATGAAAGAGTTGATTGCAGAATATATAGAATTACTGCGAAATTGTCTATCGTATGAAATGTTTAATATGGTTTTATTTTTTGATTTCTACTTTCAAAATGACAAGATAATTTGACAACTTTATTTTGGCTGCGTTCAAACATGTGTTATACAGTCGTATTACTGAATGTGATCATAAAGTGTAAATTTTTAAATTTAAAGAAACTTTTTAATAAATTTAATTAGAACACAATATTTTTTTTAATAAAAATATTATAAATATACCTTAACAATTAACAATGGGATTTTAGGGTCCCGAAAATTTACAAAAAGAGCAGCTATCAAAGCCGGCCGTTTTCTTTTAAATTTTCGGGAATCTAAAGGCTCACTGTTATATGTTAAATATTTTTGGTTTCTAAATAAATCTCTTTAAAATATATCTTATCATTTTAATAAGTACACTTCATTTATGAAAATGAATTTTAGATGTCAGATTGACAAATCTGAATTGAATAAAATAAGTAAAATATATGAAATAATAATGTTCATAAAGTAATTTTTATTTACTCTCCAATGCATATAAAAGTATAATAATATATATAGTGAAATGAAATATGTTTACAATTAGAGAATAATAACTAAAACTAACTGTTGGAATTGCAAACCTTGCTCGCAACTTTCATCATCACAAATTTTGGAATAAATAATGTATTATTTAAAAACTTTATGGTTGTATATGAAAGAATATATTATATTTACTCTTTTTATAGCATTATTTATGATAAAAATAGCATGTTTTAATTTCATTTTATTACACTCTGAACCAGTAACCTAATATGACATCTGTAAGTGATAAAAATTAAAAATATACTTAATAATAATTATATCGTACCTTAAACTAATATCCAACAATTTTCAAACATTTTTTTGCATTATTTCGTAGTAAAAATATTAATTTTCATGCAATCCATTCACCTGGGAGCACAAGTCATCAAATGTATTTCTCGATTAATATTTGGTTTCAGAAAGTGTTTATTGTTTGAAATATCAATGATAATTGAATAATTGGATAGATACTTTGTTTTTGTAAACGTTTCCATTTAAAAAATCATCTCATTCCATAACAAAATACAATAGAAATTTTAAAAATCTAATCGTTATTGTAATCAACTACTTTCATCTGAAATTTGATGAAAGAATACATAAAGAATGTATAAAATGCAGTTACTTACAGTTCAATATAATCCAGATACATAATTCAAAATAATTATTGTACAATAAATTGTTAAACATTTCTTCCAAGATGGTATGAAGGAAAAGATTGTCAGAATTTTTAAATAAATGTGTTTGATTTCCATAATTAAATTTTTGTCAATAGTGTTATTATCCGTAATTTTATGTTATTCTTTTCTATGAATATATTCTTGTTTGGATAACTGTATCTGAAATGAAAACACATTTTTAAATACATTCAAGACAATATAAAATTACATACTTACATTATAAAATGTAGTGTAATTTTACTTTTAAACTAATTTTACTATATATTTCTCCAAGCTAATACAAGACTTGCATTATGATTTTTCGATTATAACTGACGTTTTGACAAACGTCATACGTCATGAAAATTTAAATATTGTAAATAAGGTTTGCCGTAAATTATTATGTACAATGCACTTTTATGATAATCAGTTACACTCAGTAGTGTTATTATCAGTAATTTTATGTTATTTTTCTTCTATAAATGTACTCTTGTTTGGGTAACCAATTAAAAATTGTAACTGAAATGAAAATACATATTTAAATACAGCGAAACAAATTTAAAATGATATACTTAAATCACAAAGTGTATTGCACATATTCTTTTAAACAAAGTTTACTTTATATTTCTCTTTGAAAATATAAAACTTGTGTAACGAATTTTTTGGTTATAGACCAACGCATGATAAACGTCACATTTCATAAAATTAAATATTTTAAATACACCACACTTAACACTCAGTGTATTTGTATATATTTCGCTCACTATTATAATGTGGAAATATATAATTACCTTTACAATATCTCTTTTCATTTTCAAAATAAATCAATTAAAATTTTCATATTGAATTGTCAAAAATGACGGATGGCACAGTAATTCTTTTTAAATTTAAACCTGGCATCTAGGATATTTTTTTCAGTTTTGTTCCAGTTTTCCTTTTTGAGTTAGTTTTCGATTTTTCACACAAATACAATGCACGGTAAAAATATGGGACACCCAAAAGCGATTGGTCCTCATTAAACCACATCTATTAAAATAATATTAAAATTATTACATGAATGGTTTGACCTGTACCCGTGAGCAAAGATTCTGCGATGCTCGAGATGAATCCAAATATATATATATATATATATATATATATATATATATATATATATATATATATATATATATACATATAGAAACGTTTTTGTGGGTTCAACAGTCAAAGATGTAGGGTCTTAGGTGAAGTACACTCTTGTTAATTTGTCAAGCTTTCGGTTATATTATTTTAACCATCTTCAGGACACTAAATAACAATAGTTATACATTGGTGATTACATTCAATATGTTAAAACTAAGAACAAATAATACTCAGATTAGTTGAGGTTTTTGTCTAAAGTTTTCATCATTTACAAAGATTTTTAATTTGAATGTTTTAGTTTGATCTTGTTAAAAACCATTAACAAAACATAGATGTAATTCCTACGGATGTGTGCGTTCAGAGTTGCGTATAACTTACAAAGAGGGAAATTTAAAAAACTAAAATATTTTAACCTGTATCTAAGTGTGTAGTGCTGTAAATATTGTTAGATAATTGTAATAAATTAATGTATATATGGCTCAGGTCATCAATATCTGTACGTTTATTGATTGGATTGTTGATATTATTAATGTGGATCATTTCTAGAAAAGTTCTTTTAAATAAGTTTGTTTCTGTATCTAAGATTTCTGCTTCATTGTATGCCATTTTATGTTTGTTTTTATTGCAATGATCTGACAAAGCACAAAATGTAGGTCTAAGTTTGGTATCGCCGATCAACATTGAACAATTTTGTTAACTTTTCACGCAAATCCGAATCGAGACCTTTATTTTGATACCAAACAACACATAATTCTGACAACTATTTGCGAAAAACAAAAGCTGATCTGCATGGAACATTTTTGTCAATTCTGCACGCTAGCCCTTAACGAAACCTTTCATTTAAGACCAAACACCACACATTTCTGACAACTTTTTGCAAAAAACAAAAGCCGACTGACATGGCTTATTTTTGCCAATTCTGCACGCTAGCCCTCAACTAAGCGTTTTGTTTGAGACTAAACTCGACATATTTTTGAGAACTTCTTGCAGAAAACGAAAGCCGATCGAAATGGAACATTTTTGTCAATTCTGCACGCTAGCCCTCAACGAGACCTTTCATTTGAGACCAAACTCGACATACATCCAAAATCTTTTTGCGAAAAACAAAAGCCGATCAATATTAACCATTTTGTTAATTCTGCACATCAGCCCTTATCGAAACCTTTCATATGATACCAAACACCGTACACTTCAGAAAACTTTTTTCAAAAAACAAAAACCGATTGACATGGCACATTTTTGTCTATTCTGCACGCTAGCCCTCAACCAGACGTTTTGTTTGACACCAAACTCGATATACTTTTGAGAACTTCTTGCAGAAAACGAAAGCCGATCGGAATGGAACATTTTTGTCAATTCTGCACGCTAGCCCACAACGAGACTTTTCATATGAGACCAAACTCGACATACTTCTAAAAACTTTTTGCAAAAAACAAAAGCTGATCAATGTTAACCATTTTTGTTAATTCTGCACATCAGCCCAAGCTAGCCCACACCGAGAACTTTCATTTTATACCAAACACCACACACTTCTGACAAATTTTTGCAAAAAACAAAAATCGATGGACATAGCACATTTTTGTCAATTCTGCACGCAAGCCCTTAACGAGACCTTTCATTTGAGACCAAACTCGACATACCTTTGAGAAAGTTTTGTAAAAAACAAAAGCCGTTTAACATTGACCATATTTGTTATTTCTACACGTGTATGTAATTCGAAAATACCGAAACACTACATTTTTCTGACAACATTTTGCAAAAAACAATTTCTAATATACCAAGAACATTTTTGTCATTCGTGCACACCAGTCCACATTGTGTCATTTCCTTAACCCAAGGACTACCAACTTCTAACAACATTTTACGAATAACAAATGCAGATCGACAAGACACATTTTTTTTGTCATTTCAAAATCGGCCCTTATGGTTTTTCTTTCTTTTGATATCAAACACAGCAAAGTGTTTAATTTAATTAGGAACATTTATTTTTTATTTAGTTACTTCATAATTTGGGCAACACTGTATGTATTAAAATATTGTAGTTAATTTTTAAATTTATAAATTACCATCGGCAATCCTAATATAACAGCCACTGTCTTCAGTGAAGTTCATTTAGGAATATTTGTTTTTTGTTAAGTTATATCATCACACATTTGGCAACATTGACTTATGTAATTTGAAACGTAAAAATTTAAAATAAATAAATGTGTTGTGTTATAAACTTAAAATATTGGTAAACCTTTGCTCAGGACTATTATTCATGACACTGTTTTCAAATCTTTGATATCAATGTTCTATTAAAAGAAACAATCAATTAAAGTTCATAGACAGATTTTCAAAAGTGACGGATGACTGCGTGATTCTTCTTAAATTTATACATGGCCTCTGGGATCCATTGTTTCACTTGGCCTTTTTGGCTTAGTTTTCGATTTTTTACACAAAAACCATGCACGGTAAAAACATGGGACACCCAAAAGCTAGTGGCCCTCATTAAACCACATCTAATAAAATAATATTAAAATTATTACATGAATGGTTTGACCTGTACCCGTGAGAAAAGTTTTTGCGATGCTTGAGATGAATCCAAATATATATATTGTGAATCTATCGTTTTAGTATATAAGACTAGCGAATTCTCGGCTACGCCGAGCATTCCCTAGAGCTCCGCTGTCAGTGCAAAAAACAAATGCCAATCGACATGAAACAGCTTTTTCATATCTGCACGTCAGCCTTCACCGAGACCTTTCATTAGATTTCGAACACGATATACTTCTATTAACTTTTAAAAAAACATAACCCGGTCGACATGAAACATTTTTGTCAACTATGCACGTCAGTCCTTACCGAGACCTTTTATTTGACACCAAACACAACATACTTTTGACAACTATTTGCGAAAAACAAAAGCCGATCGGCATGGAACATTTTTGTTAATTTTGCACGCTAGCCCTCAACCAGGCGTTTTGTTTGATACCAAACTCGACATACTTTTGAGAATTTCTTGCAAAAAATAAAAACCGATCGACGTAGTACATTTTTGTCAATTCTGCACGCTAGCCCTCAACGAGACCTTTCATTTGAGACTAAACTCGACATTCTTCTATAAACTGTTTGCAAAAAAACAAAAGCCGATCAACAAATATGTTTGTTAATTCTGCACACCAGCCCTTATCGAAACCTTTCATTTGATACCAAACACCACACACTTGTGACAACTTGTTGCAAAAAACAAAAGCCGATTGACATGCCACATTTTTGTCAATTCTGCACGCTAGCCCTCAACGAGACGTTTTGTTTGATACCATACTCGACATACTTTTGAAAACTTTTTGCAGAAAACTAAAGCCGATCGGAATGGAACATTTTTGTCAATTTTGCTAGCTAGCCCTCAACGAGACCTTTCATTTGAGACCACATTCGACATACTTCTGAAAACTTTTTGCAAAGAACAAAAGCCGATCAACATATACCATTTTTGCTAATTGTGTACACCAGCCCTTATCGAAACCTTTCATTTGATACCAAACACTACACTCTTCTGACAACTTTTTGCAAAAAACAAAAACCGATCGACGTAGTACATTTTTGTCAATTCTGCTCGCTAGCCCTCAACGAGACCTTTCATTTGAGACCAAACTCGACATACTTCTAAAAACTTTTTGCAAAAAACAAAAGCCGATCAACATTAACCATTTTTGTTAATTCTGCACACCAGCCCTTATCGAAACCTTTCATTTGATACCAAACACCACACACTTGTGACAACTTTTCACAAAAAACAAAAACCAATCGACATAGCACATTTTTGTCAATTCTGCACGCTAGCCCTCAACGAGACGTTTCATTTGAGACCAAACTCGACATACTTCTAAAAACTGTTTGCAAAAGCCGATCAACTTTAAATATTTTTGTCAATTCTGCACACCAGCCCTTATCGAAACCTTTCATTTGATACCAAACACCACACACTTGTGACAACTTGTTGCAAAAAACAAAAGCCGATTGACATGGCACATTTTTGTCAATTCTGCACGCTAGCCCTCAACGAGATCTTTCATTTGAGACCAAACTCGACATACTTCCAAAAATTTTTTGCAAAAAACAGAAGCCGATCAACATTAACCATTTTTGTTAATTCTGCACACCAGCCCTTATCGAAACCTTTCATTTGATACCAAACACCACACACTTGTGACAACTTTTCGCAAAAAACAAAAGCCGATTGGCATGGAAAATTTTTGTCAATTCTGCACGCTAGCTCTCAACGAAACCTTTCATTTGAGACCAAACACCACACAATTATGACTAATTTTTGCATAAAACAAAAGCCGATCGGAATGGAACATTTTTGTAAATTCTGCACGCTAGCCCTCAACAAGACCTTTCATTTGAGACTAAACTTGACATACTTTTGCGAAATTCTTGCAAAAAACAAAAGCCGTTTAACATTAACCATTTTTGTTAATCTGACAACTTTTTGCAAAAAACAATAACCGATCGACAGAGCATATTTTTGTCATTTCTGCACGCTAGCCCATAACGAGACCTTTCATATGAGACCAAACTCGACATACCTTTGAGATTTTTTTGCAGAAAACAAAAGCCGATCGGAATGGAACAAATTTGTCAATTTTGCTCGCTAGCCTTCAACGAGACCTTTCATTTGAGATCAAATTCAACGTAAGTTTGAGAAAATTTTGCAGAAAACAAAAGCCGATCATCATTGTTATTTTTTTTTAATTCTACACGCCAGCTTTTATCGAGCCCTTTCATTTGATACTAAACACCACATACTTCTCACAAATTTTTCCAAACAACATTTTTCTGACAACATTTTGCAAAAAACAAATTCTAATTTAGTTAGAACATTTTTGTCATTCGTGCACACCCGTCCACATTGTGTCGTTTCCTTAAATCCAAGGACGACCTACTTCTAACATCATTTTCTGAAAAACAAATGCACATCAACATCGCCATGACAATTTTTTTTGTCATTTCAAAACCGGCCCTTATGGTTTTCTTTCTTTTGATATCAAACGCAGCAAAGTGTTCAATTTAATTAGGAACATTTGATTTTTATTTAATTACCTTATAATTTGGCAACATTGTTTGTATTAAAAATAGTAGTTAATTTTAAAAGTTATAAATTAATATTGTCAACCCTAATACAACTGCCACCGTCTTCAGTGAAGTTAGTTTAGGAATATTTGGTTTTAATTTAGTTACTTCATCACACATTTGGCAACATTGACTTTTGACATTGGAAACGTCAAAATTTATATTAATTAAATACGTTATGTTATAAACCAAAAATATTGATAAAACCTTTGCTCAAGACTATTATTAATGATACTGTTTTCAAATCTTGGATATCAATGTGCTATTAAAAGATATAATCATTTAAAGTTCATAGACAGATTGTCAAAAGTGACGGATGACAGCGTGATTCTTCTTAAATTTAGACATGGCCTCTGGGATCCATTGTTTCAAGGTACCAATTTTGCAGAATTTTAATTTTTTTACTCGAAAACCAGTCACAGTAAAAATATGAGACCACAAAAGGATCGAAAATTACATTTTTTCCTACAATCTATAAAAAAATACATCAATCCCTTTTTTGGTTCAGGCTGTAGGCCTTTACAAAATTTACTCGATCTTCGTGATGAATCTATAGAGAGAAAGTGAATGTAATCGTTTAGTATAGTGACTAGCGAATTCTCGGCTACGCTGAACATTCCCTAGAGGTCCGCTGTCAGTGCAAAAGAAAAATACCGATCGACATGACACAATTATTTCATATTTCCACGTCATGCCTCACCGAGACCTTTCATTAGATTGCAAACACGATATACTTCTAATAATTTTTTGCTAAAAACGAAAGCCGGTCGACATGAAACATTTTTGTTATTTATGTACCCCAACTCTCACCGAGACCTTTCATTTGATACTATATACGACATACTTCTGACAACTTTCTGCATAAAACAAAAGTCGATCGACATTGACCATTTTCGTTAATTCTGCACACCAGCCTTCATTGAAACCTTTCATTTGATACCAAACACTACACACTTCTGACAAACTTTTGCAAAAAACAAATACCGATCGACATAGCACATTTTTGAAAATTCTGCACGCTAGCCCTCTTTGAGACCAAACTCGACATACCTTTGAGAATTTTTTGCAAAAAACAAAAGCCGATCAACATTGAACTTTTTTGTTAATTCTACACGCCAGCCTTTATAGAGCCTTTTCATTTGATACCAAACACCACATACTTCTCAAAACTTTTTCCAAAAAACAAAAGCCGTTCGATATAGAACATTTTTGTTCATTTTGCACGCTAGCCCTCATCGTGACCTAGCCTAATATAACATTCATTGTCTTCAGTAACGTTCATTTGGGAATATTTGTTCTTTGTTTAGTTACTTTGTTAAACATTTGGGAATATTGACTTATGTAATTCGAAAATACCCAAACACGACATTTTTCTGACAACATTTTGCAAAAAACAAATTCTAATCTACGTAGAACATTTTTGTCATTCGTGCACACCAGTCCGTATTGTGTCGTTTTCTTTAATCCCAAGGACGACCTACTTCTAACAACTTTTTACGAAAAACAAATGCAGATCGACATGACACATTTTTTTGTCATTTTAAAACTGGCCCTTATGGTTTCCTTTGTTTTGATAACAAACACAGCAAAGTATTTAATTTATTTTATTTAGGAATAGTTTTTTTTTATTTAGTTACCTACTACCTAATTTAGCAACACTGTTTGTATTTTTTGTTTACATTTTTGTCAATTATGCACGCCAGTCCTTACCGAAACCTTTTATTTGACACCAAATACCACACACTTCTGACAACTTTTTGCAAAAAACAAAAGCCGATTGACATGGCACATTTTTGTCAATTCTGCTCACTAATTCTCAACCAGACGTTTTGTTTGATACCAAACTCGACATACTTTTGAGAACTTCTTGCAAAAAACAAAAGCCGATCGAAATGGAACTTTTTTGTGAATTTTGCAAGCTAGCCCTCAACGAGACGTTTCATTTGAGACTAAACTCGACATATTTCTGAGAACTTTTCGCAAAAAAACAAAAGCCGTTCAACATTCAGCAATTTTGTTAATTTTTCACGCAAACTCTCATCGAGACCTTTATTTTGATACCAAACACCACATACTTCTGACAACTATTTGCGAAAAACAAAAGCCGATTGGCATGGAACATTTTTATCAATTCTGCACGCTATCCCTCAACGAAACCTTTCATTTGAGACCAAACACCACACACTTGTGACAACTTTTTGCAAAAAACAAAAACCAATCGACATAGCACATTTCTGTCAATTCTGCACGCTAGCCCTCCACGAGACGTTTCATTTGGGACCAAACTCGACATACCTTTGAGAACTGTTTGCAGAAAACAAAAGCCGATCGGAATGGAACATTTTTGTCAATTCTGTTCGCTAGCCCACAACGAGGCCTATCATTTGAGATCAAACTCGACGTACCATTAAGAAAAAAAAAAACAAAAGCCGATCAGCCTTGACCATTTTTGTTAATTCTACACGCCAGCCCTTATCGAGCCTTTTCATTTTATACCAAACACCACATACTTCTCACAACTTTTTCCAAAAAACAAAAGCAGTTCGATATGGAACATTTTTCTTTATTCTGCACGCTAGCCCTCATCGAGACCTAGCCTAATATAACATCCACAGTCTTCAGTAAAGTTAATTAGGGAATATTTGTTTTTTGTTGAGTTACTTCATTACACATTTGGCAACATTGACTTATGTAATTCGAAAATATCCAAACACGACATTTTTCTGACAACATTTTGCAAAAAGTGAATTCTAATCTACGTAGAAAATTTTTGTCATTCGTGCACACCAGTCCACATTGTGCCGTTTCCTTAAAACCCATGGACGATCTACTTCTAACAACTTTTTACGAAAACAAATGCATATCGACATGACACATTTTTTTTTCATTTCAAAACCAGCCCGTATGGTTTTTATTCTTTTGATATCAAAAACAGCAAAGTGTTCAATTTAATTAGAAACATTTAATTTTTATTTAGTAACTTCACAATTTGGCAACTCTATTTGTATTAAAATATTATAGTTAATTTTTAAATTTATAAATAACCATCGGCAATCCTAATATAATAGCTACTGTCTTCAGTGAAGTTCATTTAGGAATATTTGTTTTTTGTTTAGTTATTTCATCACACATTTGGCAACATTGACTAATGTAATTCGAAACGTCAAATTTTAAAATAATTAAATGTGTTGTCTTATAAACTTAAAATATTGGTAAAACCTTTGCTCAGGACTATTATTCATGATACTGTTTTCAAATCTTTAATATCAATGTTCTATTAAAAGATATAATCATTTAAAGTACATAGACAGATTGTCAAAAGTGACAGATGACGGCGTGATTCTTCTTAAAGTTAGACATGGCCTCTGGGATCTATTGTTTCAAGGTACCAATTTTGCACAGTTTTTATTTTTTTAAGTGAGAATCACTCACAGTAAAAATACGAGACTCCAAAATGATCGCAGTTCATATTATACCCTACAATTTAAAAAAAAATTACAACAATCCCTTAGCTGGTTGTGGCTGTAGCTATTTATAAAAATTAATCGTTTGCCGTGATGAATCTATAGAGAGTGAAATATATTAAAAATAGTGAATGTAATCGTTTAGTATAGTGACTAGCGAATTCTTGGCTACGCCGAGCATGCCCTAGAGCTCCGCTGTCAGTGCAAAAAACAAATGTCGATCGACATGAAACAATTATTTCATATTTTTACGTCAGGCCTCACCGAGACCTTTCATTAGATTGCAAACACGATATACTTCTAATAATTTTTTGCAAAAAACAAAAGCCGGTCGGCATGAAACATTTTTCTCATTTATGTACCCCAACTCTCACAGAGACCTTCCATTTGATACCATACTCGACATACTTCTGACAACTTTCTCCATAGAACAAAAGTCGATCGACATGAAACATTTTTATTATATCTACACGCTAGCCCACACCGAGACATTTCATTTGATACCAAACACTACTTATTTGTGACAACCTTTTGCAAAAAACAAAAGCCGATCGACATTGACCATTTTCGTTAATTCTGCACACCAGCCTTCATTGAAATCGTTTATTTGATACCAAACACGACATACTTCTGACAACTTTTTGCATAAAACAAAAGCCGATCGGCATGGAACATTTTTGTCAATTTTGCACGTTAGCCCTCAACGAGACCTTTCATTTGAGACCAAACTCGACATACCTTTGAGAAATTTTTGCAAAAAACAAAAGCCGATCAACATTGAACTTTTTTGTTAATTCTACACGCCAGCCCTTATCGAGCCTTTTCATTTGATACCAAACACCACATACTTCTCACAACTTTTTCTAAAAAACAAAAGCCGTTCGTTATAGAACATTTTTGTTCATTTTGCACGCTAGCCCTCATCGTGACCTAGCCTAATATAACATTCACTGGCTTCAGTAACGTTAATTTGGGAATATTTGTTCTTTGTTTAGTTACTTTATTATTCATTTGGCAATATTGACTTATGTAATTCAAAAATACCCAAACACGACATTTTTCTGACAACATTTTGCAAAAAACAAATTCTAATTTCTAATCTACGTAGAACATTTTTGTCATTCGTGCACACCAGTCCGTATTGTGTCCTTTCCTTAAAACACAAGGACGACCTACTTCTAACAACTTTTTACGAAAAACAAATGCAGATCAACATGACACATTTTTTTGTCATTTTAAAACTGGCCCTTATGGTTTCCTTTCTTTTGATAACAAACACAGCAAAGTATACAATTTAATTTATTTAGGAATATTTGATTTTTATTTAGTTACTTTATAATTTGGCAACACTGTTTGTATTAAAAAATAGTAGTTAATTTTTAAATTAATAAATTAATATTGTCAACCCTAATACAACTACCACCGTCTTCAGTGAAGTTAGTTTAGGAATATTTGGTTTTTATTTAGTTACTTCATCACACATTTGGCAACATTGACTTTTGACATTGGAAACGTCAAAATTTATGTTAATTAAATACGTTATGATTTAAACTTAAATTAGTTGTAACACCTTTGCTCAAGTCTATTATTCATGAAATTCTTTTTAAATCTTTGATATCAATGTTCTATTAAAAAAAAAACTCATTTAAAATTCATAGACAGATTGTCAAAAGTGACGAATGACGGCGTGATTCTTCTTAAATTTAGACATGGCCTCTGGGATCCATTGTGCATTCCCTAGATCTCCGCTGTCGATGCAAAAAACAAATGCCGATTGACATGAAACAATTTTTTCATATCTGCACATTCCAAACACAATATACTTCTAATAACTTTTTGCATAAAACAAAAGTCGATCGAAATGGAACATTTTTGTCATTTCTGCACGCTAACCCACAACGAGATCTTTCATTTGATACCAAACACAACATTCTTCTGACATTTGTTTTCCATAAAACAAAAGTCAATCGACGTGGAAACCTATTTACAATTTCTACAGGCTAGCCGACACCGAGATCTTTCATTTGATACCAAATACTATGAACTTCTGACAACTTTTTGTAAAAAGAAAAGCAGATCGACATGGAACATTTTTGTCAATTCTGCATGCTAGCCCTCAACGAGACCTTTCATTTAAAACCAAACTCGACATTATTCTGAGAACTTTTCGCAAAAAACAAAAGCCGATCAACATTGCGCAATTTTGTTAATTTTTCACGCAAACCCTCATCGAGACTTTTATTTTGATATCAAACACCACATACTTCTGATAAAAAAAATCTGTGCTGTTCTTTGTAGAAAGTTTTGACGAATTTATTCGAAGACGGTTCAACCCTTTTCCCAGAACTAAATTATCATATTAAAAGTGTTTTATTTGTGATTTTATTTATAAATTATGCTTAATTGTGATCTGTTTGTGGTTCTTTATGTGCAGTGTGCTTTTGTTCCAGAAAAATTGTATTAATTTTAATAAATTAACGTAAGCTTGAAATTTAAAATTTTTATAAACTTCATATCTTATTTTTGGGCCTAACATGTTACGGACGCTTTCGGCGCATTAGTTCTGTTACATGTGAATTATTTTAAGGGACCTAGTGAAATTTGCAACTTTCTAACTGCCCTAGTTTACTAATTAGTTGCCACGTTGTTTTCAAGAATTTCTGTAATTTCTTATTAAATACGAAAATCTTTTGGGTGATTTCCAAAGATTGACGTTTCCTTGTAATTCGCCATCTTTTAAGCCCCTACCCAGATCTCTGGGTGGTGAGAAATTAAGTAGAGCAAATTAATTTTGTGATCTTTTAAATCAATTATCTCGAGTTCTAGACTATTTATCGGAACAAGGGTTCTTGATTCTTTATCTCTTTGTTATATTTTATCTAGATTAGTGCTTTTTGCCATAATTTTTTAACGAAAGTGAAAAATTATCTAGAGCAATTTCTATTCTTATTTGCTTTAATTGGTTTTGTGTCTTTTAATTTATGTATTTTATTAGCTCCTTTTTATAACTGGGAGTACAACAAAGCCGCCGTTAATCTGATTTTTTTTACAATTAACGGAATTTTAAGTCATTTTGTACAAAAGTAGAGCAGTTCATTATCTCTGGTATTTTTCAGTTTTTAAATTTTTTTAAAGTTTTCCTTATTCAGTGGCTCTCTTGCCACACGTTTTCGAATATTTTTTTTCGTTTTTAAATTTTGTTTTTGATTTATAGGCTCGGTTAGGCCTTTTTTTCTCGATCATCAGTTCTTGGCACTTTCTTTCTTTCAGCTTGTCTCCCCTGTTCAATTTTCACCGTCATTGTAGATTTTAGGTTTGTTTTAATAATATACACTAATTTTATTTATTTATTCATATTTATTTACATTTATTTGGTTCCAATAACATGTCATAATGTCTGAGTGCGCAAAATGTAGGTATAAGAAAAAGGATTTGAGTTTAGTCAATTGTGAGGGGTCCTGCAACAAGAAGTTTCATACAGCATGCATTAATATAGCGAAGAAGTATTTAATGTCTTTGAAAAAAGCAATTTTTTTTACTTATGTGATACGTGCAAGAGATCCTGTGCCGTTACTGATAAATCACAAGCAATTTATATTTCAAGCAAAATCGACAAAATCACAGCTACCTCATCTAAATTATTAGAAAAACAAAATAATTCACTCAGATTTGATACGCTTGTCAATAAAATCGATTCTATGCTTCTTTCTTTTAAAAATGAAATTTTAACTGAAATTGAACAAAAAATATCAGATTCCATCAAAAGTTTCTCAGTTCAACCCGCTTCTCCTTGTGGCCCATCTTCATATGCGTCAGTTACCAAACCCAAACCCATTGAGCCTCCCATTATTATTAAACCAAAAATTTGTCCTCAAAAATCCGGCATTACCAAGGGTGACTTATTGAAGTCTTTGAATCCAGCTGAAAACGAAATTAACCTTACCAATATTAAACAATCCAATAATGGTAGTGTTATTATTAGTTGTGGTAATAATACTAGTTCCACTAAACTTAAACAAGCACTTAATGATAAACTCAGTGATAAATACCATATTAAACAACTTCCGCTTCTTAACCCAAGGATTAAAATTGTTGGCTTGATTGATAAACTTGAACCCTCCACTATTGTGAATTATTTGAAAATACAAAACAAAGCCAGCATAACTGAAAATAGTACTTGCGAGTTCATCTCAATCAAACCATTGCGAAAAAATCAGAATCTTTACCAATGTGTCATCCAAGTTGACCACAAAACCTATTATGATATCATGAAATGTGGAAAACTTTTTATTGGTTATGATCTTTGCACAGTTTATGATATAATTGATTTAAGACGCTGCTTTAATTGTTGTGAATTTAACCATTTAGCCACCAACTGTATAAAAAAATCTCCGATTTGTCCAAAATATGCTGACTCATAACTTAAGTGTCTTTTTTGCCACACTTCTTAAATGTATCAATTGTTACAATTACAATAAAGTTAACAATACTAACATAAATACAGATCATTCTGCTTGGGATGGTGAGTGTCATGTATTTAAACAAGCCTTAGAAAAATTGAAAAAAATCAGTACTAGGAAGCATATAGCAATCACAGAATCAGAATTATGTTGATTCCGAATCAAATTCTGTTTCTTTTTCTTCTTTTTCAGATACATGTAGTGCTAAAATAACATCAACTAATAGCATTAACTGTTTTTACCAAAATGTCACAGGTCTTACCTCGAAGTGCAGTGATCTATACGAATTTTCAACATGCTCTGCTCAATGTCAGCTTATTGCTCTTACTGAAACTTGGTGTCATAACGGTATCAACAACTCTGAACTCTTTGATTCTAATTTTTTCACCGTTTTCAGATGTGACCGGAAGTTCAGTGATATAAACAAAAAACGAGGAGGAGGGGTCCTTCTCGCTGTTTCGAATTCTCTCCAAGCTACTTCTATAAACATTTCTCCCTATTCTGATGGCTTTTCTTCAATTCCACACATAGATATACTCCTAATAAAAATTATCATGAAGCATACAATTTTCTACGCCTTAAACATCTACATACCTCCTTCCTGTTCCGTCGAAGATTATAACACCCTGTTTGACTCGCTAGCAAGTTTATATTTTCTGTACAACTCTCCTTTAGTTATATTTGGTGATTTCAATATTTCTCTATACCTGAATTGTTATAATAACAATTGCTCATGTCCGCTTTTTAATTCTATCAACCAATTTATGAATATTTTAGATTTGGAACAATATAACTTTATTGAAAATGAGCATGGTAAACTTTTGGATTTAATATTAACTAATATTCCCTGCACTGTTTCTAAATCATTTGACTCTTTTTGTCGTGAATATGCGCATCATCCTGCTTTGGTAGTTGATCTCTCTATTACTAATAATAATAAAAATTTAAAAGCAATATCCAACAATGACTTCAATTTTCGTAAGGCCGACTTTCCTGCTTTATATGCGGATCTTTCAAATATTAATTGGAATTTTTTAGACAACTATGTTGAAATAAACAGTATTATAGATGCCTTTTACTCAGCAATAAATAAGATCTTACATAAACACGTTCCTCTAAAACGCAAATGTTCAAAATCTTACCCTCAGTGGTTTACAGGTCCCCTCATACACAAGATCAAATCGAAATTTAAAGCTTGGATAAAATACAAGAAATATAAATCTTCTGAAAACAAGGATACATACATCAAACTAAGACAGGAGCTTAAACGTGACATCAAGGAGGCTTACAAAAATTACTGTTTAAAAGTCGAAAACGAAATCCACCAAGAACCAAAAAAAAATTGGTCAGTTGTAAATATGAAGCGTAATTCCTCTCATATTCCTTCAGTCATGAACTATAATAATTCCACGACAGATGATCCTCAAGAAATAGTCAACTGCTTCGCTAATCACTTCGCAATATCCCATAAAGATAACGCAAACAACTCAAGTGATTTCAACATTACAGATATGTTTACCACCCTGTGCATACACTATATTACTGAGGATGAGGTTATATCAGCCATAAATAAATTAAAATCTAATATGACTACTGGACCAGATCAAATCCCTGCATTTTTTAAAAAGGACTGCCATCCCGTTTTAGTCGGTCCCCTTACTTTGATCTTCAGCAAAATAATCAATCTTTCGTCCTTTCCCGAAAAATGGAAATTATCTAAAATAAAACCAGTTCATAAAAATGGGAACAAAAACGAAATTTTTGAGTCAATCTTATATAACAGAATCTATAATTTTGTCTTCAACTCAATATCTATCCACCAACATGGTTTTATAAAAGGGAGATCAACAGCCACTAACCTCATCTGCAAGACACAACAGATAAGCGAAGCATTTGACAACCAAGGTCAAGTGGATGTAGTCTACCTGGATTTCTCCAAAGCCTTTGATACTATCGATCATACTCTTCTGTTGCGCAAACTTGCAATCTACGGCCTCTCTACCCCCCTTTTACAACTTATTTCGTCTTACCTTACAAATAAATCACTATTTGTCAACATAAATGGACATAACTCGGAACCTTTTTTGCAACAATCAGGTGTACCACAAGGCTCGATTTTAGGACCATTTTTTTTTAATATATTTATTAATGATATCACAACCAACTTTGACGTTAATTTCCTACTTTATGCTGATGACTTAAAACTTTTGTGTAACATCTCGTCCACTGATGACTGTGAATCGCTTCAAAATAATTTAAACACCATCTTCACGTGGTGCATTAACAATAATTTAAACTTAAATATAAACAAATGTCAATGTTTATCCTATACAAAAAAACATAACCCAATTTTGTTTCAATATTCTATTAACAATATCATTCTACCTCGGCCGAACACAGTTACTGACTTGGGAATTACCTTCGACCACAAGCTATCTTTTACGAAACATATAGAAGACAAAATAACTGTAGCCTTCAAGTGCCTTGGATTCATTATTCGTAACTCTTATATGTTTTCAAATTCAAATATCCTATGTTTAATTTTTGTGTCCCTAGTTCGACCTCACGTCGAATATTGCTCTATTGTCTGGAATCCTCATTACAAGACCCAAATTGAACCTTTGGAATCCGTACAAAGAAAGTTTCTAAAATTTGCAACCTACCTCTCAGAAGGTTTTTACCCACCGAAGGGCATACCCCAATCGCAACTGTTGGTATCTTTTAACCTCACCTTACTAGAACATAGGCGTCAACTTTCCTCCGTAATTTTTTTACATAAATTAATAAACAATCATATAGACTGTATTTCCATTTTAAACAAAATAAATTTTTAAATTAATAGAGCATCCTCGAGGCATAAAAACACTTTCCTCACTAAAACAGCGCGAACCAACATTTTATCAAAATCTCCCATTTACAACATGATTAATTCTCACAGCAGTGTTGAGAATGAAATCGACATTTTTTTCCATTCGATTGCCGATATAAAGAATCTTTTCAATAATTTCTAACATAATGTGTTTTTCTTTTCCCTCTTATTGGGTATTTACCTGTTGCGAATTGTATCAATAATAATAATAATAATAATAACTATTTGCGAAAAACAAAAGCCGATCGGCATGGAATATTTTTGTCAATTCTGCACGCTAGCCCTCAACGAAACCTTTCATTTGAGACCAAACACCACACATTACTGACAACTTTTTGCAGAAAACAAAAGCCGATCGACATAGCACATTTTTGTCAATTCTGCACGCTAGCCCTCAACCAGACGTTTTGTTTGAGACCAACCTCGACACACTTTTGAGAACTTCTTGCAGAAAACAAAAGCTGATCGGAATGAAACATTTCTGTCAATTCTGCATGCGAGCCCTCAAGGAGACCTTTCATTTGAGACCAAACTCGACATACCTTTGAGAAAGTTTTGCAAAAAACAAAAGCCGATCAACATTGACCATATTTGTTAATTCTACACGCCAACTCTTATCGAGCTCTTTCATTTGATACCAAACACTACATACTTCTCACAACTTTTTCCAAAAAACAAATGCCGTATGATATGGAACATTTTTGTTCATTCTGCACGCTAGCTCTCATCGAGACCTAGCCTAATATAACGTCCACTGTCTGCAGTAAAATTCATTTGGGCATATTTGTTTTTTGTTTAGTTACTTCATTACACATGTGCCAACATTGACTTCGAAAATACCCAAATACTACATTTTTCTGACAACATTTTGCAAAAAAACAAGTTCTAATCTACTAAGAACATTTTTGTCATTCGTGCACACCAGTCCACATTGTGTCATTTCCTTGAAACCCAAGGATGACCATTTTCTAACAACTTTTTACGAAAAACAAATGCAGATCGACAAGACACATTTTTTTTGTCATTTCAAAATAGGCCCTTGTGGTTTTCTTTCTTTTGATATCAAACACAGCAAAGTGTTTAATTTAATTAGGAACATTTGATTTTTATTTAGTTACTTCATAATTTGGCAACACTGTTTGTATTAAAATATTGTAGTTATTTTTTAAATTTATAAATTACCATCGGCATTCCTAATATAACAGCCACTGTCTTCAGTGAAGTTCATTTAGGAATATTTGTTTTTTGTTTAGTTATTTCATCACACATTTGGCAACATTGACTTATGTAATTCGAAACGTCAAAATTTAAAATAAATAAATGTGTTGTGTTATAAACTTAAAATATTGGTAAAACCTTTACTCAGGACAATTATTTATGAAACTGTATTCAAATCTTTGATATCAATGTTCTATCAAAAGATACAATCGATTAAAGTTCATAGACAGTTTGTCAAAAGTGACGGATGACTGCGTGATTCTTCTTAAATTTATACATGGCCTCTGGGATTCATTGTTTCACTTGACCTTTTTGGCTTAGTTTTCAATTTTTCACACAAAAATTATGCACGGTAAAAATATGGGGCACCCAAAAGCGATTTGCCCTCATTAAACCACATCTAATAGAATAATATTAAAATTATTAAATGAATGGTTTGACCTGTACCCGTGAGCAAAGTTTTTGCGATGCTCGAGATGAATCCAAATATATATTGTGAATCTATCGTTTTAGTATATAAGACTAGCGAAGGCTCAGCTACGCTGAGCTTCACTAGGCCTCAATGAAGTATTTACAGTTGACGTCAAATTTCATTTCTGTACACCAGCTCTCGACGAGACCTTTCATATGATACCAAACATGACATTCTTCTGACAAATTTTGCAATAAAAACAAAAGCCGATCGACCTGGCAAATTTTTGTTATTTTAATATGGCTGCCCTACTCGAGTGCTTTCATTTGATACCAAACACGGCATACTTCTGACAGTTTTTCAAAAAAAACAAAAGCCGATCGAAAATTTTGCGATTTCTGCAAGCCAGCTCTTATCGACTCCTTTCATACGATACCAAACACAACATACTTCTGACAACTTTTCGCTGAAAACAAAAGCCGATCGACATGGGACTATTTTATCATTTTTGCAAGCTAAGCCCTTGTCAAGTGCTTTCAATTAATACCAAGCACGGTATACCTCAGACAAATTTTTCATTGCTATAATCAAATTTTTAGTCTGTAAACCTTAATTATAAGTTCATTTTTGTTAAAAAAGGATTAATTAAAATACGCCTTGTGGTTGATATAATCAAAATTAAAATTTTATAAAATTTGATTACATTTTCTTCTATTATCTTACTCAAAATTTTCACTTCGTTTTAGACTATTGCATTTAACGAACAAACCTTTTGAATGGATAATTTTGGGGAACAAATTATTTTAATTTGAAGAAGAATTTGTAATATTTACCGACATACCTTCTTAATAAAACAGTTATTATTCAACAAAGTACATTACTTGCTTCACTTGAAAGTAATTTTGGTTACATTTGAGGAAGTTACTACAAGTCTTTTAGTTGATATAATCAAATGTGTTGTTTGTAAACCCTAATGGGATATATAACCTAATTTATTTTCTTCCATTTTATGGTTCTGTGCAAAAAATAAAATACCTGTATTTTTTTAAATCGGTCTATTATTGATATTTCCGGAGAAAAACAATAATAAAATTTTGGAGAGGGGATTTGTGACGTCACGTAGGAAACTTTGAGGATTTGAATTCATTCGATAAAAATCATTTATCGTGGAATAATGTACATTTGGCAAATTACCCCGGTTCCATTTTCAAAACAATGTACATATGTAAAAACTAAACAGCCTTTGAAAATAATACGACATTGACAATGTTAATAGATGAGTACAGACATTTCATTGTCAACCAAATTTGATTCCATGTTTTCTAGCTGTTGTAAATAAAAGTTGAATCCACAAAACATTAACATAACGAGAAGCGTAAACCAATGGATCAAGTGTGCAGCAGCACGGAACTGCTGCCATCTGATGTTCTCGGGGAAGAGTTACTCTAAGCCTATTTGATCAATTTTGTATGTCACATAAACGTCAAATACAGCTGTCAATTTTCATTTCTTTATTTATTACTACTGGATATTTTAATTTTAAATAAAAGATATACATTTGTTATCATTGTATTTATTATTTATTTATTCACTTAAAATAAACATATATGATGAAAGATGTTCTCTTGGTGCCATTTGTCGAAGCGATGTTCTCTCATCAAAAGTTTTGGAGAGATATTCTCTCGGTGTCATTTGTGGAAGATGTTCTCTCGGTGAAATTTGTCGAAATGATGTTCTCTCAGTAAAAGTATTGGAGAGATGTTCTCTTGGTGCCATTTCTGGAAGAGATGTTCTCTAGGTGAAATTTCTCGAAGCGATATTCTTTCTGCAAAAGTTTAGGAGAGATATTCTCTCGGTGTCATTTGTGGAAGAGATGTTTTCTCGACGAAATTTTTGGTGCGATGTTCTCTCAGCAAAAGTTTTGAAGAGATGTTTTCAACTGTGATTTAATGAACATGGAAGGAATTTTATTAACCCGTTTCACAATATTTTCTACCAATTGATTAGATACTATTTGACTTATATATTTTTTAGCATAATTCATTTTTGAAAGCTTGTTCTTCAATTTTATATTTTTTATTTTCTCTTGCCTATAAAATTTATATAATATTCTTTCTTTTCCAGATAAATTTGTAACACATAAAACTCTATTTTTATTTCTAGAATTACATGCCGAAACTGCGGTATTAGAAGGAATTTGATTTAAATTATTTTGACGTATAACGTTACACCTAGATCCTAATTCGGTTCTGGAAAACTCTATCCGATCGTTGAGACATGACAGATCTGCATTTGTATCGGAGTTTAAAAGTGTCTGGGAGACAGAATGAATGCATTTTTAGTAAACGGTGTTTCGATATGTTGTAAAAAGAATTAATATCAAAATGATCTTCACAAATATAAGAATATGATAAATTTGTACCTGCTTTTAATTTTACAAGAGGAAAATTAAAAAATGTTTATTCTGTGTGCCGCGGACAATCACACTTCTTTTATTTTTGCAGTTGGGGTATTTACATCGGTACTTATATGCTGAACTCTAAATAAAAAAAAATTTCTAATACATAGATAACAAATTTCCGAAAATATTACTTACGATGTCAACATTATAATTTTTTTATCCAACACCGTGTAATTATAACGACATAAGTATGATGTTTTTAGATAAATAAAGTAGGTCATAAGTCACTAGTGAGCTAAATATATTAGCTCCTTGTTTTTTGGTTCGTATCATAGTAACTACGTTATAAAACCTTTTCTACACTATTTTGTTCCTAAATGTCATTTCGAAATTCCATCTATCAAAAATCTTATAGGTATATTATATATATGATTAAAATGTTTTGGATAAAATGTTGTATGGTACACGTGTGTTAATTACCTAAGTCACTTGAAAAAATACCACACTCGGCCTAACGGCCTCGTGAGCTAAACTTTTCCTACGTGACATCTGTAATGTAACACATTTGTACCATAAATAACTATTATATTATTGCCTTTGTGGTAATTATTTATGTTTACTGTCATACTTTTTCCTTTTAATTTTTCATTGTCAATTGACATTGTTTAATATTGTTTACCCAGTTAACTTAATTTTAAATTAAAATTAAAATCAGAAGTTACTAAATTTTCCCCCAGATATGAAAGCATTGGAATATAAGTAGTTCAAAAATTAAAAAGGCATTCTATAAAGTCAAATTACTTTCATAAATATTCATATTTAACGATATATTAATTAAATAAAATTTAAGGTTTTTTGGAAAATGAATTAAGATTGCCTTGATAAATAAAACAAATTTTTGAATAAATTATATATCAACACTTTTGACTCATCGGTAAATTATTATTTTATTTAAAATTATTGTATTCTTGTAATAAAAATGACTATAACTTTGTTTATAAATTTAATTACTATATAATATTTTTTTTGTATTAATAAATCTATATTTTTATATAATATATAAACATAATTTTTATAGGTTTAACTATACCGTTTAAACCAGTCTTTGTAAAATTTGTTTATTGTGTATATAAGAAAAATTAATATTTTTAAGTTCACATAGATGGCACTAATTATGAATTTTATTACATCATCTAAGGATAGAATCGATATAATTATTCAACAATGAAATATTTTTATATTTAATTTTATATAGTGAGGTTAAGATTTACATGTGACGCGAAACTCAAATCTGAGTGCATGCATTTCGTATGGGAGTACATTTTCAATTCACGATATTAAAGCATTTTGGCAATTCTTAATTATAACATAGAGATTTTTACAAATAAAATAATAAATTAGGAAAAATTTCATTTTAAAGAAAGTAGTATCGCAAATAGTAACATATGTCGTTACTTGGTGCAGCAGATTAAAAACGCCGAGTTAAAGTGGCAGGTTCAACTGAATACTAAGACAGTTACGACATACCTTTTCAGAAATTTGCTCCTACTGTTTAAATTGAAGTTTATTAAATAACATTATGTTTTTTGGGTGTGTATATTACATTAGAAGATAGATAAAACATTAGAGATTAGTATTTATACGTTTTAATAATTAGGATTTGCATTTTATAATACTTTCCAGCAGCTTAAAGACAGCATATTTTTATTCACATAAGAATAACATGGGCGCATAAATCGGCGGAGACGAGTTAGGGTTTCAGTTTGAATTTGGCCCCACAAAATGACCGTTACTCTAATGTAGTCCATTAAAACTTATTCAGAACAAACTGAATGAAATATTTCAAATAAAAGTCTTGAATCTTTAGAATTCATGTAGATAGAAAATTTTCATCTCTTTCTACGAATAATGAAATGGCAAACGGTAATATGAAGTATGTGCTTTGAAAAGTGGTCTTGTGTGTAATATTTGTCGAATTTTTTGATTTTAACGTTACTATTTTCATCGAATTTTAACGTTACTATTTTCATCGAATTCTAAATCATTTACAGCTGACTTCTTATTTTGTAAATCTACAATGATTTTGTTTTGACAGGAATAAGGACATTTTATTTCCAGAAGTTCAAATCCGTTTTTTGCTTTCATAAAACCATCATCACTACATGCTACGTATGATTGGTTGTATAATATTACAACACAAGTCCAATTTCATGTATCATATCTTAGTTGAAGCTTGAAATACAGATCTCGCTTCACTTTCGGTTTCCAAGCCATAACGCATAACTTGATTACAATAAAAATTGTAGCCATTAATTCTTATCAACAACATTTTCATTATAATAATCATTGTCATATTTTCTCTGCACCAATCTAATTCTAATGGTACATATGTACATCTACAATGAAAGAGTTCATTACAGAATATGTAGTATTATTGCGAATTTATTTATCGTATGAAATTTTTATTAAGGTTTTTATTTTTAGATTTCTTCTTTCTACTCATTTTTTCTTTACACTTCCAGCCCTATTTAATGTGCTTTAAATTTCGCTATAAGTATAATACTTTATGCACTCGTTTCAGACATAATTTCTTTGCTTATATTTTGAAAATGTAAAAAGAGTATCAAGAAAATTTACGGACGTATTTATGTAGAAGGATTTTATTGAAACTTTGTGATATTTTTCTAACTGGGCTTGTAAAGGCTTGTACTGTATTTTAGAATTCTTATTTAAATGTGACTTCTCTACACAGTTATAATTGAAGGTAAAATTACAGAAATAACACATATGTAAACAAATACTTTGTTTCTTGCAGTAGTTTCTTTGGTACAAGTTGTGATACACAATAAAATGGTATCTTCTTTACATTTATTAATAAAATGAAGTCTCTTTATGATAATACAGCAAAATGAATATCTAGTCTTATTGATTTTATATGCATAATACAGTCTAATACTTATATTTTCAGCAATGTCAAAATGACAAGATAATTTGACAACTTTATGTTGGATGCGTACAAACTTGTGTTAAGTGTAAATTTTAAAATTCAAAGACACTTCTAATAAATTTAATTAGAACACAATATACTTTTTAAATAAAAATATTATAAATATAACTTAACAATTAACAATGGGCCTTTAGGGTCCCGAAAATTTACATAAAGGGTAGTCAACAATCAAAGCCGGCCATTTTCTTTTAAATTTTCGAGAATCTAAAGGCTCATTTTTAAATGTTAAATATTTTTGGTTTCTAAATAAATCTCTTTAAAATATATCTTATCATTTTAATAGGTACACTTCGTTTATGAAAATGAATTTTTAGATGTCAGATTGACAAATTTGAATAAAATAAAATAAGTAAAATATGTGAAATAATAATGTTCATAAAGTAACTTTTATTTACTATCCAATGAATATAAAGGTATAATATTATATTTTAAAATAACATATGTTTATAACTACAGAATAATAACTAAAACTAACTGTGGGAACTTGCAAACCTTGCTCGCAACTTTCATCATCACAAATTTTTGCATAAATAATCCTTTTTTTAAAACTTTATGGTTTTATATAAAAGAATATATTATATTTACTCTTTTTATAGCATTATTTATGATAAAAATAGCTTTATTTAATTTCATATGATTACATTCTGAGCCTAATATGACATCTGTAAGTGATAAAAATTAAAAATGTACTTAAAAATATTTATATCATACCTTAAATTAATATACAACAATTTTCAAACATTCTTTTCCATTATTTCGTAGTAAAAATATGAATTTTCATGCAATCCATTCACAGTCATATTCGACTAAGAGCATATGTCATCAAATGCATTTCTAGATTAATATTTGGTTACAGAAAGTGTTTATAGTTTGAAATATCAATGATAAATGAATAATTGGATAGATACTTTGTTTTTGTAAACGTTTTCATCTAAAAAATCATCTCGTTCCATAACAAAATACAATGGAATTTTAAAAAATCTAATCGTTGTTGTAATCAACTACTTTCATCTGAAATTTGATGAAAGAATACATAAAGAATGTATAAAATCCAGTTACTTACGTTTAATATAATCCAGATACATAATTCAAAATAATTATTGTACAATAAATTGTTAAACATTTCTTCCAAGATGGTATGAAGGAAAAGATTGTCAGTACTTTTAAATAAAAGTGTTTATGACTGAATACGACGTGCCTTGTTTGATTTCCAGAATTTATTTTTTTGTCAATAGTATTATTATCCGTAATTTTATGATATTTCTTTTCTACAAATCAATGACACGAAATTATTGAACAATTCAGGTTTAATGAAATATGTATTTATGTATGAGAAGTGTTTTAATAATAATAGATTTATTTAAATAAGATACCTCATTTTTTTTATTAAATAAAAACGACATTTTAATGTGATAATTTATTTGTGAATAATTATATTTCTTAAACGAAACTTTTATTATAATATCAATAAAATAGCAACTAATTTCACATTGATATAATATATAAATGAAATATATTACCATGGATACGAACAAAATTTATTAGTTTGTGCTAATTATTCATCGACATGGATCACAAAGAAGAAATTGAAGTGGTGGATGCAGAAGAAAACAGTAAGTAACTATATTAAATAATAATTTTATACTATAAATTATATTAATAAATTTACATTTTTCTACGGCAGCAACATTAACAGATCTGAAGCGTGAAATGGAGGAAGGATTAAGGTACGTGGAGGACATAAAAAGAAGAATAGAAGCGGTAGAAGATAAAAGCAGTGGAAAGGAGGTGGAGAATAATGATAAAGCGGTAATGGAGAAGAAGGGGAAAGAAGAAAATAGTTCCCGCGGTAGAGGTGGTAGTTACCGTGGCAAGTACGCCGGCCGGGGCCGCTGGCGACGGAGCTACCGCCGCTATCGCGGGAACCGGAATGCCCCCCAGACCACAACCAACAGCACAGTAAGGAAGATGCATTAATGTATTTATAAATTTTAATAACTCATACAAAATTTCTTACAGGATAGCCGGCAGTGGTGGGCGATGTACCACCTCATCAATAATTTTATGAAGAAGTAAGATAGTTTTTAGTTTTAGTTTTAGATAATTAAGAAAAATTCTATGTTTTAGTTTTAGTTTGTATGTAGATATAAGTATTTTTTAAGTTTGTTTAGTATAATAAATTTAGTTAAGTTCTAAATTGTTCAATTTTCATTATTTTCTTCTAATGTTGCTTTGCTAAAGTGATTAGGAATGATTGTCCGTGCGGCTCGTTCTGATTTTTTGTTTGTCGCCTTGTTGTAATAGTGAACTACGATTGACAGATCGCATTAGCGCACAATGAACTTATGGAAAGAGCTTTATAATTGATAATTCCGAAGAAAAACAATAATAAAATTTTGGAGAGGGGATATGTGACCTCACGTAGGAGACTTTGAGGATTTGAATTCATTCGATAAAAATATTTTTTCATAGAATAATGTACACTTGACAAATTACCCAGGTTTCATTTTTAAAAAGATGTACATTTATGTAAACACTAAACAGCCTTTGAAAATCATACGACATTGATAATGTTGACAGATGAGTACAGACATTTCAATGTGAACCAAATTTAATTCCATGTTATCTAGCTGTTGTAAATAAAAGTTGAATCTTGATAACATTAACTACGTAATATTTTTATTATTGTAATCAAAATTCGATTTTTGTTTTAGATTATTGCATTCAACGAAAAGACATTTTAAATAGATCATTTTGAAGAACAAACTATAATAATTTGGTAAAGCATTTGTAAAACTTACATACTTTGTTCTTATAACAGATTATATTCAACAAAATACATAAATTGCTTGATATGTAAGTTATTATTATTACATCTGAGGAAGTAGTTACAAGTTTTTTGGTTGTTGTAATCAAATTTGTAGTTTGTAAACCTTTATATCTCGACTTATCATTGTTGTTAAAAATTAACTTCATTTAAACATGCCTTATGATAGTAGTAATCAAAGTTTAAATTTTATAAAATAAATATAATCAAAATTTGAACTTTGTTTTAAATTATTGCATTTAACAAAAAATATTTTAATGAATAATTTTGAAGAACAAATTTTAATAATTTGGAGAAGAGTTTCTAATATTTACTACATGCTTTGTTACTATAACAGTTTTTAATCAACAAAATACATTATTTTTTCGTATAACTTAAAAACGATTAGCCGTACAATATAGAAATTTTGGTTATGGTAATTTTTGTCAATAGTGTTCTTATCCGTAATTTTATGTGATTTCTTTTCTATAAATATATTCTTGTTTGGATAACTTAACTTAATAAATTAAAAACTATATCTCAAATGAAAACACATATCTAAATACAGCCAAGAAAATATAAAATTACATACTTACATTACAGAATGTAGTGTAATTTTACTTTTAAACTAATTTTACTATATGTTTCTCCAAGCAAATACAAGACTTGCGTTATGATTATTTGATTATAGCTGACGTTTTGACTAACGACATATGTCATGACAATTTAAATAATGTAAATAAAGATTGCCGTAAATTATTATGTACAATGCACTTTTATGATGATCAGATACATTTCAGTAGTATTATTATCAGTAATTTTATGTTATTTCTTTTCTATATTAAATATTATTTCTCTTCTTTAAATAATGGATGTATGATCGAACATGAACCCTCTCTTAATTTTTTTATTAGGAGAAATAGAAAAAAAATCTGTTATATAACAGTTTTATTATATTAAATATACTGTTCGACACTGATATTCATACATCGACTATCAATTTTTAATTTTTATAAAATTATATTGATGAAATAAAACAGTAAGGAGGAAGCATGTATATATTTATATATTTTTTTCTATAGTGGATGTTAAAGTGCAATTTTATCAACTCAAAACAGTGGATAAAGTAGCATTTTAACCGCAAGGGTAGATAAAGTAACACTTTAACAGCAAGGGTAGATAAAGTACTTTAACTTTTGTTTATTAGAAGTACATTTCCATAACAACGCACACTACTGACATTTTAAAATTGTTCTTAAATAATAATTTAATTTTTCTAATTCTTTTTTCTTCAAAACCTGCTATAGAAAAAAATAAAATTTTATACACGACGATAAAATTAAATTATCGACTCGCGAAAAATAATTCACTCGCGATTATATCGCTCGTGAATTAACACTTTCCGCTTGTCGATAAAATATTATTTTATCGTCTTGTATAAAAAATAACTATTAATAACTTATACAAATTTTTTTACAGAATACAAAGTAGTGGTGCACTTTATATAATTTAATTAAGAAATAGGATGTCTTTTTTTCATTTTTTTTTGTTTGTAGATAAATATTTTGTAAGTTAGATTCGGTTAGATATAATAAATTTTGTTCTTGAGTCTAAATTTTTCATTCTTCATTCTTTTCGTCTAATGTTGCTTTGGCAGAGTGATCGGGAATGTTTGCCCGGCGTGCCACCTCGTTCTGATTTTTTTTTTGTCGTCTTGTGATAGTGAACTACGATTGAAAGATCTCATTAGCGCATAGTGAACTTATGGAAGGAGCAAAAATAAATGTGTTCAGGATGATATTTAAATTTTCTTATTTGCTTTTATAATTGATACTAAGAAAATACTATAAATAAAGTCTACTCAAGCTCCATAGACAAGACTTTATCAATTAATTACTATTTACAGAAGTTATGACATATGGACATAACAAAAATAATTTTTATCTACTCCCAGTCTATAATTAACAGAATAATATGTAAATTGTGTGTAATGTATATCATTACTGAAATTGTGCGAAGCAAACTAAATGATGTTTAAGAAACCAATGTAAGTAAATTAAAGGTCACTTTCGTTATTAAACGATTTGTTAACGAGTAGGTATTGACACAACAGTCGCATAAAAACCAATTAATGCTAACAGCGATACAGCGTGTTGTAAGAATTATATTATATTTCGCGTCTTTTATATACAAAAATATTTAAAAAAATAGATTCTGTTGAAATTTCCAGTTTAACGTTTAGAAATTCAAATATTATTTGGAAACAATAGCACACATTTACAGTTAAAAGTAACCAATTCTTAATTACAATACATTATACTGGAGTTTTGCCCAGTTTTTTACTTACTTTTTTATTCCAATGAAAAAATATGAACAAAATTTGTATGAAATGAAACTGACAACTAACTTTCGGAATGTCGGTAACATAGGTATCATAATTAAAAAATGACTACTAATTTTATTCCGTGGAAGATATTTTTTTCTCATTGTAATACTGCAGTCTTTTCATGATTGATGTAAAATGAAATAAAAATATAGTAGTAATAAAATCTTCTTGAATAAATGTGTAATTTTATAGTTATTTGAAACTCCACTGTTTGAGAATTGATTTGCTTCAAAATCTACTTCATACAACATTTATAAAAACAAATTTACAAATAACAATTGACTTTTTAAAACGACACATCCCTACTGAACATTTCTTTGTAGTATAGTTTTGATCAGTTAGATTTGATTATATTATAAAATTGTTTCAGAAATGCTGTGCTTACAAAAGAAATTTTTATAATGAAAAGGATGAATTGGAAATGTAAATAATGTCATTTTAAAATTAGGTTTTACTTTTATATTTGTTAGATAATAAAGTTAAAATTTGCCTCATGAAGATGATTATTTCATTATTTTTACTTACTTGAGTTTCGCCGATATGCCACCATTTTTTTGGCGGGAAAATTAAAATATGGAGTACTAATCCAAGATGAATTTTTTGTTTATCTATAATACGGATAAATACGAAATATTTTTTCTAATATTTTATTCGAATATTGTTTAATAGTTTCTGATCTATATTAATCACATAACAGTCTATAATAAAATTAATATATGTAACACAAACAAAAATGCATTAAATTTTTACCACAATGTTAAATGTCAAAAAATGAAGTTAATAATTTATCTGTTATATTACAAGAATACTTCATAAAATCGTACAAATTCTATTAATTTTATAATATACGTACTTTTTGAAGTTAATTTAGGCCTCAATAATGATAGGAACCAAATTGCATTATATTGTATTTAAGCGTTTTTTTAAATCTGACATTTCTAGAGATTAATGGCTCAGCCAGTAAGAAACTGACAATGGGGCCTATTCTGTACCTCAGTAGTTAATTTTTAACCAGTTGCTAAACTTATTAACAAATAAAAACAAACATTACAAGTGATGTTTTGATATTTCCTCCAGTGCTACCTATTATCATTGGAGAAAAAATTAGCAACTGGTTAAAAATTAATCACTGAGTTACAGAATATACATTTTTAATGAACATGTAGTGAAATTTTAAGAAAATTGTATTAAATGAAAGGAATTTGAAGCATTTGTAATCAGTTTTCTTTAACAGATGTATAATTATAACTGAGATACACAAAATAGGAAAGTTATATATTATTAAAATATTACAATAAATAATAATGACAATAAACTATGTAGTAAAAATCTTCTGGGCGGAACGAATGAGTCTTCAGGATTCCCTGTAAATGCTACCGGAAAACCGCCAAAAAACGTTAGCAAAAGACGATAACTAAACAAAAACAATAATGTGAAAGAATGAAACGAACCAGTACTACCACTTACATTATTTAAATATGTTGGAATTGCCATAAAGAAAGAGCGTTTTGTCGAAGAAGCAGTGGGCAAAATGGCCAATTCAGATTTAACCTTTTAAATTTTCTTTTAGTTTCAGAAAAAAAACGATAATAGGGCGACTTATTTGAAAAGTCGCAAAAAACAAGTTCGCGTTGTCATAGTAATTGGCATTATTTATTTAATTTCATTGACTGTCAATTAGGAAAATCTGTTGTAATCGTTGAAAATGTCAAAAAACAACGATTTCACCTAATTTAATGCTATGGCAATGGGTCTCGTGTTATGGCCACCAAGGAGCCATGATTTGAGTATAGCTGATATTTATCTTTGGGGCCGTTGGAAACAAATAGTTAATGCAAAATATCTTCGACCGAATGTAGCGAATTTAAAGGAGAGAATTAGAGACGCTGTGACGTCTTTAACTCTAGAAGAAATTCAAAGAAGTTAAAGAATTGCATCGAAAACTAGAATTGTGCGTTCAATAAACCGTGAATCGATTGAGTAGAATAGTTATTTTTCGACTTTTCTCTGAAACTAAAAGAAAATTTGAAAAGGTTAAAAATGAATTGGCACTTTTGAAACATACAAAAACTTTTACCAAGAATATATTTTTCTCGTAGAATAAGAAATGAAAATATTTTCCTTCTTTCCAACTCGATCCGAGGACATACTGTATATCAAGGCGTCAGAGAATGTTAATATGAATTTTGACTTACTTTATTTGGACATTGCAAAGTTTTCTCGTGGAATTTGTGACGCAAAATTTGAAGAATGTTTCTTTCATTTCATGTAGTATTTTATATGTTTACTTTCTGTAAATACGTCGAAGTTTTCTCGTGGAATTTGTGACGCAAAATTTGAAGAATGTTTCTTTCATTTCATGTAGTATTTTATATGTTTACTTTCTGTAAATACGTCGAAATTTTCCTCCAGTGATCAAACAGATATGCGTTCTGTTAAATAAAAAATAATATTTAGTTAATATGTTTTTTTTCTTTAAATATAAATGTATTTACCATTCTTGTTCAACTTCGTCAATAATAATATAGTTTTTCCGATGGTAGCAGAATCGTCAGCGAATAGAGTGGTTTCCATTTTAAGTTCCAAAATATTCAATATCGCTTTCCAAAGAAGGTTATTCTTGACAAGTTTTCCAAAAATATATTTTTTGTGAAACTGCTACCCTATAAACAATAAAAACTAATATAATAAAGGAAGATAATTTTTATTCAAATGATGCCTTCGTTTTAAATTGGATTCATTTTTCCAAATATTGTTTAACATCAACGTAGTATATATTTGATTTGGACTGTGACAAAGTATATATAGGGCAAACTAAAAGAAATCTACAAAGCAGACTCACATCGCATAAAACTGATGCTAGACTTAGACCAAAATCTAATGCCTTAGCAGAACATCAACATTTAAACCAACACCAAATTGACTATGAAAATGTAAAAGTTTTTGACATTGAAAATAATGATTACAAACGCTCCTTTCTTCAGATGGTACACATACACAACACTAACAATTGTATGAATAAAAGGAAAGATGTTGATGATTTGAGTAATATATACAGTTAATTATTAGAACATATCAAATTTCAAACGCGTAGAAATTCTACGGCAGTTACTTGACTTTTTTCATTATTTGCATTTTCAAATTTACCGCCAACCTTTATGGAATAACAAGAGTAAGAAGCAGGCTAAATGTAAAACTTCGTCTTAACTTGTAAATTAATATGAACACTGAGCCATGTGGTACTTAAATAAATTTCTGTAATTCATAATATTTTACTAAATTATTATTTTAAATTATAACAAAACATTCATAAATATCAACAATGTCAATTACAATAATTTAAAAATATTCAGGATACAAAAATTTCATGGACTCGACAATTTTAAATTTATAACTCTACCAAAATTGTAAGTTACTTAAAAAAAGTATTATTATTGTACATTAGTACTACTTTAATGACTTTTTTATGTAGTGACCTGAAGATGGAATAAAGTGATTCTGGAAGCTTGTCAAAATATAAAAAGACGTAAAAATTATTAGCCCGAATCCTGACTGCCATTCCCACGAAATACAGTTTCCTTAACTAATTGCAGTCCAGTCACAATTACCTTCCACTGATATATATATATATATATATATATATATATATATATATATATATATATATATATATATATATATAGGAGATGGTAGACAAGGTTGAAGGTGAAGGTCGTTAGAAAAGAGTGCTTAAAACAAAAGTGATACTGGAGAAAAAATTCAAAATAAATAAATATTTTAAAACAAAAAAAACTGCCCGGATTGAGTGCCAACTGGACTTAAAAAAAGGTAGGAATTTTAAACCACATTAAAATAAAATACTGATATATAAAAAATCCGTGAGATAAGAGAGGTTAAGTCACATTTGCTGAAATCTTAACAGCGCTTTGAATCTGCAAATTATAAAAGGTAGTGTCATCTCTGATCAAAAAGCAGCTGCCGATAAAACAAAAAGCTGTAAATAATAAAATCAGCGACACTTCCACGCTCGAGCATACACGTTAACTTACCGACAATAGCAAAAACCTGCAATTTAAAATTATTTAAAATATATAGAAACGGCTGCAACAAACAATACACAGGAGTGTTGAAGGAAAATTAATAGGGTAAAATAAATGAATAATCTATTTAGAGAGCGTGCCCTAAGTAGTAGCTCTACAGAAGAATTATTAAAACGCAAACGAGAACAAAAACCGGATATAGAGACAAAACAAGAGGATATTTTTAAAAAAAGCAAATTATTAACACGGTCTCCGTCAAAAACACAAAATAAAGATAATATAGATAAAAATAACCAAATCATGGATATAGATCAAATTCTAAAAGCAATCCAAGGAGTTACGGATGTAATAAATGCAAATAAAACAGAACTACTAACAGAAATAAAAGAAAATAACGGAATGATAAGGAAACTAGAAGAGGAAATAATTAAAAAAGAACAAACATGGAATAAAGAGAAAAATGAACTGTTAAAAAGAATACAGACTCTCGAAAATAAGGACGAAATTAGAGAAAAACGAGAAAAGAAGAACAATATAATAATAAAGGGAATACAAATGGGTAATGAAAATACAAAGAAAGAAGTTGAAGAGTGGCTACGAGAAAAAATGAAAACAGAAACTAAAGTTACCGAGGTATATAAAATAAAAACAAAAGCAAATGAAGCAGTGATAGTGAAGTTGCCTACATGGGAAGATAAACAGAAGATAATAAAGAATAAAAATCTATTGAAGGGTTCAAATATTTATATCGACCATGATTTTACACAACAAGAGCGAGAAATCCAAGCGAATCTAAGAAAGCGCGCGAAGGAAGAAAGATCTAAAGGAAATTCGGCTACCGTTGCATATAAAAAAATAAGAATAAATGAGAAATGGTTCTCATGGAATGAATTAGAAAAAAATATAGAAGAAGCTAAGGAACAAAAAAACGGATCAAATTTTTAGACAAGATAGCGACTAGAGAAAGGGTACGGGAAATAAGTAATGTAAAAATAGGTTTTTGGAATATAAAAGGAATTAAAGGGAAAGACAAAGATTTTTGGGAAGAAATAAAACAATATCATTTTATAGGGTTCACAGAAACATGGGTAGAAGAAAAAAACTGGGATAAAATAAAACAAAAACTGCCAAGAGAATTTAAATGGAAATGTTATCACGCCAAGAGAACTCATAAAAAAGGTAGAGCGAGCGGAGGAATTATAACAGGAGTTAAAAAGAATATAATAGAAATAGACACTACTACAAATTTCACAGAAAACATACAAGAAAGACAAATACAATTAGACAATGAAATATGGAGAATAATTACAATATACAATAATAACAAGATTAATGACATTCTAAAAGAGATAGACGAAAATATTGAAGAAACAAACGAACAAAATTTAATACTAGGAGGAGACTTGAATGCTAGGACAGGCGAGGAAGGAGGACTTTGTAATCTACTAACAGGAGGCATTGAAAAACGTAATTCCAAAGATAAAGTTTTAAATAGCGAGGGCTTAAACTTGTTAAAAAGATGCGAAGATAGGGGATGGAATATTCTAAACGGAAATCATGAGGGAGATGAAACAGGAGAATATACATTTATAAACATGAAGAATGAGGCATCGGTAATAGACTATGGAATAACAAATAACATAGCCAAAGACAAAATCTTAAAATTTGAAGTAATAGAGCAAACAGAATCGGACCATCAGCTAATATCAATCACACTGAGTCATAAAAAAACAAACAATGAATCTTTAAATGAAAAACAAACGGTACTAGTCTGGAACGGAGAAACAGTAGAACATTACAAAAAGAAGATGGAAAATCTAGAATACCATGACACGGAGGAAGAAGACGCAGAAGAACAAATAGAGAAGTTAACGGAGGAAATACATAAAGCAATGACAAACAAAACAAAAAGAATATACTCGGAGACCATTACAAAAAATCCCTGGTGGGACAAAGAGTGTAAAGAAAAACAGAGGGAAACAAGGCGTTATTTGAGACACTTACGAAAAGGACATATCACACTGGCTTTATACAAAGAGAAACTAAATGAATACAAAAAAACCTGCAAAAAAAAGCAAGACGACCATAAAATAAAAACCATGCAAGAACTGTACAATATCAAGTCAGAAGCACAAGCGTGGGAATTTATAAGGAAGGAGAGAAGAAAAAAATCTTGCGTCGACGAAAATATTACAATGGAACAATGGAAAGCACACTTTAAAACACTTTTGCAAGGAATGGAAGAACATCGAGACACCGAGACCGCAGAAGGGCAAAATAACACATATAGCGGAAATGACATAACAGAAGAAGAAGTAAGAATACAGATAGATAAACTAAAAAAAGAACAAATCACATGGGGAGGACGGAATTCCAAATGAGGCCTGGATATACGGCGGCAACAAAGTAACAAGTACCATTACTCATGTCCTCAATAAGGTTTGGAAAGGAAATAAAATACCCAAACAATGGACAAAAGGTATAATAATACCCATCTACAAAAAAGGAGACGCCAGTACACCAAGCAATTATCGAGGAATCACGCTCCTGAACACACTTTATAAAATCTATGCAATGATACTAAATGACAGACTACAGGAAGAATTAGAAGTAAAACAAGTACTACCAGACACACAATCTGGATTTCGAAAGTACAGAAGTACAATGGACAATATATATGTATTAAACTATATGATCGAACAACAATTAGCAAAAGAAAAAGGCAAACTTTACGCACTCTTTATAGACCTAAAAGCAGCCTTTGACAACAACGATAGAGAACTATTAAAGAAAACAATGGAAAAGAAAAATATAGACAAACACCTAAATAAAAAAATATTAGAAATATATAAAGAAACATCCAACGTAGTAAAAGTCGGGCAGAATCACACAACACAATTCTGGACTAAATCAGGTTTAAGACAAGGTTGCCCCCTAAGCCCAACATTATTTGCAATTTACATGGCGGATATTGAAGAGCACTTTCAAAAAGGACAAACCGGGGGAGTAACGATTGGAAAGGCGAAATTTTGGACATTAGCTTATGCAGATGACCTGGTACTGCTGGCAAAATCTGACAAAGAAATGGAATCTATGATCAGACGATTAGACACTTACCTAGAGAAAAAGAAAATGCGGCTAAATGTAGAGAAATCTAAAATAATGGTATTTAGAAAAGGAGGTGGAAGAGAAAAAGAGGTGGAAGAGAAAAAGAGGTACATTGGGCTTGGAAAGGACAAAAATTAGAACGAGTAAAAAAGTTTAACTATTTAGGTTACACATTTAAGCAAAACAATAACATACAAAGCCACATAGAACAAGTAGCAAAAAAAGCTAACTGTGCAATGAAAGAAACATGGGGTATAGCAGAACGAAAGTTCAAGAACAATTACAAAATCAGGATAATGCTCTTTGACTCCCTGGTAAAAAACATAATAACGTATGGAGCAGAAATTTGGGGGTGGCATGAAATTGAAAAATTAGAACAACTACAAGTAAAATACCTGAAATGGACATTAGGGCTGGAAAGATGCACACCACAATACATAGTTCTCGAGGAAACCAATAGGGATAAAATAAGAATAGCAACCGGTCTGAGAGCAACGATATACGAAGAAAAGATAAGAAAATGTGACCCGGAAAGAATAATATACCAGTGTTGGAAACAAATTAAGAAGAACGAATGTAATAGAACTCAATTATCCACCTGGGAGAAAAATAGACGAACATACTACGAAAAAAACGGATACTCACCTAGGGAAATCGAAAGAAAAAGAGAGAATAACAGCAATATAAACCTAGAATTAGCTAGCAGGGACCAAGAGATACAGAAACAAGAACAACATAAAAAGATACAAGAATCACAATACAACAAAATGTACAAAAGAATAAGACCAGTGGGATTGCCTCAATATTTAAGAATAAAATATGGAAGATCAATAGGAGTAATAGCAAGGCTACGTTGCGGAAACGAAGAAAATGAAAACAAATATTGGAAGGAAGAAGAACACCGTATATGCTGACTTTGTAAAGAAGACAAAGAAACATTAATACATCTGTTATATAATTGCAGACACCTCCCAAGGCAATCTAGCAGTCCATACCACATCCTGGACGAATCCGGTGAGGGCGAGTCATGGGCCAAAAGGCTCAGAAAGAAAAGAGAAGAAATAAAATAACTAACTGTGTAATAATCAAAATGTATATATATATATATATATATATATATATATATATATATATATATATATATATATATTAAAATTCAACCCAAATTCAATTGTAAAGAATAATTGTAGGAATTCTAAGCTGAAGAGCAAGAATTAAATAAATAATAATAATAATATATATATATATATATATATATATATATATATATATATATATATATATATATAAATATATATGTATGTGTGATTTATCACCTTTTTTGTACACTGGAATAATATGTGCACTTTTCCATTTTTCAGGAAAAGTAACAGTTTTCTTGGCAACATTTATCATAAACATAAATGAATGAACAATAGCAAATTTGAGATTTTTTTACAATAAAACTAGGAATTTGATCCTGACCTGAAGTAAATTTATTTGGCAAACAAGATATAATAGAAAGAATTTCATCTTCAGTGACTGACTGAATGACTTCAAACACATATTACGAAAATGAAGCTAGGTTTATTGTAGTAGATCTTCCTTTCATAAAGCTATGTTGATGATTAGATATTAAGCAATGTGTATTTGTGTAGATCAGTTTAAAAAGAACTATTTTGAAAATTTTGCTGAAGTTATTGAAAATTGATACTGGCTTATAGTTATTTATGTGTGATTTGTCACCTTTTTTGTACACTGGAATAATACGTGCACTTTTCCATTTTTCAAAAAAAGTAACAGTTTTCATGGCAAGATTTATTATAAACATAGGTGAATGAACAATAGCAAATATGAGATTATTTTACAATAAAACTAGGAATTTGATCTTCACCTGAAGTAAATTTATTTGGCAAACAAGATATAATAGAAAGAATTTCATCTTCAGTGACTGACTGAAGATTAAATGATGAATTATTTGTATATTCATTTGATGATATTGTAGACGAAGAAGTCATAAAATGTGGAGAAGTAGGAAACAAAACAATTTCTTGAGAGAATTCATATTAACTATCATCATTATATAATTTACCGGGTATACGAGTATTTCCTTTATTCATTTGTACATACTTCCATAACTCTGATGGATTAGACTGAATATTGTTTTGTACTGAATGAATATAGTTGTCATATACAGTTTTAATTTGATGTTTTACTAAGTGTCGTAATCTTTTACCCCCAGATTCACAAAAAAGTGATTAGTCACTAACTACATATTTATTCCCGTTTTTAACTCCGTTCTGAATTCATAAAAGGGATTACTCACTAACTCCGAATAAATTTAGTTCCACATTTATACCCGTTGTAAACTTCATGAAATGTCAAACTAACTCCATTCTCAATTCATAAAAATGATTAAGTATATTATTTAGTCGAAAAGTTAACTCCACTAGTTTGATGGAGTTAGCAATATTTGTAGATGATTATCAGCATTTCTAAGTAAGGCAGAGTAATATTGTGATGATATTTGAAGTCACAGACCATATTTACTATTTTGTTTGAAGTAAGACATATAGATTACACGCATACTCCTGCTTTGAAAATACAATTTTCTGGTTTGTTTTTCATGCTGAAAGTGATTCTTTGCAGCACGCCTTTTGTGTAAAAAAAATCCAGAATTGCATTGTATTTTGGAAAGATAGATCTTAATCTATAATCGCTTCTAAAAACCTATATTTTATATTATCTTCACTTGATATATTTTTGAGACACTAACGCAATATCCTATCTTATTGTATTTAAACGCCCAAAGACTGCGTTTTCGTTAGTCTCTTTGTTAAAAGTTTAATAATCGTGCTGTGTTACATTTAAAGTGTCTTTATGTTGAGTTATAGAATCACCATTGATTTAACGTCGATGGTACTGTGGTTCTAAAGGACCTTTAATTCTGAAAAGGCTTGATTTGATATTCTGGCGGCCTTCAACGAAAGCTATTGACACAAGGGGTGCGATTTCTTAAACGGAGAAAAAACAAAAAATTATTTACTTTAAGGAATATTGGTTCTCCTAATATTAACTCTTTCTGCAATGGAGTCATCATTGAGATTAGCATAATAGAACCGCCAACATTCAAATAGCGTCGTTTTTCTAATCTATTTAAATTCACTGAATGAGGACAAGATTTTTCCACCGTAATCAAACCATTGTGAATATAACATTTTTACATGTTGTGTTCTAGAATTTGTTGGAACACAATAGAAGAATGATCAAAGGTATTAATAATCTTAATGACTTGCTCTGAAAGCTCCCAATCTGTATCATGATTATGTGTTTTTTACAGTGTTAGAGGAAAAGGTCAAATTATAGGCTCATTCGGCGCTTTACATTCCTCTCAGCAATAAAAATCTCATATATTTAAATTCATGCAACCAATTTACGTACGAAAGAGGCGTCATATTATCAATCATATGAAGGATTTCGCAATTTAAAACATATTCACAGCAATGTATTATATACTGCCAATAACTCCCAATAGTTTAAGTGCATTTCGTACTTTTTTTAATTAGATTTCATGTAAAGTAAAGTTTTGTCATCAGCAATTAATATTCACATATAGTGAATTCAGTATATTATTGGTGATTCTATAAAATTTATTCTTGGCACAAATAATGATAAGTAATTCTCTCTTTCCCAACAATTTCGTATAGGCTAATCGTATTCGTCTACTGGCAGATTTATTTAAGTCCCTTAGAATGTCATTTGCGAACTTATTTAATAATTTGGAGTCTTCGTCCTATTTGCTAAAGTTGGTTCTATTATCAATTCTAATAATAATAGAATCAATTTTTTATATTGTCTAGATCCAGACTCCTTAAACGCCCTTGGAGTTAAAGTGAACTTGAGATGTAGTAGATCAGTCAACGTCTTTCCGGCTTATTGAAATTCGTTCATCGACGATTCTCATGCTTTAATGATAAGCCTCGTAAAGCTAATTCTACAGTTGACAAAGCACCGCCAATGAGATTTTGTTTATCCACAAAATATCTGTCCCTCTAGGTTTTAGAAACTTGAAGTAGACTTGTACTTCCTTCGATAGATCTGAGTTCATTAGAACTGCCGTTTAGATACAACAGTATAAATTAAATTTTACATTTTAAATAAAAACTGATCTACTCCCAAACTTACCAGGATATTAACGTCAAACCTGAGATTAGTTCTGCGCTCTTTACGTCTGTTCTTTTGTTGGACTTCCTTGTTTCCTTGGCATACTAAAAAATTTCTTCCAATACTCAAGACGTTATCATAGTATTTATTTCCGTCCTTTTGACCTCAGTTTTTTAACTATTGGTTTCATAACATTAGTAAAATAGTAAAATAATACAGACTAGTTGATAGTCCTGAGAAGAATGAAGGAGATCCAAAATCTAGATATCTAAGATAATTTTTATGAAAAACTATGCAGTAAAGGCATTTTCTAATTCAGCCGAACACATAAAAAATCCTTGAAGTAATATATTTATTGCTACTTGCAAATTTTCTAATATAAAAGAATTGTTTCAATAAAAATTACGACTGTTAAACTCTTGGTGAAAACCAGAAAATTTTTAAATTTGATATAATTGTATATGCCCCGCCAGATTTAGTAACCGTGAGATATCGAAAAGAACTGATTCTCAACAGGGTAGTATTCTTGTACATCATTTTTCTTTAATTTAACAACTGCTGTTTTTAAACAAACTTCGTTCGAGGTCTGAGGTCTAACTTGAGGAACCAATTTTAGTAAACTTGACAAGAAAAGCTATATTATATTCCTTTAAACTGTTTAACAGAAACTTAATCTGAGTTATGGTCTCCCACCGTTTTATAAAATTACTTCTGATAATTCTACCTGAAAAAGGTATGTCGCTTTTATTGTACTGCGATCTGAAGTTAAACTGCATATCGCTGTAGCAATATACTGTGGTCTTCTCTGTCCGACTGTATTTACAGCTCACCTTGCGTAGACTACCGAACGCTTCATCTGAACATTCCAGGTTTTTGTACCAAGAGGCTTCTTTTTCCTTGGAGTATATATTTTCAATGATTGCCAAACTCTTCCCTGCGCCTCGGCTTCCTTTACCTTTAAACTAAAATATGAGTAAATATGTATACAATATTTGTTTCTATCATCTTGTCTGTTAAGTAAGCTATTTAGAAGGTTATGATCTGTGTTGTCTGTCACACATGCCCAACATATACAATAATCTGACTTATCCTGTCTTTAGTATAGGCCTATCAGCAAAGCGGTAAGTATGTGTATTAACCTGTTCTTCGGTTGCAACAGTGTGTGGCAGATAAAAACCTATATTTCTAAAACTTTTGAATAATATGAATAATAAATAATATGTTGTTAAGTTACTATCATCTTGTCTATTGAGCAAGCGTAATGGAAGTCAAAACATGTCTTGTCTCTCAACAAGCGCATCATAACAAATTGTCTGACTTGTTCTGTTTACCGTACAGGCCTATCAGCAAAAGAGGTCTAGTGTGTGAAAACACTATTATATACTACCATATATGTTGCTTCTATCATCTTGTCTGTTGAGCAAGTTTAATAGAAGGTTTAGAGATGTGTTTTCTCTCAAACAAGCCCATCATAATATATCGTCTAAATTATCCTGTCTCTCGTACAGGCCCATCAGCAATGAGGTTATCTGTGTGAGAAAACGACTATTATTTTTAGTCTCAACATGCTGTGCGAGATCCTGAAAATGTTTCTCAAATTCGAGCAAATTCTAACTCGTATTTTCTGTTGCAATTTATTTAATATCCTTTTTCTGGAACCTCTTATGCTATTGATAGCGTCTAAAAATGCAAAGGAAACTGACAAAATACTAAAAAGATCACACCGATACACATTGAGGTTATAACTGCTTCGCACAAAGAAACGTAATGAAGCCAAGGTATAGGCGGAAGCTGGAAATAAAAAAAATACCCTGAAGTTGGTGTACTACATGTAATCTTGTTTGACAGAAATTTTTATTTTGGATCGAAAGTGATTATAGTCAAGGAAACAATTGAAATGTGATTTTTTAATAAAAATAAAAATCATATCTACTGTCAAATAGCTTTAGGAAACAAATTACTAATTAATATGTTACAAAAATAGTGTATGATATATATGAGTAATTTGTCGTTTCTACACATTTGGTTCATGTTTATACCAAAAGCGAAGAGAGTATTCTAAGAGGCACAAGTGTTACATTACGAACATGTATCACAAAATACTATTATTGCCTGCTAGCGTGAAGTAGGTAGTTGAAAATGTTTTGCAAATTTTCTCAAAAACTGTTATGGTTTTTTTTATTTATGAAGGCAGTAAAGAGCACTAACGAAGCACTAATGTATGTGTTATGAATTATTAACATTTCCGCTCAATGTTGGTCTGCCTTCTTTACGCAGCCAAAAAAAGATCTACAAGGAACAACAATGACAGACAGCCAGGCAACTTTAAAGACACTAAATGCTTTTACTTGTAAATCAAAGCTAGTCTGGAACTGCAGGAAGTCCCTCTAACTGTAAACCACATCACCCTAAGGTGGGTAGCAGGACACGAGATAATTAGATACAGTCTAGAACCTTCATGTGATATTCCATAAAGCCACTGTAAGAAAGTGGTTAAAACTGGGAGGAATCTGCCGTATCTTCGTTTTGAAAAAAATATTCCAGGCCTCAGTCAAGAAAGAAAATGCATTTCTCTAGCTACGACAAACGAAAAGAAGCTACTAACTCTCAGCAAAAGGGACCTTAAAATAATGATAGGTCTTCTTACTGGCCGTTGTCCTATAAAATACCATTTGTACAAAATTGGTAAAGCTGAAATGACATGTGTATACTCTGTAAAGAGGAAGAAGAATCTTTGGAACAAATACTGGAACTGTTTCCGAAAAACTAAGTAAGGGCTGTGTCAGCCTGTGTCACAATAGATATTCTAGGTCGCGATGACAAAAGCGATTAAACGGTTAAACCCTCGTTTATACAATGCAATACAATTCCATAACTTCGGGAGACCACACTTGCCACTTGCAGAAATAACGTGGATGCAGTCATGATTGGGCGATAATAATCTATGTGATACGCTTACCAGCGTTGAGTGTAATTTGGGCATTTTTTCTATTGAACACGCTTAGGTAGGCTTTATTTAGAGTATTTTAGATAACAAGAATATCAAACTCCGCATAGCAACTAAAAAAAATCTGATGTCGACGTAAAATTACTTCCTTGTACGCCTATTAAATTATACAAATTTTTTCTGTACTTCATTTAAACTTATTTCACTTGAAAGTGAGATCATTCTACGGCTTATCATTCTTCAACTTATTATATAAATTATATAACCTATTACACGTATAAAATGCACCGGTAACAAATTCAAATGATTGTTTTAAATTTTAATTTCATTCTGCTTTATAATAAAAACAATAAAATGGCCCGTATAACGAGCTCACTTTTATAATAAAATCGCGATTTTAACGCTCACTTTTACATTAAAATCTTTTGTAAAAACGAACGTTAAAATCGCGATATTATTATAAAAGCGAACTAGCTCACTTTTATAATAATATCGTCATTTTAACTTTCAATTTTACATAAGATTATGATGTAAAAGTGGGCGTTAAAATCGCGATTTTATTATAAAAGTGAGCTCGTAGTACGAGCCATTATCTTGTTTATTAAACATATTTTTCTTTTTAGTGTTCTTAATTTCATATCATTTACAAATTAATAAAAATTCAAAATTAATTATATTAAATATATTTAGTGCAACATATAATTAACTATAATAAAAAACTATGATGCAGTATGAATGTAAAAAATAACAAAAAAAAATTTTTTGAACTTCATCTTGACGTCAGGTTTAAAAAATTAGGTATCTTTATTTTTGTACTAAACGCACTAGGCGTATCTCGCAAAACCGTACTATGTTATTTACGGATGTTATTTAGTACAAAGAAAAATTTCAGTTATACTTCAGTAACATGCAATTTTTGACACAAGCACAACTTATTACAATAGACATTTTATGCTGAAAAACTTCGTTTATACTATAAAAATTGTAAATAATAGACGTTTATTCTATATGATGATTTTTAAAATAATACTAACTCTAATTATGAAAAAATCCGCGGTTTGGCGCACGAATCGACAGGAATAGATGTTTGCATAGTCTATAGTTAATTTCAATGTATTAAGAAAAATTGAATGTTTCCTACAAAAATTAAAAGCTAACTACATTACTATTTTTAATAAGTTTCTATTTGCCCCTTTGAAAAATCCGATTAGAACAAAAATTGAGGTTTTTGAGTTACGTTCAAATTCAAGGAAACACTATGATCAAAGTACCCTTTTGGCACTACCGATTGCAATAAAAAAGTGAGGTGCACAACTAGATGTTTTAACAGTCTCATATACAAAATTTCAGCATTCCAAAGCTAAACATTTATGAATTATGCGAGTTAAATACGTACGTATCCAATAATGTAATTTAAAAGATTTTATGAAATTAGTTAAAATATCATCTAGATATTAGTCCTAATATTTAGAACTCACATTAAATTTAATAAGATTTAAAGTATTCATGAATATTTTATTATATTTGATGTTGAACATTTTATTATAAATAACAAGTAGTTCACATGTTTATTACGGAGCTCTAAAGCTTGAAAGAAATTATCAATATCTTCAGTGTCTTCATTTGGGAGTATAGAGATGCCATAAATAATAAAATTGAAAAATTCATGGATTTCACTGGGATTTGAATCAAGAGCCTTCCCGTCTCTAGTAGGATGCTCTGCCAACTGAGTTACAACGTCCCCTGTAGTTCATGAATCTTTCTTTTGTCTTTTGTCGCATTTACAAGTATGCTCTCGGGTAGAGTCGTCAGCAAGTATTCAATTCTCGAAAATGAGAGTATATGACAAAGACAGAAGAAAGATTCATGAATTACAACGGGACTTTATAGCTCAGTTGGTAGCGCATCCTACTGGAAATAGGAAGGACCTGGGTTCAAATCGCAGTAAAGTCCATGAATTTTTCAAAAATTTAATTTTTCATTATTAAATGTTGAATCGTCATGCTGTTTTAAATGTTATAACTTTGCCTAAACTGTTAGTTTGGACATTAGTTCAATTTACTCTTAATTCAGTTATACTATTAATATATACGGGCAACATCGATGTGGAGTTTACAAACGGTTAAACTAAAGGCATATGTATTTCGAGCAAGTGGATATTCGTGTAACATCCATAGCAAATGCGCAGTGGCGTCACCTTGACCGTATAAATCTCAAAAATATGACAACAGCGGCTAACTTTCTGCAGATCAGCAGTAGGCATATATTTTCATTAAAAGTGACAGAAAAAGTTGTTTGTTCAAGATTAACTATAATAGATCATGCTACTCAAGTCACGGAATATGAACTCACATTATTAGCACGCCAATAATAATACTATTTCTTTAATTATGAACTTAAAATATGTAACAAATATGGTGAAGTTTGATCCAAGAATTTTATTTTTAAATCCGGACAAATATGATTAACGCTTACACTTTGCGTAGTTTTCTTTCACATTGTAAAATGCATATCTAGAATGATCAATAGCGAACTGTTTAACGAGTTTCTGTCGCTTGAAGGCTGTGTTTGAATATGTTCTATATTTTCCTACGTAACACGTAATTTTAATATCACATTATAATAATTTCTTATTAAAATCCGGTTTCCACTATCTAAGCGGTACTAATATCTGCCCGTTACCCCTTTTCATATAAAATCACTCTGATATAGTATCATTTGCAAATTTTTAACAACGAGTAATCTGATAATTGCATTAGAAATGCCAATGAATAACATATTTGTTATGCACTTGTAAATCATTTATATGATCGTCTTATTCAGTAGGGAAACGAACTTTTACTGGGTCCTAACCTAAAAAACTTTTACGAGTTAGCCGTCAAATTTTCAGATTACTAGTTGCATTTACACTAATGAAAGTAAGTAAATAACGAATGAACTATTGTGCTATATACGCAAGGTAACAGTAACCTTGTATATTAAAAATATATTAAAAATAAGTATTTCTCGTAAGCATGTTATTATACGTGTATTTCAAATTTAATAAAAACAAGTACGGTACTATACCAAAAAAAAGTCATGGTAATCATTATTTTTTTACGTCAATATAGGTACTTAAACCACCAGCGATTATACATTGTAGCAATTTGTAAGTAAGAATTATGTTCTTTTGATGAAAGTTAACCATTCGTGGTTTTTGATATTTTTATCATACATAATTTTCGAATTACCCCTTTAAAAAAATTTTTATGTGGCTTTATCATAATGATTTTAACCTTTTGTTCTAAAAACGTTAATATAGTTGTTTACGAGTCAACTCGGATAACCCAGGTATGTATGTATTATCTGTCTACGATTATTAATAGTTTATTACATATTCCAAAGGATTATACGTCGTGTATAGATTAATCTTTGGGGTAATATTACCCATCCACGGTTATTCAAGTATGTGGCCACTAGCTCTTATACAGTGGAGATGGGTGCGTTAAAAAAACAAATTCTCTATATCTCGTTGAGACGATTTAAAGAATTGATATAAGGATGACTAACAATATATAACTGAAAAAATATATAAATAAATTTGGGGCTTATCTAGCTCAGTCCGACAACATGCTGATGTTATACAAGAAAAATACCAAAAAGAAGGTTATGGACTTGAGTTGATTAATAAACCGCAGGATAAGTTGCACATTTATATGAACGGAAATAATACCGTTTTGTAGTTAGTACGATGATAGTAATTTATTACAAGGGTAAGTTTGGTAATACAATCTAATCAACAAAAAATTGTTAAAATTGAAATAATTTAAAACTAACAGCTGTGGCGCTTGTAAAGAAGTTAAAAATTAAACCTATTTGAATGAAACAGCCAACTGGAGAAGAATAAACTAGAACAGTAATTGGATCAGTTCGTGGTAGTCTAGGAATTAGAGTGTAAATTTGCTTATAATAATCGAACTGCGTGAGGCTACCAAAACATCGTGACAGAACGATGGTACGAACATAAAATGCGAGTGTAGTAACAGATCATACGTAACAAGATTTGTTCGTAAAATCGAAACTACTGTAGATTTCAACGGTGTTTTATATCTATGTTTACACCTTAGGGGTCAAAAATTACTTATTACTTATAGAGATCCGAAAGAGAAGGTTTACTTATGTGGCGAAATTTGAAGCTCGACGCATAGCTAAAGATTTTTATTGGTCTATATTATACTAAATTTTGTTTTAAAGTAGATTATATATTACTCTGGTTATTTCTACAAAAGAAGTTTTTTACATACCACCACCAACCATTAATACCATGTAAAATGTTATGATCAGCATAAAATAACATATATACAACTATTTGCTGATGATGGATTCATAAAAATCCGAAATGTCCATTTTTATATTGTTTTTTAACATCCAATAAATGGAACACATATGAGCCCAATTTCAAATATTTATTAATAGGTCCGACATGTGTTCTTTTGATGGCAACTCGATCGTTGATTCCGATTCCATACTTACTTGTCGGTTTTTTCTTTTGTTGAATGTCCGCTGGTTTACTATTTGCAATTTGTTCCTTAACTCTTCTTCAATCTTCTCCACTAGCATCAAAACTCTGTATTGTATGTGCTTCGATTAATGCCTTCAATTGGAGATCTTTTTTGTCTCTCATTGGAGTCGCTGTTAGAAATTCAAATGATGTCGTTTGCATACTCCTATGGTACGTGGAGTTTAATAACCGTTGCAGTTTCTCCACAAATTTATACTATTTCGAAAGATCTTCGATCGTAAGTTTTGACGAAACGGATATTATTACCGAATTAATTCATTCGAGTTGCCCATTTGCACGTGGTAATCCCGTTGTGTTTTATGGATTCTTGATTGCAATAATCATTAAAATCTTTCTAAATAAAGGCAGTACCTCTGTCACTTATAATATTTGAGGGATTCCCGAATGTCTCTAACTTTCTGATGACATCTTGGGCAGATGTACTCTTGTTTAGCTATATCCATACAAATTTCGTAAAAAAATCTATAACCATCAAAAGATGATTATAATTTTTGTTTGTTGTTTCTAGTGGGCTTACGTGGTCTATTTGATAAGTTGAAAGCGGTGACCCTTCTTTATAAAGTGCATGTAAGAATTGCCCCTGTTTTCTCTCTGTTTATTACTTAAGATATATAGAATGCAGTTGCATCCATATGTTTCTAACTTCTCTGTTAACTTTGGTATGTAATAATGTTTCTGTATTTGCTGCTCCATAATTTTCTTGCCAAGATGACTATCACCATGTGCATTTTCTAATAATTGCATCTGCGTAGAGTTTGGTATTTAGAGTAGATTTTGTTCTTTCCCTTGTTTATACAAAATTCCATCCTTCAATAAGTAGTCCGCAAATGGTCCCGATCACTAATTCTTTTAGAGTTTTTATCTTCTTATTTAAATAATTACTCAACATATATATATATATATATATATATATATATATATATATATATATATATATATATATATATATATATATTAAATAATGTAAATACTCTAACCTATTTTCCCTAGTGTTATGAGTAAATTTTAGGAATGTTTTGTAATTTATATAAAAATTGGCATTAAATATTTTACTAAAAAGCATTATAATATATATAATATAAGTTAAGTAGAGACATCATCCTAAACAATCCCACGACTCATCATGTTCAGCCGTGGAACGCTGTTAGAATAGAAATTCTTATAGAAATATGAGGAGATAATCTCTGTAGTATATATAGTTAAGGAAATATAATGTATTCATTCTTAGCACTGATGTCTTGTTGTTCTAATAAAACTTTTTAAAAAGTAATTTTCCGATTTGTCAAATATAATTGGCGCAGTCGAGATAGGATTTAGTGTATTTTGCGCGTTCCGGAAACTTTATTAAGAGTTCAATCCGTTTAAGAACCGCATCCGTCCGTTTTAAAGGTTAAACACTAAAACGAACGCAGACATTTCGGTATTCAAAAGCAACTCGGGAACGAATCCAGGCCGTCGAAACAGTCAGAGCCGCAGTTCCTCTTCACGACGTCGCAACCGCTAAGAATCGCCGTACGCTACCTCTCAGTGATCCAGTGAGCCCGGCAGCAGGCCAACATCACCGACGAGTAGCCGACACCCTCACAGCCCTTACCTACCGAGAGGACATCGACCGGAAGGCAACAACCACAACCATATGATCAAAGAACTACTCCTACTAGTGTGAGTGAATATTTACTACTATACTTTTGCTTTAAATCAATCAATTGTAAAACAAAAATGCCTGACACACAAGGAAATATTTTCCAAAATTTAAACAACGACGAATTAACACCCACATTTGATGGCGACGTAAAACACTCTCCAATTTTATCAATACTATTGATGACATGCACTCATTAATAGAACAAACAAATCCATCTGACATCACGAAGAAAATTATAATGTTAACATTAAAAAATAAAATTCGCAGAATAGCCGCACAAAATTTAAATATGTCTAGTTTTAAAAAATGGTCAGAACTTCGTATACATTTGAAACGACACTTTTCTGACACACGCAGCGAACATACAATTATGTACGAAGCCAGCCACTACAGGCAAACGAAAGAGAGCATTCTCGATTATTTTAATAAATTTAACGATTTGTATCTCATTTACAAGTGTAAAATAGAATGTAAATTTGTAGCAGCAGTTAGCAAAGTAGTTATAAAAAATTCTATAGAATATTTTGTACAAAGTTTCATAAATAACTGCAGAGAACCCTTTAGAAGCCAGCTAACAGCTCGCAATCCCAAAAACCTCACAGATATTCTCAATTTAATCACAAACGATCTTCAGTATATCCATACCCAACAAAAACTTCAACAAAACCAACAAAATTCCTTCAGACAATTACCAAAACACCAAATTCAATTCAATCAACCCAGATATCAATCACCCATGCACAAATTCCCTGTTCCTTCTTCAAGTAAAGTCACTGTGCAACCCTAGCTACGGCAATTTGCTCCTCAAGCAAACTTCCGCAATGCTTCATACAGAAATCTCACACCTATGAGCATTCAAACGAGACAATTCAAACAAGAGCTATACAATCAAAATTTGGAAAGTACTGACAAAACACTTGCAGAAACAGAAGTTATAAATAATGAAGAAATTTTTGAAAATGAACAAGAATACAATGACAGTAACGAACAAAATTTTCCCATACCCCAGTCACAAGAATTGAATCCTTGACTAATAACTTCAGCCAACTTCCCTTTATCCAAATTTCAGACTACAAAATTCTTTTAGACACTGGTTCATCCCAAAACTATATTCACCCAAAATTGATAAAATCAAATACGACCACATTTCCTGAACATTTCACAATACACACATGCAACGGTAAATCAATTGGATCCGAATTCACATTTTTCCAATTTAAAAATTTACACATAAAAAGTTACATATTCGACTTTCATAAAGATTTTGATGTATTAATTGGAATTCCTGGAATTAAACAATTACAATCAAAATTCTATTTTGTTAAAGAGGAAGTCACTTTCCTTAATAAATTTAAATACAAATTTCAATATTTTAATCAGAATCATTTTAACAACCTAAACATTGAGATAAACAAGCAAATAATACGAGACGAACATTTAAATGATAACGAGAGACACACGCTATCAGTTACACTGAGAAAATACAAAGACTTGATACTAGGCGAGAATGATAAATTATCATTCACTAGTAAAATAAAACATAACATCAAAACCACAGATGACACACTTATACACGCGAAACAATATAAATACCCGGAGATCTATAAAGAAGAAGTGCAGGATCAGATAGATAAAATGTTAGAAGATGACATCATCCAACAATCATATTCACCCTGGTACTCTCCTATATGGGTGGTACTAAAAAAATCTGACGCCTCCGGAAAGCAAAAATTCCGTGTCGTAATCTACTACCATAAGTTAAATGAAAAGACTGTGGACGATAAGTTCCCTATCCCTGATATCACAGACATCCTCGACAAACTCGCCAAATGTACCTATTTTACCACCATGGACCTCACATCTGGATTCCATCAAATTGAAGTCAACCCCGATGACATACCTAAAATGCCATTTGGCCTCAAAAACGCCCCTTTAACCTATAAACGCTTGATGAACTTCGTATTAAAAGATTATATAAATAAATTTTATTTTGTGTACCTAGATGACATTATAGTATTAGGCACATCCCTTCAGGAACATTTGGAAAACGTTGAAAAAGTTTTAAGTAAATTGCGCGAAGCCAATTTAAAATACAATTAGGTAAGTGCAAGTTTCTGAGAAAAGAAGTCGCCTACCTCGGTCATATTATCACTACCGATGGAATAAAGCCAAATCCTAGCAAAATTCAAGCAATCAAAAATTTTCCCCTGCCAAAAACAACAAAAGAAATTAAATCATTTTTAGGACTCATTGGTTACTATAGACGATTTATAAACAATTTTTCAAAAATTACAAAACCTTTAACTAATTGCCTTAAGAAGAATAACAAAATTGATATAAAAAATCAAGAATATTTAGAATGCTTTGAGAAATGCAAAACCCTTCTTTCCAACGATCCCATCCTTCAATACCCAGATTTCTCCAAAGAATTCCTCCTGACAACGGACGCTTGCAATTATGCGGTCTTATCACAACGCGATAAAAATAATAAAGACTTGCCGATAGCTTACATCTCACGTACACTCAACAATCATGAGATAAACTATAGTACGATAGAAAAAGAATTACTTTCAATTGTTTGGGCCACTAAACAATTTCGCCCGTACCTTTTAGGCCGAAAATTCAGAATAATTACTGATCACCGACCCCTCGTTTGGCTCTATTCTCTAAAGGAACCTAACCAAAAACTCATACGTTGGAGATTGAAACTCGAAGAGTTCAACTATACCAAAAAAGGTTGCCAGAACTTTGTCGCCGATGCATTGCCCGCATAAAACCCCTGTTCGAAATTCGTTACAAAAATTCAGATATTTTCAAATCAAAAAATCCACTGGTACATTGCGTCTCTAAAGACATGAAATTATCAAAAGGATTCGCCGAACAAGTAAAATCAAATTATCCGCTACAAAATCTATACAATTTAGACAACAAAATTATGATTCAAAAACAACCCAGATTAATCCTACATCTTATGACAAAAAAATCATTCTATGAGAAATCTACTTTCGAAAATATAAAACAATGTTTAGGAAAATTACTCGACTATTGCATCCAAAACGATATTACTGAATTAGACTTACCACGCATTTGTTCCGGACTTGACCAAAAACCTTGGCCTAAAATAGAAAGTTTAATAAGAGAAATTTTTGCAAATTCTTCTATTATTTTCAACATCTACGAAAAACCCAAAATTTGGAACTAAATTTAAATACTGACAACGATTCAATAACAGTCGAAACAGGTTTAGAGAACGAAACTACCCTCACTGCCCATTCTTCATCTACGAACACATGTCATTCTGACGATGAAAGCCCGATTAACGGACTAACTTATTTGGTTTGTGCAATTAACACCTGCAGAAATCAAATTGTGTTCAAAGAGATAACAGGTAGAAATGATATTAAAATATTTAAACTTTTCGGCCACGCCGTCCAACGCTACTATATATATGTAAATAAAGTAAATTCTATTGCAACTATAAAAATTTTTATAAAAACTTATCTACAACCCCGTGTAACCTACTATTGCATAATTCCCGAAATTTTTAAACTCAATATTAACGCGGTGCTTCAAACACATTTTAATAAAGGTAGTTACAAACTTGTATCCTGTAAAACTATAAATAAAGATATAGAAAGCAAAGAAGAGCAACAGCTCACCATTCAAAACTACCATGAAAGTAAAACGAATCATAGGGGAATCACCGAAACCTATAATAAATTGAAATCATCTTTTTACTGGCCCAATATGTTAAAAGACATTCAAAATTATGTTAATAAATGTCATATATGTCTCAGCACAAAATATGAACACAAACCAATACAAATTCCGCTCATCTTAACGCCAACAGCCGAAAAACCCTTTGAAAAATTACACATCGATCTATTATCTTTAGAACAGATCAAAATCCTAACTATCGTAGACTCCTTTTCTAAATTTGCTATGGCTTACGTAGTCAGACAAAAATGCGGTAACCATATTAAACAAATTAATAAAATACTTTGCTCATTCTACAATTCCGAAAGAAATCGTGTCTGACAATGGCCTTGAATTTAACAATAAATTAATTCAAAATTATCTAACCCTAAGAAAAATTAATATCCATTATGTTTCGATAGACAACCCAAATAGTAATGGAACCGCTGAGCGTTTCCACTCCTCTGCTTAAATCAATAAAACTAAAAGAAAGATTAAATTATGCTTTACTGGCGTATAATAATAGCATACATACGACTACTAAGCGCACCCTTTTGGAAATAATTTACGGTCAAAATTTTGAAACAAATTTGCAACCCAAAGAAATTTTGGTAGAAGAACATATTCACAAACACGCTGAAGTATTAAAAACTATAAACCAACAAGTTAAACATAACATCGAGAAAAGTAAGCAAAAATACGCTCAACCCCAAGAGAAAAAGGTACACATACCTGATCAAGCACACGTTAAGATCTACAAACGAAACTCGGGAAAAATCGAAAAGCCAATATTCAAACAAGTCAATGTTAAAAAAATTATAAACGAAAGAGGTCAAATATTAGAAGACCGAAACAAAAAACACAAATATTCACAACTAAAAAAGCCTCGCATTGTTACAGGCTAATTCCTTATGGAATTACACAAATTACACGCGATGAGAGAAATCTTGGCATCAATATCATCGAACTTGGTTCTGCACATATTCAGGTAAACACCCACATCATACCCCTTAAAATTTTCGTCGAAAAATTATTTGAACAATATTATAATTTGGAATCTAATAAAATTAAATTACTTCAAGAACAGTTGCGTCGCGAAAAGAAATAAGAAATTATCAAAATATTTTAAATAATCTAATGAATCATATTAAAGAGAAAATGCAACTATTAAACAGACAAAAATAAAAACGCGGAATAGTCAACGGTTTAGGTTCCATCATCAAGAGCATTAGATAAAGAACGATATGACGAAATTATAGATAAACTTGACAGTAATCAAAAATTTATTTTAAATAAAGTAAACACTATTATTACCACTAATCACAACATTTCTGCCCAGTTCAACGAAAAAATTAAAGTAATAAATGACAACAATAATTTACTGAATGAAAACTTAAAGAATCTTGTAACGGATATAGGTCGCATATTTGACGCAATTGATATCGTTAAAGTTCAAAATATTATCAACGAACTCATTCAAATAGGACAAAACATATACCTTTCATTAATTCAGCTAGAAGAAACCTTGACGTTCTGCAAGTTGCATTTTTTACATTTTGGCGTTATTAACTATGAACAACTTTTAGTCGAAATCAACAAAATAGATGATAAATTCAATCATAAAAATGAAAAATTTAAAATTAAGTTATCTGTTCTTTCCAAATAAAAAATAAACTAAGTACATTTGCAATAATAATATAGAAATTCAAATTCTCCAGGGCATATACCACACAGAAAATTGCACAGTCTCAAATCAAATCAGCTTGATAAATAATTTTGGAAATTTAATAGATCTTAGTAATAATTTAACAAACTCCCGAATTACAGATCTTGGGAATCAAATAAAAAATATAACAGAATTTAAAATCAGTAAAGAAACAGAATTATCACTAAATTCTATAAATTCACAAAACGCAGACAGTTATATTCATTATTCAATTATTTATGTAATATTAATCATATTAATTATAATTATAATTATTCATAGCATTAAGAAATGCAAAGATTATCTCAGTAACAAAATTAAAAAAAATAATTCAGAAAATAAAAATTCAAACACGGTAGAAATTCAACCAAATTGTAGTAAAAACTCATTTTTAGAAGATTTCGTTTTTCCATTTAAGGGGGGAAGAGTTACGTAGAGACTTCACCCTAAACAATCCCACGACTCATCATGTTCAGCCGTGGAATGCTGTTAGAATAGAAGTTCTCATAGAAATATGAGGATATAATCTCTGTAGTATATATAGTTAAGGAAATGTAATGTATTCATACTTAGCACTGATGTAAGCACGTCTTGTTGTTCTAATAAAACTTTTTCAAAAGTAATTTTCCGATTTGTCAAATATAATTTATATAAATAATATAAACAGGCGGTTTAGTTATTAATGTGTATATATACATTGTTGAATAATATAACTACTTATTCGTCATCTTTCATATTGTTAATAATATTTTGTGCAAATAATAAAAATTTTGATTAATTTTCTTTTGAAATTCAAATGGCAGTTTTGGCGCCAAAATATTTAGTCATTAATTTGTTATTTTGTAAGTATAATAATTAAAACAATGATTGCAGACTTAAATATATAGCAAATATATATTTGCATTCATAAATATAAATTAAATTAATCGTCATTTTTTACTTTTAATACTGTCATATATTGACGGACTCCGCAACTACGATAGACATATTCTGTCGAATCAATAAATTATACATTTGTTTATACATATGTGTTCACCATTAAACAATATAAATACTTAAACCTATTTGCTTCATTGTTTTTCGTAAATTTTTTAAGTGTTTTGTAATATAAATAAACCAAGGCAAATATGATTTATAGTTGATAAATTTGTACATATGTCTAAATGTTCAATAATTTAAATTTCCAATCTTTATTTCCATATGGTTGTTAATTTGAATATAATTACGCAATTTATTTAAGCAATGACATTAAATATATAATGTGAATGCCTTATAATACGAATAGGAATGTTAGTATATATACGTTGTTAAATAACTTAAAATATCAATTTCTATTTTCTATATACTTGTTAATAAAATTGAAATATATAACTCAATATATTTATTATTCACAGCTAAATAATACAAATACTCAGTAAAATGTTCCCACATTGTTATTCATAAATTTTAGAAGTTACACGTAATTTATTTATACAATGGTATTTAATTTGTTTAAAGAATTCATTGTAAAATGTACGGAAGTGTTAGTGTTTAAATAATATATTTGTTGTTTTTAAAAGAAAATGTAATATAATAGAAACAGAAATGTTAGTATTTAAATGATAAATTTGTTTATATGTATATAATTTTAAAAAATATAAACGATATTTATAACATTAACTTAACGTCATTCCTATTCTATAAATCCGATTAAGTATGTACTTAATTTTATACATAATACTTTTGACTAAAATGATATTTAGTCATAATATGGCATAATAAATTAATTTAAATTGTTTTTATTATTAATAATACAAGTATTTACTTCACATGACATAGTCTTTTCTTTCTCTGTTTAGTTCTTGAGACATATTCACTTTTATATTTATGGGTTTATAAGGAATGCCGCTGTATTAGTTAAGACCCACAAATTGTTAGTTCCCTGACTTTTCACAGTGTCACTAGATGTAAGGTCCCTAAAAGTATCGCCGTCGCCAAACGGCCTGCTGCGTACTTAAAGTGCGCCATTCGTAAATGGATTCGTCCTGAAAGGGATCGTTGGATACATATATATATATATATATATATATATATATATATATATATATATATATAAAACATAACATAACTACATAACGGGGCGATATAGCAGTCCTTATCGATTACTAGATCCTCACATTACCCACTTACTAAAAACATGCTAAAAATAACAAAACAATGCATATATCAATTACAAAAAACATGCTGCGTCCTCTTCTCTACCATGTTTCTCATTCTTGAAGACTTGCAGCCTAGTCAAAGGCGAATTTTAGGCGCGCAATAGATACATTGTCATATTTGTTGTTTACTAAGAATGTAAAATAGGTGGGACGGTAAATCGGCCAGTATAAAATGCTAGGAAAGGAGTTTTAAGTGAATCCGTTCTAATAAAAACGCGTCGCACTTTGAATAGGTCACTTTGCACAAATATTTTGTTTGCAGTTATATTGTGAGTAGGCATAGGAGGCGTCAATTTAGACATTTTATTTTTGAGAAATATAGAAAAATTTTGAATGTTGTCCAAATCGGATTAAGGTTTAGAAGAATGGAGTAGAGATTTGTTAATCTCTCCTGGTAGACGTAGTGGTATGCAATACACTAACTCAGCACAACTACATTTTAAACTGTTTTTGTAAGTAGAACGAAGGCCAAGTAAAACCGAAGGTAAATAATCATACTATTCCTCAGGGCGATTACAAACTTTTAAGGCTGACTTGAGCTGTCTATGGAATCTTTCTATTAAACCATTTGCTGCTGGAATGTTAAGCAGTAGTTCTATGCCGGATATTATTTAAGTTTTTCAAAATTTTATTGAAGCTGTAAGATTCAAACTGAGGGCATCTATCTGTTATAACAGCAGAGGACACTTCACAGCTGGCTACCCAACCAGACAAAAAGGCGTTAGAAATTGTCTCAAATTTGATGTCTTTTAGTGGAAAAGCTTCTGTCCATCGTGTGAATCGATCGATACAAGTTAGCAAATAAGAATAACCTTTGGAAAATGGATGGGGACCAACCAAATCAAAATCAAATCTGTAAGCAGGTGCTTTAAAATTTTGAATGACAGGTGTACAATGCTTTGTTGGACTGACATTTATGACAAGCTGTTACCCAGGATTGAATATCTTTGTTCATGTTTGGCCAAATGAATTTAGAAGAAATCAGTTTCCTAGCAGCTCTAATTCCTCGATGAGATAATGAATGATACTTGTCAAATATAAGTTTTCTGAGTGTGATTGGAAGATAAGACCGAGGGGTTTGTTTGAAAATGTAACAAATTAGAAATAAATTAGAGTTTGGAATTGGGAGTGGCTTAAAACTTAGATTAGAGCTATTATGGGTAATAAAACTTGTCAATTCATCATCAGAATCTTGAGCAACAGCTAATTCATATAATATAAGTCATAATTATTTTATAAATTATTAATTGATAATCTAGACAAAGCGTCAACTGCCAAAGTACATTTACCTGGTATATAGCGAATGTCATTAGTAAATTGAAAAATGTAGTCTAAATGACGTAATTCTCTTGGAGAATAATCCGAAGAACCTTTTTAATAAATATGTGAGATTTATGATAAGAAAGAATAAAAAATGTTTGTCCTTGAACAAAATATCTAAAAAAAATTATTGCTAGATAAATTGCTAAAAATTCTCTGCCAAAAGTACTATATTTTTTTTTTTGCGTTGTCGAAAAACATATTGAAAAGAAAGCCAATGGTCTCCATTCATTGATTTGCAACTGTTGAAAAACAGCTACTACTCCCTTATCGGATGCATCTACTATGATATTGGTAGGAGTGTTATGTTGAGGTACAGTTAAAGCTGTTAAATTAACTAATTGTACTTTATAGATTGAAAAGTTTTTAAAGAAAGAGGATCAAGGGTAATAGAAATATTGTCACTTAGCTTACTTTGAATAAGTTTATTTAAAGGTTGAAGGGTTATAGTACAGTTAGGAATAAATCAGTGATAAAAGTTAATAAGGCCTTAAAATTCCTTTAACTTTTTTTGGGAAGTAAGGATCGGAAAATTTTGAACGTTTAAAATTTTATCTTCCAAAGGTATTATTTTGTTGAATTTATTATGATAGCCGATGTTAATCTCAGTTTTACCAAATTCCCATTTATTCTTATTAATTAGTAGGGCAAAATCCTGTAATCTAAACAATAATTGTTTTAAATCTTTGATATGTTGTTCGACCAATTCACTAGCTATTAATAAATCATCGATATAAGCAAAACAAAATTTTACTCCTCTTGTAACTTCATCAATAAAACGTTGAAAAGTTTGTGCACTGTTTCTTAAACCAAAAGGCATAGATTGATATTTAAAAAGACTAAATGTAGTAGTAATGGCTGTTTTAGAAAAAGGAACTGGATTTCGTAGGAATTTCATGATAGCTTTAACCAAATCAATTTTAGAGAAAATAGATTTGTTAAATAAGTTAGCCGAAAAATTTTGGATATGAAAAATTGGATAACGATCGAGAACGGTGAAATTATTTAAAGCTCTATAATCTCCACAAGGACGCCAAGAATTTGATTTTTTTTTAGGAACCATATGCAAGGCAGAGGACCAATTACTGTCTGAAGGACGTATAATGCCGAGAGTAAAAAATTCATTGAAATCTTGTTTAGCTATTTGTAATTTATCTGGGACTAATCTGCGTGGACGTGAAAAAACTGGAGAGCCATTGGTAATAATTCTATGAGTAACTCGGTAAATTTTAGCCGTTTGAGGCTGAAAGGATCTGTCAATTTTGGAAAACTATTAAACAATGATAAGAATGGACAAGATTGTGACAGCTGTGCTAAGTTAGTAGGCAAATGATGATTTGGTTCAATCTGATTCGGTAAAGTATTGCCAAATAATAAAGATTTATATTTTACGTCAACTAACAAGTTAAATTTAGTTAACAAAATCAGTTTCTATGATTGCAAAATAAACTTTAGCTATGAAAAATTTATATGTAAAAAGCACTTTTAAATTTAAATCAATTTGCAAAGTTTTTATGCCCTAAGTAGGAATAGAAGTGTTATTGATTACTTTAAGTGGAACTGTTTGTTTATATGGAATGTAAGAAAATTTAGGTGGTACTACACTTATTGCTGCACCGGTATCTATCAGAAAATTATATTTATTCAAGCGATCTTGAATGAAGAACAGGGAGGAACAAGAAGATCAATCTCTGTAATTAGAAAGATAAAAGTTATTATCTGCATATCTTGAAGATATAACTTAAGTAGAGGCTAACTGGTTTAAATGAAATATCCTTTCTAGTAGACTTCTCGGACCATGAACACGGACTGATGCAGTGACGCGCCCGGTCAGCAAACTCGATGTGATACCAGCAGAGATCGCTGGTTAGATCCAACTTCTGACGTGACGCAGTTACATTTGATTGCGGGAGCAGTCGACGTAAGCTTCTTACTTCACTCTTCAATTTATCTTCTTCATTGATTGGTTCAATTGGTTTCGGTGAAGTACTAACTTATTCCCTTATAACCAGTTCATCAGCCAAGGCTGCTTTCACATTTAAGGATAAATGTGTTTGTGCCGTTAAAATTAATTGAATATTTAAGGGTAATTTATTCATAAATAGATATTCCAAAATGGCGTCAGAAGAGTTTGCAGTGGTTAAAAGTTTTGCATATGACGAAGTACTTGAGAAGGTTTCCTATCATCGAGAGTAGAAGTGGCGAAAAGAGTAGTTAAAGTTTCCAATTGCGAAGGAGTTGTTCGAGTTAATAAATTAATTACAGAGTATTGGTTCTGAGATGGTGGATCCAAGATTAATTCTCGAACTTGCATAGCTTAATCAGGTCGTAAAGCAGAAACCAAGATAAAGAACTTTCCCAATTCGGAAGTTATTCGCTGATTTTTAAATATAATCTCAATTTGAGCAAACCATAATGAAGGATCCTCTATCCAAAAATCCGGTAGACGAACAGTCGAAGAAACTGCTATTAGGGAAAGCTCATTGAAGTAATAGTGGATCAGGATCAGGATCAAACATTATTGGTAGGACAGGAACGGATGTACTTGTATACGGTAAAAGAAATAAATAAATATATTAAATAATTAAACTATATTATCAAAAATAATATCGATTGATTAATAAATAACATCTAAAACATAACATAACTACATAACGTGGTGAACTGCAGATGTGCTGTTGTAAAAATCTTATTTGATGTACAATTTAATTTTGAACAACTTTGTACTTTTATAGTTTTGTTCTAAAACTATCAGGAGAGAAAGTATCCGCAATTTTTTGAAATCCCATGTTAAAGTCCTATGTTCCGCATTTCGTTGCACACCCTGCATATACAGGGTGGCCCAACGAAAATTATCAACGCAATTTTTGGCCACCTAACATCAATTTTGCAAAAAACGCTCGAACACGTCAATTTTAGTATAAAGGGAGACACCTGAATGGATTAGTACCAATGGCATAACTTCAACCCTAAAATGGGGGTGGAATGCACCTCAAAAATTTTAAATGGAAAAGGATGTTACACATGACACAATTCGAAATCAATTCTCTTTTCAACAGTTTTTTTATTTTTCAAATCCGATCATTAGTTCCAGAGAAATATAGCTTCAAACAAATTTTATCATAATGATGGGGGTTCAAGCTAGCAGCATAGAAATAACTAATAATGAATTATATTCTGTATTTTTCCATTTTATCATAGCAGATTGAGGCACACGGGTAGCGAATGTTTTTTTATTTATCATTTTTGCTTAGCCTGAAATATGGCTGCTGATTTTGTTGATAACAGGAAATCAACCTCAATTGTATCGAATGTAAGTGCACCTTCGCGGTTACATTAAAGTTACGGTAAAATCGCGACGTCTACACGATTCGACTAAACAGTTTAGTCGATGTAAAAATTGTATGTATGCGCCTGACTTTACTGTTCCAATCCCCTACCAATAATGTGTCTGTCAATATCAAGATATCGGTACCACGCAATATTGTCTTCTTTATTTCGATATTCAAAATTCTTGAAAAGACAATATCGCATTTTACTTGCCAATAGACTATGCAAACAACTGTTGCAGTAGACTTGCGCGCCAACCCGCGAATTTCTTATAACTAGCATTGGTATCATTATAAATATCATATAGAATAAATATTTAATAAGTACCATTTTATAAGAAGTTTTGCACGACAATAGTGTATATTGTAATTGTGGTTCGGAAATAATTAATATAACGACTTTTAGAAAAAAAAGGTGCCTTAAAAAGATAAAAATATATCAAAAATCGCATGTTAAAGAAGTAACTGAATTTTTTTTGTACTAAATAACATTCGCAAATTATATGGAATGGCTTTAAAAAATACGCCTAATGTGTTCAATACAAAAATAAAGATAAATTTCTGAAGACTGACTTCGAGGTATACATCGAAAAATATGATATTTTATTGTTTTAAAATAAACCTATTCTACCATTTGCAATTGTATGTTGTATATAAATTTAAGTAGTATAAATACGTATGAATTTTCATTAATTAGTAATATGAAATTGAGAATAAAAATAATTAAGAAAATTTTGTGCAAGAAACAAGATAATAATTGTGTTATAAAGCGGTATGAAATTAAAATATAAAACATCATTTGAATTTGTGATCCGTGTATTTTATACATATAATAAGTTTTATAATTTTTTTAATATTTTATAAATATTTACCATACGCAGCAATTTCTTAATTTATATTATTACAGCTTGATGATAACAGATCCAGTTTACATTGTTTCTGCACTGGCAAAAGATAATGATCTTTTTGTAAACCTGCGGCCGAAAAATGTCAATACGCTATCAAAATCAAAATCATATTGCAATAAATAAAATGAAACTGTTTTATCTTCTCCGCACTTGCTTCTATACCACATAACAAACTATTATTACAGTTTCTTCTTTGAATTTGAGCTCATTTTTAAGTAACTATCAAAATTGACATTGATATTATACTAACGCTATATAGCTGCGATAGTTGCTTGCTTAGTCTATGCAATGTCAATCATGTCAATGTCAATGTCAATATAGCTTGGTTTCCCGGATGCTTTTTTCACGAAATATATTATGACCGTTGTCAAAGTCAATTTACTATCAAATGTTTCTTACAGAAATTAAAATTTAAGTTTTTGCCAAATGTAAACTGGCTTTTGGAACCAAAAATGAAGGGGTGTAATTAGATGTTATAGTAACTACATATAGTATATTACGTCATAATGGATGATATGAGAATATTACATTCCGAAGATTTCTTATGCACGAGCGAACGTAGTGAGCGAGGGCAACAAAAGTCAAGGGATCTAATATGCCGTTAGATTCCCGTAGGGTACAAGGTATTTTTCCGTATTCTTCAGAAGATTGTATTAAATAAAAAATAATAATTTTATAATGTAAAACACAAACCTATGTCATTTTCCTACTCAATACTAAAACCATGGCAACAGATAACAATATCTAATAGTATATTACGTACCGTGAACTGTAAGTGACAGTTTTTAGGTCGAGAATGTTGTTTGGGAAGTCGAGATATGAAGTGTCGAGATTTCCTAAACATTCGAGACTTCAAATATCACTTACAGTTCAAGGTTAGTAAACTATTTTTTTGCAATACCTACAAAAATAATAGAAAAAGAAAAATAGGTTTAAAAAATTAACGTCTGTCAGATTGATGTTAAAAATAAAAGTTGAATTGCAATTGAAAGTAAGAGTGCCATGAATGTTTATGATGATGTGGAAACTAAATACTTACCATCCACCATGAATTGTAAGTAACACTCTTACTGTCCACCGTGCACGGGAAGTGTTTACTATAACCATGGAAACCAAATCTGCAATAAAAGTTCCACTTACTGTGTTTAAATTTTGTTATTAATGGGTAACTTACTGTGCAGGTATTGCAAAAAATATTTTTTTTAAGACTTTTTGACATATAACCTTAATTTATAAATGTCTAATTTTGGTATTAATGATTATTTCTATAATAAATTTATGCGACAATTGTAATTACATTCGTCTATTTGTATTTTTACAAATAATTTAGAGATAACTTAAAAAGTATCTTGTTGTAAATCAAATAATTTTTACTTTAAATTTTATCGGTAGATGTCGTATGCTTGCACCGTTAAAACCCACAGCTGTTCATATCATCCCACTTTTACTTATTGTTAACCTCAAATGAAGTAAACAATTTGTCATTTACATACCATGGATACGGAAAAATAAAATTTCAACATTCTACGGTTAATCATTTTTAATTATGTAAAAAATTAAAAAAAAAACACTATGAGCAAAGTGCTCTTTTGGCACTGCAGATTAGAATGAAAAAGAGAGGTGCACAACTAGATATTATAGCAATCTCATATACAAAATTTAAAAATCTTCTCCTAATCATTTGTGAGTTATGCGAGATATGAACATGAACTAGGTAAAAGTTAAAATATTCTCCCGTAAAGATTTATAAATGCCATATCTTGATATGATAGCGTTGTAGCGTGGGGTGTAGAGTAAAAAGGGTGTAAACATGTTTGACGTTATATTTGTCAGAATCCGGTAGATATAATATTTTTGATGTCATAACTTTGACTTTCATTTTATATTTACCATAACAAAGATTATTAAATTATTAATTAATATTTATGTATGTACATTTATAAAAAATAATTAATAAAAGTTCTTGTGTAAATTGCCTGCAAAATCCCATGTTAATCTCCTACCTAATGGGTAATGAGCAATTAATAAGTTTTTCAACAACATATTACATAGGTATTTAAACCCTTCATTAGTTATTTTTTGCTGAAATGGTATTTATATACGCTTCGCAAAAATATTTTTTTTATGTTCTTATTAATAGAAATAAATGTTTCATGTTTGCGAAAAAGAGATAAAAATCAAAAAACTTTCTTAACCATTATTATACCTGGAGATTTATGTAATTAATTAATTATTGTATAATGCAAAATAATTTGATTTAACAAATCAATGTTTAGCGATTATGTAAGGCATATTATTAATATAAGAGATGTATCTTAGAGGGGGCAGTTATTGTAGTTTAGTGCTGCTGTTAAGAAGTGTCAGTAAAATAAGGATTGTGTATATAATTGTGGCATACTATTTGTGCGTGTGAGTGTACCTTATTGCCGATATTGATGTGATTTCTTACATACCTGTGTTTTTTTTTTTCAATAAATAGGTCAATTTCGTGATTTTCAATTTATTGATACTTGTAATATAGCAAAATTCTACGATTTATGTTGAAAAAAATGTGAACAAGGAATTTTAGATACAAGGAATAAAGTACATTTTATTACCACTTTTTAATTACTTTCCCTGTATCAAATCTATATTATTTATTATTTCACGTTACATTTGTATTGTATTTGTTTTAAGCTCATTATTTAAAAAAAAAATTAAGACAATTGATGATATGTAGTGGAAAAGTGAAAATCTAATCTGTTTCTTTTATTCGTATATTGATGTTGGATAATTCTAAGGTAATAACTTCATTTCCGGTAAAGAATAAATCACTAGAAAACGTGTTACACGATCATGGATTTAAATTAGGTACAGATAAATATTCGAATGAACAATTATAATCTGTGATCACATACATATTGTGCTGATAAAAACGTTTAAAATTATATAAGAGCTCTACAAAAAAGCTATTTCAAATTGTATTGTATCTACGGTGATAGAAATTATGAAGAGCCGGATGTAAATCTATATATGCTATGATCTATTTAGTTAGGAAGGGACTTTGAAATCTAAATATAATTTAATATTGTTTCTATGAGGAACTTGTAGAAGAAAAGAAATTAATTTTTAAAATAACTTACCAAAACATATACTGCAAATGGCATAACGACGACTGCAACAAGCAAGTCGGCAAGTGCAAGACTAACTATAAAATAATTAGTAACTGTCTGAAGGGTTCTTTCTCGATAAACACTGAGTATCACTAACACATTCCCGAACAAAGTGAAAATCGGAAACAGTACAAGTATAAGAGCCCAATAATTATACACAGCACTATGAACTATAAATGTATTATTATAACAAGATGTATTGTTTGTGTCATTCACAAAGCTGCAGTTTGGAAATTGTAAATCATATATATGTCGATCCTCGGATGATTCGTTGGAGGAAATATTAATGTGATTGAAATATTGATCGATGTCTTCAAATAATAACAATAGGTTTTCTTTAGCACTCATATTTTCTCCCCGCGTTGACACCATTGAAAGATTAGCTGTAGGTTCATCATACCAAAAATGCATATTATCCCTTAGTAAATGGCTTGACTTAGTACTTTCGTTTCCATTCCCGCCGAACACAGAAGCCATCTTGTTGGTTTGCTGCAGCTGATAAGAAATTTTCACTGATCACTGTGATTTTATTTCATTGGCGGGGGAGGAATTCATATTGATTGTAGGAAAGTATAAACATATATTTATATCCATCCGTACACCACTATATTCAGTTTTTATTACGTATTTCCATATTCCATCGACAAACCATTGTATAAATAAACAATATTTTTTCAAATACATAATCACATACATTAATATAATCGAGTTACGCAAAACACTTCTATAAAAATATAAATATAACGTAAAATATGGTTTATATTTTTTTTGTTTCATTATTCATGAATATAAACAAAATAAAAGAACAATAACCGAACACTACACACGCACATGTTATTCAAAATTGCAATTAAGAATAGGTGGTGATGGTGACCGACACATTGCAGTGTGAATCTATCGCGTGACGTTGTGTGCACCGTTCCGCGCGCGTGGAGCAGATCTGCGCCAGGTTTCAGGACGGAGCTCGCGCGACGACGACCCGCGTCGGCGCCGCCCAGTCTCCGCGTACCACTAGCCATGAGACATGCGCAAATATGTGATTCAAGTGTCTTTGTGAATTCAGTTAAATATAATTATAAATGTCTTTCTATACATTATGCATATGCTTTATGCATGCCAGTTCGTTTTCTCTCTCTTCATAATACCTAAACGCTATGCAATATTTTATTCGATTTTTAACCAAATTTAATTAAAATACACACTTTTGTAAATGTAAAATATTCTAAACAGTGTTACTTTCAAAATTATATTCAAATTCTTAAGTTATAAGACTTACAGATTTGTTCAGAATTGGCCTATATTTAACAGTTTGACACAAAAAACTTTAACAATATGACAGAAATATTATAAAATCAATTAGTTTAGCAGTACCTACTGCTAAAAAGAGATAAAAATACTACTTTTATAGATGCCACAGCCACCTATGATTACCATTTAAAAAAAAAAATTTCTTGCCATATCTCGCAAACAGTTGGCCAAAATTTTTTTATTATTTTTTCTCTTTATGGCGCACTTTGTCTTCTAAAAGTTTTATCTGGAACATTTTTGTCTATCTATCATCGTTTAAGAATCAAAACGAATTATTAATTTTCACTACTTTCATATTTTTTCTTCTGTCTAGTGACCTATGCATATTTTTGGAAAAACAAATACATCACAGGAATAGCCCCCTGATAAGGCAACTTTTGTCTAATTTAACCGAAGTCGTAACTCTTCTAGTTTAGGAATTCCCTTAAGTGCCTCGAGTTCAGTAGACAGTCTGTATATATATATATATACATATATATATATATATATATACATATATATATATATATATACATATATATATATATATATATACATATATATATATATATATATATATATACATATATATATATATATATATATATATATATATATATATATATATACACAGTGGCTCACAAAATTATTCGTACAACTAAGTTTTATATTTAAAAAGTGAAAAATTTAGTACTTTCAAAAAAATATTGATATATTATTGACGGGATCAGATTCTCTTATTTTCCAGAAACAAAATACAATAGCCAATTATGAAAAAAATATTATTTTTCTTGTGTTAATTAAATTGAAACAAAATGTGTACAAGAAATAGGTACACAAAATTATTCGTACATTTATGAAATCTTGCATATAACGAGTAAATATTTATATTTATAAATATGAAACAACTGTGATTGCATAATTATCATTTGCCTGAGTATTTTGTATAAGATTTTTTTTTAAATAGGTCACAAAAACAAGAAATTACGGTAGTTGAGAGGCGAATCTACTTGAAATTACTTCTCCAGTGTAAATCTTTAAGGGAGGTTGTCAAAATTAAACGAAAATCGCACTAAATGTTGAGAACCTCATAAGTAAATATAAAAATGAGAACCATTAGAAAAATATTCTCCGCGGAGGCCTTAAATTATTTTTAAGTCAGCAGAATAAACTATATATTGAGCGTTAAGTGAAATCAAATCCTAAAAAACCCCTGAATAAATTAATATTAAAAATAACTAAAATTTTTAAGGGTCTATTGGAACATAGACTATTCAAAGAACTTTAAGAAATTTTGGTTCTAATAGTCTTATAGTAAAAAGTGGGCCCTACAATTCCACACAAAATAAAATAAAGAGACTCGCATTTGGAAATAGTACAGCACGGATTGTGTTTTTTAGAAATTGGTAATTTTGCGGATTTGAGTGAAATGGCAAATCTTTTGATTGGAGAAATTCAAATTCAGAGCTTAATAACAGCAGTTTATGTAGTACAGTGAAACACGACGGCAGTATCATAATAGATTGGGAATATGTAGGAGCTCCTTATGACTATACGGCCATTAAAATAAAAATTTCTTAGAGTTCTTCGAATAGTCTATGTTTCAATATATCTTTCAAAAATTTCAGATATTTTTTTTTTGTTAATTTATTCAGGGGTTTCTAGTATTTAATTTCATTTAATGCTCAATAAATCGTTCATTCTGCTGATTAAAAATTTTTTACGGTCCCCACGGTAAATATTTTTCTACTACTCCTCATTTTTATATTTACTTCTAATGTTCTTAACAATTGAGAGCAATATTCTTACAATTTTGACAACCTCCCTTAAAGATTTACACTGGCAAAGTTATTTCAAATAGATTCATCTTTCAACTACCGAAATTTCTTGTTTTTGCGACCCATTTTTGAAAAAATCTTTTACAAAATACTTTAACAAATAATAATTACGTAATCACATATGTTTTATATTTATAAATATAAATATTGACTCGTTATTTGTAAGATTTCATAAGTGTACGAATAATTTTGTGTACCTGTTTTTTGTATGCATTTTGTTTTCATTTAATTTACATAAGAAAAATAATATTTTTTTCATACATGGCTATTGCATTTTATTTCTGGAATATGAGAGAACATGATCCCGTCAGTAATATGTCAATATTATTTTTGAAAGTACTTTATTTATCACATTTTAAATAGAAAACTTAGGTGTACGAATAATTCTGTGAGCCACTGTATATATACAGGGTGAGTCTGGGAAGACGTCCCCCCCTTAACTTTTTTATTATAAGTAATAGAAAAAAATGGCTCATATAAAAGTTTTATAATTTGACATATACTATTTGATGGCAGATGTAGATATTTTTTATAAAGTCAGGTTTACAAGATACGACTATCAACTTTTATTTTTCAAATGACAACCTATAATTATTTTAATAAAATAGCAACCGCCATTTTTTTCTCTTTTCAACGATGTATTAACTTTTATTAATGTATTTGAAAAATTTCGAGAAAAATGAGATCATTTAGAAATGTCAGAAATAATTTTTAAACAAATATCATAGGTGGCTATGTTTCTCGAAATCGGGTAAACATCCTTCTCAGTAAGTAACAAACAAATGTATACATTTTTGACATTAATTTAATTGTTTTACATTGTTACGTTTTGTTTATTTTCATATAGCCACCTATAATATTTATTTAATAATTATTTCAAATATTTTTAAATATCTCATTTTTCTCGAAATTTTTCAAATACATTAATAAAAGTTAATACATCGTTGAAAAGAGAAAAAAATGGCGGTTTCTATTTTATTAAAATAATTATAAGTTGCCATTTGAAAAATAAAAGTTGATAGTCGTATCTTGTAAACCTGACTTTATAAAAAATATCTACATCTGCCATCACCTAGTATATGAAAAATAATAAAACTTTTATAAGAGCCATTTTTCTCTATTACTTATAATAAAAAAGTTAAAGGGGGGGGGGCGTCTTCCCAGACTCACCCTGTATATATATATATATATATATATATATATATATATATATATATATATATATATATACAGGGTGAACACGAACCTAATGTCATAAATTTAAGGGTACATAGTATTTAATGTGTAGATTACGAAACAGAAAGAATTTTTTGAAAATTCGCCTATTTAAGGGTAATTTTCATGAAGCTCACATTTTTGGTACCACTGGATCACTGGCAACACATATTATTTTATAAATAAAAACATAATTAAATACTAATTTACGTAATGTTGAAGGGTACTCAAAACTTCATTATTTTTAATAATATTTATTTTGAGAGTTCATTGCCCCAAAAAACGATAAATATTAACATATCACTGGCTTATTTTTATTAAAAAAAGAACAAAGAAAATCAGAATAAATATTAAACTAATAAATAGTAATAATACTAGTAAATTACATTTTCATGTATCAGAACAAAGAATAAATACAAAAATTCATAAATATTGTTCAAAATTATCACCTCTCACAGCCACACACAGTGCACTACGTTGAATTAGTGACACACTACATGCCAAGTGCATATGATTTTGTTGTCGAATAATTTGTACACTATTTTGGATCCGTATCCTTAATTTTTCAATATTTTCTGGCGGGCTTTGATTATCATAAACTAGGGACTTTAAATGACCCCATAGATAGAAGTCCAAGGGATTGAGATCAGGTGATCTTGGTGGCCACTGCACAGGACCTCCACGGCCAATCCACCTGTTTCCGTAGATATTATTTAAGTGCTGACGCACATTTCTCGCAAAATGAGGAAGCACCATCATGCTGAAACCATGAATTTTGACGAACATTTAATGGAATATCTTCCAATAATACTGGAAGGATATTTTGCAAAAAATCCAAATACTGGTTACCATTTAATGTATGGGGGAGTATGTACGGGCCAAGTAAATAACCATTTAAGATTCCAGCCCAAACATTTAAAGAAAATTTATGTTGCAAACTATTTCTCACAACAACATGTGGATTTTCTTGGGCCAAATAATGTAAGTTGTGGAAATTATAAACACCGGCACGTGTGAAAATTGCTTCATCACTAAATAATATTGAAGAAGTAAAATTCATATTTGTGGTATTTTGTCCAAGAATCCATTGACAAAATGTCATTCTAGCGTGGTGATCAGCAGGCATTAACCCTTGGACTCGTTGAAAATGATATGGATGATAATCATTTCTATGCAAAATGTTTACAACAGTCGCCTGAGATATTTCTTCCACAACACGAGATATTTCTCTGGTACTAATTGTTGGGTCGGCATGCACTAGGTCTAGGACTTCATCCTCCGTGTCGTGGCGTAATCTGCGACCGCCGCCATCACGTTCAGAATTCCTTTTTAAATTTCCCGTGTCGCGAAGACGTTGTGTCACAGTGATAAACATCCTGCGATCAGGGTGGCGTCTTCGAGGATACCGTTCGGCATACAATTCTACTGCTAATACCGCGTTTTGTGTCACTTCACCATAAATTAACAACATATCTACTAACTCAGAATTAGAATACATTTTTTTAAGAACAAGAACACTGCCAAAATGACTTACATCAATACTTTCTAAAATAATACTGAAATATTTTATTTATTACACAATTACGTTCGTCAAAAATTCTATTTAATTAATTAGAATCTTATACAACTAATTTTGAATGTACTTTTGTTAACCATATTTTTATTGAAATAATAATTAAAACAGAAGTAAAAAAAAGTTTTGCTAAGAAAGGACAAATTTTCATTTTTCGAATTTTCAAAAAATTCTTTGTTTCGTAATCTACACATTAAATACAATATGCCCTTAAATTTATGACATTAGGTTCGTGTTCACCCTGTATATATATATATATATATATATATATATATATATATATATATATATATATATATATATATATATAGAGAGAGAGAGAGAGAGAGAGAGAGAGAGAGAGAGAGAGAAAATGGACAATTTTGTGTGATGAATATACGATAAATAAAATTGGTAATATTTATTATTGTTGTTGCTATACCGTTACTTCGTATTTCGCAATACTACCGCCAAAAGCTTCACTAAAATCTCTGAACTGAACTAAACTAAACTGCTCTTGTATGCGAAAATTAACTTAGCTTAAAGAGCGACATATTCACCTTACTAGTCACACTATATATAATTTAGTTTTAATTCATTATTTAACAAAATTAAGTACTAAATTATAATAATTTTAGAAAAGCAAATATTTCTCCCGAGTGCTAATAATAGTATATTGCGCTACAATGGCAGATATAGGTATATTACATTTCGAAGATATCTGATGCACAACCGAATATAGTGAGCGAGGGCAGTAATTGCCGAGGAATGTAATTTGCCGTTAGGGCACAAGATATTTTTCGGTATCGTTAAGAAGAATGTATTAAATACAAAAAAGTCAATTTTGTAATGTAAAACACAAAACTATGTAGCTTCCATATTCACTACTGAAATCATAACAAAATACTTAATACATAATTTAGAATTCTGACAGTTTTAGTTTTTATAATTAAGGAAAGTGATAATTGTCTTTTAAATACGCCACGCGAATTATTAGAAGAAGCAAATTCAACATATAATAATTTACTACCTTCCAAATCAAAGTCAAAATACAGAAATATTACGATATATTCTTCAAATGAAAGTAAGAAAAGAAAGTTAAGAAAAATTCAGAAAACGTTTTTTTTTTGGCGTACATATCGGAAATATCGAAAAAGAAAAATGCAGTTACACTTTTGAGTGAGATTTTTATAACTAAAGGTGTCTGCAAAATTAAAGAAAATGTCGACATCACGATGCACTGTGTATCGTGGTCGACATTAGAATATACATATGGTCCAAAGAAATTCCAGACATTCACAGAAAAAAATAATAATATTTTGTATTTATATAAAAATAATTGCCACAATAAAGTATCTAAATCTTTTAATATAACCGTTATTCCCAATACCTTTTTAACAAATAACCTCTAATTTTGGTATTAATTATAATTTATATAATAAATTTATGCGAAAATTTAAATATCATTCGTATTTAATTGTATTATAAATAATTATTAAAATTATTATATAATTTAGAATTAACTTAAATAGTTTTTTGTTTTAATTAAATTATTTTATTTTTAAATATTATCGATAGATATGTTTGTACCGTTAAAACCCACAGCTGTTCATATCATCCCGCTAGTCATATGAACCCGTCATTTTTAATCTTAAATGAAATATACAATTTGTCACTATAGTCGAAATTTTTAAGCAGTAGAGAGACGTCATAGACCTGAAAAAAACGTTACAAAACGAAATAAAACTTGTAGAAATTTTCGAAAGATGTTTTTATTTAGAAAACCGAGTAGTAAAAAAAGGTATCATAAAAAAATTACTTATTTATTATATTTACTATTATTTCAAATTAAAATATAAGGTATTTAATGACATTTCAATTTATTTATAATAATTGCAGTGTATTTTTTTTAACACACGTTGGCTACGACTCAAATAAAATATGTTTACATATATTTGTTTCTTGTCATGCCGATTGATTGAGTTGTCAAATAATATAATATAAAATCTTTGTTCGTTCGTTTAAGTTGTATTGTTCCTTATAATTGTTCGTTTTCGTGTTGTTTGTTTCTTGTTATACGTTTATTTTATTAGCGTAAGTAATAATGCCTAAAGCATTATCGAAGCAGTCGCAAGTGCTAACTGCAAATGCGACTACATATTTTGAAAAAGAACTGGCACACGGTGGAACATTACTGCCGTTAAAAGCAGTTCGAGAGGTATGTTATCATTTTATTTGTTGTTATTAAATTTGGCATTGCCAAATGCAACACGCAACACATTTTCTAAACTAATGCACATATAAACTTTGTAATTCGTGACGTCATAATCTAGTTACAAATATTGATGACGTCTCTCTACTGCTTAAAAATTTCGACTATAACATACCACGGGTAAGAAAAAATTTGTTTACGTGCACGCGTGTCATAGATTCGCCACCCTTGATGTAGGTCCTTTGTAGGGTCATGTGAAACTGGCACAGCCATATTAGCACAATTAAAAAACTACCCTATTATTTAGTACTAATTAAATACCGCAAAAATAAATTTATTACCCTTGCCGATTAAGAAAAAAATGGTAGCTATGTCATCTTCTCAGTTAAGTTAATTTTTACCTTGTTAAATGAAAATAATTGTCAATAAAAACTATTTGGTAGAGAATATGCTAGAAAAATTGTTAATTATTATTTAGCGAAAGCTTTCGAATGAAAGATAAACAATGATTGTTGTGAAGTATATTTATCAACTTCATTTTTTTAAATTACCGGTGCCAAAATTTAGTTTCAGATTAAAAACTTTTTGAAAATCTATCTTTTTAAGGAAATCGTTCGCTAAACAATATTTAACAATTTATTACTCTAGCACTATCTCTTCTAAATAGTTTATTTCAACAATTATTATTGTTAGCAATAGTTAGCATTTTTAATTATTTTATTAATTAGTACTCAATATTTAAATAAAAATTACTTTTTTTTTGGTGGTGTGCTAGCTTTACTGAGAAGCTGGCACAGCCATCATTTTTTCCTAATCGGCAAGAGTAATAAATTTATTTTTGCGGTAATTAATTAGTACTAAATAACGGGATAGTTTTTTAATTGTGCCAATATAGCTGTGCCTGCTTCACATCACCCCTCTGCAGGGGTTGTAGAGACTTGTCACGAAACAAGTACTTTAGATAATTGATAATATATTCCATCTAGGAATGTTGTGTCGTAGATGATTATGCATAAAAGTTTTGATATATTATTTTACGTAGCAAAATACATTTTGTTGTTGTACAAAATTTTAGTACAAAGGGGGACACCTGAATTGATTAGTTCCAATGGCATAACTTCAACCCTAAAATGGGGGTGTACTGCACGTCAAAAATTTTAAATGGAAAAGGGTGTCAAACATGTCACAGTTCAAAAGGCCTTTCAATTCTCTTTTTAACAGTTTTTTTATTTTTCAAATCCGATCATTAGTTCTAAAAAATATCGTTTAAAACAAATTTTATCAGATGTGTAAAACTGCAATCAAGTAGGTTTAAACAAATGACTGGCGTCGTGGTGGTTTCTCCTATCCACTGGAAATCTCTTGACGTTCGTAGGCATATGTCTGGTGTCAGGTCGACCTAGTGCACTCTATGGACCCGCTGCTTGACGTTAGTAGGCCGTTGTTTGACGTCGTGGTAGGTTCTTCTTCTCTTGAGAAGTCTCTTGACATTCGTAGGCCGACGTCTGGGGTCGAGACGACGTTAGAGATCCTACAAACTCTTTCCATTCCATTATAACCCTCAACCACCAGCTACCCACCGAGGAATCCCATTTCCATCGACTTCGAGACTACTCGGACAAGCTAGGTATGTGTTTGCTATATTTTTATATAAATGTTAATTATGGTTATCACAATGATATAATATTTTTACTAAATATGACTGATCTATTATTGGTTGTCAAATAATTGTAATTTGCGAGACTTTGTGCTCTGCACAAACTCTCAGGCTCAAGAATGTGCCGCATCAGCACGAACGCTGGTTTATCCACATTCACTTGGGTATAAATAAACAATACACAACCGTAGTGCGGCACCGGCACCGGCACTACGAGGAGCGTGCGACCACTCAGTGGTAATCGCTTTAGACTCGACAACTCAGCTGGGTGTCTACCCCAAAACCAACGTCCGTCAGGCAATGCCGAGCGCCCCCAGAAACAAAAGATCTCAGAGCAACGTTTTCACGACTGAACCAATTAATAAGACCCACGCCCACCCTTACAATTGTCTATGACTTCCATTATTGATTTGGTCGCGAATACTCAATTTTACCATAAATGGTTATAATAAATTATTCGGACAACTCTTTATGAATTAAATTCAATATTTTTATATGATTATGATATTGTCAAATTGTCTCTCCACCTGAGGTTTTGGCTGTGGTTTCCCTCAGGTTCATAAGGTGAATACCAGAGAGCGTAATATTCCACAGCACTTTCCGATTGTATTTAATTATAATAAATGCATAATCTAATGATAAAAAACGAAAAACATCTAACCGACATATTTAATTCAAAATTAGAACAAATACGGGTGAACGAAAATAAAATATCAGAAAAGCTTAACATAGCATACACACTAAACAAAGAACAAAATTGGAAAAGTCTAATCTCTAAACATATAGAACCAATGTTAATAATTTATTCGTTAAATAAAATAGACACCACTATTATAAACCACGATGACTTAATTCAAATTACAGGGAAAAAAAGAGATTTGGTCACAAGTAAATGAAATCGTTACATATTGTAGATTTGAAGACGAAGAAATTCAGATACTACTAATAGAACCGGAACTTTCTCAAAATCTCTACCCTTTATATCAATTGTACCCAATTCTTTTTATCCACAACAAAAAATTATACGGATTAACAGAACCACCTACTCATTACATTTATAAAAATAATCAATACATATTAATAGAAAGATTCAGTAGACAATCAAATAAAGGAAAAATATAACAAAATAATGTCATACAAATCCCAAATACCAAAAATATAATAATTTTTCCCCAATTAACCAAGAATTAGTAATAAATTGTAAACATAAAAATATAAAGAAAAATTTTCAAGAAATCTTCAGACTTATTAATGACGTAAATTGTAAAATAAACCAAAGGACATTCAATGGAATATCAAAAGATTATAAAGAATTAGAATTAAGCAATGTCCAACTTCAAAAATTTGATCCAAAAATAAAGTCAATCTGAAACCATTACAAGGATTATATATTTCATTTCCTCAACTTCAGAAAATAAAAAATATAAATTACTACGAAAATCTCAGGCATCATTATTATGTAATTTATATCATACTTATTGTAATAATATTTGTATTAATTATAAGAATTGTAATTAAATATTATAAGAATTATATAACTAAACAATTAAGAAATTATACAGAATTAAGTAATTTAGAAAGAATAACAGAATATTTGTGAATCTTGTGTAAAGTTTAAATTTGCTGGGGAGCAATTATAAAACGTAACTACTATAAAAATGCTGACTTAGAGTTAAGTTATAAAGAGATGAGTATAAAATGTAATGTAACCCCTGTAGACAGGCTAGTTATAATATTGTAATCAAGATAGATACTTGTATCTCAGAAATAAATACTTTTTAAAAACAATTTTTAAAGTTGAATAACATAATTTATATATACAGTGGCTCCCAGAATTATATGTACACGTAAGTTTTCTATTTAAAAAGTGAAAAATAGAGTCTTTTCAAAAATAATATTGATATATTACTGTCGGAATCATATTCTCACATATTCCAAAAATAAAATGCAGTAGCCAATTATGAAGAAATAATTATCATAGGTACACAAAATTTTTCGTACACTTATAAAATCTTGCATATAACGTGTCAATATTTATATTTATAAATACAAAATATCTATGATTGCGTAATTATCATTTGTCTGAGTATTTTGTGTAAGGTTTTTTCAAAAATACGTCACAAAAAACAAGAATGTTTGCTAGTTGAAAGGGCAAATCTGCTTGAAATATATTTGTTATATAAAACAAAATATTTTAGTAACCTTTTATTGAGAAAATATTAGTTGAAATAATAAACAATATTTATAGCGATGACAACTACAAGTTAAGTTACAATGACAAATTATATTTGTAGATAGTGAAACCAAAAGTTTTGTTCCAATAACAAATTATATTTGTAGGGAATTCTTAGCTAGGTTTACTTATAATAACCTATACTTTGTATTAGTTGCTTTAAGCAAAAATATTTCTCTAATACGAAGGTTTTGGAAATTATTTATTATAAACTATATCAGAAATTTTATTACAGGTACGAAATGCACGTATAAATATTTTAAGTATAATTTAATGAAAAAAAATAGGGCTGAGGTGGTCTCAAAGGTCTTGTAGATTATTTATGTTATGAATTCGTCCTCTTATCCACTCGGCTATGGAGCATTTTGTTTTACACGTTTCTTATTCGAAAATATGAAGGATAACCTTCAAAATACAATTTATTTTATCAAATATTTCAGTTATAAAAAGCCATATTACACAACATTTAGTTTTATTAGACGCAAAATAAAGTAATCTAACTAACGATACCATATACACCCGATTTTATTTAACGGGACAGATAGAAATAGCATAAAACTGTTTTCCCATGTTATTTCCCTATGTCAAGGTTTTCAGTATTCACCCTATATATATATATATATATATATATATATATATATATATATATATATATATATATATATATATACATATATATAAAGCATAATTTAATTAAAAAAAAGTAGGGCTGAGGTGGTCTCGAACCAGGTCTTGTAGATTATTTATGTTATGAAACAGCCCTCGTATCCACTCGACTATGGAGCATTTTGTTTTTGACGTTTCTTATTCGAAAATATGAAGGATAACCTTCAAAATACAATTTATTTTATCAAATATTTCAGTTAGAAAAGGCCTTATTACAGAACATTAATTTTATTAGATGCAAAATTAAGTAATCTAACTAACGATACCATATAAACCCGATTTTATTTAGCTGGACAGATGGAAACAGCAAAAAACTGTTTTCCCATGTTATTTCCCTATGTCAAGGTTTTCAGTATTCACCCTGTATATATACTTTACTACTCTACCTAATCTCATACCTCTTTATTATCATTGAAAAAAAAACGTTGGCTATTTGTAAAGAAGTACATTACTTATTCCAACATCTTATTTTTTTTTTCTTGTAATTTCAGAAGTTTCCCTTGCGACATATGGCCTCAAATTACACGAGTTCAAAACCTACGCTAGTGAGTGGTTTCGATAAAGTAAACTTAGATATTCTAGAGAATCATCTGCGGCGAGTAAAGGAGATTAAAAATACCATTTTTTGTATTAAATAAGAACAATTGATTGTTTTTTCTATTTTTTTTTTAAATAAAAAATTAATAAAACTTTTAATTGTACTTTCATTTATATATTAGAAAATAGGCAGTTTAAATTTAAATATAAAATAATTTTATTTCTTAATTACATAGGTGTTCTAGAATTTATTTTTTTTTTGTTTTTAGATTATTGCATGAATAATATACAGGGTGTCCCAGTTTTAAACGGCATAACTTCAACAATGGATTAAACACGTAAAAATAAGGTCACAAGTTCAGTTATGGAACTTTCCGGAAATGCTTAATTCAGGAGATATTCACTATTTTCTTGTTGGACAAGGACTGCTTAAAAAATCAATTTCATAACGACATATGAAATATTATCTTTTTAGATGTGACATAATACTAAAATTAAATTAAAATTAATAAGTTACTACATAATTTCAAGAAAGTGATACATTTTGAGAAAAAAAACAATTTTTTTATAACAATTGTTCAAAATGTCGACCTGCTACACGCAAACAGGCACGATAACGATTGAAATTATGTAGTAACCTATTAATTTTTTATTAATTTGCACTATTATGACTTATTTATTAAGATAATACTTGATAGGTCGTTATGAAATTGTTTTTTTATAGTAGATCTGTTCCAATACGAAAAACGTGAGAATCTCTGGAATTGAGCATTTCCGGACTTTTTCTGAGATGAACTTGTCATCTTATTTTTAGGTGTTTAATCCATTGTTGAAGTTATGCCGTTTAAAACTGGGACACCTTGTATAGTAATCGAAAGATTGAATACATAACTTAAATATGAAATTGATATATACTATCTACATTATATATTACATATCAAACACATACGTATTTTACATATACTATACAAGTATATGCGATGTACTGCATATATTACTGAATTATATATCAGAAACGTTTTTACAAATTAACAATATATATTTATGTTAGAGATCAAAATAAAAGTTGATCCTGTTCTGCAAAAATTTATTATAAACCCAAAATACAGAATATATATATATATATATATATATATATATATATATATATATATATATATATACAGGGTGAATACTGAAAACCTTGACATAGGGAAATAACATGGGAAAACAGTTTTTTGCTGTTTCCATCTGTCCCGCTAAATAAAATCCCGTGTATATGGTATCGTTAGTTAGATTACTTAATTTTGCATCTAATAAAACCAAATGTTGTGTAATATGGCCTTTTCTAACTGAAATATTTGATAAAATAAATTGTATTTTGAAGTTTATCCTTCATATTTTCGAATAAGAAACGTCAAAAACAAAATGCTCCATAGCCGAGTGGATACGAGGGCTGTTTCATAACATAAATAATCTACAAGACCTGGTTCGAGACCACCTCAGCCCTATTTTTTTTTTAATTAAATTAAGCTTAAAATATCTTTATTATATCAGACTATTTTAATAAAATAGCAATATTCATATTTTTATAAATAAAAAAATCCAAATATTTAATAGAATTATTATTTGCTGTCTGTCAAACTTAACAATTAATTCGAATTTAGTTTTTGGTGTATAATTTTGTATTTCATGTTTCGAAACATGATATTTTAAGTATAATTTAATTTAAAAAAAAATAGGACCGAAGTGGTCTCGAACCAGGTCTTGTAGATTATTTATGTTATGAAACAGCCCTCGTATCCACTCGGCTATGGAGCATTTTATTTTTGACGTTTCTTATTCGAAAATATGAAGGATAACCTTCAAAATACAATTTATTTTATCAAATATTTCAGTTAGAAAAGGCCATATTACACAACATTTGGTTTTATTAGATGCAAAATTAAGTAATCTAACTAACGATACCATATACACGGGATTTTATTTAGCGGGACAGATGGAAACAGCAAAAAACTGTTTTCCCATGTTATTTCCCTATGTCAAGGTTTTCAGTATTCACCCTGTATATATATATATATATATATATATAATCAATGTGGCAGGGCCTGTCAGCAGAGTAGATAACACCTGGGATAAGTATAAAAATCAAGCTCCTGAAAATAGAAATAGAAGAGGGTTTTTATCTTATACTTAACGCGTAGTGAGAGGGTTTTTATCTTATACTTAACACGTAGTGAGAGGGTTTTTATCTTATACTTAACGCGTAGTGTGAGAGGGTTTTTATCTTATACTTAACACGTAGTGTGAGCGGTTTTATTTTATGTTTGAAGCGTATTCTGAGATATTTTATTTAATGGTTAATGCGTAGTATGGAATAGTTTATTTGATAGTTAACGTATAATGGGAGATAGTATATTTATGGGTTAACGCTTGGTTTGAGATGCTTTATTCGACGGTCAAATCGTAGAGCGATACAGTTTCTGATACGTGTGGCGCGGATGGAGCCTCTTGAGTGTGTCTCGGGGTTGCCTGATATACGGAGCCTCTTGAGTGTGTCTCGGGGATACCGGTGCGTTTGAATCCGTCGCGGATGGAGCCTCTTGAGTGTGTCTCGGGGTTACCTGATATATGGAGCCTCTTGACTGTGTCTCGGGGTTACCGATACGTATTAACTCGTTGTGAGTGTATCTTCGAGTCGTTAGCAGTTGAATCTTCCTGAGTATGTTTCGGGGTTATCGATGGAAATTATTTATCTATTATGCTTATCTAAGCCCCTAACGGATGCGAAATAAATATTGTGTAATAATGTTTTATTTTCAGATAAACCACTCACTGAGTTTATTTACTCATAGATTCTTTCTTTTCAGGAGCTTGATTTTTAAACCTACCCCAGGTGTTATCTACCCTGCTGATAGTCCCTGCCTCATTGATTATATATATATATATATATATATATATATATATATATATATATTCTGTATTTCGGGTTTATAATAAATTTTTGCAGAACAGGATCAACTTTTATTTTCATCTCTAACAAATTCAGAAGTGGGATCGGAACCTGGATTAGGATTCTTTAATTGTTTTAACATGTCACATCATCAGGATAACGAATCTACTGGAAATGGGAACGCGTCTCCTAAAATCAACATTTTGATACGAATGGCGGAAAACAGTATCAACAAAAAAACAGGCCGGTAAAACCGGACATATTAAAAGAGATTGTCGTGCAGTTAAACAAGCATCTACTTCTAGCAACGCTTTCGGACCAACTACGCATGTCCGACCACCGCTACTAAACAACCGACCACAACCATCCTCATCGAATGACGGTAAGCAACCTTTTGTTACACTAAGAATTTCGGAAAGTACGTGTAATGAAATGCAACAAAAGTATTTTATGAATGTATGCATAAATGGTGCATTAGTACGTGCATATGTGGATTTAGAAGCAAATTGTATAACCCGAGGTATAACTCTAAGGAAAGATGAAGCGGAACACTTAAACGTAAACTACAATTCTACCCTAATCTAACTGAAAAGCAGCTACATGAGACTTTTAGTCTGATTTCAGAGTACGAAGATGTATTCGCAAGCGATGTAAAGAACTTTATGACAAACACCTAATTACTTACAGACCTTATAGAATGTCTCATAAGGAAAGGCGTCAAGAAAAAAAGTATATATATTTTAGGAGACCTACTCGTGGCTGGTATCATTCGTGAATCTAACTCATAGTTCTCCTTCCCATTTCTTTTAGTTTCGAAGAAAAATGGTGAAAAACGTCTATGTATCGACTACAGAAAGTTAAACAAAGCCACCATCAAGGACAGATATCCATTACCAAGGATAGAGGATCTACTCGACCAATTTCAAAAATCTAAGTATATTACTAGTCCAGATATGACCTCAGGATACTATCAGGTACCTGTAACTGAAAATCACGACATCGAACATCGTTTGTCAGTCCAGATGGCCAGTTTGAATTTACTAGGATGCTCTTCGGTTTAACAATTGCTCCAAGTGTATTTCAACGTATGGTGAATAAAATATTGGGACGATTACGAGATTCGATAGCACTAGCATATCTAGATGACATACTTTGTTCAGCCGCAGACTTCGAAGAAGGATTTCGAAGATTGAAAATTATATTGGAAGTTTTTAGAGAACATCGGTAAGTTACTTAGGTTTCGATATTGACGCTGACGGAGTACTTCCCGGTAAAGAAAAGATCCATGCTTTAATTGACTTCCAAACACCAGAGAATGTACTTCAAATTCGGCAGTTTATCGGACTAGCAAACTTTTTTTTAGGAAATTCATTAATGCATTCGCTATAGGTTACAACTCCAACAATTTACGTTTACCGAGGAATACTGACAGGGTACGAGGATGAGTCATGTAGATGCGTTAAGTCGATAGAAGGCCAAGACACAACGGACTCGTATGATAAAAAAAAAACTAAATATCACAGGTTCTCAGTAAAACACCTGAAACTGACTACGAAAAAAAATCAATTTATAAAGATTATTGCTTAAAAAAAACGGTCGAATATATCGCATTACTTGTAAAGGATTGCAATGGGTTGTACCCCGGAGTCTAACACGAGAGATAGGGAAGAATTCTCATGATGATTTCGGTCACTTCGGGGTGGAGAAAATGTTAAACAAGCTAAATGAAACATATCGGTTTCCTAAAATGCGAGAATATGTAAGGAAATATATAAACTGCTGCAAACCATGTCTGTATCATAAATTACCAAAAGGAAAACGAGAAGGATTTCTTCACCCAATACGAAAAGTAGTTGTGCCTTTTCATACCATTCACATGGACCACTTAGGACCATTCAACAAGAGCGGTTCGGGCAACATGTATGTAATTGTTGTGGTAGAAGCATTTACAAAATTCACTTTGCTACGAGCAGTAAAAAAAAACAACGAAAACAAAACCGGTTTTAAATTTCTTACAATACATAATCGATCTGTTTGGTGTACCAACAAGATTAATTAATGACTTCGATCAGCTTTACATCTGAAGAATGTGAACAACTTTGCAAACATTATGGTATACAACACATCAGTGCAAACGACCAGTGGTGAGAGGTTCAACGGAACAGCTTTAGCTGCGTTAGCAACTTCCAGGACCGACGACAAACATGGGGATAAGAGAGTATCAGGATTTTAGTTCTCAGTTAACAATACTAATTGCGCAGGAACTGGAAAAACGCCTAGCGAATTATTGTACGGTTACCACCCAAGAGCACCAAATGACTCAAGGCTGACGAACAGAATTCAAAGCAGTAATTATCGATATAGCAGAAACGCGGCAAGAGGTTGCTGAGAAAATAGAAAACGATCAACGAAAACAAGCAGTTTGATTTAACTTAAAAAGAAAAGCTCCACAAGAATTCAATTGCGGAAATCTTGTTATTGTAAAGAAACAACATACAATGATAGGGGAAAAAGCAAAAAAAAAAAATATACATTATGCTGGACCATTTACAATAGAGAAGGTTTATACAAATGACAGATATCAAGTTGTGGAAATGAGTGGATCAAATAAGAGTATGAGGCGCGGGTACAAAAACGTAATGGCAGTGGACAACATGAAATGATTTGTCGGATAGTTCGGAAAGCGACACCACAGCACAGGATGATGATACGTTAGGAGTACAAGAGGTCCTCGAGGACGAGGACTAAGTCAGCATGGCCGAATGTTATAACCACTTTTATTTAATTTAATTCCCTTATTAATTTAGGAATGTATTTACTATTTTTTTTCTATTGTCTTACGTAAATGGTTACGGTACACTATTACTTCAACTCCGTAAGTTAATTTTAAATAGTTCCGTTTTGATACTCTAGTAGTAAACAACGTGAAGTGATTTCTTTGTGAATTCTTATTAAGAGAGCGTGTTGTGACAACAGGTGAGAGGGTTTTTATCTTATACTTAACGCGTAGTGAGAGGGTTTTTATCTTATACTTAACGCGTAGTGAGAGGGTTTTTATCTTATACTTAACACGTAGTGAGAGGGTTTTTATCTTATACTTAACGCGTAGTGTGAGAGGGTTTTTATCTTATACTTAACGCGTAGTGTGAGCGGTTTTATTTTATGTTTAAAGCGTATTGTGAGATATTTTATTTAATGGTTAATGCGTAGTATGGAATAGTTTATTTGATAGTTAACGTATAATGGGAGATAGTATATTTATGGGTTAACGCTTGGTTTGAGATGCTTTATTCGACGGTCAACTCGTAGAGCGATATAGTTTCTGATACGTGTGGCGCGGATGGAGCCTCTTGAGTGTGTCTCGGGGTTGCCTGATATACGGAGCCTCTTGAGTGTGTCTCGGGGTTACCGATACGTATTAACTCGTTGTGAGTGTATCTTCGAGTCGTTAGCAGTTGAATCTTCCTGAGTATGTTTCGGGGTTATCGATGGAAATTATTTATCTATTATGCTTATCTAAGCCCCTAACGGATGTGAAATAAATATTGTGTAACAATATTTTATTTTCAGATAAACCACTCACTGAGTTTATTTACTCATAGATTCTTTCTTTTCAGGAGCTTGATTTTTATACTTATCCCAGGTGTTATCTACTCTGCTGACAGGCCCTGCCACATTGATTATATATATATATATATATATATATATATATATATATATATATATATATATATATATATTCTGTATTTTGGGTTTATAATAAATTTTTGCAGAACAGGATCAACTTTTATTTTGATCTCTAACATAAATATATATTGTTAATTTGTAAAAACGTTTCTGATATATAATTCAGTAATATATGCAGTACATCGCATACATATATATACGCGTAGTGAGAGGGTTTTTATCTTATACTTAACGCGTAGTGAGAGGGTTTTTATCTTATATTTAACACGTAGTGAGAGGGTTTTTATCTTATACTTAACGCGTAGTGTGAGAGGGTTTTTATCTTATACTTAACGCGTAGTGTGAGCGGTTTTATTTTATGTTTAAAGCGTATTGTGAGATATTTTATTTAATGGTTAATGCGTAGTATGGAATAGTTGCTACGAGCAGTAAAAAAAAACAACGAAAACAAAACCGGTTTTAAATTTCTTACAATACATAATCGATCTGTTTGGTGTACCAACAAGATTAATTAATGACTTGGATCATTTATATATATATATATATATATATATATATATATATAATTTAATAACACTTAATTGTTCTATTTAATACAAAAAATGGTAATTTTAATCTCCTTTGCTCGCCGCAGATGATTCTCTAGAATATCTAAGTTTACTTAATCGAAACCACTCACTAGCGTAGGTTTTGAACTCGTGTAATTTGAAACCATATGTCGCAAGGGAAACTTCTGAAATTACAAGAAAAAAAAAATAAGATGTTGGAATAAGTAATGTACTTCTTTACAAATAGCCAACGTATTTTTTTTCAATGATAATAAAGAGGTATGACATGAGATTAGGTATAAAAATAACAGCTTATTAGTCCACAGTTATAAAAATTAGATCAGAAAATTAAATATGCAGTGTTGAAATAAATATAAACAAGCACAATATTGTACGACACTGACACTCATAAGTTATGTTCGATAACATGTGGACGCCATCTCCTTAGATACATGCAAGTTAAGTAACATATCGCGATTCTGAGATTAGTTATGTATCATATATTTTATTGAAATGTATGAGAATCTAGACGTAACAAAATAACATCAGTGTTAGGATTGTAAAATCTAATCAAAAATAACGTGCATATTTCAATATGAGCAAAATGAACTCTGTGAAATATAAAGCCAATTATTTTTTTTATATCTACATTTAAATTGTAATAAATACATTATAAGGTTAGATGAAAGGTAGTCGGAAATATATACTATGAATAAGTATCTTATATGTCTATACTTGGTCTGTAGTTAGTAAAAAATAATTCAGCTTTATGCCCTGTTTATTTTTTTTAAATATGTTATTAAAACGAAATAGTTATTTATATGCGAGGTGAGAAATGTTTCATTTCAGCCGAGGGCTTATATATATTACCAAAAGGTGAAACCTCGAGGTGAGATATAGAGCGAGGCGAAATGAAACTCCCACCGAGGTATGTATACTATTTTATTCACAATCATCCTTTTTTTAATAAATAATTATTATTACAGTATTTTTTGACAACTACTTTAAATTTGTTTTAACATATTTTATTGTAGAGATTTATGACAATGTTACTAGGTAACCTCTACATAAATACTTCCAACCCAAGAGATGTAAGTGCAATTTGTTACTTCCAACCCAAGAGATTTGTCAATACAGTTAGGAATGACTATCTTCCAAACCTCCAAAAAGTTAGGAATCGGCATATTACTATAATGATTGTGAATAAACAACATTGCACAATCCTTACACTCATGAACATGAATGCAGCGACACCTTGCTTGTCGGTAGCATGCGGACGCCATTACGTAAATGCTACGCGCAAAGCAAATATCAGAACGCGAATATTTTTTTTATGTAACATACACATTTCATTATAATAAGACTTATAATAATAAAGATTATGTAATAAATAGTAAAATTTATATGTTTACGAGTACACGGAGAAAAATGTATATTTACTATAACAATAAATATAAATACAATAGCAATAACTTATCGTACGTATGGTGACAGCATTTTGAGTATTTACGCCAGCAATATACATATTATTAGCAATGCAATATATGTAGATCAACAATATTTTTTGTTACCAAAACAGCTATACTGTCAAGTTATACTAACAATAAAATTTATTAATCATAGCAACGAATTATAACTACACTAATTATACAAGTTTGCTGTCGCATGTATTTTACATATTTAAAGCATCAATCAAATATATGTAACATACTATTTCAGCAATAATTATATATTTGAAGAAAAGTTGGGGAGTGATGTAAAAAATCATTACAGTCTTATTCACACAGTTCTTTTATTTAAAAATGCGACCGGTTTCGGTTACTTCGTACCATTATCAAGCGGTGCGACTACAAAATGTATTCATAAATTAGAAAATACATCATCTAAAAGGTAATAATCAAGTCAAAATTATATATACGAGTATATAACAAAAAAATTTAAAAATGAAACTACATATATATGTAAAAAAATTATAAAAGACAAACGTTTAAAATTAACAAAATAAAATGAGTACTAATGAATGTCTAAAAAATGTGAGTACTTACAATGTAAAACTACAGAATTGGATCACTACTGCCTTTACGGAGGAAACAATACATTGAATCCAAAGAACCCATCAATGTTTTATAAAATAAAATAATTTTTAAAAAATCATAAATGAAATGCAAAAATTGAAATAAATTTTACACAGGTAACGAACAGCTGTGAGAACGTCACAGGTCAACGACACTGTACGAAGACAAGAGTAAAATGCAGAAATTTGCATGCTAATCCATGCCAATATTTCAAATGAGATATAAGTTCACTTATTGTTGTGAAACTTAAATCGCATTTAAAACAAATGTATTGTAACGTTTTTATTTATTTAGGTAAAGTGTAAAATTGATTAAAACACTAATATTTATATAACTAGGTTTAATTAAAGAAATATGAATTATAAAAGGTGACGAAAAATAACTAACACTAAGAATTAAGAAATATAAAGACTAATTACTAAAAATTATTATTAAAAACTTAAACACTAAGTTTATTTAAACAATTAGAACTACGCAATATTTATTTCAACACTATTTATATCACTGTCTATTTATTTATATCACCATCTGTACGCTACACGTATTAACACAAGACTGTCCTCGCGATCTTTTGCTTAGGGTATTTATATTAAAACAGTTTATTCTAGATTATTCTCTGATTCCTTGAAATCAGAACAATGGGGAGCGAACGGACATGTTCTGACCTGCTCGCTAGCGGCCGCCGCCCGCGCCGCCGCCCGCGCTGCTACCCTGGGTTCGCTACATTGCCCCCTCCTTAAGACTGTTTCGTCCCGAAACAGTTCGTTATGACGAAATCTGCATGCATCACCCTTGGTGCATCTGGAAGTCTTGAAGAAGTAACAGTCGACGATCCGTTTGGGCTCTTCTTGGCCGGTAGAGTTGAAGCAGACTAGAATTTCCACTCCGGTGAAGCGGAAGATTCTAACATGCTTCTAACAATCCGCCAATCCAAACCATCTAGTCCACAGCCTATCTTCGGTACTGCCAGCTTCATGATGTCGTTCTTCAAAAGATGGTTCTTCATGTCACACAGCGAGTCCCATAAATTGCGGTATGACGGCTTCTGATATGAGTATTGTTTCGTAACGAGATAGTAAATGTACCGCTTGTTTTCTGCGTTATCATCCTTCAGTTGTAGCGTTTTTCCGACAGTTGAACGTTGGTTGGCCAGTTCTTGTACTCGTCCAAATTTTCTTTTAAAAACTGAAGCGATACCGCGGGACATTTTAATGTCTTTCGCTACACAGTGAGCGAGGGAATATTCTGGGGACACGGTGAACAGATCTCGTTGTTCTTCTCGTGTCACGCCATACCGTGCTTTGTGACCAGTGGAATGGCTTTCCATAAGGTCTTCAAATGTAGGTTCTTCAGGTACAACTCGGCGAACCGTTGCTCCACGATGATCGTCAAAGTTATCACCAGCGAAAGGGGCTAACCGATTGAAGTGGACTACTCTCGGCTTTCCATTGGGTGTTTTCCTAATTCTGTAGACCACATCATTTATTCTCTTTACGATCTCGAAGGGACCTTCCCAATTCTTTTGTAGCTTCGGTGATAAGCCACGACGTCTTTGTGGATTGTAAAGCCACACCAAATTCCCAGGTTGAAAACCACCTTTTTCAGCCTTGACGTCATACTGGTCCTTCATCCGATCGCTGGCACCTTGAATGTTTGTGCGGACTTGTTCATGGATGTCATTCATTCTTCTCCGTAAGTCCGTCACATAGTCCTCCCCGGCAAGATCTTCACCGGGTTTACTGCTAAATACCAGGTCGCATGGTAAGCGCAACTTCCGCCCGAATAAGATGTTTGCTGGTGTCTGCCCTGTTGCCTCATGCACGGATGAACGGTAAGCCAACAAGAACAGATGAAGATGTCGGTCCCAGTCCCGTTGATGGTTAGAGACTACCTTTGACAAATACCGATTTATTGTTCTATTCATCCGTTCAACCATGCCATCAGACTGCGGATGTAATGCAGTAGTTCTGGTTTTCTTTATTTCTAATATCTTACAGATATTTTGGAACAGAGCAGACTCGAAATTCCTTCCTTGGTCGGAATGTATCTCTCGCGGTACTCCAAATCGGCAGATGCATTCTTTTACCAAGACTTTAGCGACCGTTACGGCTTCCTGATTTGGTAATGGATAGGCTTCGACCCACTTAGTAAAGTAGTCCATTACTACTGCTATGTATTTATTTCCATCATCAGTTTCGGGGAATGGTCCGGCCACGTCAATCGCAATGCATTCAAAGGGACTTCCAACGTTATATTGGCGCATAGGAGCTCTTCTTTTCCTATGTGGCCCGTTACTTCCTGCGCAGACCACACATTTCTTGAACCACTCTTTAACATCTTCTTTGCAATTTACCCAGTAAAATCGTTGGCGCAATCTCTCGAGGGTTTTATTTACTCCAAAATGTCCAGATCCGTCGTGGATCTCCTCCAATACTTCCGGTACTCTATTCCTAGGGATTATCAGCTGGGTTCTACTCTCAGTACCTTCAGTATTCTCTATGACACGTTTCAGGAGGCCCTCTTCAACAACAATAGAGTCCCACTGCGCCCAGTACGATTTTACACTTTGTGAGTGTCGTGCAACATCTTCCCAAACTGGTCTGCTATCGCCACGTTTCCAATCCAGTATGATTTTTAAGTCCGAATCATTCTCTTGGTCCTTGCGAAGGTCTTTCGTTTGCCAACTATCATTCACTACTGTTGTTCTGGCGATGGTAGAGAGTTTTTCTTCTAGACGACTGCAATGCTTGCATTCGTCTTGACAAGGTCTTCTTGATAATGCGTCAGCATTACGATGGCTTGTACCTGCTCGATGCTCAATAACAAAGTTATATTCTTGCAATCTTTCAATCCATCTAGCTGCCTGACCTTCAGGATTCTTAAATTGTAGCAGCCATTTGAGAGCAGCGTGGTCAGTTTTTATAAGAAATCTTCTACCGTACAAATATTTGTAGAAGTGCTCCACGGATTTCACGACTGCCAAAAGTTCTTTTCTGGTGACGCAATAATTCCTCTCTGGTTTTGACAAGGTCTTACTAAAATAGGCAATAACCTTCTCTTGTCCGTCTTGTATCTGGGAAAGAACGCCACCAATCCCAACGTTGCTGGCATCTGTATCAAGAACGAATTCTTCTCCTGGTAAAGGATAACTTAGAACAGGTGCGCTTGTCAAGGAATATTTAAGTTGTTTGAACCCAGCTTGACAATCCATCTCCCAGATAAATTTTCTGCCTTCTTCAGTAAACCTTGTCAATGGCTTCGCTATGTTGGCAAATCCAGGTACATAACGTCGGTAGTATGTACAGAGACCAAGGAAACTTCTCAATTCATGTTTATCCCTCGGTACTGGCCAGTCACTCACAGCCCTTATTTTCTCCGGGTCTACTGCAATACCCTTACCCGAAACTACGTGTCCAAGATAATGAACTTCTTTTTGAAATAAGTGACACTTCTTTGGACTGAGTTTCAGGTTAGAATTCCTCAATCTTTGTAAAACCTCTTCCAAGTTCTTCATGTGGTCCTCGAACGTTTTTCCTACCACAATAATATCATCGAGGTAAACCAAACATGTTTTCCATGACAGTCCAGCCAACACGGTTTCCATAAGTCGTTCAAACGTTGCAGGGGCATTGCAGAGCCCAAATGGCATAACAGTAAATTGCCAAAGACCGGTACCGATGGTAAATGCCGTCTTTTCTTTGTCTCTTGGGTCTAAATCCACTTGCCAGTATCCGCTCTTTAGATCAAGAGTAGAGAAAATCTTTGATCCTGCCAATGTGTCCAGAGTATCGTCTATTCGGGGTAGCGGGTAGCTATCCTTCTTCGTCACGTTGTTAAGTTGACGATAATCGACGCAAAATCTTGTAGAGCCATCTTTCTTCTTCACTAGCACCACTGGTGAAGCCCATGAACTGTTTGAAGGTTCAATCACACCTTCCGTCCTCATATCCTCTATAATTTCTTCTGCTTCTTCTCGCTTCGCCAGTGGTAATCTTCTTGCTGTTTGGCGGATGGGTCTTGCGTCTCCGGTGTCTATTTTAAGATGGACTACATTGGTTCGTCCTTTGTCCTTCTTGTCAAATTGGAACACATCTTGGAAGGTCCCAATTAAGTTCTTAGCCTTGGTTTTCTGGTCGGCAGTCAAGTCCTATATCTGGAACTTTGCAGGATGTGTTGTCTTTGGCCTTTACAGTTCGAATAATTGATGATACCGCTGAACATTCTCCTACTATGGTCCCTTTCTTCAGTATAACGGGATAAAAACTTATGTTCATTACTCGAACTGGGATTATCTTGTCGCTTTTGAGCAAGGCTTTTCCAATTACAACTCCAGTCCCAGTTTTGGCATCATCGTTTTTCGGCTGGAGCATGACAATGTTTCCCTCACAGAAGCTACCCTCTAGCTGTGCTTCCACGATTGATTCACTTCTTTCTGGGAGGGTTATATCTTCCGTTATTAATACTCGCATGGCATTGTCGTCTCGTGGATTTAATACTAGTTCTTCATCATTGACCATCATCACTCCATTCTTCAGGTCAAGTTTAAATCCATGCTTTTTCATAATGTCCATGCCGAGAATGAATTCATCTTCTACATCAGCTACCAGCACACGATGTTTAATGCACGTTTTTCTAACAGTGATGCTCAAATCTATTTCTCCAGATGCGGTAGCTTGTTCTCCGGTGGCTGTGCGTATCTGCCACTTTGTTGGAAGTAGATGTTTTCTGCACAGTTTTCTTGCTAAGTCGGGTCTGATTATTGTTTTTGTCGCACCCGTATCCAGCAACATTTTAAGCGGCCTGCTGTCGATAGAGCCGTCTACATAGACACTGTTAGCTTGATGATGAAGGGATGCGACATAACTAATGGATTCTGGGGCTACTGGAATACGGGTCGACGATTGCCCCTTCGCATCAACCCGACTTAGTTTCCCGACTCTTTTTCTTCCTTTCTTGCTTCTGCTTTCCTCTGTTGTTTTCTGCAGAGCTTTTGCTGGTGACGTAATTCACCGCAATTCGTCTTATCCTGTCATCTAGATCCTCAGTGTCTTCATTCCTCTCAGCATCGATAATTCGCACTCGCGATTGGTTGCGTGAAGCTTGTTTTGCAGCTTCATGATCAAAGGCATATGAAAGTGCATCAACCAGAGTTTTTGGTCGAGCCAATCGTAGTGCCTGCTGAGTTTCATTGTCTCGGACCCCATAGATAAATGCTTGTGTGGCTAGGCATTCCAAGACGCTGTCAGGAGCTGTAGGGTGTGCAAGACGAACCAGACGAGCTATGTCGGCTTCAAATTCTTGCAAATTCTCTTTAGAATTTTGATACCGGTTTCTTAATTGCGTTTGATACACCTGCTCCAGATGTGCATTGCCATATCGCATATCCAACCGCTTGACAAGTTGGTCAAAATCTTCCTGTTCATCCTCTTTTAGCGTCTGGAGGATATCGATAGCTTCTCCACCCAGCGAAACTGTCAGCGCTGTAGCCTTCTCCTTGGAAGTCCAGCCATTTGCTTTGGCAGCGGCTTCAAATTGTTTTACATAATTCGGCCATGATGACTTGCCATCGAATTCGGCAGTTTTGAATTATGTTCCGCTTTTACTGTTTTGTTTACTTGAATAATATCTGCCACATCAGAATTTGAAACCGCTGGCGTAATTTTAGAGAAATTTTGCTGTAACTCTTCAACTTTTTTCTCGTAAGTTTCTATTCTCTCTTCTAATATTCTAGAACTTTCTTTCAATTGTTCGTTCAGTTTTTCTTCCAAACTTCTAGAATTTTCCATTAATTTCTCTTCCCATATTCTAGAATTTTCTGTTAGTTCTTCTTTTAAAGTTCTAGAATTTTTTGTTAATTTATCTTCCAATTTTTGTTCTAAGCTTCTGGAATTTTGTATTAATTATTCTTTCAATGTTCTAGAATTTTCCATCATTTTTTCTTCTAAAGTTCGAGAATTTTCTTCACATTTTCTAGAACATTCTTCTAATTTTTGTTCTAATGTTCTAGAAGTTTCATCTAGTTTTCTAGAATTTTCCTTCAGAATTTTAACAAAACCATCCATTTCGAATAAGAAGTCATCAGGATTTTCACCAGCTTCTACCAAAGCTTGCCGTAGACGATGTTGTAAAACAGACTTGGTTCCCGATGTCTCCAAGTCTCGTTCTTCCAGTTTCCTCTTGAGATCGGCCACTTTTAATTCACTTAATTTAGCCATTTTATTTATTTTTATTTACACTTCACAGTTTTTAACAACCCCACACCTGACACCAATTGTAACGTTTTTATTTATTTAGGTGAAGTGTAAAATTGATTAAAACACTAATATTTATATAACTAGGTTTAATTAAAGAAATATGAATTATAAAAGGTAACGAAAAATAACTAACACTAAGAATTAAGAAATATAAAGACTAATTACTAACAATTATTATTAAAGACTTAAACACTAAGTTTATTTAAACAATTAGAACTACGCAATATTTATTTCAACACTATTTATATCACTGTCTATTTATTTATATCACCATCTGTACGCTACACGTATTAACACAAGACTGTCCTCGCGATCTTTTGCTTGGGGTATTTATATTAAAACAGTTTATTCTAGATTATTCTCTGATTCCTTGAAATCAGAACAATGGGGAGCGAACGGACGTGTTCTGACCTGCTCGCTAGCGGCCGCCGCCCGCGCAGCCGCCCGCGCCGCTACCCTGGGTTCGCTACAGTATTTTGAGTTTGCACTATCCATATCACAATAAAAATAAAAAATAATTCTTCAAATTAGAAAAATAGTTAAAATAACGTGTCTTTGTTTACCTAGATGGATTCTAGTTCTGCATTCAAAGTGGACACAGCAGGCATACTTATTCTGTCCCACTGCGTAGTAATATCCTATACTTCTCTTTGGATGTTGGTCCACAAGGCCCGTGGTTCTTGTGGGTACTGTATACTCATCGCGTGGAAAATTTTAAAACATATATCGACGAAAATATTGTTAAATAATAAAATATAGAAAAAAGTACAAATAGAATAAACTTACCTTGAAATACATCTACGTATGTCTCGAAGCCCCACTCAATAAGTTTATTTTTTACATAATCATCTGCCATTTATTATAATTAATTATAAACACTAGCTGAACAAAAAAACTTACGTTAAACGTGAGAAGTAGCTACCATACGCTGCATGTGTATGAGACTCGAGACATGTTCGCGTTCTGCGTTGTAGGGTAGGGGTAGGGCGATCCCGTAACAATACAGATATTCGTCTCAGCAATGCTAGATATTTGTCTTTAATATACTATATTGCTCTAACACATATTAACATATTTATAATTTTTACAACAATATTAGCTAGTCAGATTTATTATATTAGGTTGCTACATTCAGCAAAACACAATTGCTACTAATTGTAGCAATCTGTATATATAATATATCATTATAAATGGATATAATAATAATACGAATTCGTTACATCCATAGCAATATTAATATTGCAATACTATCTACAAAATTTAATGCGAGATTTTAGTTATACATGTACAAATTGTTGTTACAAATATAATTTTGTTAGCAATACGTTTTCAACAATCCATTTTTCTCCGTGTACTTATTAGTATTTATTTTTGAAAATTTATCATACGACTTTAAGTTGGTTTTGAACATTCTGTAACTGTATACATAAAAAAATATATATTGCATTAATATATTTCACATACATTTCAGCGAAATTTATATTAAATATAACATTCGCCATACAAATGAAATAATACATTTGTTTATCTATGTTATATAGTTATAAAAATTCAATTGTATTTTATATATAAAATAGTAATATTAAATATATATTTTACTAATATATTTCATATATATTTCAATATAATTTATGTTAAATATAACACTTGATATATATATGATATGAAATTTGAAATAGTGTCCCAGTATATGAGTGAAGTTGAATTATATTCGGGAATTGGACAGAATGTAGCAGAAAATACTCTCGAAGAACCGGTAACGATTCGATTTATTTAAAATTTTCATCAGAGCTGAAGAAAGATTGGTTTTTTTATTACAAAAATATTACAACCAAAAAAAGTTACAAAATTGTAAAAATTATTACATACCGTGTTGGTCTTCTGGACAATATTATTTTGTGTAAAGTTATTATACATAAAATAAAGTTTAAATAAACTATACATTTGAATAATATAATTATTACTAAGAGAGTTGTCTGTGTGGCAGTGGCGGCTCGTCCAGGGTGGCAGAGTGGGCAGTGCCCCCTCAAATTAAAATAAAATATTTTTTCTATTTCACATGAATATATTTTTATTATTAATTATTATAACAATATAAACTTCATCTTATACTACTTAACATTTAACAATGTACTATGTTAGTGGTCTATTTAAATAGAAATTAGCGCGGCGCCGCTGTGCAACACAATATTATATGCATCAAATTCGACTAGCGGGGGCACGCATCCGCCAGACGAAACTTGTATGGTATACTACTCAACGATACGTTCCAAACACAAATGGGAACAAGATGACTGTACAAGTGAGACAGCGCTATGTACGTGAGTGATTTCGTGCAATTCATGTGCGACTGGGCTCGTATACAGCGGTTGTCAGCCCCCTCGCCATCTCGAACGGTGTTGTACTTGTATGACTTAAAATTCTTAAAATAAATTCTATAATATGAATGATAAATAAAGAGATGCACAGATTTAATTTGTTTATAATAAAATAATAATTTAAAGTAAATATTCATTAAAATTGATAAAACAAAAACAATGCGTATTGTGATTAAAAAACTTATTTAAGAATAAAAATAAATATGTATATGTAAAACATCATTGAAGAGTTTTTAAATATTATTAATATTTTAATTTTGAAACAAATGCTTTGCTTATTTTTAAAGTTTGTAAATTTATCATAGAAATAATACGAATAGCCGAGAAAATGAACCAGAGGAGGCATGCATACTCTGAGATTCGGAAACAATCGGAAGTGATCGGTGAAATATACTCATTGCATGTTATATTTCTAAAATCGCCAGATCGTCAGTCATGTATAAATTGTATCTGTAAGCGTGTAAGATATGATTCAACATTTACGAAAATCTCCAGATTTTCTTTATAAAATAATTGATCATTTTGCTAAAACTAAAGACAGAAGAATTGATATAATATATAAACAACTGTAATTAACAATTAGTGTATTCTGCTTCTAGCTCATTAGAATGTTTTAGTTCATGGGATAAGAATTTATTTTTAGTTATTCTTAACCGAATAGAAATGAGATTTGTTTTCTTTTTATTTATATTATATTTCAAATTTATTCTAGTACCTATATCATTTTTAATTTGTTTTTTTACTTTCTTCATTACCCCTACCCACCTTTTTTTACTATCATTGACCTTTCCGTTGGGTTGTGCTGAACATTGATACCTATTAATATTTATTATTAATAATATTAAAATTATTTGTGACGAAATCGGAGTTCTAAACATCGTTTCATGACCACGTTTTTCTCACCAAAATCTTTGACACTAACAAAATAATTTGCCCCCTCGCTCAGAAATACCACGAGCCGCCACTGCTGTGTGGTGAGCTGTGTGTGACTGAATTATGTTTGCAGGTTACAATCTGAGAATGAATCATCACACAAAGCGCGCCACTAGGCACACTTCATTCCTCAGAATAATGCTAAGAAGCAATATATACATGTGTTATATTTTAGTGGACCCAGCAAATATCTCGCTTATTTATAAAGTTAATAATTTCTTTCATATAACATGATTTATACAGCAACAAGTAAGCTATTTGATGACGGATGTACAATCATGATACCACTTCCGGTTTATTAGTAATTTATACCAACTTTGAAATTTCAAATGGAACATTCTATATTTTTTTACATATTTGAAATGTACATCAAATTTGATTTACAATAATGTAAAATAATCCATATGTTACATGATTGAAAATTAAAATTGCGAGCACTTTTTTATACACCTAGTCGAAAAGAGAATAGTGAGCCATGACTATGGCTTGAAATAAAACAATTAACTAAAACAATTGTAACTATTATTATTAAATGAAATATTTTTCTTTGTCATAATAATACAGAAAATAATAATAAGGAACACTTAACAACAATTGTAACTATTATTATTAAACGAAATGATATTTTTTTTGTCATAATAATACAGAAAATAAAAATAAGGAACACTTAATAACAACAAATTGATTTTACATCAAATACTCAAAATGACTCCCAGCCTTTTCAATACATTTTTCACATCGTTTTAAAACAAAATAAGTAGCCCTTTCTATTTGGTTTTCAGATAAAGATACAATTGCCGCTTCAATTTTATTCTTCAGTTCGTTTAACGTGTTTACTGGTTCTTTATAAACAAAATCTTTCACGTAGCCCCATAAAAACAATCAAGTGGAGTCATATCGGGAGAACGAGCAGGCCACCGAATAATACAATTTGTTCCAATAACACGTCGTTCAATTGTATTATTTAAATTATCAACGCATCTTCTCGCGTTATGCGCAGGCGCTCCGTCTTGTTGAAACCACATACCAAAAAAAAACTCGTGTAAAAAATTATTTAAAAAATCAGCATACAATGTAGCCGTCAAATTATCTTCATAAAAATAAGGTCCAAAAATTTTGTTTTTTAAAATCCCGCACCAAACATCTACTTTAAAACTATGCTACGCCCATCGAGGGCTATCCCGTGCAAGGCCGGTTGAACCTCGGCTAAACTACAGTGGAGTAGGGAGTGGGTATTGTTAAAAATGGACGCCAGCTGATCGCGTGCCAGAAAGTTCAACTTAAGGTTGATCAGCAGACCTGCAAAAATAATCGGGACGGGAGCGAGCAGATGGGGTTTCGTAAGTAAAGGCAAGAAGGTCTAAACCAGTCTAGTGTATTGAAATTAAGCAGTAAAATACAATAGTACAACCAAACAATAATTCACCGTGAATGAATGTAGGGAGACCTGACCACGTAGTGTAAGGCTAAATAGTGTACGCACTTAATTAGATCACGCATAGGGGGTGGCAGCACGCCTATGGTATCGAGGACTCTAAATTAAGCCAATAACTCTCAAGTTCGTGAAGTGCGCAACGACGCCGACGATCGCGATGGTACCAACGAGACAGTGCGGCCGCAATAAAATAGAGTAAAAATTAAATCGTCCTACGATCCACGAGAGTGGACTACACCCTGCCCGGGAATATGCACAACCAAGTGCTTCAACTAAAAAAAAAAAAAAAACTAAACGCGTGGCGGGATCAGATTCACAATAATCAACGTGGTGACTTGTCACCAGACTATCAACGAGTTACGACATTACCCCGTAATGGGGTTCACAATTATAACAAAAACAGTGAGACTTATATTAACAAAAAAAAAATAGTGTCTTATCTGCAGAGGGCGGCGATCCTCCCACGAGGTCTGCTCTAAATCCTTGTTGGTCAGTATCGACCGTATTCGGGTCCCACATGCATCGAACACCGTTACAAAATCCAATGGCGACGCAGTGTAGACCACGTGTAAGTTTGATCAAGATGGCCGACGTAAATCGCGCCGCAATTAATTAATTTCCAAAATTATTTCGTTCACGGGGTAATCCCAGCGTGAAAAGGAAGTATTTAAAAACTTAGACAACAAATTTAAGAACCTGAAAGAATTTTGTTAATACTCAATTTAAACAATGTGGCATGGGCACGCCACTGGATAAAGCGTACACATAACTTTAGTTTAGGCATTTAAATGTTTGAATTATTATATCATACGTTTGAATATAAATTTAAATGTTTACCGAATGCAATGCTGAGTCAAATAGAGCAATTATTACCTGCTATGGCGGGTGGTTCTGACGTATGGAGTGGATCTTTCGAATCCAGCTACAGCTGACGGAGATTTGGTTCCAATCCAATGAACCAACTAATTCTCCTGACGACACTATCCTCAAATCTTTCACAACGAAAAACCTCAAATTTCTACTATTTAGGTATAGGACAGGGCGTCTGATCACACTCGCTGTTTGAAGACAATCTGAGGCCCCGTGACCAAGCAAAGAATTCGTAAAAGCCGGACAGAACGCGCTTCAGACGCCTAACTTTAGCCAGGGCCGGACTTTACTGAAGATATGCCGGAGGCTAGCCTAACATTATTTTTGAATAATGCCATGAATTTTTCTAATAATAAGGATTCCTATAATAAATCTATCTAATAAAAGTAATAAACCGTAACAACTAGTCTGGTGTCTTGTTTCCAGAATTTCATGAGGATGCTCCATGCTCCAATAGAGGCAATTTTTTTATTAAAAAGTCCATTTCTAGAAAAACTACCTTCGTCAGTCCAAAAAATTTTTCCGTAGATGGTTGTGTCTCTACGTGTTTTTTCCAAAAACCATTCACTAAATTCAAGTCTACGTTGATAATCGTCTGGCAATATTCTTTGTCCTGTTTGTATTTTATATGGTCTGTAGTTGTGTTTTCTTAAGATTCTGTGAATTTTAAAAATGTTTAGTCCTGTCTCAATACATGCGTCGCGAACGGAAATTCTGGGATTGGCCTCAAAAAGCGCAAGTACATTAATTTCTATATCATCTTCATTTATAATATTTCTTTTTCTTCTTCCAAATGAACCTGTGGTTCGTTGTTTATTTACAAGTTTTACAAAAACTGATTTACTTGGATGATGGCGATATGGATATTCTTGACGATAAAGTTATGCAGTTATGCGTAATAAGTTTTTCTGAGTTAGATAAATTCATTTTATAATAATTTAATAAGGTACTACAATGAAACTTGCTAATGATAGAGGTTAGAACAATTATTACTGAGTATTTACAGGTTGACATTTACTTTTTTACAATTGTTTTAGTTAATTGTTTTATTACAAGCCATAGTCATGGCTCACTATTCTCTTTTCGACAAGGTGTATAAAAATGTGCTCGCCATTTTAATTTTTAATAATGTAACATATGGATTATTTTACATGATTGTAAAGCAAATTTGATGTACTTTTCAAGTATGTAAAAAAATATAGTATGTTCCATTTGAAATTTCAAAACGACGGTGTATTAGATCTATAACTAACAGCCATTTTAGAGCTGATACCAAACCCCTATTCAAAAGTCTAAATTTACTAACTTTCCCTAGTATCTATATTTTCCATTGCTTAATATATATTAAACAAAATATTCTAAGTTATCCTCTAACCAATGACATTCACTCTTATGATACTAGAAATAATTCTGCTATATCTCAACCGTATCTACGCCTCAATAAGTCAAAGCTTAGTAACAACTTTTACGGTATAAAATTATTTAACACATTGCCACAATCTGTACGTAATTTAAATTTTAATAACTTTAAAAATAAAATTAAACAAACCTTAATTGAGAATGCGCCATTTTCTGTTAATGAATTCATAAACAGCATCAATACTTACAAATTTTAACATTACTTAATATGTTCTCTATTTCTTTTGTATTTTGTATTATTATGTACTTTTTCTGACTTATGTAAATACTCAATGTATAGTTAGCATCAAATAAAATTATTATTATTATTATTATTATTATTATTATTAAGTTGATGTAATTTACTAATAAACCGGAATTTGTATTATGAATGTACATCCGTCATCAAATAGCTTACATGTTGCTGTATAAATCATGTTATATGAAAGAAATTACTAACTTTATAAATAAACGAGATATTTGCTGGGTCCATGAAAATATAACACCCTGTATATTAAATATATTATATATAAAATTTTGCAACATAATTTTGTGCTTTAAATGATCTTTAATTGCTATGTACCATTTATATGTGTGTTTACTGGGTAGTATTGGGTTATTATTTTCTATAGTAACTCTTTTAAATATGGGTTTTTTTATATTTGTGCATTAATCTATTATTTTGTTTAACATAGATTTTCTCTAGAATTTTTAAAGGTAGTTCGTTTTCTTTTCTTTTTATTATTTTATCTTTATCATTAATTTATTTATTATTTTATTTGTTTCTGATTTATTAATAAAATAAATCGTTTATTACTTCTTCTTCGAAATTTTGTTTTTGAAAACATTTTTTTCATCCTGTCCGAAAATTATTTCACAAGGGGTAATTTTTGTTATTGAATGTTTGGTGTTATTGTATGCTATTATTGCTTTATTTATATTTTTTTGTAAATCTTTATTTTTGTTTGTTGAGTTTAATATCCGAAGATGTTCTATTAATACAGAGTGAAACCTTTCTACGGCATTTGACTTTGGGTTTGATATACTGATTAAGTGTAATTTTATATCGTGATAATTACAATATTTTTTTACTAAAGCATTGTTAAATTCTAGTCCATGATCTGCGATGATTATATTTGGTTTTTTGTAAGTTTTTATAAATTCTTCGATTATTAACATTGTTTCTTTTTTAGTTTTATCAAAGGTGGGATGGATGAATCCAAATTTCGAAAACTGGTCAAATATAGTGATGAAATATTCTTTATTTAATGTGAGAACGTCTATATTTATAATTTGAAAAAGTGTTTTTGGTGTAGGGGTTAGATTGTTATTTAATTGTATAGGCTGTCGATCATATGTGTTTTCTTTACATATTCTGCATTGATTAATAATACCTGTAATATCTTTAAGCATGTTGGGCCACAAATATTTTTCTTTGAGTTCATTGTAAGTTGCCAATATTTCCCGATGGTTTAAATATCCGTTATGATTCTCAAAATTTATTTGAGTTTGTTTTCTTCGTTCTCAACATCTTCCACAAATTTATTACATTTTATTAAATTTATCGTATTTGATTTAAATTTGTTTTGAATTATTTCATTTAGTGTTTGTTCGTATTGTTTGGGAATTAATATTAGTTATTTGATTTTTGGCACTATATAATTTTTTAATGGTTCTATTAATTGTTCTTCCATTTTATCTATGTTAATATTTATTATAAATCTTTCTTTTTGATGGTTAAATATTTTTTTTAATTTTTATTTCAAATGGTTTATTGGAAAAGTAAAATATAATTTTATTGTTTGCTATATTTATTCTATAGTCTACAAATTTTAATCCGTTAACTGGGTTCTCATTCGAACTATGAATTGTGTTTCCGAATTCTGATTGATTTACGTCTATGCTTTGTTTTTCATCTTTGTTTTTAGCATAAATTGAGGCTACTAATTCATTTATTATTTGATCTAATTCGTCTGTTTCCAAACTATAATTTTGTAATTGTTCATACAAATTTATTTGTATTTGAGTGTTATTAAATACTTGTTAAATATGGAATATTAATTTCATATATATCGTTCTTTATTAAATAGTCTCGTAATTCAGTAAGTGTTTTCTTAAAGTATTTTCGGTTTTCTAAAAATATGTATTTTTTAATTAAATAGAAAATTATTTTATTTTCTATATTTTGAATAATAATATTTTTATTGTTGTTATTTCTTTCACAATAATTTTTACTGTTATATTTTAAATATATTTGTCTGGCGATATAATTTGATGTCTTTTGATATGCAGTGTGCGAATATGTCAGAGTTAGTTACGTCTCCATACTTTTTTATGATTTTAAATGGTTCTCTTTGTCTTGATAAGAAATCTGCAATTTTGTTTGTTATTCCTGGTAAATACTCGATGTCAAAATTGTATTTACCTAATTCTACTTTCCATCGCATAAGTTTCTGATTTGCGTTTTTCATTGAGAACAACCAAATAAGGGGTTTGTGATCCGTGCGAATAGTGAATTTTCTGCCAAATAGATACGGTTTAATAGTATATTACGTACCGTGAACTGTAAGTGACAGTTTTTAGGTCGAGAATAAGGGTCGAGATTTCCTAAACATTCGAGACTTCAAATATCACTTACAGTTCAAGGTTAGTAAGCTATTTTTTGCAATACCTACAAAAGTAATAGAAAAAGATAAATAGGTTTCAAAAGTAACGTCTGTCAGATTGATGTCAAAAATAAAAGTTGAATTGCAATTGAGAGTAAGAGTGCCATGAATGTTTATGATGATGTGGAAACTAAATACTTACCATCCACCATGAATTGTAAGTAACACACTTACTGTCCACCGTGCACGGGAAGTGTTTACTATAACCATGGAAACTAAATCTGCAATAAAAGTTCCACTTACTGTGTTTAAATTTTGTTATTAATGGGTAACTTACTGTGCAGGTATTGCAAAAAATTATTTACAGACCAGATAATTGACTTTAATTCTTTTTCGACAGGGTTATAATTTTATTCTGCTAAATTGAATGTTTTTGTTGCGTAGGCGATAGGTTTCTCTTGTCCGTTTATAACTTGTGAAATTACTGATCCCATTGCGTAATCTGAAGCGTCCGTCATGAGAATATTTTTTTTTAAAACCGGAAATTCTATTATTGGGGGTTACTTATCAATTCTTTGGCAGTTGTAAATGAATCTTGATACCCTTTATTTGTAATATTTATTTGTTTATTCTATTTTAAGCATTCTGTAAAAGGTTTAGTGAGTTTTGCAAAATTTGGAATGAAGCGTCTATACCAAGAAAGTTTTCCGAGAAAAGTTTTTATATCTTTAACTGTTTCAGGGATCATTATTTTTTCAATTGCGTCAAATTTCTTTTTATTTGTTTTAAGTCCTTCCTGAGATATTATAAATCCTAAATATTCGGTCTTCAAAAATTCGAATTTATTGATATGTATTTTTTAATTTGCATCTTATAACTTTTTAAATATTTTTTCAATGTTTTCTAAGTGTTCTTGTAATATATTTTCAAATAGGATTATGTCGTCCATGTAGACTAAGCAAATTTTGTTAATATATTCTGCGAGTATTTCGTGCGTTGATTAACCCGAAAGGCATACAGACTAGTTTTGATTTGGTCAAGTATTACTTTAAATACGAAAGCGATTAATCTACAATGTTACTGTGTAGAAAAACAATTTGAAATATGCGGTGCTTACTGGACACTAGCTTCCAATTCCACCACGATAATACTTGTATGTTATAGATCACCAGCCTCAAATTTTGATATTTTCTCTGAAAAATTGAAGCAAGTTTTAGAACTCTTATACAAACCCAGTGTTAAATTTATCCTAACAGGGGATTTTAATATCGATCCTATTAGAGATTCGACTGATTTTAACAAACTGTCTAATATTCTATCCACATTTGATCTGCATAATATTATAAATAAACCTACCCGAGGTAACAACATTTTAGATTATTTTTTTACCAATATACATAATATTAATTGTAATGTACACGATAACTTCATTTCAGATCATAGGACTATAATTCTCAATTCTAAACTTTATTGTTCTAGAAATATTAAACCTAGATGCGAATACAGGAGAGTTTTTGCCAAACATGATATTCAGAAATTCTATTATGATTTAGAAAATGAAGAATGGACTAATTTGTTTTCCGTATTGGATGCTGACGAAGCTTTCAATAGTTTTTTTCATATTTTTATGCATTATTTCTACATTAATTTTCCAATTAAGAGAACAATTTGCAAAAATGATAAACTTTGGGTGAACACAGCAATTCAGGAATCTAATAATAAACTAAAAGATTTATATAAGATGCATCGACAATATCCTGAACCAATTACTCTATATAAACTAGCAAAAGTTGAACATTCTCTTCTGGTTGCTAACACAAAAAAAACATACTACCAAAACAAAATCATGGCAGCAGACAATATATGTCGCAGTGCTTGGCGAATTATTAATGAAATATCGAATAAGAAGAACATCTGTAGTACTATTCCTTCAGTTAAAAATGAAGATAGTGTAATAGATGATCCGGCAGCCATCTCAAATATTTTTAACCAATTCTTTAGAGATGCTCCTCTGAATATTTTAAACAATATTCAGAATTGTACAGGAAATAATTCAAATAAGAGTCATTTTAATATTAGTCAATTAAATAGTTTTGCTCTATTACCATATACTGCAGTAGAAATGCTTTCATTACTAAATAACAAGTTGAAAAACAAAAAATCTTCAGGGCCTGATGAAATACCTGCTTTTTTAATAAACGCAGTATTGTCAGTCATTATTAAACCTTTAGTATATCTGGTTAATCTTTCTTTTGAATGTGGAAGATTTCCAGAAAAGCTTAAATTATGTAAAGTAATTCCACTTCATAAAAAGGGTGATAAAGAAATTTTAGACAACTACAGGCCGATATCAATGACTTCCATTTTCTCAAAAATTTATGAATATTGCTATCTGCATCGTTTAGAATCTTACTTAAGTAAATTTATAACTATAAAAAGCAACCAATACGTGTTTCGTCCCAATTTATCAACAATAGATGCTGTAAATGATTTTTATATAAGATCTATTTCACATTTAGAGAATGGTGAACACCCGATTGGTATTTTCTGTGACTTAAGCAAAGCCTTTGACTGTGTAAGTCATAATAAGTTACTTAGTAAACTTGAATAAATGGGTATAAGAGGTGCGCCTCTGGATTGGCTTTTCTTAATAATAGAAAACAATTTGTCTCCATCAAAACTGAAAATGGCTCAGCCTGTCATTCTGAATATCTTTATTCGAACACTGGAGTCGGACAAGGTACAATTTTAGCTCCCATTCTTTTTATAATATATTTAAATGATCTTAATGTTTATGTACACAATGATTGTCATTTAACTCTATATGCTGACGATGCATCCGTAACTATATCCAGTAAATGTGATGGGGATCTTGTTGATATTTGCAATGAAACCATGAATTAGTTATTTTCATGGTTTTCTAGTAACTGTATGTACCTGAACCCAACTAAAACGCACTTTCTGAGGTTCCATACTTATCAAAGTTCGTGTAACACTGATTTATCGATAATTGTAAATAATAATCCTATCACAAGAGTACCACGAACAAAATTTCTGGGTTTACACATGGATGAAAATTTTATATGGAAGCCCCACTGTCATCACGTTATCTCTGTGCTGAACAGAGCGTGTTTTCATGTGAGACATTTAATTTATATTTTAAATGAAGCACAACTACTGATGTTTTATCATGCTAAAGTTGGCTCCATATTATCTTATGGTATTTGCTTTTGGGGTTCATCACCATCTATCAAAGATGTATTTATTGCCCAGAAGAGGATAATCAGATGTATTGCTAAAGCCCCCTTGCGAACATCTTGTAAAGAACTTTTTATAAAATATAATATTTTAACTTTGCCATGTTTATATATTTACCACCTATGTGTCTACGTGTTTAAAAATAAGGAAAAATTTAAGACTCATGGGGACGTACATAATAGAAATACTCGAAACAAAAATCATTTCATAGTGCCAAATAAACGGTTGATGATTGCCAGAAACTCTCCTGAATGTAAAGGAGTACAATATTATAATTGCTTACCTTCTGAAATGAAGTTATCGTTAACAACAAAAAGTTTTAAAGATAAGTTAAAAAACAATTTTAATCGAAAACTCCTTTTATACTGCGAACGACTTTATAAATCACTTTAAAAATTTGTAATTTGAATATGTATTATGTTTATATCTGACGTTTTCCATAATTTTTGTACAAATTCAGAGGAAATAAAATAAATATTATTATTATTATTAGTTAATAATGGCCTGAGGATGTCGAGAAAGCTGTTTTTCTTTATCATTTTTACCTATTAGTATTTAGTGAAAACCCGAGTGCAAATCTAATGTGGTAAAGAATTTTGGTTTGCCAATATGATCTAATAATGAGTCGATATTAGGTAAAGGAAATTTGTCGTCAATTGTTTTTTTATTTAATTTGCGAAAGTCTATTTAATCTTATTTTGCGTTCCCCTGATGCATCACTCTTTTTTGGCACAATCCATATTGGTGAATTATGAAGGCTTTTTCATTTTTGAATTACTTTAGTTTTTAATAAATTTTGAATATGTTCCTCAATGTCGTTTTCGTAAATTTTTTTGAAAAACCGGTGAGTCGTCTGTTGTTTGTATTTTATGCGTAGTAGTGTTTGTGACGAATAGTTCTTCGTTGGGGTTTGGAAATAAATCTGAATATTTTTCTAATGAAGTTTTAATTTTTTCGTTTGGTTTGTAAGTGAGATGTTCGTGGGTGAATTGTATAAAAGAGTTATATGATGTTTGAGAAGATAATAATTTAAATTTCTCATTTCCGAGTGTTATAATTTTATTTTTATTTTCCATTATAGCATTACAACGTTCTAATAATTTTATTCCAAATAAAATATTTACTTTTCTTATGAATTCATGTATAAAGAATTTAAAAATTTTGTATTGAATTTTTATTTAAACACAATTTTTACATTTTACTTTTCCTTGGGCTGTTTTGAAAGTAATTTGTTTCTGAATAACTTTAAAATTTCTTTGTTTAACAATAGCTGGAGAAATTAAATTTGTATCGGAATTGGAATCCATTTATATAAGGTAATCGTTAAATCTTATTAAAAGAATAGATTTTAATTTGGAAGTCATTACGTATTTTGTTCTAGTGTTTCTGGGCTTTCCTCTAAAAAAGAGTCTTCATTGTTATTTTCTTCTTCGTATTCTTCAAAACTTTGTTGTTCAGGGTTGACATTTTCATTTTCGATTTCAGTGTTAAAATTTTGTTTAATTGTTGAAGTTGTCATAGGCTGCGTACTACACGTATATGTAATGACATTGATTGAGGTTGGAATTTACGTGTTTCGTTACTATTTACTAAATTTTGTCTTGAGAACCGATTAGGGGCTGGCCCTCCCAGAAGCTGAGAATGAGCCAACTTCACCCCCTGCCCCAAACGCCTCCCAGACGAGACGCCGCAGCCATGGACCTAGAGGAAGTGAACGCTACCCTTGCAGCTCAGGAGAGGAAGAGCCTTGCTGAGGGATCCTGTGACTACCTAAAAGTGATTGAGCTCCAAGCTCAAAAAATTAAATTGTTGGAATCAACCAAACTGAAGAAGAGACGTGCTGTTATAACTATCTCGTCACCGACTCCAACACTCACCAAAAACAATACGGAGACAACCCCAGAACCAGTGCCGGTCTCAATTGCAGGCCCGAGCACTACGAATCACAACTCTGACGACGAATCGGGTTTTACCGAAGTGAAAAGGATAAAGAAAGCCCGAACCGAAACCAAGACGACTACTCCGGTGGAAACGAAAAATACTTTTGCGGTTCTATCTGAAGAATCAGCAATGGAAGCCGAAACAACGAAAGAGAGAACACCACCGCCAGTCTACTTCAAAAATGTTAGTGCTTGTACAACACTGAGTAGTGAAATCCAGAAACAAAACATTAAAATAAAAACAACGATGGGAGAAAATATCAAAATGCAGCCTGCTACTGTCTCGGACTACAGAAACCTGTACAAATATCTCCAAGCAAGGGATATTATCTTCTACACGTTTCCTCTTGCACAAAAAAGCCACTGCAAGTGGTTATTAAGGGGCTACCCAAATCAATGGAGCCCGATGAAGTTGCTGAAGAGCTAAAAACAATGGATTTTCCAATTAGAAAGGTCTATCGACTTGGGAAAACCTCTCTAATGGTAATCCAATTGGAAAAAACTAGTAAATAACTGTGGATAGCAAGAGAAGATCCAAATGGACCCAACCAATGCTTTCGCTGTCAAGCCTACGGACATTCCTCAACCTCCTGCAATCTATAATGGAGATGTTTTGGGTGTGGTGAGAACCACAAAACCAAGTAATGCCCTGAAGAAAACCGCGCAAAACCACTGATATGCGCAAACTGTGGACAACAGCACACATTCAACTCCAAAAAGTGCAAGACTTACATGGAAGCTGTGCTGACTAAAACCAAACCAGAGAAGAACAGCAACAAGAATCCACAAGCAGCTGTTGCATCATCCAAACCCGCTACGTCACTGGCAACAACCAAGCCTAAGAGCCAACAGCAACAACAGCAGAATGAGCTGCAACAGCAGCAGTAACAGAAATAGTCGGACCAACAGCAGCCATCCACTAATACTGCTCCGACAAACGGACCTTCTCTAAAAACGAAAAAGAAGATCGTAAGGAAAAAGAAAACAATTACGACATCAGGGGTTGACAAACTTATCGATAAATTATCCAACCTCAATATTGAACGAATTTGCTAAGCAATACTGAAAATAGTTGAGCTACTAAGCGAATGCAGCACGACCGCCGACTTGCTCAAAGCCGCCATTACATCTCTGCCAACAATACTCACGAGCTTTGATGGTAATTAAAACCAGACAAGCAGAAGAACTAAGGGTTGTCGCGTGGAACGCTGACTCACTAAGCAAGTATAAAACGTTAGAACTTGATGAATTCGCAATCCGAATAAAAGCAGACGTACTGCTTGTATCAGAGACTTGGCTAAAGTCGAATGATCCAATGCCCAGGATCCGCAACTTCACATCACATCGAGTGGATCTGATTGGAAGAGGCGGAGGGACTACCGTTTTCGTACGCCGCACTTTGGATTACTCTATCATCCCGACCCCACCACTGGAAAAATTGGAGGCATCATTTGTGATCATCAACACTAGGTTCATGGGCTCCATGAAAATCTTCGCACGATATAACGCACCAACTCGAGACCTACTAGCCTCAGACTTGGACAAAATATTCTGTGACAACATGCCCACACTACTCGCAGGCGACTTAAACTCCAAACACAAGGCGTGGGACTGTAGAGCGCAAAACAAGAAAGGCCGAGCTCTCTACAAATACGCAACACGACATCAACTGGAAGTAGGCAGCCCTGGTGAACCTACATATTTCAGTGGCCATTACACGCCAGATATTCTTGACATCAGCGTGGCCAAGAACATCACCATAGGCTACTCTGTCGGGACGTGCAACGAGCTATCCTCCAACCACAACCCGATAGTGATAGACTTCACGACCACATCACACTGGCAAGCCGAAATCAAGAGCCATACAAACTGGGAGCTGTTTCCAAACGCAGTTACGAAAGAACTCGGTTCTCTCCCAAACATCACTTGCGAGGAACAAATAGACGAACATCTTACATCCTCAATTAAAAAAGCCATCGATTCGTGCTCCAGAAAAGCCATAAAAACATATAACCACCCAAAGCTGCCAAGAGAAATCCTGGACCTGGTAGAAGAACGGAAAATAGCTCGGAGAACGTAACACCGAAACCTAGACCCACGTGACAAAACGAAGTACAACCAACTCACCACAGCACTTCGTGATGCCATGTGGAAGCACAAAAATGAATGTTGGAAAATCACTATTGGCGAAATAGAGAAGGATGAGAACAAAATGTGGAAGATTTCCAAAAGCCTGCGAGCTCAAAGAGCTCCACCAAGTATCATCCACGGCGTCCATGGGGTAGCCTACTCTGCTAAAGACAAAGCCGAGGCTTTTGCAGAAACCCTAGAGTCGCAGTGCCAACCCAACTACACCAATGCTGATATCGATTTTATTGGTACAGTACACAAAGAAGTTTGCAGGTTTCGCCGAACCTCAAGCGAGAAAAATTTAGAATTTTGTACGTCCAAGAATATTCAACATATCTTCAAGGCTACAAAAATTCGCAAAGCTCCTGGACCAGACGGAATCCCACGTTTAGCAACTGCCCGCCGAAAGCTGTAACAGCGCTTACAAATATAATCAATGCAATCAGTCGGTACAACTACTTTCTAAAATACTAGAAGAGAGCACTGGTGAAAACCATACCGTAGCCTGGGATAGACAGCAAATTCCCACAAAATCGTAGGCCCAATTAGCCTGATAAACCTACTGGCAAAAGTGGCGGAGAGAGTACTGCTGGAGAGATTAAAAGACGAAATGGAGCGACTTAACGTCATCCCTGACAACCAGTTTGGCTTCCAAGAACACCATTCAACGGAAATGTAGCTTGGTCGGGTCGTCGACCATATAGTGCGGGGCTTAAATAAGAAGAAAATGTCAAGAGCAATCTTTTTAGACGTGGAAAAGGCCTTCGATCGCGTATGGCACGAGGGATTGCTGTACAAATTAATTGAATTAGGGGTTTCGCCGAACCTTATAAAAACGATTGCGAGCTACTTGAAAGGCCGCAGCTTCAGAGTGCGACACGAAGGCTTTCTATCAAAAGAGAGAAGAATGGCTGTTGGAGTAGCACAGGGATCATTACCGCTGTTATTGAATGTCTATGTTAGCGACATGCCTACAAACCCAAACACTCTGACGGCACAACAAGCTGACGACACAGCGGTGATGTATACGTGCAGAAGCACTCGCTTCATATCTAAGCAACTCCAGAGAGCTTTAGGCAAATTGGAAGAGTGGTGCAGCACTTGGAGAGTCGCCGTGAATGCGGAAAAGAGTACAGCAATCTTGTTTTCCAGAAGGCAAAAAGAACCTACCAACATACTCAAGATGTTCGGAACTCAAATACCATGGAAAAACAAAATTAAATACCTCGGCGTTACGCTAGACAAACGTCTCACCTTCCAAAGCCACATTCATGAGGCAGCGACGAAGGCAAAGACCTCGTTCATTCGGCTTTTGCCGCTCCTGGGCAAAAGTAGTGAGCTATCAATTCGGAACAAACTTCGATTATACAAAGCAGTAATAAGACCCCAGATGACTTACGCATCAACAGCTTGGAGTACAGCAGCTGCTTCTCACATAATGAAATTGAAAACGTTGCAAAATAAAATACTAAGAACTTCAGTGGGAGCTGACTGGGTACATTACAAATGCAGCGATCCACACAGACACCAATGCAATAAAATAAAGCAGTTAATCAAAAAAGCTGCACAAAACTTATTCAAGAAGTTGGAACTACATCCCAAATCTGCACTGGAAGAGGCAAATACTCATGATGCCAAACCATCATAAAACGGCCATTATATATTATCAATGATGATAACACATAAACATTAACCAGCTAGCCTGGAAGTTGCAACGCAACAAATTAAAATAAAGACGTAAAAATAAAAACACAGAGAGGGGAGAAAGCAAGCTACGGGCTTAAGATCCTTAAATTTGAATCAAATATGGATTAGGGGCTGGAGTTGGTTGTTTGTAGACATTGACTGGTTTTGAAGGGAAATATTGTCCAGGAAATTGTCTGGGTGGAGGATTGAAAGTGAAATTTAAATTTTTTTAAGTGTTTGTATTTGGTTTGTTGTCGTTTCTGGTCATTGGGCTATTCTGTAAAGAATTTGCATAGCTAAATTCATTTTTTAATAATAAATCGTATTGCTCTAAGGTTAAAGGTTGTGTCACTATAAAACATCATTTTATAATAGGCGGTAATAATGATATAAATTTGTTTACGATCGCTTTTTGGATTTCTTGAACAATTGTTCTTTTTTGTTCTAAATTATAATCTTTTGCAAGTATTTTTGATTTACATATTTCAAATTTGTCGAACATTACTTTCAGTGTGGCTTCTGTACTTTGCTTGTATTTAATTTCAATTAATTCTCCTAATAATGTTTTGGCAGTTGTTTTGTCTGAGAAATTAGTAGTCAAGTAAATTTGTAATACTTCTCAATTTGTGAATTTATTTTGCGAAACCATCTTTTTCTCATTGTTTATTAATCTATTTTTTTATTAAATTAAAAGCGACATAACATTTAATGTCTTGTAAAGAAGTCATATTGGTTTCGGTAAGATTAGGTTTTACTGGATTTAGTATAATCCTATCAATATTATTTTGAACAATATTTACAAATTCTTCTCTTCGTTTTCAGAATCTGACATGAATTATTGTTTCGTGTCGGGACTTATATTCTTTATTACTATTAATTGTTAAAAGAGTGTCCTGTGAGTTATATAAATATTTTTTTTTACTTACAATAGTAAACTTATGACTATCGTTTTAATTGCAAGGAGTTCTCTGATGGGGTACTCGAACTACTTCTCGTAGACTCTGGAGTAGAAGAGATGTGAAGTTCTTGAAGCTTGTAGTTTGGATTTCTGTGGTCGATCGGTCAGCAAAAGAAGGTCACTGATGGGATGTATGAATAGTCTTCTGATGGAACGTATGAATAGTCCTCTGATGGGCACTGTTTAGCCGTGAGATAAGGTAATCTTTTCTCAGATGTGGAGTTGTTGATTAGCCAATTTGCGTATAGAAATACGCAAATTAGATGAGTAACTTTGATTTGTTTATCTGTTACAAACTGGTTGTTGGCTAATCCTACCGACTGCGCCAATTATTTTATTCAACTTATAAAAATTATTTTTAAAAAGTATTTATTTTACAACTATCTAGCTTGATTACAATATGAGAACTAGCCTGTCTGCAGAGGATACTTTACATTTTATACTCATCTCGTTGAAAGTTTATAACTTAACTCTAAGTCAGCATTTTTATAGTAGTTACGTTTTATAATATATATGTAGCAAATCTACTCGATTACAGGAAGAAAAAATAGGAAGTTGATAAAAAACGATATTCAATTTTTATAATAAAAAAATAGACAAGTTCTCTCAAATTTCATTATCTTTTATTTCATTACTTGAATATTATACATATATAACGTTTAACCATGTTCTATATATATATATATATATATATATATATATATATATATATATATACATATACAGGGTGGCTTAGTGAAAATTATCAGCGCACATTTTGGCCACTTAACATTAATTTTACAAAAAACGCTCGAACACGTCGTTTTTAGTATAAAGGGGAACACCTGAATGGATTAGTACCAATGGCATAACTTCAACCCTAAAATGGGGGTGGATTGCACCTCAAAAATTTTAAATGGAAAAGGGTGTCAAACATGACACAGTTCGAAAGGCCTTTCAATTCTCTTTTTAACAGTTTTTTTATTTTTCAAATCCGATCTTTAGTTCCAGAGAAATATCGTTTACTTGTTTATTATAAACAACTTGTCGAAAAAATTGTTTATTTAGTTTCTGTCATTTGTTTAAGCCTACTTGATTCCAATTTTAAACACCAGTTAATTTTTTTATAAACAATATATCTCTGGAACTAATGATCGGATTTGAAAAATAAAAAGCTGTTGTATAGAGAATTGAAAGGCCTTTCGAACTGTGTCATGTTTGACACCCTTTTCCATTTAAAATATTTGAGGTGCAGTCCACCCCCATTTTAGGGTTGAAGTTATGGCATTGGTACTAATCCATTCAGGTGTCCCTCTTTATACTAAAATTGACGTGTTCGAGCGTTTTTTGCAAAATTAATGTTAAGTGCCCAAAAAGTTCGCTGATAATTTTCACTGAGCCACCCTGTATATATATATATATATATATATATATATATATATATATACAGGGTGTCCATTTTAAGTAGTCCACTATTGCTATTTCGGGAACTATAAGAGCTACGAGGTCGGTTAAATTAGCAAACAATTTTTATTTTACAAGACTATTAAAATGAGACAAACAAATTTTGATTTAAACCAGTGGTTTTTAAGATTTGGGGCCCAACTTTCTTATTTTAAATGGAACACCATACATATTTTTACATATTTGAAATCTACATCAAATTACAAATCCAATGGTATTGGTATGGTTGAAGTTAAATTTTAGTTAAAGAAAGAAAATCCCTATGTAGGCAATAAGTTTCTATGCTTATATCTGAAAATAGCAGTTGCCATGAATCAATAGAAAACAAACGTCAAATTTTGTGTTCTTTTACCGAGAATTTTTAATTCAGAGATAGAATTAGCGTAAACATAGAATTTTGCCCGTTTTGTTCTTTCCAACCCCAAATTTCGGCTCCATGCATTATAATGCTCGCTATCAATTTATCAAACAGTAACATTCTTAATTTAAAGTTGTTTTTGAATTTTCTTTGCCCTATGCCCTAGATTTGTGGAAGAGCTATGTTTGCTTTTTTTGTTGTTTGCATTATATGTTCATTCTCTTCACTATTCTTGTGAAATGTATACCCCAAGTATTTGAAAGTTTTTACTTTTTCTATTTCTTTCCCTTCCCATGTCCACGTTTCTTTTTTTTCCCTGCCTCTTCCTTTATTGAAAACAACAATCTTGGTTTTTTCTGTGTTTAACACCATGTCTTTTTTCTTTAAATATATCATTAGTGTCTTTATTATGGAATCCATTTCTTGTTTTGTTTTAGCAACTATTGCCAGGTCGTCGGCGTACGATAATGTCCAAAACTTTTTGCTCCCAATTACAATGCCTCCTATTTGTCCTTTAGTAAAGAGAGCTTCAATGTCTGACATGTAAATTGAGAACAGAATAGGGCTTAATGGGCACCCTTGTCTAACTCCGCACGTTTTTCAAAAATCCTCTCCTTCTCCTCCGTCTATTTTCACCGAACTTATGGTTTCGGATTATATTTCTGCTATTCTTTCTACTAGGTTTTCTTCCATGCCAGATTTCGTCAAAATGTCAATCATCTTTTTCCTATTTACAATATCGAATGCTTCCTTCAAATCTGCAAATAGTAAATATAATTTTCCTTTGTTTTGCCTATTTTCTTCTGTATTGCATAATTTAATATGTAGATGTTATCAATTGTACTTCCTTCTTTCCTAAAGCCTGCTTGGTTATCTTGTAGTATATTTCTCTCTTCTGCTTCTTTACATAATTTCTCCTCTAAGATCATGGCGTATATTTTGTAAGCCGTATCTAACAGTGTTATGCCTTTGTAGTTTTTAGTTTCTTCTCTGTCTCCGTTTTTGTGTATTGGAATGATAATGCCTTTTCTCCACCTTTGTAGAAAGCCTTTTTCTTTCCAAACATTATTTATTATTTTTGTAAGTCTATCGACTGCTTTGTTTGTTCCGTATATTCAAACCTCGTTCCGTATTCTGTCTTCACCTGCAACTTTTCGTTTTCTTAGTTTCTGTATTTGTCGTCTTACATCACTTTCTGTTATATCTGTCTTAAGACTATGTGTGGTTTGTGTTTCTAATGATATGGTATTTTTTTCATCAGTTCCGTTACACTAAGTCATGAAGTATTTTCTCCAAATGCTCATTGATATGTTTTTGCTGACTGTGATATGGTTTTTTCTTTCTGGATTAATATATTGCCAGATATCTGTTTCATTTGATAAATTTCTTATTTTTTCCTCTTCTCTTATTTGTTCTAGTTTCTGCTTTGTTTTGCATAATTCTCTATATTCTTTTCGCTCCTTTAGAAAGTCTTCTTTTCTTCCCGTGTCTTTTCTCCAGTTCTTCTGTAAGTTTTGTACTAAATTTCTTTTGGTTCTACATTCGCAGTCCCACCAATTACTTTTTCTTATATTATCTTTTTTCTTCTAAATTTTCTTTGTTAATGAGCTGTGTATATTTTCTATCAGTTCGTCTAGAGCTTTGTTACAGTCGTCTGTCGTCTTCTTCAAATATTTTTTCTTTTAATTTTTCTTGATACTTTTTCTTGCCTTCTTCAGACCATCTATTCTTATTTTTTCTTTTACTGTTTTTGTTTTTTCACTAAGGTTTTCTAATTCTATGACAAGTGGCTGGTGATCGGACTCTATTCTGTCTGTTACTGTAAAAGATATTATTTTATCCATTCTTCTTCATTTGCAATGCCGTAGTCTATAACTGATTCTCCGTTTGGGCCTATATAAATAAATTCCCCTTCTTCGTCTCCTTTCAATATTTTCAGTCCATTTTCTTCCACGAATTCTAGGAGTTTTTCTCCTTCGCTGTTAATTATTTTGTCTTTTGATGTCCTGTTTTTTTCAGTTCCATCTCTAGTATAAATAATTTTTCCTGCTTCCCCTATTCTGGCGTTGAAGTCTCCTCCAAATAATAAATTGTATTCATGTGTGCCCTCTGTTTCTTTTATTTGCTCTTGTATGTGTTTTATTTCTTCTTTGCTGTATGTTGTTATTATTTTCTATTTTCCCCTTCTATTAGTAATGTTCGTTCTTGCATTTGGTCCATACTTCTTCCCTCTGGTAGTTCCTCTAATGTGTTTCTGACCCTAGTTATTATTCCTCCTTTAGCTCTCCCCTTTTTATGTTGTCTGTTTGCATATACGCATTTCCATTTAAATTTATTCGGAAGTTTAGAAACCCAGTTCGTCCAGTCTTTCTCTTCTATCCATGTTTCTACTAGTCCGATAAAATTAAATTCTTTTATAAAATTCCAAAAATCATTGTCCTTATTCTTTAAGCCGGCGATGTTCCAAAATCCTATTTTAGTCCGATCTATGTTATTCAGTGCGCTTATTTTAAGTCGTTTTTGGGATCTTCGTCTCTTGGTGTTGCTGTTGGCGCCGTTTCTCTGTAAATGGATCCTGTTGCGCTGCCTTTAATTAGTCTCTCATCATATCTACTATAGCTGCTTGACCTTTGACGATTCCTATAATCAGGAGTGTGTGTTACATATGAAGTTATTGGGTTCTGTCTCTTTGTTTCTTGTCTTTCATTGTTTGTTACATTTTTTTAAAGTCCTCTTTCCTTTGTTTCTTTTTCAACTTTTTCTTCTGATAGTTGTCTTTTCTTTTCGTTTTTTTTTGTGCAACGTTCTTATTGCCTCTTCTTTTTTAATTGGCTTACCGTGAACATACAGCTTGTTGTATTTTATTATTGCGTGTTTGCCCTCTTTACGCATTTCTTTCATTAATGGTAATGACCGCTTCCTTTCTTCTGCAACTTCTTTCGGGAAGTCTTCTGAGATTACGATATTTGTTCCTTTCAGTAACTTTGTAATTGTTAAAATATCTATTACCTTCCTTCTTGAAGTGAATCTTATTAAACTCTTCTTAACTCCAATTCTGTATATGTTGTCTATCTCAAAGATAGATATATCTACTTTTAATTTTTCGGTAATTAAGGCATTCCTTCTCGAGTTCATGTCTACGTGTCTCTCTTTCCATTAATCCGAATATAACAATATTTTTTTGTGTTAGACTGCGCTCTAGATCTGCCCACCGTTCTTCGTGATCGATTAATATTTTCCTATGATCATCAAGGGCGTCTGCTGTTAATGTAAACCTGTCTTGCATTGTCTTTTTTATAAATACTATGTCAGTTTTTAAATCTGCTGTCGCTTCTAATATTTTTGTTTCCATGTTGTGCTACTAGCTCTATTTGTGCGTTCTAAATAGTAGCTTAGCGTCAGTAATTCAGTTATTGTCACTGCCCTACTTAATTCAAACAGTCACTTGTAAAAAGCGCTGGCTGGATGTTTACTATTAGATGCTAGATGTCGCTACTAGGTCGCTGCTTTGCTAGAATTTGATGTGACATGAAATACGACACCTAGATAACCTATAAGTTGTATAAACTTACTTTTATCTAAATATCGTGTTTATCGTTTCTAAGGAACTTGCATCCACAATATCACAACATCCACAACTTGTAACCACTGCGAAAATACAAGAACCACTTATTATTGTTTAATTTTTGCTTCTTAAAGAATGACAAAACTATTAAGCCACTACACTCTTTACTCTACCACGTCACCTCTCTTTCCACCATATACAGGCAGGGGCAGATTTACGCACAGGCACAACAGGCACGTGCCTGGGGCGGCAAATTTTTGGGGCGCTATATGTTTTTTCAAAATAATTTACAAAATCTGTAAGAATATTTCAAAAATTAGGAAATTAAGAGTATTTCCTTTCCTGTTTAAAAATAATAAAAAATTATTTGCGATCTACGATGATGGAAGATCGGCTCAATTCTATGGCGTTATTATCATAGAGAATAAAACGATGGATAGCCTTGACTTAACTTCGGTTATTCAAGAATTTGCAAGACAAAAGGCACGCCGTAAATGTCTGCAATAAATGTCTGTATCGGTTGATCCAAATTTTATTGTTTCTATTTTAATGTTTATAATAAAAATAATTTAATTTAGTTTACAAATTCAATAACCATATTTAATCTGTTTGCATTAATTTCAGATCTTCTTATTAACATAAAAATATTAATAATAATAATTATACCAACTTAAAAAAAGAAAATTAGATTGGGGGAGGGGCGCGGCAAATTTTAGTTTGCCTAAGGGCGGCAATTTCGTTAATCCGCCCCTGTATACAGGGTGTTCCATTTAAGAGTGCCACCATTGCTATCTCGAGAACTATAAGAGCTACGAGGTTGGTTAAATTAGCAAAAAACCACCATTTTACAAGACTAATACATTGAGCAAAACACAGTTTTTTTCGACCAATGGTTCTCAAAATACGTGACACAACTTTCTTATTTTAAATGGAAACATATGTTTATTTTTAGGTTATTCGATAGAGTATTTTTTTCCGAATTCAACGATATAAACATATCATATACTAATATAACAAAATAACTGAGAAAAATGCATGTTAGATATATATATATATATATATATATATATATATATATATATATATATATAACATATATATTTTTGTTACAATATATATATATAATTAGTAAACGATTTATCCTGTCCTTCTACAGTTGTAGTAAGAATCTTACATTTTTTGGAAATAATATAAATTAAACAAATAATTTTCTTATTACGAAGAAGAAATTCCGAGACGGGAATACGGTGAATTGAGTCTTGTGTCTCTTTCACTTTGGCTTAACCGTTGAGAGACGACGGAGTAATCTGGGAAACATTTTCTGATCACAAATTTATTACTTAGTCATTCTGTAGTAAAGTTTTGATTAGTATTGCACAGAAATTGGAAGATCGGCAGGTAAAAATCATTATTTACTTTTGTTTAAATAACGTAGTGTTTTATTTAAGATATTTGGTTATTGCGCAGTACGCACGTATTATGTTCACACGTTGTGGTAAAAATTATTCTGGCCTAATGATGTTTTTTCTACCTTGATCTAAATTTTGTACTAGTAATTTTTTAATGATTCCCAAATCACTCTGCCGGCGTATCAACTGAATTTTAGCTTTTATCAAAAAAAATATATTTTTTGTCCGGCTGTATTTTTTTTCTCTTTGTTCAAAATTTTAGTAGTAATATTCTGTTTAACTTTGCCCGAGCTTATAAACCGTATAGCTCCAGTGTTCCTGTACCATAGTACACATTCAGTTTTGTTCTTTTACCATTTAAGATTGTAATTCTGCTGAAATTTATTGAATTGAGTGACCTTCAGTTCAAGGAAGCTTTTGACGTGAGAACACGTCCTCATTTTTGCGAACACTTCATTTCAATAATCTCTGTTTAACTTTTTCCTGGCCGTGAACTTTAAATTTTGTTTACGGTTATGATCAAAGGCGGCGATTTTTGCCGGGGCCCCTTGAGATGTGAATTAGCCTAGTTTTCCCTATCCCGCCTACCCTCTTATGTGAGAATTTGTTTTGACTGACATTACTCTGAACCAACGAACGGCTCGGCGTAGTTTTGTTTTTGTTATAGCTGCTAAGCCCGAGAAGTTATTGTAAATTTTTGTTGCGGACAATTGTTTTTTCCATACCGGAACTTTATATTTTTTGTCGTCGCGACCTTGGTCTCGCGGTTGGGGGTAGGTATGCACAAAACTGATGCTTCGCTGTTTGTTTTGGGGGTATAATTTTTATTCGGTGAAGGCAAGCTTAAGTTTTGATTTGTCAGTGTTTAGTCATTTTTTCATTATCTTCTTCTAAACTTTCCCTTCTTTCTGTCTTATATTGATAATTAAAGTACAATATTACTGACGGCCGTCTCTTTATAAGTTTTTGTAGCTTAAACAATATTATTATTATTATTGTAATTTTTTATTCTTGTAAAATTTTTGGTATTATTCAGAGTACTGAGTCGCGTTGTTCTGCGAGTAGGTTTCCTAAGATTGTACCAGGAGTCTTAGCTTTCCTTTTTCGGCACCATTGTAATAGCAACCAGTCCTTCAGACATTGTTGTAACTCCTTTTGGAGAACTGTTGATCTGCCGACCAACCTTCAGGTTAACCAGCTGTGGGATTTTGGGGTTGCGTCGTGCTGTGGAGGGGACCACTCCTGGGACAACAGGAGCATTGACACCAGGGATACCGGCTTCCAGGTCGCTCGTAAAGGACCTAGGGTTCTCCACATACAAAAAGGGGTAGAAGATCCCGAGTTTACGGCCGATCGCGAGCTTACCTATCGAGTTCAGGGCCGTGGCAGGACGCTAGTCCGTACGCCTATTGTAGACCGTCCGACGAGGATTTCCCAAGCGAAAGACCTAGAGTGCCGTCTCGACGCCTACTACCAGGAGTCCAGCCCAGGAGTTCCGTTCGCTCCATGGTGGGTCGCAGCTTTGGGTCCCGGAGTTTGGTTGTTAGAATATCTGGTAGGCGACTCCTGTTTTTTTTTTCATTACCTAATTTTTTTTGTACATTCCTTGTAAGCGGCGACGTCTCAGTCTTTCTGACGTAAATAAATCTTAATCTTTTCTGTCCATTAAGTGTCTTTACTTAATGATTTTCTCTTCATTTATAAAGCCTGGCGCCCTTTTTGAACTATGTTCGGTTTTGCGTTAGTTTGACCTTAGTTGATGTAGATCTCGACTTTTTATTACCCATACTTTCGTCACACAAACTTGGCGCCCAACGTGGGGCCATTGTAGCTTTTTCACGTGTGTCACTTATCATTTCGGACACAGTTGTCTCCTTTTATTAAATATTCAAAATTTTGATTTAGTACAAGTCAGTGCTGGGCGACTACTTCTTTTGTTAGTTTGACCTTAGTTGATGTAGATCTCGACTTAATTTTTGGGTAAACTTTCGGCTTGAGTTTTTTATTTCCAAACACCGAACAAATTTCAAATCCCACGCCCAGCTCTCCCCCTACCATTTCAGCCAGCCGGAGCACGTTGTGTGGGGAAGGTAGGTTGATAAATTTTATTACCCATACTTTCGTCACAATATATATACTAATGCTTGGTAATGCGTTTAATCACTTGACAAACCTTTAAATAAATGGTATTTTGCTGCCTCTGTTGAATGTTTATTCAAGTGCCGTATCTGTCCAAATCCCACAAAAGCACCCTAACCTTTCATGAAAGGTGAAGTTATCATTTCTGAATTCTTTTCTTATGTTAAGTGATTTGTTTTCTAAGTTTTTCTTTATTGGTATATATTGTGAAATATATAAAATATATTTATAATGGCACTTACTAAATGCGGTAATATTTGTTCAACTTTATTTAAATGTTGATCCCAATTTGAATATAAATACCACAACAAAAATTATACTATTTCCAAATACATGATCCAAAATTTGGCTGTTCTTTCCAATTTTAACAAATAAAATATCAAAGCACTACAAATTATTTTAAATTTGTCGTTGATTTCATTACATGATGATTTATCTGATATTTCATTAATTTCATCTTGTAAAATATATAAACTTTCTGATAATACATAATGTTTTTCCATCATTCATTCCTTAAATGCTTCTCTATATAAATTAAACATTGCAGAATAACCAATTGTGTGCGCATGCAACATTTGATAACAATCTTTTCCAGCAAAATTTTGTTTACAGTTCTTCTTAATAACACTTCACCTTCAACCAACATATTTTTAATACAAGATGCTGTCATTAATTTGCCAATACTTATAAAATTTAGTACAATATGAAATCCTTGAAAAGTACGTCTATGGTACGCGAGTGAAAAGTTGTATAGTTTCGTGCACCAGTGATAAAAACCGATAAATCGGTAATTACTGTGTGTAAAATTATAAAAAATTATGTAGTGGTAAAATTCAAAGTGGTGAATTTTGTTTGTTCTCCGGGAAAGTGAGTTTTTAAAAAGAATTAAAATTACAACGAGTCTAATCCACGTTCTTTATTCGTATTAGAAGTACAAAAGACAAGATACATAACATGTACAGGCTGTTTTATAATTTACGTTATCTCTACAAGCAGGTTTCATGTGTTATGAAGATATTTTAATGAGGTAGAGTAGCTAAAATAAAAGTCTGAAATAATTGCAATCAATATAATTAATTAAATAATTGTACACTCTGATACGAAAATAACAATATATATATATATATATATATATATATATATATATATATATATAATACGCCAATCACGTCTTCTAATTTGGAACACCCTGAAAAGGAAAGTCAAAGAGTAAGCTAATGCTTAGTGAAACACATTGCACACAACTATATATCATTCGCACACACAACAACACTCACACTCAACAACAAACCAGGTAAGACGGGTAAAATTGAAAAGGATACTCCTCGAAAGGAGTGTCACATATCGAATCCACGATATGCCGGCTACCGAATCCACGGTAGCAGAAGAACACTCGAAATCCATCGAGCAACTTGACATCTCCCACAGTGAGTTATAACAAGGCTTCAGGAGTATGAGTGAAAGCCGAGTACAAACCCATACTCCACCTCCCCACCGAGATGCAAGCGAAACTAAGGCACCTGTTCCAGCAGGGCACCGTTGGCACCAGGGTACCCTGGTGCGTCGCGCCTCGGCTTCACCCTCCTGTCAATGCAGTGTTAACGGGTTTACGCGCCGCGGATAGGGATAGGATAAAATCAAGATCACACTACAGTAAATATACTGTCTCACACTCAGTAACTCATAAGTATTGTGTCTCACCTATTGAATCAAACACCTCCGACACTTATCTCACGACTGCCAATAGAGTACTGATTCAAATAAACAATAACTGCATGTTATAAACTCTGTGTTATCAAACACATTATAACTAATTAATTCAATTAAGAAAGATTGGGAGTGAAGTAAGTTGTTATCTAATGCTTGTAAATAATTACCCTCTAACACATGTTAATGTTGATAGTAGGCGGATTGTGTTTCTTAACTCCTCCGGCCTTAGATGAGAATTACGGGGTTTTAGCCACAAAGTTCGATGAAAATGACATATTTGGGGTTGCGGACGTTGAAGCCTCGATGTTCCTTGGCTGTAGTATTCTGGACTTCTTTCTTTTATTAACAAAATATAGTATTATACATACAAAACTAGTAATTATGAAACAATACAAAACAATGGTAAAAATACTTATTCTATTATAATAAATGGGTTCATTATTTATTTCTTTTAAATTGCTCTTATGTTTACTAATAAGGGACAATATGTGATCTGTGTCATCTAGGTTTACAGAATCTAACTTAAATGTTTTAAAATTAAAAATGTCTTTATCACTAAAATTGTTCGAAATGGGTATATTGGGTAAATTATTGTTTTTGAAATTTGTTTTTTGGGACTGATATGTTTTGAGCACGGAATCTTTCACTTTCACTTCACATTAACTATTTAGTTCAAGGAGGTAGCTGCCAAATAGAGGGATATTGTCGATGTTTTTGCCGCATCTTTGGGTGGCTACGATGCTGTTCGGGGCGATGATGATCCATTGATGTCCTTCGATTTTTCGGATGGTGGAGTTTGGAATATTGACGGTTATTTGTTTGCAATTAGTGGATTTTTTTTATGTAATTCAATAGTTGAACTTCGCATGGGGTGTCGGCATTTATTGTTGCTGTATGCGCCTCATAACACAAGAACTCTTCTGGGATAATTTCCTGGCATTTGGTCTCCAAAAATGCGTAAGCATGCTCATTGGAAGCAAGGAATTTATTTCGGGGTATAATGGTTTTAAATATATTCTGATGTGGGGTTGGTAAAGGATATAGATGATAGTAGGTGAAGCTTGCAGTTTCAACTATTGGAATTTCGATTAAAAATGTGATTTGATTGTTTTTACTAAAACTTTTGATTTAAATATTTTTTCGAATAAAAGAAGGTTTTCTAAAGATGGTTCAAATGGGAATTTATTGTCGTTTAAAAGTTTATTTATTTGGGTAATTTCAAATACCAAATCTTTTGGTTCAATGATTGAATTATGAAAGGTGTTAAGTTTCGAAAAGGAAATAGCCACTTCAATTTTTTCTAATAAATCGTAAATAATTTGTAGGCTTGTTATGTATTGAGTAAGGACGGTTTGGAGAAAAAAGCAATTAGCTGTTTCAACTCTTTTTATGTATGTACTATTTATGAATTTTTCTAATTCGTTAATTTTGGAATTAAGGGATTGTTGATTTTTTGAAAGAATTTTTACATTGTCAAATATTGATATTGAGGTTTGTAAGATAGTTATTTGATCATCCATTATAGTTTTAAATTTATTTTGATTGTTTGTCAGTCTTGATATAACTTTATTGTATTTTTCAGCATCGTTTTGATCGAGATTGTCAGTTATGGCTTTTATTACGGATCCGAGACCATCTATAATACCTCTCTTTTTTCTATGCGATAATGGGTTTAGTTGTTGAATTTGTAATGACACTTTATCTTCCAAAATTATTGTAATCTGATAATTTTCTTTATTTTGTTTTGAGGTTTCAATTTCATGTTTTATTTTTGAGAAGGAATTACGTAAGTTATTATACTCATTTATGATATCTGTAATATCGTAAATTTGTACGAAAGTCCATTGATCTGTTTTAATCTGAGCATGTCCAAGTTTTAATGGTAACAATCCAGGGTTGTATTCAGGTTGTGGAATTTTGGAATTTCGAGAGTTGCGGTGGTGATGATGAGGATAAGGGATCTGAAACAGGTGGTTGTCTCAGTTCTTTTATATGTATAATTTCAACCTTATTCTTTTTCTTTTCATTGCAAATTTCAACTTTATTTTTGTCCAAAAGTTTAGTTATTTTAAATGGTCCTAAAAATTTCAATGACTTTTTACTTCTATTTAAAGGATTTTGTTTATAAACGGTTTGTCCTATTTTAAAAGCGTAATTTGTATCACCGTGGGTGTTATGTTTCGTTATTATCTTCTTTTTATCGGAATGTAGTTTATCAGAGACTTCTTGATAAACATGTTTTAATTTGTCTTTATGATTTTGAATATAATCATTATAAAAGGAATTGGGAAGGAATATTTCGTTTGGATTTCTGGAATTTGTGTTTCCGAATGCTAATTCAAAGGGGGTGTAATTTGTAGCGCTGTGAATTGAGTTATTGTAACCAATTATTGCATATTGCATTTGATCAGTGTTATCGTCCGGATACATTTCTTTTAGAATTCTTAGATGTTCAATTATTGTTGAATGAAATCGTTCTGCAATGGAATTTAATTCGTGATGTAAAGGGGTGGTTTATGCAATTTTAAAAGTTCTTTGGTTGTGTTGTTATTGAACTCTTTGCCGTTATCCAAAATTAAATTTTCGGGTATGCCAAATGAAGCAAAATATTTTATTAAAGCATTACTAGTATGAATAGCAGTTTTTCCTTCTATGAAAATAGCTTGTGCGATTTTGTAAAGGCATCTACAAGAGTAAGATAATTTTTATTATCAAACATAAAGATATCTACGTGTATTATCTGAAAAGGTCGTGAGGCTGTTTCAGTAAGCATGAGCGGGACATATGGTTTTTTCCTAGCATATTTCGCTCTTTGACAAATTTCACATGCATTTATAAAATTTGTTATTGTTGTTTTCATATGTTTCCAATAATAATTTCTTTTAAGATATTCGAAAGTTTCATTAATGCCTCTATGGTTAGTACTACCTTCGTGATGATTTTTTATAAGCAAAATTTGTTCTTCTTTGTCAGTTACAGTGTTAATAATTTTAGTGCATTTAATTAATTTCGGACATTTCATTGAAAATTTATCTAAATAGACTTTTGAAAAATCGCGGAAATTTTGTTCCGGTAATTTGATATTAATAATTTTTTGATGTTCGCAATTGTTATGTGTAATAGAAGGTTTGTTATATATATGAGGAAAAACGTGGATCTGATTCGTTTTGTTATTTATAATTTCGTCTAATATTGTTATGCCGGTGATTGTATTGTCATTCTCAGTGGAGTGTTGTGTAATAGATTCAGAGTCTGTGTCTACGCCTATGTCTTCGTTATCAATATTTTGTTGAGGATTAGTATTTGTAGTGTTTGGAGGTTTGATTTGGATGTTGGATAAGATTTTGATTTTTGGTTTAGTCGGTTTACTAGTGGAAGGTTGGGGATGCAATTCATTTTTGTCGAGGGTAAAATTTTCAGCAATGTTTCTAAAATATTCGATAATTTCATTATTAATTTCGCCGGGATTATTAATTGTGGATTCTGTTTCAATGGCAATTAATTTTATTCTAGAAAGACAGTCTGCGTTGGTGTTAAATTTTCCTTTTTTGTATTGTATGTCATAGTCGTATTCTTCTAACTTTAATCGCCATCTAACAAGTTTGGAATTTGGTTCTTTAATATTAAATAGCCAAGTAAGAGGACGGTGGTCAGTCATTATTGTGAACTTTCTACCATAAAGATACGGACGGAAATGCTTACAAGCCCAAACTATCGCCAATAGTTCTTTTTCAATAGCGGAGTAGCGTGTCTCAGTATCATTCTAAGTTCTAGATGCGTAAGCTATAGGTTTGTCACGTGAAATTTCGCCTTGCGAAAGAACGGCACCTATCGCGAAATCGCTGACGTCTGTCATTAGCACAAAAGGTTTGTCAAAATCAGGGTATTGTAATATGGGATCGTTTGTAAGTAGATCTTTACATGTATTAAAACTGTCTATGAATTCTTTGTCGTGAATAATTTTGGCGTCTTTTTTCAAACATTTGGTCATGGGTTTTGTTATTTTTGCAAAGTCTTTGATGAAACTTTTATAGTAACCTAGTAATCCTAAAAAGCTTTTAATTTCTTTTGGTGTTCGAGGTATGGGGAAATTTTTGACTGCCGAAATTTTATCTGGGTTAGGTTTTACACCATCTGAGGTAATTACATGTCCTAAATATTGAACGGTTTTTTGAAGAAATTCGCTTTTGTCAAGTTGAATTTTGAAGTTACTGATTCGTAAACGATTAAATACTGATTTTAGTCTTTCAATATGCTCTTGAAGGGATGAACTAAAAATAATGATATCATCGAGATATACTAAACATGTCTCGTGCTGAAGGCCGCGAATAACATTGTCCATAACTCGTTGAAAGGTTGATGGGGCGTTTTTTAAACCGAATGGCATGCGTTTAAATTCATAATGCCCGCCTTCTACAGAAAATGCAGTTTTTTGGATATCATTAGGGTCTACTTCTATCTAATGGAATCCGCTAGCTAAGTCTAAAGTCGAAAAGTAAGTTGCTTTGCCAAGTTTGTCTAGTATGTCAGAAATGTTTGGTAATGGGTACTTGTCGTCAATGGTTTGTTCGTTCAATTTTCGGTAGTCTATAACTATGCGCCACTTCTTCTTACCAGAAGCGTCGAGTTTCTTCGAGACTATCCAGATAGGACTGGACCAAGGGGATACGCTGTCTTGTATTATACCTTGCTCAAGCATTTTATTAATTTGAGACTTAATTTTTATGAATTCCGGGGAATCGATATGATTTTACATGAATTGGTGTATCGTCTTTCAATTTAATTTTGTGTGTTGTTTCGTTCGAAAAACTCAAAGGTGTTTTCTCGCAATGAGATATATCTCTATATTCAAAACATAATTTTCTAATTGCTTCTTTTTCTTCTTTATTACAATGATCTATTCTAATATTTTTTAAATTTTGTTTTAAAAGATTATCGTATTGTATATCGGGTTCTTCATCAATTTCCATTTTTTCAACAAAATTAATTTCGATAGGGTCTAAAGGTTCAATTTCTAATGGTTCTAATATGAACAGGGTTCTCATTAATATTTGTTAATGTAGTTATAGCAAAATTGTGTGAAACGTTTACAACTGCTTTTGGCATTTGTACGCCATTTTCAAAATTTGTATGATTTAAAATTCCTATACCGTTTCTCATTTTAACAGGTAATTTTACTACAAATGACGTTCGAGGTGGTACAATAATGGAATGTAAAAGGGCTGAATTATTATGGACTTTTCTTTCGTTGTCGGGATTGAAAATTATGGGTATTACTGCATATGGTGTTGTTACTTGTTTGTTTGTGACGTTTACATTTGCATTTAATTGTCTTAAAAGATCAACACCGATGAGGCCATCGTATTTGTGAATTTAAACAAATAGAATTTATGAGTTTCGGGAATATTAAAAATTTCGAAAATAGGGATTTCTGCAACTCTATTGTAGTATGATACATTATGTGCTGTTTTAATATTAAAATTTTGATTATAAATGTAATTTGGATAAAATGTGTATGCTAATTCCGGATTTATTAAACTTTTAGTGCTACCAGCATCTATCAAAAAATTGGCATTTAATTCGGGGATATATATGTGGGGCAAATTTGCTTTTATTGTGTTTAATTGTACTACGTCTGATTGTTGGCATTGTTGGTCATAGGAAAATTTACATTTGATTCAGCATTGTTGATAACGGGTTCTTCATACGTGATGTTATCATCATTGTTGTAATAGGAATCGTCGTAAGTTAAAGTGTGTGAATAGTCATAATACGTGTCATATTCATAGTCTACGGGATTGTTCTCATAGGTTTCATATTCGGTGTTATAGGATATGTCTTGGGAAGCTTGGGGTGATTGTTCGGTGTTAGACTGGATATTCTGATTAAATAATTGGGTTGATGTGAATGTTTTTTGAGGGTTACTTCTTCTGGAATGGATTGATGAGGTGTCCATCGGTTCGGGTTTAAATGGTTGGGGTTGATTTGGACGTGTAAAATTTTGTTGGAAATTAGGACGGAAGGTATTTTGTTGTATATTTGGACGTGAGAAATTTTGTGGGAAATTTACTGGTCTCTGGATATGTTGAAATGTAGGTGGACGCATTTGGATTTGTGGTTGTCTTTGTGCATAATGCACGGGTCTGTAATTGGGTTGAGTAGTATTTTGGAAAGGATTCATTTTTGGAGGTAAATGCAATGTAGGACGTTGTTCAGAGATTTGGTAATTTGGTGTAGGAATTGGATTTGGTCGGTATTGGTAATTTTGGCTATGATTGGACGTTATTTGTTGTCTGGCTGGTAAAATTCTATGATCGGGTTTAAAATTTGATTGTGAATTTATTGAACTTTGCCTCTGTGCAGAATAGATGAAATTTTCTTCTTCAATTACTAAACTCATCGCTTTCTCTAAACTGTCAGGGTTCCGTAATCTGATGTTTGTTTGTATGTTTGGTGGTAAGCCGCGAATAAATATTTTAATGCTAAATCGTTATAATTTTCTTGTTTTATCTTTCTTTCTTCAGCAGTGATTTCGAAACTATTTAATTTAGACATAATTAAGCTACGTGAATCTTGACATCTCATACCAAAATTATAGGGTGGTTCATTTTTATTTGGACGAAGCGATATCAAATCCTGAAGTAGACAATCAATGTTTCTTTGATCTCCAAAACTTAATCTTAGAACATTTTTTACTTCCTCCCATGTACTGAGTTCTGTACGGGATCCAATTAAAATAGGAGCTCTGCCTGTTAATTTTCCTAATATAGCTCTTACAAGAAAATTGTTTAATGTTATATTTGTATGAGTTCCAAAAGTATTAATTAAATTTTGACAAGAATCAAGAAATATATTTAATGTGTGAGGATTGCCTTCATAATGTGGAATCGAATCTACATACAATCTTAAGAGTTGGTAATTGATTGGGGCTGTTATTTGGGGTTGAGCTTGGGTCAGTGGTGGTGACATTTCTGTATCTGTGTCTCCTAAATTAAATTGAGTTAGTATTTCAGATAAATTAAGGATGTCGTTATTAGACATAAATATTTCGGTTGTGGTTTATTTTAAATTATTTTTATTCTAGTTGAAACTGTTGCTAAGGTATGTGGGAATAGTTTTGTTTAGGATATGAGCTTTGTTTGTACTTACATAAATATTTCTATTTTCATTCTTCTTAACCTAATGCCTATAGGTTTGATATTTGTTCCTCTCCCAGGTCTTCCTTGTCTAAGGTCTGGCTACAGCGATGATGTCCTTCACCATGTCTGGCTTTGGCGATGTTGTCCTCCACCAGGGCGTTGTATTTTCTTATCTCTCAAGACTCGTCCCCCAGATTTCGGCTGCTGGGCTCGTGGTAACCCGATATGCGTTCGATTTTCACTCCCGTACCGAAATGTGATACTCGATTAACTGTTGAAACAAAAATTACCCGTTCGATACGAATAATTTCGAGTATCCTACCGACTGCGCCAATTTTGTTTGTTCTCCGGGAAAGTGAGTTTTTAAAAAGAATTAAAATTATAACGGGTCTAATCTACGTTCTTTATTCGTGTTAGAAGTACAAAAGACAAGATACATAACATGTATAGGCTGTTTTATAATATACGTTATCTCTACAAGGAGGTTTCATGTTCATGTTGATAGTAGGCAGATTGTGTTTCTTAACTGGTGAACGAGATAGTGTATAAAAATTTGTTTGGATAACAGTGGAATTTAAATAAAGTTAAGTTAAAGTTTGTGATACAGGTCGGCCTTCACTCGCTCGGGAGTTCTCGTACAGCGTGAAGTGTGTATGACGCATGCACAACGCGGACTGAAACAGTGGCGTAGTCGAGGGGGTTATCACTGAACTTTAACGTGTACCAGAGACTTCAGACTTCATAGAGACTACATAGAAACTACATGGGACTACACAGACTACATTGAGACTTCAAAAGACTACATGATGACTACACGAGACTATATCATGACTTCACTAGACTACATGATGACTACACTAGACTACATGATGACTACACCAGACTACATGATGACTATACAAAACTACATGATGACTACACGAGACTACATGATGACTATATTAGATTACATGATATTAAAATGAATTTCATATAATGTATACATATATATATATATATATATATATATATATATATATATATATATATATAAATTATATTAGATCCCATCCCTTATTGCATCATACTCTAAGTAACTTTCCATTGCTGAGTAAGCATATGGAATCGGGTGTCAACCCCATGCTGTAAAACTGTAAAACAAATCAGATTGTGTAGAGACACAGTAGAATAAAGATCTGTATAACTTAGCCTGTACTTTAACATTTATTAATTTAATAAATCTTTTTAAAAACTTAAATCTACGGTTCGTTGATTTAATTGGCGCAGTCGCTGTAGGATGCTCAAAAGGCTTTAACTCCGAAGTTTCTCAAATTTGAGATCCCAATTCGTTAAAGAGTTATAGTCGTCACTGTCAAGTGTTTAACGCGGCATCAAAGAATCTACACGTTCCCAGAGTGTTCAAGAAATCCGAAATCTCACGACATCAATTATTTGTGAGATCAATTCGTTTACGATTTCACACCTCGAAAAGTGGAACCAGAATTCAAAATACATCAGGCTATCAGATCCTCTACCCAACCTCCGGCGAAGACAGGCAAATCATATCGTCGTCAATCCCGAGACCGTCTCCAGGAGCAGAACGCCCACACACAGACCACGTCTCAACACCCACCTGAGCGGACATCAGGATCCATCCAATCTACGTCCAGAGGACCATGAAGCTGGCCATCATAAATCTTGCCATAATCTTGTAAGTTAGAATTTTATTACTCACCACATAACCTTGCAAGATCAAATATTAAATTTTGTATCCCAACAAATCACATAATTCTAATTACCTACTAATCTAGATATATCGATTTTTAAGAATAACATAATATTTGTAAGCCATGTCGACCCCAAATCCAATTCTTCCAGCCACATTAACACCACTCCCTAAAATTCCTACCGAGATCAAAGATCTAATAGATATCATCCCAGAATACGATGGGAGTACCGGAACATTACCACATTTCATCACTATCTGCGATGAAATCCTAGGTATTATCGAAAACCAAACTTTATCGACAGTTGTCAAAAGAATAATATTACATACAATCAGAAAAAAAATTATAAGAGACGCGAACACAAAAATTGCTACAAAAACTTACACGGATTGGAAAAGTTTAAGATCCCTACTAGTAGAAGAATACGGAGATAAAAGAAATGAAATTCATTTCTTAACTGAATTATCACATCTCGAACAAAAAACTAATGAGGATATTTTCACATATTTTGAGAAATATGAAGATATCTTTAACAGAATGATGAGTTTATTAAAATTAAATTTTGGCGTTGGTTTTGAAAATTTAAGTATATTCATGTCAAGTTATGCATCTCATAATTTTATAATAAATTATAAGGAACCTTACAGAAGCCAATTAGCGGCCAGAAACCCTAGAACATTAACAGATGTTCAAAATTTAATAAAGAACGATTTTCAATACTTACATACAAACATGAACAAGCAAACACCACCCAAACCAAAAGTAAATGTTCCAACCCCTCAATATAAAACTTATACCCACAATCCTAATCAACATCGATCTCCAATGCATAAACATCCGTATTCAAACAACTTTCCTAGCCAACCCATTCAAGTCAGACCTAAACAAAACTACCCTCAACCCATGTCTATAAGTACAAATTCATTCCGACCTCAATTAAAAAGACAACGCGAAGACATGAACTTATTAGACAAACCCTCCGGATCAAACGACGAAACAGAAACCGAATTTCAAGAAAATTCAGACGACATTGTAATCCTCGAAAACTTTGATGAATCAGAACAAGGTAACGAAAATTTTCTCATAGAGCCTGTAGAAAATTTGAATCCTTAGCAAATTATACTTCTAATCTGCCTTTCATTCAATTCAAAAATTGTAGAGTATTAATTGACACCGGATCATCCGCAAATTTTATTAGTGAAAAATTTGTCATGGAAAATAAAAACAAATTTAAAATATTCCACGAACATTTCGAAATTCAAACGGCAAATGCTATTTCTCACGGTAATTGTTACACTTTTGTCGAGTTATTTAATAAAAAATTAAAATGTTTTATCTATGAATTCCATAAAGACTTTAACATCGTTATAGGCAATTCCGGTTTAAAATTATTAAATGCAAAAATAGATTACTCTAACGAATCAATAAGACTACAAAATAAACATAAATTTAATTTTAACTATTTTCATAAGAATAAACTAGAATTAAACATTCACGAAATCTCCGATAAACTAAACCTGAGAACCGATCACCTTAACGATATTGAAAAAAATGAAATAAACAAACTAATAAAAGAATTCGAAGACCTAACCATACCCGACAATCAAAATTTGACATTTACGAATAAAATAAAACATAAAATTAACACAACTGACGAGACTCCCGTATATCAAAGATCTTATAAATACCCGTTCATCTACAAAGACGAAGTAAATTCCCAAATTAATCAATTATTAGACCAAAACATTATAAGACATTCATATTCGCCATGGAGTAGTCCAATATGGGTTGTACCCAAAAAACAGGATGCTTCTGGTAAGCAAAAATTTCGCGTAGTTATCGATTATCGAAAACTTAACGCCAAAACAGTCGATGACAAGTTTCCAATTCCCGATATTACCGAAATATTGGACAAATTGGGGAAATCTACTTATTTTACGACAATCGACCTGAAAAGCGGGTTCCATCAAATTGAGATGGATTCAAATTCAATTGAAAAAACTGCTTTTTCTACGGACCAGGGTCATTTTGAATTTCTCAGAATGCCCTTCGGCTTGAAAAATGCCCCGAGTACCTTCCAAAGGCTTATGAACTTTGTACTTAAAGATCTTGTGAATAAAATCTGCTTCGTATATCTAGACGATATCATAATCTTAGGAACATCGTTACAAGAGCATGTGAACAACATTAAACTTGTTTTCCAGAGATTACGCGAAGCAAATCTCAAGTTACAACTTGATAAAAGCGAATTCCTTCGAAAAGAAGTCGCTTATCTAGGCCACCTAATTACAACTGAAGGTATTCGACCAAATCCCGACAAAATAGAAATTATTAAAAATTTTACCATCCCAAAAACACAAAAAGAAATAAAAGAATTTTTAGGCCTACTCGGATATTACCGTCGTTTTATTCACGACTTTGCTAAATTAACTAAACCTTTTACTAAATGTCTCAAGAAAAACGCGAAAATAAATTTAGACGATAAAGAATATATTCAATGCTTCGAAAAATGCAAATTATTACTTTCAAATTCCCCTATACTTCAATATCCCGATTTTTCCGAACCATTTCGATTAACTACGGACGCTTCAGACTATGCAATAGGAGCGGTACTCTCTTAAAAAATCGAGGGAAAAGACCTACCTATAGCATATGCTAGTAGGACGCTCAACGAACACGAAATCAATTACGCCACTATCGAAAAAGAAATGCTAGCTATCATCTGGGCAGTTAAACATTTTCATCCATATTTATATGGAAAGAAATTTCATATAATAACAGACCACAAACCATTGACCTGGCTCAATAGTCTGAAAGAACCTAATCAAAAAATCATAAGATGGAAATTAAAATTATCGGAATATAATTACGAAGTAGAATATAAACAAGGCAAAGAAAATTATGTCGCGGACTATCTATCTAGAATCCCAAAATCATTCGAAATAAATTATAAAAATTCTGACATCTTTAATCACACTGAACCCATAGTACACTGTATATCTCAAGACTTTAAAATGAGCCAAGGCTTCGCCAAACAAATTAACGAAAGGTTTCAAACAACTAATAATTTAGAGAAAGTTAGTATAAAAAGGGATATAGCTATCCAAATGTCTCCTAGATTGATAATTCATTTAATCACTAAAAAGAAATATTATGATGAACCAACACTTGAAGATATACAAAATTGTTTAAAACAATTAAGAGATTACTTGATACAAAACAAAATTAATTCTATTAATATGCCAAAAATCGCATCAGGATTAGATAACCAAAATTGGAGTAATATAGAAAAACTACTAAAAGAAATATTTAAAAATACAAACATTCAAATAAACGTATTCATTTTGAAAAATGTTGAACACTACACTAGTTCTGTTATCGCGGAAAAGGACACCGACAGTTACACACACACTCAACACTCAGATGACGAATCACCGATTAACGGACTATCTTATATAGACGACCCTATAAATTTCGGCAAAAACCAAATCGTATTTAAAGAAACAAATTCAAAAAGTACACTAGAGATTAAAAAATTATTTGGACACGATAAACAAAGAATGTACATGTATATTAACAAAATAAATTCTCGAGACACATTACTAAAATTTATTAAAGAATATCTCGCTCCCGGTATAAAATATCACTGTATAGTACCAGAAACATTAAGATCAATGTTAAATAGTATCCTGAAAGTATACTTCCAACCTGGTACATACCAATTAATATGTTGCAAAACCCAACTAAATGACGTTGAATTACCCGATGAACAACAAGAACTAATCCAAAATTATCATAATGGCAAAACAAACCATCGTGGCATAGTAGAGACTTATAAAAAACTTAAAAATAATTACTATTGGCCAAACATGCAACTAGCTGTTTCAAAATTTATAAACAATTGTGATACTTGTCAAGAAAATAAATACGAAAGAAACCCACTCAAAACCCCCTTCATTAAAACACCAACCGCCTCAAAACCACTAGAGATTATTCATATCGATATACTCTCCCTAAAGAAACACAAATTTTTGACAATTATTGATAGCTTCTCTAAACATGCTCAAATTTATCATCTACCCGAAACAAACACAATTACTGTAGTCCAAAAATTAATTAAATACTTCTCAATATTCGGACATCCTAAATTAATAATCTCGGACAATGGATTGCAATTTAACAACCAACTAATTTTAAATTTCCTATCCACGAAAAACATTCGCATACATCTAATAAGCGTAAACAATCCAAAGAGCAACGGCAACATTGAAAGATTCCATTCGACTATTGTGGAACACATGCGAATCTTAGAACAAAATAAAGATTTCAAAGATTTAAACATCAGCAGCAAAACTCGATATGCCTTACAAGCTTACAACCAAACCATCCACTCAGTAACTAAAAGAACCCCAAACGAAATTCTCTTTGGCCATTTCAACGAATCACAAGAAGAAACTTCCCCTGAAATAATAACAGACAATTACATACCAACACACAAAGACATAATGAACAAAATCTACAGTGAAACCAAAATCCTATTAGACAAAAACAAAACAAAATACGCAACTTCACAAGTGGACACGTGCAAATTGCCCGAAAAAGCTTACGAAAAACAAGCAAAACGCAACTCGGGTAAAATTGAAAAACCGCGCTATAAACAACAAAAAGTTCAAACTTACAATAAAAACAGAGCCCAAATTATTACAGATAAAAATAAAAAAATAAAAGTTGATAATCTAAAACCATATCGTAAATTTACAGAGCCATACGATCCTGCATTGCCGTCAACATCCGGGACGAAAGAGAAAATCCCGGAATAAACATCTTAAAATTAGGTGACGCCCTCATATCCAATAATAATAAGTTTATTTATATAAACCTTAAACTTAACAAAATTAAAGAAGCCTATAATAATCTTACCCTACATTATAATAAAATTAAACTAGAAATTAATAATAAATATAGTAGCAGTAATTACGTAGTAGAAATAAATAATAATCTCGTAATATTAGAAAACTTCTTAGATATAGTTAATAATAAAATACAGGTCTTATTTCATGATAATGATAAAGTAAAACGAGGAATAGCAAACGGACTAGGTTTTATTATTAAAACAATAACAGGTAATTTAGATTCTTCTGACCAAGAAAAGTACGACAATGCTTTAAAATTAATAAACGAAAATGAAAATATTCTAAAAGAAAACATAAATCAAGCAATTATTTCTAATCAAAATATTTCCAAATACTTCAATAAACAAGTCGACAAAATCAATAAAAATAACAAACTAATACAAGATAAAATTAATAACTTAGAAGATAGCATTGGCAAAATCATAGACGTAATGGGAGATAAACTCTACATCGAGAACATTATCACACAATTAATGTTTACGTCTGCAAATTTAATAAGCATCATGAATGAAGTCGAAACAACTTTCGCGTTCTGTGAAACAAATACACTGTATTTTGGAATATTATCTAGAGAAGATATAAAATCAGAAATTTCTAAATTGTTACCAAATGATCTTAAAAACCTCATATTGAACAATTGGCAAAACCAACAATTAATTAAAGTTTACTGTAAATATGAAAAATTCAAATTAGAACTGATAATAGACGTTCCCATTCCTTCGTTGCAAACAGAACTCCTGCAAATCACCCCTATACCCACTATGCACAACAATACATTTGTAACACTCAATGTAAAACAAGGATACTACTCTAACTCTAATACACAGATCAACCACTTGAATAAATGTACTCTTGTAGAAAAGAAACGTTATATTTGTACTCAAGATAACTCCGTTCCCGATAAATGCCTACAAAACTTGTATTTTAATAAGAATGCTGATAATTGTAATTATGTAAACTTACTAAATCATAACGAAATAATCCCCATTCCTAATTCTAATATTGTATATTTATACCTACCAATTAAGGAATTAATGAATATAGAATGTGACGATGAAATACAAGATAAAGAACTCTCTGGAATTTATTCTATAAGAAACTGTTCAATCAATAAACAAAAACTTCACAAAACTATTAATTACGACAAAATAATCAATTTGAAAATCGAAAACAATAAACAAAAAATAATATTTAATAAAACCTTAAATATAAGAAATTTAGAAACTATAAAGATTCCAAATCAACAAATTACCCATTTAAAACAAATTCATAAATCAGAATCACATTCCGTATTCTACCATGTATTATTGTATTCACTATTTGTAATTGGTGCAATAATGGTCATCATCAAGATTTATTCGGCAATTGCAACTAGAAAAATACTAGTAAAACAAAATCTTAACAAAAATCAAATTAACGAAACAATACCTATTGAAGAACCAACAGGTATTCTTTCGTCTTAACGGGGGAGGAATTATATTAGATCCCATCCCTTATTGCATCATACTCTAAGTAACTTTCCATTGCTGAGTAAGCATATGGAATCGGGTGTCAACCCCATGCTGTAAAACTGTAAAACAAATCAGATTGTGTAGAGACACAGTAGAATAAAGATCTGTATAACTTAACCTGTACTTTAACATTTATTAATTTAATAAATCTTTTTAAAAACTTAAATCTACGGTTCGTTGATTTAATTTATATATATATATATATATATATATATATATATATATATATCTGCCGAGAGCTTCATTCAAGTTTTTTCTTATTTATTGAAAAATAAAAACATAATTTGTACTCAACAAGTCAACAAAATAAAATATTATTAGAATAACAAAATAACATACGAGTATAATTACGTATTATTATCAGAGCTACAATCCTACAATTTTATAAGAATTAAGCGAGCTGGTATCCACTTAAATCTTACGCGAATATGTAGTTTCCGCGCCTTGTAATATTAGGTGAATTTAATATCAACAAAATATCACTTAATTTCACTAAAGAAATGTCGTCTTCCTTTGGAAAATGAAAAATATTATTGCTAATTTGCCTCATAAATTTGATTAAGCAATCATTTTCTCCCTGATCGGGATCGGGATCCAAAATCTTGCCAATAAAAGAAATTTGTTTTCTTCTTGTTAAAAAACTGACAATGACATAAGCTCCAGGTTTTAATGTTGAAATCATTGCTGAATTTTGGGTTAAATCCAAAATTAAATCAGTCTCACCTGGGGCCTCGCACGTTGCCTGATCGCTATATAGTTGGATACCTGGAAATTATTACAAATTATTTCACATATATAAAAAGATTAAGTAAACCTAGCGTACCGATAATTTTTTCAATTTTTTCTAATATAGAATTATTTAACCGTAATCCAGCTTCTGTAAATATTGGTGTTGGTATTGTGCATTTATAATATTTAATATGAATGTAACTATGCATTTTCATAGGTAATATTTTATTTTCACCATTTATATCATACCATGTACATAAAACATTCAAGTTTTTATTAGTTTCTATGTTTATAATAGGTGTGATCTTGGTAAATTTTCTTTCTTTGCAGGTTTTTTTAGTATGATATGAAAAATTTAGTACTAAACCCATTAAATGTTGTTTTGCAATTCTGTCTTTTAGAAAAATGCACCATTCCCCAATTGCGAGTTCTGTTGAAATTTTCGGATCAAATGATATATGTGAAGAAGTTTGTAATATTATTGTATGTGACTTATTTATATCTTTGACACGTTGTAAACGGTCGCTACTTAATTTACTACAATTATTATTTAACAACCAACATATGGAACTTTTTCTGACTATAATTTCTTTTCCATTTGTATCAACTACAGTAGTATATATATGGACTGTTAAGGTCTAATTTTGTTACAACTTCGGAATAATCTTTTAATTGTAAATTGCCATTGTAGAACCCTGTTAATGCATGCCAATCTTCTCCGGATATTCCATTTTCTTCATCATTATTTGTGATTTGTTCACTTGCAGTTTCAGTTAATTCCTCACTTATTTCGTCCGAAGATTCTTCCTCACCTAGTTCCTCACAAAACTAAGAAGACTGGGCGATTGTATTTATATTACAAGTTAATTTTAGGTCATCAATTTCAGTTTCATGAACTAAACCAAGTTTTAAGGCATCTAGAATAGCCTCTTGCCTTGATTTTTCTATTTGTATAAATATTTCATCATCGGAAGGAAGTTTGTTAGTGAATAAAATTTTTGAATCCCTATTTTGAAATCTAGGAAAAACTATAGTCGAAGTTTGCGTTGAAGAAATAATATCGCTTTGTAACTGTATTCGTTTTAGTCTGTGGAGAACATCTAACAAGCTACAATTAACAACAATAGAATATGTAGTTGACATAGATCTTACTTGTCGAGAAAACTTTTCGCAGGGCAGACTGCTAAATAAAAAAGGTAGAAAATACGTTTCTTCATTGATTGATTTTAAATTATGAATAATATATACTAATCCATGAGAATTTAGTTCCACACAACTATAGGCATTTGATGTTAGAAAATTATCTTCTAAATTATAATTAGAACTTTTTACGATCCACGATCGCCATAATAGTAATATAAAAACAGAATACCACATTTTGTGTACACGTTCTAAAGGTGTACATGTAGTATCCAAGAAAGCACTTGTTACAAAATTTATTACTTTTAAATACAATATCGTTCCTTTTGAATCAGGAATATATTGTTTTAGTAAATCTAAAATGTGTGGTTGTGAAATTTTTTTCACAGATTCAAAATTCATTCTATCTTTCGGTTCTAAGTCATAAATTGTTAGCAGATGCTTATCTTTCGACACATTTTGAATGAGTATTTTTAAATGACTTACTGAAATAATTTTGTTACCTACAGGTAAAATAATACATGGTTTTAGTAATCTATTTCTGAATTTTGTGCTAATGTGTATTGTATCCTGAATATAAACATGATCGGAAATTAAGACATTAAACCATTTCCATTTATAAAAGGATGATTTACTGTTTTTTGCATCGTAGTACCTAAAGTAATTTCATGGCTTTTAATAATTTTGTGTCGCCATCTGATGCAAATCCTAAAACTGTTATTCCACTTTTCTTTAATTCATTTGTAATATTTTGCCAACGTTTTATAACGTTAGTGGAAGTAAATTTATTGTCTGTTCCAAATAGAGTAAGACAAAAAGCAGGAAAATTTTTCTGTAAAGGCTGAGCCATGATTGCACAAACATTTGCTGCAGAGTAGGGATTATTAAGAAAGTGTTTTTGAATATCCTTTTCAGATCTTGCTTTATAAAATAACGTTAATGGTATGCCATTTTCACCCAAAGGTAGCACAAAACCAACTAATTGATTAGTAATTGAATCATACTGGACTTTTCCTGTAAGACGAGTTGCATCCTCTGACAGTCAAACTTGCAGGGGTAGATTTCTAATTTGTAGGTAGTTCTTTAATTCGTTGCACCTTAACTCACCTTCTATTATTTGAGGACCGATATCTTTCATGTAATGACTTATAGCGGAAGAAGAAGGTAAATAAAGATTAGCAGAGAGTGTTTCGTATAAAAGTCTTTCACCAAGCATAAAGATATAACATGAAAATAATGTTATTGTTTCGTCGTATCTTAATATCCCTTTCTTTTTCTTAATATTATTTTCTGCACTTACCAATAAATTTTGTAAAATTGGCATTACATTGGTATTTCTAGATTCCGAGGTAGATTCTTTCTTATTTGAATCATATAAATTAATAGCGTTTCTCAAACAATTTTGTAAATATTGATTTTGTTTGAAAACAAGCTCAATTTTATTAAAAAAAATTTAAATAGTGTGGAATTCTAGTTTGATTCTTCAAAATATATTTGTGTCTTCTTCTTTGTCGCCTTATTATTCTTGTTCGTTTGTCTTTTTTTCTTGCTTTTCTCTGCTTTTTGCAAACTGGAACATTTTTCAAAGACCTGGAGCAGCTTGTCGTATGGCTGCTCCAGGTGTCTAGCTTTCCGAACTTTCAGTCATTTCCGATGTAATTTCAAGATCTACAGGTATAATTTCTTCCTTCGTTTCTTCCTCTTCCTCACTGTGATTTATAATAATTCTTTTTCGTTTTTTGCTTTGTGGGCAAGTGATATTATCATTTTCATCATTTATGTCTTCATGTGTTTCATCATGAGATAAATCTTCTTCGAGATCTTTTCCTTCTTTTTTTAAATCTTTATCAATTGGATTTATCTCGCTAGTTGCAGACAAATTAATATTTTCAACATCTGTTAAGTGATTTATATGCGCTCTATTATTTGCAATTAAAAAGTTATTCATGATTTTTTTTGCTATCTTTTAAACCTTTTAAATAACTTCGCACATGTCTTTCAAAATTTGCTTTCACCCACCTAGTCTTTCCATGTTTCCCATATTCATTTTTCCCTATTTTTATTGACTTAAGACATAAAGGGCATGTAATATCTGCACTGTAAGTGAGTGCTTCACTGTTTTCATTTTCTTCAATTTGAATAGTTATAGAATTTGTACAAAACGTATTCAACTGCAAAATATATAAATTATTAGATTTTTATCATTAATTACTTTTAATGTTATAAATTCGATTACAATAGATGAGTCGCGAAATTAATTTAATGTCAAGCGCCAAGGCTTAACGTACAATTATTTGACCCTGAATTTGACAATATTGGTCGGTACTGCGTATTGAGTGTTTTACAATATTTGGCTCTAGACATCATTAGCATTTCTAAAGAAAGTCTAAATACAAGAGGATTAAAGATATATATAAGGGTTTCCAAGTTAAACCGAGAGTACAAATCAATTAAAAGTTTCATATTGAATTGTCAAATTTGACGGATGACAACCGTGATTCTTCTTAAATTTAGACATGGATGTCATAAAATTAAATATTTTAAATACACCACACTTTACATTCAGTTTATTTGTATATATTTCGCTCACTATTATAATGTGTAAAAATATAATTACATTTAGAATATCTCTTTTCATTTTCAAAATAAATCAATTAAAAATTTCAGATTGAATTGTCTAAAAATGACGGATGACACAGTAATTCTTTTTAACTCCATTGTTTCTTTCACTATGTCCAATATTAAGACCGGTATCGTCTCTAATCTACAGTGCCTAGAATCCAGTGTTCCCTCGACCTCCGCAACTCCCTGTCCATCTTACGCTTCTGCTGCTGCTGTCAAGTCTGCCCCAAAACCTTCCATACTCTTAAAACCAAAAGATCTGTCCCAATCGGCCACTGTCACTATAGCCGATTTATTAAACTCTGCCAATCCAGTATCTGCCAATATAACAATTAATTCTGTTCGTTATATTGCTAAAGGTGCTCTCATAATCGGATCCGAACAGTCTGAAAAGTTAAAAGAAATTATTAATGACACTCTTAAGAATAAATATGAGGTTAAACAATTACCTGCCCTTCATTCTAGGCTCCGCATCGCTGGTATGTAAGCTAATTTTACAGAATTGTATCAACTTATTGCTAATTTTGATTGGAATTGTCTTAGTGAATTTTCCGACGTTAACCTGGCCTGTGAGTTCTTTTTATAATACTCTTTACTCTTTTTTTGACATTTGTGTTCCTATGAGAACTAATTCAATTAGTAAATATCCGCCGTGGTTTAATAAAACTATAATTCGAAAACTTAAGGCAAAGATTCGCGTCAGAAAATTACTCTCCAAGTTTCCACTTAATCGGTCTTATAGTTCTAAATTCAAAGCTCTACGATCTGAAACCAAATATTTTATTAAAAATTCTTATACCGATTATGTGGCTAATTGTGAGAACTCACTAAAATCCGACCCTAAAAATTTTTTGAATTTCGTCAATTCTAAAAGAAAAACGTCTTCTTTATGTAATACTCTCATTTGTAATGGTAACTCTCTATCCGAACCCAGCGACATATCCGATGCCTTTGCTACTTTTTTTCATTCTATATACTTGTTCTCTTCCTTATCTGCTCCTTCAGGTTCTCTGTCAGCCTCACCATGCAATGACTGTATCTCTTCTGACTATATTTCCATTGATTCTATTTTAACCTCTATTAAAATTCTTAAACCTTCTTTATCCTCCGGTCCAGATTTAGTTCCTGGTTTGTTAATCAAAGATTGTGCCCATCCACTGTCATCTGCCATATTTCACATATTTAATTTAAGTCTCAAAACTAGTATGTTTCTCAGTGTCTGGAGAATCTCAAAAATTATGCCCATACTTAAAACTGGTAATGCTTGTGAAGTTTCCAACTATCGACCAATAGCCATACTCTCTAATTTCAGCAAGATTTTTGAAAAATAATTTATAATAATATTTATCGTAATATTAAACAATACATTTTCCCATGTCAGCATGGCTTTGTCGAAAAGCGGTACACTGCCATCAACCTTATGTATTTCACCCAGATCATTTCGAATGTCCTTGAAAAATGGACAAGTTGACTGTGTCTATACCGATTTTACCAAGGCCTTCGACAGACTTGATCATGATATCTTGATTAACAAATTAAAATTTGTTCCTTTCACTTCTTCACTTATCTCTCTTATTGCGTCCTACCTGCATCATCGTGAAGTTTTTATTAATTTCAAAGGTCACAAATCTTTCTCCTTTCTTACCACATCCGGTGTTCCTCAGGGTTCAAACCTCGGTCCTCTCTTGTTCTTGATTTTTATTAACGACATAACGAATACCCTACGTTGCGATAAATTACTGTTTGCCGATGACTAAAAAATTTTCTATTCAATCTCTACTCTTAATGACTGTGAAATTCTTCAAAACGATCTTAAAAACTTATATCTGTGGTGTTCTACTAATCACCTGGATCTTAATTTGAAGAAATGCTTCGTTAAGTCGTTTTCTCGGAAATTGTCACCACTGAAATACGACTATTCCATCCATAAAATCATTCTGCCTCGTTTCGTGGTCGTTAAAAATGCGGGTGTTTTATTTGATTATAAATTAACTTTTAAAACCCATATCCATGACATTTATTATTCTACCATACGATTGCTGGGTTTTGTGATCAGAAACACAAAAGACTTCCTTCATACTCGCACAATATTTTCCCTATATTACGCTTTTGTTCGATCTAAGCTCGAATACTGTAACATTATTTAGTGTTCTTCTTACGAAGTTCATCAAGACCTACTAGAAACCGTCCAAAAACGTTTCCTTAAATACATTCACTTTAAAACTTATAAAAAATATCCTGAACGCAATTTCCCCTACAACCATTTATGCAAATTGTTTAACAACAAATCCCTATACGAACGCCGAGAAAATGCTTCCATCCTTCACCTTTACAATTTAATAAACAATCGTATTGATGACCCTCGCTCCCTCTCACTTAATTTTCACATTCCGTCTGTCTCTACTCGTCTCTCATCCGCTTTCTACCTTCCCTATAGCCGTACAAATTTATTAACGTTTTCCCCTCTTCATCGGATGTGTTCCCTGTATAACACCTAATTTTGTAATTATGACATTTTTCTTAAATTACTCAAAATTCCGGCAAAAGCTAATTTGTAATTGATTATTACTCCCTCTTTGTACCTTGTTCTTTTTATTTTGTATATATTACTTTGTTTTGTATTTCTAACCATTTTTGGGCTTGTCCTGTTTGGCTAGCTTGCAATTAAATAAATAAATTTAAACATGGCATCTAGGATATTATTTTCAGTTTTGTCTTTTTGGCTTAGTTTTCGATTTTTTACACAAAAACTATGCACGTTAAAAATATGAGACACCCAAAAGGCGTTGGTTCTCATAAAACTACATCTAATAAAATAAAATTAAAATTATTACATGAATGGTTTAACCTGTACCCGTAAGCAAAGTTTTTGCGATGCTCGAGATGAATCCAAATATAAATAGATATTGAATCTATCAAAATAGTATAAAACTAGCGAATTCTCGGCTACGCCAAGCATTCCCTAGAGCTCCGCTGTCAGTGCAAAAAACAACTACCAATCGACATGAAACAGTTTTTTCAAATCTGCACGTCAGGCATCACTGAGACCATTCATTAGATTCCAAACACGATATACTTCTAATAACTTTTTGCATATACCAAAAACAACATACTTCTGACATTTTTTTTCCATAAAACAAAAGTCAATTGACATGGAACATTTTTGCAATTTCTACAGGCTAGCCGACACCGAGATCTTTCATTTGATACCAAACAGTATAAACTTCTGACAACTTTTTGTAAAAAGAAAAGCAGATCGACATGGAACATTTTTGTCAATTCTGCATGCTAGCCCTCAACGAAACCTTTCATTTGAGACCAAACACCACACACTTCTGACAACTTTTTGCAAAAAACAAAAGCCGATTGACATGGCACATTTTTGTCAATTCTCCACGCTAGCCCTCAACCAGACGTTTTGTTTGAGACCAAACTCGACATACTTTTGATAACTTCTTGCAGAAAACAAAAGCCGATCGGAATGGAACATTTTTGTCAATTCTGCACGCTAGCCCTCAACGAGACCTTTCATTTGAGACCAAACTCGACATACTTCTAAAAACTTTTTGCAAAAAACAAGAGCTGATCAACATTAACCATTTTTGTTAATTCTGCACATCAGCCCTTATCGAAACCTTCCATTTGATACCAAACACCATACACTTCTGACAACTTTTTGCAAAAAACAAAATACCGATCGACATAGCACATTTTTGTCAATTCTGCACGTTAGCCCTCAACGAGACCTTTCATTTGAGACCAAACATCATACACTTCTGACAATTTTTTGCAAAAAACAAAAGCCGATTGACATGATCAAAAGCAAGTGATAATCACGGGACCACCAATTTTCTATAAAATCAACTATTTTTATTATACCGTATTTTTATTTTAGTAATTTGATTAATTTCAAAACCATGCAGATAATGAAGCAGACAATAATAAATAATGAATGTAAGGTATATTTGAACTATTGACATCAAATTGATTGTACAAAAAAATTAAAACAATAAACGCCTGTGGAAGCAAATGTTAATATTTATTTCCAGGAAATAAAATTTAAGAACTTCGCAGTTTTGCAATAACCAATCATACTATTAAGACTACTTTTAATAATATATAATGACGATGATGAAATTAATAAACATTTGTTGTAATGTATATTATTTATTTATAATAATTTCAAAGCGACACGCAAGACCGTTTAGGAAATAAATAAAATATATGATGAATTTGTCAAGTTTTGAACATGAGGAATTTTTTTCACACTCTTCTACGGGGGTTGCTACTATGTGTTGTACCTAGAAACATTTGTTGTAATGTATATTATTTATTTATAACAATTTTAAAGCGGCACGCGAGGCTGTTTAGAAAATAAATAAAAATATACGTTGAATTTGTGAAGTTTTGAACTTGAGGAATTTTTTTCACTCCCTCTTACGGCAGGCGCTACTATGTGTTATACCTAGAAACATTTGTTGTAATGTATATTATTTATTTATAACAATTTCAAAGCGGCACGCGAGACCGTTTAGAAAATAAATAATAATAACTTACCACTTGCTATGGTTTGAGATCGCCTCGGTCCTGATTTTTTTTTATTATTTATATTTCTTATTTATATCATATCTTGAAAAAAATTATTCAAAGATGAATTTAACTAATTTTCATACATTCTTTTTTATTATATCTTAGCAAAATTTGTATTTTCATACAATACATTAAGTTTGACAGCTATCATCAATTGACACAATAAGTATGAAGTTAGTTAAAGAATGTATAAAAATGTATTATTTTGAAAATAATTATCTATTTTATAAATATAAATAATGTGAAATAACATACCGAAATTTATGAACTGATACATTTTTATATTACCAAAAAACATGATTACAGTTATGTTTTTCTGTTCCTATGTTCATTTATATCTTTATGAACCTGAATTATATATGTAGTTATCTACAACTATTTATAAATAATATATTTTTTATTATAAATATCAATACAAATGATTATGAAAGTATAATAAATACAATTTTAATAGTTATTTTGAAATTTAAGTGCTGCTGTGGCGCCATCTGTTGAGATATACGTATATGAACTACTCACACATAACTGAAAATAATATCAGATTTTTTATATGCCTGTTAGTTGTAGATAAAGTAACCAATTTTTATACGTTCTTTTGCATTATTTCTTAATGAAAACATGAATTTTCGTGCAGTACAATCACATACAAGTTCGACTAAGAGCAGATGCCATCAGCTGATAATCAGACGAACTACTCGGTGAATATTTGGTTTGAAAAGGTATTTATTGTTTCATACATCAGTTACAAATGGATAAATGGATAGATACTTTGTTTATGTAAACGTTTACATCTGAGAAATCATCTCATTTCATTATAAAATACTACAGAATTTTGAAAAATGTAATTTCTATTGTAATCAAATGTTTTCCTCAGAAATGTTAAAAAATGCGTAAAGAAAGAGTAAATTGCAATTAATAAAAGTTTAATAAAGTCCAGATACATCATTTATTTATATACTAATTATTATAGATTAAACTGTTAAACAATTCCCTCCAAAACTGTATGAAATAAAGGCTTGTCAGTTTTTCCACGTAATCAGACAAAATCTATAGTCTAACTATCTAGAATATGTATAAATTAGATTAAAAAAAGTATTTATACATAAGGAAAGAATACTGTACAGTATGTATTTACCTTTGGAAGTGTTTGAATAGTAATCAAATATCAATTTTTAAACGTAAGATTGTAAATCGATTTTGAAATGCAGTTTTCTTGATTAAATAATCCATTCTGGAATAGTGTTCTGAATTTATTTTAAAGAATATATTATATTTTCATTTTTTTTAATAATATTTGCCCAATGAATTGTTTCATTTAATTTAAAATTACATCTTAACTCTTAAGGTATCTGAGTACGAGTAGATTATAGTCTCATCTAAATAATATAATATTTAACTATTAATATATAAATATTTATATTCTATATAAAAGTACCTGTATTAGAGATGATTTCTTATTAAATTTCGTACAATATTTAATTATACATTTTAGTAAATATGACATAGTAATCAAATATAGTTTTTTAAACGTCAGAGTGTAAATCAATTTTGAAATGCAGTTTTCTTGATTAAATAATCCATTCTGGAATATTCTTTAGTTTGCATTTAATAAAGAATATGTTTTACTATTACTTATTTTTATAATTATTGCCCAATAAATTGTTTTAGTTTATTAAAAAATCCATGTTAGTGTATCTGAGTACGTGTAGGTTATAGTCTCATCTAAAAAATAAAATATTTAACTATTAATATATAAATATTAATATTCTATATAAAAGTACCTGTATTGGAGATGATTTCTTATTAAATTTCGTACAATATTTCATTATACATTTTAGTAAATATGACATTTTTCACTTAGTTGTCTCCTACTCAAGTGTCAAATGAACCATTTTTGTTAAATTTTTTAATATCGTGCAATTTTTCTGGTTTCATTTTCAAGGATACGTTATAATAATGATTTTCATCCAACGAATTGCCTTATTAATATTTGGTTTCAGAAAGTGTTTATTGTTTGAAATATCAATGATAAATTAATAATTGAATAGATACGTTGTTTTTATAAACGTTTTAATCTAAAAAATCATTTCATTCCATAACAAAATACAATAGAATTTTCAAAAATCAAATCTTTGTTGTAATCAGCTACTTTCATCTGAAATTTGATGAAAGAATACATAAAGAATGTATAAAATGCAGTTACTTACAGTTTATTATAATCCAGATACATAATTCAAAATAATTATTGTACAATAAATTATTAAAAATTTCTTCCAAGTGGGTATAAAGGAAAGGTTTGTCAGTATTTTTAAATAAATGTGTTTATGACTGAATACGACGCGCCTTGATTGAATTCCAAAATTTATCTTTTTGTCAATAGTGTTATTATCCGTAATATTATGTTATTTCTTTTCTATAAATGTATTCTTGTTTGGATATCTTAACCAATTAAAAACTATAACTGAAATGAAAACACATATCTAAATACAGCCAAGAATATATAAAATTACGTACTTACATTACAGAACGTAGTGTAATTTTACTTTTAAACTAATTTTACTATATATTTCTCCAATAGTCATCACGGTTTACCGTTGAAAGTCTAGTTTACATGTGCTCTGATATTTTTTACGTTCTATTTCTGAAATAGTGCGAATAAAATTGGGAAAAGTGTTGTAATACGCGTACAAAGTGCCTGTGCATGTATTTAAATATAAATCTAAGTGTATAACTGTGCCTAAATCTAAATAAAGGCAGTTTTGTGAAAACACGAGTTTAAGCTGTCAAAGCCGCACATAGTACTTAAAATCTTTTAAAATATAAACTAAATCACTATAAAAACAAAAATTAATATAATAATAGTGAAAAACAACGTGAAAATCAAAATATTAAACATGAGCAACTTAAATTATAATATAAAATCTGTGTAAATTTCATCAATTAAAAATCAGTAAGTTAAAATACCCAAAATAAGTAAAAAAAAAATAACTAATAAAAATTATTTATAATAGTTAATAAAGAAAAGAATAAATAAATAAATAATAATAATAAGAATAATAATAAGAATAATAAAAATTGAATATATATATATATATATATATATATATATTTATATATATATTATATAGTTAGTTAGTTAGTTTTCACTAACCGAAACCAAATACGAGCATTACCAGTGAATAACTCAGCGGCTTGTGAAAATAAAGACAAATGAGAGACTCCGCGGCTCTCAGCGAGTTCTTCGACCTGCTCAATAAAAGCATTCACACTACCAGTGCCATCAAATTTTAAGTTCCAGCGAGAAACTTGCGATTGGTAAGAAAAAGAACTAAAATCGGGGCCAGAAATAAAGGGATTGAAACGATTCTCTATTGAGGGGTGTTCAATTCGCGTAGAGACGAAATCAGGTGGTTGTACTGCTACTGGTTGATTAATTTGGGACATCTCTACAAAGAAAGGGTTACACGAATTTACATTTGACGAAAAATGTACCTCGCGAGTTAAATGTTCAGCACGGGGACTTTGCGGAGATGCAAAAGTTAAATTTTCGTCTAAAATTTGACGAAAGCGATTACAAGCAAGCGAAAGCGAGTCATAAAAAGGATTGGAACCAGTGTTCGAGGTAGGAAAAGACATTAAATCGGTATGACGGATGGATTCATAAATTAACATGAGCAAACTCTCTAGCTCCAAGCGATCTTGAGGCAATAACCGTTTAATACGGCCCTCCAAATGCTTTAGACGAGAAAGAATTTGTTTACGCCTACTAATATTAAAATCAAGTGACTGCAACATACCGATCAGCTCCTGGCACTTCCTTAGGCAAGTGTTTCTCTCCACGATTTGATCATTCCAGTCATCAAAAACGGTAACCTCATTATTCCCGGTATTTATCAAACCATTTAAGATCCCTCGATTCATTTCGGCATCTCCGTAATCTCTCTGTCCTCTAATTCTCAATTCGTAGACAATTTCATCGGGCAACAAGTGTGAGACGTCCATCATGAAAATTTTGAAAACAAACGTTAAATAAAGAATTAGCAGAAGAAATATTAGTAAAAAAAAAATGTACAGAAACGTTAGTAGGGATTTATAAACAAATGATTTAGTGGAAATCAAAATATTAGTGACAGCCCCACGTTGGGCGCCAAAATTTCTATCTATAACAGCTGATGAACTAAAAATCTTAAATATTTCACAAAAACTGACTTACCGGTTATAGATAGAATACCTTGGCTGCTTTGGCTAGTAGCGGCGGCTAGGTCGTGGATTTCTTTGGTATTGAACCAAATTAAAACTAGGTTTTTTTTTTTTTTTTTTGTCAGTAAAAGAGACTAATAAAACCAAAATACCAAATAAAAGCAAAATAAACATTAATTGGGCGCCACCTAGTTTTAAATTTAGTTTCACACCAACTAGGAAGTGTGAAAATTGAATAAAAGAAGAGAATTTGGAGAATGACAAAAAATTTTAAATTTATTCAAACAAAATCGCAATCAAATTGAGAAATGAAAATATTGTTGGCCCTTACATAAATATTTGGATCCTCAACGTGAACAAAAATATTACAGCTATTGTCTTCTTCCGTGGGGACTCCTCGGACTTAACTTCCTCGTAGAGACACGTCACCAATGGTGAAAATAACGTCGCTGTTGTTTCTAAAGTCCAAGCTTTGATGACTGTTGGTAAGGGCGTCCCCACACGGTGATCAAATGATACCCAAAGCTTGAATGGAGGCTGATAATTGAAGTCGAGGATGGTGTTGGAGCGTGTCTTCCCGAGGTTCTTCACCGAGAGTACCACCACGGCTTAAGTCCCTAAAAAAATTCTTGGACCAACAATTTGTTCTAACAATTTTTTTTTTTTTTCAAAGCCAAAATATAAATCAAAATTAAAATAATTACATTTTTTTTTTTTTACAAAGGTTTTTAAATATCCAAAAATATAACTTTGACTCTAACTGACGTCAAAAAAAAGAAAAAGGTAATAAAGTAACACAAAAGTAAACCCAAAATTAGTCCCAAAATTATTAGTAAGATCCCAAAAAAATTCAAAATTTTCACAAAAATTTTAGATTAAAGTATTTTCAAAATCTTAAATAAGAAATTTAAGAGACTCGAAATGAATCTAAATTTTTAACTAAAAATTTATGATTCAAAAAAATATCAAGATAAGAACAGGCAAGGACAAATCAGATGCTGCAGCCACTTGAATCTAAATGGACTACATTTGCAAAAGGATTGTCTCTCAAAGGATATGACTCAAAATTAAATATTACAAAAAATCTAAATCTCTGCTCAGGCTCGTTATCTAGTGCAACAAATCAAAATTTAATAATGTCCACTAAAAGGACCAAATATTAAATAACAATCAAGAAAGGGTGAACAGTGAAGGTACTTCAAATGAATAGAATTTAACACAAGTAGGTTCCAAAAAGGCGTAGATCAGTTGGATCAAAAAATAACAAAAATCTCTAAAAGCGAGACGAACTCAAACTAAATCCAACTATCTACAAAAAACTAAAAAAGAAATTTGGAACATACCTGTGTAATTCGCCTCCACTAAGTACACCATGTGCTTCGAAAAATTTCAGACAATAAAAAATGTGCACTCAAATGCTACTAAATCTGAAGGTTACTAGCAATACGCACACGAACACCTGAGAGAGCTCGGCTACCGCGCGTCTCCGGTTTTAACCACAGTAGCAAGTGATAACAACTTACATTAAACAAAATCCCAAAATATAAAAATATAATGTTAATAAATATCAAAATAGTGAATAAATGCTCAAATAAATGAACTATAAATTAAATAGTCAAAAGGTAAATTTTTGTTACTATTACTTTTATTAATTTAGAATTATTATTTAAATAATTTGAAATAAAAGAAAGTAACCGTGAACGACTCATCAAACGACAGCGGTCGTCAAACTTTTAGAAACAAAACAGAACTTTAATTTGAAATAAGACAAAATCATGAGGTACAAAAAGTGAAATGTTACACTACCCTTCCACCCAATAAAAATTTTTTGACTTGAGGTCAAAAAATTTAATCTGGTTCAGCAGAAGAATCATTCGGCTCGTCCTGTTTATTAGGTTTCAAATCTTTAATGTGCCAAATACCTAAGTCATTTCCGTGAAGATCCTCCAATTGGTAAGTTATAGACGAAAGTTTCCTTTTGACTCGACACTCAATAAACCGAGGAGCTAGCTTTGAAGAAAAATGTTGCGTCCCGGCAGACAAGACATAGTTTCTCTTCCAGACAACATCGCCCACATAAAATTCTAGAGGTCTTTTGCGCAGATTATAAGATTTTGCGTTCCGGAGATAGGCTTTATGAATACGACTCTGAACTCGAGCAAAAACATCTTTTAAGTCTGTTAAAGTATTTGCATATTCAACTCGCGCATCTGACAAAATTTCGTCTGGAGGATTTCCATAAAAATCTCCCGATAAAGGAACATGACGACCAAAATTGAGAAATGCTGGACTATAGCCCGTAACTTCGTGAACAGAAGTGCGTATTGCCTGTGCAATTTGAGGAAGGTTTTGGTCCCAAGTCCGATGATTATCAGTGAGATATGACCGGATAGCAGTCTTGACCGTGCGGTTAGATCTTTCCACAAAATTCACTTGAGGGTGAAACTTTGCGTTGTACCACAATTTGGGTACAGAATATTTACGAAGAAGCTCGGTAAATTTGTTGCTAGTAAACTGAGTTCCATTGTCAACCATGACAATTTGAGGAACACCAAACAATAAAAACACGTTTTCTTCCAGCAACTTCACAATTTTCGGAGCGGTAGCTTGCCGAAGAGGAAACAAAAGAAGGTATTTACTAAACCAATCGCAGACAGCTAAAATATACTGATTGCCAGCAGAAGACGTAGGTAAATGGCCCATTAAATCAATGGATATGCACTGCCATGGAAACTTGATTTTCTTCTCCGCGCCATAAAATCCTCGCGGGCCAAACGTACAAGCCTTTTGAGCTGCACAAATACGACAATTGCGTACGTACTTCACCACGTCCTGACGCAAATGAGGCCAATAATACTCTTCAGCGATACGATTAATAGTTTTGTAAACGCCTAGATGCGCAGCAGTGGGTTTGTCATGACGAGATTGCAAAATTTCTTTACGACACTCAGTGGGTACAACAATTTTCCACGGAGACAAATTTAAAGGTAAAAAAGATTCAGAGTGAAAATGTTTGAAAATTAAATTATTTTCAACCCGGAAATCAGGATATTGGTCAGGATTAGCCAAAATCTTTTCTCGTAAATTACAATACCATTTATCTTTAGTGTCTGAGTAGGCTTCGAGAGCAGCTACTTCAAGAGGGGCACGAGAAAGAGCATCTGGGACAGAAAGTAGTTTACCAGGACGATGAATCAGCTCAAAATCAAATTGCTGTAGCTGAACAGCCCAGCGAGCTAGTCGACCAACTGGATCCTGCATACGCATCAACCAAAGTAAGGAGTAATGATCCGTAATAATAGAAAAGTGAACACCATCAATGTATGGTCGAAATTTTTGAACAGCAAAGACTACAGCGAGGCATTCTCGTTCAGTAGTTGAATAATTCCGTTCGGATTTATTCAAGGTACGGCTAATGTAAGCAATGGCATGCTCTGAGTCAGGTTCATCTTCAGACTGAGCTAACACAGCACCGATTCCATAGTTTGAAGCATCAGTGTAAATTTTAAAAGGCTTCGAAAAGTCAGGACTAGCAAGTACAGGGGAGTTAACCAACAAGAATTTCAACTCGTTAAAAGCTTTTTCAGCGGAATCATTCCACTCAATGACGTTTTTCTTTCGCTTTCCTTTAATAAGCTCGGTAAGCGGTGCAGAAAGACAAGCGAAATTTGGTACAAATCGACGGTACCAAGACGCCATTCCCAGAAACCTTTTAACCTCAGTTACAGTTTCAGGACGAGAAAATTTGGTTATGGCTTCGACTTTTTCAGGATCTGTACGAAGACCATCCTTGTCTACAATATAACCCAAGTACTTCAAAGAGGACAGACAAAACTCACACTTTTTGGAATTAACCGTGAGACCCGCGGCTTCTAGCCGACGGTGAACTTCTGACAAAATTTCTACGTGTTTGTCAAAGGAAGAAGTGACAATAATTATATCGTCCAAATAAACAAAAGCGTATGGTTCTAGCTCAGGGCCAAATATACGATCCATCAGACGCTGTTGCGTCTGAGGCGCGTTACACAAGCCAAAAGGTAATCTAACAAATTCAAAAAGACCTCTACCAGGGACAGTGAAAGCAGTTTTCTCACATGAATTCTTTTCAAGTGGGATTTGCCAAAAAGCACTTTTTAAGTCAACGGAACTAATATATTTAGCATCTCTAAGCTTATCTAAAATTGACGAAACGAACGGTAAAGGATAAGCGTCTTTTTTGGTTACGGAGTTTAACTTACGACCATCAAAACAAAGTCTAATCTCGCCAGAAGGTTTAGTTACTAAAAGAACGGGACTGCTCCAAGGGCTATTGGAAGCACGAACGACACCTAAAGAAAGCATACGATCCAACTCTTGATTAAGTTGTTTCAAACGAACGGGAGAAAGTGGAAAATGACGTTGTTTAATGGGTAACGCGTCCCCAGTGTCAATTATATGTTCAACTAGATGAGTCCTACCTAAAGGTTTATCACCTAAAGAATTAAATTTATCAATAACAACTTGTAATTGTTGCTGTTGGTGAAAATCAAGATACGATCTCGATTCAACAACAGAAATCTCAGGGCGTTTAGTCGTGAACCAATGATCTAAAGTAAAGTCAAGTTTTAAACCGGCTATTCTACAAAAATCAACTCCCAAAATCAAAGAATGTCTAACCGAGGGAACAACTAAAACTTCCAGTTTGTACACAACATTATCAAACTCTAAAGACAAAATCAAGCTACCGAGGACACGATGGGTATTCCCATCAGCAGTACTTACGAAAGTATCTGCAGTACGAAGATTTTGCAACTCTTCGGCAGGTAACAATGATAAACCTCTACGTCCTAAAATCGACTTAGTAGCACCAGTATCTAATAAACAAATGACAGTTCGACCCGAGAATCGAGTAGAGATAAATGGTCGAGGATCACCACAAGAAACGGAAAATAAAGGTGCTATTTCGTCAGTAGCATGAAATTTTGCTACTTTATTAAGCCACTCGGCCCAGGAATGGGATTCTGAATGTGGGTCAGCGTTGATGAGGTTTCTGCTCGGACCGCTGACTTTCCGACACCTCGAAACTCGTTTTTTGGCTGACAGGAAGGACACCTAGTGGAAACAAAACCCGACTTGCCACAACGATAACAGAAAACATTTCTCTTCTGCTTGCACTCACGGTACGTGTGATTGGGCTGCTTACAATTCCAACACGTAAGGGTAGGCGATCGGTTAACAGGAGTTGTCTGTAATTCGGACACCTGTTGCCTAGATCTAGAGCTAGGAGAAGGGAGAACGTAACTAAGGTCGGGCTCCAACAAAGAAGAATTTTTCGGTGGTGGACCTCGATAGTTTGCGACGTTAGTCTCCGTATCTTCAACACGCTTGCAGACCTGTATCAATTCTGCAATGGACGAAATAGACTGCAACGCACTCGCTCTTTGCAATGAAGGTAAAAGATTGCGAATAATCATGGCAACTCGAACCGATTCCTCAGGCGGAGATGTCAACCGAGAAAAAAGATTCTCCATGACGGCAATATAAATTTCGACTTTTTCAGTGGAGCCTTGAGTTCGAGCTCTGATTTCATCCTGCAAGGCAAGTTCGTGATTCGCTGGCAAAAATGCGGCACGCAACCGAGAAACAAGTTCTGCCCATGAACTAACAGAAGTTTTCACTAACCGAAACCAAATACGAGCATTACCAGTGAATAACTCAGCGGCTTGTGAAAATAAAGACAAATGAGAGACTCCGCGGCTCTCAGCGAGTTCTTCGACCTGCTCAATAAAAGCATTCACACTACCAGTGCCATCAAATTTTAAGTTCCAGCGAGAAACTTGCGATTGGTAAGAAAAAGAACTAAAATCGGGGCCAGAAATAAAGGGATTGAAACGATTCTCTATTGAGGGGTGTTCAATTCGCGTAGAGACGAAATCAGGTGGTTGTACTGCTACTGGTTGATTAATTTGGGACATCTCTACAAAGAAAGGGTTACACGAATTTACATTTGACGAAAAATGTACCTCGCGAGTTAAATGTTCAGCACGGGGACTTTGCGGAGATGCAAAAGTTAAATTTTCGTCTAAAATTTGACGAAAGCGATTACAAGCAAGCGAAAGCGAGTCATAAAAAGGATTGGAACCAGTGTTCGAGGTAGGAAAAGACATTAAATCGGTATGACGGATGGATTCATAAATTAACATGAGCAAACTCTCTAGCTCCAAGCGATCTTGAGGCAATAACCGTTTAATACGGCCCTCCAAATGCTTTAGACGAGAAAGAATTTGTTCACGCCTACTAATATTAAAATCAAGTGACTGCAACATACCGATCAGCTCCTGGCACTTCCTTAGGCAAGTGTTTCTCTCCACGATTTGATCATTCCAGTCATCAAAAACGGTAACCTCATTATTCCCGGTATTTATCAAACCATTTAAGATCCCTCGATTCATTTCGGCATCTCCGTAATCTCTCTGTCCTCTAATTCTCAATTCGTAGACAATTTCATCGGGCAACAAGTGTGAGACGTCCATCATGAAAATTTTGAAAACAAACGTTAAATAAAGAATTAGCAGAAGAAATATTAGTAAAAAAAAAATGTACAGAAACGTTAGTAGGGATTTATAAACAAATGATTTAGTGGAAATCAAAATATTAGTGACAGCCCCACGTTGGGCGCCAAAATTTCTATCTATAACAGCTGATGAACTAAAAATCTTAAATATTTCACAAAAACTGACTTACCGGTTATAGATAGAATACCTTGGCTGCTTTGGCTAGTAGCGGCGGCTAGGTCGTGGATTTCTTTGGTATTGAACCAAATTAAAACTAGGTTTTTTTTTTTTTGTCAGTAAAAGAGACTAATAAAACCAAAATACCAAATAAAAGCAAAATAAACATTAATTGGGCGCCACCTAGTTTTAAATTTAGTTTCACACCAACTAGGAAGTGTGAAAATTGAATAAAAGAAGAGAATTTGGAGAATGACAAAAAATTTTAAATTTATTCAAACAAAATCGCAATCAAATTGAGAAATGAAAATATTGTTGGCCCTTACATAAATATTTGGATCCTCAACGTGAACAAAAATATTACAGCTATTGTCTTCTTCCGTGGGGACTCCTCGGACTTAACTTCCTCGTAGAGACACGTCACCAATGGTGAAAATAACGTCGCTGTTGTTTCTAAAGTCCAAGCTTTGATGACTGTTGGTAAGGGCGTCCCCACACGGTGATCAAATGATACCCAAAGCTTGAATGGAGGCTGATAATTGAAGTCGAGGATGGTGTTGGAGCGTGTCTTCCCGAGGTTCTTCACCGAGAGTACCACCACGGCTAAAGTCCCTAAAAAAATTCTTGGACCAACAATTTGTTCTAACAATTTTTTTTTTTTTTTTTCAAAGCCAAAATATAAATCAAAATTAAAATAATTATATTTTTTTTTTTTTTTTTACAAAGGTTTTTAAATATCCAAAAATATAACTTTGACTCTAACTGACGTCAAAAAAAAGAAAAAGGTAATAAAGTAACACAAAAGTAAACCCAAAATTAGTCCCAAAATTATTAGTAAGATCCCAAAAAAATTCAAAATTTTCACAAAAATTTTAGATTAAAGTATTTTCAAAATCTTAAATAAGAAATTTAAGAGACTCGAAATGAATCTAAATTTTTAACTAAAAATTTATGATTCAAAAAAATATCAAGATAAGAACAGGCAAGGACAAATCAGATGCTGCAGCCACTTGAATCTAAATGGACTACATTTGCAAAAGGATTGTCTCTCAAAGGATATGACTCAAAATTAAATATTACAAAAAATCTAAATCTCTGCTCAGGCTCGTTATCTAGTGCAACAAATCAAAATTTAATAATGTCCACTAAAAGGACCAAATATTAAATAACAATCAAGAAAGGGTGAACAGTGAAGGTACTTCAAATGAATAGAATTTAACACAAGTAGGTTCCAAAAAGGCGTAGATCAGTTGGATCAAAAAATAACAAAAATCTCTAAAAGCGAGACGAACTCAAACTAAATCCAACTATCTACAAAAAACTAAAAAAGAAATTTGGAACATACCTGTGTAATTCGCCTCCACTAAGTACACCATGTGCTTCGAAAAATTTCAGACAATAAAAAATGTGCACTCAAATGCTACTAAATCTGAAGGTTACTAGCAATACGCACACGAACACCTGAGAGAGCTCGGCTACCGCGCGTCTCCGGTTTTAACCACAGTAGCAAGTGATAACAACTTACATTAAACAAAATCCCAAAATATAAAAATATAATGTTAATAAATATCAAAATAGTGAATAAATGCTCAAATAAATGAACTATAAATTAAATAGTCAAAAGGTAAATTTTTGTTACTATTACTTTTATTAATTTAGAATTATTATTTAAATAATTTGAAATAAAAGAAAGTAACCGTGAACGACTCATCAAACGACAGCGGTCGTCAAACTTTTAGAAACAAAACAGAACTTTAATTTGAAATAAGACAAAATCATGAGGTACAAAAAGTGAAATGTTACAATATATATATATATATATATATATATATATATATATATATATATATATATATATCAAAACAAAAGTTGACTTGCCGACGGCTCGAACCAACGACCTGCTGACTGGTATTCCAGCTTACTACAATCTGGACCAAGAAATACTTACAGCATCTCAGTTAAAACTTGAATAAAAATTTTAACTTTTGAAAACAAAAATATATAACTGGTGTCAACAAAAACTCAGAAATTAAAAACAACAAGCAGAGAAAACGCAAACCAGAGAACACACAAGGAGAAGACAAATGAGTAGAGAGAAAGGTCGGAGCGATAGTTTAATCCGAAAACGTAAAGAGGACGAAGACGATCTAGAAGAGAGGGTTTTTAAACGAAGCACCAGAATAGCGAGGTCACCAACGAAAAGAAATAGCGAGAGTCAACAAAAGGACAAAATCCCAGCAGGAGGTAAAAGGGAAGAAAGATTCTTTGAAGAGCAAGATAGAAGGGAAGACGTATTAAAAGAGATAAGAACAGCACTCACACAACTATCAACGAAATATGAAGAGATTAAAAAGGAGATAGAGGAGGGGAGAATGGAAGTAAAACAAGAAAACAAAGAGCGAAAAAGAGAGATGGAAGACTTTTGTAAGGAAATTAGAAATATTTCAGAAGAAATGAACAAGGAAATAAAGGATATAAAAATTAGAGAAGAACAAAGGGAGAGACAGATAAAAGATATGGAAGAAAGATTGAGAAACATTGAAAGGAAAGAAGAACTAAAGGAAAAAGAAATGAATAGGAATAAACTAATCATAACAGGACTTGAGATTAACACTAAGCACGTAAAGGAAGTCAAAAATTTTCTAAAAAATAAATTAGACGTGGAGTTAGACTCTTTTGAAGCTTACGGACTAGGACAAGCAACAAACTCTCATAAAATCGTTATTAAAGTGCAGAATGGAGAAGATAAAGAAAAAATTTTCGCATCGAAACATAAGCTCAAAGGAAATAAAATATATATAGACAAGTTTTTAACGTACAGGGAAAGGATAATCCAAAAAGAAATAAGAGAGAAAGCAAAGGAAGAAAAAGGAAAGGGAAAATTCGTAAAAATTTATTATAATAAGTTAAAATCCGGCGACACAATATGGTTATGGAATACTGAGAAAGAAAAACTAGAACCAAAAAACTAAATAGTAGAAAAGAAAAGGGGATTAGACTAGGTTTTTGGAATATTAAAGGGTTAAAAAATAAAGACAGAGAATTTTGGGAATATTTACAAGAATGGGATTTTATAGGACTAACAGAGGTATGGCTAGAAGAAAAAGAATGGGGGAACTGGCAAGGGAAACTACTCCAAGAATATGAGTGGAAAATAAAATATGCAACAAGGGAACATAAAAAGGGAAGAGCGAAGGGAGGAGTACTAACAGGGGTCAAAAAAATCATAAAAGAAGAGGAAGCAACAAATATGTATGACAAACAAATAATGGAGAGAAATATAGTAATACATGGAGAAAAATGGAAAATATTAACAATTTATAGCGATAACAGCATAAAAGGAATACACAATGAAGTGGAAGAAAAATTAAGCGACTACACAGAAGATTACAAGCTAATATTAGGAGGCGATTTTAACGCGAGAACGGGAATGAAAGGAAAAATAATATTAGAAGAACACGAAGAAAGTAGAAATTCAAAAGATAAAACAATAAACCAGGAAGGCAAAAGACTAATAAACATGATTGAAGAAAGAGGTTGGGGAATACTAAATGGGTCAACAATAGGGGATGAAGAAGGGGAGCTTACATACGTAGGACCGAAAGGTGAAGGCTCGGTAATAGATTATGGAATAGGAAATGCATCAGCCTTGACAAAAATAGTAAAATTTCAAATAGATGAAAGAACGGAATCAGACCACTTTCCAATTAAAATAGATTTATACAACGTGCTACGTGCACTACACAGTCGTGTATTATTGTAGCTCTTACGCATTCAAGATAACAGTGAATGCGGCCGCCAGCTTTTAGACAGTGGAGAAGGGGGTGGTTCAAATAATGAAATAGTATAAATTATAATAGGGCGCCACGTGGTTGTTGTTAAAAAAAAGGAAACCTAGTATACAACCACGAAAATACGAATCTGTGAAGGATAATCGAAAGATAATAGTAGGTAACTCAAAAAAAAAACAAATAAAGCTCCGTTTGAAATTAAAATGTAGGATATATTAAATACTTGTAGTATTACATTTAATGTTTTGTGATTATGTTGTCGAATATGTAAATAAAGTTTGAAATCGAAATTCTTTATATTAACAAATTTTCTGAATGAATTATATAACTCATGCGAGATATAAACGAAAGGTAATACTAATAAGTGAATAAACTGTACCAAATAGGGGATGCGTGGCGCACGAACGAGCGAGGACTTCGGATGTTTAGATAGCTTAGACTTTAAATATAATACGCAAAAATAGGCGCAATACGGGTGGTTGGTCGACCAATCAGGGTAATGCGAGCGTAACAAGCGTCGAAATAAGTTAAATTCAGTCCTAACCCTTCCTAAACCGAAACAATCCCTAAATGAGTATCTCTCATAAAAAAAATTCTGAGACTCGCGTGAGCTAGTACATATAAAATAATAACATAAGCGTAAATAAATGTAATTAAATAACATAACATTCAAAAATCAATTCAAAAAAAATATTTAAAAATAACAACAAGGAAAGAATCAAAATAGAGCTTATCTGCATGCGTTTGGAGAGCTGATGACGTCGGAGTGACGTAGTGTGCGGTAGTGACGTAGTGTGTGACGAGTTCCAAAATGGCGTCGAACAATTTCCGCTTGAAACACGAGGTACCAGTCATCCAATTCTCCCCAAAAATCCTCCACCAAGATGTGTATCCACCAAAAATAAGGGCTCAACAACCCAATCCAACCATAAGCATCCAATAAATCGGATCGAGATCGAATTAATATCGATAGTGGTAGAAAAGTAAATACAGTAAAATAAAATGAAAGCCTGAGATGGTGGGCGGCTAAGTTGTTTTTCAATGATCGCAGTGCAATAAATCCGGAACAATTTTCCGCGGGAACAAATATTTCCCCAGTACTTTCCTCAGTTATAATCCCCAAATAACGGGCACGTTAAAATTTATCCAACAATAAACTAAACAATATGATAAATAATAACTAGACACTGAGATATGACTACAGCGACGATCAACGAACAGAATGCATCACTTCGCTCAAATCTGCGAGTTAGCTCAAACTTGCACATGCCCAAATGTATAAAAATATAAAAATTAATATTCCTGACAATAAGCAACCAGCAATGCCTAAGAGTTCCATAAATTGCGAACAAAAATGATAATAAGGAAATAAAATGATTTAGATTTTAAATAAATTGCAGATTGCAAAAATAAACCGTAACAATTCCCCCTCTTACCTGTCGAGGAAATTTTCGTGGCAACTAAAATTTCCTATTCGGAATTGATAAGGAATGTAACCGACAATTCTCTTCACCACCGAAGATGGCTCCCAGTGATACGAGAGAGATACAAAAGAAAGAAAACGGAAATATCCAAAGAACAATAGATCGTAAGCCGTATCTAATGCGAGGGTCAGAACAAAATACGGGACCGATAGAATACTCTTTAATGATTTCTAACCAGGGTCGATTTCGGGATGTTCCTTAAGGTGTTGGCTGCTCCAAGTGCCAGTGAGTATTTCACCTTCTAAGCTCTTCAGCTGATAATTATCTTGCGCTACCTTCTTATGTATCATAAAGGGACCTACGTACTTGTCTGCTAATTTAGCCGAGAAATATTTCGTGGCATCCGACAGAACAAAATTTTTTCGCCATACAAGCTGATTAGGAGAATAATTGACTACACGGCGACGAAGATCATATCGAGTTTTAGACTTGGTATAAGCCTTCTGTAAGCGTGATTGGACATCCTCATACAGCTTCGTAAAATGATGAGAGCGGTCGGCTAGTTTCTTTCCATCGGAAGTGTCAGTTTCAGGGCTGTCCAATCGGACCCTATGACAATCACCTGACAACAACATCTCCCGCCCAAAATTAATGAAGTAGGGGCTATGTCCGGTAGCTTCATGAACCGCAGTGCGGAGTGCACAAGAAATTTGAGGGAGGATTTTATCCCAGGATCTCTGCGAGTCGGCTACATAAGAAGTGAGCATTGTTTTCAACACCCTATTGACTCGTTCGGTAGGGTTTGCCTGGGGGTGATAAAATGAAGTAAACGCAGGTTTAACTTTATACGTGGAGCATAATTTGAGGAATTCCTTCGATCGAAATTGCTTACCATTATCCATAATGATAACACGAGGTACACCGAATAGTAAAAAGACGTCGTTCTCCATACGACGGACAATATTAGGGGCAGTGCCTTTACGAAGGGGAAAACAAACGGTAAATTTACTGAAACAATCAGTCACAACGAGAATAAACGAATTTCCTTGAGAAGAAGTCGGCAAGGGACCGATTAAGTCGGTACTAATAACTTCCCATGGAAGAGAGATAAATGAATGGCCACCCATTTGACCTGTGGGGGCTTTTTGACTGGGTTTTGCTTTAATGCAGACTACACATCTTCGTACATAAGACGCTATATCGGCCTTCATCTTCGGCCAATAATATGATTGGGCGGCACGATGAAAAGTTTTAAAGACACCAAGATGACCACTGGTCGGTATATCGTGACACAGCATCATACATTTCGCACGTTCATCTTTCGGTATGACTCTCTTCCAATGATCGCATTCGTTGACCAAACCTGGCCACTTATGTTTTACAAATTTGTACAGTACACCGTTAGTTATACGAAAAGCAGGGTAACGTACCGGATCACGCGAAACAGATTCTAAAAGTTTATTGTACCACTTATCGTTAACTTCGGCCACACTAACATCAGCGACGACAGGGACGGCACGAGACAGGGCGTCAGGAACTACGTGTTCCTTCCCTTTCCGGTGTACGATGTTAAAGTCGTACTGCTGTAATCTCACAGACCAGCGCGCAAGACGTCCGGAAGGGTTCTGAAGATTGTTAAGCCACAAGAGCGAATAGTGGTCGGTAATGGCTGTAAAGCGAGTTCCTTCCAAATACGGGCGGAGTTTTTCGACAGACCACAGAAGGGCTAAAAGTTCTTTTTCGGTCGTAGAAAATTTTTGTTCTTGACGAGTGAGAGAGCGAGAGAGATAACATATGACCTTTTCTCCGTCATCATGTTGCTGCGACAATACAGCACCCAAACCGTAATTAGACGCGTCAGTTTGTAGCGTGAATTCTTTTTGAAAGTCTGGGCACGAAAGAATAGGAGACGAAACCAAGTGACTTTTAAGTTTTGACCAAGCGTCCGAACAAGATTGATCCCAATCGAATTTTACCCTCTTGCGAAGCAAATTGGTTAATGGTGAAATCACGGACGAAAAATGGGGTACGAAACGTCGGTACCACGATGCCATGCCTACTACTCTACGTACTTCCGATACGTTTCGAGGTGTCGGAATCTCAATAATAGCCCGAACCTTATCGGGATCTACGTGCAAACCTTGACGATTAACAACGTAGCCTAAATATTTCAATTCATCCCGGCAGAATTGGCACTTCTCTCGTCCCAGGGTCAAGCCAGCTTTCGTCAAACGGACTAACACTTCCTCAAGGATTTCTAAATGTTTGTCGAAGTCTTGAGTGACAATAATGATGTCGTCGAGGTAAACGAAGACATGCGGTTCCAAGTCGACGCCGATGACTCTATCTATAAAACGCTGCCACGTCGCGGGAGCATTATGAAGACCAAACGGCATACGTTTAAATTGGTAAAGACCGCGATTCGGAACTGTAAAGGCGGTATATTGTCTCGAATTTTCCGCAACCGGTATTTGCCAATAGGCCGATTTTATGTCGAGTGACGTTAGGTACCTAGCATCTCGCAACTTGTCCAAAGTATCCGACACATATGGCAACGGGTAAGCGTCACGACGGCTAACCTTATTCAGCTTGCGGTAATCAACGCAAAACCGGAAGGTCCCGTCTTTTTTTGGCACAAGCAGAATAGGCGACGACCAAGGACTCTGCGACCTTTCAATGATACCTTGAGTTAACATAAGCTCAAGTTCCTTATCCACATGCTTTTGCATTGCGGGCGAGATAGGATAGTACCTCTGCTTGATTGGTTCGCTGTCGGTAACTATTTCATGTTCGACTCGCGAGGTACATCCGATAACACTCTCGTCTACGTCCTTGAATATTCGGTCGATAAGCGAGCTCAACAGTCGTTCCTGATCAAGTGTAAGGCAACTGCGCGAACTGATAGCATCAACTGAAACTTCAGGCGAACCAGAAAATTTCCATTCTCCTCGGCGGAGATCTGGAACTACACCCATGGTCTTCCAAAAATTCGTACCGAGAATTAAGCCATGCGATAACTCGGGAACAATAAGAATGTCTATAACTTTAACTTGGTCTCTCAACCGTATCGGCACCGAAATACTCCCGATACAGGCACAACGCTGACCATTCGCGACCGTACAAAACGATGCTGATTCCTTCAGCGATAAATTTAAATTTTGCAACATAATCCACCCCGGATTCCCCATAATAGTGCAAGTTGCACCAGAATCTAACAAACCCAAAAAACATTTTTCGAAAATATAAACTTGTAGATAAGGGCGTTCGTCGTCCTTAGCATGCGACAAAATGAAATCCAAAACATAATTAACAGATACCGATTCCACACTAGAACGATGCAACGGCCGGTTTACCGCTGCATCCGACGACCGTTTCCCGCGACACTACACGAAGGGCAGTCTCGGCAGGTAACATCCGGTTTGCCGCACCGGAAACAATGCTTCTTACGAGGCTGACGACAACGCGAGGACAAATGACCCGCCTTACCGCAATTCCAGCACGATTGGCGAGGTTGAACTAATGAAGGAGACTTAGAAGGATCCGCAACACTCGTTTCAACATTATAACATTTGTGCTGAGAAGCCTGTGGACCATCAGTATAAACGTAAGCTAAATCAGGTTCATATGCCTGACTACGGCGCGGAGGTGGAACATAAGCTTCTACAGAGACTTTACGGGCTTCTAATCGTCGACATAACCTCAGTAATTCGGAGACAGTTTTGACATCTACTAAACCGAGCTGCGTTTGGTAGAACGGAGCGATGTTCTTCAATAATATATTCACACGAACATCTTCTGAAAGCTTATCCTTAAGTCTACTAAAAAGAGAAGACATGACCGCGATGTAAATTCCGATACTCTCGTTAGGCCCTTGAGTCCGATGTTTGATTTCGTCAAGTAATTTATCTTCGTAATCAACCGGTTGGAACTCATCCCGAAGTGCAACAACAAGTTCAGCCCATGTCCTAAATAATTCACGGTTTGCCCGGTACCAGATAAGTGCAGTGCCCTTGAACAAGTCAACGGCAGTACGCAATAATTGTACTCTCGATACGTTGCGTGCCAGACGAAGCTCTTCCACTCGCTCTAAGAATGCATTGACCGACATGTGTTTGGTATCCCCGGAGAATTTTAAGTCCCATTGAGACACGGGGGTTGACTTGAGTACCATACGTGGTGATTCAATTTCCATATCGGAATCAGACTCGACTGTCGAAGTATCCGAAACAACAGCTAATTCGCCCGAGATGGATTGTTCCAATATAGTACTGCTCAACAGTGTTGCCGAATGTTTCAAACTCCTAACCTTGGTTTTAAGTTTAGACTGTAACGTGACTAGCTGAGAAAATTGCTCGGATTTCTTCTTCTTCTCATCAGCAGTCTTACTTACACACCGATTGGCTCGACCTAACGAATGCGTAATTTTTGTAATCAACTTATTATATTCGGATGAGAATTTTGTCCCGCTAAACGAATCTATTAGATTTTTAATCTCAACGATTTGTTGTTCTAATGCCTCATGATCCTCCTCGAAGGTAAAAGGATAGTCTGGCAATGTACGTTTTGAGTCTTTCTCTAACCGAAGTAGATACCGCAATGACTTCCGCATCGACGAGACATCGCTATCATCACTAACACCTCGAATTTTCAATTCGTAACTCAGCTCGGTCTTACTTAACCTGTTAATTTCCAATTTGGACTCCATCCCCAATCAATAACAAAAAAAAACAATTGGATAATAAAGGAAATAAAAACTACCCCAATAATGACACAATAGAAATATGCCACAAGAAAACGACAATGCTAGACCTTCTCCGCGATAGTAACAAAAAAAACTATACCACTATGCTAGCGAGAGCAGTGCGAAGAGAGACGTCTCCTCTACCAAAGCAACAACAAAAAAAATTATAATAAAATGTTAACAATGTCCACAATAATAATATTAACCGTGGTGTCAAAATACTGGCAACAATGGATATAATAATAATGGCAACAATGGCCACCCCACGCCACGCAACAATAGTGACGATAATGGTCACAATAATGGTCACAACAATGAAATAAGCAAGGCCCTCTTCTATTATTTTTTTTTTTGACGCAGGCGCCCCACGTTGGGCGCCAAATTTGCTACGTGCACTACACAGTCGTGTATTATTGTAGCTCTTACGCATTCAAGATAACAGTGAATGCGGCCGCCAGCTTTTAGACAGTGGAGAAGGGGGTGGTTCAAATAATGAAATAGTATAAATTATAATAGGGCGCCACGTGGTTGTTGTTAAAAAAAAGGAAACCTAGTATACAACCACGAAAATACGAATCTGTGAAGGATAATCGAAAGATAATAGTAGGTAACTCAAAAAAAAAACAAATAAAGCTCCGTTTGAAATTAAAATGTAGGATATATTAAATACTTGTAGTATTACATTTAATGTTTTGTGATTATGTTGTCGAATATGTAAATAAAGTTTGAAATCGAAATTCTTTATATTAACAAATTTTCTGAATGAATTATATAACTCATGCGAGATATAAACGAAAGGTAATACTAATAAGTGAATAAACTGTACCAAATAGGGGATGCGTGGCGCACGAACGAGCGAGGACTTCGGATGTTTAGATAGCTTAGACTTTAAATATAATACGCAAAAATAGGCGCAATACGGGTGGTTGGTCGACCAATCAGGGTAATGCGAGCGTAACAAGCGTCGAAATAAGTTAAATTCAGTCCTAACCCTTCCTAAACCGAAACAATCCCTAAATGAGTATCTCTCATAAAAAAAATTCTGAGACTCGCGTGAGCTAGTACATATAAAATAATAACATAAGCGTAAATAAATGTAATTAAATAACATAACATTCAAAAATCAATTCAAAAAAAATATTTAAAAATAACAACAAGGAAAGAATCAAAATAGAGCTTATCTGCATGCGTTTGGAGAGCTGATGACGTCGGAGTGACGTAGTGTGCGGTAGTGACGTAGTGTGTGACGAGTTCCAAAATGGCGTCGAACAATTTCCGCTTGAAACACGAGGTACCAGTCATCCAATTCTCCCCAAAAATCCTCCACCAAGATGTGTATCCACCAAAAATAAGGGCTCAACAACCCAATCCAACCATAAGCATCCAATAAATCGGATCGAGATCGAATTAATATCGATAGTGGTAGAAAAGTAAATACAGTAAAATAAAATGAAAGCCTGAGATGGTGGGCGGCTAAGTTGTTTTTCAATGATCGCAGTGCAATAAATCCGGAACAATTTTCCGCGGGAACAAATATTTCCCCAGTACTTTCCTCAGTTATAATCCCCAAATAACGGGCACGTTAAAATTTATCCAACAATAAACTAAACAATATGATAAATAATAACTAGACACTGAGATATGACTACAGCGACGATCAACGAACAGAATGCATCACTTCGCTCAAATCTGCGAGTTAGCTCAAACTTGCACATGCCCAAATGTATAAAAATATAAAAATTAATATTCCTGACAATAAGCAACCAGCAATGCCTAAGAGTTCCATAAATTGCGAACAAAAATGATAATAAGGAAATAAAATGATTTAGATTTTAAATAAATTGCAGATTGCAAAAATAAACCGTAACAAACGACAAGACCAAAATAGATCAGATAAATAAAATGTATAAAAAAACAGACTAGTCACCCAAAGGAACAAGAAAATACAGAGATCTAATACAAAATGAGTGTTTCACAGTAGCTACAGCAGGAGAAGAAATCGAGGAGTTGAGGGACAAAATACAAAAATGTAAACATGTAAAATTAATAACAGAGAGACAGAATACGTTTAAAAATAACTGGTGGGACAAAGACTGTAACAACCTAAAAAAAGAGATGAAAGAAACACTTAAAAAATGGAAAAGGGGACAAGAAAACAAAGAAGAATATATAAGGAAAAGAAAAGAATTCAGAGAGTTATGCAAAAATAAAAAGTTAGAGAGAAGGAAAAAAGAAGAGGAAGAAGTCAAAGGCATAACCAGGGAACAAGAAGTATGGGAATATATAAATAGAGATAAGAAGAATAAAATCAAAATAGACGAAAAAATAGAAATCAAAGAATGGCAAAAACACTTCATAAACCTATTGGAAGGACAAATGGAGAAACCCAATGTAGATGTAGAAACGAGCCGACTGGAGGAAAACATAAAGGACGAAATATCGGAAGACCAAGTAAGAAAACAAATAAAAAGGCTAAAAAGACGAAAGGCGGCAGGGGACGATGAAATAGAAAATGAAGTATGGATAAATAGCCCAGACAATGTAGTGAAGCAGCTGACCAGAATAATAAACAAGATATGGAAGGGAGAAGAATACCCAGAAAAATGGAAAACAGGAGTAATAGTGCCAATATATAAAGGAGGGAAAAGGGATGAAACAAAAAATTACAGAGGAATAACAATGCTAAACACTATGTACAAAATCTATGGTATGGTACTGCAGGACAAACTCGAAAAAGAAATAGACGAGAAACAAATTTTGCCAGACAACCAGGCAGGATTTAGAAAATTTAGAGGGACAATGGACAACGTGTACATACTCTCACACCTAGTAGACAGGGAATTAGGCAGAAAAGGAGGGAAACTGTACTCATTATTCATTGATTTAAAAGCTGCTTTCGACAAAGTAGAGAGAAGAAAATTAATTGAAATAATGAAGAAAAGAGGAATAAGTAAGGAGCTTACGGAGGAAGTAAGGAAAATATATGCGGAAACGAGGAATTACGTAAGAGTAGGAGAAAAGAAAACAGAAGAATTCTGGACGACACGAGGACTGAGACAGGGATGCCCTTTAAGCCCAGTACTATTTGCGATCTACATAGCAGATTTAGAAGAAAGGCTGTTAGAAAATCAAGATGGAGGAATAGTCATAGGAAACAAAAAGATTATGACATTAGCATATGCAGATGATATAGTACTGCTGGCGAAAACGGAACAAGAAATGAAAAGCATGATAAGAAGATTAGAAAAATATCTAGACACAAGAGAATTAGAACTGAACTCAAAAAAGACCAAAATTATAAAATTCAAAAAAGGTGGAGGAAGAGAAACTCAGGAAAACTGGACATGGAAAGGGCAGGAAATTGAAAAAGTAAAAGAATTTAAATACTTAGGGTATACATTCAAGAGCACAGGTGGCCCAGAAGCACATATAAGAGAACTTAAAAAGAAAGCATTGATTATAGCCAAGGAGACATGGGGCATAGGAGAGCGAAAGTTTAAAGGCGACATAAAAACCAGAATAATGCTCTTTGACGCATTAGTAAAAAGCGTCATGATGTATGGAGCAGAGGTATGGGGATGGGAGAAACAAGAAAAATTAGAGGTGATCCAAACCACATACATAAGGTGGTTAATAGGATTAGATAAAACAACACCGAATTATATAACCTTAGAGGAGATTAAAAGGAACAATTTGGAAATCGATTCAGGGGATAGAGCAATGAAATTTGAAGAAAAAATTTGGATAGGGCAAAAAGGAAAGATAATGGAGGAATGTTACAAAGAAATCAGAAAAAGAGATGGAGAAAAAGGTACGAGGAGCAAGAGAAGAAAATTCTTTGAGAACAAAGGATACTCACCAACAGAAATAGACAAGGAAAGATCAAGAGGGCAGGACATAAAAGGAAAAATAAAACAAAGAGGCATAGACATCCAGAATCAGGAAAGATGTAGTAATATCGAATCTTCCAGATATAACCCAAAATATAACAAGATAAGAACGTTCGGAACACCGCGATATATGAAGTGGGAAAAAATTGAAAACATTAGGAGGGTAGCAAGGTACAGGTGCGGTAATGAAGAGAAAGTGAATGATTACTGGAAACCAGACGAAGAAAGAAGATGCAGACTATGCGGAGAGGGATGGGAAACATTAGAACACCTTTTACAGGAATGTGGAGAAATAAAAGAAGAAAGAAGAACCAGAGAATAAATATTAGAAGATACGGGAAAAGGGTTAGGATGGATGAAAGAAATAGAAGAAAGAAAAAGAACACTAAAACAATTGTATGAAATGAAATAACATGTAAATTTATTAAATACTTTAAGGAAACAAATGTACAGTATTAAGCTGAAAAGCAAATAAATATTTATATTACTTACTTATATATTTCTCCAAGTAAATACAAGACTTGCATTATGATTGTTTGATTATATTGTAAATAAGGTTTGCCGTAAATTATTATGTACAATGCACTTTTATGATAACTAATTACACATCAGTAGTGTTATTATTAGTAATTTTATGTTATTTCTCTTCTATAAATGTACTCTTGTTAGGGTAACCAATTAAAAATTATAACTGAAATGAAAATACATATCTAAATACAGCGAAACAAATTTAAAATGATATACTTACATCTCAAAGTGTATTGTACATATTCTTTTAAATATAGTATACTTTATATTTCTGTATATTTCTTTTTGAAAATATAAATCTTGTGTAACGAATTTTTTGGTTATAGACCAACAGATGATGTCATAAAATTAAATATTTAAAATACACTACACTTAACATTCAGTGTATTTTTATATATTTCGCTCACTATTATAATGTGTAAAAATATAATTACATTTACAATATTTCTTTTCATTTTCAAAATAAATCAAATAAAATTTCATATTGAATTGTCAAAAATGACGGATGGCACAGTAATTCTTATAAAATTTAAACCTGGCATCTAGGATATTTTTTTCAGTTTTGTTCCAGTTTTCCTTTTTGACTTAGTTTTCGATTTTTTACACAAAAACTATGCACGGTAAAAATATGGGACACCCAAAAGGCATTGGTCCTCATTAAACCACATCTAATAAAATAATATTAAAATTATTACATGAATGGTTTGACCTGTACCCGTGAGCAAAGTTTTTGCGATGCTCGAGATGAATCCAAATATAGATATATAGATAGTGAATCTATCAAAATAGTATATGACTAGCGAATTCTCGGCTACGCCGAGCATTCCCTAGAGCTCCGCTGTCCGTGCAAAAAACTTATGACAACTTTTTGCAAAAAACAAAAGCCGATCGATATAGCACATTTTTGTCAATTCTGCACGCTAGCCCTCAACGAGATGTTTCATTTGAGACCAAACTCGACATACCTTTGAGAACTTTTTGCAGAAAACAAAAGCCAATCGAAATGGAACATTTTTGTCAATTCTGGTCGCTAGCCCTCAACGAGACCTTTCATTTGAGACCAAGCTCGACGTACTTTTGAGAAAAGTTTTGCAAAAAACAAAAGCCGATCAACATTGATCATTTTTGTTAATTTTACACTCCAGCCCTTATCGAGCCCTTTCATTTGATACTAAACACCACATACTTCTCACAACATTTTCCAAACCCGACATTTTTCTGAAAACATTTTGCAAAAAACAAATTCTAATCTACGCACAACATTTTTGTCATTCATGCACACCCGTCCACATTGTGTCGTTTCCTTAAAACCCAAGGACGACCTACTTCTAAGAACTTTTTACGAAAAACAAATGCAAATCGACATGACACATTTTTTTTGTCATTTCAAAACCGGCCCTTATGGTTTTCTTTCTTTTGATATCAAACAAAGCAAACTGTTTTAATTTAATTACAAGCATTTGATTTTTATTTAGTTACTTAATAATTTGGAAACACTGTTTGTATTAAAATATTGTAGTTAATTTTTAAATTTATAAATTACCATCGGCAATCCTAATAAATGTATAATAGCGACTGTCTTCAGTGAAATTCATTTAGGAATATGTGTTTTTTGTTTAGTAATTTCATCACACATTTGGCAACATTGACTTATGTAATTCGAAACGTCAAAATTTAAAATAATTAAATGTGTTGTGTAATATACTTAAAATATTAATAAAACCTTTGCTCAGGACTATTATCCATGACACTGTTTTCAAATCTTTGATATCAATGTTCTATTAAAAGATACAATCATTTAAAGTTCATAGACAGATTGTCAAAAGTGACGGATAACTTCGTGATTCTTCTTAAAGTTAGACATGGCCTCTGGGATCCATTGTTTCAAGGTACCAATTATGCACAGTTTTTGATTTTTTACACGAAAACCACTCACAGTAAAAATATGAGACACCAAAAAGGCCCTATTCCACTTTAAACCACATCTAATAAAATAATATTAAAATTATTACATGAATGGTTTGACCTGTACCCGTGAGCAAAATTTACTTGATGCGCATGATTATTTAAAATATATATATATATATATATATATATATATATATATATATATACAGATATATATAGAGTGAATCTATCAAAATAGTATATGACTAGCGAATTCTCGGCTACGCCGAGCATTCCCTAGAGCTCCGCTGTCAGTGCAAAAAAACAAATGCCGATCGACATGAAACAATTATTTCATATTTGCACGTCAGGCCTCACCAAGACCTTTCATTAGATTGCAAACACGATATACTTCCAATAATTTTTTGCAAAAAACAAAAGCCGGTCGGCATGAATCATTTTTGTCATTTATGTACCCCAGCCCTCACCGAGACCTTTCATTTGATACCAAACACGATATACTTCTGACAACTTTCTACATACAACAAAAGTCGATCGACGTGAAACATTTTTATCATATTTGCACGCTGGCCTATACCAAACACTATATACTTGTGACAACCTTTTGCAAAAAACAAAAGCCGATCGACATTGACGTTTTTTGTTAATTCTGCAGACCAGCCCTCATTGAAACCTTTCATTTGATACCATACACCATACACTTCTGACAACTTTTTGCAAAAAACAAAAACCGATCGACATAGCACATTTTTGTCAATTCTGCAAGCTAGCCCTCTCCGAGACCTTTTATTTGATACTAAACACGACATACTTCTGACAACTTTTAGCATAAAACAAAAGCCGATCAACATTGAACTTTTTTGTTAATTCTACACGCCAGCCCTTATCGAGCCTTTTCATTTGATACCAAACACCATATACTTCTCACAACTTTTTGCAAAAAACAAAAACCGATCGACATACCACATTTTTGTCAATTCTGCACGCTAGCCCTCAACAAGACGTTTCATTTAAGACCAAACTCGACATACCTTTGAGAACTTTTTGCAGAAAACAAAAGCCGATCGGAATGGAACATTTTTGTCAATTCTGCACGCTAGCCCTCAACGAGACCTTTCGTTAGAGACCAAACTCGACATACTTTTGAGAAATTTTTGCAAAAAACAAAAGCCGGTCGACATGAAACATTTTTGTCATTTATGTACCCCAACTCTCACCGAGACCTTTCATTTGATTCCAAACACGACATACTTCTGACAACTTTCTGCATAAAACAAAAGTCGATCAACATGAAACATTTTTATCATATCTACACGCTAGCCCACACCTAGACTTTTGATTTGATACCAAACACTATATATTTGCGACAACCTTTTGCAAAAAACAAAAGCCGATCGACATTGACCATTTTCGTTAATTCTGCACACCAGCCTTCCTTGAAACCTTTGATTTGATACCAAACACAACACACTTCTGACAACTTTTTGCAAAAAACAAATACCGATGGACATAGCACATTTTTGTCAATTCTGCACGCTAGCCCTCTCCTAGACCTTTTATTTGACACCAATCACGACATACTTCTGACAACTTTTTGCATAAAACCAAAGCCGATCGACATGGAACATTTTTGTCAATTCTGCACTCTAGCCCTCAACGAGACCTTTCATTTGAGACCAAACTCGACATAGCTTAGTAAATTTTTTGCAAAAAACAAAAGCCAATCAACATTGAACTTTTTTGTTAATTCTACACGCTAGCCCTTATCGAGCCTTTTCATTTGATACCAAACACCACATACTTCTCACAACTTTTTCCAAGAAACAAAAGCCGTTTGATACAGAACATTTTTGTTCATTTTGCACCCTAGCCCTCATCGTGACCTAGCCTAATATAACATTCACTGACTTCAGTAACGTTCATTTGGGAATATTTGTTCTTTGTTTAGTTACTTTATTAAACATTTGGCAATATTGACATGTAATTCGAAAATACCTAAACACGATATTTTTCTGACAACATTTTGCAAAAAACAAATTCTAATCTACGTAGAACATTTTTGTCATTCGTGCACACCAGTCCGTATTGTGTCGTTTTCTTCAAACCCAATTACGACCTACTTCTAACAACTTTTTACGAAAAACAAAAGCAGATCGACATGACACATTTTTTTTGTCATTTTAAAACTGGCCCTTACGGTTTCCTTTCTTTTGATAACAAACACAGCAAAGTATTCAATTTATTTTATTTAATAATATTTGATTTTTATTTAGTTACTTTATAATTTGGCAACACTGTTTGTATTAAAAAATAGTAGTTCATTTTTTAATTTATAAATTAATATTGTCAACCCTACTAAAACTGTCACCATCTTCATTGAAGTTAGTTTAGGAATATTTGGTTTTAATTTAGTTACTTCATCACACATTTGGCAACATTGACTTTTGACATTGGAAACGTCAAAATTTATATTAATTAAATACGTTGTTTTAAACTTCAATTAGTTGTAACACCTTTGCTCAAGTCTATTATTCATGAAATTGTTTTTAAATCTTTGATATCAATGTTCTATTAAAAGATATAATCATTTAAAGTTCATAGACAGATTGTCAAAAGTGACGGATGACGGCGTAATTCTTCTTAAATGTAGACATGGCCTCTGGGATCCATTGTTTCAATGTACCAGTTTTACGCAGTTTTTATTTTTTTAAACAAAAACCACTCACAGTAAAAATATGAGACCCCCGAAAGGCACTCCGGTACAATAGACACTACAATGTGAAAAAAAAATTACAGCAATTACTTAAATGGGCCAGGAGTTTAAACAGGACACAGGATCGGTGATCGTCGAGATGAATCCAAATATATATATATAGATAGTGAATCTATCAAAATAGTATATGATAGCGAATTCTCGGCTACGCCGAGCATTCCCTAGAGCTCCGCTGTCAGTGCGAAAAACAAATGCCGTTCGACATGAAACAATTATTTTATATTTGCACGTCAGGCCTCACCGAGACCTTTCATTAGATTGCAAACACGATATACTTCTAATAATTTTTTGCAAAAAACAAAAGCCGGTCGACGTGAAACATTTTTGTCATTTATGTACCCCAACTCTCACCGAGACCTTTCATTTGATACTATACACGACATACTTCTGACAACTTTCTGCATTAAACAAAAGTCGATCGACATGAATTATTTTTATCATATCTACACGCTAGCCCACACCGAGACTTTTCATTTGATACCAAACACTATATACTTGTGACAACCTTTTGCAAAAAACAAAAGCCGATCGACATAGCACATTTTTTGTCAATTCTGCACGCTAGCCCTCTCCGAGACCTTTCATTTGATGCCAAACACGACATACTTCTGACAACTTTTTGCATAAAACAAAAGCCGATCAACATGAAACATTTTTGTCAATTCTGCACGCTAGCCCTCAACGAGACTTTTCATTTGATACCAAATAACACACACTTCTGACAACTTTTTGCAAAAAACAAATACCGATCGACATAGCACATTTTTATCAATTCTGCACGCTAGCTCTCTCCGAGACCTTTCATTTGATATAAACACGACATACTTCTGACAACTTTTTGCAAAAAACAAAAACCGATCGACATAGTACATTTTTTCAATTCTGCAGGCTAGCCCTCTCCGAGACCTTTCATTTGATACCAAACACGACATACTTCTGACAACTTTTTGCATAAAACAAAAGCCGATCGACATGGAACATTTTTGTCAGTTCTGCACGCTGGCCCTCAACGAGACCTTTCCTTTGAGACCAAACACAACATACTTCTGACAACTTTTTGCAAAAAACAAAAACCGATCGACATAGTACATTTTTGTCAATTCTGCAGGCTAGCCCTCTCCGAGACCTTTCATTTGATACCAAACACGACATACTTCCGACAACTTTTTGCATAAAACAAAAGCCGATCGACATGGAACATTTTTGTCAATTCTGCACGCTAGCCCTCAACGAGACCTTTCATTTGAGACCAAACTCGACATATCTTTGAGAAATTTTTGCAATAACAAAAGCCGATCAACATTGACCTTTTTTCTTAATTCTACACGCCAGCCATTATCGAGCCTTTTCATTTGATACCAAACACCACATACTTCTCACAACATTTTCCAAAAAACAAAAGCCGTTCGATATAGAACATTTTTGTTCATTCTGCACGCTAGCCCTCATCGTGACCTAGCCTAATATAACATTCACTGTCTTCAGTAACCTTTCATTTGGGAATATTTGTTCTTTGTTTAGTTACTTTATTAAACATTTGGCAACATTGACTTTTGTAATTTGAAAATACCCAAACACGACATTTTTCTGACAACATTATGCAAAAAACAAATTCTAATCTACATGGAACATTTTTGTCATTCGTGCACACCAGTCCGTATTGTGTCGTTTCCTTAAAACCCAAGGACGACCTACTTCTAACAACTTTTTACGGAAAACAAATGCAGATCGACATGACACATTTTTTTTGTCATTTTAAAACTGGCCCTTATGGTTTCAAACACAGCAAAGTATTCAATTTATTTTATTTAGGAATATTTGATTTTTTATTTAGTTACTTTATAATTTGGCAACACTGTTTGCATTAAAAAATAGTAGTTAATTTTTAAATTTATAAATTAATATTGTCAACCCTAATACAACTGCCACCGTCTTCAGTGAAGTTGGTTTAGAAATATTTGGTTTTAATTTAGTTACTTCATCACACATTTGGCAACATTGACTTTTGACATTGGAAACGTCAAAATTTATATTAATTAAATATGTTATGTTTTAAACTTAAATTAGTTGTAACACATTTGCTCAAGTCTATTATTCATGATACTGTTTTTAAATCTTTGATATCAATGTTCTTTTAAAAGATATAATCATTTAAAGTTCATAGGCAGATTGTCAAAAGTGACGGATGACGACGTGATTCTTCTTAAAGTTATACATGGCCTCTGGGATCCATTGTTTCAAGGTACCAATTTTGCACAGTTTTAGTTTTTTAAAACAAAAACCACTCACAGTAAAAATATGAGACCCCCAAAAGGCACTCCAGCACATTAAACTCTACAACTTGAAAAAAAAATTAAAATGATTACATAAATGCTTTAACCTGTTGCCCCGAGGTAAAAATTTGTCGATGCTCTTGATTATTTAAAATATATATAGATAGTGAATCTACCAAAATAGTATATGACTAGCGAATTCTCGGCTACGCCGAGCATTCCCTAGAGCTCCGCTGTCAGTGCAAAGAAACAAATGCCGATCGACATGAAACAATTATTTCATATTTGCACGTCAGGCCTCACCGAGACCTTTCATTAGATTGCAAACACGATATACTTCTAATAATATTTTGCAAAAAACAAAAGACGGTCGACATGAAACATTTTTGTCATTTATGTACCCCAACTCTCACCGAGACCTTTCATTTGATACCATACACGACATACTTCTGACAACTTTCTGCATTAAACAAAACTCGATCGACATAAAACATTTTTATCATATCTACACGCTAGCCCACACCCAGACTTTTCATTTGATACCAAACACTATATACTTGTGACAATCTTTTGCAAAAAACAAAAGCCGATCTACATAGCACATTTTTTGTCAATTCTGCACGCTAGCCCTCTCCGAGACCTTTCATTTGATATCAAACACGATATACTTCTGACAACTTTTTGCAAAAAACAAAAACCGATCGACATAGTACATTTTTGTCAATTCTGTAGGCTAGCCCTCTCCGAGACCTTTCATTTGATACCAAACACGACATACTTCTGACAACTTTTTGCATAAAACAAAAGCCGATCGACATGGAACATTTTTGTCAATTCTGCAGGATAGCCCTCAACGAGACCTTTCATTTGAGACCAAACTCGACATATCTTTGAGAAATTTTTGCAAAAACAAAAGCCGATCAACATTGACCTTTTTTCTTAATTCTACACGCCAGCCCTTATCGAGCCTTTTCATTTGATACCAAACACCACATACTTCTCACAACATTTTCCAAAAAACAAAAGCCGTTCGATATAGAACATTTTTGTTCATTCTGCACGCTAGCCCTCATCGTGACCTAGCCTAATATAACATTCACCGTCTTCAGTAACCTTTCATTTGGGAATATTTGTACTTTGTTTAGTTACTTTTTTAAACATTTGGCAACATTGACTTTTGTAATTTGAAAATACCCAAACACGACATTTTTCTGACAACATTATGCAAAAAACAAATTCTAATTACATGGAACATTTTTGTCATTCGTGCACACCAGTCCGTATTGTGTCGTTTCCTTAAAACCCAAGGACGACCTACTTCTAACAACTTTTTACGAAAAACAAATGTAGATCGACATGACTAATTTTTTTTTCATTTTAAAACTGGCCCTTATGGTTTTCTTTCTTTTGAAAACAAACACAGCAAAGTATTCAATTTATTTTATTTAGGAATATTTAACTTTTATTTAGTTACTTTATAATTTGGCAACACTGTTTGTATTAAAAAATAGTAGTTAATTTTTTAATTTATAAATTAATATTGGCAACCCTAATACAACTGCCACCGTCTTCAGTGAAGTTAGTTTAGGAATATTTGGTTTTAATTTAGTTACTTCATCACACATTTGGCAACATTGACTTTTGACATTGGAAACGTCAAAATTTATATTAATTAAAAACGTTATGTTTTAAACTTAAATTAGTTGTAACACATTTGCTCAAGACTATTATTCATGAAATTGTTTTTAAATCTTTGATATCAATGTTCTATTAAAAGATATAATCATTTAAAATTCATAGGCAGATTGTCAAAAGTGACCAAACTCGATATATTTCTGAGAACTTTTCCCAAAAAACTAAAGCCGATCAATATTGAGCAATTTTGTTAAATTTTCACGAAAACCCTCATCAAGACCTTTCATTTGAGACCAAACACCACACACTTCTGACAACTTTTAGCAAAAAACAAAAGCCGATTGACATGGCACATTTTTGTCAACTCTGCACGCTAGCCCTCAACCAGACGTTTTTTTTTTAGACCAAACTCTACATACTTTAGAGAACTTTTTGCAGAAAATAGAAGCCGATCGGAATAGAACATTTTTGTCAATTCTGCACGCTAGCCCTCAACGAGACCTTTCATTTGAGACCAAACTCGACATACTTCTAAAAACGTTTTGCAAAAACAAATGCCGATCAACATGAACTATTTTTATTAATTCTGCACACCAGCCTTTTTCGAACATTTTTGTCAATTCTGCTCGCTAGCACTCAACGAGACCTTTCATTTGAAACCAAATTCGACGTACCTTCGAGAAAGTTTTGCAAAATACAAAAGCCGATCAACATTGATCATTTTTGTTTATTCTACACGCCAGCCCTTATCGAGCCTTTAAATTTGATACTAAACACCACATACGTCTCACAAATTTTTCCAAACACGACATTTTTCTGACAACATTTTCCAAAAAACAAATCTTAATCTACGTAGAACATTTTTGTCATTCGTGCACACCCGTCCATATTGTGTCGTTTCCTTAAAATCCAAGGACGACCAACTTCTAAGAACTTTTTACGAAAAACAAATGCAGATCGACATGACACATTTTTTTTGTCATTTAAAAACCGGCCCTTATGGTTTTCTTTCTTTTGATATCAAACAAAGCAAAGTGTTCAATTTATTTTATTTAGGAATATTTGATTTTTATTTAGTTACCTACTTCATAATTTGGCAACACTGTTTGTATTAAAAATAGTAGTTAATATTGTCAACCCTAATACATCTGCCACCGTCTTTAGTGAAGTTAGTTTAGGAATATTTGGTTTTAATTTAGTTACTTCATCACACATTTGGCAACATTGACTTTTGACATTGGAAACGTCAAAATTTATATTAGTTAAATACGTTATGTTATAAACTTATAATATTGGTAAAACCTTTGCTCAAGACTATTATTCATTATACTGTTTATAAATCTTGGATATCAATGTGTTATTAAAAGATATAATCATTTAAAGTTCATAGACAGATTGTCAAAAGTGACGGATGACAACGTGATTCTTCTTAAATTTAGACATGGCCTCTGGGATCCATTGTTTCAAGGTACCAATTTTGCACAATTTTAATTTTTTTACACGATAACCACTCACAGTAAAAACATGAGACCACAAAAGGATCGTAATTCACATTATTCCCTACAATCTAAAAAAAAAATTACATCAATCTATTGTATGGTTCAGACTGTAGGCCTTTACAAAATTTACTCGATCTTCGTGATGAATCTATAGAGAGAAAGTGAATCTAATCGTTTAGTATATAGGACTAGCGAAGGCTCAGCTACGCTGAGCTTCACTAGGCCTCCGGCATCAATGAAGTATTTACAGTTGACGTCTAATTTCATTCCTGTACATCAGCTCTCGACGAGACCTTTCATATGATACCAAACACGACATACTTCTGACAAATTTTGCAAAAAAAAAACAAAAGCCGATCGACGTGGCAAATATTTGTTATTTCAATATGGCTGCCCTACTCGAGTACTTTCATTTGATACCAAACACGGCATACTTCTGACAGTTTTTTACAAGAAACAAAAGCCAATCGAAAATCTTGTGATTTTTGCAAGCCAGCTCTTATCGACTCCTTTCATACGATACCAAACACAACATACTTCTGACAACTTTTCGCTGAAAACAAAAGCTGATCGACATGGGACTATTTTATCATTTTTGCAAGCTAAACCCTTGTCAAGTGCTTTCAATTAATAACAAACACGGTATACCTCAGACAAATTTTTCATTGCTATAATCAAATTTTTAGTCTGTAAACCTTAATTACAAGTTCATTTTTGTTAAAAAAAGGATTAATTAAAATACTCCTTGTGGTTGATATAATCAAAATTAAAATTTTATAAAATTTGATTACATTTTCTTCTATTATCTTACTCAAAATTTTCACTTCGTTTTAGACTATTGCATTTAACGAACAAACCTTTTGAATGGATAATTTTGGGGAACAAATTATAATAATTTGAAGAAGAATTTGTAATATTTACCGACATACCTTCTTAATAAAACAGTCATTATGCAACAAAGTACATTACTTGCTTCACTTGAAAGTAAGTTTGGTTACATTTGAGGAAGTTACTACAAGTCGTTTAGTTGATATAATCAAATGTTTTTTGTAAACCTTAATGGGATATATGACCTAATATATTTTCTTCCATTTTATGGTTCTGTACAAAAAATAAAATACCCGTATTTTTTTCAATAGCTCTATTATTGATAATTCCGGAGAAAAACAATAATAAAGTTTTGGAGAGGGGATATGTGACGTCAAGTAGGAAACTTTGAGGATTTAAATTCATTCGTTAAAAATCATTTATCATAGAATAATGTACATTTGGCAAATTACCCCGGTTCCATTTTCAAAACGATGTACATATGTAAAAACTAAACAGCCTTTGAAAATCATACGACATTGTCAATGTTAACAGGTGAGTACAGACATTTCAATGTCAACCAAATTTGATTTCATGCTTTCTAGCTGTTGTAAATAAAAGTTGAATCCACAAAACATTAACATAACAAGAAGCGTAACCCAATGGATCAAGTGTGCAGCACGGAACTGCTGCCATCTGATGTTCTCGGAGTAGAGTTACTCTAAGCCTACTTGATCATTAAATTTTGTATATGTCACATAAACGTCAAATGCAGCTGTCAATTTTCATTTGTTCATTTATTACTACTGGATATTTTAATTTTAAATAAAAGACATACATTTGTTATCATTATATTTATTATTTATTTATTCATTTAAAATAAACATACATGATGAAAGATGTTCTCTTGGTGCCATTTGTCGAAGCGATGTTCTCTCATCAAAAGTTTTGTAGAGATATTCTCTCGGTGTCATTTGTGGAAAATGTTCTCTCGGTGAAATTTGTCGAAATGATGTTCTCTCAGCAAAAGTATTGGAGAGATGTTCTCTCGGTGCCATTTGTGGAAGAGATGTTCTCTCCGTGAAATTTTTCGAAGCGATATTCTTTCTGCAAAAGTTTTGGAGAGATATTCTCTCGGTGTCATTCGTGGAAGAAATGTTTTCTCGATGAAATTTTTGTAGCGATGTTCTCTCAGCAAAAGTTTAGGAGAGATGTTTTCAACTGTAATTTAATGAACATGGAAGGAATTTTATTAACCCGTTTCACAATATTTTCTACCAATTGATTAGATACTATTTGACTTATATATTTTTTAGCATAATTCATTTTTGAAAGCGTGTTCTTCAATTTTATATTTTTTATTTTCTCTTGCCTATAAAATTTATATAATATTCTTTCTTTTCCAGATAAATTTGTAACACACAAACCTCTATTTTTATTTCTAGAATCACATGCCGAAACTGCGGTATTAGAAGGAATTTGATTTAAATTATTTTGACGAATAACGTTACACCTAGATCCTAATTCGGTTCTGGAAAACTCTATCCTACCGTTGAGACATGACAGATCTGCATTTGTATCGGAGTTTAAAAGTGTCTGGGAGCCAGAATGAATGCATTTTTAGTAAACGGTGTTTCGATATGTTGTAAAAAGAATTAATATCAAAATGATTTTCACAAAGATAAGAATATGATAAATTTGTACCTGCTTTAATTTTACAAAAATTTCTCCACACGTCACAGCTTGTTTGATCGTGAAGAGGAAAACTAAAAAATGTTTATTCTGTGTGCCGCGGACATTCACACTTCTTTTATTCTTGCAGTTGGGGTATTTACATCGGTACTTATATGCTGAACTCTATAAATAAAAAAAATATTTTCTAATACATAGATAAAAAAATTCCGAAAATATTACTTACGATGTCGACATTATATTTTTTTTATATTATTGCCTTTGTGGTAATTATTTATGTTTACTGTCATACTTTTTTCTTTTAATTTTTCATTGTTAATTGACATTGTTTAATATTGTTTACCCAGTTAACTTGATTTCAAATTAAAATTAAAATCAGAAGTTACTAAATTTTCCCCCAGATATGAAAGCATTGGATTATAAGTACTTCAAAAATTAAAAAGGCATCCTATAAAGTCAAATTACTTTTATAAATATTCATATTTAACGATATATTAATTAAATAAAATTTAAGGTTTTGAGAAAATGAATTAAGATTGCCTTGATAAATAAAACAAATTTTTGAATAAATTATCTATCAACACTTTTGACTCATCGGTAAATTATTATTTTATTTAAAATTATTGTATTCTTGTATTAGAAATTACTATAACTTTGTTTATAAATTTAATTACTACTCGTATATAATAATAATTTTGTACTAATAAATCTATATTTTTTAATAATATATAAATATAATTTTTATAGGTTTAACTATACCGTTTAAACCAGTCTTTGTAAAATTTGTTTTTGTGTATATCAGAGAAAATTAATATTTTTAAGTTTAAAAAAATCACATAGATGGCACTAATTATGAATTTTATTACATCTTCTAAGGAAGGTATCGATATAATTATTCAACAATGAAATATTTTTATATTTAATTTTATATAGTGAGGTTAAGACTTACATTTGGCGCGAAACCCTAATTCAAATCTGATTGCATGCATTTTGTATGGGAGTACATTTTCAATTCACGATATTAAAGCATTTTGGCGATTTTTAATTATAACATAGACTTTTTATGTAAAGTACAAATAAAATAATAAATTATGAAAAATTTCATTTTAAAGAAAGTAGTATCGCAAATAGTAACATATGTCGTTACTTGGTGCAGCAGATTAAAAACGCCGAGTTAAAGCATCGACATATGTCGATGAGTTAAAGTGGCAGGTTCAACTGAATACTAAGACAGCTACGACATACGTTTTCAGAAATTTGCACCTACTGTTTAAATTGAATTTTATTAAATAATATTATGTTTTTTGGGTGTGTATATTACATTAGAAGATAGATAAAACATTAGAGATTAGTATTTATACGGTTTAATAATTAAGATTTGCATTTTATAATCAGTGTTTCTTTCAGACCTTTTTATCCGGGGAGGTTTAATCTTGTCTTCGGGGAATAGGGGCAGTTTTGGATTGGTGGGTTACTTTTTAAAGAAAAATAAAGATACATGTTTATAATGTTTAATATTTAATTAGGTACTATATATAATACACGTGTATATAAAACAAATAAAAAAGTATTCACAAACATAAAACATAGTTAAGAAATCAAGTGAAAAAATAAATGTCAGTAACCTAGAATAATTTAATTCTACGCTGTTTTTTACGTGCATAATTATCTACTACTTCTTCTATCATCTCCGTAGACAATTCTTCAGGACTTTCAATACTAATCACCATACACATATTTAAAGTTTCCGGATTCAGACGGTTTCGAATTTATATTTATATTTTGTTTCCCAAGATTTGATATAACGCAACTTTATTTTTTGTTTCTATCTATTCTAGCTGTATTTTTGGAAACCCTGAACCTATTTTATTTTGATTGACCACTACGTCTGTGTTGTTTAAACATTTTTGTTGTTTTTTTATTTCATCATTTTCTTCACTTAATTTTGATTTTTTTTTTGAGAAGAAATTAATTATTTTTTTTTGTTTTTTATCTTTATCCATCTTGGCATAAAATATTATTACTAAATGCTATCTATAAAGAAAAATTCTCCAACTAATTATTAGCTCATTATTTGAGTTCGTTTTAGGAAGCAATACTTACGTTTATAGTTAAATCAATCCACTACAAAATAAAATAAATATTCTTTATACTATACAATATGCACATTGATTAAAAATGATTCACCTTTATGTGACTTGTTCGTATAACGATCAAAATTATTTTCCACGGAATAAAGTTAGTATTCATTACTTATGTTACCTACGTTATCGACAGAACGATAATTTCGAGGGCATTGTGCGTTTTAATTTTTAAGATATTTATTTTATATGTATTTTGTTGTGTAGAATAAAAAAGTAAGTAGAAAAGCATTTTTTTAAATTATTAAATTAACTGTAAGTCAATGTGATCTATCAATTGTAACGATGCAGATGCGGCAAACAAAAAATCAGAACGAAGCGGCACGTTCTATATTTGATCATCTATACACATATAGGAATGTTGTGAATATATGCCAAATCCACTTATTAATTCTCAGTAGGCAATGTACATGGAAAACGGCAAGTTAATAGTATCTTTAGGTGCCTAAGTTTTATTATTTTGGTTTATTTCTACATTGTTTGCCCCTAAAAAAAAAGAACGAAAATATGTACCTACCTTTTTTACACAAATTATTATGAGACATTTTCAATATATTTTCTTCGGGGGGGGGGGGGGGGGTCGTGGGTTGGTATTAGTATGCCTTCGAGGGGGTTTAACCCCCCTGACCCCCCTTCTGAAAGAAACACTGTTTATAATACTTTCCAGCAGCTTAAAGATAGCATATTTTTATTCACATAAGAATAACATGGGCGCATAAATCGGCGGAGGCGAGTTAGGGTTTCAGTTTAAATTTGGCGCCACAAAATGACCGATACACTAATGCAATCTATTAAAACTTATTCAGAACAAACTGAATGAAATATTTCAAATAAAAGTCTTGAATCTTTAGAATTAATGTAGACAGAAACATCTCATCTCTTTCTACGAATAATGAAATGGTAAACGGTAATATAAAGTATGTGCTTTAAAACGTGGTCTTGTGTGCAATATTTGTCGAATTTTTTGAGTTTAACGTTACTATTTTCATCGAATTCTAAATCATTTACAGCTGACTTCTTATTTTGTAAATCTAAAATGATTTTGTTTTGACAGGAATAAGGACATTTTAGTTCTAGAAGTTCAAATCCGTTTTTTGTTTTCATAAAACCATCAACACTACATGCTACGTATGATTGGTTGTATAATATTACAACATAAGTCCAATTTCATGTATAATATATTAGTTGAAGCTTGAAATACTGATCTCGCTTCACTTTCGGTTTCCAAGCCATAACGCATGGCTTGATTACAATAAAAATTGTAGCCATTAATTCTTATCAACAACATTTTCATTATAATAATCATTGTCATCTTTTCTCTGTACCAATCTAATTCTAATGGTACATATGTACATCTACAATGAAAGGTTTTTATTTTTTCATTTCTTCTTTCTACTCATTTTTCTTTTCTATAAATATAATACTTTTTGCACTCGTTTCAGACAAAATTTCTTTGCTTATGTTTTGAAAATGTAAAAAGAGTATCAAAAAAATTTCCAGACGTATTTATGTAGAATGATTTTATTGAAATTTTGTGATATTTTTTTAACTGGGCTTGTAAAGGCTTGTTCCAAATCATAGACTGATCAGTTTTAGACTGTATTTTAGAATTCTTATTTAAATGTGACTTTTCTACACAGTTATAATTGAAGGTAAAGTTACAGAAATAATACATATGTAAACAAATACTTTGTTTCTTGCAGTAGTTTCTTTGGTACAAGTTGTGATATACAATAAATTGCTAGCTTCTTTACATTTCTTAATAAAATGAAGTTTCTTTATGATAATACAGCAAAATGAATATTATATTATTGATTTTAAATGTATAATACAGTCTAATACTTATATTTTCAGCAATGTCAAAATGACAAGATAATTTGACAACTTTATTTTGGATGCGTTCAACCTTGTGTTAAGTGTAAATTGTAAAATTCAAAGACACTTGTTAATAAATTTAATTAGAACACAATATTTTTTTTAAAAGAATATTATAAATATAACTTAACAATTAACAATGGGCTTTTAGGGTCCCGAATATTTACATAAATGTTAGCCAACAATCAAAGCCGGCCATTTTCTTTTAAATTTTCGTGAATCTAAAGGCTCACTGTTAAATGTTAAATATTTTTAGTTTCTAAATAAATCACTTTAAAATATATCTTATCATTTTAATAGGTACACTCCGTTTATGAAAATGAATTTTTGATGTCAGATTGACAAATTTGAATTGAATAAAATAAGTAAAATATATGAAATAATAACGTTCATAAAGTAATTTTTATTTACTATCAAATGAATATAAAAGTATAATAATATATATTAAAATGACATATGTCTATAACTACTGAATAATAACTAAAACTAACTGTGGGAACTTGCAAACCTTGCTCACAACTTTCATTATCACAAATTTTGGCATAAATAATCCATTTTTTAAAACTTTATGGTTGTATATGAAAGAATATATTATATTTCCTCTTTTTATAGCATTATTTATGATGAAAATAGCTTCATTTAATTTCATTTGGTTACACTCTGAGTCAGTAACCTAATATGATATCTGTAAGTGATAAAAGTTAAAAATGTACTTAAAAATATTTATATCATACCTTAAACTAATATACAATAAATTTCAAATATACATTTGCATTAATTCGTAGTAAAAATATGAATTTTCATGCAATCCATACACCTGAGAACATATGATTAATATTTAGTTTCAGAAAGTGTTTATTGTTTGAAATATCAATGATAATTGAGTAATTGGATAGATACTTTGTGTTTGTAAACGTTTATATTTAATAAATCATCTCATTCTCTAATTAAATACAATAGAATTTTAAAAATCTAATCGGTGTTGTAATCAACTACTTTCATCTGAAATTTGATGAAAGAATACATAAAGATTGTATAAAATGCAGTTACTTACAGTTTAATATAATCCAGATACATAATTCAAAATAATTATTGTACAATAAATTCTTAATCATTTCTTCCAAGGGGGTATGAATGAAAGGTTTGTCAGTATTTTTAAATAAATGTGTTTATGACTGAATACGCCGCGGCTTGATTGATTTCCAGAATTTATTTTTTTGTCAATAGTATTATTATCCGTAATATTATCTTATTTCTTTTCTATAAATATATTCTTGTTTGTATATCTTAACCAATTAAAAACTATAACTGAAATGAAAACACATATCTAAATACAGCCAAGAATATACAAAATTACATACTTACATTACAGAAAGTAGTATAATTTTACTTTTAAACTAATTTTACTATATATTTCTCCAAGCAAATGCAAGACTTGCATTATATGCATTATGATTGTTTGATTTCCATAATTTAATTTTTGTCAATAGTGTTATTATCCATAATTTTATGTTATTCTTTTCTATGAATATATTCTTGTTTGGATAACTACGAGTATAACTGAAATGAAAACACATATTTAAATACATTCAAGAAAATATAAAATTACATACTTACATTATAAAATGTAGTGTAATTTTACTTTTAAACTAATTTTACTATATATTTCTCCAAGCAAATACAAGACTTGCAAGATGATTTTTTGATTAGAGCTGACGTTTGGACACGTCATATGTCATGAAAATTTAAATATTGTAAATAAGGTTTGCCGTAAATTATTATGTACAATGCACTTTTATGATAATCAGTTACATTTCAGCAGTGTTATTTTTAGTAATTTTATGTTATTTCTCTTCTATAAATATACTCTTGTTTGGATAACCAATTAAAAATTGTAACTGAAATGAAAATACATCTTTAAATACAACGAAACAAATTTAAAATAATATACTTACATCACAAAGTGTATTGTACATAGTTTACTTTATATTTCTGTATATTTCTCTTTGAAAATATAAAACTTGTGCCACGAATTTTTTGATTGACTGACCCAACAGATGATAAACGTCAAACGTCATAGAATTAAATATTTTAAATACACCACACTTAACATTCAGTGTATTTGTATATATTTCGCTCACTATTATAATGTGTAAAAATATAATTACCTTTACAATATCTGTTTTCATTTTCAAAATAAATCAATTAAAAGTTTCATATTGAATTGTCAAAAATGACGGATGGCACAGTAATTCTTTTTAAATTTAAACCTGGCATCTAGGATATTTTTTTCAGTTTTGTTCAACTTTTCCTTTTTGCCTTAGTTTTCGATTTTTTACACAAAAACTATGCACGGTAAAAATATGAGAAACCCAAAAGCGATTGGTTCTCATTAAACCGCATCTAATAAAATAATATTAAAATTATTCCATGAATGGTTTGACCTGTACCAGTGAGCAAAGTTTTTGCGATGCTCGAGATGAATCCAACTATATATAGATATATAGATAATGAATCTATCAAAATAGTATATGACTAGCGAATTCTCGGCTACGCCGAGCATTCCCTAGAGCTCCGCAGTCAATGTAAAAAAACAAATGCCGATCGACATGAAACAATTATTTTATAGTTCCACGTTAGGCCTCACCGAGACCTTTCATTAGATTGCAAACTCGATATAATTCTAATAATTTTTTGCAAAAAACAAAAGCCGGTCGACATGAAACATTTTTGTCATCTATGTACCCCAACTCTCACTGAGACCTTTCATTTGATACCATACACGACAACTTCTGACAACTTTCTGCATAGAACAAAAGTCGATCGACATAAAACATTTTTATAATATCTACACGCTAGGCCACACCGAGACTTTTCATTTGATACCAAACATTATATACTTGTGACAACCTTTTGCAAAAAACAAATGCCGATCGACATAGCACATTTTTTTAAATTCTGCACGCTAGCCCTCTCCGAGACCTTTTATTTGATACCAAACACGACATGCTTCTGACAACTTTTTGCATAAAACAAAAGCCGATCGACATGATACATTTTTGTCAATTCTGCACGCTAGCCCTCAACGAGACCTTTCATTTGATACCAAACACGACATACTTCGGACAACTTTTTGCATAAAACAAAAGCCGATCGACATGGAACATTTTTGTCAATTCTGCAGGCTAGCTCTCAACGAGACCTTTTATTTGAGACCAAACTCGACATACCTTTGAGAAATTTTTGCAGAAAACAAAAGTCGATCGGAATGGAACATTTTTGTCAATTCTGCACGCTAGCCCTCACCGAGACCTTTCATTTGATACCAAACACGACATACTTCTGACAACTTTCTGCATAAAAGAAAAGTCGATCGACATGAAACATTTTTATTATTATATACACGCTAGCCCACACCGAGACTTTTCATTTGATACCAAACACTTTATACTTGTGACAACCTTTTGCAAAAAACAATAGCCGATCGACATTGACCATTTTCGTTAATTCTGCACACCAGCCTTCATTGAAACCTTTGATTTCATACCAAACACCACACACTTCTGACAACTTTTTGCAAAAACAAATACAGATCGACATAGCACATTTTTCAATTTTGCACGCTAGCCCTCTCCGAGACCTTTTATTTAATACCAAACACGACATACTTTTGACAACTTTTTGCATAAAACAAAAGCCGATCGACATGGAACATTTTTGTCAATTCTGCACGCTAGCCCTCAACGAGACCTTTCATTTGAGATCAAACTCGATATACCTTTGTGAAATTTTTGCAAAAAACAAAAGCCGATCAACATTGAATTTTTTTGTTAATTCTACACGCCAGCCCTTATCGAGCCTTTTCATTTGATACCAAACACCACATACTTCTCACAACTTTTTCCGAAAAACAAAAGCCGTTCGATACAGAACATTTTTGTTCATTTTTCACGATAGCCCTCATCGTGACCTAGCCTAATATAACATTCACTGACTTCAGTAACGTTCATTTGGGAATATTTGTTCTTTGTTTAGTTACTTTATTAAACATTTGGCAATATTGACATATGTAATTCGAAAATACCCAACCACGACATTTTTCTGACATTTTGCAAAAAACAAATTCTAATCTACGTAGAACATTTTTGTCATTCGTGCACACCAGTCCGTATTGTGTCGTTTCGTTAAAACCCAATTACGACCTACGTCTAACAACTTTTTACGAAAAACAAAAGCAGATCGACATGACACATTTTTTTGTCATTTTAAAACTGGCCCTTACTGTTTCCTTTCTTTTGATAACAAACACAGCAAAGTATTCAAATTATTTTATTTAATAATATTTGATTTTTATTTAGTTACTTTATATTTTGGCAACACAGTTTGTATTAAAAAATAGTATTTAATTTTTAAATTTATAAATTAATATTGTCAACCCTACTACAACTGTCACCGTCTTCAGTGAACTTTGTTTAGGAATATTTGGTTTTAATTTGGTTACTTCATCACACATTTGGCAACATTGACTTTTGACTTTGGAAACGTCAAAATTTATATTAATTAAAAACGTTATGTTTTAAACTTGAATTAGTTGTAACACCTTTGCTCAAGTCTATTATTCATGAAATTGTTTATAAATCTATGATATCAATGTTCTATTAAAAGATATAATCATTTAAAGTTCATAGACAGATTGTCAAAAGTGACGGATGACGGCGTGATTCTTCTTAAATATAGACATGGCCTTTGGGATCTATTGTTTCAGTGTACCAATTTTACGCAGTTTTTATTTTTTTAAACAAAAACCACTCACAGTAAAAATATGAGACCCCCAAAAGGCACTCCGGCACAATAGACACTACAACTTGGAAAAAAAATTACAGCAATTACTTAAATGGGCCAGGAGTTTAAGCTGGACACAGGATCGGTGATCGTCGAGATGAATCCAAATATATATAGATAGATAGTGAATCTATCGTTTTAGTATATAAGACTAGCGAATTCTCGGCTACGCCAAGCATTCCCTAGAGCTCCGCTGTCAGTGCAAAAAACAAATGCCGATCGACATGAAACAATTATTTCATATTTCCACGTCAGGCCTCACCGAGACCTTTCATTAGATTGCAAACTCGATATACTTCTAATAATTTTTTTGCAAAAAACAAAAACCGGTCGACATAGCACATTTTTGTCAATTCTGCCCGCTAGCCCTCTCCGAGACTTTTCATTTGATACCAAACACGACATACTTCTGACAACTTTTTGCATAAAACAAAAGCCGATCGACATGGAACATTTTTGTTAATTCTGCACGCTAGTCCTCAACGAGACCTTACATTTGAGACCAAACTCGACATACCTTTGAGAATTTTTTGCAAAAACAAAAGCCGATCAGCATTGACCTTTTTTGTTAATTTTACACGCCAGCCCTTATCGAGCCTTTTCATTTGATACCAAGCACCACATACTTCTCACAATTTTTGGCAAAAAACAAAAACCGATCGACATAGCACATTTTTGGCAATTCTGCACGCTAGCCCTCAACAAGACGTTTCATTTGAAACCAAACTCGACATACCTTTGAGAACTTTTTGTAGAAAACAAAAGCCGATCGGAATGGAACATTTTTGTCAATTCTGCATGCTAGCTCTTAACGAGACCTTTCATTTGAGACCAAACACGATATACTTCTAATAATTTTTTGTAAGAAATAAAAGCCGGTCGACATGAAACATTTTTGTCACTTATGTACCCCAGCCCTCACCGAGACTTTTCATTTGATACCATACACGACATACTTTTGACAACTTTCTGCATTAAACAAAAGTCGATCGACATGAAACATTTCTATCATATCTACACCATAGCCCACACCGAGACTTTTCATTTGAAACCAAACACTATATACTTGTGACAACTTTTTGCAAAAAACAAAAGCCGATCGACATTGACCATTTTCGTTAATTCTGCACAACAGCCTTCATTGAAACCTTTCATTTGATACCACACACCACACACTTCTGACAACTTTTTGCAAAAAACAAATACCGATCGACATAGCACATTTTTGTCATTTTTGCACGCTAGCCCTCTCGGAGACCTTCCATTTGATACCAAACACGACATACTTTTGACAACTTTTTGCATAAAACAAAAGCCGAGCGACATGGAACATTTTTGTCAATTCTGCACGCTAGCCCTCAACGAGACCTTTCATTTGAGACCAAACTCGACATACTTTGAGAAATATTTGGCAAAAAACAAAAGCCGATCAACATTGACCTTTTTAGTTAATTCTACACGCCAGGCCTTATCGAGCCTTTTCATTTGATACCAAACACCACATACTTCTTACAACTTTTTACAAAAAACAAAAGCCGTTCGAAATAGAACTTTTTTGTTCATTTTGCACGCTGGCCCTCATCGTGACCTAGCCTAATATAACATTCACTGTCTTCAGTAACCTTTCATTTGGGAATATTTGTTCTTTGTTTAGTTACTTTATTAAACATTTGGCAACATTGAAATTTGTAATTCGAAAATACCCAAACACGACATTTTTCTGACATTATGCAAAAAACAAATTCTAATCTACATAGAACATTTTTGTCATTCGTGCACACCAGTCCGTATTGTGTCGTTTCCTTAAAACCCAAGGACGACCTAGTTTTAACAACTTTTTACGGAAAACAAAAGCAGATCGACATGACATATTTTTTTTGTCATTTTAAAACTGGCCCTTACGGTTTCCTTTCTTTTGATAACAAACACAGCAAAGTATTCAATTTATTTAATTTAATAATATTTGATTTTTATTGAGTTACTTTATAATTTGGCAACACTGTTTGTATTAAAAAATTGTAGTTCATTTTTACATTTATAAATTAATATTGTCAACCCTACTTCAACTGTCACCGTCTTCATTGAAGTTAGTTTAGGAATATTTGGTTTTAATTTAGTTACTTCATCACACATTTGGCAACATTGACTTTTGACATTGGAAACGTCAAAATTTATATTAATTAAATACGTTATGTTTTAAACTTCAATTAGTTGTAACACCTTTGCTCAAGTCTATTATTCATGAAATTGTTTTTAAATCTTTGATATCAATGTTCTATTAAAAGATATAATCATTTAAAGTTCATAGGCATATTGTCAAAAGTGACGGATGACGGCGTGATTGTTCTTAAAGTTAGACATGGCCTCTGGGATCCATTGTTTCAATGTACCAATTTTACGCAGTTTTTATTTTTTTAAACAAAAACCACTCACAGTAAAAATATGAGACCCCCAAAAGGCACTCCGGCACAATAGACACTACAACTTTGAAAAAAAATTACAGCAATTACTTGAATGGGCCAGGAGAGCTGGACACAGGATCGGTGATCGTCGAGATGAATCCAAATATATATATATATATATATATATATATATATATATATATATATATATATATATATATAGATAGTGAATCTATCGTTTTAGTATATAAGACTAGCGAATTCTCGGCTACGCCGAGCATTCCCTAGTGCTCCGCTGTCAGTACAAAAAAAATAAATGCCAATCGACATAAAACGGTTTTTTCATATCTGCATGTCAGCCCTCACCAATACCTTTCATTAGATTCCAAACATGATATGCATGTAATAACTTTTTGAAAAAACAAAAACCGGTCGACCTGAAACATTTTTCTCAATTATGCGCGCCAGCCATCACCGAGACCTTTCATTTGATACCAAACACAACATACTTCTGACATTTTTTTTTGCATAAAACAAAAGTCAATCGACATGGAACATATTTGCAATTTCTACAGGCTAGCCCTCACCACCGAGAACTTTCATTTGATACCAAACACTATAAACTTCTGACAACTTTTTGTAAAAAGAAAAGCAGATCGAAATGGAACACTTTTATCTATTCTGCATGCTAGCCCTCAACAAGACCTTTCATATGAGACCAAACTCGACATATTTCTGAAAACTTTTCACAAAAAACAAAAGCCGGTCAACAATAAGCAATTTTGTTAATTTTTCACGAAACCCTTATCAAGTCCTTTATTTTGATACCAAACACCACATACTTCTGACAACTATTTGCGAAAAACAAAAGCCGATCGGCATGGAAAATTTTTGTCAATTCTGCACGCTAGCTCTCAATGAAACCTTTCATTTGAGACCAAATACCACATAGTTCTGACAACTATTTGCGAAAAACAAAAGCCGATCGGCATGGAATATTTTTGTCAATTCTGCACGCTAGCACTCAACGAGACTTTTCATTTGATACGAAACACCACACACTTCTGACAACTTTTTGCAAAAAACAAATACCGATCGACATAGCACATTTTTATCAATTCTGCACGCTAGCCCTCTCCCAGACCTTTCATTTGATATCAAACACGACATACTTCTGACAACTTTTTGCAAAAAACAAAAACCGATCGACACAGTACATTTTTGTCAATTCTGCAGGCTAGCCCTCTCCGAGACCTTTCATTTGATACCAAACACCACACACTTGTGACAACTTTTTGCAAAAAACAAAAACCAATCGACATAGCACATTTTTGTCAATTCTGCACGCTAGCCTTCATCGAGACGTTTCATTTGAGACCAAACTCGACATACCTTTGAGACCTTTTTGCAAAGAACAAAAGCCGATCAACATTAACCATTTTTGTTAATTCTGTACACCAGCCCTTATCGAAACCTTACATTTAATACCAAATACTACACTCTTCTGACAACTTTTTGCAAAAAACAAAAACCGATCGACGTAGTACATTTTTTTCAATTCTGCTCGCTAGCCCTCAACGAGACCTTTCATTTGAGACCAAATTCGACATACTTCTAAAAACTTTTTGCAAAAAACAAAAGCCGATCAACATTAACCATTTTTGTTAATTCTGTACACCAGCCCTTATCGAAACCTTTCATTTGATACCAAACACCACACACTTGTGACAACTTTTTGCAAAAAGCAAAAACCAATCGACATAGCACATTTTTGTCAATTCTGCACGCTAGCCCTCAACGAGACGTTTCATTTGAGACCAAACTCGACATACCTTTGAGAACTTCTTGCAAAAAACAAAAACCGATCGACGTAATACATTTTTTTCAATTCTGCTCGCTCGCCCTCAACGAGACCTTTCATATGAGACCAAACTCGACATACTTCTAAAAACTTTTTGCAAAAAACAAAAGCCTATCAACATAAACCATTTTTGTTAATTCCGCACACCAGCCCTTATCGAAACCTTTCATTTGATACCAAACACCACACACTTGTGACAACTTTTTGCAAAAAACAAAAACCAATCGACATAGCACATTTTTGTCAATTCTGCACGCTAGCCCTCAACGAGACGTTTCATTTGAGACCAAACTCGACATACCTTTGAGAACTTCTTGCAAAAAACAAAAACCGATCGACGTAATACATTTTTTTCAATTCTGCTCGCTAGCCCTCAACGAGACCTTTCATATGAGACCAAACTCGACATACTTCTAAAAACTTTTTGCAAAAAACAAAAGCCTATCAACATAAACCATTTTTGTTAATTCTGCACACCAGCTCCTATCGAAACCTGTCATTTGATACCAAACACCACACACTTGTGACAACTTTTTGCAAAAAACAAAAACCAATCGACATAGCACATTTTTGTCAATTCTGCACGCTAGCCCTCAACGAGACGTTTCATTTGAGACCAAACTCGACGTACCTTTGAGAAAGTGTTGCAAAAAACAAAAGCCGATCAACATTGATAATTTTTGTTAATTTTATACGCCAGTCTTTATCGAGCCCTTTCATTTGATACTAAACACCACATACTTCTCACAACTTTTTCCAAACACGACATTTTTCTGACAACATTTGCAAAAAACAAATTCTAATCTACGTAGAACATTTTTGTCATTCATGCACACCAGTCCACATTGTGTCGTTTCCTTAAAACCCAAGGACGACCTACTTCTTACGAAAAACAAAAGCAGATCGACATGAAACTTTTTTTTTGTCGTTTCAAAACCGGCCCTTATGGTTTTCTTTCTTTTGATATCAAACAAAGCAAAGTGTTTAATTTAATTACGATCATTTGGTTTTTATTTAGTTACTTAATAATTTGGCAACACTGTATTAAAATATTGTAGTTAATTTTTAAATTTATAAATTACCATTGGCAATCCTAATATTATAATAGACACTGTCTTCAGTGAAGTTTTTATAGAAATATTTGTTTTTTGTTTAGTAATTTCATCACACATTTGGCAACATTGACTGATGTAATTCGAAACGTGAAAATTTAAAATAATTAAATGTGTTGTGTAATTAACTTAAAATATTGGTAAAACCTTTGCTCAGGACTATTATTCAGGACACTGTTTTCAAATCTTTGATATCAATGTTCTATTAAAAGATACAATCATTGAAAGTTCATAGACAGATTGTCAAAAGTGACGGATAACTGCGTGATTCTTCTTAAAGTTAGACATGGCCTCTGGGATCCATTGTTTCAAGGTACCAATTTTGCACAGTTTATATTTTTTTACACGAAAACCACTCACAGTAAAAATATGAGACCCCAAAAGGATCGCAATCCTCATTAAACCACATCATGTGATAAAAAAAATTAAAATTATTACATAAATGCTTTAACCTGTTACCCCCAGGGTAAAAATTCGCCGATGCTCTTGATTATTTAAAATATATATAGATAATGAATCAATTAAAATAATATATACGACTAGCGAATTCTCGGCTACGCCGAGCATTCCCTAGAGCTCCGCTGTCCGTGCAAAAAACAAATGCCAATCGACATGGAACAGTTTTTTCATATCTGCACGTCAGCAATTACCGACACCTTTCATTAGATTCCAAACACGATATACTTCTATTAACTTTTGCAAAAAACAAAATTCTGCAAGTTAGTCCTTAACGAGACCTTTTATTTGAGACCATACTCCACATACTTCTAAAAACAAAAGCCGATCAACATTAACCATTTTTGTTAATTCTGCACACCAGCCCTTATCAAAACCTCTCATTTAATATCAAACACCAAACACTTGTGACAACTTTTTGCAAAAAACAAAAACCAATCGACATAGCACATTTTTGTCAATTCTGCACCCTAGCCCTCAATGAGACCTTTCATTTGAGATCAGACTCGACATACTTCTAAAAACATTTCACAAAAAACAAAAGCCGATCAACATTAACCATTTTTGTTAATTTTGCACACCAGACCTTATCGAAACCTTTCATTTGATACCAAACACTACACAATTCTGACAACTTTTTGCAAAAAACAAAAACCGATCGATATGGCATATTTTTGTCCAATCTGCACGCTAGCCCTCAACGAGACGTTTCATTTAAGACCAAACTCTACATATTTTTGAGAATATTTGCAAAAAATAAAAGCCGGTCGACATTGACCATTTTCGTTAATTCTGCACATCAGCCTTCATTGAAACCTTTCATTTGATATCAAACACCCCACACTTCTGATAAAATTTTGCAAACAACAAATACCGATCGACATAGCACATTTTTGTCCATTCTGCATGCTAACCCTCTCCGAGACCTTTCATTTGATACTAAACACGACATACTTCTGACAACTTTTTGCGAAAAACAAAAGCCGTTCGATATGGAACATTTTTGTTTATTCTGCACGCTAGCCTTCATCCAGACCTAGCCTAATATAACATCCGATGTCTTCAGTAAAGTTACTTTGGGAATATTTGTTCTTTGTTTAGTTACTTCATTACACATTTGGCAACATTGATTTATGTAATTCGAAAATACCCAAACACGACATTATTCTGACATCCACAATGTGTCATTTCCTTAAAACCCAAGGACGACCTACTTCTAACATCTTTGTCTTTTCAAAACCGGCCCTTATGGTTTTCTTTCTTTTGATTTCAAACCCAGCAAAGTGTTCAGTTTAATTAGGGACATTTGATTTTTATTTAGTTACTTCATAATTTGGCACTCTGTTTGTATTAAAATATTGTAGTTAATTTTTAAATTTATAAATTACCATCGGCAATCCTAGTATATCAGCCACTGTCTTCAGTGAAGTTCAAGTTTAGGAATATTTGTTTTTTGTTTAGTTATTTTATCACACATTTGGCAACATTGACTTATGTAATTCGAAACGTCAAAATTTAAAATAATTAAATGTGTTGTGTTATAAACACAAAACCTTTGCTCAGGAGTTTTATTCATAACACTGTTTTTAAATCTTCAATGTCAATGTTCTATTAAAAGATACAAACGATTAAAGTTCATGACAGATTGTCAAAAGTGACGGATGACTGCGTGATTCTTCTTAAATTTATACATGGCCTCTGGGATCCATTGTTTCACTTGGCATTTTTGTCTTAGTTTTCGATTTTTCACACAAAAACTATGCACGCTAATAATATGGCACACCCAAAAGCGATTGTCCCTCATTATACCACATCTAAAAAAATAATATTAAAATTATTACATGAATGGTTTGACCTGTACCGGAGAGCAAACTTTACTTGATGCTCGAGATTATTTAAAATATAATAAGTTAAATCTGCACATCAGCCCTTATCGAGCTCTTTCATTTGATACCAAACACCACATACTTCTCACAACTTTTTCCAAAAAACAAAAGCCTTTCGATATGGAACATTTTTGTTCATTCTGCAAGTTAGCCCTCATCAATACCTAGCCTAATATAACGTCCACTGTCTGCAGTAAAGTTCATTTGTCCATATTTGTTTTTTGTTTAGTTACTTCATTACACATTTGCCAACAATACCCAAACTCGACATTTTTCTGACAACATTTTGCAAAAAACGAATTCTAATCTACGTAGAATATTTTTGTCATTCGTGCACACCAGTCAACACTGTGTTGTTTCCGTAAAACCCAGGGACGATCTACTTCTAACAACCTTTTACGAAAACAAATGCAGATCGACATGACACATTTTTATGTCATTTCTTAACCAGCCCGTATGGTTTTCTTTCTTTCGATATCAAACACAGCAAAGTGTTCGATTTAATTAGGAACATTAGATTTTTATTTAGTAACTTCATAATTTGGCAACCCTGTTTGTATTAAAATAATTTAGTTAATTTTTAAATTTATAAATTACCATCGGCAATCCTAATATATCAGCCACTGTCTTCAGTGAAATTCACTTAGGAATATTTGTTTTTTGTTTAGTAATTTCATCACACATTTGTCAACATTGACTTATGTAATTCGAAACGTCAAAATTTAAAATAAATAAATGTGTTTTGTTATTAACTTGGTAAACTTGGTAAAACTTTTGCTCAGGACTATTATTCATGACATTGTTTCTTGATATCAATGTTCTATTAGAAGATACAATCGATTAAAATTCATAGACAGATTGTCAAAAGTGACGGATGACGGCGTGATTCTTCTGAAAGTTAGACATGGACTCTGGGATCCATTGTTTCAAGGTACCAATTTTGCACACTTTTTATTTTTTTACATGAAAACCACTCACAGTAAAAATATGAGACCCGAAAAGGATTGCAGTTCATACTATACCCTACAATTTAAAAAAATATTACAACAATCCCTTGGCTGGTTCAGGCTGTAGCTATTTATAAAAATTAATCGTTTGTCGTGATGAATCTATAGAGAGTGAGATACATTATAGTGAATGTAATCGTTTAGTATAGTGACTAGCGAATTCTCGGCTACGCCGAGTATTCCCTAGAGCTTCACTGTCAACGCAAAAAACAAATGCCGATCGACATAAAACAATTATTTCATATTTACACGTCAGGCCTCACCAAGACCTTTCATTAGATTGCAAACACGATATATATATGTTACCTGCCCAGGAGTTGCAACCATCAGCAGTTCCCGACATCCTGTTATCATGTTATCATATTGTATTACTCTGTATCAAAAACACATGTAAAAGATTGTAAAGAAATATTATATTCAGTCTGGATTTGTATCTTGCTTTGAAAACATTAAATTTAATATTTGTGAATAAAATAATTATTTTTAAAAAACTCATAAACCAGAACCACGAAAATAATTTATATATATATATATATATATATATATATATATATATATATATATATATATATATAGTGGTTTAACACTCCGTTGTGGAGTTGCACCGCTTTTACTTAAGCTTTCTAGATCCTTTTTTGGAGGGGATCGGACTACGTTTCAGTTATTTATTAAATACTCTTCGCTATGATGTTCCATTTCTTCCTATCTCTTGTTTTATTTTTCCAGTTGTTAATTCCCGCTCTTCTTAAATCTTCTTCTACTTCTGCTAGCCATGTTGATCTGGGTCTTCCTCTTCTTTTCTTACTTCCAGGGCTCCATTGCATGATTACTATTATTGGTTCTTCTTCGTCAGCTCTGCTTACGTGTCCTAGCCATTTTACTCTTTGTTTCTTGATTATTTTTATTATATCTTCTCCTTTTAATTCTTTGTCAATCTCATGGTTCATTCTTACTCTGTATTCATTATCAGATATCTTCTTAGGTCCCAGTATCGTTCTTATTATTTTCCTTTCTATTATTCTTAATTTTTCTTCGTCCTTCTTTTTAAATGTCATTGTTTCTGCTGCGTATAATGCTATTGGTCTTATTATTGTTCTATATACTCTCATTTTTGTTGTCTTGCTTAAAATTCCGTTTCGTAGTAATTTTTTATTGGCTTGGAAAGCTCTATTTGTAGCAGCTATTTTTTCTTTTATTTCTTCATCTCTTTCGCCTCTATTTGTTAACATTACACCTAAGTATTTGAATTTGTTTACTTGTTCAAACTCTGCTTCTCCTATTTTAATAGTCTTTTCTTGCACTTCTTTTCCCATTACCATTATTTTAGTCTTTTTTTGGTTGATTTCTAGTCCTATTTTCTTTCCTTCTTTTACTATTTCCTCTAGCATTTTTCTCATTATATTTCTGTTTTTCGTTATTATTACTATGTCGTCTGCATATGCTATTATTTGACTTCCCCCTGTTCTGAGGGTTCCTTTCTTTACTTTTCTCATGGTATATTCCAGTGCTAAATTAAATAATGTGGCAGATAGGGCATCACCTTTTTTTACACCTTTATTTGTTAATATATCTTCCGTTTCTCCTTTTTGTGTTTTAATTCGTATTTTTGATGTTTTCATAGTCATTGCTATCAATCTTCTTAATTTGTTTGGTATTTGTAGTTCTTTCAAAGCTTTCATTAGTTGCTGTCTTTTGATTGAGTCAAAGGCTTGTCTGAAGTCAATGAACAGAATCTCGGTGTTTATGTTGTACTCAAGTGTTTTTTCCATTATCTGTTTAATAATATGTATTGCGTCCGTGGTAGATTTTCCTTTCATAAAACCACATTGATAATTTCCGATAATTCTTGCTGATTCATTTGTTATTCTTCATTGTATTATTGTTGACATTATTTTATAGGTAGTGTTCAGTAACGTGATTCCTCTGTAGTTTTCGCATATTTGTTGGCTTCCTTTCTTATGTATTGTTACAACTTGTCCTGTTTCCCATTCTTTCGGCATTTCTTCCTCCCTCCATATTTTTGCTATAAGTTCATGGATGTGTTTCTGTATTGCTTCGCCTCCGTACTTTAATAATTCCATATTAATATTGTCGCTTCCAGGTGTTTTACCGTTGCGACTATTTTTTATAATTTCTTTTACTTCCTCTAGAGTTGGTTCAGCTATGTGTTTTTCGTTTTCTTCTGGTAATTCACTTTTTATTTCCTGTTCCTCTTCTGTGAGTAGTTCCTTAAAATAATCTGTCCATACCTTTTTGTATTGTTCTTCAGATTCTGCTAGTTGCCTATTTTTATCCTTTATCCCATTTGTCTTGGTGTTATATATTTTAGTTTGTTCTTTTATTTCCTTGTAAAATCTTTTTGTGTTTCTGTTTGCTCTTTCATTCTCAATATTTTTTATTGTATTTTCTATTCATATTCTTTTGTTTTTCCTAATAATTTTATTACATTCCTTTCTTTTTTTCTCATACTTCTCCTTGTCCTCTTTTTTATTTGTTCTTAAATATGTTAATCTTGCGTTTCTCTTTTCATCTAGTATTATTTTAATTTCTTCATTAAACCAGGCTTTTTTATTGTTTGCATTCTTATTTTCATGTCCTATCCATTTTTGAGCAGCGTCGTTAATACATCTTTTTATCCAGCACCATTTTTTTCTATATCTTCCATTTTATGTTCTTCCTTTTTTATGTTTTTTTCTACCTCCTCTTCGTATTTCTCTCTCGAGCTTTCATTGTTTATATTTTCTATATTCCATTAAATTCTCGTTATATTTTTTCTATCACATGTTTTAACTTTGTTTCGTATCTTTGTTGTTACCATGTAGTGATCCGAGTCGGCACATGCTCCTCTGTACGTCCTTACGTTTAGTATCGAAGATTGCCTCCTTTTCGTTACTAGTACGTGGTCTATTTGTGTTTGAGTCTTATTGTCTGGTGCTGTCCATGTTACTTTATGTATTTTGGGGTGTTTATACTTCGTGCTACTTATTATCATGTTAGTCTTTATTGCTAATTCGCATAACCTTTGACCATTATCATTTGTTCTTTCATGTATTGTGTGTGTACCTGCGACTTGTTGTATGTAGTTCTCTCTTCCTATCTGTGCGTTAAAGTCGCCCATTATAATGCTTAGGTCTTCCTTCGGTATTTTTTCAATTTCCTCTTCCAGATTCTTATAAAAATCTTCTTTCCTTTCATTTGTTGCATTCTCCGTAGGTGCATACACATTTAATATCGATATGTTGACAGGTGATCCTTCTATTCTAATGTATGCCAACCTTTCATTAATTGCTTTAAATTCTATTATTTTTTCTTTTAATTTTTTTAAAACTATGAATGATACCCCATATTTCCCCTGTTTATCTCCGGAATATAATGTTGTATAGTAATTGTTCTTGATTATACCTTCACCGCCCCATCTTGTTTCCTGAATCGCTGCCAGATTAATATCATATCTTTTCAATTCTTGCGCTACTTCTTCCATCTTTCCTGGTTGGAGCATCGTTCTTATATTCCATGTACTAAATTTTAACATTTTGTTCTTTTTCCTATTTACTTTTTTTGTTTTAATTGTATTTATTGCCTTTTTCTTATCTTTATATCCTTTTCCTCGCTTTCCGTATTCCATATTGCCATCATCGTTCTCCATTGTTAGTTGTTTAAGTTTTTTGGAGCTTTATCTTCTTGTTTTTTTATATTCATCTTCTCTTCGTCCCATATATACCAAGTCTCATTTATTTTTAGTTTTTTATACCCTATCATATACTATTTTGATTGATTCACTATCTATATATATATATATTTGGATTCATCTCGACGATCACCGATCCTGTGTCCAGCTTAAACTCCTGGTCCATTTAAGTAATTGCTGTAATTTTTTTCTCAAGTTGTAGTGTCTATTGTACCGGAGTGCCTTTTGGGGGTGTCATATTTTTACTGTGAGTGGTTTTTGTTTAAAAAAATAAAAACTGAGTAAAATTGGTACATTGAAACAATGGATCCCAGAGGCCATGTCTACATTTAAGAAGAATCACGGTTCTCATCCGTCAAATTTGACAATTCAATATGAAACTTTTATTTGATTTTTTTGGAAAATGTGAAGAGATATTACGAATTGAATTATGTTTTCATATATTATAATAGTGAGCGAAATATATACAAATACACTGAATGTTAAATGTGGTGTATTTAAAATATTTCTTTTTTGACATTTTATGTTTATCATATGTTAGAGCCGTCAAAAATTCGTGGTACAAGTTTTATATTTTCAAAGACAAATATACAGAAATAAAAGTAATCTATGTTTAAAAGAATATGTACAATACACTTTGTGATGTAAGTATATCATTTTAAATTTGTTTCACTGTATTTAAATATGTATTTTCATTTCAGTTGCAATTTTTAATTGGTTCCCCAAACAAGAGTACATTTATAGAAGAGAAATAACATAAAACTACTGAAATGTAACTGATTATCATAAAAGTGCATTGTACATAATAATTTACGGCAAACCTTATTTACAATATTTAAATTTTCATGACTTATGACGTTTGTCAAAACGTCAGTTCTAATCAAGCAATCATAATGCAAGTCTTGTATTTGCTTGGAGAAATATATAGTAAAATTAGTTTAAAAGTAAAATTACACTACATTTTGTAATGTAAGTGTGTAATTTTATATTTTCTTGGCTGTATTTAGATGTGTTTTTATTTCAGTTATAGTTTTTAATTGGTAAGTTATCCAAACAAGATTATATTTATAGAAAAGAAATATCATAAAAATACGGATAATAACACTATTCACATAAAACTAAATTCTGGAAATCAAACAAGGTGCGTCGCATTCAGTCATAAACTCATTTATTTAAAAATACTGACAAACCTCTCCTTCATACCCTTTTGAAAGAAATGTTTAACAATTTATTGTACAATAATTATTTTAAATTTTGTATCTGGATTATATTAAACTGTAAGTAACTGCATTTTATACATTCTTTATGCATTTCATCAAATTGAAATGATGAAATTGATTACAACAAAGATTAGATTTTTAAAAATTCTATTATATTTTGTTATGGAGTGAGTTGATTTTTTAAATGAAAACGTTTAAAGAAATAAAGTATCTATCCAATTATTCATTTTAATTGATATTTCAAACAATAAACACTTTCTGAAACCAAATATTAATCGAGATATAAGTTTGATGACATACGCTCTCAGTCAAATGTGACCGGGAATGAATTGCATGAAAATTAGTTTAAGGTTAATTTTGGATGATGAAAGTTGCGAGCAGGGTTTGCAAGTTCTCACAGTTAGTTTTAATTATTATTCTGTAATTATAAACATATATCATTTTAAAATATATTATTATTCTTTTATATTCATTGGATAGTAAATGAAAATTACTTTATGAACATTATTATTTCATATATTTTATTCAATTAAAATTTGTCGAACGAAGTGTCCCTATTTAAATTATAAGATATATTTCAAAGAGATTTATTTAGAAACAAAAAATATTTAAAATTTAACAATGAGCCTTTAGGTTACCGAAAATTTAAAAGAAAACGGACGGCTTTGATTGTTAGCTGCTAATTTGTAAATATTCGGGATCCTAAAAGCCCATTGTTAATTGTTAAGATATATTTATAATATTTTTATTAAAAAAATATTGTGTTCTAATTAAATTTATTAGTGTCTTTAAATTTTAAAATTCACCCTTAATGGTTACATTCAGTAATCCGACTGTGTAACACATGTCTGAACGCATCCAAAATATAGTTGTCAAATTATCTTGTCATTTTGACATTGCTGAAAATATAAGTATTAGACTTTATTATGTGTTTAAAATCAATAAGACTAGATATTCATTTTTCTGTATTATCAAGAAGAGACTTCATGTTATTAAGAAATGTAAAGAAGTTAGCAATTTATGTGTATCACAACTTGTACAAATGAAACTACTGCAAGAAACAAAGTTGTTGTTTATCATAGGTGTTATTTCTATAATTTTATCTTTAACTATAACTGTGTAGTGAAGTCACATTTAAATAAAAATTCTAAAATACAGTCCAAAACTAATCAGTCTATGATTTGGAACAAGCATTTACAAGTACAGTTTAGAAAAATATCATAAAGTTTCAATTAAATCATTCTACATAAAAACGTCTGGAAATTGTCTTGATATTCTTTTTACATTTTCAGAACATAGGCAAACAAATTTTGTCTGAAACGAGTGCATAAAGTTATTATACTTATAGCGAAATTGAAAGCACATTAAATAGGGCTGGAAGTGCAAAAATAAAATCAGTAGAAAGAAGAAATCAAAAAATAAAAACCGTCATAAATATTTCATACGATAGACAAATTCGCAATAATACTACATATTCTGTAATGAACTCTTTCATTGTAGATGTACATATGTACCAATAGAATTAGATTGGTACAGAGAAAATATGACAATGATTATTATAATGAAAATGTTGTTGATAAGAATCAATGGCTACAATTTTTATTGTAATCAAGCTATGCGTTATGGCTTGGAAACCGAAAGTAAAGCGAAATTAGTATTTCAAGTTTCAACTAATTATATTATACATGAAATTGGACCTGTTGTGTTGTAATATTATCTAACCAACCATACTTAACATGTAGTGATGATATTTTTATCAAAACAGAAAACGGATTTGAACTTCTGGAAATAAAATGTCCTTATTCCTGTCAAAAAAAATTCATTTTAGATTTACAAAATAAGAAGTCAGCTGTAAATAATTTGCTTCTTTTCACATCATACTGGTGATTTGTAAATAAATAAAACAACACTAGCGCCACCAGTTAGTTTGATATGTCACAAAGTATTCAAAATATTATTATGTTCTTGTTTTTGCTTAGAATAATAAATTTCATTTATGCCTAAAAATAATATTTTTATTCATATACATATAAAATTAAATATAAACATATTTAATTGTTGAATAATTATATCGATTCCTTCTTTAGCAGATGCAATGAAATTCATAAATAGTGACATCTATGTGATTTTTTTTAACTATTAAAATATTGATTTTTTCTGATATATACAGAAACAAATTTTACAAAGACTGGTTTAAACGGTATTGTTAAACCTATAAAAATTATGTGTGTATATTATTTAAAAATATAGATTTATTAATTCAAAAATATTATTGTATAGTAATTAAATTTATAAACAAAGTTATAGTTATTTTTAATATAAGAATGCATTAATTTTAAATAAAATAATAAATTATCAATGAGCGGAAAGTGTAAATAGAAAATTTATTCAAAAATTTGTTTCATTTATCAAGGCAATCTTAATTTATTTTCTAAAAAACCTTAAATTTTATTTCATTAATATATCATTAAATATGAATAACTATAAAAGTAAGTTGACTTTATAGAATGCCTTTTTAATTTTTGAACAACTTATATTCCTAGGCTTTTAGCGCTAAAATGAATAGGTAAAGAGATACAGAAGTATGAAAAAAGTAACATTAAAATCTACACTCGGTATACAGCTGTGCAATAAAACAAAGAACATAGGACTTAAAAATGCGATTTCAAAAATTTTTGAATACTTTCTCTCCTGATATATTTAGAGCAAAACTATAAAAGTACAAAGTTGTTCCAATTTTAATTGTACATCAGATAAAATCATAATCGATTGTACCGCACGTCTATTGTATGAAATATATTAAATATAAAATATAACTTTTTCGCTAAAAATCAGACAGTTATCTGGGAGTTTATTATTGTTATTATATCATTCTAGTAAATGTTATAATTGATATTAATTATTAATTTTTGCTAAAGTCTAAAATTATCTTAAAAATGATTGTTTTCTATGTAAACGTTTTCTGTCTTGAATAAATGACAAATATATTTTACGTTGACCGGCTTTTGTTCTTTTCAAAAAATTGTTAGAAATATGTCATGTTTGGTATCAAATGAAAGGTCTCGTTGTGCGCTAGCGTGCAGAAATGTAAAAATTATACATGTCGATCGACTTTTGTTTTGTGCGAAAAGTTGTCAGAAGTATGTCGTGTTTGGTATCAATTGAAAGGTCTCGATTAAGGCTGGTGTGCATAAATGACAAAAATGTTTCATGTCGATCGGCTTTTGTTTTTTTGCAAAAAGTTATTGGAAATATATCGTGTTTGGAATCTAATTTTGACTTTTCCAATGTCAAAAGGCAATGTTGCCAAATGTGTAATGAAGGAACTAAATTAAAACCAAATATTCCTAAACTAACTTCACTGAAGACGGTGTCAGTTGTATTAGGGTTGACAATATTAATTTATAAATTTAAAAATTAACTACAATTTTTTAATACAAACAGTGTTGCCAAATTATGAAGTAACTAAATAAAAATCAAATGAACCTAATTAAATGGAACACTTTGCTGTGTTTGATATCAAAAGAAAGAAAACCATAATGGCCGGATATGAAATGACAACAAAATGTGTCATGTCGATCTGCATCTGTTTTTCGGAAAAAATTGTTAGAAGTAGGTTTTCTTTGGGTTTTAAGAAAACGACAAAATGTGGACGGGTGTGCACGAATGACAAAAATGTTCTACGTAAATTAGAATTTGTTTTTTTGCAAAATGTTGGCATGTAGAATTAACAAAAATGATCAATGTTGATCGGCTTTTGTTTTTTGCAAAACTTTCTCAAAGGTACGACGAGTTTGATTTCAAATGAAAGGTCTCGTTGACGGCTAGCATGCAGAATTGACAAAAATGATCCATTACGATCTGCTTTTCTTTTTTACAAAAAGTTTTCAGAAGTTTATAGTGTTAGGTATCAAATGAATGTTCTTGGTGTGGGCTAGCCTGTAGAAATTTCAAAAATGTTCCATGTCGATAGACTTTTGTTTTATGCAAAAAAAATGTTAAAAGTATGCTGTGTTTGGTATCAAATGAAAGGTCTTGGCGAGGGCTCGCGTAGAAAATTGACAAAAATGATCTATGTCGATCGGCTATTGTTTTATGCAACAAGTTGTCAGAAATATGTCGTGTTTGGCACTGAATGAAAGGTCTCGTTGAGGGCTAGCGTGCAGAATTGACAGAAATGTTCCATTCCGATCGGCGTTTGTTTTCTGCAAAAAGTTCTCAAAAGTATGTCAAGTTTGCTCTCAAATGAAACGTCTTGTTGAGAGCTAGCGTGCAGAATTGACAAAAATGTGCCATGTCAATCGGTTTTTGTTTTTTGCAAAAAGTTGTCAGAAGTGTGTGGTGTTTGGTATTAAATAAAAGGGTTCAATAACGGCTGGTGTGCAGAATTAACGAAAATGGTCAATGTCGATCGGCTTTTGTTTTTTGCAAAAAGTTGTCACAAGTATATAGTGTTTGGTATTAAATGAAATGTCTCGGTGTGGGCAAGCGTGCAGATATGATAAAAATGTTCCATGTCGATCGACTTTTGTTTTATGCAGAAAGTTGGCAGAAGTGTGTCGTGTTTGGTATCAAATGAAATGTCTCGGTGAGGGCTGGAGTACATAAATGACAAAAATGGTTCATGTCGACTGGCTTTTGTTTTTTGCAAAAAAATATTAGAAGTATATCGTGTTTGCAATCTAATGTAAGGTATCGGTGAGGCCGGACGTGCAGATATGAAATAATTGTTTCATGTCGATCGGTATTTGTTTTCTGCACTGACAGCGGAGCTCTAGGGAATGCTCGGCGTAGCCGAGAATTCGCTAGTCATATACTATTTTGATAGATTCACTATATATATATATCTATATTTGGATTCATCTCGAGCATCGCAAAAAGTTTGCTCACGGGTACAGGTCAAACCATTCATGGAATAATTTTAATATTATTTTATTAGATGTGGTTTAAAGTGGAATAGGGCCTTTTTGGGGTCTCATATTTTTACTGTGAGTGGTTTTCGTGTAAAAAATCGAAAACTAGGCGAAAAAGGAAAACTGGAACAAAACTGAAAAAAATATCCTAGATGCCAGGTTTAAATTTAAAAAGAATTACTGTGCCATCCGTCATTTTTGACAATTCAATATGAAACTTTTAATTGATTGATTTTGAAAATGAAAAGAGATATTGTAAAGGTAATTATATTTTTACACATTATAATAGTGAGCGAAATATATACAAATACACTGAATGTTAAGTGTGGTGTATTTAAAATATTTAATTTTATGACATTGACGTTTATCATTCGTTGGTCTATAACCAAAAAAGTCGTTACATAAGTTTTATATTTTCAAAGAGAAATATACAGAAATATAAAATAAACTTTGTTTAAAAGAATATGTACAATACACTTTGTGATGTAAGTATATCATTTTAAATTTGTTTCACTATATTTAAATATATATTTTCATTTCAGTTATAATTTTTAATTGGTTACCCAAACAACAGTACATTTATAGAAGAGAAATAACATAAAATTACTGACAATAACACTACTGAAGTGTAACTGATTATCATAAAAGTGAATTGTACATAATAATTTACCGCAAACCTTATTTACAATATAATCAAACAATCATAATGCAAGTCTTGTATTTGCTTGGAGAAATATATAGTAAAATTAGTTTGAAAGTTAAATTACACTACTTTCTGTAATGTAAGTATGTAATTTTGTATATTCTTGGCTGTATTTAGATATGTGTTTTCATTTCAGTTATAGTTTTTAATTGGTTAAGATATCCGAACAAGAATATATTTATAGAAAAGAAATAAGATAATATTACGGATAATAATACTATTGACAAAAAAATAAATTCTGGAAATCAATCAAGCCATGTCGTATTCAGTCATAAACACATTTATTTAAAAATACTGACAAACCTTTCCTTCATACCCACTTGGAAGAAATGTTTAATAATTTATTGTACAATAATTATTTTAAATTATGTATCTGGATTATAATAAACTGTAAGTAACTGCATTTTATACATTCTTTATGTATTCTCTCATCAAATTTCAGATGAAAGTAGCTGATTACAACAAAGATTTAATTTTTAAAATTCTATTGAATTTTGTTATGGAATGAAATGATTTGTTAGATAAAAACGTTTATAAAAACAACGTATCTATCCAACTATTCATTTATCATTGATATTTCAAACAATAAACACTTTCTGCAACCAAATATTAATCGAGAAATGCGTTTTCTATAATAAAGCAATTTGTTAGATGAAAATCATTATTATAATGTATCCTTGAAAATGAAACCAGAAAAATTGCACGATATTATAAAATTTAACAAAAATGGTTCATTTGACACTTGAGTTGGAGACAACTAAGTAAAAAATGTCATATTTAGTAAAATGTATAATGAAATATTGTACGAAATTTAATAAGAAATCATCTCCAATACAGGTACTTTTATATAGAATATAAATATTTATATATTAATATTAAATATTTTATTTTTTAGATGAGACTATAACCTACACGTACTCAGATACACTAACATGGATATTTTAATAAACTAAAACAATCTATTGGGCAATAATTATAAAAATAAGTAATAGTAAAACATATTCTTTATTAAATGCAAACTAAAGAATATTCCAGAATGGATTATTTAATCAAGAAAACTGCATTTCAAAATTGATTTACACTCTGACGTTTAAAAAACTATATTTGATTACTATTCAAACACTTCCAAAGGTAAATTCATACTGTACAGTATTCTTCCCTTATATATAAATACTTTTTAAATGTAATTTATAAATATTTTAGATAGTTAGACTATAGATTTTGTCTGATTACGTGGACAAAATTGACAAGCCTTTATTTCATACAGTTTTGGAGGGAATTGTTTAACAATTTATTGTAAAATAATTAGTACATAAATAAATGATGTATCTGGACTTTATTAAACTTTTATTAATTGCAATTTACTCTTTCTTTATACGCATTTCTTAACATTTCTGATGAAAACATTTGATTACAATGGAGATTACATTTTTCAAAATTTTGTAGTATTTTATAATGAAATGAGATGATTTCTCAGATGTAAACGTTTACATAAACAAATTATCTATCCGTTTATCCATTTGTAACTGATGTATGAAACAATAAACATCATTTCAAACCAAATATTCATATTCTCTTAGTCGAACTTGACTGTGATTGTACTGCACGAAAATTCATGTTTTCATTAGGAAATAATGCAAAAGAACGTATAAAAATTGGTTACTTTATCTACAACTAACAGGCATATAAATTTTCAGTTATGTGTGAGTAGTTCATATATACCTCAACAGATGGCGCCACAGGATCACTTAAATTCCAAAATAACTATTCAAATTGTATTTATTATACTTTTATAATCATTTATATTGATATTTATAATAAAAAATAAATTATTAATAACAATAACAATAGTTGTAGATAAATACATATATAATTCAGCTTCATAAATATATAAATGAACATAGCAACAGAAAAACATGAATATAATCATGTTTTTTTTGGCAATATAAAAATGTATCAGTTTATAAATTTTGGTATGTTATTTCACATTATTTATATTTATAAAATAGATAATTATTTAAAAATAATACATTTTTATATATTCTTTAACTAACTTCATACTTATTGTGTCAAGTGATGACAGTTATGCTGTCAAACTTAATGTATTGTATGAAACTACAAATTTTGCTAAGGTATAATAAAAAAGAATGTTTGAAAATTAGTTAAATTCATCTTTGAATAATTTTTTTCAAGGTATGATATAAATAATAAATATAAATAATAAATAAAAAATTAGGATCGAGGCGGTCTCAAACCAGAGCAAGTGGTAAGTTATTATTATTTATTTGCTAAACGGTCTCGCGTGCCGCTTATAAATTGTTATAAATAAATAATATACATTACAACAAATGTTTATAGGTACAACACATAGTAGCATCCCCCGTAGAAGAGTGTGAAAAAAATTCCTCAAGTTCAAAACTTGATAAATTAAACATATATTTTTATTTATTTCCTAAACGGTCTCGCGTGTCGCTTTGAAATGGTTATAAATAAATAATATACATTACAACAAATGTTTTTTAGTTTCATCATCGTCATTATATATTATTAAAAGTAGTCTTAGTATTATGATTGGCTATTGCAAAACTGCGAAGTTCTTAAATTTTATTTCCTGGAAATAAATATTAACATTTGCTTCCACAGGCGTTTATTGTTATTATTTTTTTGTACAATCAATTTGATATCAATACTTCAAATATTCCTTACAATTATTATTTATTATTATCTTCTTCATTAGCTGCATGGTTTTAATTTATTCAAATTACTAAAATAAAAATACGGTATAATAAAAATTCGCACGTCCATGAACATAAATTTAAAATTTTCTTCCTAGATATACAAGCTGTTCCATTTAAGCGTGCCACCATTGCTATCTCGAGAACTATAAGAGCTACGAGATTGGTTAAATTAGCAAAGAACCATCATTTTACAAGACTAATACAATGAGCAAAAAAAATGTTTTTTTCGACCAGTGGTTCTCAAAATACGGGACACAACTTTCTTATTTTAAATGGAAATATATATTTATTTTTAGGTTATTCGATAGAGTATTTTTTTCTGAATTCAACAATATAAACATCATATACTATTTTGATAGATTCATAAAACATAACGTATTTAATTAATATAAATTTTGACATTTCCAATGTCAAAAGTCAATGTTGCCAAATGGGTGATGAAGTAACTAAATTAAAACCAAATATTCCTAAACTAACTTCACTCAAGAGGGTGGCAGTTGTATTAGGATTGACAATATTAATTTATATATTTAAAAATTAACTACTATTTTTTAATACAAACAGTGTTGCCAAATTATAAAGAAACTAAATAAAAATCAAATATTTGATATCAAAAGAAAATCATAAGAGCCGGTTTTGAAATGACAAAAAAAAAATGTCATGTCGACCTGCATTTGTTTTCACAAAAAGTTGTTAGAAGTAGGTCGTTCTTGAGTTTTAATGAAACGACACAATGTGGACTGGTGTGCACGAATGACAAAAATGTTCTACGTCGATTAAAATTTGTTTTTTGCAAAATGTTGTCAGAAATATGTCGTGTTTGGTATCAAATGAAAGGTCTCGGAGAGGGCTAGCGTGCAGAATTGACAAAAATGTTCCATGTCGATCGGCTTTTGTTTTATGCAAAAAGTTGTCAGATGTATGTCGTGTTTGGTATCAAATGAAAGGTCTCGTTGAGGGCTAGCCTGCAGAATTGACAAAAATGTACTATATCGATTGGTTTTTGTTTTTTGCAAAAAGTTGTCAGAAGTCTATCGTGTTTGATATCAAATGAAAGGTCTCGGAGAGGGCTAGCGTGCAGAATTGATAAAAATGTGCCATGTCGATCGGTATTTGTTTTTTGCAAAAAGTTGTCAGAAATGTGTGGTGTTTGGTATCAAATGAAAAGTCTCGTTGAGGGCTAGCGTGCAGCATTGACAAAAATGTTCCATGTCGATCGGCTTTTGTTTTATGCAAAAAGTTGTCAGAAGTATGTCGTGTTTGGTATCAAATGAAAGGTCTCGGAGAGGGTTAGCGTGCAGAATTGACAAAAAATGTGCTATGTCGATCGGTTTTTGTTTTTTGGAAAAAGTTGTCAGAAGTGTGTGGTGTTTGGTGTCAATTGAAAGGTTTCGATAAGGGCTGGTGTGCAGAATTAACAAAAATGGTTAATGTTGATCGACTTTTGTTTTTTGCAAAAAGTTTTTAAAAGTATGTCGAGTTTGGTCTCAAATGATAGGTCTCGTTGAAGGCTGGCGTGCAGAATTGACAAAAATGTTCCATTTCGATCGGCTTTTGTTTTCTGCAAAAATTTCTCATTAGTATGTCGAGTTTGGTATTAAACAAAACGTCTGGCTGAGGGCTAGCCTGTAGAAAAAAAATGTCAGAAGTATGTTGTGTTTGGTATCAAATGAAAGGTCTCGTAAAGGGCTGGCGTGCATAATTGAGAAAAATGTTTCATGTCGACCAGTTTTTGTTTTTTTCAAAAAGTTATTACATGCATATCGTGTTTGGAATCTACTGAAAGGTATCGGTGAGGGCTGACATACAGATATGAAAAAACCGTTTTATGTCGATTGGCATTTGTTTTTTTTTGCACTGACAGCGGAGCTCTAGGGAATGCTCAGCTGAGCTGACATGTAAAATTGACAGAAATGGTTCATGTTGACCCGTTTTTGTTTTTTGGAAAAAGATGTTAGAAATATGTCGTGTTTGGTATCAAATTAAATGATGAGGGCTGATGTGCAGAAGTGACAAAAAATTGCCAAGTTGTTCTGCATTTGTTTTTTTACAATTACTTGCCGGAAATGAAAGCATTCGACAAAACCTGCCTTGCAGAAATAAAATTAGCTTTCAAATGTTAATGTTTCACTGACGCCGGAGGCCTAGGGAACGCTCAGCGTAGCTGAGCATTCGCTAGTCATATACTATTTTGATAGATTCACTATATATATATCTATATTTGGATTCATCTCGAGCATCGCAAAAACTTTGCTCACGGGTACAGGTCAAACCATTCATGTAATAATGTTAATATTATTTTATTAGATGTGGTTTAAAGTGGCATAGGGCCTTTTTGGGGTCTCATATTTTTACTGTGAGTGGTTTTCGTGTAAAAAATCAAAAACTAAGCCAAAAAGGAAAACTGGAACAAAACTGAAAAAAATATCCTAGATGCCAGGTTTAAATTTAAAAAGAATTACTGTGCCATCCGTCATTTTTGACAATTCAATATGAAACTTTTAATTGATTTATTTTGAAAATGAAAAGAGATATTGTAAAGGTAATTATATTTTTACACATTATAATAGTGAGCGAAATATAAACAAATACACTGAATGTTAAGTGTGGTGTATTTAAAATATTTAATTTTATGACATTGACGTTTATCATTCGTTGGTCTATAACCAAAAAAGTCGTTACACAAGTTTTATATTTTCAAAGAGAAATATACAGAAATATAAAATAAACTTTGTTTAAAAGAATATGTACAATACACTTTGTGATGTAAGTATATAATTTTAAATTTGTTTCGCTGTATTTAAATTTGTATTTTCATTTCAGTTATAATTTTTAATTGGTTACCCAAACAAGAGTACATTTATAGAAGAGAAATAACATAAAATTACTGACAATAACACTACTGAAGTGTAACTGATTATCATAAAAGTGCATTGTACATAATAATTTACGGCAAACCTTATTTACAATATAATCAAACAATCATAATGCAAGTCTTGTATTTGCTTGGAGAAATATATAGTAAAATTAGTTTAAAAGTAATATTACACTACTCTCTGTAATGTAAGTATGTAATTTTGTATATTCTTGGCTGTATTTAGATATGTGTTTTCATTTCAGTTATAGTTTTTAATTGGTTAAGATATCCAAACAAGAATATATTTATAGAAAAGAAATAAAATAATATTACGGATAATAATACTATTGACAAAAAAATAAATTCTGGAAATCAATCAAGCCGCGTCGTATTCAGTCATAAACACATTTATTTAAAAATACTGACAAACCTTTCCTTCATACCCACTTGGAAGAAATGTTTAATAATTTATTGTACAATAATTATTTTAAATTATGTATCTGGATTATAATAAACTGTAAGTAACTGCATTTTATACATTCTTTATGTATTCTTTCATCAATATTCAGATGAAAGTAGTTGATTACAACAAAGATTTGATTTTTGAAAATTCTATTGAATTTTGTTATGGAATGAAATGATTTGTTAGATAAAAACGTTTATAAAAACAACGTATCTATTCAATTATTCATTTATCATTGATATTTAAAACAATAAACACTTTCTGCAACCAAATATTAATCGAGAAATGCGTTTTCTATAATAAGGCAATTCGTAGGATGAAAATCATTATTATAATGTATCCTTGAAAATGAAACCAGAAAAATTGCACGATATTATAAAATTTAACAAAAATGGTTCATTTGACACTTGAGTTGGAGACAACTAAGTAAAAAATGTCATATTTAGTAAAATGTATAATGAAATATTGTACGAAATTTAATAAGAAATCATCTCCATTACAGGTACTTTTATATAGAATATAAATATTTATATATTAATAGTTAAATATTTTATTTTTTAGATGAGACTATAACCTACACGTACTCAGATAAACTAACATGGATTTTTTAATAAACTAAAACAATCTATTGGGCAATAATTATAAAAATAAGTAATAGTAAAACATATTCTTTATTAAATGCAAACTAAAGAATATTCCAGAATGGATTATTTAATCAAGAAAACTGCATTTCAAAATTGATTTACACTCTGACGTTTAAAAAACTATATTTGATTACTATTCAAACACTTCCAAAGGTAAATTCATACTGTACAGTATTCTTCCCTTATATATAAATACTTTTTAAATCTAATTTATAAATATTTTAGATAGTTAGACTATAGATTTTGTCTGATTACGTGGACAAAATTGACAAGCCTTTATTTCATACAGTTTTGGAGGGAATTGTTTAACAATTTATTGTAAAATAATTAGTATATAAATAAATGATGTATCTGGACTTTATTAAACTTTTATTAATTGCAATTTACTCTTTCTTTATACGCATTTCTTAACATTTCTGATGAAAACATTTGATTACAATAGAGATTACATTTTTCAAAATTCTGTAGTATTTTATAATGAAATGAGATGATTTCTCAGATGTAAATGTTTACATAAACAAATTATCTATCCATTTATCCATTTATAATTGATGTATGAAACAATAAACATCTTTTCAAACCAAATATTCATATTCTCTTAGTCGAACTTGACTGTGATTGTACTGCACGAAAATTCATGTTTTCATTAAGAAATAATGCAAAAGAACGTATAAAAATTGGTTACTTTATCTACAACTAACAGGCATATAAATTTTCAGTTATGTGTGAGTAATTCATATATACCTCAACAGATGGCGCCACAGGATCACTTAAATTCCAAAATAACTATTCAAATTGTATTAATTATACTTTTATAATCATTTATATTGATATTTATAATAAAAAATAAATTATTAATAACAATAACAATAGTTGTAGATAAATACATATATAATTCAGCTTCATAAATATATAAATGAACATAGCAACAGAAAAACATGAATATAATCATGTTTTTTTTGGCAATATAAAAATGTATCAGTTTATAAATTTTGGTATGTTATTTCACATTATTTATATTTATAAAATAGATAATTATTTAAAAATAATACATTTTTATATATTCTTTAACTAACTTCATACTTATTGTGTCAAGTTATGACAATTAAGTTCTGTCAAACTGAATGTATTGTATGAAAATACAAATATTGTTAAGATATAATAAAAATACATAAAATTGGATTAAACGTATTATTTAAAACTTTTCTTCTTATGTATTTTGATGATTAAACCGTTGTATCTCAAAATCCTTATGCGCGGGAAATTTAAAATCTCTATAATTTCATTTATTTATCAACATGTATTTTTATTTATTTCCTAAACGGTCTCGCGTGCCGCTTTGAACGTGTTATAAATAAATAATATACATTACAACAAATGTTTCTAGGTCTAACACATAGTAGCACCCCCCGTAGAAGGGTGTGAAAAAAATTCATCAATTTCCAAAGTTGGAATATTAAATATATGATATTATTTGATAAGTTATGTGTGAGTAGTTCATATACAGGGTGTTCCATTTAAGCGTGCCACCATTTCTATCTCGAGAACTATAAGAGCTACGAGGTTGGTTAAATTAGCAAAGAACCACCATTTTACAAGACTAATACAAAGAGCAAAAAAAACTTTTTTTTGACCTGTGGTTCTCAAAATACGGGACACAACTTTCTCTTTTTAGATGGGAACATATGTTTGTTTTTAGATTATTCGATAGAGCATTTTTTTCTGAATTCAGCGATATAAACATCATATACTATTTTGATAGATTCACTATCTATATATCTATCTATCTATCTATCTATCTATCTATCTATCTATATTTGGATTCATCACGACGATCAGGCATCGTTTGTCCAGCTCAAACTCCTAGACCATTCGAGTAATTGCTGTAATTTTTTTTCCAAGTTGTAGTGTCTATTGTGCCGGAGTGCCTTTTGGGGGTCTCATATTTTTACTGTGAGTGGTTTTTGTTTAAAAAAATAAAAACTGTGCAAAATTGGTACACTGAAACAATGGATCCCAGAAGCCATGTCAAATGTGAGAAGAATCACGGTTCTCATCCGTCAAATTTGACAATTCAATATGAAACTTTTATTTGATTTTTTTGGAAAATGTGAAGAGATATTATGAATTGAATTATGTTTTCATATACTATAATAGTGAGCGAAATATATACAAATATACTGAATGTTAAATGTGGTGTATTTAAAATATTTCTTTTTTGACATTTCACGTTTATCATATGTTAGAGCCGTCAAAAATTCGTGGTACAAGTTTTATATTTTCAAAGACAAATATACAGAAATAAAAGTAATCTATGTTTAAAAGAATATGTACAATACACTTTGTGATGAAGTATATCATTTTAAATTTGTTTCACTGCATTTAAATATGTATTTTCATTTCAGTTACAATTTTTAATTGGTTACCCAAACAAGAGTACCTTTATAGAAGAGAAATGACATAAAATTACTGACAATAACACTACTGAAATGTAACTGATTATCATAAAAGTGCATTGTACATAATAATTTACGGCAAACCTTATTTACAATATAATCAAACAATCATAATGCAAGTCTTGTATTTGCTTGGAGAAATATATAGTAAAATTAGTTTAAAAGTAAATTGTATTGTACGAAATTTAATAAGAAATCATCTCCAATACAGGTACTTATATAGAATATAAATATTTATATATTAATAGTTAAATATTTTATTTTTTAGATGAGACTATAACCTACACGTACTCAAATACACTAACATGGATTTTTTAATAAACTAAAACAATCTATTGGGCAATAATTATAAAAATAAGTAATAGTAAAACATATTCTTTATTAAATGCAAACTAAAGAATATTCCAGAATGGATTATTTAATCAAGAAAACTGCATTTCAAAATTGATTTACACTCTGACGTTTAAAAAATTATATTTGATTACTATTCAAACACTTCCAAAGGTAAATTCATACTGTACAGTATTCTTCCCTTATATATAAATACTTTTTAAATCTAATTTATAAATATTTTAGATAGTTAGACTATAGATTTTGTCTGATTACGTGGACAAAATTGACAAGCCTTTATTTCATACAGTTTTGGAGGGAATTGTTTAACAATTTATTGTAAAATAATTAGTATATAAATAAATGATGTATCTGGACTTTATTAAACTTTTATTAATTGCAATTTACTCTTTCTTTATACGCATTTCTTAACATTTCTGATGAAAACATTTGATTACAATAGAGATTACATTTTTCAAAATTCTGTAGTATTTTATAATGAAATGAGATGATTTCTCAGATGTAAACGTTTACATAAACAAATTATCTATCCATTTATCCATTTGTAACTGATGTATGAAACAATAAACATCTTTTCAAACCAAATATTCATATTCTCTTAGTCGAACTTGACTGTGATTGTACTGCACGAAAATTCATGTTTTCATTAAGAAATAATGCAAAAGAACGTATAAAAATTGGTTACTTTATCTACAACTAACAGGCATATAAATTTTCAGTTATGTGCGAGTAGTTCATATATACCTCAACAGATGGCGCCACAGGATCACTTAAATTCCAAAATAACTATTCAAATTGTATTTATTATACTTTTATAATCATTTATATTGATATTTATAATAAAAAATAAATTATTAATAACAATAACAATAGTTGTAGATAAATACATATATAATTCAGCTTCATAAATATATAAATGAACATAGCAACACAAAAACATGAATATAATCATGTTTTTTTTGGCAATATAAAAATGTATCAGTTTATAAATTTTGGTATGTTATTTCACATTATTTATATTTATAAAATAGATAATTATTTTCAAAATAATACATTTTTATATATTCTTTAACTAACTTCATACTTATTGTGTCAAGTTATGACATTTAAGTACTGTCAAACTGAATGTATTGTATGAAAATACAAATATTGTTAAGATATAATAAAAATACATAAAATTGGGTTAAACGTATTATTTAAATATTTTCTTCTTATGTATTTTGATGATTAAACCGTTGTATCTCAAAATCCCTAAGCGCGGGAAATTTAAAATCTCTATAATTTCATTTATTTATCAACATGTATTTTTATTTATTTCCTAAACGGTCTCGCGTGCCGCTTTGAACGTGTTATAAATAAATAATATACATTACAACAAATGTTTCTAGGTCTAACACATAGTAGCACCCCCCGTAAAAGGGTGTGAAAAAATTCATCAATTTCCAAAGTTGGAATATTAAATATATGATATTATTTGATAAGTTATGTGTGAGTAGTTCATATACAGGCTGTTCCATTTAAGCGTGCCACCATTTCTATCTCGAGAACTATAAGAGCTACGAGGTTGGTTAAATTAGCAAAGAACCACCATTTTACAAGACTAATACAAAGAGCAAAAAAAACTTTTTTTTGAGCTGTGGTTCTCAAAATACGGGACACAACATTCTCTTTTTAGATGGGAACATATGTTTATTTTTAGGTTATTCGATAGAGCATTTTTTTCTGAATTCAGCGATATAAACATCATATACTATTTTGATAGATTCACTATCTATATATCTATCTATCTATCTATCTATATTTGGATTCATCTCGAGCATCGCAAAAATTTTGCTCACGGGTACAGGTCAAACCATTCATTGAATAATTTTAATATTATTTTATTAGATGTGGTTTAAAGTGGAATAGGGCCTTTTTGGGGTCTCATATTTTTACTGTGAGTGGTCTTCGTGTAAAAAATCAAAAACTGTGCATAATTAGCACCTTGAAACAATGGATCCCAGAGGCCATGTCTAACTTTAAGAAGAATCACGCAGTTATCCGTCACTTTTGACAATCTGTCTATGAACTTTAAATGATTGTATCTTTTAATAGAACATTTATATCAAAGATTTGAAAATAGTGTAATGAATAATAGTTCTGAGCAAAGGTTTTATCAATATTTTAAGTTTATTACACAACACATTTAATTACTTTAAATTTTGACGTTTCGAGTTACATAAGTCAATGTTGCCAAATGTGTGATGAAATTACTAAACAAAAAATAAATATTCCTAAATGAACTTCACTGAAGACAGTGGCTATTATAGTAGGATTGCCGATGGTAATTTATAAATTTAAAAATTAACTACAATATTTTAATACAAACAGTGTTGCCAAATGATTAAGTAACTAAATAAAAATCAAATGTTCGTAATTAAATTAAAACATTTTGCTTTGTTTGATATTAAAAGAGAGAAAACATTAAGGGCCGGTTTTGAAATGACAAAAATAATGTGTCATGTCGATCTGCATTTGTTTTTCGTAAAAAGTTCTTAGAAGTAGGTCGTCCTTGGGTTTTAAGGAAACGGCACAATGTGGACGGGTGTGCATGAATGACAAAAATGTTCTACGTAGATTAGAATTTGTTTTTTGCAAAATGTTGTCAGAAAAGTATCGTGTTTGGAAAAAGTTGTGAGAAATAAGTGGTGTTTGGTATCAAATGAAAGGACTCGATAAGGGCTGGCGTGTAAAATTAACAAAAATGATCAATGTTGATCGGCTTTTGTTTTTTAGAAAAATTTCTAACGTCAAACAGAATTGACAAAAACGTTCCATTCCGATCGGCTTTTGTTTTCTGCAAAAAGTTCTCAAAAGTATGTCGAGTTTGGGCTCAAATGAAACGTCTCGTTGAAGGTTAACGTGCAGAATTGACAAAAATGTGCTATGTCGATTGGTTTTTGTTTTTTGCAAAATGTTGTTACAAGTATGTGGTGTTTGGTATCAAATAAAAGGTTTCGATGAGAAATGGTGTGCAGAATTAACAAAAATGGTTAATGTTGATCAGCTTTTGTTTTTTGCAAAAAGTTTTTAGAAGTATGTCGAGTTTGGTCTCAAATGAAAGGTCTCATTGAGGGCTAGCGTGCAAAATTGACAAAAATATTCCATTCCGATCGGCTTTTGTTTTCTGCAAGAACTTCTCCAAGGTATGTCGAGTTTGGTCTCAAATGAAACGTCTAGTTGAGGGCTAACGTGCAGAATTGACAAAAATGTGTTATGTCGATTGGTTTTTGTTTTTTGCAAAAAGTTGTCACAAGTATGTCGAGTTAGGTCTCAAATGAGAGGTCTCGTTGAGGGCTAGCGTGCAAAATTGACAAAAATGTACCATTCCGATCGGCTTTTGTTTTCTGCAAGAAGTACTCAAAAGTATGTCGAGTTTTATCTCAAACAAAACGTCTGGTTGACGGTTAGCGTGCAGAATTGACAAAAATGTGCCATGTCAATCGGCTTTTGTTTTTTGCAAAAAGTTGTCAGAAGTGTGTGGTGTCTGGTATCAAATGAAAGGTTTCGTTTAGGGCTACCGTGCAGAATTGACAAAAATATTCTTTGCCGATCTGCTTTTGTTTTTCGCAAATAATTGTTAAAAGAATGTGGTGTTTGGTATCAAAATAAAGGTTTCGATGAGAGTTTGCGTGAAAAATTAACAAAATTGCGCAATGTTGATCAGGTTTTTGTTTTTTGCGAAAAGTTCTCAGAAATATGTCGATTATGGTCTCAAATAAAAGGTCTCGTTGAGGATTGGCCTGCATAATTAAGAAAAATGTTTCATATCGACCGGCTTTTGTTTTTTGCAAAAAGTTGTCAGAAATATGTCGTGTTTGGTGTCGAATGAAAGCTCTCATTGAGGGCTAGCGTGCAGAATTGACAGAAATGTTCCATTCCGATTGGCTTTTGTTTTCTGCAAAAAGTTCTCAAAAGTATGTCGAATTTGGTCTCAAATCAAACGTCTTGTTGAGAGCTATCGTGCAGAATTGACAAAAATGATCTATGTCGATCGGCTTTTGTTTTATGCAACAAGTTGTCAGAAATATGTCGTGTTTGTTGTCGAATGAAAGGTCTCATTGAGGGCTAGCGTGCAGAATTGACAGAAATGTTCCATTCCGATTGGCTTTTGTTTTCTGCAAAAAGTTTTCAAAAGTATGTCGAGTTTGGTCTCAAATGAAACGTCTTGTTGAGAGCTATCGTGCAGAATTGACAAAAATGTGCTATGTCGATTAGTTTTTGTTTTTTGCAAAAAGTTGTCAGAAGTGTATGGTGTTTGGTATCAAATGAAAGGTTTCAATGAGGGCTGGTGTGCAGAATTAACAAAAATTGTCAATGTCGATCGGCTTTTGTTTTTTGCAAAAGTTGTCACAAGTATATAGAGTTTGGTATCAAATGAAAAGTCTTGGTGTGGGCTAGCGTGCAGTCATGATAAAAATGTCGATCGACTTTTGTTTTATGTAGAAAGTTGTCAGAAGTATGTCGTGTTTGGTATCAAATAAAAGGTCTCGGTGAGGGCTGGGGTACATAAATGACAAAAATGTTTTATGCCGACCGGCTTTTGTTTTTTGCAAAAAATTATTGGAAGTATATCGTGCTTGCAATCTAATGAAAGGTCTTGGAGAGGCCTGAAGTGCAAATATGAAATAATTGTTTTATGTCGATCGGTATTTGTTTTTTGCACTGACAGCGGAGCTCTAGGGAATGCTCGGCGTAGCCGAGAATTCGCTAGTCATATACTATTTTGATAGATTCACTATCTATATATCTATCTATATTTGGATTCATCTCGAGCATCGCAAAAATTTTGCTCACGGGTACAGGTCAAACCATTCATGGAATAATTTCAATATTATTTTATTAGATTTGGTTTAAAGTGGAATAGGGCCTTTTTGGGGTCTCATATTTTTACTGTGAGTGGTTTTCGTGTAAAAAATCAAAAACTGTGCATAATTGGTACCTTGAAACAATGGATCCCAGAGGCCATGTCTATCTTTAAGAAGAATCACGCAGTTATCCGTCACTTTTGACAATCTGTCTATGAACTTTAAATGATTGTATCTTTTAATAGAACATTGATATCAAAGATTTGAAAACAGTGTCATGAATAAAAGTCCTGAGCAAAGGTTTTACCATTATTTTAAGTTTATCACACAATACATTTAATTATTTTAAATTTTGACATTTCGAATTACATAAGTCAATGTTGCCAAATGTGTGATGAAATTACTAAACAAAAAACAAATATTCCTAAATGAATTTCACTAAAGACAGTGGCTATTATATATTAGGATTGCCGATGGTAATTTATAAATTTAAAAATTAACTACATTACTTGAATACAAACAGTGTTGCCAAATTATTAAGTAACTAAATAAAAATCAAATGTTCGTAATTATATTGAAACACTTTTCTTTGTTTGATATCAAAAGAAAGAAAACCATAAGGGCCGGTTTTGAAATGACAAAAAAAATGTATCATGTAGATCTGCATTTGTTTTTCGTAAAAAGTTCTTAGAAGTAGGTCGTCCTTGGGTTTTAAGGAAACGACACAATGTGGACGGGTGTGCATGAATGACAAAAATGTTCTACGTAGATTAGAATTTGTTTTTTGCAAAATGTTGTCAGATATATTTTGTGTTGTGAGAAGTATGTGGTGTTTAGTATCAAATGAAAGGGCTCGATAAGGGCTGGCGTGTAAAATTAACAAAAATGATCAATGTTGATCGGCTTTTATTTTTTGCAAAACTCTCTCAAAGGTACGTCGAGTTTGGTCTCAAATGAAACGTCTCGTTGAGGGCTAGCGTGCAGAATTGACAAAAATGTGCTATGTCGATTGGTTTTTGTTCTTTGCAAAAAGTTGTCACAAGTGTGTGGTCTTTGGTATCAAATAAAAGGTTTCGATAAGAGCTGGTGTGCAGAATTAACAAAAATGGTTAATGTTGATCGGCTTTTGTTTTCTGCAAAAAGTTTTTAGAAGTATGTCGAGTTTGGACTCAAATGAAAGGTCTTGTTGAGGGCTAGCGTGCAGAATTGACAAGAATGTACTACGTTGATCGGTTTTTGTTTTTTGCAAGAAGTTCTCAAAGGTATGTCGAGTTTGGTCTCAAATGAAACGTCTCGTTGAGGGCTAGCGTGCAAAATTGACAAAAATGTTCCATTCCGATCGGCTTTTGTTTTCTGCAAAAAGTTTTCAAAAGTATGTCGAGTATGGTATCAAACAAAACGTCTGGTTGAGGGCTAGCGTGCAGAATTGACAAAAATGTGCTATGTCAATCGGCTTTTGTTTTTTACAACAAGTTGTCACAAGTGTGTGGTGTTTGGTATCAAATAAAAGGTTTCGATAAGGGCTGGTGTGCAGAATTAACAAAAATATTTAATGTTGATCGGCTTTTGTTTTTTGCAAAAAGTTTTTAGATGTATGTCGAGTTTAGTCTCAAATGAAAGGTCTCGTTGAGGGCTAGCGTGCAGAATTGACAAAAATGTACTACGTCGATCGGTTTTTGTCTTTTGCTAGAAATTCTCAAAAGTATGTCGAGTTTGGTATCAAACAAAACGCCTGGTTGAGGGCTTGCGTGCAGAATTGTCAAAAATGTTCCATGCCGATCGGCTTTTGTTTTTCGCAAATAGTTGTCAGAAGTATGTGGTGTTTGGTATCAAATGAAAGGTCTCGGTGTGGGCTAGCCTGTAGGAATTGCAAAAATGTTCCATGTTGATCAGCTTTTGTTTTATGTAAAAAAAATGTCAGAAGTATGTTGTGTTTGGTGTCAAATAAAAGGTCTCGGTAAGGACTGACGTGCATAATTGACAAAAATATTTCATGTCGACCGGCTTTTGTTTTTTTCAAAAGTTAATAGAAGTATATCGTGTTCGAAATCTAATGAAAGGTCTCGGTGAGGGCTGACGTGCAGATATGAAAAAACTGTTTCATGTCGATAGGCATTTGTTTTTTGCACTGACAGCGGAGCTCTAGGGAATGCTCGGCGTAGCCGAGAATTCGCTAGTCCATATACTAAACGATTAGATTCACTATCTATAGATTCATCACGAGCATCGAGTAACTTTTGTAATCGCCTACAGCCTGAACCATGCAAGTGATTGTTATAAATTTTTTTTTAATATGTGGGGGCTAATGAGATCTGGTGCCTTTTGGGTGTCTTATATTTTTACTATTAGTAGTTTTCGTGTAAAAAATTAAAACTTTGCACAAATGCTGCCTGGAAACAATGGATCCCAGAGACCATGTCTAACTTTAAGAAGAATCACGCCGTCATCCGTCACTTTTGACAATCTTCCTATGAACTTTAAATGATTATATCTTTTAATAGAACATTGATATCAAAGATTTAAAAACAGTATCATGAATAATAGACTTGAGCAAATGTGTTACAACTAATTTAAGTTTAAAACATAACGTATTTAATTAATATAAATTTTGACGTTTCCAATGTCAAAAGTCAATGTTGCCAAATGTGTGATGAAGTAACTAAATTAAAACCAAATATTCCTAAACTAACTTCACTGAAGACGGTGGCAGTTGTATTAGGGTTGACAATATTAATTTATAAATTTAAAAATTAACTACTATTTTCTAATGCAAACAGTGTTGCCACATTATAAAGTAACTAAATAAAATCAAATATTCCTAAATAAAATAAATTGAATACTTTGCAGTGTTTGTTATCAAAAGAAAGGAAACCATAAGGGCCAGTTTTAAAATGACAACAAAAATGTGTCATGTCGATCTGCATTTGTTTTCCGTAAAAAGTTGTTAGAAGTAGGTCATCCTTGGGTTTTAAGGAAAGTTATATTAGGCTAGGTCACGATGAGGGCTAGCGTGCAGAATGAACAAAAATGTTCTATATCGAACGGCTTTTGTTTTTTGGAAAATGTTGTAAAAAGTATGTGGTGTTTGGTATCAAATGAAAAGGCTCGATAAGGGCTGGCGTGTAGAATAGGTCAATATTGATCGGCTTTTGTTTTTGCAAAAATTTCTCAAGATATGTCGAATTTGGTCTCAAATGAAAGGTCTCGTTGAAAGCTAGCGTGCAGAATTGACAAAAATGTTCCATGTCGATCGGCTTTTGTTTTATGCAAAAAGTTGTCAGAAGTATGTCGTGTTTGGTATCAAATGAAAGGTCTCGGAGAGGGCTAGCCTGCAGAATAGACAAAAATGTACTATGTCGATCGGTATTTGTTTTTGCAAAAAGTTGTCAGAAGTATATCGTGTTTGATATCAAATGAAAGGTCTCGTAGTGGGCTAGCCTGCAGAATTGACATCAATGTTCCATGTCGATCGCCTTTTGTTTTATGCAAAAAGTTGTCAGAAGTATATCGTGTTTGATATCAAATGAAAGGTCTCGGAGAGGGCTAGCGTGCAGAATTGATAAAAATGTGCTATGTCGATCGGTATTTGTTTTTTGCAAAAAGTTGTCAGAAGTGTGTGGTGTTTGGTATCAAATGAAAAGTCTCGTTGAGGGCTAGCGTGCAGAATTGACATCAATGTTCCATGTCGATCGGCTTTTGTTTTATGCAAAAAGTTGTCAGAAGTATGTCGTGTTTGGTATCAAATGAAAGATTTTGGAGAGGGCTAGCGTGCAGAATTGACAAAAAATGTGCTATGTCGATCGGCTTTTGTTTTTTGCAAAAGGTTGTCACAAGTATATCGTGTTTGATATCAAATGAAAGGTCTCGGAGAGGGCTAGCGTGCAGAATTGATAAAAATGTGCTATGTCGATCGGTATTTGTTTTTTGCAAAAAGTTGTCAGAAGTGTGTGGTGTTTGGTATCAAATGAAAAGTCTCGTTGAGGGCTAGCGTGCAGAATTGACAAAAATGTTCAATGTCGATCGGCTTTTGTTTTATGCAAAAAGTTGTCAGAAGTATGTCGTGCTTGGTATCAAATGAAAAGTCTGGGTGTGGGCTAGCGTGTAGATATGATAAAAATGTTGCATGTCGATCGACTTTTGTTTAATGCAGAAAGTTGTCAGAAGTATGTCGTGTATGGTATCAAATGAAAGGTCTCGGTGAGAGTTGGGGTACATAAATGACAAAAATGTTTCATGTCGACCGGCTTTTGTTTTTTTGCAAAATATTATTAGAAGTATATCGTGTTTGCAATCTAATGAAAGGTCTTGGTGAGGCCTGACGTGCGAATATAAAATAATTGTTTCATGTCGATTGGCATTTGTATTTTGCACTGACAGCGGAGCTCTAGGGAATGCTCGGCGTAGCCGAGAATTCGCTAGTCCTATATACTAAACGATTAGATTCACTATCTATCTATAGATTCATCACGAGCATCTAGTAACTTTTGTAATCGCCTACAGCCTGAACCATGCAAGTGATTGTTATAAATTTTTTTTTAATATGTGGGGGCTAATGAGATCTGGTGCCTTTTGGGTGTCTTATATTTTTACTATTAGTAGTTTTCGTGTAAAAAATTAAAACTTTGCACAAATGCTGCCTTGAAACAATGGATCCCAGAGGCCATGTCTAACTTTAAGAAGAATCACGCCGTCATCCGTCACATCTGACAATCTGCCTATGAACTTTAAATGATTATATCTTTTAATAGAACATTGATATCAAAGATTTAAAAACAGTATCAAGAATAATACACTTGAGCAAATGTGTTACCACTAATTTAAGTTTAAAACATAACGTATTTAATTAATATAAATTTTGACGTTTCCAATGTCAAAAGTCAATGTTGCCAAATGTGTGATGAAGTAACTAAATTAAAACCAAATATTCCTAAACTAACTTCACTGAAGACGGTGGCAGTTGTATTAGGGTTGACAATATTAATTTATAAATTTAAAAATTAACTACTATTTTTTAATGCAAACAGTGTTACCAAATTATAAAGTAACTAAATAAAAATCAAATATTCCTAAATAAAATAAATTGAATACTTTGCTTTGTTTGTTATCAAAAGAAAGGAAACCATAAGGGCCAGTTTTAAAATGACAAAAAAAATGTGTCATGTCGATCTGCATTTGTTTTCCGTAAAAAGTTGTTAGAAGTAGGTCGTCCCTGGGTTTTAAGGAAACGACACAATACAAACTGGTGTGCACGAATGACAAATATGTTCCATATAGATTAGAATTTGGTTTTTGCATAATGTTGTCAGAAAAATGTCGTGTTTGGGTATTGTCGAATTACAAAAGTCAATGTTGCCAAATGTTTAATAAAGTAACTAAACAAAGAACAAATATTCCCAAATGAAAGGTTATTGAAGACAGTGAATGTTATATTAGGCTAGGTCACGATGAGGGCTAGCGTGCAGAATGAACAAAAATGTTCTATATCGAACGGCTTTTGTTTTTTGGAAAATGTTGTGAGAAGTATGTGGTGTTTGGTATCAAATGAAAAGGCTCGATAAGGGCTGGCGTGTAGAATTAAGAAAAAAGGTCAATGTTGATCGGCTTTTGTTTTTGCAAAAAATTCTCGAAGTTATGTCGAGTTTGGTCTCAAATGAGAGGTCTCGTTGAGGGCTAGCGTGCAGAATTGACAAAAATGTACTATGTCGATCGGTTTTTGTTTTTTGCAAAAAGTTGTCAAAAGTATGTCGTGTTTGATATCAAATGAAAGGTCTCGGAGAGGACTAGCGTGCAGAATTGATAAAAATGTGCTATGTCGATCGGTTTTTGTTTTTTGCAAAAAGTTGTCAGAAGTGTGTGGTGTTTGGTATCAAATAAAAAGTCTCGTTGAGGGCTAGCGTGCAGAATTGATAAAAATGTGCTATGTCGATCGGTATTTGTTTTTTGCAAAAAGTTGTCAGAAGTGTGTGGTGTTTGGTATCATATGAAAAGTCTCGTTTAGGGCTAGCGTGCAGAATTGACAAAAATGTTCCATGTCGATCGGCTTTTGTTTTATGCAAAAAGTTGTCAGAAGTATGTCGTGTTTGGTATCAAATGAAAGGTCTCGGAGAGGGCTAGCCTGCAGAATTGACAAAAATGTACTATGTCGATCGGTTTTGTTTTTTGCAAAAAGTTGTCAGAAGTATATCGTGTTTGATATCAAATGAAAGGTCTCGGAGAGAACTACCGTGCAGAATTGACAAAAATGTACTATGTCGATCGGTTTTTGTTTTTTGCAAAAAGTTGTCAGAAGTATATCGTGTTTGATATCAAATGCAAGGTCTCGGAGAGGACTAGCGTGCAGAATTAATAAAAATGTGCTATGTCGATCGGTATTTGTTTTTTGCAAAAAGTTGTCAGAAGTGTGTGGTGTTTGGTATCAAATGAAAAGTCTCGTTGAAGGCTAGCGTGCAGAATTGATAAAAATGTGCTATGTCTAACGGTATTTGTTTTTTGCAAAAAGTTGTCAGAAGTGTGTGGTGTTTGGTATCAAATGAAAAGTCTCGTTGAGGGCTAGCGTGCAGAATTGACAAAAATGTTCCATGTCGATCGGCTTTTGTTTTATGCAAAATGTTGTCAGAAGTATGTCGTGTTTGGTATCAAATGAAAGGTCTCGGAGAGGGCTAGCGCGCAGAATTGACAAAAAATGTGCTATGTCGATCGGCTTTTGTTTTTTGCAAAAGGTTGTCACAGGTATATAGTGTTTGGTATCAAATGAAAAGCCTGAGTGTGGGCTAGCGTGTAGATATGATAAAAATGTTTCAAGTCGATCGACTTTTGTTTAATGCAGAAAGTTGGCAGAAGTATGTCGTGTATGGTATCAAATGAAAGGTCTCGATGAGAGTTGGGGTACATAAATGACAAAAATGTTTCATGTCGACCGGCTTTTGTTTTTTGCAAAATATTATTAGAAGTGTATCGTGTTTGCAATCTAATGAAAGGTCTCGGTGAGGCCTGACGTGCAATTATGAAATAATTGTTTCATGTCGATCGGCATTTGTTTTTTGCACTGACAGCGGAGCTCTAGGGAATGCTCGGCGTAGCCGAGAATTCGCTAGTCATATACTATTGTGATAGATTCACTATCTATATATCTATCTATCTATCTATCTATCTATCTATCTATCTATATTTGGATTCATCACGACGATCAGGCATCGTTTGTCCAGCTCAAACTCCTAGACCATTCGAGTAATTGCTGTAATTTTTTTTCCAAGTTGTAGTGTCTATTGTGCCGGAGTGCCTTTTGGGGGTCTCATATTTTTACTGTGAGTGGTTTTTGTTTAAAAAAATAAAAACTGTGCAAAATTGGTACACTGAAACAATGGATCCCAGAAGCCATGTCAAATGTGAGAAGAATCACGGTTCTCATCCGTCAAATTTGACAATTCAATATGAAACTTTTATTTGATTTTTTTGGAAAATGTGAAGAGATATTATGAATTGAATTATGTTTCCATATACTATAATAGTGAGCGAAATATATACAAATATACTGAATGTTAAATGTGGTGTATTTAAAATATTTCTTTTTTGACATTTCACGTTTATCATATGTTAGAGCCGTCAAAAATTCGTGGTACAAGTTTTATATTTTCAAAGACAAATATACAGAAATAAAAGTAATCTATGTTTAAAAGAATATGTACAATACACTTTGTGATGAAGTATATCATTTTAAATTTGTTTCACTGTATTTAAATATGTATTTTCATTTCAGTTACAATTTTTAATTGGTTACCCAAACAAGAGTACCTTTATAGAAGAGAAATAACATAAAATTACTGACAATAACACTACTGAAATGTAACTGATTATCATAAAAGTGCATTGTACATAATAATTTACGGCAAACCTTATTTACAATATAATCAAACAATCATAATGCAAGTCTTGTATTTGCTTGGAGAAATATATAGTAAAATTAGTTTAAAAGTAAATTGTATTGTACGAAATTTAATAAGAAATCATCTCCAATACAGGTACTTATATAGAATATAAATATTTATATATTAATAGTTAAATATTTTATTTTTTAGATGAGACTATAACCTACACGTACTCAAATACACTAACATGGATTTTTTAATAAACTAAAACAATCTATTGGGCAATAATTATAAAAATAAGTAATAGTAAAACATATTCTTTATTAAATGCAAACTAAAGAATATTCCAGAATGGATTATTTAATCAAGAAAACTGCATTTCAAAATTGATTTACACTCTGACGTTTAAAAAATTATATTTGATTACTATTCAAACACTTCCAAAGGTAAATTCATACTGTACAGTATTCTTCCCTTATATATAAATACTTTTTAAATCTAATTTATAAATATTTTAGATAGTTAGACTATAGATTTTGTCTGATTACGTGGACAAAATTGACAAGCCTTTATTTCATACAGTTTTGGAGGGAATTGTTTAACAATTTATTGTAAAATAATTAGTATATAAATAAATGATGTATCTGGACTTTATTAAACTTTTATTAATTGCAATTTACTCTTTCTTTATACGCATTTCTTAACATTTCTGATGAAAACATTTGATTACAATAGAAATTACATTTTTCAAAATTCTGTAGTATTTTATAATGAAATGAGATGATTTCTCAGATGTAAACGTTTACATAAACAAATTATCTATCCATTTATCCATTTGTAACTGATGTATGAAACAATAAACATCTTTTCAAACCAAATATTTATATTCTCTTAGTCGAACTTGACTGTGATTGTACTGCACGAAAATTCATGTTTTCATTAAGAAATAATGCAAAAGAACGTATAAAAATTGGTTACTTTATCTACAACTAACAGGCATATAAATTTTCAGTTATGTGCGAGTAGTTCATATATACCTCAACAGATGGCGCCACAGGATCACTTAAATTCCAAAATAACTATTCAAATTGTATTTATTATACTTTTATAATCATTTATATTGATATTTATAATAAAAAATAAATTATTAATAACAATAACAATAGTTGTAGATAAATATATATATAATTCAGCTTCATAAATATATAAATGAACATAGCAACACAAAAACATGAATATAATCATGTTTTTTTTGGCAATATAAAAATGTATCAGTTTATAAATTTTGGTATGTTATTTCACATTATTTATATTTATAAAATAGATAATTATTTTCAAAATAATACATTTTTTTATATTCTTTAACTAACTTCATACTTATTGTGTCAAGTTATGACATTTAAGTACTGTCAAACTGAATGTATTGTATGAAAATACAAATATTGTTAAGATACAATAAAAATACATAAAATTGGGTTAAACGTATTATTTAAATATTTTCTTCTTATGTATTTTGATGATTAAACCGTTGTATCTCAAAATCCCTAAGCGCGGGAAATTTAAAATCTCTATAATTTCATTTATTTATCAACATGTATTTTTCTTTATTTCCTAAACGGTCTCGCGTGCCGCTTTGAACGTGTTATAAATAAATAATATACATTACAACAAATGTTTCTAGGTCTAACACATAGTAGCACCCCCCGTAGAAGAGTGTGAAAAAAATTCATCAATTTCCAAAGTTGGAATATTAAATATATGATATTATTTGATGAGTTATGTGTGAGTAGTTCATATACAGGAGGTTCCATTTAAGCGTGCCACCATTTCTATCTCGAGAACTATAAGAGCTACGAGGTTGGTTAAATTAGCAAAGAACCACCATTTTACAAGACTAATACAAAGAGCAAAAAAAACTTTTTTTTGAGCTGTGGTTCTCAAAATACGGGACACAACATTCTCTTTTTAGATGGGAACATATGTTTATTTTTAGGTTATTCGATACAGCATTTTTTTCTGAATTCAGCGATATAAACATCATATACTATTTTGATAGATTCATAAAAA